>JALAZF010000251.1:7887155-9201681 GCA_022829125.1 Lathyrus tuberosus
GTTACATTGCAACTTAGGGTTTTATACGATCTTTTTCCTTTCCCTTAGATAAAACAAAGTTCGGTGGTGAATATTTAAAGATTTGTGATTCAAGTTAATCAATAGCTTGATATCCGATTCTCACCGCAATACACCAGAAGATGACCAACCAAATGCATTCTTTGCCCAAATTGATTTCACATCCTCCTCCTTCATGCTCCGTATTTTTGTTTCCTGAATGAAACACATGTTTGCCTTCCCATCCTCTAACATTTTTCTGATATTCCTTCTTTTGATTGAACTCCCACACCCTCTAATGTTGTACGATAATAAATTCATGATTCTGTTATAGCTGCCACCCGATTTTCTTAAACAGCTCGCTTATCCTTGTCTTCCATGCTTCAAATAATACCTTAAAAAACTTCACCGTCTTCATCGCCTTCTATACCTAACTCTTTAATTATTTGCCATACTTTCCCAGGAATGCCATCCAAAACTCTCCTCACCCTTGAGTTTGTATCCTCTACATCCAAATTGTGGCTATTACCCGAATCCATGTGACCTCTATCTAACATTAAAGGTTTGTTTTTGTTAATTAAGTGCTGAAGCGTGGAGTAATAAGATGGTGAAAAGGGGATCTTTAAGTTCTCATAAATCTCAACTAATGGTTTTTTTTTCTGATTTTAGGCCTCTCATAATTGCCATCCAATATTCCAGGCCCAGCTAGATAGTTGATGCTTGGATTTGCTTCCTTAATCACCAAGCCCAATTTAGGATTATGCCTTGTCTGAACCATAAGTCCACTATTGTCCACATCAGCCTAGTCCATATTTTTGAATTCTTCTGTGAAATCCCTCTCCATGTCAGTATGATTACTAACATTAAATGTTTCTATACCACCAACCTTAGTATCCGCAATTTTATCCTTTTCCCACAACCCAATGCAGAACTTTTCACCCAAGATGAGTCTCTTAGCCTCCATCGCCCCCTATCACCCTCATCCTCGATCGCGTGTCTGTCATTACTACCCACACCTTTATCATTTCCCATGTCAAAATCCCTATCAACACCATTTTCAATACTGTCACACCACTTAATACTATCAGACTCCGTAATACCATCCCCTACCTCCAATTTACTCCTTTCACCGTCTCCGTCCTCTTCAAAATTTGATACGGCAAAATCACTCTCCTCCAATGAATGGCCCTGTACAGTCATTCTTTTTGGACCGTATTGATCTTTATTTAACTTAATATTATATATCTTCTTGTTAATATCGACATTGAAAGCTTCATTAAAATTCATACATTACTTTGTTTTCACCAGAAATCTTGCTATGTCCAATTTCTGCATTGATTCGGTTTCTTTATCACACCAAACATATTCCCTAAATCTCCCTGAGATGAACTTGAAAATTCAGGTTTCCATGCAAGAGGTGGGAGGCCATAACACCTCATCCATGTTAGTCTTTCATTGTCGATATCTTCTGGCGACCATGGATGTATTTCAGAAAACCATTGTGAGATCCATGTTTTATCCTCCTTTATCAAGGACTTCAATTCTCCTTCATTGGTTTCCTCTAGCAGGCAAAGGTTTGCTCCCATTGGTATAGCGTTAATGTGATAGTAACCCTCCATATTCAATGTTCTCTGTACATTGTATGTGTTTCCTGGTTTCTCTACGATCCCCACATATGCTTTCTCGAATCTGCTCAATTCCTTCACATTAATGTTGAATTGTAAATGTGCCCAACTTGGTTTAGCTCCCCTCATTCTCCCATGGCTCCATGTTGATTTCTGTATGTTATCCCGCTTTGTCTTTATCACCTTGTCTTCTTTAGCCTCCATGTCTTTACCGAGTGCATGTGCATACGTGAAATGAGTGGATACCTTCCTCTACTCTTGTAGTTTAGATGTCACTCATTCATCTCCTATTCCTACCCTTTGTATCTTTTGCATTCCCCCACAAATTCATTCCTTTGGAATCTTGGTATATTAGCATGGAGTTTCTTCCCCAAGATGGTGATACTATCGAGTCTAGCCGCATTATTCTTACATTTTCTAACTTTCTTATGCGAACAAAGCCGTATCTTTTGCCATACTTATCTCTTCTATTTGGGATGAACACTTCATCCACCAACCCATGTTCTTTAAAGATGTTAAACATATCCCTAGCGTCATATGTTTCTGGAAATTCCTTGAAGAAGAATGATGTAACCATTTCGTCCTTGTCCCTCGCCTTTGCTTTGTTCGCCGTCCAGATCGAAATTTTCTTCCTCTACTGTGTGGTTTCTCTTTGTCCTCACTTCAACCCAATTCTCTGTCATGTCCAGCAATCAAAGCAATGAATAGAATCTTGTAAATATGATTAGAAGTTAGAACATAAAATGAATAGAATCTTGTAAATGATTAGAGAAAAATGTAATTCTTAATTTTTTACCTTTTGTTTCCTTATTCCTTCTACACTTGCGATATGGTTTTTGTCAAGAACAAATAATTCTTCTTCTTTACTTATCTCTCTATTCGTTGGTGATTTGAAACTATCGTTTCTCTTTATCATTAAACTCCTAAAACCATCTGAAATGGTGAATCAAACGATATTCAAGGTTAAAAAAATAGAAAACTAATAAATGTTCAAAAGAAAAGAATAAATCAAAACAATTGAATTTTTATTTTTTTATGATAAACAAATGAAAGATATTCTAATTATTTGAAGTGATTGATGACTAAGAGAGATGAAAAGTGATTGAATCACTAAAAGTACGAAGAAACTCTCTTGCACTAGAAACGAAGAGCATGAGTTGTGGCTAATTTATCAATTTATTATTTTAATTGTGTTGTGATCGGTTAAGAAATTAAAAATCAGTTTTACTCTCTCTCTCTCTCTCTAAGCTACATATACATCACCTTTTTTTTACAGTTGCATCAAATAATAAAATGGGAATGCTACAGTAACCGTCTAACTTCTGTCTAACATTTAAGCCCTTATCACCAGTAACTTGTAATTTTTAAAAATGCAGTTAGTCAAGGATAATTATAGAACAAAAATAGGTCAGTCCAAATTCTCATATCCCTTTTATATATAGTAATAGATTACACGAAACTAAGCATGAAGTGCATGTATGCAAGTACTTTTCCAGAATGTGATATTATATCGTGATTCCAATATATACGGTGGCATTGCACTAATTGTACATGTATGTTATAGGTTGAAAGTTATGATGCACAATAATAGTAAATGGTGTTGGCGTTGCATTAATTGTAACATGATATCAAGATCCAAAACATGAAAATTTTCTAACAGTTGGTATCAGAGCATCGTTACCTATATTATGATTTTTCAATAATTATTAACTTTACCTATATTAATAGCGTATTGTATTCATTTTGATTACCGATGTCATGCGTCTATAACCATTACACGGAACTAAGCATGAAGTGCATGTATGCAAGTACTGTTCCAGAATGTGATATTATATTGTGATTCCAATATATAAGGTGGCATTGCAGTAATTGTACATGTATGTTATAGGTTGAAAGTTGAATATATAATGATGCACAATAATAGTGCATGGTATTGGCGTTGCATTAATTGTAACATGATATCAAGATCCAAAACATGAAATTTTTCTAACAGTTGGTATCAGAGCATCGTTACCTATATTATGATTTTCCAATAATTATTAACCTTATGAAATTATTTTAAATTATTGATACGTATATATTGTAACATGCCATTCTCATAATCTACTGTATTCATTTTGATTACCGATGTCATGCGTTTATAACTATTACACGAAACTAAACAGAAAGTACATGTATGCAAGTACTATTCCAGAATGTGATATTATATTGTGATTCCAATATATACAGTGGCATTGCACTAATTGTACATGTATGTTATAGGTTGAAAGTTAAATATTTTCTTTTCTTTTTTCAATAAGCATTGATATTAAATAAAAACAGCACAAAGGGTGCACAACCCAATTACAACACAAGCAAACTACAACCTTTAATACACTCATAAGGTGTAGTGAACCAGTCATAAAATGAACCGATATTTTTATCACAGCCAACAGTAAACCATTTCCAAGATAAGAACTTAACAGAGTTAATAGTGTCGTGAACCAACAGAAGTTTGACGTTAAAAGAAATAGAATTTCTGTTTGCTCACAGGAACCAGACCGTCAAAGCCTAAATGGTGCTTCCCATTATGTTCTCTGCTGCAACTTTAGAGGAGCTTCCCATATAATGATGCACAGTAATAGTACATGGTATTGGTATTGTATTAATTGTACAGGAGGGAGGGAAGAGGTTGTCAGGCACACCTAGTAGTTGTCTGTATTTATTTTATTTCAGTACTGTAGTTTGTACGTTTTTCTTGACATTGTTATTACATTTTGGATTTACGTGACGTATGACATCCTATTACTATATTGTTATGTTATTTTGGTCTGTCTATTATTTTATAATTCATTTGCGAACAAATACACAATGCGTATAAAAAAACCTGTTCTGAAACACTTCGGAGATGTATCTCCGAAAAATTTCCATAAATGCATCTCCGGACAAATTCAAATAAAAATGGGTTATGGGAGATATGATGTGACCGTTTAAGGTTTAACTTGGTCCAGAGACATATCTTCGAAATATTATTAAGCCATGAGGCGCGTCTAGAGATATATCTCCGAAATCTGAGGGCATTTGTGGAAAACCACATGGTGGAAAAGAAACCCATAGGGTGAGATAAGAAATTCTCAAAAAAATATATTATAGACCCGACAAAGCATTGGGCTGTAGTAACAAAAGAAATTTGTTTGAAAATATGATAGTTTAATAAATAGGAAAAGGAAAATATCCGGAAAATTTACATAAATGCATCTCCGGACAAATTCAAATGGAAATGGATTATGGGAGATATGATGTGACCGTTTAAGGTTTAACTTGCTCCGGAAACATATCTTCGGAATATTATTAAGCCATGGGACGCATCTAGAGATATATCTCCGAAATTTGAGGGCATTGTGGAAAATCACATGGTAGAAAAGAAACTCATAGGGTGAGATAAGAAATTCTCATAAAAAAATATATTATAGACCCGACAAAGCATTGGGTTGTAGTAACAAAAGAAATCTGTTTAAAAATATGATAGTTTAATAAATAGGAAAAGGAAAATATTTTGGTTAATAAAATAAAAAAGAATAGTAGTTTGGTGAAACAATAAGTAATTTTACATATTGTATTGTTGTCTTTCTTTATGAATCATTAACATTGTATAAAGTAAAAGTATTCTCTCTTTCTGAGCTCTGCTAGGGTTAGCTATGGGGAAAAGGGGCGTCGGCCGGCCGAAGAAACAGGCGGCGACGAACCAGAAGAGGGGGGAAAGAACCATTGTTACACAAGATATAATTGAAAAATCGATTGAGATTGAAGAACCAAGCGAGAGTGAAACACCGAGCAACGAACCTCTGATGGAAATCGAAGAAAAAGAGAAAGTGGAAGAAGTGAAGATAGTCAATGAGACCCAAAAATCCCCAAAAGATAAGAAAGAAGAACATCCAAAACCTTGGGTGGATATCATTCAAGGTAACCGTAACCTAAATCGTGGAATGTCAGTGAGTTTTATTGCTCCGAAAATTGTTAATGGGGTCGCTGAAATTAAAATTGATGATGAGGATGTGATTGAGGAATTAGAGTTCTGGGAAAACGCTTTAATCATTTTTGCACTGGGAGATACATTGTCCATGAATGCTGTGAGGAAATTTATGGAAAAGTCATGGAACTTTGTTGCCCTACCAGACCTGTATTACAATGATGAAAGGTACTTTATCACCAGATTTAAGGACAAGGATGATAAGGACAAGGTAATGGCTAAGGGACCATACTTCATCTATGGAAAGCCCTTATTCATAAGACAGTGGACAACAGATTTTGAAGTGAAAGAAGATCTACTGAGAATCCTACCTCTGTGGGTAATTCTGCCAAATCTCCCACTTCATTTATGGGGAGAGAAGAGCATATCAAAAATCACAAGTGCCATAGGAAAACCGATTACAACTGATGAATGTACTGCCAAAAAGCTGAGGGTATCCTATGCCCGTATCCTGGTTGAGATAGACATCACAAATCCACTGAAGGAAGCTATATGGATTACAGACCATAAAGGGAAAAGGGTGGAGCAAAGGATTGAATATGAATGGAAACTAAAATATTGTCAAACCTGTTTGAAGATTGGACATGATTGTGCTTTAAAGAAACCTGTGAAGAAGGCAACAAGTCAAGTCTGGAAACCTACTTCAAAGAAGGTGGAAACTCAAACAAATCCAAACATAGAACAAAAACAAGACAAGCTTAAGCCAATTGTGGAAGAAGAACAACTAGCAGCTGAGCTTACTGAAGAGAATAAAGAAGATGCTATAGAAGAGAAATGGAATGTGGTAACATCTGGAAAAAATGACAAGGGAAAGAAGGCTATGCAAACTCCAAAAAGTGATTTCATTAACTACCAAAACACATTCACCCCTTTAAGGATTGGAGAAAGTCCTGGGGGGGAACAAGCCTTACTCAATGATTAGTACATGGAATGTTAGAGGGATTAATAAAGATGAAAGGCACAAGGAGGTAATTTCTTGGTTAAATACTGTACATGTGCCTGTCATAGCTTTGCTAGAAACAAGAGTTAAGAAGAATAATGCTAGTAGAATTAGACAAAAGTTTGGTAATAAATGGAAATATGCTGATAATTATGACCACCATGAGAATGGTAGGATTTGGATTGTTTGGAATCAAAATGAAATAGATGTGCAAATAAGGCAGACTGGAGAACAATTCATACATGCTGAAGTTTTTGGTTTAGATCAACAGTTGCAGTATGTAGTTACTATTGTGTATGCTTTTAACCATCTTGAGCAAAGGAAGGCCCTCTGGACTGAGATTGAGAAATTAAGTGCTACCATGAACCATTCTTGGATTGTTATGGGAGATTTTAACAATGTGAGAACCAGGCAGGATAGAGTGGGAGGTAAGGCTGTGAGAGAGGCTGAGTATAGAGATTTAGTGAACATGATGAAAAATAATAACCTCTATGAAGCTGATTCCAAAGGCTGTCACTTCACATGGTCAAATAAACAAGTTACTGGTACTATCTATTCAAGGATAGATACGGTGTTAGCTAATGTTAGTTGGTACCAAAGATTCCAGGATGCAATTGTTGAGGTTCTGCAGCCCAGTATATCTGATCATTCCCCTTTGAGAATCACAGTGCAAAATCACACAAGCCAGAGAAAAAGTATGTTTAAATTCATCAACTGCCTTACTCAAGAGGAAAACTTTTTGCAAGTAGTGTCTCAAAGCTGGAACCAAAATGTGCAGGGCAGACCTATGGCAAAGTTATGGGCAAAGCTTAAAAGACTTAAAACTGTGTTTAAAACCCATGACAAATAAGCACTCTGAGATACAGCTCCAAATTAGCATGGCCAGATCTGAGTTAGCCCAGGCTCAAGAGTTTCTTCAAAATAACATGTTTGATCAAGCAGCTTTGGAGCAGGTGAAAACTTATACTGACAAAGTGACCACTTTAAACAGAAGAGAGGAAGATATTCTGAGACAAAAGGCAAAGATGAATTGGTTAAAACTAGGGGATAACAATAACTCTTACTTTCATGCATCTGTTAGAGAAAGAAACAAACAGAAAGGGTTATATACCCTAACCTCTTTGAAAGGTGATCTGCTCAGCACTCAAGAGGATATAGAAAGAGAGATTGTTGAGTTCTACACTAGTTTGATTGGGACTAATTCTGATGATTTGCAGGGCATTGATGTGGAGAGTGTTAGAAATGGAAAGACTCTCACTAGAGATTGCGCTATGCAGTTGATTAAACCTGTGGAGGAAAGTGAAATATGGAAAGCTGTAAATAGTATGGGAAATAACAAGGCCCCTGGCATTGATGGTTTTAATGCTTATTTTTTCAAGAAAACCTGGCAAATAGTGAAGACTGATGTGATTGAAGCCATAACTGGATTTTTTGAGTTGAGCAAGTTGTACAAGGCTGTGAATTGTGCTTTGGTTACTCTGATCCCTAAACACCCTGAGGCATCTACTATAAAAGAGATGAGGCCTATCTCTTGTTGTAGTACTTTCTACAAAATTATTTCAAAGATCCTAACAAATAGGCTAGGGAAAGTGATTGACTGTGTTATTGATGAAAACCAATCAGCTTTTATCCCTGGTAGAACTATTCATGACAACATATTTCTCACCCAGGAACTAGTTAGAGGCTATGGAAGAAAGTACATATCTCCTAGATGCATGGTCCAAATGGACATACAAAAAGCATATGATACTGTAGAGTGAAACAGTTTGAAGCAAATCATGGTGGAGATGGGATTTCCTCAGATTTTCATAAATTGGACCATGACATGTGTGACCACTGTGTCTTATAGATTTGCCATAAATGGAGCTATATCAGGACTGGTCAAGGCCAAGAGGGGCTTAAGGCAGGGGGACCCTCTCTCCCCCCTGCTGTTATCATCATGGAATATCTACACAGACATCTGCAGGGCCTACAACACAACTCTAATTTCAATTTCCACCCAAAGTGTGAAAAGTTGAAGATCTTGAACATATGTTTTGCTGATGATATACTTCTTTTCCTCAGAGGTGATATTGACTCTTTGAAGCTGATTATGCAGAAAATACAAGAGTTTACCAAGTCAACTGGTCTGCACATTAGTAAACCTAAGAGCAAACTGTTTTGTGGTGGAATGGATAGAGTCACTCAGGAGCAGTTCAAAGTGGAAACTAGTTTTGATATGGGGGAAATGCCATTCAGATACTTAGGGGTGCCAATGGATAACAAGAAACTAACAGTTGCAAACTGTCAGCCACTGATTGAGAAAATGATGAAGTGGCTGAATCATTGGAGTTCCAAACTTCTTTCATATGCTGGCAGGATACAGTTAATTAAAAGTGTTCTTTTCTCTATCACCAACTATTGGATGCAAATTATTCCTCTTCCAAAGAAGATAATATTGCACATAAATAGCCTCTGCAGAAATTTTATGTGGACAGGGAAGGAGATTCAGAGCAAGAAGGCTCCCATCTCATGGGAACATGTGTGTGATCCGTGTAGTGTTGGAGGGCTAAATATGATTTCTTTGATGACTTGGAACATTGCTACCATAGGGAAACTACTGTGGAATTTCTGGGCTAAGAAGGACAAACTATGGATCAAATGGATCCATATATACTATGTGAAAAGGATACCTATGGAAACTTTCCAACCACCTGCTCACAGCTCTTGGTTGCTTAAAGCTATGTTCAAGCATAAGGATTCAATGGTGAATACTGAGATGTGGAGGGAATTCCAAAGGTTGGATAAGTATAATACAAGGAAAATGTATCAAGAGTTAAGAGGTGATAAGCCAAAAGTGGAGTGGAGGAAGATTCTTTTCTCCAATAGAGCTAGACCTAGAGCTACTTTCTATCTTTGGATGGCCTGCAATAACAAATTACCCACAAAAGACAGGTTACAAAGGTTTGGTTTAAATACTGATGGAAAATGTGTATTATGTGGTCTGAATGAAAGTTTAAATCATTTGTTTTTTGAGTGTGAGGGAACAAAAGCCATCTGGATGAATATGTTGAATTGGATTGGAATTCACCACAAACCAAATATGTGGAATCAGGAGCTTGCTTGGGTGAGCCAAAGCACAAAAGGTAAGAGTTGCAGGTGTAAGATGGTAAAAGTTATTCTAGCTGAAACTGTTTATAGAATTTGGACAGTTAGAAATAACATTATATTCCAAAATGGAAAAGTGGAGGATCTAAAGTGTGAAGAGATAAAGAACATATTGCTGATTAGAGCTGCTAGTGATAGAAAGTTAGCACAATTTTGTAGTAGATTATGATTTTTGTTCCCTAGTCTGCTTGTAGCCTGGATCGTTTGGATCGGCATGTTTTGTATTTGTTTTTTTTGGTAATATAATCTCCTTTATTCCAAAAAAAAAAACATGCAACATAATTTATAGAAATAAAAACCAAACTAAATAAAAAAAAACATAAAAACAGTATCTATAACTAACGGCCAAACGAGCACTCTCGTGTCCATTTGTCAATTTTTTTAATGTACACACAGTGTCAAAATTTAAACGGATATTTTTATTTAATTTAAATTAAAATTAAAATTATTTGTGTAATAAACTTTATGACATGTACTGTTATATCTGTCTGTCCATTTTTTTAATGTGCACATAAAAAAATTGTAAAATAAAGTTTTTCATATTCATTCTTTTTTATTTAATTTCATTTCATATGTTATTTCTAATTTCAGTTTTATTTGTTGGTGAATTAGAAAAAGCGCAAAATCTATTGACTATTGTTCTATAAATACACAATTATTATAGTGCTTAATAACAGAAAGAAATTTTATTTTTAATAAAGTAGAAAAATACTTAAATAATATTCTCAATTCTGTAAAATGTGTCATTGTTATAGATGAAAGTTTCTGCATAAAAAAACATAAAAAAAATATTAGAAAAAGTGATGAATGCATAGAGATTTAAAGAGGCAATATCAATTAAAGGGTAAATAAGAGCTTTGACCCTTGATACTTTTCATTATGCAAGCAAAATAAAAAAGTGTTAATATTCAGAATACCTTCATGCTTAATAGTCAATTGGCATGCAATCCAGATCTATTATATTGGATACAAATACAGTTTATGAAACCAGTTACAATCATAAAGCAACTGCACATAAAAGAGAAACACCACATCCAACACCATGCAGTTTCGCATTGTTCTTTCCTTTTCTTTTAAATGCGAAACTGATCATTAAAAAAAATTTAAAATAGACTATTTTCTAAGATCAAGTTGGAAAAACAGAATATAATGGGTAAGAGGCTCAGACACGCACAAACACTGTCATCAAAGAGCAACATAGTTGCTTTGGTCTTTATCAGATTCGAGAAATGTTGTTGTTCATCATAGCCTCAGATTTTACAGATTTATAAAACAAATGGAGAAAACGTGAAATCAAAATCACTATCACGAAATAGGAACAATAAAGATACATAATTGATGAAAGATTTGTGCTAAAAACAGACAAGATTCTCGATTTCGAAAACAAATAGCGCTGCGGAAAGCATGTAGACCGAAACAGAGTTGAGACATGAGATTGTGAAGAAGAGTATGGACAATGAAAACCCTAATTTTATTAAAAATACCATTGTATTAAAAATAATTTTCATGATCATTATCAGAAGTTTAAGTACTATAACGAAGAGAATTAAACAAAAAAACCTCTATTTTCCTTAGGTCACAACCACTCTATTCTTGATCTTATTAACATTCCTCCTCTATTTTAGCCGACTCTTAGGATTTATAATATAAATAAACACTTCAAAAAATATATAACAAGAAAAATTTATATAAATGTATACACCAAACAATTCACTTATAATTAAACATCAAAGAACAAAAAAAAAAGTATGAATGGAATAAGATAGATTGAGAAAAAGATGAAGATGATTGACAAATATAGGAAAATAGAGAAGAAATAAGATATTGTTTTTTTAATCCACTTCTCTTTTATACAGTCAAAAACTTGATTGAGTATATAAATGAAGAATTTAATTGAAATGCACTGTCAGTGTAAAGAAACTTTACACTGTCAGCGAATCATAGCCGTTGGATGTTAGAAGAAGTTTGACTTTTATTTTAAAAAATTATAAAGTCATGCAAATGGATGATGGTGATGAATTGACAGTGTAAAACTTTTTACACTGTCAGGGCATAACAATTAATCTCATAAAAGAAATAAGTGTTAGAACAAGATTTGGTTCTGCAAGATATCTCTAAGTTTTGATAATAACAAAGTTGTATTTGTGTGAGAACAATTTTGGTACTCTAATGTTTGTTTTCTAAAGTATTGACAAATAGATTCTGACTCTGATAAAGATAGCTCTGACTCTGATAGAGATCATTTGGAATGCCACTCTCAATGGATCAAAAGTCGTTTCTGCATCAAAGAAGCAAGTTTGCTTCTGATCTGCTTCAGAAAGATTCTAAGAAGACAATATGTTGCTGCTGCAATGTTCTCTTGGATTCTGGCTCTGAATATAACTCTGATATTTATCTTCTGAAGACTAAATGCTAAAGACTCTGAAGATAAGGTTCTGATGAGCAATGTTCTAAAGACTCTAAAGACTTAAGTTTCTGAAGATTAAGTTCTAAAGACTCTGAAGACAAGGTTTTGCTGAACAACATTCTGAAGACTCTGAAGACTTAAGTTTCTGAAAACCAAGGGTTCTGAAGAAGGAGTGCTGAAGACTCTAAAGACAAGGTTCTGCTGAACAAGATCTGAAGACTCTGAAGACTCAAGACTCTAAAGACCGAGTGATCAATTCTTCTGATCATGCTTCAACCATATCTATTCAAAAGCCTATGATGAATAGAAGAAGATGAAACGTTTACGAGAAAAGCTTCAGTGTACGACTTTCATCCCAGCATAACGACATTATTTCAAGTCGCCAACAATTTTACTGATATTCCTGATCTACCCTTCAACGGATCTTTTTCTGGCTATATAAAGACTTGATCACTCAAAGAATCAGTAGAGAAAATTGATTAGAAGAAAAGATTGAAACACTAATTCATATGAGAAAGAAACATAGAAATACAAATAAGAGAAATCCATGAGTTAACAGTAAAACACTACAATACAAAGAAGAAATATTGTCCACACTGTATAGATTTTATCCAAGTTAGTTTGAGCTAGAAATTGTGTTTATATCAGCTTGTGTAGAAGCATTTCATTGTAAACATCATATTTGATCAAACAATTATTTGTATTCCTTAAGGGACCAATTGGGTCAGAATCCTTAAGAAGAGATGATTAG
The DNA here is from genome assembly GCA_022829125.1 of Lathyrus tuberosus. Taxonomy (NCBI): domain Eukaryota; kingdom Viridiplantae; phylum Streptophyta; class Magnoliopsida; order Fabales; family Fabaceae; genus Lathyrus; species Lathyrus tuberosus. Next base: position 7,900,032 of record JALAZF010000251.1, read on the forward strand.
TCTTTGTATATTAGTCACCAGCAGTTGCTAGTGCAGTTGTAATCAGTTTGGTTATAGTGGATTAAGTCCTTGTGTATAAGGCGAAATCACCTTGGCGGGTGGACTGGATTAACTTGATAGTTTTCAAGTGAACCATGATATATCGTGTGTCTTTCTCTATTGCTAGTTTATTTGTGATCTTTGTTGGAGTTTCAAAAAAAGCTTTCATTTTGAAAACCCAATTCAAACCCCCTTTTCTTGTGTTTTCTCACACCTTCAATTGGAATCAGAGCTCCGATTCTGATTGTGATAAAAAGATTTATCAATACTTCATCGTGTTCAGTACTGTTCCAATATTTGTGTGAGATATCATGGCTGCAGCTAATGTTAATCCCGTTGTAGAAGAGAAAGATCGTTACAATGCCAAGCCACCAGTCTTTGATGATGAAAAGTTTGACTACTGGAAGGATAGAATTGAAAATTTCTTTCTTGGTTATGATGTAGATCTTTGGGATCTGGTAGTCGATGGCTACACTCACCCAGTTGATGCTATATGTGTTAAAGTGTCTAGAAGTGCTATGACCAACCAACAAAAGAAAGATTACAAGAATCATCACAAGGCAAGAACCATATTACTACATAGTATCTCTTATACTGAGTATGAGAAGATAACAAATAGAGATACTGCCAGACCATTTTGATTCTCTTATAATGACTCATGAAGGAAATGCTCAAGTTTAGGAGATAAAGGCGTTGGCCCTAATTCAGAAATATGAGGCATTCAGAATAGAGGATGATGAAACAGTTGAGACTATGTTTTCAAGATTTCAAATTCTAGTCGCAGGACTTAAAGTTCTGGACAAAGGTTACTCAATTGCTGATCATGTTAAAAAGATCATCAGAAGTCTTCCCAAGAAATGGAGACCTATGGTAACAACTCTAAAGCTATACAAGGATCTTAACAACATAAGTCTTGAAGAACTTGTTAGTTCTTTAAGAAGTCATGAGATAGAGTTGGAAGAAGATGAACCTCAGAAGAAAAGTAAATGTATTACTCTTAAGTCTAAACCTGAAAAGGCAAAGGTTTATCAAGCTGAGGAAGAATTAGAAGATTATGATGAAGAATCAGAAGATGAGCTGTCACTTATCTCCAGAAGGATCAACAAACTCTGGAAGCACAGACAAGGAAACTTCAGAGGATCAAGAAGAAACAAAGGCTGTTCTGAGTCATCATTTGGACAAAAGAAGCAAAACTCTGGAAAAGAAGTCATCTGCTATGAGTGTAATGAGTCAGGTCATTACAAGAACGAGTGTCCAAAGCTTAAGAAAGACAACAAGCCTAAGAAGAACTTCTCCAAAGCAAAGAAGGGACTAATGGCAACTTGGGATGACTCTAATTCTGAAGAAGAAGACTCTAAGAAGAACAAGCAAACGTTGCGCTAGTAGCAACGATTGACGATGAAGTTTCTGGAGAACTAGAAGAAAAAATATCATCAGAACCAGAATCAGACTCAGACTCAGAGGTATTATCTAAACTCTCTCGTTGTGAATTAGAGTCGTGTCTTTCAGAAATGCTGGAAAAGTGTCAAACTCTTCAGAGTAAATACAAGGATCTTAAAAGATCGCATGTAATTGCTTCTGAGGCAAAAGATAAGCTTGAGCAGAATAATTCTTCTCTAAATGAAAACATTTTTTCCTTAAAAAATAGTAATTGTGCTCTGAAAAGCAAAATTTCTAAATTAGAAGAAGAATTAATCTCCAATGTCTCTAACACAAGCTGTATCAACAAGTATGATAGAGCATTCCAATATTTTCTAGCTAAAACCATAGATAGAAGCAGAATAACTTCCATGATCTATGGAGTTAGCAGAAATGGTAAGAAAGGATTGGGGTGTATAGAAACATTTGAAATTGACGAAAGTCAACCTGTTAAACCAAAACCTCTCTATGACCATTTTGTGCCTTTTGGCACTGAGCTTGTTTGCTCTGAGTTTGCACAAGAACCCCCACCGACACAGAAATCTATTTCTAAAGTCAAATATCATGCACAAATTCCACTTGATTATCCTGTTGCCCATAAACCCAAAGTTGTTAAACACTCTGGGAAAACTAACAAGAGAGGACCCAGAAAGTGGGTACCTAAGGACAAGATAATCTATGTTGCAGATATCCTTAGCAGCTCAGTTGAAACACTAATCATGGTACCTGGACAGTGGTTGCTCGCGACACATGACGGGAAGAAGGCATATCTTCCAAAGTCTGGAACTTAAGCCTGAAGGCTTCGTTGGTTTCGGAGGAAACTAGAAAGGAAAAATCATTGGCTCTGAAACTGTTGGTAATGGTAACCTTACTTCTATTACGGATTTTCTTTTGGTCGATGGTTTGATGCATAACTTGTTTTCAATTAGTCAACTTAGTGACAATGGTTATGATATCATCTTTAATCAAAAGTCCTGTAAGGCTGTAAGTCAGAAAGATGGCTCAATCCTGTTTGTTGGAAAGAGGAAAAACAACATTTATAAAATTAGACTTTCTGATCTCCGTGAACAGAATGTCAAATGCTTAATGTCTGTTAATGAGGAGCAATGGGTATGGCATACACGTTTAGGCCATAATAGCATGAGGAGGATTTCTCAGCTAAATAAGTTTGAACTTGTCAGAGGCTTGCCAAATCTGAAGTATTCTTCCCATGCTATTTGTGAAGCATGTCAGAAAGGAAAGTTCTCTAAAACTTCCATTAAAGCAAAGAATGTTGTGTCCACCTCCAGACCGTTAGAACTTCTACACATTGATTTGTTTGGACCAGTGAAAACTGCTTCAATCAGTGGAAAGAAGTATGGATTAGTTATCATTGATGATTATAGTCGTTGGACATGGATAAAATTCTTGAAACACAAGGATGAGCCTTATTCTGTGTTCTCTACCTTTTGCTTTTAAGTGCAAATAGAGAAGGATTGCAAAATAGTCAGAGTAAGAAGTTATCTTGATGGAGAATTTGAGAACAAATAATTTGAGAATCTTTTTTATTCCTATAGCATTTCTCATGTTTTCTCCTGTCCCAGAACTCCACAACAAAATGGAGTAGTGGAAAGGAAGAATAGGACTTTGCAAGAAATGGCTCGTACCATGATCCAAGAAACTGACATGGCTAAGCACTTCTGGGCAGAGGCAGTAAATATATCATTTAATATTCAGTACAGGATTTCAATAATACCTAATTTGGGTAAGACTCCTTATGAATTTTGGAAGAATAGAAAACTCAACATTTCATATTTTCATCCTTTTGGCTGTATATGTTTTATGTTGAACACTAAAGAGAATCTTGGCAAGTTTGACTCCAAAGCTCAAAAGTGTTTACTGTTAGAATACTCTGAATGCTCTAAAAGCTACAGAATCTATAACACAGAAACACAAATTATTGAGGAATCAATTCATGTCAGATTCAATGATAAGCTTGACCCTGAAAAATCAAAGCTAGTTGAAAAGTTTGCAAATCTGAAGATTACCTTATCAGAATCCAAAGATGAAGATTCAAAAGAAGGAGACAAAGATGCAAACTCTCCAGATTCAGATACAACCTTACCAGAAACTGAAAATAATCCATTTCATCAGAAGAGAATAGACTAAAGACTTCTCATTCTGAAGAATTGATTATGGGAGACAAAGTTGATCCAGTCAGAACCCGTTCATCATTCAAACCTTCTGAAGAAACTCTTCTAGGTTTGGTGTCTCTGATAGAGCCAACATCAGTTGATGAAGTTCTTAGGGAGAGTGAGTGGATTCTAGCCATGCAAGAAGAGCTGAATCAATTCACTAGAAATGATGTATGGGATCTTGTTCAGAAACCCAAAGGTGTCCACGTCATTGTAACAAAGTGGGTATTCAGAAACAAGCTAGATGAGAAAGGTGAGGTCGTAAGAAACAAAGCATGACTGGTAGCACAAGGTTATAGTCAGCAAGAAGAGATAGACTATACAGAAACCTTTGTACCTGTTGCTAGGTTAGAATCAATTCGTATTTTAATTTCATTTGCTGTGAATCATGACATTACTTTATATCAAATGGATGTAAATAGTGCATTTTTAAATGGGTATATTTCTGAAGAAGTGTATGTGCACCAACCTCCTGGTTTTGAGAGTTCTGAAAACCCAGATTTTGTTTTCAAACTTAAAAAACCGTTATATGGTCTGAAACAGGCTCCCAGAGCTTAGTATGAAAGGCTAAGTAACTTTCTTTTGGAAAAGGACTTTACCAGAGGAAAAGTGGATACAACACTCTTTGTAAAACCTTTAAAAGTGACAATCTGGTTGTTCAAATCTACGTTGATGATATTATCTTTGGTTCTGCTAATATTTCCTTGTGCAAGGAATTCTCTAAGTTAATGCAGGTTGAATTTGAAATGAGTCTGATGGGAGAACTCATATTCTTTCTGGGAATTCAGATTGGTCAATGTCCAGAAGGAACGTACATTCATCAGAGCAAGTATGCAAAAGAACATCTAAAGAAATTCAATATGTCAGAAAGTAAACCTGCTAAGACTCCTATGCATCCGACATGCATTCTGGAGAAAGAAGAAGTAAGTAAAAAGGTTTGTCAGAAGCTCTATCGTGATATGATAGGCTCTCTTCTGTACTTGACTGCTTCTCGTCTAGATATTCTATTCAGCGTATGTCTTTGTGCTCGTTTCCAATCAGATCCAAGGGAAACTCACTTAACCGCCATTAAGAGAATCCTAAGGTATCTAAAAGGAACAACTAACCATGGCTTGATGTATAAGAAAACATCAGAGTACAAGCTTTCTGGTTATTGTGATGCAGATTATGCTGGAGACAAATTGGAAAGGAAAAGTACTTCTGGAAACTGTCAGTTTCTGGGAAGTAACCTCGTCTCTTGGGCAAGCAAAAGACAATCAACAATTGCTCTCTTAACTGCAGAAGCAGAATATATCTCAGTATCTTTGTGCAGTACTCAGATACTCTGGATGAAGAATCAACTTGAAGATTCTCAGATACACGAGTGTAACATTCCTATCTTCTGTGATAATACTTATGCTATTTGTTTATCTAAGAATCCTATTCTACATTCTAGGACAAAACATATTGAAATAAAACATTAGTTTTTACGTGACTATGTTCAGAAGGGTAGTTTTCAGTTAAAATTTGTGGATACAAATCACCAATTGGCTGATATTTTCACAAAACCCCTTGCTGAAGATAGATTCATATTCATTCTGGAAAACCTATTTATTAAACCTTGTACAAAATGAGAAGATGATATTTTGATGTGTCAAGTCACCAGAACTTCTGATATAAGATTCTTATGTTAAGCAAAGTGTTTTATTCACTATTTTATTATGACTTTCTAATTAATGATACTTCTACATGTTAGAAGATGTACTGATCAGAAACTAGTCCAGTCAGATACTTCTTGGTATTCTTGACTTTGGGAATATCAAACGTGCTCTCTTGAAAATAAACGATTATGATTATTTGTGACACCCGTCCAAAATCAAATCATACCTACTGTTGAAGAGACACCTCGAGCGTTGTGATTTCGTGAGACTAAGTTTCAAGTAATTACTCCTTAATATTCCTATAATCATGTTTAACGCATTGGATTTGATAATTTACTTGAAAACTGTTTAAATCTTTATGTCTTCCTCCCTTATTATGCATTCATTAAGCTGTGTGTAAGACCAAGATTTCTTGAAACTAAACACTTCTCTTCCCAACCTTTATTCTTTGTCAGATCTGCCCTTCCAACTTCAATCATTCATTTATTCGTATTTATTGACTGATGTCAAGATTTGAATAACGTATACCTGATCTGTGATCTTTTGGAGACTGATACACTCCTTTATCATTCTTTGTTCTTGTTTGTATCTCTTGTATTGGAAATGATGAATTTTTTGTTTCAATCTTTATTGCTATTTATTGCTATCACTCTTTGTTCTCTTTATATACCACACTTCTCCTCAGAACTATTCATCTATTCCTAAACTTCTTTTTCATTCCTATCCTTTTCATTCACTATGTCTTCTAAACCCACTAAGGGAGAAATCTCTGACTTAGATCTCTTGAAAGAATACTCTATTGATTTCAAGGCTCTAGTTGACAATGGTCTTTCCAATATTCTCTCAGATATCGTCTACCAGAACTGGGATAAATACCTTGAAATACTCAATGAACCTATCTATCCAGTACTTGTAAAGGAATTTTGGGCCAGTGCTCGTGTCTTTGCACATGAGTCTGATACTTGTTACATACTGTCTACTGTATCTGGTTTTCCCATTATGATTAACTCCACTATCATCTCTCAAGCTATTGAATGTAAAGAAGATGGTGAATATGTTGAATATTATAGAGGAAACAACTGGTTTCCTAAACACATTCACATCATCTATCTTCACGATGGACCTGCTGACAGTCCCTCTTCTCTCACCTCTGAGGCAAAAGTCTGATACCAAATTATGGGAACAAATCTTAGGCCTAGAGAAAAGGGAACATGAAGGCTCTCTGCATTGGATAAGCTTTTCATTTCCTTCTTAATCTCCAAGATTAAGATCAATCTGCCCCAATCCATATTCAACTTTTTGAAAGAAGAAATACTTTCATCGAGAGAGGAGTTATCATTTCAGATTCTCTACAGTAGAGTTATTTCTCACATTCTTTATCTTCAAGGAGTTGTTGCTTACTTAAATCAAATTGGGATGACTGAGAAACTTGTTAATGATTGGTGTTCTCCCATGAACTATTCTGAAACCATCATCAAGAAATGAGATAGTTGGTTGGCGGGTGTTTCTGTTGGTCTCTCTTTTCATCGTTGTTGTTTTTGTCCATTGTCCTTTTTTTTGTTTTCTTGTTTTGTGTCCTGCTCCTGTACCGCGCCTCTGGCATTTTGTTTTTAATCAATGAAAAATTATCCTTATTGCATCTATCTTATCTTATTGCATTTCTTTATGATTGCCATAAAAAGGGGGGGGGGGAGAAGTACTGAATTTAACTTATCGAAATTCTCTTAAATCTAAATGCTTACGTTAATCATTGATTACCCTTTTTATTATGACAAAAAGGGGGAGTATTTAAATGGAAAGTTATTTTGATAAATATCTTGTCTCTGAATCATAGCTCTAACATTCTAACACTTTAATTGCAAAAAAAATTAGAAATCTTTTCAGGAACAATATTTATATTGGCAAAATGACTCTGATATCAATTAAACTCTGATTTAACTAATCAAGCTCTGTTATCAGAATGTATTACCACTATAATCAGGCTCTGGTATTTTGGATCTGACTAGATCCTTGCAATCAGGCTCTGGTATCCTAAATCTGATCAGATTTTTTTAAGTCTTAGATTCAGGGGGAGCTTGATAAAGGGAAGTTTACTTTGAACTTATCTGAGTCAATTCTTATTAATTATCTTCGTACAAAATTGTGTTATCAAAATACATTGTTTTGTCATTATCAAAAATGGGGAGATTGTTAGAACAAGATTTGGTTCTGCAAGATATCTCTAAGTTTTGATAATGACAAAGTTGTATTTGTGTGAGAACAATTTTGGTAATCTAACGTTTGTTTTCTAAAGTATTGACAAACAGATTCTGACTCTGATAAGATAGCACTGACTCTGATAGAGATCACGTGGAACGTCACTCTCAATGGATCAAAAGTTGCTTCTGCGTCAAAGAAGCAAGTTTGCTTCTGATATGCTTCAAAAAGATTCTAAGAAGGCAATATGTTGCTGCTACAATGTTCTCTTGGATTCTGTCTCTGAATATAACTCTGATATTTATCTACTGAAGACTAAGTGCTAAAGACTCTGAAGACAAGGTTCTCATGAACAACGTTCTAAAGACTCTGAAGACTTAAGTTTCTGAAGACTAAGTTCTAAAGACTCTAAAGACAAGGTTTTGCTGAACAACATTCTGAAGACACTGAAAACTTAATTTTCTGATAACCAAGAGTTCTGAAGAAGAAGTGCTGAAGACTCTAAAGACAAGGTTCTGCTGAACAAGTTCTGAAGACTCTGAAGACCCAGTGATCAATTCTTCTGATCATACTTCAACCATATCTATTCAGAAGCCTCTGATGAATAGAAGAAGATGAAACATTTGCGAGGGAAAATAGTACATAGTACAGATCAAACACGTTCTTTTCCACTACCATTCCACTATCCTGATTTGTTGGTACAAAGGACAGCTTCAGTGTATGACTTTCTTCCCAGCATAACGACATTATTTCAAGTCGCCAGCAATTTTACTGATATTCCTGATCTACCCTTCAACGGATCTTTTTCTGGCTATATAAAGACTTGATCACTCAAAGAATCAGTAGAGAAAATTGATAAGAAGAAAAGATTGAAACACTGATTCATACGAGAAAGAAACACATAAATACAAATAAGAGAAATCCATGAGTGAACAGTAAAGCACTACAATACAAAGAAGAAATATTGTTCATACTGTATAGATTTTCTCTAAGTTAGTTTGAGCTAGAAATTGTGTTTATATCAGCTTGTGTAGAAGCATTTCATTGTAGACATCATATTTGATCAAACAGTTGTTTGTATTCCTTAAGGGACCAGTTGGGTCAAAATCCTTAAGAAGAGATGGTTAGTCTGTGTATGTTAGTCACCAGCAGTTGCTAGTGCAGTTGTAATCAGTTTGGTTATAGTGGATTAAATCCTTGTGTATAAGGCGAAATCACCTTGGCGGGTGGACTGAATTAACTTGATAGTTTTCAAGTGAACCGGAATATATTGTGTGTCTTTCTCTATTGCTAGTTTATTTGTGATCTTTGTTGGAGTTTCACAAAAAACTTTCATTTTGAAAACCCAATTCAAACCCCAATTTCTTGTGTTTTCTCACACCTTCAATTAGTGCCACAAACATAATGGAAATAAATTAATTTTGCACTCAATATACATTAGTCTCGCTAAAAAAAGCATGATTTAAATTAAAATAAAAAAGTTTAAAGGATATTCTACTTCATTATTTCATAATTGAGCATCAAACTTCATTCATGAACCTTTATATATATATATATATATATATATATATATATATATATATATATATATATATATATAAAACAATCAAGTGTGACAGAGAGTGAGAGAAAAAAAGAAATATAATAAGAAGTTTTATATTACTACATGATAATGGGCTATTGGAAGCCTCCACCTTTACGTTATAACATTTTCTCATGTTAGTTCCTGCAGTGCATTCATGGTTAGTCCAGTAGCCAATTCACAACCATATTATATTGTAAGTAAATATTTAATAAATTTGGAAACACAATGAATAATATTTCTACAATTTTTAAGCGGCTATTGTAGAAGTAAATTACTAATTGTATGATAAATATGAAGAAAAAAAACTAAATGATAAAATATAGATAATCATAAAAATACAATTTTTATAACCCAAAAGTATATCCAATTCATCTCTTAAACAACACAAATTTAATAATATTAAATGACCATAATTATTTTTAAACAAAATGTTACAAATACATTTGACAAACATTTCACAACTATGATTTCATATCAGAGAATTTTTTGCAAAAAGATAAACTAATCCATTTATAATCAAATGTCGTCTTCGTCATCTAAGAATAAATCCAATTGTTTGCTTCTACCATGTAATGAAAGTTATGTATCATCGTTCATAGTCTCCCACTCGCAACATAGTCACCGAGTAATGTCACCTTCCATATCTTCATGGACTTCTCACTTCTGTTTTAATTGCATTGTGTCCATTCTTCCTATGCAAACATTAAAAAGAATATTTAATAGAAACATTTTGGAAAATGAAATCTAAAGATAGGGTGAGAGTGAATTGCATTTTGAATGCAAAAGAAGTTATATTTCTTCCATTTTGATTTCGATAAAATAAAATATATATGAATAGATTATAAAGCAACAAAAACGTCTCTTTCTTCCGTGACAAACACAGTTAATGTTTTAAAAGTCGAAATGAAGGGTAGATGATGAATTTGATTCATAGTCCAGATTGCTTGATACTATTAATTTATGGTGATATATTAAAAAAACATTAGTACCATTCAGAATTGTTATAGATAATTGAAAAGGATCTAAACTACCACAAAATGAAGCATTTTGTTATAGATAAAAGAAGATTGAAAAAGATCTAAACCGTTACAAACTAGAGTCAATGGAAGTTATAGATGTGAGATTTTTTGGTGAGAGACAGACGTTATCTTTTTAATTGATAACCAACAAAAGTTACCAACCACTCGAGTTATTTATAAAAAAGATAAAGGGCAATTTTGGAATAAAAATAGGTCACTCCAAAAATTTGAATTCCCTTTATACATAGTTATAGATACTGAGTGTAATATTTGTTAATAAAACTAGTAATATCATCCACATCGATCAGCTTCATTTGGATTTTTTGAATTGGATCGACTTAATTATTTATATATATTATACATTTATATTTTTTTAACAATTTAATTATATTTTTCAAATATTCATACAAACTATCAAAATTTTAAAATGGGTTCCATCAAATCTCACAATATACCTCACATTTATATAATATAAAAATATAATTAAAATAATTTAATTCAAATATATCGAAATACATTAAAAAATTATACATTTAAAATAAATCAAAATAAAATAATTATATATTGATTAGGATCCATTGCACTATTTTTCATAAAATTAAATTAAAAATTATGTTGATTGAGATCCATTGACAAATAGATGTGTAAGAAGAAAATAATTTGAATGATATAAAAAATAGTTGAAAATTAAACTAGTTATAAATGAAAATTATAATAAAATGAGTAACTATTTAGTGTTAATTAGAAATTATTACTGGTAGTGTGTGAGACGCTTTTAGTGAAGAGAGAAAGAGAGAAAATAAGAAAACAAGGATTGATATTATTGAATGAATTGTTTTCTTATTTTCTCTCTCTCTCTCTCTCTCCTCACTAAAAGTGCCTCACGCACTACCAAATTGGTATCAGAGCTGGCAATTCGACCAACTCCCATGTGTTGTTTCTTTCAATTGCTTGTAACTCTTCGACCATAGCAGACTTCCATTGTTTATCTTTGAAGGCTTCGTTATAGTTGATTGGTTCAACACTTGCAAGTAAAGCAAAATGAACTAGTTCCCGATCTATTGTGAATTCATCATCACCAACCACTTCATAGTCTTGAAGTCTTGCTGGACGAGCTCTAGTTCTTTGAGGTATCTGACTTGTGCCAGCCATATCCTCTTCGACTTCGACTGTGTCGAGAATGTCACCAACTGCTTCGACTTCTTCTTCGACTGAAGTATCAACAATATCTTCGACAGAGGAGATTTCAAGACCAAGTTATTCCGAATTTCGAAAAGTTCTAAGGCTTCATCTTTCATAACCACTGAGAACCCCTTTTCGACTAGTTGTCCAAAACTTAGCATATTGCACTTCATTTCAGGGACATAGAGTACATCTTTGATCAAGGCTTTTGCTCCATTACTCATATGAATAACTATGTTACCAATACGTTCTGCTGGCAACGAGCTACTATCGGCAAGTTTCACCTTACTCTTCTTCGACTCGTCGAAATCTAATAACCATGCTTTTTTACCAGTCATGTGATTCGAACAACCTGAGTCGAGGAATCGGATCTTGGATTCGACATGGTCATCTGCAACTACAGCCATAACTACCATATCATCAAAATCATCTGAATCTTGACGTGCAAGGTTCGCTCCTTCGTCCTTGTCCTTTGTCGAACCCTTGTCTTTCCTGTACCAACAATGCTTGTTGGGGTATGAGAAGGAGAATCAACATTGGGCCAAGAGCAACACAAGTGAGAGAGACACCACATATTCACCCAAAACATTAAGGTGATAGGTGTATGGGTCCTATTGCTTAGAAAAGTGGAGGTTAAGCACTTTATAAGTAAGAGAACCCATACACCTATCACCTTAAGGTTTTAGGTGAATATGTGGTGTCTCTCTCACTTGTGTTGCTCTTGAATCAATGTTGATGCTCCTCCTAATGATCCAACAAATGGTATCATGAGTATGGTTCGAGTAAGGGACCAACTCCTTGTGTCGAAAGTCTTCTTGATATGTTGGTCAGGCGGCGTGTTTCATTGAAGTGCCTATGACGAGATAAGGGTGTCTCTCAATGGCGGTACAAGCATGTAGATGAAAGAGCTTCCACTATAGGGGGCATAGTGGATGGACTCACACTTGAAGGGAAGATTGTTGGGTTGTGTTGAGAATCAAGTATGAGTTCTAAGTCCCACATTACTTAGAAAAATGGAGGTTAAGCACTTCATAAGTAAGAGGACCCATACACCTATCACCTTAAGGTTTTGGGTGAATATGTAGTGTCTCTCTCACTTGTGTTGCTCTTGACCTAATGTTGATGCTCCTCCTAATGATCCAACAATTACCGTTGTTAAAATTATTACCGTTAATTTATATCTATTGCATTATTATATATTGTAAATATTATTATTGTTTCTTATTATTTCCTAATCGATGCCTTATTATTATTATTATTACTATTGGCTTTGTGCACATGGCAATAAATGTAAGTTAGAGAGCGTTATTGAATAAGAGAGCGTGTTTATATATAGTAATTTTTTCTCTTTCAATTATCCAAGTAGACATTTCCATTCGCACGAGTTGTGTGATGAAGATTATTAATTAAAAGTATATCTAAATAGAGAGCGTTATTGAAGAAGAGACTGTGTTTATATATAGTAATTATTAAACTGAAGGTTGTGATCGTGATGCATCTTGAATCAAAGACGTTGATTTTGAACTGGTGTTGCTAATCTCTGATACGGTGGACCTAGGGGGTGCGTGTATGGTTAGTACTTTGATGCCCAAGTCAATTTAGGATTCAATATAATCATAGTGAAAGTGGAGATTAGAGATTGTGTACCTGAAATCCCCTTGTAACTGTATTTCTACATTGGGTTCAATGGAGCATATGTGATGAGAGAGCCTTATATTATTAGGGATTTGGTTGGCCTAGAACAATATCTATTTTTTCTAGTTCTAAAGTGTTTTGAATTTATTCTATTAGTAGTTGGTCATAAACCAACATATAAAAATAGTAGTCGGTTTCTCAGTCTGAGAGATTTTGCTTGTTATGGATCCTGATGTTGAAATAGTGACAAACATAAACAATTTTTAAAACTAACAAAGACATCAAAGTAGAACATAGTGTAGGCTCATCAACATATTAAGATAAAGTATAAATAAACCAAGGTATCAAATGCCAAATCAAAAGTTATTGAGCTGCTAAGAAAAAAGGAGAAAGGCCGAAGAAATTCACTTGTAAAATACTATGAATTAAGAAAAAAGTGCCACATAATTATGACCTCCACGAGGGTGATTATACATTGTTGGACCTTCACTAAAGGATCTTTTCCGCCTTATCAGGAAATATATTGTTAGGCCTTCATTGAAGGGTCCTTGCCGCCTTATCAAGCAATACATTTCTAGACCTTCATTGAAGGATCCTTGTCGCCTTATCAGGCAATACAACGTTGGAACTTCCCTAATGGATCCTTGTCACCTCAATAGGCTACTCATTTAACACCAAACAAGGAATTATCTTCATCTTAGCAGACAATTTACTAATGGAATCCTTTTCAAAGTAAAGTCAACTCGCCCCAAGTGCAATATAGAGGAATACACCTCAGATAATAAAATGAAATTATAAAAAAATTAGGAAAATCGCCATGAGTTCTAAACATTTTCATCAATAAACACATCGCCAAAGTCGTAAAAATAATATTGTTAAGGGACTTTGAGGGGCCATGATAAAAAAACCTCCTACATGGCAACGAAACAATTAGCACAAAGCCAAAGACATAATAGTAGAACATACTTAAATAACTGTAAAGTTTTGCCTAAGAAACTCAACTTAAAGTCTTGTTGAGGGACTAAACTTAAGGTTTTTCCTGAGGGACTCAACTTAAAGTTTCACTTGAGAGACTCAATTTAAAGTCTCGCCCGAGGGACTTATAGTCTCGCCAAAGAGACTCAACTTAAAGTCTCGCATGAGGGAATCAAATTAAAGTCTTTTATGAGGCAAACAACTTAAAATATATTTAGAGGGACTCAACTTAAAGTCTCTTCTGAGAGACTCAACTTAAAGTCTTGCATGAGGGACTTAAATTAAAGTCCTTCCTAAGGGACTCAACTTAAAGCCTCGCTTAAGAAACTCAACTTAAAAGTCTCGTATGAGGGACTCAACTTAAAGTTTAGCCTGAGAGACTCAACTTAAAGTCTCGCCTGAGCAACTCAACTTAAAGTCTCACATGAGAGAATCAACTTAAAGTCTCACCTGAGCGATTAAACTAAAAGTCTCTCCTGAGGGACTCAACATGAAGTCGTGAGAGACTCAATTTAAAGTGTCTCTAGAAGGACTCAACTTAAAGTCTCGCCTAAAGGTATCTATTAAAAGCATCTCCCCAAGTTATGCTTGGGGGACTCATGACAAGCCCTCATCAAGAAAATCCTAGTTGGGATAGATCCCTTCAAAAGAGTCATAAAGATGTGAGTGCTCTTATTAATCACTTCGTCCTTTTCAAGCCCCCATGCTTGAGGGAATGTGTATTGGCATAATTTTATTGGGGTTTAGGAAGGGATAACTTACGTAAAAGCAAGGAAGGTAAACACATACCTGAGAGGCGATTCGTTCTGCAAAGCCACAAGTTGCATGAAATAGGCCACGAGGGTGCCTGGATCTTAGTAATTTCCTGCTCGATTGGGATTGGTCCATGCAAAGTCATTCCCCACTTGTCCAATGGACGTGGAAGGTGATGTGTCCCATCATAACATACTGGAAAAGAGGGTCAAAGATAACAACTTCCTTCTCCATGATCTAAGCAAGAATAACTCCGATCCTCTCCACGCTTTTTGTAATGGAGCTTAAAAAACTATCTTCAGGCCCAGGCCCAAGAGGTCTCTATAAGTAGCTCAACCTTAGTGTTGGATTGGGAAGTCTTTAATTTCTAACAAAAACACACACATATAGTGCTTCTCACCATTCTCTGTGAGCAAGCCCTACATGTTGTTCAAATATCCTATACACCATACACAATCCTACGAATACTAGGCTAGATTATTTTACTTTATATATATATATATATATATATAACAAATAACTTATACAACATTCAAACATTTTTATATTTTCTTTATGATCATTTAATGCAAATATTGAGTTTCATTTGTGAATCTCAATATTACGTTTTATGACCGAACTTTTTACACAATTTAAAAAAGGAATGTTGTTAAGTCTTTAAAATCTAACACCTTTTTCTAATTAAAAATAATTTTATATTTTCTATTGTTGGAATTCCAAACTGTGTGTAAAGCTTGAACTGGACACGAGTTTAAGTTAATGCACTAGAAAATTTGTGATTCATTTATTATTAAATGGACATCTTCATTTTTTAAAATTAAAAACACGATGCTTTTCCCCACGGTTGGATTTGGCAACTGTGGTGAAATGTTAGCCTTTTTTTTCCTAATTTGTAAATTGTTGAAAGACTGACGCCTTGTTGAAAATAAAATAAATAGGATTTTACCACGGTTGTATGTTCCAACCGTGGAGAAATGTCTTGCTCTTAAACAAGAAACAAAGCTTTAATTTGTCTCTTCAACTTTCTCTTACAAATATCACATTCAACCGGTATAAATAGCATATCTGAGCCCTAACAAAGTTTATCATTTCCATTAACGACGAGAGCACTAAAGACCTATCATCTTCAAATCATTCACCATCGTATGATCTCCATTTCTTCACCATCATATTTTCTCCAACTCATTCTTCAACAAATAAAGTTGAACTCTATAGTATCTTATCCAACTCGTACGAAGCAAGGAAAGACGAATAAAGAATGCAAAGAAGGAATCTAAATGATACTTGCAAAAAGGAAAGACAAAACTTAAAATGATTGTAAGTTCCTGGATTGGCTGGAATTTTGGTAAAACAACAAGGTGTTCAATGCTGATGTCATGGTGTTGATGTTGCAGCATTGAGTCTTAGTATTGGGCTGTACTAAGTTGTGAAGGTTAACTATGTTTGATGTCATGGGCTTGATGTCATAACATTGCACTTAACACTGGGCTGTGTTAAGGTTGCTGAAGTGGATGTCTGATGTCACATAGGTGATGTTGTAACATCAGACCTGCAGAACTGAAGCTAATGACAGCATGGGCTTGTTGTTATTAGGGTCGCATATTAGCTGGAATTGTGGAGAGTGTTGACTCGTTGGATGAGAATATCTTGGGCTAGATATTTTCTGTTACATGGGAGATTTGATTGCAGGTTTGTTGGAGAATTAAAAGGTGGAAGATTTAAAAAGATTTTGGGGATAAAATCTATTTTAAAAGATTCAGTTTTTAATTAACAAATCTGATCAAATATTGTGACAAATCCAATCCAAATTCAAGGAGCTATATAAAGCGCACAAGACCAAGGAAGAAGGTACAGAAAACAGATTAAAGATCAAGAGCTGGAGGCTTAGAGTCTAGGGTTTGTTTAGAGTACTTGTAATCACACTATTCTAGGTTTGAATAGGTGTTGAATTTTCTGTCCTCTCTAGAAGCTGTGAAGCAATAGAGAGTTGTTGATTGATCGAAGTTAGGAAGCAAGATCAAGGGATCTCAAAGAGGTTGTTCTTTGAGTGTTTTAGGGGATTGAGTAGTGTTCTCATATCTAAGTGGTTTCTTAGGTAGAAAGTCACTAGTAGAGTATAAGTTTAGGAGATTGTCAACTGGTGTGTTGAGTCTGTAAATTATATCTACAAGTAGTGAATTTCATCCCTGGCTTGGTAGCCCTCAGACGTAGGTAGTTAGACCGAACTGGGTGAACAATTCCTTGTGTTTTCCTGTTGCTTATTCTGTCCATTATTGCAGAGTGTGTTGTTGTGACATCGCACCTTAACATCACACGTCTGGTACCAGAATTTCAATTGGTATCAAAGCAGGCATCCTGTCTGTCTCTAGGTGAGATCTAGGGAAGTTACTTTCTGGTGAAAGATGGACAAAGAGGTTGGAGGATTCGTCAACAGACCCCCTATATTGGATGGCTCAAATTATGAGTATTGGAAGCCTAGAATGACTACCTTCTTGAAGTCATTAGACAGCAGAGCTTGGAAGGCTGTCGTTAAAGAGTGGGAAGCTCCAGTTGTATGTGAGAAAGATGAAGCTGGCAAGGATAAAGAAGGCACCTCAAAGCCTAAGCCTGAAGAAGAATGGACCAAGGAAGAAGATGAGCTTGCCCTTGGGAATTCAAAAGCCCTAAATGCTATCTTCAATGGAGTTGACAAGAACATATTCAGGCTGATCAACTCATGTGAGACTGCTAAGGCTGCTTGGGATATTTTGAAGGCTACTCATGAAGGCACATCTAGAGTTAAGATGTCAAGACTTCAGCTTTTAACTTCTAAGTTTGAAAGCTTGAAGATGAAGGATGATGAGACTATTCATGACTTCCACGTGAGTGTTCTTGAGCTGTCAAATGCATCTAGTGCTCTTGGTGAGAAGATGACAGAAGAAAAGCTGTTTAGAAAGATCCTCAGGTCCCTTCCTAAGAAGTATAAGATGAAGGTGACTGCCATTGAAGAATCTCAAGACATTAGCAAGATGAGAGTTGATGAGCTCATTGGGTCTCTTCAAACTTTTGAACTTGGTTTGATCGAGGAAGAACCAGATAAGAAGCCAAAGAGCATAGCCCTGGTGTCAAATGATCAAGAAGAAAAGAGAAAGAGTTCTGAGTCCCAGGAGGATCTGCCTCAGGCCATAGTTATGTTGGGAAGGCAGTTCATCAAAGTGTTCAAGAAGATGAACTATAACTACAGGCCTAATGTCAAGAACATCTCTTCTGACATCAGCAAGTCAAAAGAGAAAGATGAAGAGAAGACTGCCCAAGAGAAAGGAGTTCAGTGCTTTGAATGTGAAGGGTATGGACATGTCAAGAAAGAGTGTCCCACATTCTTGAAGAAGCAGAATAAAGGCTTGACAATTTCCTGGTCTGACACTGATAGCGAAGATGAAAGTGAGTCAGCAAAGCATGTTACAGCTTTGACAGGAATTGTTGAATCTGATGATGATAGTGATGGAGAAGTCACCTATGATGAGCTAGCTTCAACCTACAAGGAGTTGTGTTTAAAGAGTGCTGAAGTGTGTCAAGAGAACAAGTACCATAAGCAACAGATTGATCAGCTAGAGAATGACAAAGCTGAATTGGAGAAAGAAGTCTTATGTGTCAAAGCTCATCTTGATCATATGACAAAATTTGTTAGAATGTTGAACAGTGGGACAGCCACTCTTGACAAGATACTCCAGTCAGAAAAGGCCGCTGGAGACAAAGCTGGGATAGGTTGTAAAGAAACTTCAGAAGCAAGCACTTCAGGTTCAAAGAAGGAAGTGTCACAACCTGTGCCTCAACATCAGCCAAAAAGGCAGAATCAGAAAGCTGATGCTTCACGACCTAAGAAGATTGAGAAGAAGACTGGTCCTAATCAGAAGAGAAAGCAGCCACAAGGAGCTAGTCAGTATATGCCCCCACAATACCACAAGAGCATGAAGGCTGCAAGGTTCAAACAGAACATGTTCCATCAGATGTCTCAACATCAGGGTAACTGGTATGGATATAATAATGTTGTGCCTCATTACTATGGAAGAAGGAAGCCTCATCACCATAGGAGACAGCCTAGAAGATAGCATCCTCAGTTCAGGAGACAATCTACCTATGGTAAAAGACAACAGCCTCACCATAGAAGACAGTCAAACTTTGGAAGAAGAAGACAGCACCAGTACTATGGATGGCAGCCATAACAGTTTCATCATCAAGGTGGCAGGAAGTTTAATAACTTCAGTGAAGAGAGAGTAAGGTGCTTCTATTGTGGGAGATTTGGTCATATGCAGTTTTCTTGCTTTAAACTGCATGGATATCCCAAATCTGTTCCTCAACCTAGACAGAAGGAGAACATGACTAAGGTTGTTAAACAGTGGGTTCCTAAAGCTCTAGCTACATGTCTATTGGCTCACACCTCAGATAGACATTTTGCTAAGGATGAATGGTACTTTGACAGTGGTTGTTCAACGCACATGACTGGGTCCAAAGATCTTTTGGTGAATGTCAATTCTTGCTCCTCTAATGTTGTCACTTTTGGTAATGGAGAAAAAGGGGTGGTAGAAGGTGTTGGAAGAGTGAAGTGTTTTGATGGACCTGACCTTGACAATGTTCTTCTTGTCAAAGGTTTCAATGCTAATTTGATTAGCATAAGTCAGCTCTGTGATGAAGGGTACAAGGTCAGCTACACTAAGGATGAGTGTTTGGTGACTAGTGACAAGAATGAGGTAGTGATGAAGGGAGTAAGATCCAAAGATAATTGTTATCAGTGGATACCTCAAGTGGACAACTTATCTAGTGATGTGGTAAAATCAGATGGTGACATCAAGTGTGAAAGTATGGTGAAAAGTCAATCTGGGTTAATAACTTATGGTGCTGTTACTCCTAAGTTGGATGATGTGTTAAAAGCCAAATTGAGTAGTCAGTTATGTGAGCAAGATGAAGAAGTCAACAATGCTGATGGAAGGATCAAAAGTTGTGACCTTACGAAGTGTTGGGAGCTAAATACTTGTGAGGCCAAGAAAGATGACAACATGACTAATGACTTCTATAGTTCAGAAGAAAAAGTTCACAGGCTGACAATCCTTGGGTTGGAAGATACAGATGTTGAAACATCTCAAGTCAAGAAAGGTACTTTTAGCCTTAAAATAAAGAAGAATGATGATGAACTAATTGCAAAAGTGTCTCCTGGGGTTGCTAAAAGACTGAAAGCTATTGAGTCACCGCCAAAGGTGAGAACTGATAAGCAGAAGACCTCAGAGGTTGGTCCTACAAGATCCTGGAGTAAAGTGTCAAGAAAGAAGAAGACCAGAGATAAGTCTGATGGTAATGTTCAGGACATCATTCATGTGAAGAAAGCTGTTGTTAGAACCTCTGAGAAAATTCAAAAGGCTTCGCTTGATAACATTCCTTTAAAAAGGTGGATGTTTGTCTTTCAAAAAGGGCTTAATCTGAAGAAAGAATTTGACAAAGATACTCTGGATATGGTTGAGTTTGCTAGGATATGGTTCAGAGAGGGTGTGGGAACTTATGGTATTCAGGTGTGTATGTTAACCTGAATAAGCTGCTCTGACTATGTTTTATTGGGAGCTTCTTGAAGGACTTCTTTGTGCAATGAGTCCTTTGAATGGTGATGAGAAGCTGATGTCCCAAAAGATGTTATAACATCATGTTTACTAGTGGTTATATCTGGAAGATGATTAAGATTGGACATGTGGGGTTGGATGCTCTAGCATTTTTGGTCAGAAGAGGTGGAGATTATGGTAATGTGTTTAGTAGTTTGTTCTGGAAAAGCATGACTACTGTCTTTGAAGACTTCACCAGTTTCAACAACTACTGGTGGATGTAAGGATAGAGGAATTGTGATCTCTTGAAGAGACTGGATCTCAGTAAAGCTTATAAGTAAGCTGAGCATATAGAGTTTGTGACACAGTGTTGAGATTGGATTACTTTGCTGATAGTAAATCCAGTAGTGGAGCATATGTAATACCCTGGTGTCAAGAGTGTTGGTGAAGGATGTCTTTGTTCTGGATCTGAAGCTTAGTGTTTACATTATATCTAAGGAGCATCTACATAGTCATACGGGAGAATGATGAAGTAGAAGGTTTGCCTTGGATGGTGAAGATGAATTGTATGATAGCCTTTGGAGAATGGGACAGTGGTACCAAAATGCATGTACTCAGAAAATGTGCTCAAATGTTCATCTCCATCTAGAGCATTTGTTAATCATGACAGGGGGAGTACTTGTCTATGGATTTTGCAGCAAAAGTGCATTTATTGTGAAGATTGCATGCTGATCAAGCTTGTGGATGATTGTGTGAAGCCTTCATAACTGGATGGATGAAGAATATGTCTGTATTTTCAAAATGTGGATATTGCTGACAGAAGAAGTATGGTTGTGTATAGGGTGTCATAAGAGTTACTTGTTGAGGGTTGTCTAATTATGGCTAAAAAGGGGGAGAGTTGAAAATTGCCATGGAAAGAAGAGTAAGTGTTAAAAGAAGATGCTGCTAAAAGAATAAAGGTGTTTAGTTGAAAAGTGTTGATGCAGCTGTTGAGGGGGAGTATAGACAGCATAGTTGTGGAGCTGCTAGTGAAGTATTCATAGCATTGAAGAGTGCAGAGTGCAGCAAAGCAGACATCAAGGGGGAGATGTGCTGCACATTGTGAGCTACTGAACAGCTGTGATGCTGGTTCAAGTTTTTGAGGGGGAGCACCAATTGGCTATTGTCAATAATGAAGATGGTGCTGCAGCAGATCAAGTAATGAAGACTATATGAAGATTGTCAAACTGCTGCAAGTTAAGGTTTCAAAATATTGAAGATATTCCGCTGCTGAAGTCTCTGAAGATGCAGAGATTGTTTTAGCCAAAATTAGCCAAAGGGGGAGATTGTAAGTTCCTGGATTGGCTGGAATTTTGGTAAAACAACAAGGTGTTCAATGCTGATGTCATGGTGTTAATGTTGCAGCATTGAGTCTTAGTACTGGGCTGTACTAAGTTGTGAAGGTTAACTATGTTTGATGTCATGGGCTTGATGTCATAACATTGCACTTAACACTGGGCTGTGTTAAGGTTGCTGAAGTGGATGTCTGATGTCACATAGGTGATGTTGTAACATCAGACCTGCAGAACTGAAGCTAATGACAGCATGGGCTTGTTGTTATTAGGGTCGCGTATTAGCTGGAATTGTGGAGAGTGTTGACTCGTTGGATGAGAATATCTTGGGCTAGATATTTTCTGTTACATGGGAGATTTGATTGCAGGTTTGTTGGAGAATTAAAAGGTGGAAGATTTAAAAAGATTTTGGGGATAAAATCTGTTTTAAAAGATTCAGTTTTTAATTAACAAATCTGATCAAATATTGTGACAAATCCAATCCAAATTCAAGGAGCTATATAAAGCGCACAAGACCAAGGAAGAAGGTACAGAAAACAGATTGAAGATCAAGAGCTGGAGGCTTAGAGTCTAGGGTTTGTTTAGAGTACTTGTAATCACACTATTCTAGGTTTGAATAGGTGTTGAATTTTCTGTCCTCTCTAGAAGCTGTGAAGCAATAGAGAGTTGTTGATTGATCGAAGCTAGGAAGCAAGATCAAGGGATCTCAAAGAGGTTGTTCTTTGAGTGTTTTAGGGGATTGAGTAGTGTTCTCATATCTAAGTGGTTTCTTAGGTAGAAAGTCACTAGTAGAGTATAAGTTTAGGAGATTGTCAACTGGTGTGTTGAGTCTGTAAATTATATCTACAAGTAGTGAATTTCATCCCTGGCTTGGTAGCCCCCAGACGTAGGTAGTTAGACCGAACTGGGTGAACAATTCCTTGTGTTTTCCTGTTGCTTATTCTGTCCATTATTGCAGAGTGTGTTGTTGTGACATCGCACCTTAACATCACACGTCTGGTACCAGAATTTCAATGATATTTAGTTCTTTGACTTGTTCATCGCATTTTCGGTACGTAAAATATCTTTACCATGTATGTGAAAGTAATGTTGTTGGCGTTGTTGAGAAATGTTAGGTTTTATGTTTTTGTAGTTGATTTTAAGAGCCTAAACCCTAAAGGTTTATCTCTTGTTTTTTTAAAATCATTCTCTTACAAGCCCTCTTTTATGATATTTTTGTTGTTTTGAAATTGAGATTGAAGTTTATTTGCTGGTTTTCTTGTCATTGAGATTGATATTGAGGGTTTTATCATATTGTTTTGTTGAAATAAGTGAAATGTTTATTGTTGTTGTTATTGAGATTGAAGGTTTACTGTTGTTGTTGTTGTTGTTGTTGTTGTTGTTGTTGTTGTTGTTGTTGTTGTTATTGAGATTGAAAAAAAACTCATACATTGTACTAATGCACTCTAACAAACTCTATAGTGATTAAAAAAAGTTTTTATAAGTTAATTGTACAAGACGTCACTAGATATACATAGTGGGAATTATCGATTGAAAATCTATTGATCCTAATTTCCAACTTGGTTTAAGGATATGTAAGTAGATTTTAGTTCAAGTATGATATTTGGTATGATCTTAACATTAATGTTATTGAGATTATTAAGATATGTTAGGTTTAATGCTTTTGTTGTTGTTAAGAGCCTAAACCCTAAAGGTTTATGTTGGGAAAAATGTGAGTTGTTGAGAAACAAGTGTGAGTTCTAAGTCCCACATTGCTTAGAAAAGTGGAGGTTGAGCACTTTATAAGTGAGATGACCCATACACCTATCACTTTAAGGTTTTGGGTGAATATGTGGTATCTCTCTCACTTGTTTGGGTGAGTCTTTGACCTTTAGGTGAGTGTTTAACCCAATGTGAATGCTTTCCCCTCATGATGACCCATCAGTGGCATCAGAGCCTAGTTCGAGTAAGGGACCGGCTCCTTGTGTCGAAAGTCTTCCTGACCTGGTGGTCATGCGGCGTGTTCCGTTGAAGTTCCCATAACGAGATAAGGGTGTCTCTCAACAGCGGTACAAGTTTGTGGATTAAAGAGTTTCCGCATGAGGGGGAGCATAGTGGATGGACTCACACTTGAAGGGGGAGATTGTTGGGGAAAATGTGAGCTATTGAAAAACAAGTGTGAGTTCTAAGTCCCACATTGCTTAGAAAAGTAGAGGTTGAGCACTTTATAAGTGAGATAACCCATACACCTATCACCTTATGGTTTTGGGTAAATATGTGGTCTCTCTCTCACTTGTTTGGGCGAGTCTTTGACCTTTAGGTGAGTGTTTGACCCAATGTGAATGCATCCCCCTCTTGATGACCCATCAGTTTAATGTTGTTACTGTTTTAAGATTGCGATTGATGTTTTTCTGTTGTTGTTGTTGTTGTTGTTTTTCTGTAGTTGTTGTTTTGAACTTACATGGATCATTCATCCAACACCACTCATACAAATGAGTGTTATTCTATTGAGAATAAAAGAAAAATAAAAATTATAAGTACCACAATGATGGCTAAATTACCAAAAGTCAGCAACACACGTGTTATGTTACCGATCAAGATTGATCATAAAATTGGGACTCATTATTGTAAGAATGCTTTCCTCTTTAGAAGTTATGTGGCATATCTTGGTCATAGCAAAGCTAGTACTTTGATAGATCATTGTGGCCAGATACCATATGATTTGAAAGGAAATATATGGACAAAACTTAAAGTATTAATTTTAAATTACCTGATTTGATAGTATGTTTTTTGTTAAGTACTAATACCCACTTGTTGATGTAACTGTATTCAATTTTTGAGTTTCATGAAAGTAGTTGAAGAATATGTTGTTTTCTTATGTTGATGAGCTTTTGAGGGGCTTTAAGTCACCGCTCACGCATGATTACATTAGAAATCCCAAGCCAGACTTTAAACATCCAACTGTGAAATATAAATTTATTGATAAGGATATTTGGGATAAGTTTGTCGAGTCTTGTAGTTGTACTGATTCTTGACTAGTAGTAATCTTATTTTGTGAAGATTAAACTTATTTTGTGTGAAATTCTGGTATCAGATATGTGATGTTAAGTGAGATGTCACAACATCAATATCTGCTATATGAACGAGACAATAAAAGTAACATCACTTAAAAGAAATAAATAAACACAGAGAATTGTTCACCCAGTTCGGTCTAACAACCTACGTCTGGGGGCTACCAAGCCAGGAAGGAAGTCCAATATTAGTAGTATCAATTCATAGACTCTACAGTCAACACACCAGTTGACAATCTACTCACTTAATCACTACCCAATGACACTTCTACCTAAGACACTCTTAGATATGAGACACCTCTCACCCCCCCCCCTCAATCACAGCAGTGATAACAACTTACAATAACGAAAGTAGACGACACACTTCAACGACAATACTTGATCTTGCTTAAAAGCTTCAATCAAGAATAATACACTCGTGCTTAAAAGCTTAGAGTGGACACATTACAACTCAACTAAATCAGTCCAATTCAACCATCAAAACAGATGAATGAATGGCTCACAATACACAGACGAAAACACAAACCCTAATACTTGACACTCAGTACATAATCTCTTGTCTTTTTTTATTCTTCCAAGTAGGGTTGAGACTTCTTTAAAAAGAAAGAGATTCTTGGACCTGGGCAATAATAATTCTCAGAATTAATTCTCAATTAAAACTGATAAAACTCCAAATCTTTTTGCCCTAAAATAGTAACAAAATATACTCCATAAAGTAATAGGAACTGATTGTATCAGAATAACTCTTCTCCAATAAATTATCCTGCAATCTCTCAAACAAAATCTCCCAAGATATATCAAATAACGCACAGCACATAAAAACACAGAACTGAAAGTTCTGTCAAAAGATGTTAAGACATCCGCCTTGACATCATACACCACAATCCTGCAACACATGTTAGAGCCACATGTCTTGACATCACGCATGAAATATTGATGTTACACCTTGTTTTACCAAAATTGCAGCCAATAATAGAACTAACAATCTCCCCCTTTGGCTAATTTTGGCTAAAACAATATCAGCACATATCAGAGATACCTGCAACAGAAACTAACACATAACAACACTAACATTCAGCAGAAACCCCAATCAAAACTCAAACACCCCTCAAGTCAAGGAACCACACAAGCCAAACAAAAACTCTCCCAGAAAATCAGAAAACCGCAAATCTTAACTAAGCAACAACTAGCCTTTCTCTCCCCCTTTTTAGCCACAATTTGACAACCGGCAGAATAAATCCAGAAGGACCAATCTAAAATTAGTCACCAAGCCCAATGTTCTGACACGCAGTCAAACATTGTCAAATTCCAAGAAAAACTGTTGAACCCATCTTGGAAAGAGTGACACATTACTCAACAGAGAGAGGTGCACAGACACCAAATAACTTTGACTGACCAAGCGATACAAACAAGGGTTTCCATTATAAAAACTACACCAAACTGCTTCTTACTACAGCC
The DNA here is from genome assembly GCA_022829125.1 of Lathyrus tuberosus. Classification (NCBI taxonomy): domain Eukaryota; kingdom Viridiplantae; phylum Streptophyta; class Magnoliopsida; order Fabales; family Fabaceae; genus Lathyrus; species Lathyrus tuberosus. Next base: position 7,926,052 of record JALAZF010000251.1, read on the forward strand.
AATCTGAGAAGGAAACATGAGTCAGTCCTCCAAGATAGTTGATACACACAAGGGTCAGTTGAAGCAAGACCAGAAGAACAAGAGCAGAAAATCAAAGGAGATGAAGTTCAAAGAAATGACAACAGGTGGATCCTCTATAGGGGCAACAAGGACAGGAAGAAAAACAGAAACAAGGATGAAGACCATCAACAAAGCTCAGGTGCAACTACATGATTCTGAGGATGAGGCAGATGAAGATTGGGTTACTTTCATTAACTCAGGTGGTTGGAATGAATAGCTGAATCCAAAAATGAGAACTCTTTGCTTGTAGTTTCCAAAAAAAATGTAATGATGAGTACTTCCATCAATAAAAATGTTCTTGATTGTTTCCAAACATTCTTATTTTTCCACTTTCACATAAGACACCTGCACCAAAAATCACCTTCCTGCACTCCAACAACAATCTACTAATCCTCATATATGCAAATCCCTAATTTGCTTCTTAAATTTTCAAATTGATTTGCATCTAAGGCTTTAGTAAAAATATCAGCTAATTGCATTTCAGTAGCAACATGTTCCAAAGCAACCACTTTATATTCAACTAGATCTCTTATAAAGTGATGACATGTGTCAATATGCTTAGTCCTGCTATGTTGAATTGGGTTCTTGGAGATATTTATAGCACTCAGATTATCACAGTACAATGTCATGACATCTTGCTTGACATTGTATTCAGTTAACATTTGCTTCATCCAAACCAGTTGTGAACAATTACTTCCTGCTGCTATGTACTCGGCCTCAGCAGTAGAGAGAGACACACAGTTCTGCTTTTTACTAAACCACGAGATAAGATTGTTCCCTAAGAAGAAGCATCCTCCAGAAGTACTTTTTCTATCATCAGCACTCCATGCCTAGTCAGCATCACAATATCCACTCAGTTCAGTACTTGATCCATGACTGTATAGTATACCATAGTCACTAGTACCATTCACATATTTCAGAATTCTCTTCACTTAATTCATGTGGCTAACCTTAGGTTCAGATTGATATCTAGCACAAACTCCTACAGCAAAGGAGATATCAGGCCTGCTAGCTGTGAGATACAATAAGCTTCCAATCATGCTTCTATATAAGCTTTGATCCACACTCACTCCATGTTCATCCTTGGACAACTTCAGGTGAGTAGGGGCAGGTGTCCTCTTGTGATTAGCACTCTCCAGGCCAAACTTCTTGACTATGTTCTTTGCATACTTGCTCTGAGAGATAAATATGGAGTCTTCTATTTGTCTAACTTGCAGACCCAGAAAATAGCTGAGCTCACCAACAAGACTCATCTCAAACTCAGACTGCATCTGTTTCACAAAATGTTGAACCATTGCTTCTGACATCCCACCAAACACTATGTCATCAACATATATTTGAGCTATTAACAGTTTTCCTCCTTCCTCTTTGACAAACAATGTCTTGTCAATTCCTCCCTTTCTATAACCATTCAGAGACAAGAATTCAGTAAGCCTGTCATACCAAGCTCTAGGTGCTTGCTTTAATCTATAAAGAGCTTTCCTTAGTTTGTAGACATGGTTAGGAAATGTTGGATCAACAAACCCCTTGGGTTGATCTACATAAACTTCTTCATTTAAGTACCCATTCAAGAAAGTACTCTTTACATCCATCTGGAATAACTTGAATTTGAGATTACAAGCTACACCTAAGAGTAACCTGATAGATTCCAGTCTGGCCACAGGAGCAAAAGTCTCATCAATTCCTTCTACCTGAGTGTAACCTTGGGCAACCAGTTTAGCCTTATTTCTGGTGACCACTCCTTGTTCATCAGATTTATTCTTGTAAACCCACTTGGTGCCAATCACATTTATTCTATCAGGCCTTGGTACAAGCTCCCACACTTCATTCCTCTTGAATTGTCCCAAATCTTCTTGCATGACATTAATCTAAAATTCATCTTTCAAGGCTTCTTTAACATTTTTGGGCTCAATTTTGGATACAAAGCAAGAATTTGACACAACTTCTCTTGACCTAGTGGTAACTCCTGAGTTTGGATCACCTATGATAAGCTCTTTTGGGTGGTCCTTTTGCACTCTGGTGGAAGGTTCCTTGTTAGGCTGCTCTAGTTCAGGTTCAGCAGCAGTAGGACTGGGATTTACACTTCTGTCTTCAGCTTCTGTTGATACATCATCAACAAATGTTCCAACATCATCCAGGACATCAGCAACTTCCTTCATTCCATAGTCATCAACAACCACATTTATAGATTCCATCATGACTCTGGTTCTAGAGTTGAATACCCTATAAGCTCTGCTGTTTGTAGAATATCCCAAAAAGATTCCCTAATCACTTTTAGGATCCATTTTCCTCCTCTGTTCACGATTTGACAGAATATAACATTTACTTCCAAAGACATGAAAGTACTTCACACTTGGTTTTCTTCCCTTCCACAGCTCATACAAGGTAGCTGAAGTACCTCTTCTCAAGGTAACTCTATTGTGAATGTAGCAGGCAGTATTCATAGCTTCAGCCCATAAATGGTAAGGAAGCTTTTTGGCATGAATCATTGCTCTAGCAGATTCTTGAATGGTTCTGTTCTTCCTTTCAACAACTCCATTTTGCTAGGAGTAATAGGTGAGGAAAACTCATGACTAATGCCTTCAGTAGAACAATATTCAGCAAACTTGCTATTTTCAAACTCTCTTCCATGATCACTTCTTATTCTGATGACATTTCTCTCCTTTTCTCTTTAGAGTCTTTCACAGAGATCCTTAAACACATCAAACACTTCTGTTTTGTCTTTGATAAAATTCACCCAAGTGCACCTGGAATAGTCATCCACAACTATATAAGCATACTTCTTCCCACCTAGACTTTCCACTTGCATAGGCCCTATTAAGTCCATATGAAGAAGTTTCAACACTTTAGAAGTAGTGGGATGTTGAAGCTTTTGATGTGACATCTTGGTCTGCTTCCCTATCTGACAGTCTCCACACACTCTTCCTTCTTCAATTTTGAGCTCTGGGATTCCTCTTACTGCTTCTGTAGATATGATTCTCTTTATTCCCTTCAGATGTAGAAGTCCCAGCTTTTGATACCATACTCTGACTTCATCTACTTTTGCAAGAACACATGTGGAGGAACTAGAGTCTTGTGACACCTATAGGTAACAGTTGTCCTTAGACCTAGCACCCTTCATGATAACTTCACCTTTCTCATTTGTGACAATGCACTCAGTTCTTGTAAAATTAACTATGAGTCCTTGATCACATAGTTGACTAATACTGATCAAATTTGCTGTCAACCCCTTGACTAGCAGTACATCATCAAGTCTAGGTGTACCTTCACAATTCCGCTTTCCCACACCCTTGATTTCTCCTTTGACACCATCACCAAAGGTCACATGGCCAGAAGAATGAAGTTTAACATCCACCAGCAAATTCTTCACTCCTGTCATGTGTCTTGAACAACCATTGTCAAAGTACCAGTCTTCTTTAGCAGAGACTCTAAGAGAAGTATGAGCTATTAGGCTGACAACATCAGTTTTGGAGATCCATTGTTTCTTTTGCTTGATGACTTGATTACCTTTATGAATGACCTGTTTGGGTGCACAATTAGGAGTACTCTTAGGGTACCCATGTAACTTATAACAGAAGGCCTTTATGTGTCCAAAGCTCCCACAATGATGGCATCTCCAGTACCTGAATTTCTTCCTAGAGGGAGTCCTGTCAGGATGTTTCAACATCACTGGCTTGGAACTAGGAATAACATCATTTGAAGCAGATCCACTGTTGAACCCCAATCCACTTTTGTCTCCTGCAGTTCTTCTAACATCAAGAATCTTGTCTAGAACATCAGTTCCACTATTCAACATTCTGATAGACTTGGACATAGATTCAAGTTTAGAGTTCAGCACAAATACTTCATCTTTCAGCTTGGCAATGGTTTCCAGATGCTCTGTCTTTTCAGCCTGGAGTTGGGCAATAATCTTCTTCTGCCTCTCCCCTTCTTGACAGGCTTCTTCACTTTTAATGCATAACTCTCTATAAGAATCAGTAAGCTCATCATATGTGCTCTCTTCATCCCTAGAATCATCATCAGATATATACCTTCCAGTCAGTACTCTAACATGTTGGGAAGTCTCTTCATCTTCCTCACTTTCAGTATCAGACCAGGACACAGATAAGGCCTTTTTCTGCTTCTTAAGATATGTAGGGTATTCAGCTCGGATGTGACCATAACCCTCACAGCCATGGCATTGGATTCCTTTGTCATAATTAAACTTCTCCTCAGTTCTTGTTTTCTTCATCTGATCACCTGACCCGTTGATGTCAGATGTGATGTTCTTGACATTAGGTTTATAGCTCCTGTCCATTCTTTTCAAACCCCTATTAAACTGTCTTCCCAGCAGAACAATGGCATTGGATAGCTCTTCTTGAGTTTCAGGACCACACTATTTCTCATCATCTTCTGTACTAGACACCAAAGATATGCTTTTGACCTTCTTTTCAGATCTGTCATTCAACCCTAATTCAAATGTCTAAAGTGAGCCAATCAACTCATCTACCCTCATTTGGCTCATGTCTTGAGCTTCCTCTATAGCAGTCACCTTCATATCAAATCTCTTGGGAAGAGATCTGAGAATTTTTCTCACCAGCTTCTCATCAGACATCCTCTCTCCTAGGGCACTAGAAGCATTTGACAGTTCAAGTATATTCATGTGAAAGTCATGAATGGTTTCTTCATCTTTCATCCTCAAACTTTCAAACTTTGTTGTTAGAAGCTGAAGTCTTGACATCTTGACCTTGGAAGTTCCTTCATGAGTTGTTTTCAGGATATCCCAAGCCTCCTTAGCCACTTCACATGTGTTGACCATCCTGAAAATGTTCTTGTCAATACCATTAAATAAGGCATTCAAGGCCTTAGAATTCCCAAGAGCGAGTTCATCTTCTTCCTTGGTCCACTCCTCCTCAGGTTTCAGCTTTTACACACCATCTTTTCCCACAATGACAGGATGTTTCCATTCTGTCAGAACAGCTTTCCAAGACATGCTGTCTAAAGATTTCAAAAAGGCAACCATGCGAGGTTTCCAATAGTCATAATTTGATCCATCTAGAATAGGGGGTATATTCACAAATCCACCACTCTCCTTGTCCATTGCACCAGAAATTAACAGCCCTAGATCTCACCCAGATACAGAGCAGGATGACCTGCTCTGATACCAATTGAAATTCTGGTATCAGATATGTGATGTTAAGTGAGATGTCACAACATCAATATCTGCTACATGAACGAGACAATAAAAGTAACAGTACTTAAAAGCAATAAATAAACACAGAGAATTGTTCACCCAGTTCGGTCTAACAACCTACGTCTGGGGGCTACCAAGCCAGGAAGGAAGTCCACTATTAGTAGTATCAATTCATAGACTCTACAGTCAACACACCAGTTGACAACCTACTCACTTAATCATTACCCAATGGCACTTCTACCTAAGACACTCTTAGATATGAGACACCTCTCACTCCCCCTCAATCACAGCAGTGATAACAACTTACAATAACGAAAGTAGACGACACACTTCAACGACAATACTTGATCTTGCTTAAAAGCTTCAATCAAGAACAATACACTCGTGCTTAAAAGCTTAGAGTGGACACATTACAACTCAACTAAATCAGTCCAATTCAACCATCAAAACAGATGAATGAATGGCTCACAATACACAGACGAAAACACAAACCCTAATACTTGACACTCAGTACATAAGCTCTTGTCTTTTTTTATTCTTCCAAGTAGGGTTGAGACTTCTTTAAAAAGAAAGAGATTCTTGGGCCTGGGCCATAATAATTCTTAGAATTAATTCTCAATTAAAACTGATAAAACTCCAAATCTTTTTGCCCTAAAATAGTAACAAAATATACTCCACAAAGTAATAGGAACTGATTGTATCAGAATAACTCTTCTCCAATAAATTAGCCTGCAATCTCTCAAACAAAATCTCCCAAGATATATCAAATAATGCGCAGCACATAAAGACACAGAACTGGAAGTTCTGTCAAAAGATGTTAAGACATCCGCCTTGACATCATACACCACAATCCTGCAACACATCTTAGAGCCACATGTCTTGACATCACGCATGAAATCTTGATGTTACACCTTGTTTTACCAAAATTGCAGCCAATAACAGAACTAACATTGTGTTTTGTTGTTTTGGATATAATCTTGAAAATTAATATTTCCACTATGTTTATAATAGACTAAGAGCCAATCAAAAAAGGAAAACAAGACTAAAAATATATATTCCCATAGATTATCTTGTGGAGGATATAGAAAACTGAAAGAAGAAATGATTAATGAAAAAAGACAACAACTGGGAGATGATTCACTAAGTCGTGATCACAACTCATCTCCTTCATCACGCCATGAGAAATGGAAGAAGGTCCGACAAGAACAGATGGAAAGTTCACATCAAAGGTTACATGTGTAGGTTCTGAGAAGATTGTAAGTAGATTCCTTTGTTAATAATATTAATTTTAGGTTATTTAAGATTGGTAATTATATTTTATTTATATTGTAGTATTTGTTGGTTGAAATGTCCACTGAAGGTTTCTTTGTACCACAAGTACGACATAATATTATAGTAGAATAAATTGGAACAAAGGAGCATAGTGGGTGAGTCCATTGTGTTGGACAAGGCATCAGACTGAGAGTATACTTCAGATCATCAAGAAAGAGTAAAGAATTTCGCAAGAAGGAGATGGATGATCTCGTTGATAAGAAGTAAGAAGAAAAATTAGCATCGGAGCGGGAATCACGAAAGAAATAGATGGACGGGCTCTATGATAAGAAGTTAGTAGAAAAATTAACACATGAGCGAGAATCGCGCAAGAAAGAGTTGGACGAGCTCTATGGGGTATGTATAAGTTTTGTTTTGTTGTTTTTATGCTTATAATTATGTTTTGTGTATTTCATCTATTTATGGTCTTATAACATTATGTTTTATGTGTTGCTGCTATTTTTATGATGTAGAAATTGGCAGTGATGACTGTAATCATCCAACCGAATACAAATGTAGTAAAGTTACTTGAAAACATTTTTTGCATGGTAAGAGTATAAAAGAAGTTGTCCAACCGCCCAGATCCAAAATGATATGCTAGTTCCTCATGAAGATCTGGTGAAAAGATTGGTATGGTTTATCATGGATAATAAAGCACACATATTAGTTCATTTAGAGAATGCTCCAAATATAGAATTTTTATATATTGATCCTAAGAATATAAATGATTTTGTGTTTGGAAATGAGTGGTTGAACATATCTATACTACAATTGTGGTGCACACAAGTACATTTTTTCCGGTGATGTCAATTTAAACTGGTGCACATAAGTATTTTTAATGTCAATACTCACTTCTTTTGGGGAGTTTGGGAGAGTCAGGATCACCAATGAGACTAATGCTCCAGGACCACAAGAGAGGAAAACATCACATCTCAACCTAAAATATTATAGTGTTAGGTAAATGGGTGTTCTCTCTTATAAATCCAATATTACATATATTCATAGGCAATGTGAGACTTTAACCACTCACACTTGCACCCAACAACTTCATTATTTGAATATTGTTTTAAAATTTTGGTGCATGCAACGTTTCCCTATAGAAACAAATAAATAAGATCTTTATGGATTCTTAGACCTATATAGTATACGATTTTTCAGTTAATCAAGCAAACGTGGTTGAAGCATACATACAAACACGATTAAGAGATTCAAATAAAATTTGTTTTCTAGCACCATATATCCATTAGTAAATAATTAAGAATTTGTGTTTTCGCTTATTTAGTATTCAATTTTTTACCCATTACTAATTATTCTCATGTTCAATCAGAGGTCATTGGCAATTGATTATTATCTATCCTCACTAGAGTAATGTAATTGTGCTATGTTCCTTAGGCAGACAACTTGGCTCAAGGATAAAACGTATAGTTGCTATGTAAGTTTATATTTTATGTGAGTTATATATATATATATATATATATATATATATATATATATATATATATATTATGTGACTTTGTAATAAGTGTGTAATGTTTAAATTGTTTTTAATATATAAATTCAATATGTTGAAAGGACTTACGAAAAAAGCATAAATTTTATATCCATATAATAAGGGACTGTGTATATTATGGTCTCTTCTCTAAAATATTTTACTCCTATAGGCTTCATGCTTAAGAGAATGTGTACATTCCGGTCTCTCCTCTAAAGCATCTCGCCTTACATGCCTCATGCTTGAGGTACTGTGAATATTTCAATCTCTTCCCGAAAACTATTCAACGCTACATGCCTCATTCTTGAAGAATTGTGTACATTATGAGATTTCCCCTAAAAGCATTTGGGTCAGACCCAAACTCGAATCTAACATAACCCTCCCTAACCTCATCGATTCACACAAACTAAGTCATATCAATCTTAACGGGCAAGGTCGAGGAGGTCGACCCAAGATTAAATACAATTCAATGAACATCCACATTGTTGGAAATTTAATTTAAACTAAATGGATCGAGGCTAGCACTCTCAAATATGTCTTAGAGTTGGAATGCAAGAATACCCAGTATAATTCAGCCTTATATCGAATTTGCGCAAGACCGACGAAAACTCGATTATGTAGCAAAGAGTGTCTGGAATTTTATACAAGAGGATATTTGGTTTGTGATATGATTTTCTGAATTCCCAAATGAGGTATTTATAGGCCATGCATGTGTTGTTTCACAAGGTTGCTACCCTTGATGAAACAACACATTTTAACCAAAAGTTGTCATGTTTCCAACCGTTGCCTATGTTCATTCTGCAGCAACCCTTCACGAAATGTTGCTTCTTTTCGAATTCAAAAAATTAATATTCACTTGAATATTTTCTTGTCATTTTGGAACACACTTAATATTATTAATTGTTAATAATTTACAACAATCCCCCACTTGTTCTAATAATGACAAGATCAATTCCAAAAAAAGAGAAACAAAAAATGTTAATACAGTTAACTATCTTTCATTTAAAACTTAACCTTAGTAAAGACAACACAAAGTCTAATCAGAATGTTAGGTAACAATGCTTTTAAACCATTAATCCATGTGAATAGATCGGCGTTACCTCACACACATTCTTTAAGGTTCTTCGCCTACATTTCTCTCCTAGCACTTATTTATGGCCATATGCTTTCTTGTTTCATGAATTTTTCATGAGAGAAACTCCAACTCTCACTTTGAGACGACACCATCTCAAAATTCACATAGATGAAGTTCATATTGTATCCTTTTCCATGAGACACGTACCCTCGGTATTGAACTTAATTAAGAGTTTAAATAAAAACTCAACCCTCATTTTAAAGGTCAACATTATCATGAAATCTTTGACAAACATCCAAATCAACGACTTGTTGTTACCCATTGAATTTTAAGGTTAATGTTCTGTTAAGGTAAGATTGGGTTGCCGCCATTGTCGAAACTCTTACTCAAGGAGTTTCAACCCCATGCCTCTCGAGGTTGTTTTTACTAAGTCTTTGGCCAGTAGCTTAGTAAATGGATCAAGAAAATTTTAGCTCGATTGTATATATGTGAATGATTACATCCTTAATTAATTTTCTCACGAAATAATGTCTAAGTCCTACTTGCCTAGACTTTCTGTCATACAATTTTTGTATGCTCTAGTTAAAGTGGTTTGACTAATGCAATGTATCAACACCTTTGAAACATTGTCTTTAGTCAATGGAACTTCCAATAGAGGGTCCCTCAACCATTTAACTTCTTCACAAGCGAAAGCAAGAGCCTCAAACTCTGATTCTATAGTTGAGAGAGTGATCCACATTTGTTTCTTGATCTTCCAAGAAATTACACCCTCTACTAGTGTAAATATCCACCCAAATTCATATTTTTGATATTCAACACTCGATATCCAACTCACATCGGTATATCCTTCTAATATGGCAGGAAATCTACCATAATGGAGACCAAGATTTTTGGTTTTTATAAGATATCCGAAATTTTCTAATGATGGCCTTTTAGTGCTTCATCATTTGGATTGCTAGTAAAATCTACTCATTTTATCAATTGTGAATGCTATGTTGGTTCAAGTACATTGCACACACTTGAATATTCCAATTAAGTCACAACTCTTCCGTCATTCTTTTGAAGTTTAACACTAGGATCAAATGGAGTGGTCGCTTTCTTAAAGCGCAAGTGTTTGAACTTATCAAGCACTTTCTCAACATAATGTGTTTGACTAAGTTCATAACCCCCACTATTTCGCTTTACTTTGATTCCGAAAAGTGTGTCAACTAGTCCATGATCATTCATCTTGAATGTGGAAGTTACAAACCTTTTTGTTTTTAAAATTCCATTCATCTTGTTGCTAATGATCAATCATATAATTAACATGGAGACAAATGAATATCACAATATTATCACACAACTTTGTGTACAAAACACTTGTAATAAGAATGAGATGAAGAATTTTTTTAGATAATCATGCATGATGATGCAAGAAGGTTTTTTAGATGAAGTGAGAGATGCACTTTTGTGCAATTTAAAGTGATATAGTATGAACTGCAATGAGTACCTTAGTTACTTGTCTCAAATCTTCACTTGAATTTCTATGTTTAATCTTCTTGATCGACTTCATCATTGATGTGCATGATACTTTTGATCCTTTCTTCTTTGATAATCTATGTCTTCATCAAAACTGAACTCGATATAGGATATATTCTTCACAATCTCCCATTTTTTATGATGAAAAACTCTTTGACTTTGTTTTTTATAATAATTGAAAAGTTCCCCTTTAAGTTGTGTGTCTCCCCTTAATTGGTGAATCTTACAATGACAAAGTCAAACTTTTGATGTCATTGTTTCGGTGCTTGTTTTAATCTGTACAAGGATTTGACAAGTTTACACGCTTTTTGTTCATTACCAAGAATCACATAACCTTCTGGTTTCTCCTTGTAAATCTCCTCATCGAAACCTCTATTTCGGAATGTCACATTTTGACATTCATTTGATGAACTATAAGGTCATGTAAAGAAACTAATGCAAACAATACTCTAATTGTCGTCGTCCTTGCCACTAGTGCATATGTATCGAAATAATCAACATCTTCTTTTATCTAAAAATTCATGGCCACTAATCTAGCCTTTTAGGTGTTTAGTGTACCATCACTATGATACTTCCTTTTAGATACCAACTTGCATCCAATGGGTTTTGATCTTTTAAGTAGGTCAACAAATCAAGTGTGGTTTGACATTATTGGATCCATTTCGTCTTGGATAATATTCTTCTAAAAATATGAATCCTTTGAAGCTATTGCTTCCTTATAAGTCTTAGGATCATCTTCCTCTTGAAGAATAATAGGAATCTTGCGAACAAAATTCTTACTATTTCCTTCCATTAGATAAAAGTATGATCATCTTCCACTTAAAGAATAACATGAATCTTACGAACAAAATTCTTACTATTTCCTTCCATTAGATAAAAGAAATAAACCGACTATCAATTTTGTTCGGTCTTAGATAACCTTTCGGACTCTCTTACTTATTCTAAGTCCGGGTTATTTTTCAACAATCCATGAAGAATCTTCCTCACGATATTCTTCATTAGCTTTCATTTGTGTTTTAACAATCCGTGAAGAACCTTCCTCACGATGTTCTTTATTTGTGGAAATATCGAATTTCTTATCCTTCGTGATAAGGATCTCAAAATTCCACGTCTTGGTATTCAATAGTTACATTAGACTCCAAATTCAAAAGTCTATATAAGTCATGATCTATTTTCAGATAATCTTTATATGCCTTATAATAAATTTCATCGATCACAAATAATTTACATAGCATATATATCATAATTCAATGCATAATTTAAAATCATGAACTTTAATAAATTAATTAACAAACTCTACTTTAATAAATAGCTTTAATTTTTAAATATAACATTTCATTTCAAATTTATTATATAAACTAAAAGGGAAATGCTAACCAGTGCCCTCAGGGCACTTTTTAAGAACTTTAAATAGTAAGTTTTTATAAAGTATGTGCAATAATGTGTAATAATGTGCATTAGAAATTGAAGTGTTTGAATTTTTTAAGGAATAATTTCTTAATATGGAATTCTTAAATAGTGCTCTGAGGGCACTGGTTAGCAAGACCCAAACTAAAATATATAAGCATATTTAACTAAAATATATAAGCATATTTAACTACAAGTCTCTTGTTATTTAGATACCACTATCAAATAATTACTCAGAGTACTCCGGAACCCAGTTGATCATAATAATATTCACCAGAGTGTTTATAAATATACTCTCATGTTTTTGCTGTTATCATTATGGTTGAAAATAACACTTACTGAGTTTGAAGTTGATATAACTGAGCTCTCATATCTTTTTCGCTACTAATAATTAATGCATTTTGGATCTATCTTCCATTTTCAGATTGAAAATAACATTATGTTATTGCTGTTACCATTATGCCAATTCTGTCTTTAACATGCATGAAATAATGTGGCACCAATCTAGTTTCAAGCAATGCAAGTTATTCATATATATGCCAAACATTTTTCTATTTCTAGTCACAAGTGCTCCGACAAGGTTTTTTTGGCAGAACCGAATTCGTATTGAGCATTTTTGTTTTTCCATTTCAAGTATTTCTGTCTTATTCTCATTTCATCAACTTGATTTATAAAAAGGAACTGAGGAATCTAAAGAGAAGCATTGAATCCAAAAAGAGGTAGTACAATAACATTGATCTTCAAAGTTCTTTGACTCGAGAGGTAAATAATTTGATTAATATTTAAGTCTGATTATTATTCAGCCATGGAGTAGGGTTGTCCTTGTTATACGCATAAGTCCTGAACTAAAGCATGTAGTATTCTGTTATATAATATATTTTTATGTCTCTAATAATTTTTCTATTAGAGGTTAGGTTGTAGACTACCATATAAAATCAAACTCTAATCAATAAGATGATATCTACCCAATATGTAATACCCCATATTATTTAATTGCTCAATTGGATATCAGATGAGATCAATTATTTTGTTAAAGAGACGGATTGATATTTATTAGTTTAAAAGAGGATTTTAAGGTAACTCTAATAATTGATCAATTGGTGTGAGACGAGGAAATATCAATTGGAAATATTTTATCCTATTGGATTATATTATATAATATTAGTTTATATATATATATATATATATATATATATATATATATATGTATGTATATATTTGTTATAAGAGAAAGAAAAAAAGAGATAGGAAAGAAGAAAAGGAAAGGAAAGAAGAGAAAGGAAGAGAAGAAGAGAGAAAGTGGAGAAAGATGAAGAAGAGAAGCTCATGGATCAACATCATCTTCTTCAAACTCCTCTTCGATTATCAGGTGGGTTCTAGTTAAACACTCTAAGTTCTAGAAATATAAGTTTTAAACTTAGGTTAGATTTGAGAGAAAATGAAATCTAACGGATGAAATTCGATATGAATTGCGTAGTGCAGTCGTAATATGCATGTGATCAATTGATAATACTTGTTTTGATGTTTGGAAATGATTTGGTGTGGAAAGTGGGAGTTTTGGACCCTTGGGAACCATGGAAAACGCAGCAGAAAATTCTGCTTCTGATGCGTACCGTCGGGCGGCGCTTTGAGCGTCGGGCGATGCGGGCTTGCGCCGGGCGATGGCCAAGGGGCGCAGCGTGGAACGTTTCTGTAACTTTTGAGTTTTGGATATGGGATTGACGCCGCTGCTTCGCCGGGCGAAGTAGAGGCGAAGGGGCACCTCCGGGCGAAACCTTGACCGCCGGGCGCTCCTGGGAGTTTTCCAAATAAATTATTTTCTTTAAAAATTCATAACTTCCGAACCGTGGCTCCGATTTAAGCGTTATTGGTACCGTTAGAAAGCCACGACGACCCTCTACCCAATAAAAAGTGAAAATATTGTGTATGAGGCGGGATTAATTAATTAGTGGCATTTGAATGATAACAATGTTATGTGACATGTTGAAATCCATACCTTTTGGATCGTAAGTCCGGTCGAGGCATAATTATAGCCGATGTAAAGCTGTGGAAATATCCTACAGGATAAAAGTGAAAAGTATTAATTTTGATACCCGATTAAATGAATCGGAGGGAACCCGGAAGTGATGTTTTATGTGATGTGATGTCAAATGGTAATGTGAGACCATGATTTTAACCAAGGATGCTTGGTAGAGGATAGTAGTGGCTTGTACGCCTTAAAAATGTGTGCGCACTACTATGTGGATTATGTTTGACATATTATGCTATCATGTGTGTTTTATGATTGATATTGTAATATGCTTGTCTAATATTGTTGTTAAGTATGAATGAGAGAATATGCATGTTAAAATGAATTAGGAAGAGTGAGGAAACTTTACCCCAAAAACAAATGGCATAGTTAAGATTGTTATAATTCTAGGTTGTGAATAGAATTGTGATAGAAACTCTAGATGGCGACGTTCGTGCATTCATTGACGAGTTCTGGCCTAGAGTAGATTTCCGAAATGACAACGCTCGTGCGTGAGGTGCCGAGGCGTGTGTCCATTTCCGAATGGTATAGAAAAGAGTGAACGCTAGTATGGAACATGTGTGTAAACCATTGTGGTTTTGTGAAAAGGCAAAAGAGGCCTTAAGGCATTGTGGCCTTGTGATTGTCGAATACAATCACGTTTATGTGTGAGATCACATAATCGTAACCGGTTCTTTGAGTTGCAGTTTCATGAGTCTCGAGCTCCTCTGAAACAAGGCATGGTACTTGGCAGGTTTGATTCCCGCGTGTAGTACGAATGGAACCTACGGGTAGAGACTTGAGATGGTTAATAGGCCATGAGAAGTGACGATTCACGGCTAACAGGCCGATGTTTCCGAATCCATTTCGTATGCCAAGTAAATTACAAGGATCCATGACTCGGGTCGACTTCTAGACGTAGAAGAGGACGAGAAAAGGGGATGCCTTGTATGGTTATCGATTAGTGATAAACTGTGAGTTAACATGACTCCTAACATGTTTCCATATAGCGTGAGATTGTGAACTCAAAGTCATTTCCCTTCCCCTTGACTTGAGTTAGGATTGTTAGAACCCTGTAGAGCCGAGAGAATCCATAAGATAGGGAACTAACTGAGATTTGATGTATCTCACCCCACTATTGTTGATTATTTTCAGGAGGTATTTGCAGGTTTGATTTACAAGTGGAGCTATGCTTGGATGTTTCAAGGAAAGCTTAGTTGAGCCTATTCCGCTGTGTATTATTATTTTCTTGTATAATGAGAAATATTGTATATTGATCTTAGATTTTATTAATTTGGCTAGTTTCCATGTCTTGTGCCATATGTTGTATTTATGTTTTAGAAATGGACAAGTATGTGAATTATGCCAATAAACACTTATGATAGTGTCAGTACTAAATAAAACACTTGTATGGTATTATTCTAGATAAATATTATACAGGGCGTTACACAATAAAACAAGTTTTTAACCTTGAACATGGTGATGCAATCCCGTAAATCATCAAACCACTATTGGACTAATTCTCATGTAATTATTATTTATTAGTATGAACCATTGCTACCATTACACTGTTTATTGGAGCTACATCAAGTACACTGGAGATGATTGTGATGTTGTTTCATGACACTGGTAGTGATAACTTAGAAAACAAAACACGATTTAACCCCAAAAGTTATTTGAAGGTTATACTAATTTTGAACGGCATGATATAAAAATAGCATGGTTTAATTACAATCAAAATGATAATTTGGAAGATGCTTATGATGACAAGTCCAATATGAAGTGTAACAACCACATATATAATACATGCATCAAATCATATATTATACATGATAAGTACGTTTGGTACTGAAATATACAATAAGTTCCTAGTTAACACATTATATACATAAATGCCTCTAAAACAAAAACACTAAAGACTAAGGCATTACATATACAAGATGTTCCTAATTGATAAAAACTAAGAACTAGATCAAAACAATGATCTCAAAACATAAACGCCATAGCGGAAGCCATGCCATCTCAAAAGCTACGATCCGTAAGGAAAGTCAAATAACCTTATCCTTACCCTTCACGGAACCTGCAGAACCTGTGATGTAAACAACAACAGTGGGGTGAGATACATCAAATCTCAGTGAGTTCCCTATCTTAAAGTCCTCTCGGCTTTACAAGGTTCTAACAAAATCCTAACTCATGTCCAAAGGGAAAGGGGAAAGACCATGAGTACACACGCACAAGTAACCACCACGGTGAGCCTGTAAACTCACACTAGTACCGAAGTACCTCTTGAGCCTGTAAACTCAAGGATTCACAATCAATAACCAATTATCAAGGCATCCCCTATTCCCGTCCGCTTCTACGTCTAGAAGGCGACCCGAGTCATGGATTCTTGTAGCTACTTGGCATACGAATTGGATTCGGGATCACCGGTCCGTACACCGTGATCCGTCACTTCTCACGGCCCATACACCGTCACAAGTCTCTTTACCCGTAGGCTCCAATCGTACTTAACACGGGACTCAAACCTGCCAAGTAGTTGTGCATAACGTTTCAGAAGAGGTGCTCGAGTCTCATGAAACTACACCGCAAGAAACAGTGGTTATGATTGAACTGCACACGCCTCGGCCTTTCATGCACGAGCGTTGCCACACGTGGAACAATTCACACTTCCGACACAGTTTTGGTAATAATCCTCACTCTGCCTATTCCATATTTTAACATGCATACATTGTCAACAACAATTACACACATTTAACAGATAAAAGTCGACAAAACGACACTATTTCAGAAATTCCGACATAATTAAATCGGCCGACAATCTTAAAACCATTGTAATAAGAAAGTACATTTTATTATCTTTCCAACGATACCAAAATTGTTCCAATCCGAGTTACGTACAAAAAGTTACGGCATTGTAAACAAACGATCGGAAAATAATCACAACAGCAGAATTTCTGTAACTCTCTTGGCCATACGCGTATTGCCCAAGGCCATACGCGTATTGCCCAAAATCCTCGGCCATCCATACGCGTATTGCCCAAGGCCGTACGCGTATGGGCAGAGACGTTTTTCCTTGAAAATTCCTTTTAAAATTGCCATACGCGTATTGCCCTTGCCGTATGCGTAATGACAAGCCCCATACGCGTATTGACATGCCCCATACGCGTATGGGCAGAGAAAAATGCAGAAAAACCTGCAGAATTTCCTGTTTACCGGTTGATCCAAAATCACCCCAAAATCCCATTTTTGATCAATCACAAAGCATCAAAACATGTTATAACATCACAAACAGTATAACATACAATCAAACATTGAATTTTAGCAGTTAGATTCATGTTTTCATGCAAAATTACCCAATTTTCCCAATTCCCAATCTAACTCTAAACTCAAAATAACTATACTCTAAAGAGTCTAACTAGAACCCACCTGGACAACAAGATGAGGATGATGAAATTGAGATGAAGAGATGAAGAGTTGAAGCTTGATGATGATCTTGAGCTTCTTGAGAAATTTCTCTCCTTTTCCCTCCTTCACTTTTCCTTTCTTCCCTTTTTCCTTTTCTTTACTAACTTTTGTTTGTTTCCAAGGAAATGAAAAGAAAATAGAATAGTATAGAAAATTTTCACTAATTAGTAATACTACTAAAAGTCCAAATTAGCTCAGATACACCAATTAAAAAAAACACAAAGTTAAATACTATTAATTTAATCAACTCTGAGTTCGTCAGTTTACTCTAATTATTCTATCAAATAATTACTCAGAGTACTCCGGAACCCAGTTGATCATAATAATATTCACCAGAGTGTTTATAAATATACTCTCATGTTTTTGCTGTTATCATTATGGTTGAAAATAACACTTACTGAGTTTGAAGTTGATATAACTGAGCTCTCATATCTTTTTCGCTACTAATAATTAATGCATTTTGGATCTATCTTCCATTTTCAGATTGAAAATAACATTATGTTATTGTTGTTACCATTATGCCAATTCTGTCTTTAACATGCATGAAATAATGTGGCACCAATCTAGTTTCAAGCAATGCAAGTTATTCATATATATGCCAAACATTTTTCTATTTCTAGTCACAAGTGCTCCGACAAGGTTTTTTTGGCAGAACCGAATTCGTATTGAGCATTTTTGTTTTTCCATTTCAAGTATTTCTGTCTTATTCTCATTTCATCAACTTGATTTATAAAAAGGAACTGAGGAATCTAAAGAGAAGCATTGAATCCAAAAAGAGGTAGTACAATAACATTGATCTTCAAAGTTCTTTGACTCGAGAGGTAAATAATTTGATTAATATTTAAGTCTGATTATTGTTCAGCCATGGAGTAGGGTTGTCCTTGTTATACGCATAAGTCCTGAACCAAAGCATGTAGTATTCTGTTATATAATATATTTTTGTGTCTCTAATAATTTTTCTATTAGAGGTTAGGTTGTAGACTACCATATAAAATCAAACTCTAATCAATAAGATGATATCTACCCAATATGTAATACCCCATATTATTTAATTGCTCAATTTGATATCAGATGAGATCAATTATTTTATTAAAGAGACGGATTGATATTTATTAGTTTAAAAGAGGATTTTAAGGTAACTCTAATAATTGATCAATTGGTGTGAGACGGGGAAATATCAATTGGAAATATTTTATCCTATTGGATTATATTATATAATATTAGTTTATATATATATATATATATATATATATATATATATATATATGTATGTATATATTTGTTATAAGAGAAAGAAAAAAAGAGATAGGAAAGAAGAAAAGGAAAGGAAAGAAGAGAAAGGAAGAGAAGAAGAGAGAAAGTGGAGAAAGATGAAGAAGAGAAGCTCATGGATCATCATCATCTTCTTCAAACTCCTCTTCGATTATCAGGTGGGTTCTAGTTAGACACTCTAAGTTCTAGAAATATAAGTTTTAAACTTAGGTTAAATTTGAGAGAAAATGAAATCTAACGGATGAAATTCGATATGAATTGCGTAGTGTAGTCGTAATATGCATGTGATCAATTGATAATACTTGTTTTGATGTTTGGAAATGATTTGGTGTGGAAAGTGGGAGTTTTGGACCCTTGGGAACCATGGAAAATGCAGCAGAAAATTCTGCTTCTGATGCGTACCGTCGGGCGGCGCTTTGAGCGTCGGGCGATGCGGGCTTGCGCCGGGCGATGGCCAAGGGGCGCAGCGTGGAACGTTTCTGTAACTTTTGAGTTTTGGATATGGGATTGACGCCGCTGCTTCGCCGGGCGAAGTCGAGGCGAAGGGGCACCTCCGGGCGAAACCTTGACCGCCGGGCGCTCCTGGGAGTTTTCCAAATAAATTATTTTCTTTAAAAATTCATAACTTCCGAACCGTGGCTCCGATTTAAGCGTTATTGGTACCGTTAGAAAGCCACGACGACCCTCTACCCAATAAAAAGTGAAAATATTGTGTATGAGGTGGGATTAATTAATTAGTGGCATTTGAATGATAACAATGTTATGTGACATGTTGAAATCCATACCTTTTGGATCGTAAGTCCGGTCGAGGCATAATTATAGCCGATGTAAAGCTGTGGAAATATCCTACAGGATAAAAGTGAAAAGTATTAATTTCGATACCCGATTAAATGAATCGGAGGGAACCCGGAAGTGATGTTTTATGTGATGTGATGTTAAATGGTAATGTGAGACCATGATTTTAACCAAGGATGCTTGGTAGAGGATAGTAGTGGCTTGTACGCCTTAAAAATGTGTGTGCACTACTATGTGGATTATGTTTGACATATTATGCTATCATGTGTGTTTTATGATTGATATTGTAATATGCTTGTCTAATATTGTTGTTAAGTATGAATGAGAGAATATGCATGTTAAAATGAATTAGGAAGAGTGAGGAAACTTTACCCCAAAAACAAATGGCATAGTTAAGATTGTTATAATTCTAGGTTGTGAATAGAATTGTGATAGAAACTCTGGATGGCGACGCTCGTGCATTCATTGACGAGTTCTGGCCTAGAGTAGATTTCCGAAATAACAACGCTCGTGCGTGAGGTGCCGAGGCGTGTGTCCATTTCCGAATGGTATAGAAAAGAGTGAACGCTAGTATGGAACATGTGTGTAAACCATTGTGGTTTTGTGAAAAGGCAAAAGAGGCCTTAAGGCATTGTGGCCTTGTGATTGTCGAATACAATCACGTTTATGTGTGAGATCACATAATCGTAACCGGTTCTTTGAGTTGCAGTTTCATGAGTCTCGAGCTCCTCTAAAACAAGGCATGGTACTTGGCAGGTTTGATTCCCGCGTGTAGTACGAATGGAACCTACGGGTAGAG
The DNA here is from genome assembly GCA_022829125.1 of Lathyrus tuberosus. NCBI lineage: Eukaryota > Viridiplantae > Streptophyta > Magnoliopsida > Fabales > Fabaceae > Lathyrus > Lathyrus tuberosus. The sequence continues at coordinate 7,946,424 of JALAZF010000251.1, forward strand.
ACTTGAGATGGTTAATAGGCCATGAGAAGTGACGATTCACGGCTAACAGGCGGATGTTTCCGAATCCATTTCGTATGCCAAGTAAATTACAAGGATCCATGACTCGGGTCGACTTCTAGACGTAGAAGAGGACGAGAAAAGGGGATGCCTTGTATGGTTATCGATTAGTGATAAACTGTGAGTTAACATGACTCCTAACATGTTTCCATATAGCGTGAGATTGTGAACTCAAAGTCATTTCCCTTCCCCTTGACTTGAGTTAGGATTGTTAGAACCCTGTAGAGCCGAGAGAATCCATAAGATAGGGAACTAACTGAGATTTGATGTATCTCACCCCACTATTGTTGATTATTTTCAGGAGGTATTTGCAGGTTTGATTTACAAGTGGAGCTATGCTTGGATGTTTCAAGGAAAGCTTAGTTGAGCCTATTCCGCTGTGTATTATTATTTTCTTGTATAATGAGAAATATTGTATATTGATCTTAGATTTTATTAATTTGGCTAGTTTCCATGTCTTGTGCCATATGTTGTATTTATGTTTTAGAAATGGACAAGTATGTGAATTATGCCAATAAGCACTTATGATAGTGTCAGTACTAAATAAAACACTTGTATGGTATTATTCTAGATAAATATTATACAGGGCGTTACACAATAAAACAAGTTTCTAACCTTGAACATGGTGATGCAATCCCGTAAATCATCAAACCACTATTGGACTAATTCTCTTGTAATTATTATTTATTAGTATGAACCATTGCTACCATTACACTGTTTATTGGAGCTACATCAAGTACACTAGAGATGATTGTGATGTTGTTTCATGACACTGGTAGTGATAACTTAGAAAACAAAACACGATTTAACCCCAAAAGTTATTTGAAGGTTATACTAATTTTGAACGGCATGATATAAAAATAGCATGGTTTAATTACAATCAAAATGATAATTTGGAAGATGCTTATGATGACAAGTCCAATATGAAGTGTAACAACCACATATATAATACATGCATCAAATCATATATTATACATGATAAGTACGTTTGGTACTGAAATATACAATAAGTTCCTAGTTAACACATTATATACATAAATGCCTCTAAAACAAAAACACTAAAGACTAAGGCATTACATATACAAGATGTTCCTAATTGATAAAAACTAAGAACTAGATCAAAACAATGATCTCAAAACATAAACGCCATAGCGGAAGCCATGCCATCTCAAAAGCTACGATCCGTAAGGAAAGTCAAATAACCTTATCCTTACCCTTCGCGGAACCTGCAGAACCTGTGATGTAAACAACAACAGTGGGGTGAGATACATCAAATCTCAGTGAGTTCCCTATCTTAAAGTCCTCTCGGCTTTACAAGGTTCTAACAAAATCCTAACTCATGTCCAAAGGGAAAGGGGAAAGACCATGAGTACACACGCACAAGTAACCACCACGGTGAGCCTGTAAACTCACACTAGTACCGAAGTACCTCTTAAGCCTGTAAACTCAAGGATTCATAATCAATAACCAATTACCAAGGCATCCCCTATTCCCGTCCGCTTCTACGTCTAGAAGGCGACCCGAGTCATGGATTCTTGTAGCTACTTGGCATACGAATTGGATTCGGGATCACCGGTCCGTACACCGTGATCCGTCACTTCTCACGGCCCGTACACCGTCACAAGTCTCTTTACCCGTAGGCTCCAATCGTACTTAACACGGGACTCAAACCTGCCAAGTAGTTGTGCATAACGTTTCAGAGGAGGTGCTCGAGTCTCATGAAACTACACCGTAAGAAACAGTGGTTATGATTGAACTGCACACGCCTCGGCCTTTCATGCACGAGCGTTGCCACACGTGGAACAATTCACACTTCCGACACAGTTTTGGTAATAATCCTCACTCTGCCTATTCCATATTTTAACATGCATACATTGTCAACAACAATTACACACATTTAACAGATAAAAGTCGACAAAATGACACTATTTCATAAATTCCAAAATAATTAAATCGGCCGACAATCTTAAAACCATTGTAATAAGAAAGTACATTTTATTATCTTTCCAACGATACCAAAATTGTTCCAATCCGAGTTACGTACAAAAAGTTACGGCATTGTAAACAAACGATCGGAAAATAATCACAACAGCAGAATTTCTGCAACTCTCCTGGCCATACCCGTATTGCCCAAGGCCATACGCGTATTGCCCAAAATCCTTGGCCATCCATACGCGTATTGCCCAAGGCCGTACGCGTATGGGCAGAGACGTTTTTCCTTGAAAATTCCTTTTAAAATTGCCATACGCGTATTGCCCTTGCCGTATGCGTAATGACAAGCCCCATACGCGTATTGACATGCCCCATACGCGTATGGGCAGAGAAAAATGCAGAAAAACCTGCATAATTTCCTGTTTACGGGTTGATCCAAAATCACCCCAAAATCCCATTTTTGATCAATCACAAAGCATCAAAACATGCTATAACATCACAAACAGTATAACATACAATCAAACATTGAATTTTAGCAGTTAGATTCATGTTTTCATGCAAAATTACCCAATTTTCCCAATTCCCAATCTAACTCTAAACTCAAAATAACTATACTCTAAAGAGTCTAACTAGAACCCACCTGGACAACAAGATGAGGATGATGAAATTGAGATGAAGAGATGAAGAGTTGAAGCTTGATGATGATCTTGAGCTTCTTGAGAAATTTCTCTCCTTTTCCCTCCTTCACTTTTCCTTTCTTCCCTTTTTCCTTTTCTTTACTAACTTTTGTTTGTTTCCAAGGAAATGAAAAGAAAATAGAATAGTATAGAAAATTTTCACTAATTAGTAATACTACTAAAAGTCCAAATTAGCTCAGATACACCAATTAAAAAAAACTCAAAGTTAAATACTATTAATTTAATCAACTTTGAGTTCGTCAGTTTACTCTAATTATTCTATCAAATAATTACTCAGAGTACTCCGGAACCCAGTTGATCATAATAATATTCACCAGAGTGTTTATAAATATACTCTCATGTTTTTGCTGTTATCATTATGGTTGAAAATAACACTTACTGAGTTTGAAGTTGATATAACTGAGCTCTCATATCTTTTTCGCTACTAATAATTAATGCATTTTGGATCTATCTTCCATTTTCAGATTGAAAATAACATTATGTTATTGCTGTTACCATTATGCCAATTCTGTCTTTAACATGCATGAAATAATGTGGCACCAATCTAGTTTCAAGCAATGCAAGTTATTCATATATATGCCAAACATTTTTCTATTTCAAGTCACAAGTGCTCCGACAAGGTTTTTTTGGCAGAACCGAATTCGTATTGAGCATTTTTGTTTTTCCATTTCAAGTATTTCTGTCTTATTCTCATTTCATCAACTTGATTTATAAAAAGGAACTGAGGAATCTAAAGAGAAGCATTGAATCCAAGAAGAGGTAGTACAATAACATTGATCTTCAAAGTTCTTTGACTCGAGAGGTAAATAATTTGATTAATATTTAAGTCTGATTATTGTTCAGCCATGGAGTAGGGTTGTCCTTGTTATACGCATAAGTCCTGAACCAAAGCATGTAGTATTCTGTTATATAATATATTTTTGTGTCTCTAATAATTTTTCTATTAGAGGTTAGGTTGTAGACTACCATATAAAATCAAACTCTAATCAATAAGATGATATCTACCCAATATGTAATACCCCATATTATTTAATTGCTCAATTTGATATCAGATGAGATCAATTATTTTATTAAAGAGACGGATTGATATTTATTAGTTTAAAAGAGGATTTTAAGGTAACTCTAATAATTGATCAATTGGTGTGAGACGAGGAAATATCAATTGGAAATATTTTATCCTATTGGATTATATTATATAATATTAGTTTATATATATATATATATATATATATATATATATATATGTATGTATATATTTGTTATAAGAGAAAGAAAAAAAGAGATAGGAAAGAAGAAAAGGAAAGGAAAGAAGAGAAAGGAAGAGAAGAAGAGAGAAAGTGGAGAAAGATGAAGAAGAGAAGCTCATGGATCATCATCATCTTCTTCAAACTCCTCTTCGATTATCAGGTGGGTTCTAGTTAGACACTCTAAGTTCTAGAAATATAAGTTTTAAACTTAGGTTAAATTTGAGAGAAAATGAAATCTAACGGATGAAATTCGATATGAATTGCGTAGTGTAGTCGTAATATGCATGTGATCAATTGATAATACTTGTTTTGATGTTTGGAAATGATTTGGTGTGGAAAGTGGGAGTTTTTGACCCTTGGGAACCATGGAAAATGCAGCAGAAAATTCTGCTTCTGATACGTACCGTCGGGCGGCGCTTTGAGCGTCGGGCGATGCGGGCTTGCGCCGGGCGATGGCCAAGGGGCGCAGCGTGGAACGTTTCTGTAACTTTTGAGTTTTGGATATGGGATTGACGCCGCTGCTTCACCGGGCGAAGTAGAGGCGAAGGGGCACCTCCGGGCGAAACCTTGACCGCCGGGCGCTCCTGGGAGTTTTCCAAATAAATTATTTTCTTTAAAAATTCATAACTTCCGAACCGTGGCTCCGATTTAAGCGTTATTGGTACCGTTAGAAAGCCACGACGACCCTGTGTATGAGGTGGGATTAATTAATTAGTGGCATTTGAATGATAACAATGTTATGTGACATGTTGAAATCCATACCTTTTGGATCGTAAGTCCGGTCGAGGCATAATTATAGCCGATGTAAAGCTGTGGAAATATCCTACAGGATAAAAGTGAAAAGTATTAATTTCGATACCCGATTAAATGAATCGGAGGGAACCCGGAAGTGATGTTTTATGTGATGTGATGTTAAATGGTAATGTGAGACCATGATTTTAACCAAGGATGCTTGGTAGAGGATAGTAGTGGCTTGTACGCCTTAAAAATGTGTGCGCACTACTATGTGGATTATGTTTGACATATTATGCTATCATGTGTGTTTTATGATTGATATTGTAATATGCTTGTCTAATATTGTTGTTAAGTATGAATGAGAGAATATGCATGTTAAAATGAATTAGGAAGAGTGAGGAAACTTTACCCCAAAAACAAATGGCATAGTTAAGATTGTTATAATTCTAGGTTGTGAATAGAATTGTGATAGAAACTCTGGATGGCGACGCTCGTGCATTCATTGACGAGTTCTGGCCTAGAGTAGATTTCTGAAATAACAACGCTCGTGCGTGAGGTGCCGAGGCATGTGTCCATTTCCGAATGGTATAGAAAAGAGTGAACGCTAGTATGGAACATGTGTGTAAACCATTGTGGTTTTGTGAAAAGGCAAAAGAGGCCTTAAGGCATTGTGGCCTTGTGATTGTCGAATACAATCACGTTTATGTGTGAGATCACATAATCGTAACCGGTTCTTTGAGTTGCAGTTTCATGAGTCTCGAGCTCCTCTGAAACAAGGATGGTACTTGGCAGGTTTGATTCCCGCGTGTAGTACGAATGGAACCTACGGGTAGAGACTTGAGATGGTTAATAGGCCATGAGAAGTGACGATTCATGGCTAACAGGCCGATGTTTCCGAATCCATTTCGTATGCCAAGTAAATTACAAGGATCCATGACTCGGGTCGACTTCTAGACGTAGAAGAGGACGAGAAAAGGGGATGCCTTGTATGGTTATCAATTAGTGATAAACTGTGAGTTAACATGACTCCTAACATGTTTCCATATAGCGTGAGATTGTGAACTCAAAGTCATTTCCCTTCCCCTTGACTTGAGTTAGGATTGTTAGAACCCTGTAGAGCCGAGAGAATCCATAAGATAGGGAACTCACTGAGATTTGATGTATCTCACCCCACTATTGTTGATTATTTTCAGGAGGTATTTGCAGGTTTGATTTACAAGTGGAGCTATGCTTGGATGTTTCAAGGAAAGCTTAGTTGAGCCTATTCCGCTGTGTATTATTATTTTCTTGTATAATGAGAAATATTGTATATTGATCTTAGATTTTATTAATTTGGCTAGTTTCCATGTCTTGTGCCATATGTTGTATTTATGTTTTAGAAATGGACAAGTATGTGAATTATGCCAATAAGCACTTATGATAGTGTCAGTACTAAATAAAACACTTGTATGGTATTATTCTAGATAAATATTATACAGGGCGTTACACAATAAAACAAGTTTCTAACCTTGAACATGGTGATGCAATCCCGTAAATCATCAAACCACTATTGGACTAATTCTCTTGTAATTATTATTTATTAGTATGAACCATTGCTACCATTACACTGTTTATTGGAGCTACATCAAGTACACTAGAGATGATTGTGATGTTGTTTCATGACACTGGTAGTGATAACTTAGAAAACAAAACACGATTTAACCCCAAAAGTTATTTGAAGGTTATACTAATTTTGAACGGCATGATATAAAAATAGCATGGTTTAATTACAATCAAAATGATAATTTGGAAGATGCTTATGATGACAAGTCCAATATGAAGGATCTATTAAAATTTGTGAAACTAAAGAATGGTCAAGGCAACAATATGTTTCATAAGATAATGTTTTGTGACAAGAGAAATATTGTTGGGAATATAATTTTTAAATTTTGTGAAGAATATAAAACTGAAGATTGCTTTGAGAAATCATTGTCAAATAGTTGTTATAAATATGTGATAGATATTATAAATCATGAAAAAGGGTACTTGATCTTGCAGTAAAAAATGGAAACAAGGATGTTGTTGACGTAATATTAGAAAATTGTGGAAGGAATGATAATATGCCAATGGGATTATCACCTTTGATAACAACATTAATGATTCATAATAAAGGTATGTAAGATGATAATATTATTAGGCAATTATGAAATATTAGAGAATATTAGCTAATATTTATACTGTAATACCCAAATCTTTTTCACGTTTAGTAGGTGAGGTTAATCTTCATAACTCTGGCATGATGTTGAAGCTTTATCTTCACAGCTGTATCTGGAATTTCTAACATGATGTTGAAGCTGTTCTTTGAAACTACACAAAATTATCAAAGTAAGTAGCAATCGAATTAAAGTAAGTAGCAATGGTAATGGTAATGGCTACAACTAATAAGGATGACCCATCAACACCAACTATGATGAGAAATATTATAAATGGTGGCTCAATGAAAATCATCAATGAATAGTAAACAAAATTGGGTACATTTTCTGATTTTTGAATTTGCTACAAATTAACTATGATTTTAGCTGCGAATTAGCTACGAAATTGTATGAGTTCAAGTATGGTGTTGACCTTAGCCATGTGGCATGCCACATCACCATCTTTGCCACGTTGGCACTACCATTTATGTGCCTAGTCACCAAAAAACTTCAATGTGGCGTGCCACGTCAACTTCTGTTTACAGACGTTGAAAGGAGAGACGAAAATATTAGGAGGACCATTATATAATGAAATTTTTTTGGCTAAAATACAGTTTTGGTCCCCCTGTTTGTCAAAATCCACGGTTTTGGTCCCCCCATTTTATTTTTTAACAGTTTTGGTCCCCCACCTCTCACTGTTCATGTACGGACGCGTACTGTTCATGTACGGACATGTACTGTTCATGTACGGACCAGTTACTGTTCATCATTTTTTTAGGCCAAAATTGGGGTGGGGGACCAAAACTGTTAAAAAATAAAATGGGGGGACCAAAACCGTGAATTTTGACAAACAGGGGGACCAAAACTGTATTTTAGCCAAAATATTTTTAGGGACTAAAAGTGAAAATAACAATATTTATGAAGACCAAAAACATATTTAAACACACACACACACACACACACACACACACACACATATATATATATATATATATATATATATATATTGATTTTACAAAAATATCATTATTATAACCTATATTTTTGTGAATCAAAACAGATCAGAACACAACATCAATACATTTGTGAATAAAAAATAAATTGGCAGCTATTATGAATAAAAAATAAGTATTATTACATCAAAACAAAAATGACACCAAAATGACATACAATTGACACAAGATTATTGAAGTCTCGTTTCTAATTCATCTAATTTTTTAAAATCATTTACTTTAGGCTTAAATAGTCTTGCTAAAATACAAAGTTTAAAAATATGGTTCCAATAGGAGTTGAAATCATCACCATTTGATTCACATACTAATACATAACCACTAAACCAATCAACATATTTGTGTAATTTATTGCAACAAATATATATATTACATAAATGAAACTAGAATTATCTTAAATAATTTATTAAATAGTTGAATATAAACTGCATATATATATACTACATACTGCATATATATACTATTTTAATAATATTTAATAGTTGAAATAGTTTATTTAGTAATATTTACTACATACTGCATATATACCATTTATATATAGGGAAACGTATCATATGAGAATGTCATTTTTATGTGAGAACATGAGAATGAATCTGAACCATTAGATTTTAAAATAAATGGTGGATATTATATGTCAGTTTTTTTCTCTCTCCTCTATCATTTATTTAATATTTTAATACTATTTAATATATTACTGCATATTTAATATTGCAAATATAATTATTAAATAGTTTTATACGTTTTTAAAAAAAAACTTTTTTATTTCAACTATTTAGTTAATTAACATTAATAAATAGTATTATACGTTTTAAAAAAAATACTTTTTCAATAGTTTATTAAATAGTTTATAGTTTATAAACTATTTTGATTCATAATTCTAGATTCATTATTCTATTATATAGTTTATAAAATATTTCAATTATTTAGTTTCTTAAATATTTATTCTATTATATAATTACTTTATTAAATATTTAATATTTAATCTATTAATAATTATTTTATTAAATATTAAATAATCAATTTAATAATTAGTATATTAATTAATTATAATAATATTTTATCAATATTTAACAAAATAGTTGAAATATAAATATTAAATAAACTATTTTATCATTAATTAATAGTTGAAATATTAATTAATAACTAGTCTATTTTATCAAGTATTTTAAAAAACTATTTAATAAACTATTAAAAAAATATTTTACAAATAAATTTATTTTATTAATAGATGCAGTAATATTAATGTTACTATTTAATATTTAGTAAATATTTAATATTTTATTTTAATTTTATTTTTATTGACAATATAAAATAATATTGATATTATTAAATAGTTTATAAAATATTTCAATTATTTAGTTTATTAAATATTTATTCTATTATATAATTAATTTATTAAATTTTAAATATTTAGTCTATTAATAATTATTTTATTAAATATTAAATAATCTATTTAATAATTAGTCTATTAAATAGTTTATAAAATATTTTAATTATTTAGTTTATTAAATATTTATTCTATTATATGCAATAGTATTAGTATATTAGTATATGCATTCCAAATATATAACAAAAGAAGTAAATGGCTTGGTGGAAATTTGTTTTTGTTGAAACCAAAAGGTCCTGGGTTCAAAACCAAATAGGGCTATTTTTTGAAAGATTTTGCATTGCTCATTTAATACTCAATAAACAAAATAGTGCTTATGTGGCATTATTGGAGATTAAAATAAATGAAAAATCATAAAAAATACCTGCCACGTCAGCAACGTTGGCCACAACATCATTTTTGTAACGGAAGTTTAACGTCAGGGACTAATCGCAAAAAGAAATCAAATGTTAAGGACTCATACAAAAAAAAGATACAGGGACCAAATTCAAAAACGTGCTAACTTACAGGGACCAAAAGAGTATTTAAGCCTTTACTTTATTATATGGAAAATTAAAGAATAAGCATAATCTGAGTATAGTTACCCTTATATTTTTTGGTAAGATGCCACATATAGCCACTAGTAGAAGTTGTTACCCTTATATTCTAGTATTCGGGTTATTCGGATATTCTGGTATTCCGGTATTCTCTTCAGAGCAGACCTTTGAACTTATTCATTCAGCAGCACAGCAGTACAGAGCTTTATGGAAGCCTTGATCCTATGTTTGTTGCATCTGCATCATCATTTTTGCATACATGTTCTTGTATTTCTAAGGGATATTAACTTTGAGACTAGCTGTTGAGCATTTCCATCTATTTCTTGTGGTTTTTATGAAAAAACTTGAATCAAAGAATAAAGGTTCCTTGGAAATATTCGAACATGGCATTTTGCATTGCATTTCCATACTCATTTGCATAGCAGGTGTTCGAGGCTGGTTATTCTTGTCCTGATCTAGTCTTCTTCGGAATTACAGACTTAACTTTTCAAGCCAGTCAGAAGTTGATCATGGAGCAAATTCAAGCGGAATTGAGGGAAGTACGAAGCCAAATGGGGCAGTTTATGGGGAGCATGCAAGTGTTGATTAAAGACCAGAGAGTGTTGAAGGAAGAAATCAACCAACTGAAGACTCAGATGAGTCTGGTTATGGAGGTCGTGAGAGGTGTACTAAGCAAAGATAATACTCCCATGCCTGAAGCTGCGTCTGGAATTGTCTCTCCTCCATTTTTTAAGGGATCCCTTCCAAAGAGTGAGCAGATTGCCACTGTGACTATCCCGGTTGTATCTCCGCAACAGGGTAGTGCTTCTCATCGGTATCAAGATAGACCAAAGATGAACTGGCACTTCGAGACTCCACCAGTGCCGTATTCTCAGCTATTACAGCATCTCCTTCAGTTGCAACTAGTACAGAAAAGAACTCTGGCTCCACTTACTAGTACTCCCCCACCGGGTTATGATGCAAGAGTTCATTGTGACTTCCACTCTGGTGCGCCGGGGCATAATGTGGAAAATTGTAGGGCCTTTCAGCATGTTGTCCAGGATCTGATCGATTCAAGGGAAATTGAATTCACGCCGGGCGGCGTAAGCTTTCATGGTGGTCTTACTCTTACTGCTAAAAAAGAAGTGGATTTCCCTGTTGTCTCTCCTAAAGCTACATCAAGTCAGAGGCATTTCTTGTAGTCCTTGGTCTTATAATCCCCACGTCCGCAACTGTTACCTGTTCCTAAGTCGAGTTTAAGGATGAAAGTGCCTGAGCGAGAGGAAGACACAAATAAGCATCGACAGCAGAAGTATCAGCGTCAGAATCAGCACAGGCCTTGCAACAACCTGGAAAGAAGAAATGCTCCTCTTCATCCGGTTCCTATGTCATACGGTCAACTTCTTCCACATCTGGTTCGAAACTCATTGGTAGAGCCCAAGTCTCTAAAGCCTGTTCCGGAACCATACCCTCTTGGGTACAATCCCCATGTGCAATGTGGATATCATGGAGGATCTATGGGGCACTCAACTGAAGATTACAAAGCCTTCCAGGTCAAAGTGCAACAATTGATTGACAAAGGGTACATATCCTTTCCAGAAGGAGACTTGGTTGTGCATGTCGACCTCTAATCTATTTGAAGACTTCAAGGGTCATCTCCTAAAGCCAGTAATCCAGACGGAGTCAAGTCTCCTCAACAATGGCAATCTTCGGATTCTTTACTGCATTTTCATATGTAGCTTTCATTTGTTTGTTTAAACAGTGTTTGCATGAAAAAGCTTGTTTGTGTTTTGAATGTTGATTATAATGCAATGAATGTGTTGTTCTTGAAGTAATTTACTTTTATACACTCATATCATGTTTATATGCACTGCAATACTGACTTTCTTGCCTTAAACTCTTGGGGGAGGATGATGATTTGAAAACGCAAAAATCTCTGGTTGTATGTTTTTGGATAGAACCTTGTTGAGAATGTACATGCATTGTTTCAAATCCCTAAACACTGGAGATATAAGGGAGATAAACCCCCGTTAACCCAGGGGCAGGGTAGGCGTCAGTTAGTTTGACCGAGCGTTCAAATTTTAAAAGGTGTATGCATCTGAGGATCCATTACCTTTTATTCCACCATCAGGAGATTAAGGGACGTGAAACCACAATGGTTATCCCTCATCGACCAAGGAATGAGGCAGTCAACACCCTTTCCAAACAAGTCAGATAACCAGTGTCACACGTTTTGTTCAAAAAAAAAAGAAGAATAAAAAAAAGGGAAGGGAAAGAAAGCCCGCTAAGTCGAAAACTTGAAAATAAATGACTTAGGCAAAAGTTAGGGCATCCCGCTGGACTTCAAAATCGAAAAATTCAAGAAAAGAATCAGTCCAGGAAAAATTAGGGAAAACAAAAGAATGAAAAGCGAAAAAAAAAAAGAAAAACCCTCGATAGAGAACAAGTCGTGTGGCTACAGACACAACAGACAAAAGGGGTGACTGTTGCTCCAAAACCTCATCAGGTCTTAAACCATCAATTGCATGAGTTCCTTAAAGATCATAAAACCTTTTGAGAGATGAGCGCTTGTGTCAGATTAGCTGAACGTAGGACTGGAGAACATCAAGGAGAATGGGTGGGTACAAAGAAAATTTTGAGCCATAAAACCTTTCTTTTTTAAAAAATGGCGAACCAGGCCACGTTACAACCCTTAAAAGTCCTAATTAAAGCAGGGTTTATTCCGAAAGCGTACTTCAGCGAGATAGCATTCCTGACTCCTATGGGTTATGCTAATAAGATTTTTGTTGGTATTGCATGTGCGTATTGTTTTCCATTCAAAAATCAATGTCGCATCCCAGCTAGTGATTTGTTCACAAGGCTTGGCGACACATTTTCAATAAAACTTCAGGTTAACACGAGTGTTGCATTAGAATTGTCATTCTCATAATAAACATTTTCTGCTTGCATTTGTTTGACATCAAAGAAGCTTACATGATGAACATCAGTTGAGAAGCTTGATCCTGCCAAGTTGAAAGGCTTGAAGACCCTGGAGGACGGTCATATCAAAGGTCATGGGGTTGAAAGACTATGTTGAGCAGGAATTTTCCATGCAAATTGTGGTAAGACGTAGCCAAGCTGGGGCATTCAAGTAGAGAAAGTCTTTTCAGAGTTCAATCAATCACAGGCAGCCATGTTGAGAAAATTTCTTCATAGTTCAGCCAAACTGGGGAAATTATGTCGAGATTCGATAAATCTCTCCACAAGCGTTTAATATGGGGCAATTAGGTCGATTTGACAAATCTCTGTAAGATCAGTCAGGGGCAAAGTTTCTTCAAGACTTGGGGCAGGTCACCTCTAGAGCGTGAGAAGTTGTCCACTCTTGAAGACGGTTAATTGAAAGCACCTCTTCAAAGTTCAGAATACTGGGGCAGAGTATTTTCAAGTCATTACAAATCCTTTCGAGATAATTTACTTCATGGATTATGAAGTCTGGGGCAGTTGCGTCGAGATATGATAAATCTCTCCAAGAGTTTGAAGACCCTAGGGCAGTGTGAATGCCCGGTCTTCTATAAAATCCTCTTAAGATGATTTCTTCCTTTAGACCTAGTGGTCTGGGGCAAGTGGAGAGTTCAAAGGGCTGTTTATGACCATAGAGACAGGTCAGGCTGGGTAACAAGTTTGTTTTTCCCCAGTAACGTTACTCTCCGCAGCACTGAAAGTTCATCATCCTCAGCAGAACTTATTCTCCCCAGCAAGAGTACAGAGGATTGTGTCCCCGACCGAAGTCATGGTTGGTTTATTATTCCCCAGCAAGCAGTCAGGAGTGGATTACTCCAAGGTGAATCTGGTTGTATCTCCAGTAGGAGATGTGTTGGATGTCTCTGAAAAGACTTTATTTTCCCCACAGAGTCTGGTACTCACTTTCCTCAGTAGGTCAGGAAGTGTAATTCCTTCAGCAATGACATGCTCTAATCCCAGCAGGGTAAAATCCTTCCTCCAACAGCAGGTTAAGCTCAATGATATCCCTCGACAGGTTTCGTTGACTTTTCTCCCTAGCAGAATTATTCTCCCTAGTATTGAGGTTTCATCATCCTCATCAGACTGTCGCTCTCCCCAGTCAGAGTACAAAAGATTGTTCCTCAGCCATCATCTAAAGTGGATTGCTTTAGGATGGATGTTGTTTTGTTACCACATGAGATTTGTGAAACGTATTCCCGAGACAAAGATGTTTTCTTCCCCGCAGAGTATTGGTGTCTACTCCCCTCGGCCAGTCAGGAAACGTGTTTTCACCAGCCACAGCAGGATAAGGGCGAAGTCATTTCCCTAGCAGCGGGTTCAGCTCAATGGTGTTCCCGGCAGGACTAGTATTTGTAATTTGTCTCCCCAAGCCGAGTTTGGTGGTAATCCTCGCAGTGGTTTGTTCAACGATGGTTGACATCACCAACAGGTTTTAAGTCCAAGTGATATTTGGCACTCTTCCGATTCAGGTATTGGTTTCCGTTTTCAAAGAGTTATGTATAATCCCCAACAGAGTGGATTTTCTTTTGGATTTCATCTCTAGCAGAAGTTGTTGATCAAAGAAGTTGTTCAATGTGATCCTTCTCAGCAGAGTTCTTAGACTCAGAGGACAATTTATTTCGTCATCCCCGGTGGGGTTGCCTTCGCCTTCAGCATTTATTTTGCTGGAGCGCTCCTTTTGCATAGCATAAGCATCATTTGCATTGCATCCTCCAAATGCGTAGCATTTCCAATTCGTATGGAGCATTACGCCATAGAAAAATTCAAACATATGCATTTGAAGCATAAGCCAGGTTCGATTCTTTTTTCCAGAGTTTTCCCCAACAAAAGTGGCATAACTCAGGATGTGTTGTTTAACTTTATTCCCTAATCGATTGTTGTTCTCTTTCGGAAGAACTGTCGCATGCTCCCCTGCAGAGTTGTCGGTTTAAGATTCTCTTTTCCCCAGCGGAGTCATCTTCTCGGCTCTTCAGGTCGTAGGTCCATTGATTCTACTTCCTGTATTTCCTTTGTTCCAACTATTGGTTGGTCTCCTTCATCCCAACTATTGGTTAGTCTCCTTTGTTGTGAGTATGCCTTTGGTCGGCATCCTCGTTATCCCAACTATTGGTTGGTCTCTTATGTTGTGAGTACGCCTTTGGTCGGCGTCCTCGTTATCCTAACTATTGGTTAGTATCTTTCATCCCAACTATTGGTTGGTCTCCTTTTGTATTCCAACTTTTGGTTGGTCTCCTATGACTTATCCCAACTATTGGTTGGTCTCCTTTTGCAATCCCAACTATTGGTTGGTCCCCTTTGTTACATCCCAACTATTGGTTGGTCTCCTTTGTTATCCTAACTATTGGTTAGTATCTTTTATCCTAATTATTGGTTGGTCTCTTTTGTTTCATCCTAACTATTGGTTAGTATCTTTCATCCCAACTATTGGTTGGTCTCCTTTGTTATCCTAACTATTGGTTAGTATCTTTCATCCCAACTATTGGTTGGTCTCCTTTGTTATCCTAACTATTGGTTAGTATCTTTTATCCCAACTATTGGTTGGTCTCTTTTGTTTCATCCTAACTATTGGTTAGTATCTGTTATCCCAACTATTGGTTGGTCTCTTTTGTTTGTCCCAACTATTGGTTGGTACCCCTCTTTCATCCTAACTATTGGTTAGTATCTTTTATCCCAACTATTGGTTGGTCTCCTTTGTTATCCTAACTATTGGTTAATATCTTTTATTCCAACTATTGGTTGGTCTCCTTTGTTTCATCCTAACTATTGGTCAGTATCTGTTATCCCAACTATTGGTTGGTCTCTTTTGTTTGTCCCAACTATTGGTTGGTACCCCTCTTTCATCCTAACTATTGGTTAGTATCCTTTATCCCAACTATTGGTTGGTCTACTCTGTTATCCTAACTATTGGTTAGTGTATTTCATCCCAACTATTGGTTGGTCCCCTTCATTTGTACCAACTATTGGTTGGCACCTTTCATCCTAATTATTGGTTGGTACCATTTTCTAGCCCAACTATTGGTTGGTATCCGCTATCTCTAAGTCCAGCTTCGGCTGGCGATCACGCTGCCTTCCATTTCCCCACAGGTTGCAAATTTCAGGGTTCTTTTGGTATTCAATCTCCGTGTATCCTTGAATGTCTGAAAGCCGTTGCTATCATACCTTCAAAACCAAGTTGATTGAATAAGGGTAGCTGTAACACCTCAAAATTTTCCCTCTTACTTTTAGCACTAACTGGCTTATGTTTCATTTCATTCTTGCATTATCATCTTTGCATATCATTGGTTCTTAGCATGGGATCAAGGTATATGAGCTAACTCAAGAGAAGAAGATGTTTTCCAGAGCTTCAAGTAAAAGTTCATGTGTGTTATCCAAGACACCAAGAGGAGAGACAGTCTCAATGTCGTCATTACTTGAGCAACAAAGGAGCCTTGGACCTCAAGATATCTTATTGGTCTATCAACTCATCATATGATCAAGCTTGACAAGAAGTTACAAGTGAATCACATTCTCCTAACCAGTACAAAATTAGAGTTTTGGTGAAAAGTCAGTGCAAGTGTGTTTTTGAACCAAGGCTTGATCTCAATGTTTTCTATATGCTCTCAATTGTTCAAGGATGGAGTATTGTCCATTGGTTCATTTTAAAAGATCTTCAATTGATCATGTTATTTCGTTGTTTTTGTGGTTGGCATTTATTTTGCTAAAACTATTCTAGCAGCAAGATGTTGAAACAAGATGTTCTAAGATGTTCTAATTTGCTGCATTCAACATGTCGAATGAAGATGTCCCATACTGGCTCATAGGACATCGCGTCTGAATTCTGTTTTTAAAGAAGATTCTGTTGCTGTTAATTGTTACTGAATATTCTGTGAATATTTGGTTATCCTATGTGGCATCCAACGTATTTTTGGATTGTGTCTTTGTATTGGTTTTCGGATTTTCAGCGCTTTCTAATTATGGAGACATATTAGGAAACTTTAGATTGAAGACCTATTTTGTTGGAGTTTATTTTGCAGATTTGTGAGCAGTCTCTTTGCCGCGTTTTTGAAGCCCAATCCAGTCCAGATTTAATGCTATATATTGACTGGTGTAAACCTAGTTTAGGTGTGGAACTTACGTGTGTTTTTGTTAGGGTTTTCGAGTGTTATTTGTGAGCCTAACTGGTAGCATTCTGATAACAGTATAAGGACTGGTTTTTGTGTTGTAAGTTCTGTCAGTTACTCATAAGCTTTTAAGTATTGAGTTTCTTGTGTGTCAATTCTCATAAGCTTTGAAGTATTGCAAATTGTGTGTTTTGAAAGTGTGACTTTCATGGTGTTACTTGTGTGGAAAGAAACCAATCACGGGTTGTGATTGTAGAGGGATTTGAGGAGGGCCTCATACCTAGGTGAGTCTTAGGTAGAAGTCATAGGAAGGGTAGTGATTAAGTGAGCAGATTATAACAGGATTGGTTATTATATGGTCTGTGAATTGATACTATCGTATATTGGTTTCGTCCCTGGCTTGGTAGCCCCCAGAGTAGGATTGTTGATCCGAACTGGGTAAACATATCACTGTGTTCTTTACTTTCTGCACTGTTATTATTATTGTCATCTTGTTCATTGTGTTGGATATCAGTGTTTCAACATCTGTGTAGGACATCTAATATCTGTGCCAGAATTTCAATTGGCATCAAGAGCTTGCACCCTTGTTTGGTTCTGGGTGAGATTCAGGGAAGGTACTTTCTGGTACAATGGACAAGGATGAAGGATTTTTGAACAAACCACCTCTGCTTGATGGTTCCAACTATGACTATTGGAAACTAAGGATGATAACATTCATAAAATCCATGGATGATCAAGCATGGAAAGCTGTTATAAAAGGATGGGAACCCCCAAAGGTTAAAGATGGAAAAGGTACCCTTACTGATGTGTTGAAGGAAGAGGAAGACTGGGATGATGCAGACTACAAAGGGTCCGTGGGAAATTCCAAAGCAATGAATGCATTGTTTAATGGTGTTAATAAGAATATCTTCAGGTTGATTGAACATTTCACCATTGCAAAAGAGGCGTGGGAGGTCTTGAAGGTTGCTCATGAAGGGACTTCAAAGGTGAAGATGTCAAAACTTCAGCTTCTCACTAGCAAGTTTGAGAGTTTGAAGATGAAGGAGGATGAGAGCATTCATGATTTTCACATGAACATTATTGAGATAGCTAATGCCCCTAAGTGAAAAGATGTCTGACAGCAAACTGGTCAGAAAAATCCTCAGATCTCTACCTAAGAGATTTGACATGAAAGTGACTGCTATAGAGGAAGCTCAGGATATAGACAAGATGAAAGTGGATGAACTTGTGGGGTCTCTTCAAACATTTGAATTAGGGATCAGTGAAAAGTCTGAAAAGAAGAAGAGCATAGCTTTTGTGTCAAATGCTGGTGATTCAGAAGATGAAGGTGACCTGGTCAGAGATGAAGGGGTGTCTAAAGATCTGGTATTGCTTGGAAAACAATTTAACAAAGTGTTGAAAAGGATTGACTGGAAGTCGAGAGCAAATGCTCAGAACAAGTCACTCGACATCAGTAAAAACCAGGATGGAGGCAGAAGGTCCAGAACTGAAGAAGACTCCAATCAAGGGAAGAGAGTTCAGTGTTTTGAATGTGAGGGATTTGGGCACATAAAGACTGAGTGTCCCACGTATCTCAAAAGGCAGAAGAAGGGCTTATCTGTGTCTTGGTCAGAAGGAGAGTCTAAGAGTGATCTTGAAGAAGAATCAGCAAAATTGGTGACAGCCTTGACCGGGATATGTAAGGCTGATGGAGAAACTACTTGTGAGTCTGACTCTGACAAAGAATCTTATATTGGAGAACTCACTAAGGAAGAAGTCTTCACCGGGTTCTCTGAGTTGTGTATCAAGAATGAAGAAAGGTGCCAGATAATATTAGAACAGAAGGTTCTGATAGCTCAACTAGAAGCTGAGAAGGAAGAAAATCTATCAATCATTGCTGATCTGAAAGAGGAGGTCGTATGGCAAAAGTCAAAACTTGACAATATGACCAAATCTATAAGAATGCTGAACAATGGTACCACGCAGCTAGATGAGATCCTTCAGACTGGGAAAGATGCTGGAAATGTGCAAGGCCTTGGTTTTAACAATCAAGCAGAGAACTACAAGAAGCCTGTATTAAAGTTTGTTCCTCAGAAAATAAAGCAAGAAGAGGGGATGTCAAATCACATGTTTCAACATCAGATGAAGCATCAGAAAAGAGTATGTAGTTCAAAGTATAAACCATGGAGATGTCATTACTGTGGAAATATTGGTCACTTAAAGTCCTTTTGCTACAAGTTGCACGGCTATCCCAAAACTGCTCATCAACAAAATAAAGGACAGAGTTGGGCTAAAGTGAAGAGAAGATGGACTCCTAGAAATATGATGGCCGGTCTCATAGCACATACCTCTCTTAGAACATCTGCAAGGGAAGATTGGTACTTCGACAGTGGTTGTTCAAGACACATGACTGGTGTGAAGAAATTCTTGTCAGATATCAAGCCCCACTCCACCAATTATGTCACTTTTGGGGATGCATCAAAAGGTGAAATAAAATGTGTTGGAAAGGTGGACTACACAGGACAACCAAATCTGGATCGTGTTCTATTTGTCAAAGGGCTGACCGCAAATTTGATCAGCATAAGCCAACTGTGTGATGTAGGACTCAAAGTAAATTTCACAAAATCTGAATGTCTAGTAACCAATGAGAAAGATGAAGTTGTTATGAAGGGAACCAGGTCTAAGGATAACTGCTATCTGTGGAATCCTCAAGAATCGGAAAGTTTGTCTACCTGTTTGATGTCAAAGGAAGATGAAACCAAGCTGTGGCATCATAAATTGGGTCACTTACACTTGAAAGGGATGAAGAAAGTTATGTCAAGTGAAGCTGTTAGAGGTATTCCCAAGCTGAAGATTGATGAGGATAAAATATGTGGTGAATGTCAAGTTGGGAAGCAAACAAGGGTGTCACACAAGAGGCTTCAACATCTTACCACAACTTCTAGAGTTCTGGAACTGCTTCACATGGACTTAATGAGACCTATGCAGGTTGAAAGTCTTGGTGGGAAGAAGTATGCCTATGTTGTCGTTGATGATTACTCCAGATTCACCTGGATAAGCTTTATCAGAGAAAAGTCTGAAGTATTTGTAGCCTTCAAAGAGTTGTGTCAAAGGATTCAATGGGAAAAGGATTGTGGTGTTGTTCGAATCAGAAGTGACCATGGGAAAGAATTCAAAAATAGCAGGTTTGAAGAGTTTTGCTTATCTGAAGGAATCACTCATGAATTCTCATCATCGATCACTCCTCAGCAGAATGGTGTGGTGGAACGCAAGAATAGGACTATACAAGAGTGTGCAAGGGTCATGATTCATGCCAAAAAGCTTCCATATCATTTTTGGGCTGAAGCCATGAATACCGCTTGCTATATACACAATAGGGTGACTATCAGATCAGGTACTTCTGTCACTTTTTATGAGCTATGGAAAGGTAGAAAGCCAAATGTGAAGTATTTCCATGTGTTTGGGAGTAAGTGTTATATCTTGGCGGATCGTGAGCAGAGGCGAAAGATGGATCCTAAGAGCGAGGAAGGGATATTTTTGGGATACTCTACAAATAGTAAAGCATATAGGGTATTTAATTCCAGAACTAAGGTGATGATGGAATCCATAAATGTGGTGGTTGATGACTCTGGGAAAGACGAAGATGTCCCAGATGATGTTGGAGCATGCCTTCCCATGAACAATGAAATCTCACAAGACATTGAGTCCGTAGAAAATAATGCTCATGAAACTGACACTAGACCTGAGAATGAAGAGGTAGAGGATGTTAACAGGGGACCCTCTATAAGGATTCAGAAGGATCACCCTAAGGAATTGATTATTAGAAATCTGAATGAAGGTGTAAGAACCAGAACGAGGGAGGTTGTGTCAAATGCATGTTTTGTTTCAAAGATTGAACCAAAGAATGTTAAAGAAACATTGACAGATGAGTTCTGGATAAGTGCTATGCAAGATGAACTTTGTCAATTCAAGAGGAATGAAGTCTGGGAACCGGTACCACGACCAGCAGGAACAAATGTGATTGGAACAAAATGGGTTTATAAGAATAAGTCTGATGAACAAGGAGTTGTTACCAGTGTCACACCCTAATTTTTGACCCTAAGATCCCCGCCCTGTTCTTTGCATCTTAGGCCATCATTCGTGCATGACTAACTATTTTTTTTAGACTTTGTTTGTTTGTTTTCGTTTGTGAAATCAAGGTTGCTGCAGAAGGCTCGAAGGCCATGAAGGTTGTGTGTGTGTTTGTTGGATTCTGGTCCTTACAAATTGTGGAATTCCTATGGAGAGAATGAAAGGATGCTTCATTCTTATGATCCCTCCGTCAGTACAAGTTCATTATTCTTCAGGGATCTCTCAGAGGTTCGCCTAAAGAGGATTAGGATCTTCTGACCTTTGGTGCTGAACGTGGTCGTGTGAGAGCTAGTTGGAATCTTGTGGTGCGTGGAATTAGAGGTGGTATCCTCGCTGCCAAAGGCGTAGTTTGGTCTCATTCGCGAAGTTGGATTATTAGCTGTTAAATGGAAGATCATGAACTTTCGGTAGTTCACGAACTATGTACCTTGAAACGGAAAATGCAAGACTAAATTTGATTTCAAGAGTTCAAGGTAGACAAATAAACTTCAAGACGGCATGTCAAGCTCAAATTCAAATATGCAAAATCCACAAGGAGTTTCAATATCCTTTCCATGAACCAAAATTCAAAATTCGCTTAAGAGTTGGACTCATGAATCACAAGATTGAACTCCAAAATTCAAAGAGCAAAGATCATGTTATCCATCACCATTCAAATCCAAAGGATCACAAAATCCTCATACCCATACTGAATCTTATCTACACTAGTCGATGCCATCAATACAACTTTTTGTCTTTGATTGCTTTTCATGAAATTGGAATACTGGTTGTGGCTATTTATTTATTCCAAGTTTGTGGTTACTACGACTGCTTGAAGACTACTATTATGTGTTTGTCCCAAATAGGATATGTAATGGCACTGTGTGTAACGTAATATGGTGACTATTCATGCAGAATTTGGACTTGCATGACTCTTGAGTTGCAATAGTAGTTGTCATTAGTGGCCGGCGTTGGAACTAATTGTATAAATGACCATTATCACCAAGGTACAAGTGTTCTTGCAAATATAAAAGTGATTCTAACATTACACCATAAAGGTTTCTATCATCAATTACAAGAGCAAATGTCACAGCAAATTAAAAAACTTCAAACCAACTACTCAAGATTCAAATCCTAGGCTCACAGTATTGTTAATTTCTTATTACAAGCAGCCTATAACGACTAGTTTGCTCATGCGTCAAGGTCACTAAGGTGGAACAGATTTACATTTTGCTCTGATAGTCATTTAACAATTTCAAGACTTGATTTTACATTATTTGGAATCCCGAATTCACAAGTCCAAAATACACCGAGATTCACTACAAACTAAATTACAATTACAAATTCAAAGAATTCCAACATCCTACATGTTTCAACATTTAAAGTCAGCGAGGATTTACGAACCCCTCCCATTACTAACACCTCACGCTGTGACCAAGTGGTTAACAACATCAACGGATTGGAGAAACCTTCACAAGTCATGGAACCATGAGCCCACACATCCTACGTTCAAAGCCTGCAATTACGAAACCGTATCACTAAACGGGATGCCGCTATCAAACAAGGCCTGCACATAGGAGTAAGTATTAGTTCATGTTCGCACGGTATAAATCAAAGCAGAATACAATTAATCATCAACATTTACCAAACTTCATCAAGCCAAAACATTACAAAACCATTTGCTAATGATGAATTCATTTGGTTCTCAATTAGAAGATAAGAACAAAGGGTTTTGGCTCAAAGATTTACAAAAACCATTCAAGAGTCAAATTATCATATGCCTTGGAAATCCAAAGTTTACAGGAGATATCAAGGAAATTCAGGCCAATTCAAATTTCTGAGAAAGAAATGAGAGATAATTGAAATATAAGTTCAAGCCAACCATTTTCTGTTTGTTAAAACCAGGTACCAAAGGATTCAAATCTATTTGCCCCAATGTTGATTAGTGGATCATTAGATCAAGACGGTCTTAGCCCTGTAACCTGACAAACCAACAGAAAAATTCAGCAGCTATCACAAGCGATCTTAAATATAAAGATACAAGAATGGAATTCCTTTCATCACAAGATCGAATTGTCATCATCAATGAGGGCCAAGCACAATCTAATTCAATCCAAGGTCTTTCCAATACGAGCTTCCAACACCAATCGTTTCAATCTGAAGAGAAAAACAAAAATCAAATTCATTCCAAGCAGCCAACATACACACTGCGATTAAGACAAGACTTCATCTGGAAAAAAAACATTTTAAAGTAATCATCTGTACATGGCAGGCTAAATTCAGAACCATGTTTAGAACACCTAGCATGCCAATACACTACACTAATAGCTATGGTAAAATCAAGTCAACACCTTTCTACATATAATTTATAAGGAGCACTTCCAGCCGTTGTGTGCAATACACCCTTCGCCGCCACGACCATCCCCTCATCAAATGTACCAAATGTTCAACATTGCCTCCTATCCGAAATAAAAGCCAAGTAAACAATTCAAAAGCATGCGCAAGTTAGAACCAAAGGAACACTACAAGGTTTTCACTGTTCGTCTTACCGATGAGACTGCTACTGTTTTCCATCAGAATCATCAAGGGCATTGACGGTTTTGCATCCTATATTGATTGAACGCCATACCAGCTATCTCGCAAAACCAGCAAGCAACAATCTCTTGGCATCTTTGGTTTGTCTTAGATCAACAAGTGCCTTGTAGTTGCCTACTGATACCATGCTTCCAAGAGGTTTATTCACGAAAGGATTTCCAAATGGGATACCATTTGCAGACCTGCAATGAAGCAATTTCGAATTGGCGACAGTCAATTTTCTAGAGCCATACCCAACTTCGTGCAGAGTTAAAAGAAAGAGCTTGATTTACCTGCAATCTGATTCACTTCTTTTCGCATCTTGAAATTATGTCAAGGCTGTTAAAACTATTCGAAAGTTACGGTACCGTGAGTTTCCTTGTTTAATGTCATTGTCGGCGTTGGATTTGAGTCTTCTGGTCTCTGCTTGTCCGAAGTTTGAAACTATTTCTTCAGTTGAGCTGGTAATCATTATGTCAGATTCAAAGGCTTCCAATCCACTATAGACAACGATGGTATCCTTCAACTTCAAACCTGCCAATTAAACCGATATAGTGAGCCTCACGCTTACATAAGTCCTTGCAAATACATGAAAAGAATGATGAAGCCCAGTTACTAGCAGCAGTGACACAATGACTAGTATCAAATACTGCCTTCAAAAAATGACTAGCCAAATCTACAAACCTCTGATCCTCCAGTCTGCTCTGGGTCGTTTCTTCCTAAATGTGATACACGATACACATTAATTTTAGATGGTGATTAGAACAGAAATCCACAAAAATGTGATAAGACGAAATAGAAGGATCAAGTAGAAATCAGAGGTATACCAGATGAGTCGGCAAGCGAAATCCAAGAGCCTCTTGTTGAAGAAAATAATACAACACAAGTTTGAAAATCTGCCATTTACGTCACTAAAATTATTGCCCATGGTGAGAATAGAAGGATTGAGAAACTAAGTCTTTGAGAACCAAAAGATTACCGTTTGGAGCTATGCTGTGTTGATGATCCACCAAGTTGGAAAGCCATCAAATGTGATTAAATCGTGATCAAAACCAATTCAATACGAATTCGAAAACTTTCCAAAGTCGTACAGACGTATCTACCTACAGATGGAAAGCACTTAACGCAGTAGTCACTCAAAATCAACAGCATTCAATTGGAGATTAAATTCTTGGTTTTCCTAAAGTCTATAAGAATAAGCACCATTCATACGCAGAAAGGGAGCCAAAAAAACCATTCACCATCATCAGACCAAATCACACATACTAGAAAACAATCCATCTGAATCATACGTACCAAAAAAAAAACACAAACACACACGCATCTGCAGAGAAGAGAAATCACAAAGATCCATCCATCAATACATACATATATCACAAGACGCAGAGATTCACAACCATCACAATCAACACATCGGGAACCACCAAAACTTCATATCAACTAAACAATCCTACAGTAGACCAGACCGGACTGATCGAATCACACATACACAAAGCAATAGCATCAGAGGAAGTAGAATCGCAACACACATACATACACGAAGCGCAGAAGGGGGGAGGAATTCGTAAGCGAAGGAAGGACCAAGGACTTAACTTTGGGAGAGTCTCAGTTCGTCATCACCATCGACGTCGTCCCGGATCGCACCAGCATCTTTTTTTTTATTGCTTTACTCCATTGTAAATGTACGGTCTGAATTATAGTGAAATTGGGGTTGGGTTTTTGTGGGATTAAGGGTAGTTAGGTTTTGTTTGACCGATCGAGAGAGTTAGAGAGGATGGAGAGGAAACGGAGGCGGCACCGCCGCCGGGGTTCAAACCCTAATTTTACTTTTTGAGAGAGAGGGAGAAGACGGAGAGAGAGAGAGTAAACGAGAGAGAGAGAGAGCACTCCGTTCTTTTTTCCCTTTCATTAGTCTTTTTTATTTTAAAATTAAAACTTTTTTTATACAATCAAAAGTTAAAAACTTTTTATAATTAAAATTAAAAATCTTTTTTTTTATAATTAAGATTAAAACCTTTCGTTAATAATTTAATTTAAGACTTTTATAATAATAATTCAATTTAAAACCTTTTTTAATAATAATTAATTTAAACTTTTTATAATAATTAATCTAATTTCCTTTTTTAATAAAATTAAAACTTTCTCTTTAATAATTAATTTAAAACCTTTTCTTTTATGATAATGATTAAAATCAAATTTCTTTAATAATAATTAAAATTAAACTTCTATTGGTAATTAATTTTAAAATTTTTATAATAATAATTAATCTAACTTTTTTAATATCAGTTAATTAAACCTTTTTTATAATAATCAATTCAAACCTTTTTTAGTTAAAATAAAACTTTCGTAAAATAATTTAACATTAAAACTTTTATATAATCCTTCATTTCTTTAAAATCTAAAATTGAAATAACAAAGAGAACCCCCTTTTATAATTAATTAATTGTAATTTTTTTTAACTTTAACCTTTCTCAATAATAATAATCTCTAGCATAATTTCCTAATTAAAGTAAATAAGACTAAAACTCAAACTCTTTCCTCGATAAATCATCCCCGATTAGAAAACCTCTCGCTTAGTCATAAGTCCGTGAGCGTCCGATTGTTTTGCCTTATCTGCTTGATTGTTTTTTTCTTATCTGATTTATGTTTCTGCTTTAAACCCTTTTCAAAAATATAAAAATCCTCGATCCAACGTCGAGCCAATTTTCTACCTATGTAAGTCGATCGCCTTAGGGTATCGCATTCGACCTTTTGATCACAGGACACAAGTCTAGCATCACTTTGCTAGCACCTTCGCCTAAATAATATAATTAACCGCATAAAATATCCAAGGGAAAATCCCATGCATGATGACCATGTTATTGTGCATGGTGCATATCATTAGCATCTCATAATCGACACCCTTAAGTTAAGGCTATTAGACAACTTAGGATAGACTTCCTAGGTTAGTCCCCCTACAATTTTGATTTTTCAAATCAAACTTTAGCCCACCTAATTCTCCACACAAGAGAATTAGATGTTAATAATCTCAAAGAAGGGACATACAATCCCATACCCCACAAACACAAACATTTTCAAAGAACTGTGGTGTTTTTCTTAAGATGATGACTCATCTTCCTCTCCTAAACCTTTAAACATTTAGTACCCTTAATAATAAGGAACTACAGGTGCTCTGATTCCCTCCTGACAGGATATGTAGGCACAAGATGCAATATCTTGTCGAGCACACTTAGGATTAAAAATAATAAATCACCTACCCTTAAACCCTTAGCAAACAAACAGATAACAGATAATATAAAAATATAATCAAGAGGTTCCTGTAGAGTACTACAGATATCTAGGATGCTAAAACCTTCCCTAGGTATAACCAACTCCCGAACTTAGAATCTCAAGTGCATTTGCATTGCATTGTGGGTATTCGGTCTTTCTCCCTTCCCTTGGATAAAATCAAAGACGTTGGTGACATTAAAAAATGTGATCCTAGTTAACAAATAACTATGGTATCCAATTTTCACCGCGACAGAAATGGCGACTTCACTGGGGACTCTCATAAGAGGGTTCCCCCTAACTTGATCTTTTTTTATCTGTTATGTATATTTGTTTTGCTGTTTGGAGGAATTCTTGAGTGGTGAGGAGTCCTAGACCCGGACTGGAGTGAATTATAGGAGATGATATGGTCAAGGGTACTTTGACGGAGTCGATTCCTAAAAAGTCGAATTGAGAAAATCATCGCTCAGTTTAGGTTCTTTTGAACTTAATATTGTTTGAACGAGTTCATTCGTGAAAACGGTATTAACTTCGACCAAGAACCCTTAAGACTGAGGACCGTAGCACCTTTAACCCCACTTGGCCTTTTAGAATGTAGTGCGGTGACTATGCGGGAGTCTATTTCCAAATAGTTGTCACGCGATACTACACTCGGACGAGATCCTCTTGAGAATATTATTGAATACCAAGTGATTTGGGAAGTCGATAATATCCGAAAGATGGGTCGTAGACTTTGGGAAATTTTTAGAACCCGTTCGGCAGGTACATCTGAAACCATACTACCTTATGGGATGGGTAGACCTTGACTCCATTCATGCTCCTTTGAACCTAGGACCCTTGTTTGTTTATTTGCTTATGTGTGTTATGTGCTTTGTCTTTGTGTTTGCATCCATGCATCCATTAGCATCATGTCATAAAGATTCATGGAACTTAGTCTCATTTGTAAACATCATAGGATATCATGGACTTTAAAATAAAAAAACGTTGAAGTGCACTTACGATAGTCATAACTTGGATGATCTAAGGGGACTGAGGACTTTACTGGAAAATGAAGAAAAGTTCAAGACAAGATAAAAAGCTATTATCTCCAATTCATGAGGACTAGTTTATGACTAATTATGAAGAATATTCTTAGCTGACCAAGTTACTATTTTAGGACAAATGTTCATTTCCTATCTTAGGTTCATATTCAAGCTAAGATAACTACAAAAGAGGATATATTAGATAGAAGCTATTTCTTGCAAAGAAAAGCCTAAAGACGTTTTAATCCTCAATCAACACTTATAGGAAGAAGCTCAATTGGAAGTAAAGGTCAAAGAAGACCGTGGGAGGAGTCTCCTTAGATCCATCATTTTTTGTCATGACTTTTGAAAAGTGTACCGACACGTTGTAAACAATTTTGTAATAAATATTCCAATACTAATAGTTGTAACCGTTTTATAAAAAAAAATGAGTCTTTTGATATTCCTTGATGATTATAAATAGCTGAGTTCCCTGAATCTTGTTGCATCATATGCATCATTTGCATTTGCATATGTCTTTTCTCTACCTCAGCTTATCCAGTCCTATCTTTGTGTCGCTCAGCTGATCTTCTGGCATTCGCATCGGACTTGAAGTAGTTACTGGGGATAATGGATGGAACACAAAATATGGATCCCATGTCAAGCTTCAGAGTGATGACTAACCCGATGTACGGTTTTCCTATTGACGACAATGCTCCACAAGTGGACGTTCCTACTCAATCTCAGCCTGTGCAAAATAACCTGGTTGGTCAAGTTAATGAAAGAGATTCCCGCTTTCCAAGGCATATGCCAAATTCTCAAAATGCCCGTCCTGTGACAACTGTGAATGATCCTAGATTGGGAGAAATTGAAAAAGGATTTCGTGACCTCCAAGAACAAGTGAAGATGCTGAAAGGACTTAACGCATCTGGTCTTAAGGCTCCTAACTTGTGTCTAGTTCTGGGCGTGGTTTTTCCTTCGAAGTTCAAAATGCCTACCTTCGAAGTATACAAGGGTGTTAGTTGTCCAAGGTACCATTTGATGATGTTTTGTCGAAAGATGACCACTTATGTCGACAATGACAAGCTAATGATTCACTGTTTTCAAGAAAGTTTATCTGGGGCATCCTTGATGTGGTATATGAAGCTAGAAAGGAACCGTATTCAGTCTTGGGAAGACTTAGCTGACGCTTTTATGAAGCAATACAATTACAATGTGGACATGGCTCCAGACAGTGATCAATTGATGAGCATGAGTCAGAAAGACAACGAGTCCTTCAGGGAATATGCACAACGGTGGAAAGAATTGGCAGTCCAAGTTCAGCCACCACTTCAAGAGAAGGAGTTATCCAAGATGTTTCTAAAGACACTGTCAGACTCTTATTATGTCAGAATGATAGGCGTTGTGCCATTAGAGTTCTCTAAAATTGTCGAAGTCGGAGTAAACATCGAGAACGCATTCAAAAGTGGGAAAATTAAAGACGTCTCAAATAGACAAGCTGATGGAAAGGAATCCATTGGTGATTCTCAAAGGGAAAGAAATGTTGAAGTTAATGCAATTCTGGATTCTCCTCAGACTTTGGAAGCTCCAGTTCTGGTGCCTTATCACAAACGTCGGTATACAGGTCCTGTTTAGTGCCAGCAATCACTACCTCATGGACGTTCGTACAAACGACAAAGGTTGACTCATCAGGATCAACGTCAGAATCGACAAGTTCAGAACCTGAATCATCAGAATCAACGTCAGGATCAACAGGGACCTCTGAATAGCCCAGAAGGAAAGACCCATTGGTTTGACCTAATACCAATGACTTACAGTCAATTGTGGTCTCACTTTGCCCGAAACTCAGTAATGGCACCCAGAAAGACTAGAGTCATGAAATCTCGCCCGCCTTGGTTCAATCCAGATACCAGTTGTGAATTTCATGACGGAGTATTGGGGCATTCGATTGAAGGTTGTAAAGTTTTCCAAGAAAAGGTTCAAGAAATGATTGACGATGAAGTTTTGACCTTCAAGAGAGGAATCCCAGTTATAAATGGAACACCGTTACACTGAGGGATGTGAAGAATCAAGAAGTCCTTTCAAGCCAGTAGGGCTAAGAGCAGAGTTTACTCCCAAGTCCATTAAGCCGCTTATTCATTTGCTTGCATCTTATTGTTATTTCTTTGATTATGAGCATGTTTTTCATGTAAGAATTTGTTATTTTGAATAATTAATGCAATGATAATGTTTGTCTTGAAGAAACCCATTTGTTTCACTCATCAAAATGTTTTCTCTATTTTATAATGCCGATGCTACCCAATCTCTCGCCTTGGCAGAGAATTTGAACAGAGGATGATGAAATCAAACACGAGATCTCTTATCGTATGGTTTTGAATAAAACTCTGCTAGTGATATAAGGCATTGTTTCAAATCCCTAAACACTGGAGACATAAGGAGATAGACCCTCGTTAACCCTTCTTGAGCCTTTGAAGTAGGAGTTTTCTTCTTCCGAACCAAAAATCCCTCATTCTTAACCTGGGGCAGGGTAATTTTAAAAAAAAATGGAGTAAAATATCACGAAGATTGGGTGGGCACAAACAAACTTTGAGCCTTATATCCTTTGTTTCTTAAACCGTGAACCAAACCACGATACAACCCTCAAAAGACCTAGTTGAAGCAGGGTTTGTTTCAAAAGCATACTCATTGAGACATCGTTTCCTGACTCCCATGAGCTATGCTCAAATTCATGCTGGCATTATAAAATCGGTAATTCAATCACAAAAATATTTTTAAATAAAATTTCGAGACAAACATACGTTGCATTATCTGTTTCAGAATTAACATTTTCTACTTGCTAACATTGCTTGACATCGTAGAAATTAACATACGTGTGCCATTGATGAGCTAAAATTTAGTACTGTTTCAAGGAGATGATAGTACCCAGGGGCACGTCACCTGGAGACCTTGCTGAGCAGGGGCAAGTTATTTCCCAGCTGTTTCTTTCGCTGTCTGACCCCAAGGGGCAAGTTTGAAGACTCAGAACACCGTCCATTTGAAGCAGTTACGTCGAGATTTGATAAATCTCTCCAAATTCGAAGACTCAGTTATACAAGATATAGTCGATCTGGGCCAATTACGTCGAGATTCGACGAATCTCTCCAAGAGTTTGAAGATATTGGAACAGTTGGATGCCAAGTTTTCTGTAAAATCCTCTTGGAATGACTTCTTCTCAAAAAACCAAGTGATCTGGGGCATTTGAGAAGTGAAGATTGCTTCTCATCCACAACAATTGTTGTTCAAAATGGCGACTACCAAGCAGTTCATCAATGCAGAACCACATCAGTCTCACAATATTCTTTACCCAAAGAGCTTCTATCCCAAATAATGTGGCAACTCCCCAGTAAGTTTTACTTCAGATGGTTGCGACTATTCCCCCGGTAAACCTCTACTTCAAGAAGTTATGGCACGTTTGACGCAAGATTTCCGCAGTCGACAATCTAAGAACCCTCAGAGGATTTTCTTACAACTTCAACTTTTCCCCAGCGAAGCGAGTGTTTATTTCACTCCTCATTGGACTTTCTCACTATCTCAATCTTCTCTAGCAAAGCGGATGTTTATTTCATCCCCTAGAAGTTTTATCTCCGACATTTTCAACTATTATCGATTCCAGTTTCCCCGATGAAGTGGATATTTATTTTATCCAGTTACAACTCTCATTCAGACTACGTCAGTTCACAGTGGATATTTATTTTATCCCCCAGGAGGTCTTTTCGATCATGAGTTTGATTCGTTCCCAGTGAATCTTTCTCATCCCCAGCAGAGTAGCAAAATTCATCTTGACAATCCTAGGTGAAATCATGATGTCATCCCTAAGTGGAGTGCTCTCTTTTCCCCCAGAGTTGAAGCTTTTGAAGCAGGACATGTTCCCCTATATGGCTTTCCATTCATCCCCAATGATGCTTCTTATATTACAAAGATTGGCCGAGTATTCGTATCGAGATGCTTGTCTTCGTCTCCAGTTTGCTTCTTGTCGTTGTTTTGTCAGCATAAGCATAAGCATAGCATGACATTCTTTCATGTAGATTCATGGCATTTGCGCATTTTGCATCTTGCATCTTTGTGTTTGTTTGTCTGTTTCTTTCACTTTGGTTGCGCTTATCTCCAAGTGACTGGGTTTGTGTGCTCCCTCCAAGTAGAATCGTCAACCCTAAGCAGAAAAACACATCCTTTCTAATTCCCCACTGAGTTCAATCCTCGTGGAAGATGGTTGCTTTAGTTTTCTTTTCCATTTTTGGATAAAGATAAACCCTTTGAGTTCATTCCTCAATGGATGGAGTCTTGCTTGACCGTTTCTCTTCAGTTATTTCCTGAATTGAATTTTGGTCCCTCGCAATCACAAATTTCGGATATCTCAAGGCTTTGATTATAGACTGAGCGTGCATTTATTTTGCACTGTGTCTCCCCAAGAAGAGTTTATTTGAAGATCTCTATGGAGGACAGAAGTTATTTCTCCGGCAGTATTATGGGATTTAAACCCAGACAACAAGTGGTAGTTCTTTATTTGAGCTCAGTTTTCTATTCGGATGACAAATGACAGTCTCCTCAAGACAGTTCGTCTATCCTTTATGAAGTTATCAAGGTTATCAACTATTGAAGACTTTCCAAGTATTCTCTTTATTTGAGAATCTCTATTACAAGAATTTTACTTACTTCAACGAATTTTTGACTACAACAATATTACTTCACAGTGGTATTCTCCCCAGTGAGTCCACGATTTAATTTGCTTCCATCACATGGCATCTCTTCGAGAAGTTTGGTGAAGATTCAAATGATCTTACTCTTTATTTGAGAAGACATATTTTACAAGTCAGCCGGCCCACATCTCTTTTGAAGATCCCCGGTGAAGCTTCCAGGATCTCGACAATAGATTCCTTGGTTTATTTCAAATTTTGACAAACAGTCATTTCTTTCCAGGATCTCGGCAGTAGATTCCCTGGTTTATTTTAAACTTCCACAAACAATCGTTTATTTCCCTGGTTATTCTCGGCAGTAGATTTCCAGAAGACCTCGGCAGTAGGTATTTCCCAGGTTATTCTCGGCAGTAGATTTCCAGAAGACCTCAGCAGTAGGTATCTCATTTTACTTTCCTGGTTATTCTCGGAAGTAGATTTCCAGAAGACCTCGGCAGTAGGTATCTCATTTTATTTTCTCTGGTTATTCTCGGTAGTAGATTTCCATTTTATTTTCTCTGGTTATTCTCGGCAGTAGATTTCCAGAAGACCTCGGCAGTAGGTATCTGTAGCGAGCGATTTTGGACGCGGTTCTTAAGCGCTGTTCGCTCTCTGCGGTTTGAGCTTAAACTACAAGTCGATTCATTTTTTATCCTATTGTGAGCTGAATAAGGAAGGGAAATAGATGTCTCCAATTAACCCTGCTTTGCATACTGAGTTTAAACAGCGGTCTGTTAGGTTACGGATGCTATCAATGTGGGGGGCCTTGTACTGGTTATTTGTATTTTCGCCAGTACTGTTTTCTTTCTTTTTTTTTACCTGGGCAGAAGGTTTCTGGCGGGGAACAAGGATTAGGATGTTAGGACTGATGCTTTTGAAATACTGCTTTTAATTGATGGAGATATGGGATTTGGTTTTTTTGTTGATTGCGCTCGCTAAGATCTTTTCTTTCGATCTTATGCCTACGTATTCCCGTTTACCGAAACAGGGAAATCAGAGCGTTCGTAGTTCCTCCTATTCTATGGGAGGAAATAGGTGTTTTGGTGTCTTGTTTAAAGCCCAAGACGTGAAGCGAAAGGTGATTTGTATCTTGTTTAAAGCCCAAGATGTGAAGCTAAAAGGTCTATTTGTATCTTGTTCAAAGCCCAAGACGTGAAGCTGAAAGACCTCGACTTTAGAGAGAAATTGTCATCTCTAAAGAGGGGGAAGGAGAATTACTTTAACTGGGATACGCGGATCCGAGCAATGCCATAATTTCCGAAGAAAGGGTTTTAACCTGAAGGAGAAGACTTTAACTCAGTGTAAAGCAATGCCATCTTTCCTTAGGAATTTCTCATGCTAAAAGAGGGACAGTGGCATGGATAGAGATGATCCAGAGGCTTGCCGCTTACAGCGATTAGATGAAAGGAAAGGAGTTATTGATGTTTGTGTACTGTGAACGAGGCACAACTTTGATGCTAAAAGGTTAATTAGATCAACCAGTGGTTTTCTTATACAAAGCCTAAGAGGAGGCTAATTTCTGCTAGGAAAATCATTATACAAAGCCTAAGAGGAGGCTATTTTGTGTCTCGTACAAAGCCCGAGAGAGAGGCTAAAAGATTTTGACCCGACGATGGAGTCTTTTGGTATCTCGTATAAAGCCCGAGATGGAGGCTATTGTTTGTTTGACTCTACGAGGGAGTCTTTGTGTCTCGTACGAAGCCCGAGATAGAGGCTAAAAGTTTGACTCAACAAGAGAGTCTTTGATACTCAACAAGAGAGTGTTTTTGTATCTCGTACGAAGCCCGAGATGGAGGCTAAAGGTTTGTTTCAGTTGAGTG
The DNA here is from genome assembly GCA_022829125.1 of Lathyrus tuberosus. NCBI lineage: Eukaryota > Viridiplantae > Streptophyta > Magnoliopsida > Fabales > Fabaceae > Lathyrus > Lathyrus tuberosus. The sequence continues at coordinate 7,980,739 of JALAZF010000251.1, forward strand.
ACAGATCCAATATACTGATTTTAAAAGAGAAAATCAATTCTTATATGAGCATCACTGTACTCATGGATTTGATTTGAGGATCAGGGATATTTCCTTTTCTTTGAGGAAACGGGAAATCCAAAGGGTATTGAGATTGTCCGAGTCTGCGGGTTTCCTTCCTATTTAACGAAGGGGTCACTTGAGAATGTCTTTGAGACTCAAGGAAGTTAGACTGTCCGTGTCTAGAGTTTTATCTTTCGTACTATGCTTTGAGAAACAGTAGTAGACTCTATGAAAGGACTGTTCTATGAGGATGACTAGGTTCTGTTCCTATACCTCTAGGAGGTCGTCGGGACAATTTGTACGAAGCCCAAGAGGAGGCTGGAAACTTTTAAGAAGCCGACGGGTCCTTGTACGAAGCCCAAGAGGAGGCTATCATTCCCGAAGGAAGAGATCATTATACGAAGCCTAAGAGGAGGCTGTGAATACTTCTAAGAAGCCGTAGAGTCCTTGAATAATGCCCAAGAGGAGGCCGATGCTTTTAAGAAGCCCGTGGGTCTATCATCTCCTTTCCAATAGGAGAGATAACTCTTTTAAAGATAAAAACCACTGGTAAACGTGCGAGGTTTACTATCCAGCGACTTTTAGCTTTTAAAGAGGGTTCCTTAGTTAAGGTCCAAGATTATGACCGTAGTGGGTACCCAAACCCCGAGACATTCAAGGCAAGCTATCCACAAGGAATAGATCAAGTCAGGAAAGTTCGAGAATTTGGAAGAAACGCAAAGATGCCATTCACGGAGAATACATTCATCTTGGGGAGTAGAGCTTCTTGACGATTCCTAAGGAGGACAGCTGAAGAGAAGACTGTATCTGGTGCTCCTATTGGGGATCTAGGCGTCTATTTCTACGAATAAATGAAACGGTGTCACCTAGTTCTAGACGTAGTTGCCGGGGAAACTCGAAATATCTATACTATTATTACACAGTAGATATGAGTTTATGAAAGGAGACTTACAGTGAGCAGCCCCACAATACAGTTTATAATATGAAAGCAGTAAATGAAAGCGATAACCACTTACTCGGTTGTAGTGCTTCCATGCTGTTTGGTTAGTTGTTCAACAAAGAAAGATTGAAAACAACAGTATATTCAAAATCAAAGGAGAAAGTGCTTTGAAAAATAAAGATTTGGGGCTTACAGCTCAAGGAGAGGCCCAGGGTTTTATCAGTGAGCGCACTGTTTGACTTTGTACAGCGGGACTTATACAAGTGACTGGGGCCCAAAAAGGTTTTTTGTACAAAGGGATGAGTCTTACACTCTCTCAAGAGGCCCAAAAAGGTTTAAAGGAAAAAGAGTGGGGCTTATAACACGAGGGTAGGCCCAAATGATTTTTCGTTTAAAAATGGCGATCGTGCCGAGGTTTTCTTTTAACGCAAAGGGACTTATACAATAAGTGAGGCCTAAAATGTTTTGGTTAAAAGGGGGATTGGGTCTTACACTCTAATAGAGGCCCAAAGTGTTTTGAATGGGTCTTATAGCACAAGGAGAGGCCCAGATGATTTTTATTTTTAAACGGGCGACGATCGCGCCGTTTACTTGTACAGAGGGACTTATACAATGAGTGAGGCCCAAAAGGTTTTTGTACAAGGGGGGATGGGTCTTACACTCTCTCAAGAGGCCCAAAGAGTTTTGAAAATGATTTATGAGGGTTGAATTAATCCAAAACCCTAATTTGTTTTCAAAATGTATTTAATTGAATAAAAATTCAATTAAAATGATCAAAAATTGTTTAACACATGGAAAACAAATTGTGATCTTGGATTAATGCTTCAAAAATTAAGTATTGACCTAGAAAATAATTAGAAAGCATTAAAAGTTGCAAAATCAATGTAGAAAAAATATTTAAAATGCCAAAAACAATCAAAATATTAATTCTTTACAAAAATATCAATTATATGAAATAAATAATATTTTTGGGATTTTTTGTGAAAATAAAATATTTTAACATTTTTGTGAATTATTAAAAAAAGAATCAACTCAAAATCATTAAAACTCAGAGAGAAATTAATTTTTGAATCAATTAAACAAAATCACAAAATTCAAATATTTGAATATATGAAAAATGGCGTCAAGAACAGCTGAAGAACACGCGCGTGTTCTTGGTTTCTCAGATTTGCATTTTCTATCCAATCTCCATGAATACGTAATCATATCATGTAATCCACATATCATTATGCTCGTCTCAACCTCACGATCATGTCTATGTACTTTAATTTCATTTAAATTAAACATACAACAAGAAATCACGAAGAGACCTCAAGAACCCTAGTTTCTGCATGAAGGCTAGGATTTTTGATACACGATTCAAACAATGCAATTAATTGAGGGAAAACATTCCATGCATGATTATGAACATATGGCCAAATTATTGTGCGAGGAAATATGCATAGATTGAGAGATGACCAAGTATGTGCTTACCTCCAAGTCGTGACAGCAAGTTCAAAGTGATTTTTGATTTGGAGGTGTTACAGATGAGTGGTGATGATCTGAACAGCTTCCCTACACCCTATGGATTGTGTTTGGATGGTTGGACTTGATTGAAATTGGCTGGATCATTTTGTGGTACCTCAGCTGCACTTTGGTTAAAACCTTGAGCAACCAGCTGGTGATTTTGTGAAATTGATGTTTCAGAAGTAATCTAAGTGTTTGATCAGCTCATATGTGATGTATGTGAGGTGTGTGAGTGATTGGTTTGATTGGAATTGCTCTCAAACTCAAAACCCGATAGTGACTTGCCTTAGAAGGCAAAATTGGAGTGAAAGAAGAGATTTTGAGGAAAGCATCTGTTAGATGGCTTTGGTGCACTCAAACTGACCACAATTGAGCTCTATTTATAGTAGAGCAAGTTTGTTTTGCAAGGAATAGTGCATGGCAGCTGGTAAGTAGGTTTGGCCAATGTTGGCAAATGAAAATCCAAGTCTCCTCTAGCCATTGACTAGAGGTTAGGGCACAGAGCTTTGGTTCCCTTGGTCTTGGATAAGTCTTGACTGATTTCAGATGAGAATGGCTCAGTCCATGCCACCTTGATGGTTCCATTGAATGCCTCATTCCAAATTTGAAGTCTTGTCCCTATTTTGGCCATTCTAGGTTCAACATGCTATTTCTTGTTCCATGGACTTTGGAGGCTTGGCTCAGTGATTGTCCCCTTTAGATTCAATCCTCTGAGGTGTCCAAGTGGATAGGAGCAATTGAATTTGGCTGATTTTGGCAAATCGACCAAAGTTGCAAATTCTGCCTTGCCTTGACAGATTTCAGCAAGGCAACTTGGCAATGTTGTATCTCATGGTGTAGGTTGAATTTGGCAATGTTCTTGGCCATTTTGGAAAGCTCTTACATGATACAACAACTGTTTGAACAAGTTTGGTTTTGATCTCTTTTGATTCCAAGTGAAAAATCCCCCTACATTTGGCAAAAAGTGAGGCAGAATCTGACTTAGTGAAAATTTCACTAAGTGTTGGAAAAAGTGACATTTTCACTTTTCAGCCACTTTGATCACTCCATAACTTAAAATCCTTAATGAATTGGAATGACTTGTAGTTGAAGTTTTTGTAGGTGATAATGAGGGCTACAAATCCATCTTTGGATGAGAAAAAATGGCCTTGTGGTTTAGGAGTTATGGTCCTCCAAAGTTGGTACCTTTGCCACTTTATTTTTAACTTAGAAAAATTTCTAAGTTTTATGGTTACCCCTTTTACAAGTTATCTCACTTTTCTTGATTTTTCTTGATGAATGATGATTCAAATCATACATTAACATAATTTTAGGGTTAAAAATCCATTTTGGTGAAAAATCTCAAAAAGTCAAAGTTGACTTTTGTGCACAGTTGACTTTTTATCAGATGAATTCCAAACTGTGCAATTCTTCAGGAAATCATGTCCTTGACCTAAATCAAACTTGATGGACATGTTCCATGGGTGTCATAGGGTATATTCAATCATGTATTAGGGTTTGGGAGCATGTCCTGGTCAAAAGTCAAAGTTACAGTTGACTTTTCCCTTAAAACCCTAATTGTGGTGCAGATGAAATTGAGACTTGTTGCCCAAGCTTCTTGGATTAATCCATTGTTCCAAATGGATCAATATGGTATATTAGAGACCCTCAAATCATCTCTTGAGATCTTGGCTCATGGTTTGTCCCAAAAGTCAACTTAGGGGTGAATTAGGTCAAGAAACCCTAATTCCTGATTTTTGATGAATGCATCCCCTGAGGCAAAATTGACTTGATGCATGGGTTCATGAGGTTCCATGAAGTATATTAGGTTATGTTTTGGATCATTGCCTTGTGCCCAGATAAAAATTTCCATCTGGAGGCCCTGGTCGACCAAAACCCTAATTTGGTGACACTGTCGATCTTGAGACTTGATCCACCTAGAAGGGAGCAGCCTTGTGCTTAATCCTTGAAGTGGGAGTCCTTTTTGATCCATTGTGGATGTTTAAGAGATTAGACAAGTTGAGGATCATGTCATTTCTTGATTGATCCTTTGTCTAAGCACTCAGAGAGGGCTTGAAACCCTAATTTTGATTGTATTGGATGCTCACCCATCTTTGGGGAGACTGATGAAGCATGATGGTTCATCCATATTGTGATGATGATTTTCACAATGATGGGAAATCTAAGTGGTCAAAATTTGGGGTATTACAGATGCCACTATTTAATCTTCTTGGACCCGAAGGTGTGAATGACGAAGGGATTCGGGCATTCGGGGTGCAAGAGGATTAAATATCGGAATATCCGAAATTTTGATGGTGGTTATGAATGGTAGCTTACGCATTCATCTTCTTTAGCTAAGCAATGATGCTTAGAAAAGGTAAACTTCCCCTCGATCCTGGTTTTCAGCCAAGGAACTGGTCTCAGTTTTCTTTTGAAATAAACCTCCCCTCGTTCTTGGTTTCCTACCTAGGAACTGGTCTTAGTTTCTGATATAAACTTCCCCTCGATCCTGGTTTCTTACCAAGGAACTGGTCTCAGTCTCTTTTGTCAACTTCCCCTCGATCCTGATTTCCTACCAAGGAACTGGTCTCAGTCTCTTTTGAAATAAACTTCCCCTCGATCCTGGTTTCCTACCAAGGAACTGGTCTTAGTTTCTGATATAAACTTCCCCTCGATCCTGGTTTTCTACCAAGGAACTGGTCTAAGTTTCTTTTGTCAATAAACTTTATTGACAAGGGACGCTATGTGTAGCGGCTTTCCTTCAAACTTCTCACCGAATTTTCCTGGGGAGATGCCATTTGAGTGGGAAAAGATTTGATGTCAGACTTGCTGGGGAACCCATTCGTCTGAATTGTAGAGGTACACAAACTTCTCTATTTTGGAGACGCCATTTGTCGATTCTACTGGGGAAAGCGAGTCTCTTGAGAGACTGTTTTCGTTTGGGGGCTTACATCCTACTTTTCTCGGGATCTTTCCGGAGAAACGCCATATGATGGGATCCAATTTTGAGTTACCAATGACCTTCTCATCAGTGGTTTTTCGGGGAAATACTGATGTACTGCCGAATCTCTGTTTAAGAGGCTTTCTCTGGGGATTTTCCTTAATCCGGGAAAGCGAGGATATCATCTTCAATGGTGAAGAGTGACATCTGTTGAAGGTTCTCTGATCTTTCAGAGGTTCAAGTTATCAAAGTGGCCAAGGGCTGACTCTGATCTAAAGATACACTGGTGGCGAGATTGTGCAGACGCAACACTTCTTGACGAGGAAAGAACTGACAAACTCGATTGAGAAAACTGTTTATCACTAGGGGATAAGACCGGCTAGAGTGATAACGATGCAATATGAAATGTAAATGCAAATAAAAAATGCATGGAGTACGTATGTATATGCTGACAAAACTGACGCGACATACAGACTAATGGATGAACACAATTGGATACTCGGCCATCGCGGGGAGAAGAAGTACCGTTGGTTCAAAATAGCAATTCCACCTTGCTTAGGAGAAATAGTCCACGCGGGGAGCTATGTCGATCGGGCTTAGGAGATGAGACCTCGGCCGAGGGTATCAGACGGGAAAACTGCATCTGATACAGTTGATCCTTCATTCAGGCGCACTGGCTTAGAAGGAGTACTTTGATTCTGCACTTTGAAGTCTGCTTACTTCGGGAGAAGCGATCGATGTTCTTCTGATGTTCAACAGTCAAAAGAAATGCCATCTTTAATTTAAAAGCAAAAAAAGTTTTAACAATTAAATTTATTTTTGTTTCGTTTCAAGAATCGTTGATTAAGTTTAAACAATGTCGTTCTGTAAAGCTAAAACAAGTAAAGAATTACAAACAAAAGCACAAGGGCTCAAATTTTATTGATAAGATGGAGATCAGCCAAACGCGTGATTCCAAAGAGTATATACAAAGTTAGAAAATGGTAATTTACAGGGAAAAGGGCTACGTTGAAACATAACGACCACTATCCTTCTACCAACTTTGAATTCGGGATATCCTGAGCTTCTGTCGAAGATGACCTTGACTGGAGTTTTCCTGACGGATGATGATGCAACTGCTGCTGAGGGACTTGCCTCTGTTGAACATAGTTACTTGCCATTATCCCTAACTTTTGCCTGGATTGTACTATGAGATTTCCAATCCATCGGGATGATTTTTTTCATGTCTCTAACTTTTGCCTGGACCGCCCTTTCGGGTTTTCAATCCACCGAGACATTTTTTTTTTAGTTTTAGGCGAAGTATTTCTTGACTACATCAACATTCGTGGGGTAGGCAAATTCCTCTCCGTCCATGGTTGCAAGTCTCAAGGCGCCGCCTGAGAAAGTTTTCGTGACCACATAGGGGCCATCATAATTTGGGGTCCATTTGCCCCGAGAATCAGTGAGAAATGATTGTATCTTCTTGAGCACGAGGTCTCCTTTTCTGAAAACACGAGGTCGGACCTTTTTGTCGAACGCCTTTTTCATTCTTTGCTGATACAACTGACCGTGACATAGTGCCGTGATTCGTTTTTCCTCGATCAGATTCAATTCGTCGTGTCGACTTTGACACCATTCAGCTTCGGTGAGCTTAGCTTCCATCAATACCCGGGTTGATGGGATCTCTACTTCTATGGGGAGAACTGCCTCCATGCCATATACTAGAGAGAAAGGGGTTGCCCCTGTTGAAGTGCGGATAGATGTTCGATAACCGTGAAGAGCAAAGGGTAGCATTTCGTGCCAATCTTTATAGGTTACAACCATCTTTTGAACAATCTTCTTGATATTCTTGTTAGCCGCTTCTACCGCTCCGTTCATCTTGGGTCGGTAGGGAGATGAGTTATGGTGTTCGATCTTGAACTCTGCACACAACTCTTTCATCATCTTGTTGTTCAAGTTAGATCCATTATCAGTAATGATCTCGCTTGGAACACCATAACGGCAGATGATATTGTTTTTGATAAATCGGACCACCACTTGTCGGGTTACATTGGTGAATGACGCTGCTTCGACCCACTTGGTGAAATAATCAATGGCTACCAGGATGAACCGATGTCCGTTTGAAGCCTTGGGCTCAATCATACCAATCATGTCGATTCCCCATATGGAAAAAGGCCACGGGGAAGAAAGAACTTTGAGATGTGATGGCGATACATGAATTTTGTCGGAGTATATCTGACACTTGTGACACCTCCTCATGTACTTGTAGCAGTCGGATTCCATTGTCAACCAATAGTACCCGGCCCTGAGAATTTTTCTCGCTATTGTGTGTCCGTTGGCATGAGTGCCAAAGGATCCTTCATGAATTTCTTTCATGAGCATGTCTGCTTCTGGTCTGTCGACACATCGGAGCAAGACCATGTCAAAATTTCTCTTATAAAGAGTGTCACCGCTCAGGAAAAAGCTTCCAGCCAATCTTCTGAGGGTTTTCCTGTCTTTTCTGAGTGTCCCAGATGGGTACTCTTGTTTCTGAAGGAAGCATTTGATATCGTGATACCAAGGTCTGTCGTCTTTGACTGCTTCAATCGCGAAGATGTAAGCGGGCCGTTCAAGGCGCATGATGTCGATCTTAGGTATATCATTCCATCTACCTACACTAATCATGGAAGAGAGAGTGGCTAACGCATCAGCCATGTGATTCTCATCACGGGGGATGTGATGAAAGTCGACTCTGTTGAAGAAGGGTAACAACCTTCTTGCATAGTCTTTGTAAGGAATCAATCCTGATTGGTATGTGTTCCAATCTCCTTTTATCTGGTTAATAACCAAGGTTGAATCGCCGTATACGTCCAAGTTTTTGATCCTTAAATCAATCGCTTCTTCGAGACCCATGATACATGCTTCGTATTCGGCCTCGTTGTTCGTACATTTGAACGTAAGTCTAGCAGTGAAAGGAATGTGGGAACCCTGAGGGGTAACAATGATTGCCCCAATTCCGTTTCCATAATGATTAACTGCTCCGTCAAAGATAAGTCCCCACTGGGAACCTGGTTCTGGCCCTTCACTGGGTAGTGGTTCATCGCAGTCTTTCATCTTTAGATACATGACATCTTCGTCTGGGAAGTCAAACCCGATTGGTTCTTGATCGTCAATCGGTAAATGATCAGCTAAAATACTTCCTTTAACGGCTTTCTGAGCATGGTACTCTATGTCATATTCTGATAGTAACATCTGCCAACGGGCAATCCTTCCCGTGAGAGCAGGTTTTTCGAAAACGTACTTGATTGGATCCATTTCGGAGACCAACCAAGTAGTATGACGAATCATGTACTGGCGAAGATGTTTGGCTGCCCAAGCCAAAGCGCAACAAGTTTTCTCAAGCATTGTGTACCGAGTCTCGCAGTCGGTGAATTTCTTGCTTAGATAGTAAATGGCAGACTCTTTCCTTTTAGTTTCGTCTTGTTGGCCAAGTACACATCCCATTGAGTCCTCTAGGACTATGAGGTAAATGATCAGTGGTCTTCCTTCCACTGGAGGTGATAGAATCGGAGGATTCAACAGATATTCCTTGACACTGTCGAAGGCGGTTTGGCAATCTTCTGACCAAACGCAATCCTGGTTCTTTTTCAGTAATTTGAAAATCGGCGCACACGTGGCGGTCATAAGGAATATGAATCTGGAGATGTAGTTCAAACGTCCCAGAAATCCTCTGACTTGTTTTTCAGTTTTCGGAGAAGGCATTTCTTGAATGGCCTTGACCTTGTTAGGATCAACTTCAATTCCTTTCTGGCTGACGATGAACCCTAGTAATTTCCCCGAACGGACACCGAAGGTGCACTTGTTAGGATTCAAGCGGAGCTTGAATTTTCTTAGACGTTCGAACAATTTTGACAGATGTTCAACGTGCTCATCCTCTGTTCTTGATTTTGCAATCAAATCATCGACATATACCTTGATTTCTTTGTGTATCATGTCATGAAACAGAGTAGTCATGGCCCTTTGATAGGTTGCCCCGACATTCTTCAAACCGAACGGCATTACCTTGTAACAAAAGGTACCCCATGGGGTAATGAACAAAGTTTTCTCCATGTCTTTCGGCGCCATTTTGATCTGGTTATAGCCCGAGAATCCATCCATGAAGGAGAAAACTTTGAACTTTGCTGTGCTGTCTACCAGCATGTCAATGTGTGGTAAAGGAAAGTCGTCCTTTGGACTTGCCTTGTTTAGATCTCTGTAATCAACACACATTCTGACCTTTCCATCCTTTTTGGGAACGGGTACGATGTTGGCTAACCATTGAGGATATTCAGATGTGGCGAGGAAACCCGCGTCGATCTGTTTTCGTACCTCCTCTTTGATTTTGATGGCCATGTCCGGGTGAGTGCGTCTCAACCTTTGCTTTACTGGAGGACATTCCGATCTTAGCGGTAAGTGATGTTCCACGATGCTGGTATCCAACCCTGGCATATCCTGATAGGACCAAGCGAATACATCGGGGAATTCTCTGAGAAGCTTTATCAAACTCTCTTTGGCATTTGGACTGAGCAGTGCTCCAATCCTGATTTCTTTTCTCTCTTTTTCTGAACCCAAGTTTACCGTTTCCAACGGCTCTTTGTGAGGTTCAATGGACCTTTCCTCTTGTCTGAGTAGTCGGGAGATCTCTTCTGGAATTTCGTCGTCATTTTCTTCTTCAGCCTCGAATACCGGGAACTCAAAGTTAGAAGAAGGCGTCGGATCGTATGTTTCAACGGGGTATAAAACAAGCAATCTGCATGACGTGATGATTCATGTTTAGAAGAGATAGAGAAAATGTAAGTGTGTGCAGTGTATTTATTTTACTGCTTGTTTTTATTATTGAATGTTTTTTTAGGATTACCATTTTCTGAAAAAGCAAAAAGAGAAAACAGCAATTAATGCGGAAATTACAGAACGACGTTATTTTATTAATGAACAAGTCGAATCTTGAAACTACAGCCCTATAAAACAAGACTCTGTCGCTTCGGGCAAAGTGAAGAGGGAAATTAACAGAAAACAAGCCCTATCAAAACATCCGTTTCACCTGGGCAGGGTGAAAGGTTAAAGATGACAATTACTTTGACTGATGAACGACCTTCGGAACCTCGACAGCAACCCATTGGCGGCGAACTCCTCGGTGAATCACAAAGTCTGGCACCTTCCTTGATTTGTCTTCGGAAATGACGCTGATTTCTGGTGGAGTAGGATCATTGGAATCTGTCTCCCAAGCAGAATTGTCGTAGGAGGATTCCTCTGTTGCATTTTGCATAGCATTGGTGCTCTCAGCTGTATCTCCCCATCCAGTTGACTGGATATCTTCGAGCCTGATACGAGAGCTTTCGGGAGCAGTGTACTTGACCATAAAGTCGTATCTTCCACTTGGTTGTCCCAAAGTGTCCCAAACTTCTTTGGAACTGGAGAAATCATACCTCTCGATGACGTTGACCTCAGGAAAAGCATAGTTGATGAATTCAAGTCCTGCGAACGTTGCGAATTCATCTTCATGTTGAGTAATTTCCGAATGACCTGAGTGTTGATCCCATGACATGGCGGGGACACAGGTATTCTGTTCAATGACGCTCAGCTGAGTTTCATTACTCGGCTGACTTTCTTGCCCCAAGTTTCCTGGGTAAGGCTGCCACATTGGTAGACCATCCATTGGGCCATAGTAATTGTGGTCAAAGTTGTCTTTCATCAGAGTGTCTTCCTCTAATGAATTTGGCGGAGCACGGCATCCTTCCGGATCACAATCTCCGTAGATCATTTCGACGTCTGACCTTGGTATAAATCTCGGAATTTCTGTAGGAAAGCAAAAAGGCATAGGTACCTCTTCCTGAGACATATAGCCGTCCTTGTTAAGGTAGGATTTCCATTCTTCATTTGTGTCAGAGGGATCTTCCTCATTGATAGCATGAACTATCTGAGACACTGGGTGAAGGAAACCTCCACTGTGGAAGAGATTTTGAAGGGGATGAAGACTTTCATCGCCGGCAGTTGTATGGGTGCAGGTTATAGAAAAACCAAGACCCTTCTTTGTTTTATTGTCAATAGGAATGACAAGCTGTCCCCATCCTTTTGTATCGGTACTCTCGACCGCTTTGATAGCATCGTTGTATGAAGAAATTGAAGTTCCTTCTTCGGACTGATTGTCCTTGCTCACCGATAGTGCTTGGAACTGAGTTCCAATAACCTCCTCAGGTTCCACACAAGTAGATGATGATAGGTTACTCACAAGCAAGGCTTGTTCCCCACAAACCGTGATAAGTTGATCGTTCTTGACGAACTTTAGCTTTTGGTGGAGGGTCGAAGTGACCGCTCCAGCCTGATGTATCCAAGGTCTTCCTAATAAACAACTGTATGTTGCCCGGATGTCCATGACCTGGAAAGTGATTTGGAAAGTGTGAGGACCAATAGTTATGGGAAGATCAACTTCGCCAATAACTATTTTTCTGGATCCGTCGAATGCTTTGACGACGACCTCACTGACTCTCATCGGAGGGCCCTTGAATGATAATTGCATCAAAGTGGACTTCGGCATAACATTCAGGGCTGACCCTGTGTCTACCAGTACATTGGCTAAAGCATCGCCCTGGCAGTTAACTGTAATGTTGAGCGCCATGTTATGACGACGACCCTCTTCAGGTAATTCCTCATCACTAAATCCCAAATTATTGCAGGAAGTGATGTTAGAGACAATGCTATCAAACTGTCTGATTGTTACATCCTGTTCCACAAAGGCTTACTCCAAGACTTTCTGTAGAGCCTCTCTGTGTGCTTCTGAACTGAGTAATAGTGATAATACTGAGATCTTTGAAGGAGTCTGTAACAGTTGATCAACAATGTTATATTCACTCCTTTGGATGAGCTTTAGCATCTCATCTTTGTCTTTTGAAAAGTCGAGATTACCAGATTGACTGACTGGTGGATCAGGAATTTCCGCCTGAAGTTCCTTTTCTTTGTTGGATTCTCCAACCCCTCGGTTGAAGATTCGACCGCCCCGTGTTACACGACTGATGTCTGCAATATTCACGACGGAGGGTAATGGAATTTCCTCTCCATTTTCAACTGTTGTTGCACCGTATTTGTAAGGGATTGCCTTAGCTGATTTATACGGTAGTGACCCCGGTAGATAGATGACTATGGGAACCTTCTGATTTTTCTGACCATCATAAGTAACCTTGATCCGTTCCCGGTTGGGAACTCTAGATTTGTCAAGTAGAGGGATGATGGCAAAAACATCCCTGGTCCTGTGATGACCAGAGATCGTGACAACATCCTCAACTTGCTCGGCAAGGTAGTTCGGCGACCAAATGATGGGTCCTGAACCTGAATATGGACGAATTTCTCCATGATCGACCTGACTCTGAAGAGCTGTTCTCACAAGGTAACACCCTTGGTTACTTTCCGAACAGACGCTACAACGGTCATAGTTGTGTGGTGGCACCTGGCCACGCCCACTTTGAATACAATGTAACCTCACTAGGTTACCTTCCATTGATCGGACATCCTGACTTTGACGACGAGTAGGATTCCTGTGATTGATACTAATCTGCTGAGTATCTTCGTCCATATAGATTGGCATCCACCAGTGATTTAACAAGTGCTGGAGTGCCTCCTGGACAAGGGTACAACCTCGATCGTTTTCGCAACCCGCTTTACAGCTTTGGTAATCATGTGATATTAAGAATCCGAGTCGGACCTGCTCAGCATGTAACTCTACCAGGTTGGTATCCATTACGCGGATGTCAAAGATCTGAACCATGTTGATTTGACAGGAGTTCCTATCATGGTAGTCTTGGATCCATCCAAGATCCATCTGACGCTGGAGGGCCTCTTGTATGAAAGAGCATCCCTGGTTATCTTTAGAGCAGATATCACACTGGTGATAATTATGAGGTGGCACATGGCCATATCCACTCTGTCTACAATGCATCTTGACCAAATTGGTTTTCAACAAGAGTACATCATGAATTTGATAGACATTGTTAGTCTCTTTCTCAATCAGATTGACTGCAGCTTTCTCATGTTGAGGCAGCGGGTTCGTAAGAACATTAGGATTCGTATCTTTGAAAGATATGAGCCCGCTCCTAACAAGCTTTTGCACGTCGAATTTGAAATTGAGACAAGTCTCAATGTTATGCCCTAACCTCCTTGATGATAAGGACATGTTTGATCCGCTTTAAACCAAAAAGGCGGATTTTCCGGAACTGAAAGGGGAGACTTAGTTTGAATGTGCCCCTTAGCCAGCAGTAACGGAAACAGCTCTGCGTATGTTACGGGTATAGGATCAAATCCTGGTGGCCGTATTGTACGGTTGTTGTTATATGGAGGACGAGCCTGCTGAAGAGGCTGTTGTGTCCTTTGTTGGTCAGGTTGGCTCTGCGCAACCTGAGGTTGATACATAGGAACAGGCGCGGGGCCGATAGCAGGAGTAACAGCTGCTACTGGCTGATAACGACGCCTTTGCTTTCCGAGAGAGATATTCCCAATATCTTGCTCTTTTTTCTTAGGGAGAGCACTACCGTATTTTTTAGTACCGCTCATTGATCCAGTGTCTTTTACCAAACGTCCTTCTCGGACGGCTTCCTCAAGACGTACACCCATGCCTACCATTTCGGTGAAATCACTGGGTGCACTGGCAATCATTCGGTCATAGTAAAATGAGCTTAAGGTCTTTAAGAAGATTTTTGTCATCTCTTTTTCCTCAAGAGGTGGACAAATTTGAGCGGCAATTTCACGCCACCTTTGAGCATACTCCTTAAAGGCTTCCTTGTCCTTTTGCGACATCGATCTGAGTTGATCTCTGTCCGGTGCCATGTCCAAATTGTATTTGTATTATTGGATGAAGGCAGTACCAAGATCTCTGAATGTACTGACCGTAGTACGGTTTAAACCCATGTACCATTTGAGTGCGGCACCGGTTAAACTATCCTGGAAGTAGTGAATCAGCAGGTCCTGATTCTCCGTCTGAGCTGACATCCGCCGAGCGTACATCACCAGATGGCTCTGAGGGCAAGAGTTACCCTTGTATTTTTCAAAGTCGGACACTTAGAACTTGTGCGGGACTTTCACATTTGGGACCAAGCAGAGGTCTGCGGCGTCCTTTCCAAATAGATCCTGACCGCGAATGGCTTGCAGCTCTTTCTGCATTTCCAAGAACTCCTGGAATTCCTCCATTCTGTCAAACATAGTTTCCTTCTTACCAGAAGGTGTCTGTGGAATCTGTCCTTCCGGGACAATGTGCACCACAGGGGGTGGTACCGTGACTACGGCAGTAAGTCTTGGCGCCTCCCGAAGTTTGTAACCTTCAGGAGTCTTCAGTATGCCCCTGGCATCTTCGCTTTCCCAAAGTTTGTAACCTTCAGGCCCAGCGGCTTCTGTTGCGATTCCCTGATCTTCAGTGATCGGCGGAACATATCCTTCCGGGATATAGTTAACAGGCATGCCCCAAGGACGATCTTTCGGCATCTGATACCTAGGATCATACTTTTCTATGATGGGCGTTGAGGTGATCTCTGAGATCACAGTTCTTTGTAGCTGAGCTTCTGCCATGGCTTGCATGTCGTTACGAAGCTTTCTTATATCCTCTCTCAGAGCGTCGATCTCTTCTTTCAACTCTCTGTTTTCTTCCTCAAGATCGTCCATCTTTTTCTGACGATTGGCCCGAGTATTGTACGAATGAGACAGTTTGACTCTAGAATCGAGACACAAACGTGAGATTCGTAGGTAAGGAGAATACGCGATGTGAGAATGATGAATGCAATGATTATATTAATTGTTGTTTTTTGGTTTAATCAAAATAAACTTCGACAACTAGATTGCAAATATCAAACAGTGGGGAAACCCCTTTTTATTGAAATTCAAAGGATTACAGAAATGGAAATACAGTAGATTACAAAGTGTAGAAACAGAAACCTAAACTAATGGGTCCCGAGTCCTCTCTGAGGAGAAACCGGGTGCTGATTCTGGTATCTTCCTTTTCTTTGACCGGGGCGCTTGGGCCGTTGTCGGGTTGTCATTCCTTTGCCAAGTGAAAGGAGTGAGCAAATTCCTTTGGTCATCTTGATTCTCTACAGCATGCTGCTCCAAAATTTCAATCAGAGCATCTTTCTCTTTTAGTAGTTGCTGTATTTGGATACACTCTACGTCGAGGGTGCGGTACTTGTTCTTCCAAGACCTTCTTTCCCGTTGAACTTTGTTGAGAGTAACCTGAAGCTTTTCAGTTTTCGTCATGAAGTACATGACAGATTCCCTCGGCGGAAGAATTCCGTAACGAGGATAAGGCATCTTTAGCTTGAGAGCTCTAGTTTGTACCCAATGGAGATAAGGCTCCACTGAGACACAATTTGGTTTTCCTAGAGACTCCCGTCTTTTCTTATGAACATGTTTCCAAGCGTACACTATTTCCGTCTTTAGTGCTCTGTCGTTTTCTCCTTCCTTGAAGAAAAGACCTTCCAGATGAACACCCAGTGGGATGTGTCTCATCGGGTATCCAAATTGACGGCGAACCAATACCGGATGGTAGTTGATTCCTCCTTTAGTTCCTATGAGGGGTACATTGGGGAAGTTTCCACAACAGTCAATGATTCTGACTCCCTCATAAATCCTATTACACCAATCTATATCGGAATTGGTGAGAGACATGATCTTCTGCGACCAACGTAAGACACTCTTGCAATCCCAAAAAGCAGCAGACTTGGGCAAGTGCGAGATAAACCATTTATAGAGCAAAGGTACACAGCATGTGATCTCCCCTCCGCTGTACAAATTCCCCAAGTGTACAGAATGATACGCCTCTGCGAGCAAAGTCGGCACAGGGTTTCCAATGAGAAAAACCTTAATAGCGTTGATATCGACGAAGTTATTGATGTTGGGAAACAAAAATAACCCGTAGGTGAGCAAGACAAAGATGCTTTCAAAAGCAGTCCCGTTCCCTATACTAGCGAAGTATAGAGCCTTTTTTGTCAAGAACTGGGCTGGCAAACCTTGGATGCCACCCTTAGTAATCATGTGAGTCTTGACCTCAGACTCGTCCAAATGAATTGCTCGTGCAATAGTTTGATTCTTTAGAATTTCTTCCAGTCCAGAAAATGGAGCTCGATCAGTGATATGTAAATCAGCCAGATGAGAATACTCCTCCAGCGTTGGTGCTAGCTGGTAATCCGGGAATGTGAAACAGTGATAAACCGGATCGTAGAATTGAATGAGCGCGTCCATGATCCCCTTAATCACATGGACTCTTAACAGTGGTAGCAGACCACCGTGCTTGGCTCTAAAAGCCTCAGGGTTAACGATCATCCTTGCTAACCTTCTCAAATCCCCTAGTTTTGGAACCTTGAAGGTGTACGTATGAGTTCTCCTTCTACCGAAGTCCATTAGCGTAATCCTTTTCTCTGATATTTGCAATCACAGTCTTAGTTTAATTTGAAAAACAGAGAGACTAGAAGATAAGTTTTTTGAATGTTTTAATGTTTTATTAAATGAATGCATGAATGCAGCACACAAAAACATAGAAAAAACATGGGGTCAAAGGGTCGTTGTCATGAAGTCAAGGCTCTACCCATCCCCAAAGGTTTATACTAGGGTGATTTTTGTAAATGTACTCATTATCATCAGCTCCTCCCAGGAAGGCAGACAACAAGCGGATCGCCAGCGAGTTGTGTGCAATCTTAGAGTAAGTGTCATTCATCGAGAATAGATCACCAGCCTCAAATGAGGGTAGTATCGCATAACAACTATTTCCGATAGTTTCCGCACTACGAAAGGGTTTGGCTCCTCAGCTTCTCAGACTTAACAACCGGCCCATTGGCTATAAGAGTGAATGGGTTGCGTTGGTCAGCCTCCACTGAGGTTGATGGTCGACCCTGTCGCCATCACTTATCTTAAGTGTATACTCATTCTCACCACATGCGGCATCACACGCATTCCCAGTAGCAGAAAAATAAACAAGTATAGCAATTAGGAAAAGCAGTATATATATTTGTCCTAATCATCCTTGACTTATAAAGCTAAGAATCCTAAGTTCCTGACAGAAAATGGGTTCCCCGGCAGAAGCCCCAATCTGTGGTACTCACAAAAGTGAAGAGAAGGAAGATCGTGCCTAGATCTAACTTTGAAAGGCCCCACGGTGGGCGCCACTTTTCTGTTGGCGGCCACCGCCATGAAAATGACTAACCCAAGGTTTAAATTGTAAGAAAGAGAGAACCGGCCCCACGGTGGGCGCCACTTTTCTGTAGCGAGCGATTTTGGACGCGGTTCTTAAGCGCTGGTCGCTCTCTGCGGTTTGAGCTTAAACTACAGGTCGATTCATTTTTTATCCTATTGTGAGCTGAATAAGGAAGGGAAATAGATGTCTCCAATTAACCCTGCTTTGCATACTGAGTTTAAACAGCGGTCTGTTAGGTTACGGATGCTATCAATGTGGGGGGCCTTGTACTGGTTATTTGTATTTTCGCCAGTACTGTTTTCTTTATTTTTTTTTACCTGGGCAGAAGGTTTCTGGCGGGGAACAAGGATTAGGATGTTAGGACTGATGCTTTTGAAATACTGCTTTTAATTGATGGAGATATGGGATTTGGTTTTTTTGTTGATTGCGCTCGCTAAGATCTTTTCTTTCGATTTTATGCCTACGTATTCCCGTTTACCGAAACAGGAAAATCAGAGCGTTCGTAGTTCCTCCTATTCTATGGGAGGAAATGGGTGTTTTGGTGTCTTGTTTAAAGCCCAAGACGTGAAGCGAAAGGTGATTTGTATCTTGTTTAAAGCCCAAGATGTGAAGCTAAAAGGTCTATTTGTGTCTTGTTCAAAGCCCAAGACGTGAAGCTGAAAGACCTCGACTTTAGAGAGAAATTGTCATCTCTAAAGAGGGGGAAGGAAAATTACTTTAACTGGGATACGCGGAGCCGAGCAATGCCATAATTTCCGAAGAAAGGGTTTTAACCTGAAGGAGAAGACTTTAACTCAGTGTAGAGCAATGACATCTTTCCTTAGGAATTTCTCATGCTAAAAGAGGGACAGTGGCATGGATAGAGATGATCCAGAGGCTTGCCGCTTACAGCGATTAGATGAAAGGAAAGGAGTTGTTGATGTTTGTGTACTGTGAACGAGGCACAGCTTTGATGCTAAAAGGTTAATTGGATCAACCAGTGGTTTTCTTATACAAAGCCTAAGAGGAGGCTAATTTCCGCTAGGAAAATCATTATACAAAGCCTAAGAGAAGGCTATTTTGTGTCTCGTACAAAGCCCGAGAGAGAGGCTAAAAGATTTTGACCCGATGATGGAGTCTTTTGGTATCTCGTATAAAGCCCGAGATGGAGGCTATTGTTTGTTTGACTCTACGAGGGAGTCGTTGTGTCTCGTACAAAGCCCGAGATAGAGGCTAAAAGTTTGACTCAACAAGAGAGTCTTTGATACTCAACAAGAGAGTGTTTTTGTATCTCGTACGAAGCCCGAGATGGAGGCTAAAGGTTTGTTTCAGTTGAGTGACAGATCCAATATACTGATTTTAAAAGAGAAAATCAGTTCTTATATGAGCATCACTGTACTCATGGATTTGATTTGAGGATTAGGGATATTTCTTTTTCTTTGAGGAAACGGGAAATCCAAAGGGTATTGAGACTGTCTGAGTCTGCGGGTTTCCTTCCTATTTAACGAAGGGGTCACTTGAGAATGTCTTTGAGACTCAAGGAAGTTAGACTGTCCGTGTCTAGAGTTTTATCTTTCGTACTATGCTTTGAGAAACAGTAGTAGACTCTATGAAAGGACTGTTCTATGAGGATGACTAGGTTCTGTTCCTATACCTCTAGGAGGTCGTCGGGACAATTTGTACGAAGCCCAAGAGGAGGCTGGAAACTTTTAAGAAGCCGACGGGTCCTTGTACGAAGCCCAAGAGGAGGCTATCATTCCCGAAGGAAGAGATCATTATACGAAGCCTAAGAGGAGGCTGTGAATACTTCTAAGAAGCCGTAGAGTCCTTGAATAATGCCCAAGAGGAGGCCGATGCTTTTAAGAAGCCCGTGGGTCTATCATCTCCTTTCCAATAGGAGAGATAACTCTTTTAAAGATAAAAACCACTGGTAAACGTGCGAGGTTTACTATCCAGCGACTTTTAGCTTTTAAAGAGGGTTCCTTAGTTAAGGTCCAAGATTATGACCGTAGTGGGTACCAAAACCCCGAGACATTCAAGGCAAGCTATCCATAAGGAATAGATCAAGTCAGGAAAGTTTGAGAATTTGGAAGAAACTCAAAGATGCCATTCACGGAGAATACATTCATCTTGGGGAGTAGAGCTTCTTGACGATTCCTAAGGAGGACAGCCGAAGAGAAGACTGTATCTGGTGCTCCTATTGGGGATATAGGCGTCTATTTCTACGAATAAATGAAACGGCGTCACCTAGTTCTAGACGTAGTTGCCGGGGAAACTCGAAATATCTATACTATTATTACACAGTAGATATGAGTTTATGAAAGGAGACTTACAGTGAGCAGCCCCACAATACAGTTTATAGTATGAAAGCAGTAAATGAAAGCGATAACCACTTACTCGGTTGTAGTGCTTCCATGCTGTTTGGTTAGTTGTTCAACAAAGAAAGATTGAAAACAACAGTATATTCAAAATCAAAGGAGAAAGTGCTTTGAAAAAGAAAGATTTGGGGCTTACAGCTCAAGGAGAGGCCCAGGATTTTATCAGTGAGCGCACTGTTTGACTTTGTACAGCGGGACTTATACAAGTGACTGGGGCCCAAAAAAGGTTTTCTGTACAAAGGGATGGGTCTCACACTCTCTCAAGAGGCCCAAAAAGGTTTAAAGGAAAAAGAGTGGGGCTTATAACACGAGGGTAGGCCCAAATGATTTTTCGTTTAAAAATGGCGATCGTGCCGAGGTTTTCTTTTAACGCAGAGGGACTTATACAATAAGTGAGGCCCAAAATGTTTTGGTTAAAAGGGGGATTGGGTCTTACACTCTAATAGAGGCCCAAAGTGTTTTGAATGGGTCTTATAGCTCAAGGAGAGGCCCAGATGATTTTTATTTTTAAACGGGCGACGATCGCGCCGTTTACTTGTACAGAGGGACTTATACAATGAGTGAGGCCCAAAAGGTTTTTGTACAAGGGGGGATGGGTCTTACACTCTCTCAAGAGGCCCAAAGAGTTTTGAAAATGATTTATGAGGGTTGAATTAATCCAAAACCCTAATTTGTATTCAAAATGTATTTAATTGAATAAAAATTCAATTAAAATGATCAAAAATTGTTTAACACATGGAAAACAAATTGTGATCTTGGATTAATGCTTCAAAATTAAGTATTGACCTACAAAATAATTAGAAAACATTAAAAGTTGCAAAATCAATGTAGAAAAAATATTTAAAATGCCAAAAACAATCAAAATATTAATTCTTTACAAAAATATCAATTATATGAAATAAATAATATTTTTGGGATTTTTTGTGAAAATAAAATATTTTAACATTTTTGTGAATTATTAAAAAAAGAATCAACTTAAAATCATTAAAACTCAGAGAGAAATTAATTTTTGAATCAATTAAACAAAATCACAAAATTCAAATATTTGAATATATGAAAAATGGGGCCAAGAACAGCTGAAGAACACGCGTGTGTTCTTGGTTTCTCAGATTTGCATTTTCTATCCAATCTCCATGAATACGTAATCATATCATGTAAGCCACATATCATTATGCTCGTCTTAACCTCACGATCATGTCTATGTACTTTAATTTCATTTAAATTAAACATACAACAAGAAATCACGAAGAGACCTCAAGAACCCTAATTTCTGAATGAAGGCTAGGATTTTTGATACACGATTCAAACAATGCAATTAATTGAGGGAAAACATTCCATGCATGATTATGAACATATGGCCAAATTATTGTGCGAGGAAATATGCATAGATTGAGAGATGACCAAGTATGTGCTTACCTCCAAGTCGTGACAGCAAGTTCAAAGTGATTTTTGATTTGGAGGTGTTACAGATGAGTGGTGATTATCTGAACAGCTTCCCTACACCCTATGGATTGTGTTTGGATGGTTGGACTTGATTGAAATTGGCTGGATCATTTTGTGGTACCTCAGCTGCACTTTGGTTAAAACCTTGAGCAACCAGCTGGTGATTTTGTGAAATTGATGTTTCAGAAGTATTCTAAGTGTTTGATCAGCTCATATGTGATGTATGTGAGGTGTGTGAGTGATTGGTTTGATTGGAATTGCTCTCAAACTCAAAACCCGATAGTGACTTGCCTTAGAAGGCAAAATTGGAGTGAAAGAAGAGATTTTGAGGAAAGCATCTGTTAGATGGCTTTGGTGCACTCAAACTGACCACAATTGAGCTCTATTTATAGTAGAGCAAGTTTGTTTTGCAAGGAATAGTGCATGGCAGCTGGTAAGTAGGTTTGGCCAATGTTGGCAAATGAAAATCCAAGTCTCCTCTAGCCATTGACTAGAGGTTAGGGCACAGAGCTTTGGTTCCCTTGGTCTTGGATAAGTCTTGACTGATTTCAGATGAGAATGGCTCAGTCCATGCCACCTTGATGGTTCCATTGAATGCCTCATTCCAAATTTGAAGTCTTGTCCCTATTTTGGCCATTCTAGGTTCAACATGCTATTTCTTGTTCCATGGACTTTGGAGGCTTGGCTCAGTGATTGTCCCCTTTAGATTCAATCCTCTGAGGTGTCCAAGTGGATAGGAGCAATTGAATTTGGCTGATTTTGGCAAATCGACCAAAGTTGCAAATTCTGCCTTGCCTTGACAGATTTCAGCAAGGCAACTTGGCAATGTTGTATCTCATGGTGTAGGTTGAATTTGGCAATGTTCTTGGCCATTTTGGAAAGCTCTTACATGATACAACAACTGTTTGAACAAGTTTGGTTTTGATCTCTTTTGATTCCAAGTGAAAAATCCCCCTACATTTGGCAAAAAGTGAGGCAGAATCTGACTTAGTGAAAATTTCACTAAGTGTTGGAAAAAGTGACATTTTCACTTTTCAGCCACTTTGATCACTCCATAACTTAAAATCCTTAATGAATTGGAATGACTTGTAGTTGAAGTTTTTGTAGGTGATAATGAGGGCTACAAATCCATCTTTGGATGAGAAAAAATGGCCTTGTGGTTTAGGAGTTATGGTCCTCCAAAGTTGGTACCTTTGCCACTTTATTTTTAACTTAGAAAAATTTCTAAGTTTTATGGTTACCCCTTTTACAAGTTATCTCACTTTTCTTGATTTTTCTTGATGAATGATGATTCAAATCATACATTAACATAATTTTAGGGTTAAAAATCCATTTTGGTGAAAAATCTCAAAAAGTCAAAGTTGACTTTTGTGCACAGTTGACTTTTTATCAGATGAATTCCAAACTGTGCAATTCTTCAGGAAATCATGTCCTTGACCTAAATCAAACTTGATGGACATGTTCCATGGGTGTCATAGGGTATATTCAATCATGTATTAGGGTTTGGGAGCATGTCCTGGTCAAAAGTCAAAGTTACAGTTGACTTTTCCCTTAAAACCCTAATTGTGGTGCAGATGAAATTGAGACTTGTTGCCCAAGCTTCTTGGATTAATCCATTGTTCCAAATGGATCAATATGGTATATTAGAGACCCTCAAATCATCTCTTGAGATCTTGGCTCATGGTTTGTCCCAAAAGTCAACTTAGGGGTGAATTAGGTCAAGAAACCCTAATTCCTGATTTTTGATGAATGCATCCCCTGAGGCAAAATTGACTTGATGCATGGGTTCATGAGGTTCCATGAAGTATATTAGGTTATGTTTTGGATCATTGCCTTGTGCCCAGATAAAAATTTCCATCTGGAGGCCCTGGTCGACCAAAACCCTAATTTGGTGACACTGTCGATCTTGAGACTTGATCCACCTAGAAGGGAGCAGCCTTGTGCTTAATCCTTGAAGTGGGAGTCCTTTTTGATCCATTGTGGATGTTTAAGAGATTAGACAAGTTGAGGATCATGTCATTTCTTGATTGATCCTTTGTCTAAGCACTCAGAGAGGGCTTGAAACCCTAATTTTGATTGTATTGGATGCTCACCCATCTTTGGGGAGACTGATGAAGCATGATGGTTCACCCATATTGTGATGATGATTTTCACAATGATGGGAAATCTAAGTGGTCAAAATTTGACGTATTACAGTATCTCATTTTATTTTCTCTAGTTATTCTCGGCAGTAGATTTCCAGAAGACCTCGGTAGTAGGTATCTCATTTTATTTTCCTGGTTATTCTCGGCAGTAGATTTCCAAAAGACCTCGGCAGTAGGTATCTCATTTTATATTCTCTGGTTATTCTCGACAGTAGATTTCCAGAAGACCTCGTCAGTAGGTATCTCATTTTATATTCTCTGGTTATTCTCGGCAGTAGATTTCCAGAAGACCTTAGCAGTAGATTCCTCAATTTTTTCTCCTTCTAAACAAGGTTTTCAGAGGAGAAGCTGAATCATTATTTTGATCATTGGAAGCTTATTTTGGTTATTATCTTTGCTCAGACTATCATATGTTTGATACTAGGTAATATACCGATATATTTGGTCAGATGCCTAGCTTAGGCTACCGTGGTGGTAGTAGGTCATCTTTCCTTATGTGTTTACCTTGCTCAGGCTACCATTTGTTTGGTAGTAGGTAATACACGCCCTTTTATTTCAAATGGACATATTTGCTTAGGCTACCAGTTATTGTTAGAACCATCATCATTGCCTAAGATATCTTTGTGATTGTTAGTTGGCAGTCTCTTTCCCCCAGTGGAGTTGGTTCTTTCTCCGTGGAGTCTTGCTTTGTCGAGTCGTCCTCGTCGGGTCTTCCCTTTCCTTTTGTTTTAACGTCGGTTATCCCCTGTGACATCATTCCTTGCAGGTTTCTTTGTCTTGCATTTCATATCATTTCATACCATATCATGTGCATTTGGCGTCATCTTAGGGCCAAAAATTTTGTGCATGTTTGTATTTAAGTCTCACCTATCTCGTCGAGACGAAGATTTTCAATCTACATATCTCCGAATAGGAGAAACTTAAATAGGGGCATCTGTCACACCCTAATTTTTGACCCTAAGATCCCCGCCCTGTTCTTTGCATCTTAGGCCATCATTCGTGCATGACTAACTGTTTTTTTTAGACTTTGTTTGTTTGTTTTCGTTTGTGAAATCAAGGTTGCTACAGAAGGCTCGAAGGCCATGAAGGTTGTGTGTGTGTTTGTTGGATTCTGGTCCTTACAAATTGTGGAATTCCTATGGAGAGAATGAAAGGATGCTTCATTCTTATGATCCCTCCGTCAGTACAAGTTCATTATTCTTCATGGATCTCTCAGAGGTTCACCTAAAGAGGATTAGGATCTTCTGACCTTTGGTGCTGAACGTGGTCGTGTGAGAGCTAGTTGGAATCTTGTGGTGCGTGGAATTAGAGGTGGTATCCTCGCTGCCAAAGGCGTAGTTTGGTCTCATTCGCGAAGTTGGATTATTAGCTGTTAAATGGAAGATCATGAACTTTCGGTAGTTCACGAACTATGTACCTTGAAACGGAAAATGCAAGACTAAATTTGATTTCAAGAGTTCAAGGTAGACAAATAAACTTCAAGACGGCATGTCAAGCTCAAATTCAAATATGCAAAATCCACAAGGAGTTTCAATATCCTTTCCATGAACCAAAATTCAAAATTCTCTTAAGAGTTGGACTCATGAATCACAAGATTGAACTACAAAATTCAAAGAGCAAAGATCATGTTATCCATCACCATTCAAATCCAAAGGATCACAAAATCCTCATACCCATACTGAATCTTATCTACACTAGTCGATGCCATCAATACAGCTTTTTGTCTTTGATTGATTTTCATGAAATTGGAATACTGGTTGTGGCTATTTATTTATTCCAAGTTTGTGGTTACTACGACTGCTTGAAGACTACTATTATGTGTTTGTCCCAAATAGGATATGTAATGGCACTGTGTGTAACGTAATATGGTGACTATTCATGCAGAATTTGGACTTGCATGACTCTTGAGTTGCAATAGTAGTTGTCATTAGTGGCCGGCGTTGGAACTAATTGTATAAATGACCATTATCACCAAGGTACAAGTGTTCTTGCAAATATAAAAGTGATTCTAACATTACACCATAAAGGTTTCTATCATCAATTACAAGAGCAAATGTCACAGCAAATTAAAAAACTTCAAACCAACTACTCAAGATTCAAATCCTAGGCTCACAGTATTGTTAATTTCTTATTACAAGCAGCCTATAACGACTAGTTTGCTCATGCGTCAAGGTCACTAAGGTGGAACAGATTTACATTTTGCTCTGATAGTCATTTAACAATTTCAAGACTTGATTTTACATTATTTGGAATCCCGAATTCACAAGTCCAAAATACACCGAGATTCACTACAAACTAAATTACGATTACAAATTCAAAGAATTCCAACATCCTACATGTTTCAACATTTAAAGTCAGCGAGGATTTACGAACCCCTCCCATTACTAACACCTCACGCTGTGACCAAGTGGTTAACAGCATCAACGGATTGGAGAAACCTTCACAAGTCATGGAACATGAGCCCACACATCCTACGTTCAAAGCCTGCAATTACGAAACCGTATCACTAAACGGGATGCCGCTATCAAACAAGGCCTGCACATAGGAGTAAGTATTAGTTCATGTTCGCACGATATAAATCAAAGCAGAATACAATTAATCATCAACATTTACCAAACTTCATCAAGCCAAAACATTACAAAACCATTTGCCAATGATGAATTCATTTGGTTCTCAATTAGAAGATAAGAACAAAGGGTTTTGGCTCAAAGATTTACAAAAACCATTCAAGAGTCAAATTATCATATGCCTTGGAAATCCAAAGTTTACAGGAGATATCAAGGAAATTCTGGCCAATTCAAATTTCTGAGAAAGAAAGGAGAGATAATTGAAATATAAGTCAAGCCAACCATTTTCTGTTTGTTCAAACCAGGTACCAAAGGATTCAAATCTATTTGCCCCAATGTTGATTAGTGGATCATTAGATCAAGACGGTCTTAGCCCTGTAACCTGACAAACCAACAGAAAAATTCAGCAGCTATCACAAGCGATCTTAAATATAAAGATACAAGAATGGAATTCCTTTCATCACAAGATCGAATTGTCATCATCAATGAGGGCCAAGCACAATCTAATTCAATCCAAGGTCTTTCCAATACGAGCTTCCAACACCAATCGTTTCAATCTGAAGAGAAAAACAAAAATCAAATTCATTCCAAGCAGCCAACATACACACTGCGATTAAGACAAGACTTCATCTGGAAAAAAAACATTTTAAAGTAATCATCTGTACATGGCAGGCTAAATTCAGAACCATGTTTAGAACACCTAGCATGCCAATACACTACACTAATAGCTATGGTAAAATCAAGTCAACACCTTTCTACATATAATTTATAAGGAGCACTTCCAGCCGTTGTGTGCAATACACCCTTCGCCGCCACGACCACTCCCTCATCAAATGTACCAAATGTTCAACATTGCCTCCTATCCGAAATAAAAGCCAAGTAAACAATTCAAAAGCATGCGCAAGTTAGAACCAAAGGAACACTACAAGGTTTTCACTGTTCGTCTTACCAATGAGACTGCTACTGTTTTGCATCAGAATCATCAAGGGCATTGACAGTTTTGCATCCTATATTGATTGAACGCCATACCAGCTATCTCGCAAAACCAGCAAGCAACAATCTCTTGGCATCTTTGGTTTGTCTTAGATCAACAAGTGCCTTGTAGTTGCCTACTGATACCATGCTTCCAAGAGGTTTATTCACGAAAGGATTTCCAAATGGGATACCATTTGCAGACCTGCAATGAAGCAATTTCGAATTGGCGACAGTCAATTTTCTAGAGCCATACCCAACTTCGTGCAGAGTTAAAAGAAAGAGCTTGATTTACCTGTAATCTGATTCACTTCTTTCCGCATCTTGAAATTATGTCAAGGCTGTTAAAACTATTCGAAAGTTACGGTACCGTGAGTTTCCTTGTTTAATATCATTGTCGGCGTTGGATTTGAGTCTTCTGGTCTCTGCTTGTCCGAAGTTTGAAACTATTTCTTCAGTTGAGTTGGTAATCATTATGTCAGATTCAAAGGCTTCTAATCCACTATAGACAACGATGGTATCCTTCAACTTCAAACCTGCCAATTAAACCGATATAGTGAGCCTCACGCTTACATAAGTCCTTGCAAATACATGAAAAGAATGATGAAGCCCAGTTACTAGCAGCAGTGACACAATGACTAGTATCAAATACTGCCTTCAAAAAATGACTAGCCAAATCTACAAACCTCTGATCCTCCAGTCTGCTCTGGGTCGTTTCTTCCTAAATGTGATACATGATACACATTAATTTTAGATGGTGATTAGAACAGAAATCCACAAAAATGTGATAAGACGAAATAGAAGGATCAAGTAGAAATCAGAGGTATACCAGATGAGTCGACAAGCGAAATCCAAGAGCCTCTTGTTGAAGAAAATAATACAACACAAGTTTGAAAACCTGCCATTTACGTCACTAAAATTATTGCCCATGGTGAGAATAGAAGGATTGAGAAACTAAGTCTTTGAGAACCAAAAGATTACCGTTTGGAGCTATGCTGTGTTGATGATCCACCAAGTTGGAAAGCCATCAAATGTGATTAAATCGTGATCAAAACCAATTCAATACGAATTCGAAAACTTTCCAAAGTCGTACAGACGTATCTACCTACAGATGGAAAGCACTTAA
Source organism: Lathyrus tuberosus (assembly GCA_022829125.1). Lineage (NCBI taxonomy): Eukaryota > Viridiplantae > Streptophyta > Magnoliopsida > Fabales > Fabaceae > Lathyrus > Lathyrus tuberosus. Next base: position 8,008,916 of record JALAZF010000251.1, read on the forward strand.
CGCAGTAGTCACTCAAAATCAACAGCATTCAATTGGAGATTAAATTCTTGGTTCTCCTAAAGTCTATAAGAATAAGCACCATTCATACGCAGAAAGGGAGCCAAAAAAATCATTCACCATCATCAGACCAAATCACACATACCAGAAAACAATCCATCCGAATCATACGTACCAAAAAAAAACACAAACACACACGCATCTGCAGAGAAGAGAAATCACAAAGATCCATCCATCAATACATACATATATCACAAGACGCAGAGATTCACAACCATCACAATCAACACATCGGGAACCACCAAAACTTCATATCAACTAAACAATCTTACAGTAGACCAGACCGGACTCATCGAATCACACATACACAAAGCAATAGCATCAGAGGAAGCAGAATCGCAACACACATATATACATGAAGCGCAGAAGGGAGGAGAAATTCGTAAGCGAAGGAAGGACCAAGGACTTAACTTTGGGAGAGTCTCAGTTCGTCATCACCATCGACGTCGTCCCGGATCGCACCAGCATCTTTTTTTTTATTGCTTTACTCCATTGTAAATGTACGCTCTGAATTATAGTGAAATTGGGGTTGGGTTTTTGTGGGATTAAGGGTAGTTAGGTTTTGTTTGACCGATCGAGAGAGTTAGAGAGGATGGAGAGGAAACGGAGGCGGCGCCGCCGCCGGGGTTCAAACCCTAATTTTACTTTTTGAGAGAGAGGGAGAAGACGGAGAGAGAGAGTAAACGAGAGAGAGAGAAAGCGCTCCGTTCTTTTTTTCTCTTTCATTAGTCTTTTTTATTTTAAAATTAAAACTTTTTTTATACAATCAAAAATTAAAAACTTTTTATAATTAAAATTAAAAATCTTTTTTTTTTTTTATAATTAAGATTAAAACCTTTCGTTAATAATTTAATTTAAGACTTTTATAATAATAATTCAATTTAAAACCTTTTTTAATAATAATTAATTTAAACTTTTTATAATAATTAATCTAATTTCCTTTTTTAATAAAATTAAAACTTTCTCTTTAATAATTAATCTAAAACCTTTTCTTTTATGATAATGATTAAAATCAAATTTCTTTAATAATAATTAAAATTAAACTTCTATTGGTAATTAATTTTAAAATTTTTATAATAATAATTAGTCTAACTTTTTTAATATCAGTTAATTAAACCTTTTTTATAATAATCAATTCAAACCTTTTTTAGTTAAAATAAAACTTTCGTAAAATAATTTAACATTAAAACTTTTATATAATCCTTCATTTCTTTAAAATCTAAAACTGAAATAACAAAGAGAACCCCTTTTTATAATTAATTAATTGTAATTTTTTTTTCACTTTAACCTTTCTCAATAATAATAATCTCTAGCATAATTTCCTAATTAAAGTAAATAAGACTAAAACTCAAACTCTTTCCTCGATAAATCATCCCCGATTAGAAAACCTCTCGCTTAGTCATAAGTCCGTGAGCGTCCGATTGTTTTGCCTTATTTGCTTGATTGTTTTTTTCTTATCTGATTTATGTTTCTGCTTTAAACCCTTTTCAAAAATATAAAAATCCTCGATCCAACGTCGAGCCAATTTTCTACCTATGTAAGTCGATCGCCTTAGGGCATCGCATTCGACCTTTTGATCACAGGACACAAGTCTAGCATCACTTTGCTAGCACCTTCGCCTAAATAATATAATTAACCGCATAAAATATCCAAGGGAAAATCCCATGCATGATGACCATGTTATTGTGCATGGTGCATATCATTAGCATCTCATAATCGACACCCTTAAGTTAAGGCTATTAGACAACTTAGGATAGACTTCCTAGGTTAGTCCCCCTACAATTTTGATTTTTCAAATCAAACTTTAGCCCACCTAATTCTCCACACAAGAGAATTAGATGTTAATCATCTCAAAGAAGGGACATACAATCCCATACCCCACAAACACAAACATTTTCAAAGAACTGTGGTGGTTTTCTTAAGATGATGACTCATCTTCCGCTCCTAAACCTTTAAATATTTAGTACCCTTAATAATAAGGAACTACAGGTGCTCTGATTCCCTCCTGACAGGATATGTAGGCACAAGATGCAATATCTTATCGAGCACACTTAGGATTAAAAATAATAAATCACCTACCCTTAAACCCTTAGCAAACAAACAGATAACAGATAATATAAAAATATAATCAAGAGGTTCCTGTAGAGTACTACAGATATCTAGGATGCTAAAACCTTCCCTAGGTATAACCAACCCCCGAACTTAGAATCTTAAGTGCATTTGCATTGCATTGTGGGTATTCGGTCGTTCTCCCTTCCCTGGGATAAAATCAAAGACGGTGGTGACATTAAAAAATGTGATCCTAGTTAACAAATAACTATGGTATCCAATTTTCACCGCGACAACCAGGAACAAAGCCAGATTAGTTGCTCAAGGATACACACAGATTAAAGGAGTAGACTTCGATGAAACATTTGCTCATGTGGCTCGATTAGAATCCATCAAATTGCTGCTAGGAGTGGCATGTTTGCTGAAATTCAGATTGTTTCAAATTGATGTCAATAGTGCCTTTCTGAATGGCTATCTTAATGAGGAAGTCTATGTTGAGCAGCCTAAATGGTTTGTGGATCCAAATTTTCCTGATCATGTGTTCAAGCTAAAGAAGGCTTTGTATGGGTTGAAACAAGCTCCACGAGCTTGGTATGAAAGACTGACTGAGTTCTTAGTCAACCATGGATACAGTAAGGGTGGTATTGATAAAACACTTTTTGTCAAGGAGAAGGATGGGAAACTAATGATTGCTCAGATTTATGTAGATGATATTGTGTTTGGTGGGATGTCGGATGAAATGGTCCAACATTTTGTCAACCAAATGTAGTCTGAATTTGAGATGAGCTTGGTAGGTGAATTGACCTACTTCCTTGGATTACAAGTCAAGCAGATGGAAGATTCCATTTTTATTTGTCAGAGCAAATATGCGAGGAACATTGTGAAGAAGTTTGGACTGGATAATGCCAAGCATAAGAGAACTCCTGCTCCTACTCACTTGAAGTTATCCAAAGATGAAAAGGGAGTGAATGTTGAACAAAGTTTATACAGAAGCATGATTGACAGTCTGCTGTATCTTACAACAAGTAGGCCAAACATAATATTTATTGTTGGTGTGTGTGCAAGATACCAAGCAGAACCCAAGGTTAGTCACATCAATCAAGTTAAGAGAATTCTTAAGTATGTGAGTGGTACATGTGATTATGGGTTGTTGTACTCCCATGACTCAAGTCCCATTTTAGTAGGTTACTGTGATGCTGATTGGGCTGGAAGTGCTGATGATAGGAAGAGTACCTCTGGAGGATGTTTCTTTTTGGGAAATAATCTTATTTCATGGTTTAGTAAGAAGCAAAATTTTGTATCTCTTTCTACTGCTGAAGCTGAGTACATAGCAGCTGGAAGTAGTTGTGCTCAACCGGTGTGGATGAAGCAAATGCTATCTGAGTATAATGTCACACAAGATGTCATGACATTATTTTGTGACAACCTGAGTGCTATCAATATTTCTAAAAATCCTATTCAACATAGCAGGACTAAGCACATTGATATCAGGCATCACTTCATCAGAGAACTTGTGGAGGACAAAGTCATAACTCTTGAGCATGTGAGCACAGAAAATCAGCTTGCTGACATATTTACCAAGGCTCTGGATGCAGTTCAGTTTGAAAACCTGAGAAGCAGACTTGGGGTTTGCATTCATGAGGAACTATAGGAATTAATGTTCCTTCTGGCTGCCAGATTGGAAAGATTAAAGAAGGTTCTGGTAGTGCAGTGCGTGCATGAGGTTATAAAGGGGAAAATGCTGAAGTTTGTACATGACACTTGGTCATGTGATGTGGTGGGCATCTACTCTCTGATGCTGTTTATTCTGGTCTATGACTTGACCATTTCTCAAATTTTAATAACTGTTCTACTTGTCTTTGTCATATTTCTGGCTAAAAAGGGGGAGTAGTGTGCTTGTGTGTGTTATGCTTGTGCTGGTGCTGCAGCTGAGGGGGAGAATGTGGAATGTTTGTGTTGCTGCAGTTGAGGAGGAGTTTTTTCTATGCTGTGCTGTGTGTTGCTGCAGTTGAAGGATGTTTTTCTGTATTTCGCTGTTGTCTCTGATATGGATTTTTTTCTTGTGCTTCTTTACAAGATTTGTTTGGTGTGTAGTTTTAGCCAAAATAAGCCAAAGGGGGAGATTGTTATTCCGTTGTTTTTGTGGTTGACAGTTATTTTGCTAAAACTATTCTAGCAGCAAGATGTTCTAAGATGTTCTAATTTGCTGCATTCAACATGTCAAATGAAGATGTCCCATACTGGCTCATAGGACATCGCGTCTGAATTCTGTTTTTAAAGAAGATTCTATTGCTGTTAATTGTTACTGAATATTCTGTGAATATTTGGTTATCCTATGTGGCATCCAACATATTTTTGGATTGTGTCTTTGTATTGGTTTTCGGATTTTCAGCGCTTTCTAATTATGGAGACATATTAGGAAACTTTAGATTGAAGACCTATTTTGTTGGAGTTTATTTTGCAGATTTGTGAGCAGTCTCTTTGCTGCGTTTTTGAAGCCCAATCCAGTCCAGATTTAATGCTATATATTGACTGGTGTAAACCTAGTTTAGGTGTGGAACTTACGTGTGTTTTTGTTAGGGTTTTCGAGTGTTATTTGTGAGCCTAACTGGTATCATTCTGATAACAGTATAAGGACTGGTTTTTGTGTTGTAAGTTCTGTTAGTTACTCATAAGCTTTTAAGTATTGAGTTTCTTGTGTGTCAATTCTCATAAGCTTTGAAGTATTGAGAATTGTGTGTTTTGAAAGTGTGACTTTCGTGGTGTTACTTGTGTGGAAAGCAACCAATCACGGGTTGTGATTGTAGAGGGATTTGAGGAGGGCCTCATACCTAGGTGAGTCTTAGGTAGAAGTCATAGGAAGGGTAGTGATTAAGTGAGCAGATTATAGCAGGATTGGTTATTGTATGGTCTGTGAATTGATACTATCATATATTGGTTTCGTCCCTGGCTTAGTAGCCCCCAGAGTAGGATTGTTGATCCGAACTGGGTAAACATATCACTGTGTTCTTTACTTTCTGCACTGTCATTATTATTGTCATCTTGTTCATTGTGTTGGATATCAGTGTTTCAACATCTGTGTAGGACATCTGAAATCTCTGCCAGGATTTCAGATCAATTGGTTAAGAATCAATCAGATTGGGGAAAAGTCAACTGTGCAGAGGAAAAAGTCAACTCCTGACTTTTTGAGGTCAAATTCATGTTCTTCATCTCAAATATGTCCATTGATGAATATTTGATCAAGAAATGTCAAGAGATTCACAAGAAATCAAGAAGTGTGAAAAGTTTCCAAAAATAGAAATTAGGGTTTTTAAATTTAGTAAGTTTTGGCAAGGTGAATGACCATCTTTGGAGCTCTCTTTCTCTATGATGCAAGATTCAAATTGAAAATTTCAAGAGGCCTAATTAAAGTTCACATCATAAGCTTCAAAATCATAGCAAGAACTCCTCCATTGGATCAAAATTGAAGGAGTTATGATTGATTAAAGTTGGAGGTTTGTAAGGCATTTTGGGCCAGGCAGGCAAGTCATGGGCGAGCCAGCACGCCTGCATTTCAACAAACATCTTATGTGCATGAAGGGTTCATGTTCATGGCAAATTTTCTCTATGGTGGAGGCTTCAAACGAAAAAATGTTCAACATGAGTTTTGTTCTTCTCAATCACCTCTACAACTTTGATGTTGGGGAATTTTTCATATGATCAACCATTTGGGAGATATGGTGAGTCAAAGTGAGGGCCTCCACCTGATTCATTCACACGGATATGGGCTGGGCACGAGCAGGTCAAGGTGGCATGTCAATTCAGTTATGACCAAACAACTTCATGATCATTTTTAGACATCTTAAAGTGTTATATTGTGATTGTTTTCAACACCAATTCCATTCTCCACCATGAGCTCTTTCTAAAGACCTCCAATTTAATCCATTTGGTTCAATATGCTTGGAATTATTCCTCTTCAAAGTCATCACCATGAAAGAGGTCAATTGCTCATGTCATGTTATATTTGCTAGCAAAGTTCAAAAGGAAAACATGTTGTATTGTTTCTGCTACTTCTCATGTTCATGATCTTACATCATTTTACCATAATAAGTCAAACAAAACCTTTCACACATATGTACTCTCATGCAATCTTTCTTCATTTGGCCAAACAAAAGAGAAAAGAAAGCTTAGGGAACAAGTTGCTGCATTATACCATGCTATCATCATCACCCTACATCATAACCCTCACCATAGTATCTCATGCTCCCTCAACACATTGAACTAAACCCATGCCATTTCATTCTCATTTCACACTCCATTTTCAATTTCCTTCAACTTCACTCACTCAGTTAACCCAACCATAGTTCTAACTGTTAACCATAACAGTTAGAACTTAACTCAACATATATAAACTCTTCCCTAACAGAATTTCAGAAGAACTTCAATCATTTTTCACTTTTCTCAGAAATTTTCACACTCACTCTCTCTCAAAGCTTTCTCTCTCTCGAAGCTCCACTTTCATCACTCCTTTCTGCATTTTTTATTTGGATTCTTCATCAACCTTCACATGTGAAGTGTGTGGAAGCAAGAGATTGAATCTACAAGACCTGCATCTTGAATTCTTCATCTTCATCAGCTGATTTTCAAGAAATTTGAAGCTCTTCCATAGCCTTTATTTGGCCAATAGTAAGCTCTAAAGATCAAGGATTATCTTCATCTGGTTTTCTTGTGCTCAAAGATTCAATACAGTTCAGGTTTTTTTCAAATTTTCTCTTGCGTTTTAAGCTGATTTAAACTTGCTTTTGCCTGTTTTGGAGCTCAATAGGAGCAACGTGAACTCTGGCTAGTTGATAGGCACCTTAGGTGCTTAGTTTGAAAATGCTAGGGCAAACTGTTTGGCTTCGATCTGCATCGTGTGTGCATTGTTTGTGGAATCTAATGGTAGATTTGTGACCTACGTGGAGAGATGAAGAGAATGATATATGATTTGTCCATTTCTGTAGTGTTTGGAACCTGAGCACGGTGGAGGCTCGCCGGAGAAGATGACCGGAGTCTTCTCCGGCCACCTGAGTTCATCAACTCACATAAACCCTAGCTCTTTCCCAGTTTAAGTCGTGGTCGTTGATGTGTTCTGATCTAACACACATAATTGTGCCAACGCATTAATGAAGAGCCTCCTCATCACGTGCCTTTATTTTACTGATTTGTTGATTCCACGTGTGTGCTGCATCTTACCATATCATGTGCTTGCATCCTCAGCCATGTGATTTGCATATTTTATCTGATCATCATGATTGACCTAATCTAATGGTTCACGTTGAGTCAATGATTTTGACTGAGCCACATCACATGCTCTGCAGACCCCATGCGCTTTGGGCCTTGTTATTTTTTATATACGCACCCCCCTCCTATATGAGCCCAATGCCTTTTGAACTGAGTTTTTACTCTGGGTGCATTCCCCTGCTCTTTTCTCTTGTTTTTTTATTTTCTTTTCCTATTTGTTTGCATTTTATTTTTTAAAAAATACTTGTGAACACTTAAATTCCAAATAAATTCATGGATCATCCTCACACATTTAACTAGTTTTTGACATTATTATTTTTATTTTTGGATTATTTTTCTATTTTTTGTGAATTTTCCATTGTGATGCATTTTGTATGAACCTTATTCATGATACATGGCGCATTGATGAATTGTTTGAGGTACTTGTGATCTGAATTTTGACATGAAACTTGATACATGCTTGAATGAAATATTGAGGAACTTCATGAAATTTTGTGGATTTTTAAGAGCAATTTTGATTGATGTTTGAATGTCATATTTGTGCATAGTTCTTGTGCTACTTGTGTGAACTTGTGAAGCATGTTTGAGTATGATCCTTAATGGTTTTTGATCCATTCTTTTGAGACATGTTAGCTTTTTGTTTGCATCTTAATCCATTTGTCTTCTTTCAATTTTCTTGTCCTCTTAATATGAACTTTGGGAATTCATAAGTGTATCTTTGTTTGTGTGAATGTTAGAGCACTTGTGCTAGGGTTTTGAGGTGCATTGTATGCCATCCTATTTGATACCTATTGAGATGCTTTGAGATCATGTTGTATGGATATTATAGGTCCTCTTTCTCATATTATAGGTAATTACTTGTTCATCTTGGATTGACTTGTATACACTTGTTTGAACTTGAATTGTTTTGTGGACTTGTGCCTCTCTTCTTGCATACTTTGATGACTTGTCTTCTTCAATGCTTGTTTGATCATGAACATCCATTAAAACTTGATTCAAATGCTGTTTGTGATCATTCTCAATTATATAACATGACTTCTAATTTCATCTTGCATACTTCCTAAGTTGATAAACATTTGAATACTTGTTTGACTTTACTTGTACATGTTTGTTTCTACTTTTGAACTTGCACCAACATGAGATGTATGTGAACTTTGTGTGCTCATTCTTGCATTCTAAATGTCATCCCACATATCATATGCTACTGACTTGCATCCATTAAACATGTATGAACACTTGACATCTTCATTCTTTACTTGCATTACAAGTATGCATGTTTGTTGAACTTAAGTGTTGTTTGTGTTCACTTCTTGTTGCTTAATCATTCCCTATGCTTGCATTCATGATGCATATGCCATCTCAATGACATCTACATGCATTCATAGATGTCATTCAATTCTGACTTTAATGCTTGTGCATGCATTTATTCATGTTCATGAATCATATACATTCATCTTGCATAGTTAGTGCATAACTTGCATTTGTATGATCATTTGATGCATAGTTTGGCATTGTTTGTTTTCATTTGGCATGTTAACCTTATTAGGATACCTTGACCTATACCTACTGACCTTGGATGATCCTTAACCCTTAGGACTCATTCCTTTTAGTTCAAACCTTGTTTACTTCTTAGGTTGTCTTCTTAAGGAAACTGGCATTGTTTGTTTTACTTTCTTTCACTTGTATTCAATACTTCTGTTTATTTTGTGCTAACCTTTTATGTAGGGGCAGAGGTAAGACATATGAGCATGTGGATGCTTATCCATGCTCATTCCTCTTTTCATCTTTCATTTCTTTTACTCTTTCTCTTTTGTGTGTGGATTACATGAAGCAATGCTTGTTTGTGATTAACTTCTTCACATACCTCTTGGGATCCTAGATCATCCTTAATTTTTTATTAAGGTGAGGTAGGATAAGCATTAGGTAGTGATATCCCTCTCTTTTCTTTAGATTTAGGTGCTCCCCTTCAAACTCAACTTTAGGGCCATCTTTTTGCATGATAACATTAGGATAGAATTCCCCTTAGTGTTTTCTTTTTCTTGAGTCTTCTCTTCTCATCTCATAACCATTCTAAAACACTTAATAAATTTAACGTGTATTGCGCATGAGCCTTGTATGTGGGAAGTGAGGAATGGGGGGTTTCCCTTCATTCTTCTAGGGTGTTTAGCGTACGTCCTGTTGGGGACGATATGCGACGCATTCGTTCCTATGTTGTAGACTTGGATGCAATGCAAGTTATGAGTTAACTTCAATCCACTTCTGTCTAAAAAACACAAAACAAACTCAAACCTTTTTGTCCTTCGGGATTGTTAAGTTTCAAATCATTTTCAGAAAAGAGCATGTTATTTTCCGTTTTGTCGCAAACAGGCATCGACCCTAACTACCAGACGCGAACTTAACGCCACTCATAAAAAACACTAAGACCTCGTTAGGTCAAACTACGACTGCTCTGATTTCCTCCTTCTGGTTAGATTGAGGATACGTAGGCACAAGACGACGATGTCTTGGCGAGCAACCTTCCCCCTTAGTTCATGTCCGAACTACGTTGACTCTGACTTTCCCATTGCACGAGGCAATACGTAGACATATGACACCAATGTCCTATCGAGTCACTTCTTTTTCTTTTCTTCCTCGTTTCTTCGTTCTTTTCCGTTCCAGTTTCTTCTCCTTTCCAGTAGCAGTGGAGCTCCAGATGACGACACTCTTTGATTTAGATAACAAGCATGGATCCCATCGAGTACGATGGACGCGTGGGGTGCTAACACCTTCCCCTCGCGTAACCGACTCCCTTACCCGTTTCTATTGGTCACGAGACCATGCTCCTTCCTTTCCCTCAGGTTTACGCAGTGTTTCCTTTCCCTCTCTTGGGATAAATACACATTGCTGGCGACTCTGTTTCCGCGCCACTTTCGCGTTTGTACTTGGATGAAAATCCCGGGAGTGACAAGACACATCATTTCCAAGAGAGAGCAGATTCCCACTTTTTAAAAAAAAATTGAATTTCAGTTTGCGACGTGGGTTTCACGTCACAACTGAAATTCTGAAATATTCAAATTTCCTCCCCACGTGAAAACGTATAGTTTGGATTTTTAATTTTTAATTTTTCTGTTGCGACATGGGAATCACTTCACAACTATTTATTAAAAAAAAACCTTGTACAAGAATCCCATTTGTTTATTAATATAACCATTTAGTTGCGTGATATTCACGTCGCAACCACCATTATTTGCCACATGAATATCACGTCACTAAATCACGTGGCAAATAGCAAGATTTCTTGTAGTGGGAGAAGTTCCAAAAATTCGGGATTTTCCACTCTCGTAGACGACAAAGACTCTTTGCTAGTGAGCTCAAGAGCATCATTCGTGGGCACACCTCCTGGATTAACAATAACAAAACACATGGAAAGACAATGGCATAACTTCTAAGAGGAAGAAAGGAGAAGATAATCCATAAGCAAGGAAGTAACATAAAAAGTTCAAAACATCGGAACAAGAGAACTGGAGAGCAGGCTCAGGAAGAAAGAGGATACATTGAGTTACAGGTGAAGTAAAATGACGCTTGGAGCAAAAATATGCCATTTATAAGAAAATTAATCGCGAACCAATAATTTAGATTAAAGCTAAAGAAGATCTAAAAGCCGCCAAACAACCATCCCATCAGGGGCAGTAAAAGGTCAAAAACACTCGAGCATTCTAACGTGTAACCCTAGAGCCACACGCTCAAAAGGAATGGGAAACATTTCCAAGACAAGTCATCATTTAATGTGCATGTTCTCCATTACTTTTGTAACCGATCCAACGTGATTCCACTTCCACCCAAGAGCGAACAACATTCCTAAGGTTAACCACGAGTTCTAAGACTTCCCGAGCTAATAACTATCTGACAAGCCTTGGAAACAATTGTTCTGGATCAGCCAGAGGCTCAAAAGAGCCAAGGCACAATCCAATATTGATCCATTCCTAACAACACAATATATAAAAGCTTTCACTCATGATACTCACGGTACACTTTCCGATCTTCACTTTTTACCACACCCATCTTGATTTTTGAACTGACTTAAGCGTTGGAGTATTAACCTTGTAGATCCACTTTGTGCCGACGTATCGGAGATCAACATTACCGATTCAAGATTCTTCATCATCAACATAAATTTAATTTTGATTTCAGAACTGAATATATATATATATATATATATATATATATATATATATATATATATATATATATATATAATCAAGGGTTAAATAAGTATTAGTCCCTAAAAAAATTTCCTTCAAGGTTTGGTCCTCCTAAAGTTTTCCGTTTCTAACTCTAATCCCTCCCGTTAGTTTTCACTAACGGCGGATGATGTGGCGTGCCATGTGTGCATTGACCAGTCAAAATTTTTTTTTTATATTAAATTTATTCTCCTCCTTCTCTTTCTCTCACTCCTCTTCTTCTTTCCCTCTCCACCTTTTTCTCTACCCTCATTTCTCTTTCTCTCTCTCTCTCTCATTTCTCTTCCTCTTCATCATCCTCAAAGAAAGGTGCAAAGTCTCATGTTGAAAATAAATTGGGGGAATTCTTCAAGAATCAAATTGTAGATTCCTCCCCAGCTTATGGTGGCAGGTTTAGAGCTGCTAATGAGGTTGTTAATAAATATGGTCTGCGTAGTACTCTTGAGCATATTCGTTTGACTGGTTTTTTCCCTGTGTAAGAAAAGAACTACACATGTTTTCTTAAGTATGGATTGAAGAACTTGTTGTCTTTTTTATTGTTCTACAAGTGTCTCTTAGTCTTTTTTATTTCTTTTTTATCCAACTTGGTCACTTCTCAAAAGATAACTTTCTGCACAACCCTGCAACAGGACTTGATGATGCCTTGAAATACACTTGTGAACATTGAGTTGCAGCCTTTGCTATATAGTTCATTAGACTTTCCCTTTTTTTTAGTGTGCAAAAGATTAAGCTCTCAAGAGTCAAGACCCATAAGTAATAAGTAACAACCTAATATTTTAAATGTTGTGCAAGTTTCTGTACAGCCAAAAATGCGATTCCCATAGTAGTACTACAAAATTGCCTCCAACCATGAGAATCTATGAAAAGAACTTCAATTGATAAATGTCAACTCTAACAGTCTAACCCTTTTGCATGAATAAGTAACTTATACATTTTAAGTCTTGCAGATCAAGATTCCTGAATTGGCTGGCGTAATCATGCAGTAGTAATCTTCGATAAAACCATCTTCAATGTCTCATAAGTCATAAAATAGATGCCTACACCAGGCACCGCCTTATAGTATTCAGGAAAAATTCCTCTATAAAGCCCACGTAAACCTTCCGTTCGGAAAATGTGCTTGAACGTACCAAAGAGATCGGTATTGTACACACGGGCTCGACCACCGGCCCCCTCAAGTTGCTTCCTCCGTCTCACAAGATCCAAAGGAAATGTTGCTGCATATAGGATAAAAAAAATAATTGGACCATATTCATTCTAGTTTAAAAGAGATCCACTATTACAAAATCCTTTTTTTAATGCGAAATGCACCATCAAATCAGGTAATGTGATATATTGACTCAAGTGAGAACCAATAGCAGATCCAGAAATCTTATCAAAACTCAACATGTTTAAAATAAGCTACATGGACAACAAAATTTATTATAATAGTGGTTCTGTATCTTTGAGAAAGTTGCAAACCTGCACTTCAAAAATTTACATTCACAGGTCATGATTAAGACAGCAGTAAACGAGTACTAAAACCACGAGTCCCTTAATAATAAATCTCAATGCATGCAAAAGAGAAATGAGAGAGAGAAAGAGAAATGAGGGTAGAGAAAAAGGTGGAGAGGGAAAGAAGAAGAGGAGTGAGAGAGAGAGAAGGAGGAGAATAAATTTAATATAAAAAAGTATTTTTTGACTGGTCAATGCACACATAGCACGCCACGTCATCCGCCGTTAGTGAAAACTAACGGGAGAGATTAGAGTTAGAAACGGAAAACTTTAGGAGGACCAAACCTTGAAAGAAATTTTTTTAGAGATTAAACCTCAAAGTTGGATTATTTTCAGATACCTAATACTTATTTAACCCTAAAATCAATTAGCATGATATTGCTTTTGGTACTCACCAAACGCTTATAGCTGGAAACAATTATTTATTATAAATAACAACCTGTTGAAAAACTAATGTCTTATTGGAAATCATAAACATTACATGGAAAACAAATGAAACAATAAACATCACACGTTTAACTTATTGAATTTGTAAATAATTTGAATAATACACCAACTTCTAATTAAAATCAAGGATAAACTTCAATGAGAGACTTGAAACCGCATATGGGAAAAATCTTATAGCTACTAAAGCCTGCATCATATATCAGTGTCTCCCATTCTTTTTTCTGTCTTTCTTTTCCACTGAAGAGAGTCAACATTACCATGTCAAAGTGCAATTTCAGTTCAGTTAAGCCAGGATCATCACTTGTTTCATCAATTGCTATGTCGATGATAATCACTTTTCCATCTTTCCCTTTGTGAGAAATAGCTTCTTTGCTGTTCTTCAATATCTTCAAAGAGAGCTCATCATCCCAATCATGCAAAACCCACTTTACAAAAACATTTGATAGTTTAGCATTCAATTTATAGAAAATATAATGGAAAGAATTAGTAAGAATTGAATGGATGAAAATAAAGATAGTACCTTGAGTAAAACAGCATCTGCAGGAGGGATAGATTTGAACATATCTCCACCAACAAAGTTGATATTTTCATTTCCAGTTAAGTTGCCAACAACTTCTGGTTGGTCGAAAACAGTGCATTTGATGTCCGGAAATGCTTCATGAATGAGTTTTGACACAACTCCGGTTCCACCTGCCACATCAACCAAAGACTCCAAACCCTCAAACACATGGGTGCAGTCTTTGAGGGAAAGCCTAAACATTCTAGAATCAGCTGCCATGGCATCTTGAAATATATTCAGTATATCAGATTTTGAATCTTTGTTCATCATCTCCCAGAATTTCTCCCCAGTTGCACTCTCAAATAGTGAGAGTTCCTTCTCCTCATTGAACCATTCCTTTGAGGAATGCCATATATCTAGAGAAATTGGATGAAGTGTTCCTCGAATGAATGGTACCAAAGATGTTGATTTGCTTGTTACAAGAAGCTTTGAAGGAGGTGTCAAAGCATATGCTGTTTCTTCTTCTACCCCATCTTTGCATTTCACCGTTGTTTTTGCAAAGAACCCATTGTGTGTTAACAGGCGCAAGAGCCGATGGAGGACATTAACTTTAGAATAGTGAAGTTTCAAAGATGAAACTAATTCATTAAGAGTCATTGGTTTTCCATGGTTATGAATTGCATCTGCTATGCCTAATTCCATAGCAGACTTGAGTGCCATGGAACTCACAAAGTTGTATACATGTTTGTACAAATGGATCTGAGCATGATACAGTTCACTTTCTTCAGAACCGTTTGTGTTGAAATCCATTTCTATTGTTTATATTTGTTGGTTAACTTTGGTTGAAATGGATATGAAGAAATTACCAACTAGTATGGAGCTTTTATATGTTTCAGATGTTGAGCAACAGAGTATAGTGAAGACAAAGCAAATTTAATATATTAGCTATATTCTTGTTTGGCTGCTGGAATTATTGATTGGGTGAATCTGGTTCATGTATCGATAGAGGATTGAAGGTGGCTCTGTCTCATCTATGTATACTTTTTTTGAATGTTGAGAAGTATATCGAGATTTTCCTTAGACCGGTTTGTTTGAATGATTTGGTTTCACACACGTGGTGTAATATATAAAAAAGAGAAAAAGATCTTAAGAAAATCAAATTAAATTATAAAAATATAATATGACATTAATTTTCATGTCCTCAAATGAAACTCCAAATACTTGTATTAAATGAGCATAATTTTTTTTATGTTTAACTAATAACTAACCCGTGCGTTCGCACAGGCCTGTCTATTCGAGGATTTTATGTTATGGACGTCTAATTGTTAATAAAATTGAAAAGAAAAATGGTAAAATTATAAAAATAGATATGATTGAAATTTAAAATTTAAATTGGTAAGTATAAGAAAATGTTTTGGCTGTTTATAACATGTAGTATTTTTTCGTATATAAAAAAATTTGAATCAAAATTAAAGTTGTCCCTGTTTATAACAATAGTATTTTTTTCGTATATAAAAATATCTGAATCAAAATTATAGTTGTCCTCTTTTATAATAGTAATATTTTATCTTATATAAAAAAATTTGAATCAAAATTAAAGTTGTGTTCGTTTAAAACAACAATATTTTTTTGTATATAAAAAAATTTGAATCAAAATTCAAGTTGTCCCCGTTTATAACAATAGTATTTTTTTCTTATACAAAAATATTTGAATTAAAATTATAATTATCCCCGTTTATAGCAGTAGTATTTTATTTTATATAAAAAAATTTGAATCAAAATTAAAGTTTTGCCCGTTTAAAACAATAATATTTTTTCGTATATCAAAAAATTTTAATCAAAATTCAAGTTGTCCCCGTTTAGAATAATAATATTTTTTTCGTATATAAAAATATTTGAATCAAAATTAAACTTGTGTCCGTTTATAACAATAGTATTTTTTTCTCATATAAAAATATTTGAATCAAAATTAAAGTTGTGTCCGTTTAAAACAATAGTATTTTTTTGTATTTAACAAAATTTGAATTAAAATTAAAGTTGTGCTTGTTTATGACAATAGTATTTTTTTTCTTAATACAAAAAAATGATTTATTAAAACACATACTCGCTTAAAATTGAGATAATATTATTTATTTTATTCTTAATTATATATACTTTTTTTAATGTATATTAAGATCGCATGACATATAAATTATTATTTAGCATCATGGCATGATAGTAAATAGCATGACATTAAGACAAATTCACGTAAATATATTAGTTAATATCATGGTATAATTGTAAATGCATATATGATGAGTTTTGACAGGAATCGCATGGCAGTATTAAAAATGTCACGGCATATATGGTGTTCATATATTATATTATGAAATATTTGAATTTAATTGTTGTGAAATAATGATATTGTAAAGGGTTAAGAAACAAAACGTACCGGCCAATCGAACTAAGAGGCAACCAGTTGGAATGGAATTGTGCTAATGACAGAACATTAATGAACATTAAAAGTACAACAGGAAAATTGTTTAGATAGCAATACAAGCTATACTGAATTGATTGATACATGCCTTTTATAATTGATTATAAAAGTACATGATACAAGCTATACTAAATTGGTTGAAAATTGTAAAGCTATACCGAATTGATTTATTAATGAAATAGTAAAGCTAGCAATACTAGTTATACTGCCATGCGACTTTTATAGCTAGTAATACAAGTTATACAGAATTAATAGTAAAACTATATGGGAATAGCTTGATTTATAACCATTTTCAATTTGACTACAAAAGTGTTTTGTAAAAATATTTTGATTAAAAAAATGCTATTATATTAATTTTAACATATAAAATTAAAGAAATAATATGTGGTTCGTAAATATCCGTTAAAAAAGATAAAATAGAGAAGAAACTATAGAATATGCATCTCTCACTTTTTTCTTTTCACATCTCACACTCAAAATAACTCTTAGAAGACAACTTCATCTATTTAAATTCACCTCAACAATGTTAAATTATCGCTACTGTTTTGTTGATGACGATGATGCAAGTCTTTGCGATTTTTGTTCTTAAAAAATATAATTTTATCTCAGAAATTGGTAAAAAAAATAATTATTTTTATTTTATGTTAATTTCTTTTAGATATAAAAAACAAAACAAAAATTGTATTTATTTTGTAAATGTTACAAAAAATAATTTTTTAGTTGATTTGAAAAAAATATATTATAATGTTATTCTTAACTTAAATAAAAAATAAATAATTTAGATATAATATGATTATGTTTTTTTTAAAGAAAGAAGTTGAAATTTTTTTCTTAGAAATACTATAAAAAAGTGTTCATATCTAAATTTTAAGATCTCATCAAAACTTATTTTCTATATAGACGTCTTTTCTCTATCTCAAAAATTAGGTAAAAAAAAATTAATTTTTATGATAATTTTTTAAATCAAAATAGTACAATAAAAAATTAATATTTTTAAATGTTTTAAAAACAATTATTTTCTATATAGTCGTCTTTTCTCTGTCTCATAAATTAGTCAAAAAATTAATTTTTATGCTAATTTTTAAAATCTAAATAATACAATAAAAAATTAATATTTTTAAACGTTTAAAAAAAAATTAAAGTTGCTTTGTAAAAGAGAGTTGCAGAAAAAGAGTTAAAGAGATGAGGATTGGTAAGAAGGTTTGTTAGATTGATTCTTCAACATCTTTGATTTTTTAAAGTGTCAAAATGTAAGTTGAATATTGTATACCAATTAATATTATGTCTTTATTTAATTTTACAATAGCTATCTTACATAGTACAATTAACAATTACTGCAATAAAAAATAATCTTTTATCAAAAGAGCCTTTCCCCAACACCAATTCTATTAAGTTACTACTTTTTCTTTTTCATTTAAGACAGTCTATATAGAGGACAATCTATATAGTTGGATAGGAATAGGACTAGTTGCACCCATCTCTACAGGACAGTTTACAACAATGTCTAGCCTGTTGTTATGTCAACTCATCAGCTGCACCAAAACATATTTTCTGCATAGATAATTTGAACTCTATCAATACTTCAATCAATGATATATTCCAATAGTCTTAAACTAAAAAAATACAGAAAGAGAAGATTCAATTTTCATGTGGTACTAATGTGAAGGTAATAAAAGTTAAGGTATGATTAATAAAATTACTATACATGTCGGTATGAATCTGTATTCGAGTATATTATCGGACTTGATATCATAATATCCATCACATAATGTATTCGAGTATATTTTATCAGAATTGATATGCTAATATCCAAAAAATAATTTTATCCTTACAATTCCTGATTTACTTGTTTATATATCCTTTAAATTTGTAAATGCGTGTCTTACATATTTTAATATATTTGTGATGCAAATCTTGTCTATTATTTCTGTCTTTTCCCGAAGATCCTCGGAAAATACAGCCCGGGCCATTGAAGCTAGTCCCGGTGACATTGCTACTATGTGATGGACATAGTATGGCTCTGTAAGTATAGAATTAAGACATTGTAAGCACATAAATACTTACACAATTTTTTGTACTAATAAGCAGTAACATGCACAATGACATACTTGAATGTATAGCAATATTTAATAGTTAAAAAAATTAAATAATCAATTAATATTTAATAGTTATTACTTAAATAAATGTTCCTTTTGTCAAAGAAAACATACGGCTATTAGTACTAATTGGTATTAATTTCGTTTACTCTAACCATAACCACAACCAGAAGATTTGGAAGGACTGCAACCGGATGACCCTATGTTTCGTTTGTAAGACACTATTTTCTTTTTAAAATTTAACTTTTACTTATTTTAATTGTTACCTTTCTAATTTACTATTATTATCAATTCAAAAGTATCATATCATCATTAATTCAAAAAAAAAAAAACATATTGAAAAGTGATTGAAATATTTCAATTCAATTAATTTAAATATTTAAAATTGACAATAAGAATCAAAAACATTTTTAATTTTATAATTAAATGTTATTAAATTATAACTTTAAATTAAAAATAACTATTTAATATAGTTGATTAAAATTAAATGAGTAATTTAATGTTATTGTTAATTTACATAAATAATTAATACATTGTATAACATTTTTTTTTCTTTTTATTATTGATATTTAAATGCCATATAAGTTGATAAAAATATTTTTTTAAATTTAAATAGTATCTTTATTATTTGATTTGATTGAGTTGAGATCCAAACTCTATAACTTAAAATTTGAATCAAGTTACTTATGATATTGTTTTCATTCCCGACATTACACAGTGGTCCATAACAAAAAGGGGGTCATTTCTTGTAATTTGTGGAAGGCATTTTCAGCCACTTATTTTATTGAATGAAGTGCCAAACACGTTATCAGAGTGTCACTTTGATGAGACCTATTACTGATTGAATTTTACATAGCTGTAATTTTATAATAACACGCTAGCATAGTGCCAACTTTGATGGGACTTATCATTTATTGAATTTTATAGAGTGGTACACATCCATGATACTTATTTAAATTTTTTAAATTGATCCCACTTAATATTTTATATTTTTTAAATAGACTATATTATTTTATAGTGTCTTAAAAACTGTGTAAAAACCTTTAAAAACCATCGATAATTATGCTCTAAGTTAACTTTGCAATAACATATTTTGTTCTTTCAACATAATAGTTATATGTGTATAGTAAACACATTTAGTATACCAAATTATACCAAAAATGTATTAAAATAAAAAACAATAAAACTATTAATAGCAAATAGAAATATAGTCTAACTTCATAATAAATATTTAAAAAAATTCACCGGAACAAAAATAATCAATAATATATCAAAAGTTGAAATAATGCTAACAACACAACATATATTCAAAATTTTACCTGATATATTTTTATATAATAAATAAATTAGTAATAATATTAAATGAATAATCAATACCGTATTATTTTAGACCTAATATACATAATTCAGATCATAAATGCACATTCAATTTCCACATCCAACACAAATTTTAGGACAAACCTTGTATAAAATTTCTATTAACATGTTTTTCTCTTAATACTTCAACCTCTTTTTAGCTTAAACATTCTGCTTATTTAATATTTAACATTTCTTCAATATTAATTTTCAATTTTTAATAATAATTCAAATTTTTTGAATATTATTTTCTCTTTCAATCTTCAACATTTTTTCTTCATTACAAATAAATAAACTCAATATTATCAGCGCACAAACAAATCTTCTCTCTATTAGATTTCGATATTTTCTTCTACTTATTTTGTATAGCATTAGATTTTTGCATTTTTTAGATCTGATTATTGTACATATGAACATTTTTACTCATTTTTAATTTGACTATTTTAAGAGTTTAAAAATTCAAATAGAAAAAATAAATTTAATATTTTTAGAACAATGTCTTTGGTCATATGAACTATTAAAATTTCACACAACATTTTTTTATAAAATAGAAAGAATCATTTTCATTTCTCCACTCAGTCACTATAAGAATTACTCCCCCTTAGTTCTTTTAGAAGAAAATGGTTTGTATAAGAAAAATAATAAAATATAATTTTGTCATGTTTCCATAATATCATAAAAAAATGCACTATCTTTGCTAAATATGTCTCTCTTAAAAAATGTTAACTTTGTGTCTATAATTTTTTTTCTTCTTAGATTTGTATTTTATTTTTTGATATTTTTATTTTATCTATCTTTTTTTAAATGTCATTTTTTCAGACCTGAAAATAAAATTAATCTAAAAAAATATTTTATTCTTTTATAAAATATAGATAAATTAACAATAAAATAAATAAATAAATAAATATTTAATCAAACTAAAGAAGATAGCAGAAGAAAACAGTAAATAAATCATAAACTTACTTTGTTATTGTTGTTCTTGTTTCTAAGAATTTGTTTGAAAAAATATACTTGTTGATCTTGCACATAATACAAAATGTAATAAAAAATAGAAAGGAAGTAGTGGAAATGCAAAAGAAAGAAGGTGAGAAGAAAAAAAGATAGGAAGAGAGCTGTTCATTGGTGAGAATATTTTCTTAACAAATTACTTATGATATTTGTTTGCAAGAGAGATGAGAGTGAGATTTATTTTCTAAGAAGTTGGAAGAAGAAAGAGAGAGATGGAGAAAAAAAGGGAAGAGGAAGATGAAGATAGTAGACGCAAAGGAAGATAAAAGGAAGATAAAGAGGGCAGAAAAAGAGGATTGGGGAAGAGAAAGGGAGAGAAGTAAGAGAAGACTGAAGTGAAAAGTGAGAGAAAAAAAATAAAAAAATTGAATTGGATATGACATTGGATAAAGAGAAAAGATAAAAAGTTGAATTGAATTTGTTGGTTTGAAACCAAATGACATCATCAAATGAACTACACCTAGCAAACAAAGGCATAATTGAATAAACATGTAGTTGAAATAGAACAAATTGACATCATCGGTTGGAAAAAGTAATATTTGGACACAAAATGTCTTCAATTTGATGAGGTGGCAGAATAAGAAAGAAGGGCATAAGAGGATTTTCCAGAACATCTTCTTTTCTTATATTATAGATGATGGTGGCGGTTTTTATAGAATACCCTTTGCCATGAGTTTTTATGCAGATTTAATTGTCACTTTGATACATGCTTCCTTGTCTAGCTAAAATTTATTAAATATTAAAGAGAGTTAAATTCTTTGGGTTTTTGTTTGAGGACAGTGTTTTAAGGTTATTTAATGGCTTAATTCTCTATCTGCATGCATGGTGGGTGTTCATCATAAATGAGTTGCATTCACTATTGGTCGGCCTCCTCGACTTGGTCTATTAAGAGTGATATGGTCTAGTCCTTCCCCGTGAATCGATGAGGTTGGAGAGGGTTATGTTAGGTTCGAGTTCGGGCCCAATCCAAATGATTTTAGGCAAAATAATAGAATATATAAAATTTCTTAAGTAGAAGGCTTGTAGTGTTGAGATGCTTTAGGGGATAGATTGAAAGATACACAATACCTTAAGCATGAGGCATGTAGGGCGAGATGCTTTAGAGGAGAGACTTAAATGTACACAATTTCTTAAACATAAGTTCTGTAAGGGAAATATGTTTTAGGGGAGAGACTATAATGTACATATGGTCTCTTAAGCATTATGCTTGTAGGGGGTAGTTGCTTTCGGGGAAGGGGTGGAATGTACATAGACCCACAAGCATGATGTAACGCCCGAAATTTTATTAATACCTCCGTTCCTTTATATAAGAGACAATTCAGTTTTTAAGTTCATTGAATAATCAGTGTATTTGGTCAGTTTATATACTAGATACATTGATTATTCAATGTACCTAAAAATTGAGTTGTCTCTTATAAAAAGGAACAGAGGTAGTATTTGTTTTCTTAATATAATTATGCAATTTGTGTGTGTTGTGTTGTTATGTTGTGTTAATGGAGACCCTTGAGTGTAGTACACCAACCTTAGAAATTAGAATTTAAGGTGTTGAGGATGTGTGAGTAAAAAGGTAGAGATATGTGGGTTGTGGGAGAAGTAGTGGTTGTTACTATTATTTAATTAGGATGATTAATATAAATAATAATAATAGTTAATATTTAAATATTTATTTTAATTATTATTGTTACAGTGATATATTAAAATAATATTTTGATTTGAATTTATTAAAATTAATATTTAGTTTAGATTTAATAAAATAATAATATTAGATTTTAAATAAAAATAGAAAATTGGTTGTTATAAGAGAATTGGAAGTGAGAAGAGGAGAGTTACAGAATACGTGAAAACTTGGGAAAAAGAGAGCTAGGGAGAAAAGAGGAAAAGTTAGGAGGATCAAGAAAATCACCATTGTCAAGAATTGGAGCTTAACAATTTAAGGTAAGGGGGAGAAAAACCATTCTTATAAGGGTGTATATCCATGAGAGGGTAGTGAGGGGTCCTTCTCTCTTAGGTTTACTCTTTACCATGTTTTTTATTGAAGTTTTTGGTGGTTTGCAATGTTTGTATGATGAGATGATTAGTTTGTGATTGTTATATATAAATCCTTGATTGTTGTATGAATTTGATGTGATGATGCTTGCCGAATTTTTCTATCATGGTCATGGAATAAGGGTTTTGGGGATATGAACATGATGAACAAATTATGGGAAATTATA
Source organism: Lathyrus tuberosus (assembly GCA_022829125.1). Taxonomy (NCBI): domain Eukaryota; kingdom Viridiplantae; phylum Streptophyta; class Magnoliopsida; order Fabales; family Fabaceae; genus Lathyrus; species Lathyrus tuberosus. The sequence goes on from JALAZF010000251.1 coordinate 8,032,090, forward strand.
AAGTGATAATGTGTTGGTGTTTGATGAATTAATTGTTGATATATGTATATGGTTGATGATGAAAATCCTTGAAAATATTGTGAGGGATGTTTATATAATGGAAATTGGGGTTTGAGATATGTTAGGTTCGTGCTGTTTTAATCCTTCCAAATAGCATCATTTTTTTAAAAATCTTTTGTACAGTTTTAGTCATAACTTTTGACTCGTGTCACGTTTTAAGGTGGTGTTTGGTGAGTTGGTTACCTGAAAGAGAGTACTACAATTTTGATTCAGGGAAAAAATCATTTTAATGGATTTATCAGAGGGTTAAAATAGGTGGAAGGAAGTGTAAAAATATGATGGATATGAATGAAGTTCGTATCGGTAATTTAATCGTTGTGTCACGAATGATTGGTAGGTGTGTTAATGACGTTAGTGGTAGTCCAGAAGGGTGGACTACATATTAGATAAATGTATTATGTGATCAATGGTAGACCACAAGGTTTGATGTAGTGATGTTCGCTAATGCCTCAGCCTTGGTTCATTTAGTAAAGTAGTCGACCACAACAATAAGATATCCAAGTTACCCCAGCATTAGAGCAAAAAAGCCAAGGATATCCATTCCCCACTGCATGAACAGATAGGGCGACACTAATTTTTGAAGTTCGATAGCCAGAGTGTTAAAGACGTCATCGTGTCTTTGGCATTGATCGCATTTTTCATGTATTTCTTGGTGTCCTAGATCATGGTTGTTTAGTAATATCCCGCCTCAAAATTTTTTTAGCCAACGCTATTGCTTCTATGTGTTTCCCGACTATTCCTTCACGTACTTCTAAAAGCCCGACTTCAACTTTTCCTAAGCACCTCAACATTGACGTTGAAAGGCCCATTTTGTATAAAATTCCTTACACCATGTTGTATCCCTCTAACCTTATCTTAATCACAATCACGTTAACTGGATCTACCAAAATTTTTTTAGCCAACACTCTTGTTCTTATCTGTTGCCCGATTATACCTCCATGTACTTCCAAAAGGGCGTAATCGGCTCCAGCTTTTCCTAAGCACCTCAACATCGGCGTTAAAAGACCCATTTTGTATAAAATTCCTTTGACCATGTTGTATCCCTCTGACCTTCTCTTAATCACCATCGTGTTGACCGAATCTACCAAAAGTTTTCTGGACTTGATATATTTTCGAGTCGGGGCCATCTAGGTGGGTGACATCGTGTCGCTTATCACAACCGCTGACTTCCTTTTTACTTCCACGCTAGGGACTTTCTTAACTTCTTGGACAAAATAGTGGTTGATTTTGGGGTTTCTAGTACTAGTTAACTGGGACAAGGTGTTGGTTCATGTGTTTTCCTCTCGAGGTACATGATTTATCTCGAATGATTTGAATTCTGCTAGCTTCTCCACCACTAATTTGAGGTATCTTTGGAGTAAATGGTCATTTTCTTAGGCATCTCCTGTTATTTGTGAAATAACCAATTGGGAATCCATTTGTAGGTTGATGTATTCTGCTCCCATTTCTCTCGTAAGTTTGATCCTGACAAAGAGGACTTCATATTCAACCTGGTTATTGGTGGCTGGGAATTCGAATCTTACGAATACTTCTAATACTAACCTTGAACCACTTTCTAGGATCACCCCTGCACCACTCCTCCTATTGTTGGACTATCTTGCAGTGAAGACAACCCATGCTCTATCTGGTTCTAGGGGGTATATGAGTCATCTCTACTAAGAAGTCAACAAATACTTGGGATTTCATGGCTTTCCTTGCTTCAAAGGATACCTTGAATTCGAATAACTCGTTGGTCCAATTTGTCAATCCTCCAGCCATACCCGGTCTATAAAGCACATATTTTAGAGGAAGAATCGTCCTTACTACAATGAAGTGTGCGAGGAAATATCGTCGCAGTTTGCAAGATGTTGTTACTAATGTTAAGGCTACCTTTTCGATCTTCTGGTATCATGTTTCTACCCGTGCTAATGCTTTTGAAATTAAGTATAGCGGTTGTTGTACCCCAAATTTTACCCTCATCTTTTTGCTAAATGTTGTGTGATTTATTTTTTTCTCTGTATTTTATTTTAATTTCCATTTTATTATTCTTATTTATTTTTGTTCTAATTTAACATTTTTATTTTAATAGTCTTTATTTTATTTTTTTTATCTTAATTCAATTTTAATGTGGTTTATTTCTTTTTATTATTTATGTATTTAAATTGTTTTCTTAATTTTAATTAGTCAATTAATTTAATTTAATTTTGCATGTTTTTAGTTTAATTAATTTTATTGTAGTTAATTAATTAACTTTTAATCAATTAAATTATCACTAACCTTTATTTTGTCATTTAAGAGAAAATACAATTGGTGTATGTGTTGCCTTTTGTGTGGTCCACTTGATCAAATAATGAGGCCTCTGATTGGAGGTTGGGTTCATGACATCAACCAATGAGAGACCAAGTCCGGACCTTTGACTTTTCAACGCCAAAGGAAACCAATGGGAACTTGACATTTGTGCTGGAAACACTTTTCTTCTTCCTTTGCGCGTTTGAGTTTTGTTTTGCAGAGGAAATTTGTCTCAAATGACTTCAACGGTTTCAAATCTTTCAAATTCGTCCCAAAACAAGCTTGGCGCGATTTCAATTTCAATTTTACCCCAACAATTTCCTCTTCAAGCTTCAAGCAATTTTCACTTGTACAAAGTGATGGTGGTTTTTTTCCCTTTATCAGCTCTCCTCTGCGCCACCTGAGAACAAGCAGAGCAATGTCGCTCTCACTTTCCTAAACCACACCTGCGTTTGCTTACAACAAAGGAGAGGTGGAGAAGCAATACCCTTCTTAATGATAACCCTGCCAGAAACTGCTACGAACCAGAGGGAGGGAGCGTCTGTCCCTTGAAGCAACATTGGAATCCAATTTCAAAAACCCTAGCCACCAAATTTGGATCCCTTGGATGAGTTCAACCCGACCCATATCTCAGCCTATATAAAGAGGTTCAGTTTCAATGCAAAACATCAACAATTCTCCTCACAAGCACTTATATTTTCAAGCTTTGTGTGAACTGAGCAAGTGAGTTTCTGAGTGGCTGTGGAAGTGTCTGAACACTCAAGGCATTAGCAAAGCTTCTGTTTGGTATCATTCCTATTTCCCTTTTATTTTATCATGCTCATTTAATGCTTTTCTTGCTCATGATCATTCTGAATCATATGAACACATGCTTTGAGTTACTTGTATGATGTTGTTATTCTGAATGTTGTTACTAATGTTGTTATGACTACTCATAATCATCTATAATGTTGCAATGCCATGATGTTGTTATGCTGTCAAAATATGAATACCTCCATGTGTTGAACATTTGTTTTGTCACTGATATGTTGCACCCCCATGATTTTTGTTTGAGTTCATGTTCACACCTTGGTTAGTCTGTCTATGCATATTGAATTCATGACTTTCCTTTGAATGTTGGTGATGTGGAAATAAGTGCTTAAATGGTCTTACATCTTTGTTCTCTTCATGGTGCATTGATAGCTTCTTGTGAACTCTATGTCAAGCTGCATACCTTAACTGTATTGAATCTCAATCTGATGTTTTGGTCACTTTGAACTATCATTGTGTTAAGGTTTCTATGATTTGTGTATCCACAATGCTTTGCTCTGCTAGATGTTGATTTGTTTAAACCTCAATATGTTACCTATCCCTCTCTGCCCATGCTCTTCTGTACATATTCATTATTATCATGATTTTGTTGTTCTTGCTTTTCAAGTTCACTTATGACAAGTTTGTTTGCCAAAACCTTTGTGTCAAGTGCAAATCTACTCCTGTTGTGGATTTAGAAGTACTATGAGGTGTAATTGGTTTGTGTGTGTACAAGTTCCTTAGTTTGTTTGAGTATGGCTTGCTGACCTATACCTCTGCTACAATATGAATCCATATCTTGGTAACCTATTTGTGTTGTTACTCTCTGACATTACTCATCATGTGTATCATGCTTTAAGTTTATTTTGAGTTTCCTTTAGGACTTGCACAATGTGTATGCATAGGTCTCTAGCAAATCATTTTGTTTCATACTCATTGATGTATTGACTTGGCATTCTTCTTTCAATATATGTGCATGTATTCATGATTTTTGGATTGCTTTCTTGTAAAGAGTTGTACACTTGAACTCATGAAATGTTTTCCTTAGTGGATTTCATCCTCACTATTGTGCACTTAAATCGTGTTTGTTTAAATCCTTGGCAACTTTATGTTGTTGCCATAACCTGACTTGTTTCTTTCAATGTATGTATGTATGTTCATAACTTCCAAACTTTGTGGATTCTTAATGTATGCTTCATTATTCATCTTAAGTAGAGAACTGACATCACTACACACTTTAGTGCATACCAAAGTTTAACCTTGCTTAAATCAACTTCTGAACCAATGAATTGATATCTTGTTTACAAACCCTTTGTTGTTTTTTTGAGAATATGAAGTCTGTTCCAATACCACTTGGTTGTATAATACTGATGACTTAGCTGGATTTTGTGCACTATGTCTGGTTCTGTTTTGTTGAATAGATGTTAGATATTACATTTAGAAATGCAGATTAGGCTAAACAGTGGTTGTGGTGTTGTTTGCAATTTTGTTTTACATCATGCCTTGACTTTGTATGTACCTATGCTCACTGCCATGCCTATATATATTTGCTTGTCATCATTTTCTGCATGCTTTTAATTTCCATGATGGATAATCCATGACAGTTGTTTCTTGATCTTAAACTCATGGCATGTGTATCAGTTTTGTTAGCACTGTTTGTATTTTTGCCCAAATCAATGCACTTTGATCTTTGCTTCAAGTTAAGATTTGGTTGAGGTACCTGAAAGCGATTTGTTTAAATCATTGTTTCTTTTCTCTGTTGATGTATGCCAATCTTGATTTGAGTTAGGTCAATGTGGGCTTTATTGTATACTTGGATTAAGTGTTATTGATAACATTTGAACTGCTGTTTTTTAAGTTCTTAACACACTATTTTGCTGATTAGAATGTTTGGCCTAACTATTTCGTTTGAAATAATCTATTCTGATTTTGAACCAATTCTATGCTTGAATTTAAGGAATGGTGCCTTGCAAAATGTTTAGTATTTACATGTTGGAAGTTTAAGACCGTGGCTTTTTTTTAAATATGTGGTTGTTCTTTCATTGAGTGCTTTGTTAAGTCTTGAATTTAGATGATATAGGAGTTTTAGTTGGAGGTTAACATGATCCTGTTCCTGTTTCTATGTATTTGTGATCTTTGAGAATTCTTGAATTCATAACGTGTGCCTTGCCATACAATAGCTTAAGTCCATGATGCTTTGTGAATTTTGAAACCTGTTGAATCAAATTTATCTTTAATCTACTTTGCTTTTGCCTATTTGAATATTGTGGTAATGTTGTGGCTGTCTTATGTTGGTTTTTGAACCTTTGTGGCACCTCTTTTTGAAGCCCGTGTGTGTCTTGCATGTTAGGGTTTAGGTCAAACAAATGGCACCTTTGTATTCCTTGTTCGCTGCTGATTGATTTTAGTCTTTACTATGATTAATTTGGTTGAGTATTGACTGAGTTATGGATGTGTGAACCTGGCTGGGTAAGTGAGAGTTTGGCTGGATAGTTGGTTTGGGCATGGCGCACGTGTTTGGTTTTTTTGGGATTTATGAGCTTATTTGCCTTATATTATATTAGAAGCGTATAATTCATGGATGAGAGCGTAGTACCGCTGGTCCATGGAGGGAGTTATAAGTGTTTGCAAGCAAGGGGACTGGGGTTCGATCCCCTCGCCCAACCTTTTTTTTCTTTTGTCTGATTTTGCTTGTTTTACATATATATTTGTGTTTGCATTTTATGTTCAACCGCGCGCACAACCCAGATGGTGGAGGTTTTTGGACGTTCAAGCAAGGGTGTGGGTTCAAACCCTACATGGGACATTTCCACTTTCTTTTTATTAATTGTTCATGTTATTTTCTGTTTTTTGTTTGTACATGGTTTTGAAACACTATAACTTGCTCATTATCCACCCTTTTTATCCCATTCTTTTTGCTATGGTTTTCTAATTAAATTTACTTTTTAAGCATGAAAAGAAATTGTTAAAAAATATTTAATCTACTTGCTTGTAATCATGATAATATTAGGAATTTCTCTTAGGGTTTTTATCATCTTCTTTATTCATCTTGCCATGCTATTCTTGTTTATCATATTTAATCATTGTCTAATATGCATGATTCTAATCTTGCTTGGTATCCTAAAGCTTTATTTCATCTTATAAATTTATTCATGTCTTTTTATGTCATCATGTTTACATTAACTTGTTATCTTGTTAGTAACCTATAACTGTTATTTCCCCCACTCCAAAGGAAGGTGAAATATGTTGACTCATAAGTCATTGACCTCCCACCTTAACCTAAGTAACCTCTTAGGAGAAAACTTTATTTCTTGGCCTCATCAGAGCCATAGAAATCATAACTAGCCTTAGGAGAGAGTCCTTGCACTCTTTGTGATATTCATCCTAATGAATACTCACTTTCCCTATTGACTAAAACATAACATAGGTCCATTACAACTAGATTTAGAGAGTTCTTAAACTCTACAATGAGCTTGTACTCATTCCCCCCTCTGAATATTGACCATAGTCAACAGTTCAGTAGAAGTAGAACTACGCATACTCTGATTCTACTCCCGAGGATACGTAGGCGCAAGGTGCAATGCCTTGTCCAGTATACTAGATACTAACCCCTAGGGTTTCAAACCTTTTGCAAACATAACATAACCATTAACAAGAGGTTCCCGTAGAGTACTATGGACGTTTGGGGTGTTAATACCTTCCCTAGGCATAACCAACCCCCGAACCTTAAATCTCCCCCCTTTAGGTTTTTTAACAATCTTGAACCTTTCCTCTGGATAAATCAAAGTCAGTATTAAAATAAATATGATGCAAGTTAATTAATAGCTTGTTATCCGATTTTCACCGCAACAGAAATGGCGACTTCACTGGGGATAGTGAGACTTATTGCTGGTCCCTTCCTAAGAGGGTTAAGCCAATCTTGTTTTTATGTTATTCATGTTTGCTTATTTACTTGTATATGCTTATGTATGTCATATTTGCTTATATACTTGTATCTTTGTTCTTGCTTTATTATCCTGTTTATTTTGGGTTGATATGATATCTATGAGTGAGATAAGTCCTAACCCGGACTTGTGAGAACATATATGTTTAGGAACCGTGGACATAGTCAAGGGAACTTCGAGGGATAAATCCCAAAGGAGGGAACTTGAAGTCCACACTAAGTTAGGCCCTCTTGGAGGTGGTAAATGTTGAACGAGCAATCGTGAATGCGTTACTACTTTCAACCTAGGAGCCAGAGATACTGATGACCTTTAGTTATCCCTTTACCCCAACTTGGCCCATTTATGACGTAGTGCGATGACTGTGAGGGAGCAATCCCAAATGGTTGCTATGCGATACTACACTCAGATGAGAATCTCTTGAGAATTTTATCGATCACCAAGCAATTGGAAAGTCGGTAAAATTCGAAAGATGGGTTGTCGACTCTGGGAACTTTTTATAACCTTGTCTAGTAGGTGAAAACCATAGTACATACCTTTGGGATGGGTAGACCTTTGACTCCATGCTCGTGACTCTTAACTTAGGTTTATCTGTGTGCTTTGTGCTTATCTGTTTATGTGTGTTTGTTGCATTCATCCTTGCATCATATGCATTGTGTATATTCAAGGAATTCAACTTTGTTTTGTAAACTTTATAGGATGGATTTTGAAAAAAGGAAAACGAAGAAGTACACCTTCATTAGTCCAAAATTGGAAGATTTAAAGAATCTGGCTAAGCTAATCAATGAATCATCAATATTCCAAGACAAGTATGGGAAGATTTTCTCTCTGATGAAGACCAAGATGGTAGATGGGATGCTCTCTACTCTCATACAGTTTTATGATCCAGCGTATCATTGTTTCACTTTTCCGGATTATCAGTTAATGCCTACGCTCGAGGAGTATGCTATTCTAGTTGGTGTTCCCATCACCCCAAACCTTCCTTACTCTGGTTTGGAAAGGACGCCTAAGGAGAAGGAAATTGCAGAAGCGGCCCATCTCAAGCTGTCAGAAGTCAAGGCTAACTTGGTTGTCAAGGAAGGACTTTTTGGGTTACTTGCTAAGTTTCTAATGGAGAAATCCAGGTATTATGTTAACATGAAGAATATGGTGGATTACGAAGCTGTTATGGACCTTCTCATTTATGGATTATTTCTGTTTCCCAACATTGAGAACTTTGTTGAAATGAAGGCAATCAAGATCTTTATCATTGGAAATCCAGTTTCAACATTACTTGCGGATGCCTACCATTCAGTGCATTTGAGGACTGCTCATAAGGGAGGGATGGTAACATGCTGTGCCACACTGTTGTATAAGTGGTTTCCCACTTACCCCGTTCTAAGACCTTTTGGGATCTCCAAGATGGACTTCTTTAGTCATAAAAGATCATGTCTCTCACCAACACCGATCTAGAGTGGTACCACCCATTGCTCAAAGGAAAAGATATGATTGTTAGCTGTAGAGGATTTACTAATGTACCTCTTCTTGGCACAAAAGGAGGCATAAGCTACAATCCAGCTTTAGCTTGCCGTTAACATGGTTATTCTATGGAAGTTAAGCCTAATAACATCTACTTGGAAGGTTTGTTCTTTGAAGAGGATAAGGACCCTGTACTTAGGGAAATGATGGCTCACACCTGGCGTCATGTTCACACAAGAGGTATCTCTGCTTTGGGAAAACCTGGGTGTTTGGCTTCAGAATCTTACACTCAGTGGGTGCAAAAGAGGGTTATTGAGTTGAAGATGCCATATGATCGTCATGATCCTATCCCATTAGCTCCCAGAGATCCTGTTCTTTACTTCACAAGCAATGAGGACGAATTGAAGATCCGACTGGCTCAAGCAGAACGAGAAAGGAATGCATGGATGAACAAGTATCAGATTCTTGACTTTGAGATGAATAAACTTCAGAAGAGTCTCAGGAGGAAGGAAGAAGAGTCTGTAAAAAAAAGGAAGGTGCAGGGAGATTTATTTTCTCCAAGCACATTATCTCCACCAGAACCATGGAAGTCACAGTTGGCCACACTTGCTGTTGAAAATGAGAGGTTGCAGAAGGAAAACCAGAAGCTCGCCATGAGATTGATGGGAGAAGACTGATTGGATGGTTTAGAACTTAGTTTTCTTTATTTCGTACTCTGTATTTTGGCATTGAAGGTGTAATTATCTTTTGTTTGTAATCCAAAAACTTTATTATTAATGAAATGAGATGAGATTTTTCTTCTAAGAAAAAGGTTCCTTAAAATTTGCAAAATACAATGTTGAGTTTCCTTGAATTACACCCATCATGTTGCATTGCATCCTCGCTAAACCGTCAAGACACTAAACTTTGTTTCACAGACTTTGTAGAGAATGGAGGCTACCAAGAAGAAGAACTGACCCTTTACTTTCCTGATCCCTAACGTTGAGCAGCTGATAGAGATCGGAGGAAGAATGGAAGACCCGCTAAGTTTCATCGACAAGTACGAAGACCTTCTGTCCCTAATGAAACTACAGGTGAAGGAAGGATTGCTGGATACCTTGGTGCAACTATATCATCCTGCATACCGTTGTTTCATATTTCCTAATTTCCAGCTGGTTCCAACTATAGAGGAGTATTCAGCCATGTTGAGTTTACTAATTCAGCATCATCCTCCATTTTCTGGTGTGGAAGAGGAGTTCCTTAACCAATAGATTGCTGCAGGGTTAAGTATCTGAAAGAGGCATATACGAGAGAACATGACTACTAGGGAAGGGTGTCGTGGTTTACCAGCTCAGTTTTTGATTGAAAGGGCTCTTCACTTTCAAGGAAGGGGAGACTCTGTAATGTTTGAATCAATTTTTGCTCTGCTAGTGTACGGGTTATTCCTGTTTCCCAATGTCGAAGACTTCGTTGATGTCCAAGCCATCCGAATCTTTATGAGTCAGAACCCTGTCCCTACTCTATTAGCTGATATGTACTTCTCAGTTACTACACAATCCATGAAAGGAGAAGGTGCGGTTGTCTGTTGTGCTCCACTACTCTATAAGTGGTTCATTTCGTATTTACCTACAACTCCAACATTTTGGGAGGTAAGAGACAATGCCCTTTGGGCTAAGAAATTGATGGAGCTAGAATGTTCTGCTATCAGGTGGTATGATTCGGACCCAAGAGGGACCCTTATGATTGTAAGCTGTGGAGACTATCCCAATGTGCCGCTCATGGGACGGAGTGGTTGCATCAACTATAATCCGGTGCTTGCTCGTTTCCAACTTGGTCATCCCATTGAGGAACAACCAGATCCCAAAGAGCTGGAGTTAATCTATTATGGGTATGGAGAGGGATTTGAAGACAAGCTCAAAATGGGGCACGCCTGGTTCCACATTAATCAGCAGAGGTGGACCACTGCCGGTCCCGTCACAGAAGCTCACTTGAAATGGGCGCAGGGGATTTCGCTCAGTATGAAGAAGCCTTTTCCATACTAAGAGACACCCATGAGTGCCAAGCAGAAGAGGATGGAGTTGTTGGGAGAGCTGACTGTTGAGAAGGCCAGAACCAAGCAGGGCATCAATGAGATCATGAAAGGGATCAGGGAAGGCGAAGGGCCCTCCTATTTAGAGTTGTAGCTTTTAGGTTTCCTATCTTATGATCAATTGTTGTAATCCTGTTCTAAGTTGTATTTCTTTTAATTTAATTTGAACAATGGTTGTAATATTTCCTTTTTTATAAGCACTTGTATTACCTTTCAATGGGAAGGAGTTTATGTTGTTGTTAATCCTATTATTTACACTGTTTGCAAATAATTTTTAGTTCTTGATGGTTTAGCCTACATTTGCATCTCATTTTGCATCTTCGCATGTGCATGTGCATTCTTCAGTGTCTCATCGTCGTTTTGTCTTCTCCAGAACCTTCACCCTGAATTCTCTACATCGTTATAACACCCGGGCACAGGCTTGAAGAAGAAGAATGTCTGAGAATTGCGAGAATTTGGATCAGGTTAACAACAAACTCACCGAATTGAGAGTAGGAATGGGGCAGATCATGGAAGCTTTGAATGTTATACGAGCAAAGGTGGATACGCAGGTCACTGTAGTTTCAGAGGTCGTTGCTACAACTATAGAGCCGCCAGTTATACCTGTTGTGAACCCTACTCTAGGGATGCCATTTGATTTTATACGAACCACGGCTCCTCAATCTACGCAACAAGCCGTGCCATTATTTGGTGAGAATTAACAAGCTATTCCAACTTATGCTCTGCCTGTGGTGCAGACCCAGTTCCAACCTGTTTTTCAGAACCAACATCATTTTGATTATAACAATATATCTGTGGAGGAGGATGATCGTAATGAGAAGTTGAGAGCGAGTGTGGAGGTTATGCAGGGGAATTTGAAGGCCATGGAGGGCAGCAATGTCTTCAGTACTGACCTCAAGGACATGTGTTTGGTTACAGATCTGGTAATTCCACTGAAGTTCAAGCTGCCAGGTTTTGAATTGTATTCCAGTGCTACTTGCCCCAAAGCGCATTTGGTCATGTACCTTCAGAGAATGGCTGCGTACATGGACAACGATAAGTTAATGATACACTATTTCCAAGATAGCCGGAAGGGTGCCGCAGCAAAATGGTATCTAGGATTGGATCAGTCTCAGATCAAGTGTTTTCAGGACGTAATGGACGCCTTTGTGAAACATTATAAGTATAATTTGGACTTAGCTCCGGATCGTAGACAACTGCTGACTATGACTCAAAAGAACACCGAGTCGTTCAAATAGTACGCTCAAAGATGGAGGGAGACAGCCTCTCAGGTTGAACCGCCGTTAACAGAAAAAGAATTAGCTGATTGGTTTGTGGACACCGTAAAGCCTGAATTTTATGAGAAGATGATCAGTAATATTGGTGCCAACTTTTCTGATATTATTGCCATTGGTGTGAAAGTAGAAGCAGGTTTGAAGAATGGAAAGGTAGCCAGTTTGCCTAATAGTTCCACTAGTAGCAGTGTCAAGAAGTCTCCGGGTAATTTTCATAAGAAGAAAGAAGGGGAGACTAACGCTGTTATGTCAAAGGGTCAGAATCCCAAATGGAAACGATCTCTCTTTCAACAACAACCAAGTCCCAGTTTTCCTCAACAACCGATTTACCCCATGCAGTTCGCACAACAACCATACGTGGCGTCCATTACACCCAATTTTAATCATCAGGTGATGCAACGAGTTCCCGTTCCCCAGCCACCGAATCAGCAGCAGTGGCCGAGAAGTCAAAATCAGAATTACCAGCAGCCGAGGTGGCCAGCGCCACAGCAAAATACCCCTCAAAGAAGACAGGCAGTAACACCAAATTTTCCACCCATATCAATGACCTACACAACATTGTATCCTTCTCTGGTGGAGCAAGGATTAATTGTTACTAGGCCGTTGGGGCCACCATCTGAGAAGTCTCTGCAGTTCTTCAACCCTAATGCAACATGTGATTTCCATCAAGGAGGGGTGGGCCATGATTTAGAAGAATGTTTGGCATTAAAGAATCTAGTGAAAAGTATGATGGAGAAGAACATTCTGTCTTTCGCTAATAACCAGCCAAATGTGAAGAGTAACCCCTTGCCAACGCATGGGTCAACTAATGTCATCGAAGACGAGAATGATGAAGTGTTGGTCTCAGATGCAGCGAAGATTAAAACTCCCCTGAGAATGTTTCATGCCAAGCTGTTCAGCGCCTGTTTGGTCAAGGTTTGACATGATGGTTGTAAAGAGTGTGATGGTAGTAGTGAAGGGTGTCAGTTAGTTCAAGATGATATTCAGCAATTGATTAATGAAGGTTTCTTACAGGTTTTCAGAAAAGAAAGCAGAGTAGCAGTGATTGAACCAGTGTTCAATTTGCCAAAGCAAGTGCCAGTGTTTGATGAAGAGGAATACATATCAGTAGTCCCTGTGTTCAACAATCCAGGGGCAAGTACCGTGAGTCCAGTGTTCAAACAATCAGTTCCAAAATTCAACAAACCTGAAGTTGTTTCTCCTGTTAATCATGCCAGGTGAAATAATTTCCCAAGACCAGTCTCATTCAGGTTCAGAGGAACTAAAGCGTTACCGTGGATCTACGAAGACATTACAGGTGGTAAGAAGAAGGAGGAAATGATCCCAAGGAAAGAGGTGGGGGTCGTTATAGAAGAACCAGTCCCAAGGAAGGAGGTGGGGGCTGATGAGAAGAATGTGTCCAGTATAGTTAGAACGGGGAAAATGACGAGGAGTGGGAGGATTTATACCCCTGTGAACAAAGAAGTGTCTAGTAAAGAAGGTGATGTGCATGTACCCTCCAATGACAAAGGTAAAGAAGTGATCTCCAAAGAAGATGACGAAGAATTTCTTAGAATAATAAAAAGAAGTGACTACAAGGTCGTGGATAAGCTCCACCAGACTCCGTCGAAAATTTCCGTTTTATCTCTGTTGATCAATTCACCAGTCCACCGATCAGCACTGCAGAAAGTATTAGCTCAGGCTCATGTAGCTCAGGATATTACCGCCGGGCAGTTTGATCATGTTATCGCTAACATTACTGCATGCAATACGCTCAGCTTCAGTGATGAAGAATTGACCCAAGCGGGTCAGAAACACAATCTTGCGTTGCACATATCAATGAAATTTCAGGAGGACACGTTGGCTAGAGTTCTTGTAGACACAGGATCTTCTCTGAATATTTTACCGAAGAGGACTCTCGATAAGTTGGCATACCAAGGAGGAATCATGAGACCCACGTCATTAATTGTCAAAGCTTTTGATGGTTCACGTAGATATGTGATGGGAGAAATTGAGCTACCGGTTTTGATTTGCCCTCAGGAATTCAATGTTCTGTTTCAAGTCTTAGATATTAATCCTGCCTATAGCTGTCTGCTAGGAAGGCCCTGGATCCATGAGGCTGGCGCTGTCACCTCAACCCTACATCAGAAAATGAAGTTTGTAGTTGATGATAAGTTGGTCATTGTGCATGGGGAAGAAGACTTGATGGTTAGTAATCTATCGTCCTTCCGTTACATCGAGGCTAATGAGGATGCTTTGGATACTTCTTTCCAAGCCTTGGAAATAGCTAATGCAGTTATGATTGACAATGAGAAGCCAGTGGTACTGGAATATCCATCCTTTGCTTCGTATAAAAGTATCCAGTCTGCCCTTCAAAAAGGCGTACCCGCAGGTTGGGGCGAAGTTATTGAGGTTGAGAAGAGGAACCGACACCAAGGGTTGGGTTACAGACCAACTCCAGAAGATGAGGCTGCTTCAGGTACAAGAGGAAGAGGAATGAAGAAAAAGACTGTGCAGGAAACATTTGTCAGAGGTGGACATCAAGTCCATACAATCATTGGAAGTGCTGAAGAAGAGGAAGATATTGATCGTTTGGTCTTTCGCCAGAAAGGCGCGTTAAGCAATTGGGAGTCTGTTGAAATCCCAACTTTGTACCCAGAACCAGAGTAACTTGTTTTGATTTGTTGTTTTCATCTCCCTAGTCTTGCCCAAAGCTAGTGGATTGTTTTGTACGGGCCTCCGTTTTCAATATCTTAATCAATGAAATGACTTTTTGCTAAAATTCTCGTTGTCTTTACTTTATTGCATTCAGTTTCTAAAAATGGCAATCTTTTCTAACAAAAACATCTTCATCTCGCATGTTCTTGAATTGTTGTGCATTTTAATAATATAAGTCATTCTACCATGCAGAATGAATCATAAACCTATTGTATTCAATGACCTTGATCTTACCATTGACTTCGACTCCCCTGTCTATCAAGCTAAGGAGGAGGAAGATTATGAGGTGCCCAAGGATCTAGTAGATATGTGTGACTACCAGTATACGGATCTCCAGCCTCATGAGGAGCAGGTGGATGTCATCAATCTTGGCACTGAGGATGAGAAGAAAGAGGTTAAGATTGGAGCATCACTGAAACCAGAAATTAGACAGCGGTTGATTTCACTCCTTAAAGAGTATGTGGACGTGTTCGCTTGGTCCTACCAAGACATGCCTAGTTTAGACACAGATATTGTGGTCCACAAGTTACTGCTCAAGCCTGAGTGCCCGCCAGTAAAGCAAAAGCTTCGCAGAAGTCATCCTGACATGGCCCTCAAAATTTGAGATGAAGTTAAGAGACAATTAGATGCCAGATTATTAGCAGTTTCCAAATACCCAGAGTGGGTAGCTAATATTGTTCCAGTTATGAAGAAAAATGGAAAGGTACGAATGTGCGTGGACTATAGGGACCTTAACAAAGCTAGTACCAAGGATGATTTTCCCCTACCGCATATTGACATGCTGGTAGACAACACGACTCGTTTCGCCATGTTCTCATTTATGGACGGTTTTTCAGGCTACAATCATATTAGAATGGATCCAACTGACATGGACAAGACTACTTTCATCACCCCGTGGGGTACTTATTGTTACAAGGTTATGCCTTTTGGGTTGAAGAATGTCGGGGCAACTTACCAGAGAGCTATGGTGACCCTGTTCCATGATATGATCCACAAAGAGATTGAAGTGAACGTGGACGACATGATAGCCAAATCACAAAGTGAGGAGGAGCACGTAGATCACTTGTTAAAATTGTTTAAGAGGCTTCAAAAGTATCAGTTGAGGTTAAACCCTGCAAAGTGTACCTTTGGAGTCAGGTCAGGGAAGCTATTGGGTTTCATTGTTAGCCAGAAGGGCATTGAAGTGGATCCAGATAAAGTGCGAGCAATTCAAGAAATGCCAGCTCCACAAACCGAGTCTCAAGTTAGAGGATTTTTGGGCCGTTTGAATTACATCTCCAGGTTCATCTCCAACATGACTCCGATATGTGTGCCAATTTTCAAATTACTCCGTAAGAATCAGCCAGTAGAATGGAATGCTGATTGTCAACAAGCTTTCGAGAAACTCAAAAGTTATCTCCAAGAACCTCCTATTCTAATTCCTCCAGTTCTCGGAAGACCTCTCTTTATGTATTTGACTATTTTGGAAGAATCTATGGGCTGTGTTTTGGGATAGCACGACGAGACTGGCCGGAAAGAACATGCAATTTATTATCTGAGTAAGAAGTTTGCAGACAGTGAAAGTCGTTACTCACTACTTGAAAAGACCTGTTGCGCTCTGGCTTGGGCCGCCAAACGTCTAAGACAGTACCTGATTTGTCATACTACCTTGTTGATTTCCAATATGGATCCGATAAAGTACATTTTTGAGAAACCTACTCAAACGGGTAGACTTGCCCGCTGGCACATGTTATTATCTGAATATGACATTCAATATGTCACTCAAAAGGCCATTAAAGGAAGTGTTCTTTCAGAATATCTTGTCGATCAACCAGTTGAAGACTATGAACCACTCAAGTTTGATTTCCCTGACGAGGACATTATGGCAGTGAAAGATGGTGAAGAGTCAAACTCTGAAGAAGATCCCAGGGCTGAGTATAGGTGGAAGATGATGTTCGACGGTTCGTCTAATTACAAGGGGCATGAAGTAGGTGTTGTTATAATTAATCCTAAAGGTGGCTACACCCCTTTTACAGCTAGGTTGGATTTTGGGTGTACGAATAATATTGCTGAGTATGAGGCGTGCATTCTGGGTCTGGAAGCTGCAATCGATCTTGGAATCTGTTTTCTTAAAGTTATGGGTGATTATGCTCTAGTCATTTATCAAATCAGAGGCGAGTGAGAGACAAAGGATGAAAAGCTTATCCCTTATCATGCATATGCTTTGGAGTTGATTAAGTGTTTTGATGAGATAACTTTTCGCCATGTGCCACGTACTGAGAATCATGTGGCTGATGCTTTAGCAACACTGGCTTCGATGTGGCAAGTTAGATTTATCAATGAATCTTCAGTAATCAGTATTGAAAGGAGGACTGAGCTTGCCTATTGCCAGTCCATTGAAGAAGAATCAGACGGCAAACCTTGGTTCCATGACATTTTGAACTTCCTAAAGAATCAGGAATATCCGGCCAACGCCTTTGTTCTTGATAGGAAGACTCTGCGAAGATTGTCAGCCAAGTTCTTCATCAGCAACGGTCTACTGTACAAAAGGAATCATGATATGGTTTTGTTAAGATGTGTCGATAAGAGGGAAGCAGACTTACTGATCCATGATATCCATGAAGGAGCTTTTGGCACCCATGCCAACAAACATGCCATGGTTAAGAAGATTTTGAGGGCTGGATACTATTAGTTGACTATGGAAACTGATTGCATCCGGTACGCTAGAAAATGCCATAAATGTCAGATTTATGCAGACAAAATGCATGTTCCTCCTACTCTGTTGAATGTGCTATCATCGCCCTGGCCGTTCTCTATGTGGGGCATCGATATGATTGGGGCAATTGAGCCTAAAGCGTCTAATGGGCATCGCTTCATTTTGGTGGCTATAGATTACTTTACCAAGTGGGTGGTGTCATACCCCAAATTTTGACCACTAAGATTTCCCATCATTATGCAAATCATCATCACAATATGGATGAACCATCATGCCACATCAAATGCCTCAAGGGTTGTTGAGCATTCACTACAATCAAAATTAGGGTTTTAAGCCCTCTCAGAGCCTTAGACAAAGGATCAATCAAGGAATGACTTGATCTTTAACTTGTCTAGCCTCTAAAATATCCATAATGGATCAAAAGGACTCCCACTTCAAGGATTAAGCACAAGGCTCCTCCCTTCTAGGTGGATCAAGTTTCAAGATCGACAGTGTCACCGAATTAGGGTTTTGGTCGACCAGGGCCTCTAGATGGAAAATTTTCATCTGGGTACAAACCAATGATCCAAAACATAACCTAATATACTCCATGGAACCTCATGGACCCAATCATCAAGTCAATTTGACCTTAGGGGATGCATACATCAAAAATCAGGAATTAGAGTTTCTTGACCTAATTCACCCCTAAGTTGACTTTTGGGACAAATCATGAACCAAGACCTCAATACATGATTTGAGGGTCTCTAATATACTATATTGATCCATTTTCAACAATGGATTAATCCAAGAAGCTTGAGCAACAAGTCTCAATTTCATCTGCACCACAATTAGGGTTTCGCGAGGAAAGTCAACTGTAACTTTGACTTTTGACCAGGACATGCTCTCAAACCCTAAGACATGATTAAATATACCCTATGACACCCATGGAACATGTCCATCAAGTTTGATTTAGGTCAAGGACATGATTTCCTGAAGAATTGCACAGTTTGGAATTCATCTGATAAAAAGTCAACTGTACACAAAAGTCAACTTTGACTTTTTGAGATTTCTCACCAAAATGGATTTTTAACCCTAAAATGATGTTAATGTATGATTTGAATCATCATTCGTCAAGGAAAATCAAAGAAAGTGGGATAACTTGTAAAAGAGGTAACCATAAAAACTTAGAAAAATTTCTAAGTTATGGAAAAAGTGACACTAATGTGCCAACTTTGGAGGACCATAACTCCTAAACCACAAGGCCATTGTTCCCCATTCAAAGCTTGATTTGTAGATCACATTGCCCTCTACAAAAGCTTCATACTAACTTATGTCCAAATTCCTCATGGATTTTGAGTTATGGAGTGATCAAAATCAAGAAAAGTCACTTTGTTCCAACACTTAGTGAAAATTTCACTAAGTCAGATTTTACCTTACTTTTTGCCAAATGTAGGGGGATTTTTCACTTGTATTCAAAAGAGATCAAAACCAAACATGCTCAAACAGTTGTTGTTTTATGTAAGGGCTTTCCAAAATGGCCAAGAACATTACCAAATTCAATTTGAGCCATGAGATATGACATTGGCAAGTTGCCTTGCTGAAATCTGCCAAGGCAAGGCAGATTTTTCACTTTTGGTCTATTTGCCAAAATCAGCCAAATCCAAATTCTCCTATCCACTTGGACACCTCTGAGGATTGAATCTAAAGGGGACAATCACTGAGCCAAGCCTCCAAAGTCTTTGGAACAAGAAATAGCATATTGAACCTAGAATTGCCAAAATAGGGACAAGACTCCAATTTTGGATTAGAGCATTCAATGGAAGCATCAAGGTGGCATGGACTGAGACATTCTCAACTGAATTCAGTCAAGACTTATCCAATACCAAGGGGACCAGTAGCATGTACCCTAACATCTAGTCAATGACTAGAAGAGACTTGGATTTTCATTTGCCAACATTGGCCAAACCTACTCAGCAGTTGCCATTCACTATTCCTTGCAAAACAAACTTGCTCTACTATAAATAGAGCTCATTTATGAATAGTTTGAGTACACCAAAGTCATCAAACAGATGCTTTCCTCAAAATCTCTTCTTTCACTCCAATTTTGCCTTCTAAGGCAAGTCACTATCGGGTTTTGAGTTTGAGAGCTTTTCCAATCAAACCAATCACACACACACACACCTCACATACATCATATAGAAGTGATCCAAACACTCATATAACATCTAGAACACAGATTTCAGAAAATCACCAGCCAATTGCTCAAGTTCTTGACAGTTTTGCAGTTGAGGTACCATCTTCAACTCCAAACCATTTCAATCCATTCCAAGCATCCAGACACACTCCATGGCACTTAGGGAAGCTATCCAGATCATTGGAACCTAGCTGTAACACCTCCAACACAAATCACGATCACCAACTGCAAGTGGTAAGCATGAGCTCTTCTAACTCTATGATCCATGCAATTTTTGCTGCAAAATAATTTGGCCATATGTTCATAATCATGCATGGAATGTTTCCCCTCAATTAATTACATTATTTGAATCGTGTATCAAAAATCCTAGCCTTCATGCAGAAATTAGGGTTCTTGAGGATTTTTCATGATTTCTTGTTATATGTTTAATTTAAATGAAATTAAATACCATAAACATGATCGTGAGGTTGAAACGAGTTGATTGGTATGTGGATTACATGATATGATTAAGTATTCAGTGAGATTGGAGAGAAAATGCAAATCTGGGCAAAACTGAAAAACGTGCGTGTTCTTGCCTTTGTTCTTGGCGCCATTTTCCAATATTTGAATATTTGAATTTTGTGATTTTATTTAATTGATTCAAAAATTAATTTCTCTCTGACTTTTAATGATTTTGAGTTGATTCTTTTTTTAATAATTCACAAAAATGTTAAAATATTTTATTTTCCAAAAAAATCCCAAAAATTTTATTTATTTTGTATAATTGATATTTTTGCAAAGAATTAATGTTTTAATTGTTTTTAACACTTAAAATATTTTTTCCACATTGATTTTGCAACTTTTAATGCTTTCTAATTATTTTGTAGGTCAATACTTAATTTTTGAAGCATTAATCCAAGATCACAATTTGTTTTTCATATGTTAAACAATTTTGATCATTTTAATTGAATTTTTATTCAATTAAATACATTTTTGAAAACAAATTAGGGTTTTTTGGATTAATTCAACCCTCATAAATCATTTTCAAAACACTTTTGGGCCTCTAATAGAGTGTAAGACCCAACCCTTTGTAAATACAACCTATTTTGGGCCTCACTTATGGTATAAGTCCCGTTGTATTACAAAAAGTTCGACGCGATCATCATCCGTTGAAAAACAAACCTTGGGCCTACCCTCGAGTAGTAAGACCCATTTCTTTTCTTTAAAAAATTTTTGGGCCTCTAATAGAGTGTAAGACTCAATCCTTTTTTTGAACAAATCATTTTTGGGCCTCAGTATATTGTATAAGTCCTGATACCGTAAAAAACGAACGACGCGATCGTCGCCTTTTGAAAAATAACTTTTGGGCCTACCCTCGAGTAGTAAGACCCATTTCTTTTCTTAAAAATTTTGGGCCTCTCCTTGAGCTATAAGACCCATTCAAAAACTTTTTGGGCCTCTATTAGAGTGTAAGACCCAACCCCCATTTAACCAAAACAATTTTGGGCCTCACTTATTGCATAAGTCCCTCTGCGTTAAAAGAAAATCTCGGCGCGATCGCCATTTTAAACGGAAAAACTTTGGGCCTACCCTCGTGTTATAAGCCCCACTCTTTTTCTTTAAAAACTTTTTGGGCCTCTTGAGAGAGTGTAAGACCCATCCCTTTGTAAATACAAACCTATTTTGGGCCTCACTTATTGTATAAGTCCCGTTGTATTTTAAAAAGTTCGACGCGATCATCATCCATTGAAAAACAAACTTTTGGGCCTACCCTCGTGTTATAAGCCCCACTCTTTTTCTTTAAAAACTTTTTGGGCCTTTTGAGAGAGTGTAAGACCCATCCCTTTGTACAGAAAACCTTTTTGGGCCACAATCACTTATATAAGTCCCTATGTACAAATTCAAACAGTGTGCTCCCTGATAGAACCCTGGGCCTCTCCTTGAGCTGTAAGCCCCAAATCTTCCTTTTTCAAAGAAATTTCTCCTTTGATTTTGAAATATAATGTTGTTTTCAATCTTTCTTTGTTGAACAACTAACCAAACAGCATGGAAGCTCTACAACCGAGTAAGTGTTTATCCGCTTTCATTTACCGCTTTCATATACATATAACTGTATTGTGGGGCTGTTTCGCTGTAAGTCTTCTTTCATAAACTTATATCAACTGTGTAATAATAGTATAGATATTTAGAGTTTCCCCGGCAACTACGTCTAGAACTAGGTGACGCCGTTTCATTTATTCATAGAAATAGACAACTAGATCCCCAATAGGATCACCAGATACAGTCTTCTCTTCGGCTGTCCTCATTAGGAATTGTCAAGAAACTCTACTCCCAGAGATGAATGTATTCTCCGTGAATGGCATCTTTGAGTTTCTTCCAAATTCTTGAACTTTCCTGGCTTGATCTATTCCTTGTGACTAGCCTGTCTTGAATTTCTCGGGGTTTGGGGACCCACGGGCTTCTTAAAAGCATCGGCCTCTTCTTGGGCATCGTACAAGGACCCACAGGCTTCCTAAAAGCAATCCCGCCTCCTCTTGGGCTTAGTACAAGGACCCGTCGGCTTCTTAAAAGTATTCACAACCTCCTCTTAGGCTTCGTATAATGATCTCTTCCTCCGGGAATGATAGCCTCCTCTTGGGCTTCGTACAAGGACCTCTCGGCTTCTTAAAAGTTTCCAGCCTCCTCTTGGGCTTCGTACAAATTGTCCCGACGACCTCCTAAAGGTATAGGAATAGAACTTAATCATCTTCATAGAACAGTCCTTTCAAAGAGTCTATTACTGTTTCTCAAAGGATAGTACAAAAGATGAAACTCTAGACTTGGACAGTCTAATCTCCTTGAGTCTCAAAGACATTCTCAAGTGACCCCTTCGTTAAATAGGAAGGAACCCCATAGACTCGGACAATATCAATACCCTTTGGATTTCCCGTTTCCTCAAAGAACAGGAGATAACCTTGATCCTCGCATCAAAAATCCCTGAGTACAGTGTTACTCATATAAGAACTGATTTTCTCTTTAAAAATCAGTATACTGGACCTGTCACTCAACTGAAACAGTAACCACAGCCTCCTCTTAGGCTTTGTATAATGATCCTTCTCCAGTAAAATTAGCCTCTCTCTTAGGCTTTGTACAATGATTCTCCCCAGCGGAGTCAAACAACGTTTAGCCTCTCTCTCGGGCTTTGTACGAGACACATAAGAGACTCCCTCGTTGAGTCAATCACCCCTCTCGCCTCCATCTCGGGCTTCATACGAGATACAAAAAGGTTCTTATTGAGCCAAACAAATTTTAGCCTCCATCTCGGGCTTTGTACGAGATACAAAAACACTCTCTTGTTGAGTATAAAAGATCCTCTTGTATGATCAACCCCTTTAGCCTCCATCTCGGGCTTTGTACGAGATACAAAAACACTCTCTTATTGAGTATAAAAGATCCTCTTGTAGGATCAACCCCCTTTAGCCTCTGTTCGGGCTTCGTACGAGACACACAAAAATACCCTCTTGTTGGGCCGATAGCCTCCTCTTAGGCTTTGTATAAGAAAACCACTGGTTGTTCCAATCAACCTTTTAGCATCAAAGTTGTGCCTCGTTCACAGTACACAAACATCAACAAATCCTTCCATCTAATCGCTGTAAGCGGCAAGCCTATGGATCATCTACATCCATGCCACTGTCCCTCTTTTAGCATGAGAAATTCCTAAGGAAATATAGCATTGCTCTACACTGAGTTAAAGTCTTCTCCTTCAGGTTAAAAATCCCCTTTAAAGGAAATTATGGCATTGCCGGAGTCACACATCCCAGTTAAAGTAATTCTCCTTTATAAACAGTTGTGACATACAACCCCCTCTTTAGAGATGACAAATTCTCTCTAAAGTCAAACCCTTTTAGCTGCACATCTTGGGCTTTGAACAAGATACAAATAGACTCTTCAGCTTCACATCTTGGGCTTTGAACAAGATACAAACTACCTTCAGCTTCATATCTTGGGCTTTGAACAAGATACAAATCACCTTTCGCTTCACGTCTTCGGCTTCGAAGAAGACACCAAAAATAATCATTTCCTCCCATAGAATAGGAGGAACTACGAACGCTCTGATTTCCCTATTTCAGTAAACGGGAATACGTAGGCATAAGATCGAAAGAAAAGATCTTAGCGAGCACACTAAACAAAAACCCAAAATCCCATACTCTCATATATCTATCAAAAAGCATCAGTCCTCACATCCTAATCCTTGTTCCCCGCCAGAAACCTGTCATTATGTCAAAATAACACAAGAAAGGCCCCACCACATTGATCGCATTTGTAACCTAACAGACCGTTGTTTAAACCCAGTATGCAAGCAGGGCTAATTGGAGACATCTATTTCCCTTCCTTCATCAGCTCACAATAGGATAAAAAATGAATCGACCTGTAGTAAACTGACTCCAGAGAGCGACCGCGCTTAAGAACCGCGTCCAAAATCGCTCGCTACAGAAAAGTGGCGCCCACCGTGGGGCCAAAAATTCTTTCTTAAACGTTTAAGGTGAAAACCTTGGAAAAATCTTTTTCATGGCGGTGGCCACCACAGAAAAGTGGCGCCCACTGTGGGGCAAAAAATTCTTTCTTAAACGTTTAAGGTGAAAACCTTGGACAAATCTTTTTCATGGCGGTGGTCGCTACAGAAAAGTGGCGCCCACCGTGGGGCCCGACAAGGAATCTTGTCTTTCTTATCTCTCTGGTTGAAACCTTAAGTCTGAAAACCACAGAATGGCGCCTCCGCCGGGGAACCATTTTCTGTCAGGAACATAAGATTCTTAGCTTGTAAAAGTCTAAGACATTAGGACAAATATATATACTGCTTTTCCTAATTGATATATGTGTTTATTTTTATGCTAATGGAAGTGCGTGTGATGTCGCATGTGGAAAGATTGAGTATACACTTAAGATAAGTGATGGCGACGAGGTCGACCATCAACCTTAGTGGAGGCTGACCAATGCAACCCATTCTCTCACCTAGACAATGGGCCGATTGTGATGTCTGAGAAGCTGAGGAGCCAAACCCTTTTGTAGTGCGGAAACTATCGGAAATAGTTGTCACGCGATACTACCCTCATTTGAGGCTGGTGATCTATTCTCGGTGAATGGCACTTACTATAAGATTGCTCTACAACTCGCTGGCGATCCGCTTATTGTTTTGTTTTCCTGGGAGGAGCTGATGATAATGAGTACAGGTACAAAAATCACCTTAGTATAAACCTTTGGGGATGGGTAGAGCCTTGACTTCATGACAACGACCCTTTGACCCCATGTTTTTTCTATGTTTTTGTGTGCTGCATTCATTTAAAACATTAAAACATTCAGAAAAAAAAATCTCTTCTAGTCTCTCTGTTTTTCAAATTAAACTAAGACTGTGATTGCAAATATCAGAGAAAAGGATTGTGCTAATGGATTTAGGTAGAAGGATAACTCATAAGTACACCTTCAGGATTCCAAAACTAGAGGATTTAAGAGGTTTGGCGAGGATGATCACAAACCAAGAGGCTTTCAGAGCCAAGCACGGAGGTTTGCTACCACTGTTAAGAGTCCATGTGATTGAGGGAATCATGGACGCACTCGTTCAATTCTACGATCTGGTTTATCACTGTTTCACATTCCTGGATTACCAGCTCGCGCCAATGCTGGAGGAGTATTCTCATCTGATTGATCTACACATTACAGATCGAGCTCTATTTTCTGGACTGGAAGAAATTCCAAAGAATCAGACCATTGTAAGAGCGATTCATTTGGACGAATCTGAGGTCAGGACTCACATGACCGCTAAGGGTGGCATCCAAGGTTTGCCAGCCCAGTTCTTGACAAAGAAAGCCCTGTACTTTGCCAGTATCGGGAACGTGACTGCTTTTGAAAGCATCTTTGTCTTACTCACCCACAGATTATTTCTGTTGTCCAACATTAATAATTTCGTCGATATCAACGCTATTAAGGTTTTTCTCATTGGAAACCATGTGCTGACTTTGCTCGCAGATGCGTATCATTCTGTACACTTAGGGAATTTGTACAGCGGAGGGGAAATCACATGTTGTGTACCTTTGCTTTACAAATGGTTTATCTCCCATTTACCTAAGTCTGTTGCTTTCTGGGATCATAAGAGTGCCTTGCGCTAGTCGCAGAAGATCATGTCTCTCACCAACTCTGATATAGATTGGTGCAATAGGATCTATGATGGAATCAGAATCATTGACCATTGTGGAAACTTCCCCAACGTACCCCTTATAGGAACTAAGGGAGGAATCAACTATCATCCGATATTGGTTCGCTGTCAATTTGGATACCCGATGAGACACATCCCATGGGGTGTTCATCTGGAAGGTCTTTTCTTCAAGGAAGGAGAAAGTGACAGAGCACTAAAGACGGAAATAGTGCACGCTTGGAAACATGTTCATAAGAAATGACAGGAGTCTCTGGGAAAACCAGACTGTGTCTCGGTGGAGCCTTATCTCCACTGGGTACAAACTAGAGCTCTCAAGCTAAAAATGCCTTATCCTCGTTATGGAATTCTTCCGCCGAGGGAATCTGTCATGTATTTCATGACGGAAACTGAAAAGCTTCAGGTTACCCTCAACAAAGTTCAAAAGGAGAGAAGGTCTTGGAAGAACAAGTACCGCACCCTCGACGTAGAGTGCATCAAAATACAACAACTGCTGAAAGATAAGGACGCTCTGATTGAAATTTTGGAGCAACATGCTGTAGAGATTCAAGATGACCAAAGGAATTTGCTCACCCCTTTCACCTGGAAAAGGAATAACAACCCGACAACGACTCAAGAGCACCGGTCAAAGAAAAGGAAGATACCAGAATCAACACCCGAGTTCTCTCAGGACCCATTAGCTTAGGTTTCTGTTTCTGCACTTTGTAATCTACTGTATTTTTGTTTCCGCAATCCTTTGAATTTCAATAAAAAGGGGTTTCCCCACCGTTTGATATTTGCAATCTAATTGTCGAAGTTTATTTTGATTAAACCAAAAAACAATTAATATAATCATTGCATTCATCATTCTCACATCACGTATTCTTCTTACCTACGAATCTCACGTTTGTGTCTCGGTTCTAGAGTCAAACTGTCTCATTCGTACAATACTCGGGCTAATCGTCAGAAAAAGATGGATGATCTTGAGGAAGAGAACAGAGAGTTGAAAGAAGAGATCGACGCTCTGAGAGAGGATATGAGAAAGCTTCGTAACGACATGCAAGCCATGGCAGAAGCTCAGCTACAAAGGACTGTGATCTCAGAGATCACCTCAGCGCCCATAGTGGAGAAGTTTGATCCTAGGTATCAGATGCCGAAAGATCGTCCCTGGGGCATGCCTGCAAACTATATCCTGGAAGGATATGTTCCGCCGATCATTGAAGATCAAAGAATCGTGATAGATGCCGCTGGGCCTGAAGGTTACAAACTTCGGGAAAGCGAAGATGCCAGAGGCATATTGAAGACTCCTGAAGGTTACAAACTTCGGGAAATGCCAAGATTCACTGCCGTAGTCACGAAACCACCCCCTGTGTTGCACACTATCCCAGAAGGATAGATTCCACGATACCTTCTGGTAAAAAGGAAACTATGTTTGACCGAATGGATGGATTCCAGGAATAGTTCTTGGAAATGCATAAGGAGCTGCAAGCCATTCGCAGTCAGGATTTATTTGGAAAGGACGCCGCAGACCTCTGCTTGGTCCCCAATGTGAAAGTTCCACACAAGTTCCAAGTGCCCGACTTTGAAAAATACAAGGGTAACTCTTGCCCTCAAAGCCACCTGGTGATGTACGCACGGCGAATGTCAGCTCAGACGGAGAATTAGGGCCTGCTGATTCACAACTTCCAGGATAGTTTAACCGGTGCCGCACTCAAATGGTACATGGGTTTAAACCGTACTACGATCAGTACATTCAGAGATCTTGGTACTGCCTTCGTATAACAATACAAATACAATTTGGACATGGCACCGGACAGAGATCAACTTAGATCAATGTCACAAAAGTACAAGGAAACCTTTAAGGAGTATGCTCAAAGGTGGCGTGAAATTGCCGCTCAAATTTGTCCACCTCTTGAGGAAAAAGAGATGACAAAGATCTTCTTAAAAACCTTAAGCTCATTTTACTATGACCGAATGGTTGCCAGTGCGCCCAGTGATTTCACCGAGATGGTCGGCATGGGCGTACGTCTTGAGGAAGCCGTCCGAGAAGGACGTTTGGTAAAAGACACTGGATCGATGAGCGGTACTAAAAAATACGGTAGTGCTCTCCCTAAGAAAAAAGAGCAAGATATTGGGAATATCTCTCTCAGAAAGCAAAGGCGACGTTATCAACCGGTAGCAGCTGTGACTCCTACTATCAACCCTGCGCCTATTCCTACGTATCAACCTCAGGTTGCGCAGAGCCAACCTAATCAGCAGAGGACACAACAGCCTCTTCAGCAGGCTCGTCCTTCATATAACAACAACCGTACAACACGGTCATCAGGGTTTGATCCTATACCCATGTTGTACGCAGAACTATTTCCGTTACTACTGGCTAAGGGGCACATCTAGACTAAGTCTCCTCTTACAGTACCGGAAAATCCGCCTTTTTGGTTTAAGGTGGATCAAACTTGCCCTTACCACCAAGGAGGTCCAGGGCATAACATTGAGAATTGTCTCAATTTCAAGTCTGACATGCAAAAGATTGTTAGGAGCGGGCTCTTATCTTTCAAAGATACGAATCCCAATGTTCTCACGAACCTGCTGCCTCAACACGAGAAAGCTGCAGTCAATCTGATTGAGAGAGAGTCAAACAACGTCTATAAAATTCACGATGTACTCTTGTTGAGGACCAATTTGGTCAAGATGCATTGTAGACAGAGTGGATATGGCCATGTGCCACCTCATAATTATCACCAGTGTGATATCTGCTCTAAAAACAATCAAGGATGTTCGGTAGTGCAACCAGCTCTACAGGAACAGATAGATCTCGGATGGATCCAAGAGCACCGAGTTCGTGGAGTTAACATGGTCTATACGAACTCCAACGTTATTCAGAACCACGACATCTGTGCAATGAATGTCAACTTGGTGGCAATGCACTCAAGGCAAATCCAGTATCATAATCTGCCACGGCACGATTACAGTTCCTGTCTGATTTGCTCGGTAAACAAACAGGGATGCTCTTTCATACAAGAGGCCCTCAAGCGTCAGATGGATCTTGGATGGATCCAAGACTACCATGATAGGAACCCTTATCAGATCAACATGGTTCAGATCTTTGATATTCGCGTGATGAATACCAACTTAGTAGAGTTACATGCTGAACAGGTCCGACTCGGATTCCTGATATCACATGATTATCGAAGCTGTAAATCGGGTTGCGAAAATGATCGAGGTTGTACCCTTGTCCAGGAGGCACTTCAGCACTTGTTAAATCACTGGTGGATGCCAATCAACATGGATGAAGATACTCAGCAGATTAGTATCAGTAACAGGAATCCCGCCCGGCGTCAAAGTCAGGATGTCTGATCTGTGGAAGCTAACCTAGTGAGGTTACATTGTATTCAAAGTGGGCGTGGCCAGGTGCCGCCACACAATTATGACCGTTGTAGCGTCTGTTCGAAAAGTAACCAAGGGTGTTACCTTGTGAGAGCAGCTCTTCAGGGTCAGGTAGATCGTGGAGATATTCGTCCATATTCGGGTTCTGGACCCATCAACTGGACGCCGAACTACCTTGCCGATCAAGTCGAGGACGTTGTCACAATCTTTGGTCATCATAGGACCAGGGATGTTTTTGCCATTATCCCTCTACTTGACGAATCTAGAGCTCCCAACCGGGAACGGATCGAGATTACTTATGATGGTCAGAAAAATCAGAAGGTTCCCATAGTCATCTATCTCCCGGGACCACTACTGTATGAATCAACTAAGGCTATCCCTTACAAATATGGTGCAACAATAGTTGAAAATGGAAAGGAAATTCCATTACCCTCCGTCGTGAATATTGCGGACATCAGTCGCGTAACACGGAGTGGTAGAATCTTCAACCGAGGGGTTGGGGAACTTAACAAAGAAAAGGAACTTCAGACAGAAGCTCCCGATCCATCAGTCGGTCAATCCAGTAATCCCGACCTTTCGAAAAATGATGATGAGATGCTGAAGCTCATCCAAAGGAGTGAATACAACATTGTTAATCAACTGTTACAAACTCCTTCAAAGATCTCTGTGTTATCACTGTTACTCAGTTCAGAAGCGCATAGGGAGGCTCTACAGAAAGTCTTGGAGCAAGCCTTTGTGGAACAGGATGTAACAATCAGACAGTTTGATAGTATTGTCTCTAACATCACTTCCTGCAATAATTTGGGATTTAGTGATGAGGAATTACCCGAAGAGGGTCACCGTCATAACATGGTACTCAACATTACAGTTAACTGCCAGGACGATGCTTTAGCCAGCGTACTGGTAGACACAGGGTCAACCCTGAATGTTATGCCGAAGTCTACTTTGATGCAATTATCATTCAAAGGCCCTCCGATGAGAACCAGCGAGGTCGTCGTCAAAGCATTCGACGGATCCAGAAAAGCGGTTATCGGCGAAGTTGACCTTCCCATAACTATCGGTCCTCACACTTTCCAAGTCACTTTCCAGGTCATGGACATCCGGGCAACATACAGTTGTTTATTAGGAAGACCTTGGATACATCAGGTTGGTGCGGTCACTTCAACCCTCCACCAAAAGCTAAAGTTCGTCCAGAACGGCCAACTCATCACAGTCTGTGGGGAACAGGCCTTGCTCGTCAGCAATTTATCGTCATCCACTTATGTGGAACCAGAAGGGATAATCAGAACCCAATTCCAAACGCTTTCGTTACACAAGGATGAACAATCCGGAGGAGGAACTTCGATTTACTCATACAACGATGATATCAAAGCGGTCGAGAGTACCAATACAAAAGGATGGGGACAACTTGTCATTCCTATTGACAATAAAACAAAGAAGGGTCTTGGTTTTTCTGTAACCTGTACCCAGACAGCTGCCAACGATGAAAGTCTTCATCCCCTTCAAAATTTATTCCACAGTGGAGGTTTTCTTCACCCAGTCCCTCAAGCAGTCCATGCTATTAATGAGGAAGATCCCTCTGACACAGAGGAAGAATGGAAGTCCTACCTTAACGAGGACGGATATATGTCTCAGGAAGAGGTGCCTATACCATTTTGCTATCCTGCACAGAGTCCGAGATTTATACCACGGTCAGATGTCGAAATGATATATGGAGATTGTGATCCGGAAGGATGTCGTGCTCTGCCAAATTCATTAGAGGAAGGCACTCTGATGAAAGACAACTTTGACCACAATTACTATGGCAAGATGGATGGCCTGCCAATGTGGCAGTCTTACCCAGGAGACTTGGGGCCAGAAAGTCAGCCGAGTAACGAAACTCAGCTGAGCATCATTGAACATAATACCTGTGTCCCCACCATATCATGGGATCAACACTCAGGTCATTCAGAAACTAATCAACATAACGATGAATTTGCAATGTTTGCAGGACTTGAATTCATCAACTATGCTTTTCCCGAGGTCAACATCATCGTGAGAGATGACTCCTCCAGTTCGAAAGAAGGGTGGGACACCCTGGGACAACCGAGTGGAAAATACGACTATATGGTCAAGTACACCGCTCCCGAAAGCTCCCGTATCAGGCTCGAAGATATCCAACCAACTGGATGGGGAGATACAGTTGAGAGCACCAATGCTATGCAAAATACAACTGAGGAATTCTCCTACGACAATTCTGCCTGGGAAACAGATTCCAATGATCCTGCTCCACCAGAAGTCAGCGTTATTTCTGAAGACAAATCAAAGAAGGTGCAGACTTTGTGATTCACCGAGGAGTTTGCCGCCAATGGGTTGTCGTCGAGGTTCCGAAGGTCGTTCATCAGTCAAAGTAATTGCCATCTTTTAACCTTTCACCCTGCCCAGGTGAAACGAATGTTTTGATAGGGCTCACTTTCTGTAAATTTCCCTCTTCGCTTCGCCCAAAGCGACAGAGTTTTGTTTTATAGGGCTGTAGTTTCAAGAATCGACTTGTTCATTAATAAAATAACGTCGTTCTGTAATTTCCGCATTAATTGCTATTTTCTCTTTTTGCTTTTCAGAAAATGGTAATCCTAAAAAAAATTAAAAATAAAAACAAGCAGTAAAATAAATACACTGCACACACTTGCATTTTCTCTATCTCTTCTAAACACGAATCATCACGTCATGCAGATTGCTTGTTTTAAACCCCGTTGAAACATACGATCCGATGCCTTCTCCCAACTTTGAGTTCCCGGTATTTAGGGATGAAGAAGAAGTTGACGACAAAATTCTAGAAGAGATCTCCCGATTACTCAGACAAGAGGAAAGGTCAATTGAACCTCACAAAGAGCCGTTGGAAACGGTAAACTTGGGTTCGGAAAAAGAGAGAAAAGAAATTAGGATTGGGGCACTGCTCAGTCCAACTGCCAAAGAGAGTTTGATAAAGCTTCTCAAAGAATTCCCCGATGTATTCGCCTGGTCCTATCAGGATATGCCAGGGTTGGATACCAGCATCATGGAACATCACTTACCATTAAGATTGGAATGTTCGCCAGTAAAGCAAAGGTTGAGACGGACTCACCCGGACATGGCCATCAAAATCAAAGAGGAGGTACAGAAACAGATTGACGCTGGTTTCCTCGCTACATCTGAATATCCTCAATGGTTAGCCAACATCGTACCCATCCCCAAAAAGGACGGAAAGGTCAGAATGTGTGTTGATTACAGGGATCTAAACAAGGCAGGTCTAAAGGATGACTTTCCTTTACCACACATTGACATGCTGGTAGACAGCACAACAAAGTTCAAAATTTTCTCCTTCATGGATGGATTCTCGGGCTATAACCAGATCAAAATGGCGCCGAAAGACATGGAGAAAACTTCGTTAATTACCCCATAGGGTACCTTTTGTTACAAGGTAATGCCGTTCGGTTTGAAGAACGCCGGGGCAACCTATCAAAGGGCCATGACTACTCTGTTTCATGACATGATACACAAGGAAATCGAGGTATATGTCGATGATATGAT
Source organism: Lathyrus tuberosus (assembly GCA_022829125.1). Classification (NCBI taxonomy): domain Eukaryota; kingdom Viridiplantae; phylum Streptophyta; class Magnoliopsida; order Fabales; family Fabaceae; genus Lathyrus; species Lathyrus tuberosus. The sequence goes on from JALAZF010000251.1 coordinate 8,064,591, forward strand.
TGCAAAATCTAAGACAGAAGAGGAGCATGTGACCCACCTGTCGAAACTATTCGAGCATTTGAGGAAGTACAAACTCTGCTTGAATCCCAACAAGTGCACCTTCGGTGTCCGTTCAGGGAAACTACTAGGGTTCATCGTCAGCCAGAAAGGGATTGAGGTCGATCCTGACAAGGTCAAGGCCATTCGAGAAATGCCTTCTCCAAAAATTGAAAAACAAGTCAGAGGATTCTTGGGACGTTTGAACTACATCTCCAGATTCATATTCCTTATAACTGCCACATGTGCGCCGATTTTCAAATTACTAAAAAAGAACCAGGATTGCATTTGGTCAGAAGATTGCCAAACCACCTTCGACAGTATTAAGGAATACCTGTTGAATCCACTGATTCTATCACCCCCAGTGGAAGGAAGACCATTGATCATTTACCTCACAGTCCTAGAGGATTCAATGGGATGTGTACTTGCCCAACAAGACAAAACCAAACGGAAAGAGTCTGCCATCTACTATCTAAGCAAGAAATTCACCGACTGCGAGACTCGGTACATGATGTTTGAGAAAACTTGTTGCATTTTAGCTTGGGCAGCCAAACGTCTTCGCCAATACATGATTCGTCATACTACTTGGTTGGTTTCCGAGATGGATCCAATCAAGTATGTCTTCGAAAAGCCTGCTCTCACGGGAAGAATTGCCCGTTGGCAGATGTTATTATCAGAATATGACATAGAGTACCACGCTCAGAAAGCCGTTAAAGGAAGTATTTTAGCCGATCATTTGGCTCATCAACCGATTGACGATCAAGAATCAATCGGGTTTGACTTCCCAGACGAAGATGTCATGTATCTAAAGATGAAATACTGCGATGAACCGCTACCCAGTGAAGGGCCAAAACCAGATTCCCAATGAGGACTAATCTTTAATGGAGCAGTTAATCATTATGGAAACAGAATTGGGGCAATCATTGTTACCCCTCAGGGTACCCACATTCCTTTCAGTGCCAGACTTACATTCAAATGTACGAACAACGAGGCCGAATACGAAGCTTGTATTATGGGTCTCGAAGAAGCGATTGATTTAAGGATCAAAAACTTAGACGTATACGACGATTCAGCCTTGTTTATCAATCAGATAAAAGGAGATTGGAACACATACCAATCAGGACTGATTCCTTACAAAGACTATGCAAGAAAGTTGTTACCCTTCTTTAACAGAGTCGAGTTTTATCACGTCCCTCGTAGAGAGAATCACATGGCTGATGCCTTAGCCACTCTCTCTTCCATGATTAACGTAGGTTAATGGACTGACCTACCTAAGATCGACATAATGCGCCTTGAACGGACCGCTTACATCTTCACGATTGAAGCAGTCATAGACGACAAACCTTGGTATCATGATATCAAATGCTCCCTTCAGAAACAAGAGTACCCATCTGGGGCACTCAAAAAAGACAGGAAAATCCTCAGAAGATTGGCTGGAATCTTCTTCCTGAGCGGTGACACTCTTTATAAGAGGAATTTTGACTTGGTCTTGCTCCGATGTGTGGACAGACCAGAAGCAGACATGCTGATGAAAGAAATTCTTGAAGGATCCTTTGGCACTCATGCCAACGGACACACAATGGCGAGAAGAATTCTGAGAGCAGGGTATTACTGGTTGACCATGGAATCCTACTGCTACAAGTACATGAGGAGGTGTCACAAGTGTCAGATATACTCCGACAAAATTCATGTACCGCAAACGCATCTCAAGGTTCTTTCTTCCCCGTGGCCTTTTTCCATATGGGGAATCGACATGATTGGCTTGATCGAACCTAAGGCTTCAAACGGACATCGATTCATCCTGGTAGCCATTGACTATTTCACCAAGTGGGTCGAAGCAGCGTCGTATGCCAATGTAACCCGACAAGTGGTGGTCTGATTTATCAAAAATAATATCATCTGCCGTTCTGGTGTTCCAAGCCAGTTTATTACTGATAATGGATCTAACTTGAACAATAAGATGATGAAAGAGTTGTGCACAGAGTTCAAGATCGAACACCATAACTCATCTCCCTACCGACCCAAGTTGAACGGAGCAGTAGAAGCGGCTAATAAGAACATCAAGAAGATTGTTCAAAAGATGGTTGTAACCTACAAAGACTGGCACAAGATGTTACCCTTTTCTCTTCATGGTTATCGCATATTTGTCCGCACTTCAACAGGGGCAACCCCTTTCTCCCTAGTATATGGCATGGAAGCAGTGCTCCCCATAGAAGTAGAGATCCCATCAATTCGAGTATTGATGGAAGCTAAGCTTTCAGAAGCTGAATGGTTTCAAAGTCGGCACAACGAATTAAACCCGATCGAAGAGAAGCGAATCACGGCACTATGCCACAGTCAGTTGTAACAGCAGAGAATGAAGAAGGCGTTCGACAAAAAGGTCCGACCTCATATCTTCAGAAAAGGAGACCTCGTGCTCAAGAAGATATAATCGTTTCTCACTGATTCTCGGGGCAAATGGACCCCAAATTATGATGGCCCCTATGTGGTCACGAAAACTTTCTTAGGCGGTGCCTTGAGACTTGCAACCATGGACGGAGAGGAATTTGCCTACCCCACAAATGTTGATGTAGTCAAGAAATACTTCGCCTAAACTAAAAAAAAAAACGTCTCGGTGGATTGAAAACCCAAAAGAGCGGTCCAGGAAAAAGTTAGAGACATGGAAAAAATCATCCCGATGGATTGGAAATATCATAGTACAATCCAGGCAAAAATTAGGGATAATGGCAAGTAACTATGTTCAGCAGAGGCAAGTCCCTCAGCAGCAGTTACATCATCCATCGGAGGAAAACACCGGTCAAGGTCATCTTCGGCAGAAGCTCAGGATGTCCCGAATTCAAAGTTGATAGAAGGATAGTGGTCGTTATGTTTCAACGTAGCCTTTTTCCCTGTAAATTACCATTTTCAAACTTTGTACATACTCAATGGAATCACGCGTTTTGCTGATTTCCATCCTATCAATAAAATTTGAGCCTTTGTGCTTTTGTTTGTAATTATTATTTGTTTTAGCTTTACAGAACGACATTTTAACATGATCAACGATTCTTGAAATGAAACAAAAATGAATTTACTTGTCAAACTTTTTCTGCTTTTAAAAATAATAATAATAAAGATGGCAATTGCTTTTGACTGTTGAACATCGAAAGAACGTCGATTGCGTCTCCAAAGGCGTTTGAATTTCAAAGTGCAGAATCAAAGTACTCCTTCTAGGCCGGTACGCCTGGACGAAGGATCAACTGTATGAGATGCGGCTTTCCCATCTGATACCCACGGCAGAGTTCTTACCTCCTAAGCCTGACCAACATAGCTCCCAACAGGGACTATCTCTCATAAGAAGGGTAGAATTGCTATCTTAAACCAGCGATACTTCTTCGCCCCGCAATGGCCGAGTATCCAGTCGTGTTCATCTTTTAGTTTGTATGTCGCGTCAGTTTTGTCAGCATATACATACATACATCATGCATTATTGATTTGCATTCACATTTCATATTGCATCACTATCACTTTAGTCGATCTTGTCCCCTAGTGATAGAAGTTCTCTCAATCGAGTTCTCAGTTATTTCCTCGTCAGGAAATACTGTGTCTGAGCAATCTCACCTCTAGTTTATTTCTGGATTGAAATTGGCCCTCGACAACTTTGATAACTTGAACCTCTGAAAAACCAGAGGAACCTTCAGTCAGCATCACTCTTCGCCATTGAAGATGATACCTTGCTTTCCCGAATTAAGGAAAATCCACAAAGAAAGCCTCGTAATCAGAGATTCGGCAGCATGCCAGTTTCGCTCTGAAAAGATCGCTGATGAAAAGGTCATCGGCACCTCAAAATTAGACCCCATCATATGGCATTTCTCCGGGAAGATCCCGAGAAAAGTATGATGTAAGACCCCAAGCGGAAGCAGTCTCTTAAGAGACTCATTTTCCCCAGATAGAGTCGACAAATGGCGTCTCCAACAAAGAAGTTTGTGCACCTCTACAACTCAGACGACTGGGTTCCCCCGCAAGTCTGGCATCAAAACTTTTTCCGTCAAATGGCATCTCCCCAGGAAAATTCGGCGAGAAGTTTGAGGAAAACCGCTACGCATAACGTCCCTTGTCAATTAAGTTTATTGACAAAAGAAACTTAGACCAATTCCTTGGTAGGAAACCAGGATCGAGGGGAAGTTTAAATCAGAAACTGAGACCAGTTCCTTGGTAGGAAACCGGGATCGAGGGGAAGTTTAAATCAGAAACTGAGACCAGTTCCTTGGTAGGAAACCAGGATCAAAGGGAAGTTGACAAGAGAAACTAAGACCAGTTCCATGGTAGGAAACCAGGACCGAGGGGAAGTTTTTACCTTTTCTACGCATCATTGCTTAGTAAAAGAAGATGAGTGCGCAAGCAGCCATTCATAGCCATCAAAATTTCTGGTATTCCGATATTTAATCCTCTTGCACCCCGAATGCCCGAGTACCTTTGTCATTCACACCTTCGGGTCCAAGAAGATTAAATAGGGGCATCTATCATACCCCAAATTTTGAACACTAAGATTTCCCATCATTGTACAAATCATCATCACAATATGGATGAACCATCATGCCTCATCAAATGCCTCAAGGGTTGTTGAGCATTAACTATAATCAAAATTAGGGTTTTAAGCCCTCTTAGAGCCTTAGACAAAGGATCAATCAAGGAATAATTTGATCTTCAACTTGTCTAGCCTCTAAAATATCCACAATGGATCAAAAGGACTCCCACTTCAAGGATTAAGCACAATGCTGCTCCCTTCTAGGTGGATCAAGTTTCAAGATCGACAGTGTCACCGAATTAGGGTTTTGGTCGACCAGGGCCTCCAGATGGAAAATTTTCATCTGGGCACAAGCCAATGATCCAAAACATAACCTAATATACTCCATGGAACCTCATGGACCCAATCATCAAGTCAATTTGACCTCAGGGGATGCATACATCAAAAATCAGGAATTATTGTTTCTTGACCTAATTCACCCCTAAGTTGACTTTTGGGACAAATCATGAACCAAGACCTCAATACATGATTTGAGGGTCTCTAATATACTATATTGATCCATTTGCAACAATGGATTAATCCAAGAAGCTTGAGCAACAAGTCTCAATTTCATCTGCACCACAATTAGGGTTTCGCGAGGAAAGTCAACTGTAACTTTGACTTTTGACCAAGACATGCTCCCAAACCCTAAGACATGATTAAATATACCCTATGATGCCCATGGAACATGTCCATCAAGTTTGATTTAGGTCAAGGACATGATTTCCTGAAGAATTATACAGTTTAGAATTCATCTGATAAAAAGTCAACTGTGCACAAAAGTCAACTTTGACTTTTTGAGATTTTTCACCAAAATGGATTTTTAACTCTAAAATGATGTTAATGTATGATTTGAATCATCATTCATCAAGTAAAATCAAAGAAAGTGGGATAACTTGTAAAAGGGGTAACCATAAAAACTTAGAAAAATTTCTAAGTTATGGAAAAAGTGACACTAATGTGCCAACTTTGGAGGACCATAACTCCTAAACCACAAGGCCATTGTTCCCCATTAAAAGCTTGATTTGTAGATCACATTGCCCTCTACAAAAGCTTCATACTAACTTATGTCCAAATTCCTCATGGATTTTGAGTTATGGAGTGATCAAAATCAAGAAAAGTCACTTTGTTCCAACACTTAGTGAAAATTTCACTAAGTCAGATTTTACCTTACTTTTTGCCAAATGTAGGGGGATTTTTCACTTGGATTCAAAAGAGATCAAAACCAAACATGTTCAAATAGTTGTTGTATCATGTAAGGGCTTTCCAAAATGGCCAAGAACATTACCAAATTCAATTTGAGCCATGAGATATGACATTGGCAAGTTGCCTTGCTGAAATCTGCCAAGGCAAGGCAGATTTTGCACTTTTGGTCGATTTGCCAAAATCAGCCAAATCTAAATTCTCCTATCCACTTGGACACCTCTGAGGATTGAATCTAAAGGGGACAATCACTGAGCCAAGCCTCCAAAGTCTTTGGAACAAGAAATAGCATGTTGAACCTAGAATTGCCAAAATAGGGACAAGACTCCAATTTTGGATTAGAGCATTCAATGGAAGCATCAAGGTGGCATGGACTGGGCCATTCTCAACTGAATTCAGTCAAGACTTATCCAAGACCAAGGGGACCAGCAACCTGTGCCCTAACATCTAGTCAATGGCTAGAGGAGACTTGGATTTTCATTTGCCAACATTGGCCAAACCTACTCAGCAGTTGCCATTCACTATTCCTTGCAAAACAAACTTGCTCTACTATAAATAGAGCTCATTTATGATCAGTTTGAGTACACCAAAGCCATCAAACAGATGCTTTCCTCAAAATCTCTTCTTTCACTCCACTTTTGCCTTCTAAGGCAAGTCACTATCGGGTTTTGAGTTTGAGAGCTTTTCCAATCAAAAAAATCACACACACACCTCACATACATCATATAGAAGTGATCAAAACACTCATATAACATCTGGAACACATATTTCACAAAATCACCAGCCAATTGCTCAAGTTCTTGACAGTTTTGCAGTTGAGGTACCATCTTCAACTCCAAACCATTTCAACCCATTCCAAGCATCCAGACACACTCCATGGCACCTAGGGAAGCTATCCAGATCATTGGAACCTAGATTTAACACCTCCAACACAAATCACGATCACCAGCTGCAAGTGGTAAGCATGAGCTCTTCTAACTCTATGATCCATGCAATTTTTGCTACACAATAATTTGGCCATATGTTCATAATCATGCATGGAATGTTTCCCCTCAATTAATTACATTGTTTGAATCGTGTATCAAAAATCCTAGCCTTCATGCAGAAATTAGGGTTCTTGAGGATTTTTCATGATTTATTGTTATATGTTTAATTTAAATGAAATTAAATACCATAGACATGATCGTGAGGTTGAAACGAGTTGATTGGTATGTGGATTACATGATATGATTAAGTATTCGGTGAGATTGGAGAGAAATCTGGGCAAAACAGAAAAACGCGCGTGTTCTTGCCTTTGTTCTTGGCGCCATTTTCCAATATTTGAATATTTGAATTTTGTGATTTTATTTAATTGATTAAAAAATTAATTTCTCTCTAAGTTTTAATGATTTTGAGTTGATTCTCTTTTTAATAATTCACAAAAATGTTAAAATATTTTATTTTCCCAAAAAATCCCAAAAATATTATTTATTTTGTATAATTGATATTTTTGCAAAGAATTAATGTTTTAATTGTTTTTAACACTTAAAATATTTTTTCCACCTTGATTTTGCAACTTTTAATGCTTTCTAATTATTTTGTAGGTCAATACTTAATTTTTGAAGCATTAATCCAAGATCACAATTTGTTTTTCATATGTTAAACAATTTTGATCATTTTAATTGAATTTTTATTCAATTAAATACATTTTTGAAAACAAATTAGGGTTTTTTTGGATTAATTCAACCCTCATAAATCATTTTCAAAACACTTTTGGGCCTCTAATAGAGTGTAAGACCCAACCCTTTGTAAATACAACCTATTTTGGGCCTCACTTATGGTATAAGTCCCGTTGTATTTCAAAAAGTTCGACGCGATCATCATCCGTTGAAAAACAAACCTTGGGCCTACCCTCGAGTAGTAAGACCCATTTCTTTTCTTTAAAAAATTTTTGGGCCTCTAATAGAGTGTAAGACCCAATCCTTTTTTTGACCTTTGGGCCTCAGTATATTGTATAAGTCCTGATACCGTAAAAAACGAATGACGCGATCCTAGCCTTTTGAAAAATAACTTTTGGGCCTACCCTCGAGTAGTAAGACCCATTTTTTTTCTTAAAACTTTTGGGCCTCTCCTTGAGCTATAAGACCCATTCAAAAACTTTTTGGGCCTCTATTAGAGTGTAAGACGCAACCCCCATTTAACCAAAACAATTTTGGGCCTCACTTATTGCATAAGTCCCTCTGCATTAAAAGAAAATCTCGGCGCGATCGCCATTTTAAACGGAAAAACTTTGGGCCTACCCTCGTGTTATAAGCCCCACTCTTTTTCTTTAAAAACTTTTTGGGCCTCTAGAGAGAGTGTAAGACCCATCCCTTTGTAAATACAAACCTATTTTGGGCCTCACTTATTGTATAAGTCCCGTTGTATTTCAAAAAGTTCGACGCGATCATCATCCGTTGAAAAACAAACTTTTGGGCCTACCCTCGTGTTATAAGCCCCACTCTTTTTCTTTACAAACTTTTTGGGCCTCTTGAGAGAGTGTAAGACCCATCCCTTTGTACAGAAAACCTTTTTGGGCCACAATCACTTATATAAGTCCCTCTGTACAAATTCAAACAGTGCGCTCACTGATAGAACCCTGGGCCTCTCCTTGAGTTGTAAGCCCCAAATCTTCCTTTTTCAAAGCACTTTCTCCTTTGATTTTGAAATATAATGTTGTTTTCAATCTTTCTTTGTTGAACAACTAACCAAACAGCATGGAAGCTCTACAACCGAGTAAGTGTTTATCCGCTTTCATTTACCGCTTTCATATACATATAACTGTATTGTGGGGCTGTTTCGCTGTAAGTCTTCTTTCATAAACTCATATCAACTGTGTAATAATAGTATAGATATTTAGAGTTTCCCCGACAACTACGTCTAGAACTAGGTGACGCCGTTTCATTTATTCGTAGAAATAGACAACTAGATCCCCAATAGGATCACCAGATACAGTCTTCTCTTCAGCTGTCCTCATTAGGAATTGTCAAGAAACTCTACTCCCAGAGATGAATGTATTCTCCGTGAATGACATCTTTGAGTTTCTTCCAAATTCTCGAACTTTCCTGGCTTGATCTATTCCTTGTGAATAGTCTGTCTTGAATTTCTCGGGGTTTGGGGACCCACGGGCTTCTTAAAAGCATCGGCCTCCTCTTGGGCATCGTACAAGGACCCACAGGCTTCCTAAAAGCAACCCGCCTCGTCTTAGGCTTAGTACAAGGACACGTCGGCTTCTTAGAAGTATTCACAGCCTCCTCTTAGGCTTCGTATAATGATCTCTTCCTCCGGGAATGATAGCCTCCTCTTGGGCTTCATACAAGGACCTCTCGGCTTCTTAAAAGTTTCCAGCCTCCTCTTGGGCTTCGTACAAATTATTCCGACGACCTCCTAAAGGTATAGGAACAAAACTTAATCATCTTCATAGAATAGTCCTTTCAAAGAGTCTACTACTGTTTCTCAAAGCATAGTACAAAAGATGAAACTCTAGACTTGGACAGTCTAATCTCCTTGAGTCTCAAAGACATTCTCAAGTGACCCCTTCGTTAAATAGGAAGGATCCCCGTAGACTCGGACAGTCTCAATACCCTTTGGATTTCCCGTTTCCTCAAAGAACAGGAGATATCCCTGATCCTCACATTAAAAATCCCTGAGTACAGTGTTACTCATATAAGAACTGATTTTCTCTTTAAAAATCAGTATACTGGACCTGTCACTCAACTGAAACAGTAACCACAGCCTCCTCTTAGGCTTTGTATAATGATCCTTCTCCAGTAAAATTAGCCTCTCTCTTGGGCTTTGTACAATGATTCTCCCCAGCGGAGTCAAACAACGTTTAGCCTCTCTCTCGGGCTTTGTACGAGACACATAAGAGACTCACTTGTTGAGTCAATCACCCCTCTTGTCTCCATCTCTGGCTTCATATGAGATACAAAAAGGTTCTTATTGAGCCAAACAAATTTTAGCCTCCATCTCGGGCTTTGTACGAGATACAAAAACACTCTCTTATTGAGTATAAAAGACCCTCTTGTATGATCAACCCCTTTAGCCTCCATCTCGGGCTTTGTACGAGATACATAAACACTCTCTTGTTGAGTATAAAAGATCCTCTTGTAGGATCAACCCCCTTTAGCCTCTATCTCGGGCTTCGTACGAGACACACAAAAATACCCTCTTGTTGGGCCCATAGCCTCCTCTTGGGCTTTGTATAAGAAAACCACTGGTTGTTCCAATCAACCTTTTAGCATCAAAGTTGTGCCTTGTTCACACTACACAAACATCAACAACTCCTTCCATCTAGTCGCTGTAAGCGGCAAGCCTCTGGATCATCTACATCCATGCCACTGTCCCTCTTTTAGCATGAGAAATTCCTAAGGAAAGATAGCATTGCTCTACACTGAGTTAAAGTCTTCTCCTTCAGGTTGGAAATCCCCTTTAAAGCAAATTATGGCATTGCTGGAGTCACACATCCCGGTTAAAGTAATTCTTCTTTATAAATAGTTGTGACATACAACCCCCTCTTTAGAGGTGACAAATTCTCTCTAAAGTCAAACCCTTTTAGCTGCACATCTTGGGCTTTGAACAAGATACAAATAGACTCTTCAGCTTCACATCTTGGACTTTGAACAAGATACAAACTACCTTCAGCTTCATATCTTGGGCTTTGAACAAGATACAAATCACCTTTCGCTTCACGTCTTGGGCTTCGAACAAGACACCAAAAATAATCATTTCCTCCCATAGAATAGGAGGAACTACGAACGCTCTGATTTCCCTGTTTCGGTAAACGGGAATACGTAGGCATAAGATCGAAAGAAAAGATCTTAGTGAGCACACTAAACAGAAACCCAAAATCCCATACTCTCATATATCTATCAAAAAGCATCAATCCTCACATCCTAATCCTTGTTCCCCACCAGAAACCTGTCATTCTGTCAAAATAACACAAGAAAGGCCCCACCACATTGATCACATCTGTAACCTAACAGACCGCTGTTTAAACTCAGTATGCAAGCAGGGTTAATTAGAGACATCTATTTCCCTTCCTTCATCAGCTCACAATAGGATAAAAAATGAATCGACCTGTAGTAAACTGACTCCAGAGAGCGACCGCGCTTAAGAACCGCGTCCAAAATCACTCGCTACAGGTGGAACCTGCCTCTTATGCGAACGTGACTAAGCAAGTAGTTGCTCGCTTCATTAAGAACAACACCATTTGTCGTTATGGGATTCCGAGCAGAATCATAACTGACAACAGAACCAATTTGAATAACAAAACCATGAAGGAATTGTGTGATAACTTCAAGATTGAACACCATAACTCTTCACCGTATCGTCCGAAGATGAACGGAGCGGTCGAAGCTGCAAACAAGAATATCAAGAAAATTCTTCAGAAAATGGTCAAAACATACAAGGATTGGCATGAGATGTTGCCATATGCACTACATGGATATAGAACGTTAGTCAGAACATCAACGTGGGTAACTCCTTTTTCATTGGTGCATGGAATGGATGTTGTCCTCCCTATAGAAGTTGAGATACCTTCTCTGAGGATATTGATGGAAACAAAGCTTGATGAAGTTGAATAGGTTCAAGAAAGATACGATCAGCTGAATCTAATTGACGAGAAGCGCCTGACAGCCATGTGTCATGGTCAGTTGTACCAGAAGAAGATGAAGAGAACATTTGATAAAAAGGTCCGCATTCGAGAATTCCAAGTAGGTGAGTTGGTACTTAAGAGGATTCCTCCGTCGCAGAGAGACGCCCGTGGGAAGTGGGCACCCAATTATGAGGGTCCATTCGTAGTAAAGACAATGTTTTCAGAAGGGTCTCTAATTCTTACAACTATGGATGGTGAGCAGCTTACGCAACCTGTGAATACTGATTCGGTGCGGAAGTATTATGCTTGAGACAAGGACACTTCACTGGTATCTTGGAATCCTCAAGGAAGCTCAAGTTTTTGCTACAACTAGAGTCCTTAGTCGTTAGGGTTATTGGTCATTGAATACAATGTAACCTTTTCCAAATTGCCATTTTGTTGCATTTGTAATATTTCATGGGACTCTGCTATTTGGCAAGTCACCATTTTTCAATGAATATCAGCTATTGAGCCATCTTCTTGTTTAATACGCTATCATCTTTATTTTGCAAAACTTTGTCATTTTCACTTGATTTTTGAAAACGGAAACATTGTAATTTCTAAGAAAACACAAAGATGAACTAAGTTTTACTCTGGAATTAAGACGTTTTGGAATCAAGTTTATACAGGAAGAATTAGCAGTACTGTGTTTTTGGGCATGGATCTGCCATCTCCAGTGAAAGAAGATTGCCCGGGTTATCCTTGATATTTGGGTTTCAGGGTGTTGGCTTGTGTCATCCTTTCTTCTTTCCTGTTTTGCATCGTTCGCGCCGTTTCTAGCATATAGCTAAGCATACGCATCATACCCTAGCATCTTTGTATCCTTGTGCATTGTTTTGCTTGTGGTCTTTTGTTGGTGTCTGTCATTATTTCCCCAGTGAAGTAAAGACATTCCCGGTTTGCTTTGTGTCGTGCTTGTTCGGTCTTAACCTTGGCGCGCCAGATTTGAATCTTTACACCTTTTCTATTCCTCAAGAAGTCTTGCCTTGTTTTAAAACTTGTTCTTGTTTGAATCGTGTCAAACCTGAACAGAGTCTTTGTTCGAATCGTGTCAGACACTGCCTCTTATTTTAAAACTTGTTCTTGTTTGAATCGTGTCAAACTTGAACTTGGACTTTGTTTGAATCATGTCAAGCACTGTCTTCTTGTTTTAAAACTTGTTCTTGTTTGAATCGTGTTAAACTTGAACTTGGACTTTGTTTGAATCGTGTCAAGCATTGTCTGCTTGTTTTGAAACTTGTTCTTGTTTGAATCGTGTCAAATCTGAACAGAGTCTTTGCTCGAATCGTGTCGGACACTGCCTCTTATTTTAAAACCGTTCTCGTTTGAATCGTGTCAAACTTGAACTTGGACTTTGTTTGAATTGTGTCAAGCACTGTCTTCTTGTTTTAAAACTTGTTCTTGATTGAATCATGTCAAACTTGAACTTGGACTTTGTTTGAATCGTGTCAAGCACTGTCTGCTTGTTTTGAAACTTGTTCTTGTTTGAATCATGTCAAACCTGAACAGAGTCTTTGTTCGAATCGTGTTGGACACTGCCTCTTGTTTTAAAACTTATTCTTATTTGAATCGTGTCAAACTTGGACTTGGACTTTGTTTGAATCGTGTCAAGCACTGTCTTCTTGTTTTAAAACTTGTTCTTGTTTGAATCGTGTCAAACTTGAACTTGGACTTTGTTTGAATCGTGTCAAGCACTGTCTTCTTGTTTTAAAACTTTTTCTTGTTTGAATCGTGTCAAACTTGAACTTGGACTTTGTTTGAATCGTGTCAAGCATTGTCTTGTGTTTAAAACTGTTCTTGTTTGAATCGTGTCAAACTTGAAATTGGACTTTGTTTGAATCGTGTCAAGCATTGTCTGCTTGTTTTAAAACTTGTACTTATTTGAATCGTGTCAAACCTGAACAGAGTCCTTGTTCGAATCGTGTCGGACACTGCCTATTGTTTTAAAGCTGTTCTCGTTTGAATCGTGTCGAACTTGAAATTGGGATTTGTTTGAATCGTGTCAAGCATTGTCTTCTTGTTTTAAAACTGTTCTTATTCAAATCGTGTCGGACATTGAACCCTTACCTTGGATTTTTGAAAACTTGCTTTAAGACAAGCTTCTTGGAACAATTTTCTTCAACCCTTAAGACTCTTATCTGGTGCGCAGGGTTTGTCTCGGTCTTCCTGGATTTTCTTGAAGATCCCATTATGAACTCTTCAGTATAAGATCCCCAGGAAGTCTTTGCTTGGTTGTTTGCCTCTTTTGGACTGATCCCCAGTAATCAGGTTTTTCTTTCTGGTTTTCGTGCCCAGGAAGAGTGTGGGTTTGTTTTGTCCCCAGTAGTCTATCTCCCCGGATCTTTCCCCAGTGAGATTGTCTGTGGTCTTTTCCCCAGTGTTTCTTTGGAGTCTCCCCGGTGGGTCTCTTTTGGTGATTAGCTGGTATCCCTAGTGAGGTTTTTCTCATGGATACTAACCTTCGTCTTTTCCCAGTGAAGCTCTTTGGTCTTTTTGCTTCCTGTGTGTCCTTTGGTGTCTCGTTGTGTCTGCATCTTTGCATCTTCTCGGCATCATGTTTGCTGCATTGCATGTGTGTGCATCTGAGGGTAAAATTTTTGGTTATCTGTATTTAAATATCTTTCACCGTTGATTACATGAGGATCTTCATCTCATGTCATCAGGTAAAGATATTTAAATAGGGGCAATTGTTGTACCTCAAATTTTACCCTCATCTTTTTGCTAAATGTTGTGTGATTTATTTTTTTCTCTGTATTTTATTTTAATTTCCATTTTATTATTCTTATTTATTTTTGTTCTAATTTAACATTTTTATTTTAATAGTCTTTATTTTTTTTATCTTAATTCAATGTTAATGTGGTTTATTTCTTTTTATTATTTATGTATTTAAATTGTTTTCTTAATTTTAATTAGTCAATTAATTTAATTTAATTTTGCATGTTTAGTTTAATTAATTTTATTGTAGTTAATTAATTAAATTTTAATCAATTAAATTATCACTAACCTTTATTTTGTCATTTAAGAGAAAATACAATTGGTGTATGTGTTGCCTTTTGTGTGGTCCACTTGATCAAAGAATGAGGCCTCTGATTGGAGGTTGGGTTCATGACATCAACCAATGAGAGACCAAGTCCGGACCTTTGACTTTTCAACGCCAAAGGAAACCAATGGGAACTTGACATTTGTGCTGGAAACACTTTTCTTCTTCCTTTGCGCGTTTGAGTTTTGTTTTGCAGAGGAAATTTGTCTCAAACGACTTCAACGGTTTCAAATCTTTCAAATTTGTCCCAAAACAAGCTTGGCGCGATTTCAATTTCAATTTTACCCCAGCAATTTCCTCTTCAAGCTTCAAGCAATTTTCACTTGTACAAAGTGATGGTGGTTTTTTTTTCCCTTTATCAGCTCTCCTCTGCGCCACCTGAGAACAAGCAGAGCAATGTCGCTCTCATTTTCCTAAACCACACCTGCGTTTGCTTATAACAAAGGAGGGGTGGAGAAGCAATACCCTTTTTAATGATAACCCTGCCAGAAACTGCTACGAACCAGAGAGAGGGAGCGTCTGTCCCTTGAAGCAACATTGGAATCCAATTTCAAAAACCCTAGCCACCAAATTTGGATCCCTTGGATGAGTTCAACCCGGCCCATATCTCAGCCTATATAAAGAGGTTCAGTTTCAATGCAAAACATCAACAATTCTCCTCACAAGCACTTATATTTTCAAGCTTTGTGTGAACTGAGCAAGTGAGTTTCTGAGTGGCTGTGGAAGTGTCTGAACATTCAAGGCATTAGCAAAGCTTCTGTTTGGTATCATTCCTATTTCCCTTTTATTTTATCATGCTCATTTAATGCTTTTCTTGCTCATGATCATTCTGAATCATATGAACACATGCTTCAAGTTACTTGTATGATGTTGTTATTCTGAATGTTGTTACTAATTTTGTTATGACTACTCATAATCATCTATAATGTTGCAATGCCATGATATTGTTATGCTGTCAAAATATGAATACCTCCATGTGTTGAACATTTGCTTTGTCACTGATATGTTGCACCCCCATGAGTTTTGTTTGAGTTTATGTTCACACCTTGGTTAGTTTGTCTATGCATATTGAATTCATGACTTTCCTTTGAATGTTGGTGATGTGGAAATAAGTGCTTAAATTGTCTTACATCTTTGTTCTCTTTATGGTGCATTGACAGCTTCTTGTGAACTCTATGTCAAGCTGCATACCTCAACTGTATTGAATCTCAATATGATGTTTTGGTCACTTTAAACTATCATTGTGTTAAGGTTTCTATGATTTGTGTATCCACAATGCTTTGCTCTGCTAGATGTTGATTTGTTTAAACCTCAATATGTTACCTATCCCTCTTTGCCCATGCTCTTCTGTACATATTCGTTATTATCATGATTTTGTTGTTCTTGCTTTTCAAGTTCACTTATGACAAGTTTGTTTGCCAAAACCTTTATGTCAAGTGCAAATCTACTCCTGTTGTGGATTTAGAAGTACTGTGAGGTGTAATTGGTTTGTGTGTGTACAAGTTCCTTAGTTTTTTTTAGTATGGCTTGCTGACCTATACCTCTGCTACAATATGAATCTATATCTTGGTAACCTGTTTGTGTTGTTACTCTCTGACATTACTCATCATGTGTATCATGCTTTAAGTTTGTTTTGAGTTTCCTTTAGGACTTGCACAATGTGTATGCATAGGTCTCTAGCAAATCATTTTGTTTCATACTCATTGATGTATTGACTTGGCATTCTTCTTTCAATATATGTGCATGTATTCATGATTTTTGGATTTCTTTCTTGTAAAGAGTTGTACACTTGAACTCATGAAATGTTTGCCTTAGTGGATTTCATCCTCACTATTGTGCACTTAAATCGTGTTTGTTTAAATCCTTGGAAACTTTATGTTGTTGTGATAACCTGACTTGTTTCTTTCAATGTATGTGTGTATGTTCATAACTTCCAAACTTTGTTAATTCTTAATGTATGCTTCATTATTCATCTTAAGTAGAGAACTGACATCACTACACACTTTAGTGCATACCAAAGTTTAACCTTGCTTAAATCAACTTCTGAACCAATGAATTGATATCTTGTTTACAAAACCTTTGTTGTTTTTTTGAGAATATGAAGTCTGTTCCAATACCACTTGGTTGTATAATACTCATGACTTAGCTGGATTTTGTGCACTATGTCTGGTTCTGTTTTGTTGAATAGATGTTAGATATTACATTTAGAAATGCAAATTTGGCTAAACAGTGGTTGTGGTGTTGTTTGCAATTTTGTTTTACATCATGCCTTGACTTTGTATGTACCTATGCTCACTGCCATGCCTATATATATATGCTTGTCATAATTTTCTGCATGCTTTTAATTTCCATGATTGATAATCCATGACAGTTGTTTCTTGATCTTAAACTCATGGCATGTGTATCAGTATTGTCAGCACTGTTTGTATTTTTGCCCAAATCAATGCACTTTGATCTTTTCTTCAAGTTAAGATTTGGTTGAGGTACCTGAAAGCGATTTGTTTAAATCATTGTTTCTTTTCTCTGTTGATGTATGCCAATCTTGATTTGAGTTAGGTCAATGTGGGCTTTATTGTATACTTGGATTAAGTGTTATTGATAACATTTGAATTGCTGTTTTTTAAGTTCTTAACACACTATTTTGCTGATTAGAATGTTTAGCCTAACTATTTCATTTGAAATAATCTGTTCTGATTTTGAACCAATTGTATGCTTGAATTTAAGGAATGGTGCCTTGCAAAATGTTTAGTATTTACATGTTGGAAGTTTAAGACCGTGGCTTTTTTTAATTATGTGGTTGTTCATTCATTGTGTGCTTTGTTAAGTCTTGAATTTAGATGATATAGGAGTTTTAGTTGGAGGTTAACATGATCCTGTTCCTGTTTCTATGTATTTGTGATCTTTGAGAATTCTTGAATTCATAACGTGTTCTTTGCCATACAATAGCTGAAGTCCATGATACTTTATGAATTTTGAAACCTATTGAATCATATTTATCTTCAATCTACTTTGCTTTTGCCTATTTGAATATTGTGGTAATGTTATGGCTGTCTTATGTTGGTTTTTAAACCTTTGTGGCACCTCTTTTTGTAGCCCGTGTGTGTCTTGCATGTTAGGGTTTAGGTCAAACAAATGGCACCTTTGTATTCCTTGTTCGCTGCTGATTAATTTTAGTCTTTGCTTTGATTAATTTGGTTGAGTATTGACTGAGTTATGGATGTGTGAACCTGGCTGGGTAAGTGAGAGTTTGGCTGGAGAGTTGGTTTGGGCATGGTGCGCGTGTTTGGTTTGTTTGGGATTTATGAGCTTGTTTTCCTTATATTATATTAGAAGCGTATAATTCATGGATGAGAGCGTAGTACCGCTGGTCCATGGAGGGAGTTATAAGTGTTTGCAAGCAAGGGGACTGGGGTTCGATCCCCTCGCCCAACCTTTTTTTTTCTTTTGTCTGATTTCGCTTGTTTTACATATATATTTGTGTTTGCATTTTATGTTCAACCGCGCGCACAGCCCAGATGGTGGAGGTTTTTGGACGTTCAAGCAAGGGCCTGGGTTCAAACCCTACATGGGACATTTCCACTTTCTTTTTATTAATTGTTCATGTTATTTTATTTTTTTTGTTTGTACATGGTTTTGAAACACTATAACTTGCCCATTATCCACCCTTTTTATCCCATTCTTTTTGCTATGGTTTTCTAATTAAATTTACTTTTTAAGCATGAAAAGAAATTGTTAAAAAATATTTAATCTACTTGCTTGTAATCATGATAATATTAGGAATTTCTCTTAGGGTTTTTATCACCTTCTTTATTCATCTTGCCATGCTATTCTTGTTTATCATATTTGATCATTGTCTAATATGCATGATTTTAATCTTGCTTGGTATCCTAAAGATTTATTTCATCTCATAAATTTATTCATGTCTTTTTATGTCATCATGTTTACATTAACTTGTTATCTTGTTAGTAACCTGTAAGTGTTATTTCCCCCACTCCAAAGGAAGGTGAAATATGTTGACTCATAAGTCATTGACCTCCCACCTTAACCTAAGTAACCTCTTAGGAGAAAACTTTATTTCTTGGCCTCATCAGAGCCATAGAAATCATAACTAGCCTTAGGAGAGAGTCCTTGCACTCTTTGTAATATTCATCCTAATGAATACTCACTTTCCCTATTGACTAAAACATAACATAGGTCCATTACAACTAGATTTAGAGGGTTCTTAAACTCTACAATGAGCTTGTACTCATTTCCCCCTTTGAATATTGACCATAGTCAATAGTTCAGTAGAAGTAGAACTACGCATACTCTGATTCTACTCCCGAGGATACGTAGGCGCAAGGTGCGATGCCTTGTCGAGTATACTTAGATACTAACCCCTAGGGTTTCAAACCTTTAGCATAGAACCTTTAGCAAACATAACATAACCATTAACAAGAGGTTCCTGTAGAGTACTACGGACATTTAGGGTGCTAATACCTTCCCTAGGCGTAACCAACCCCCGAACCTTAGATCTCCCCCTTTTAGGTTTTTTAACGATCTTGAACCTTTCCTTTGGATAAATCAAAGTCGGTTGTAAAAGAAATATGATGCAAGTTAATTAATAGCTTGTTATCCGATTTTCACCGCAACAACGGTTTTTGGTGAGCATCATATTCTTTGATTAACACGACACTGACAACTTCTTCGGCAACAACCAAGTATAAATTCAAAACTTCCCTCGGAGATGGTCTGGTAAGTACCGGGTGGCGTAGCCAATATTTTCTTCAATGATCTAAATGCTTCCTCGCAACTAGTGGTCCATGTGAAATTGTTTTTTTTTCTTTAGCATCCGGTAAAATGGAAAAGTGTGTTCTGCTAATTTTGATATAAACTTATTCAAGGTGATCAACATAATTTTTAACCTTTGAACTTCCTTTTTGAGGTTGGCGAGCTTATTCAAATGACCATTTCGTATATGTCAGGATTTTCTTTGATTCCCCGCTCAGTAAAATACAAATCCAAGAATTTTCCCACCTTCACCCTGAAAGTACATTTCTCCGGGTTTAGGCGCATATTATATATTCAAACTCTTTTAAACACCCATTGAAGGTGTTGAGCATGAAGTTCTTCTCGGTCGTATTTTACGGTCATATCATTCATGTAAACTTATAGTGTCTCCCCTATCTCTTCTTAGAGGATCTTGTTCATCATTCTTTGGTAGGCCGCACCAGCATTTTTCAAGTTAAATGGCATGTCATTGTACTAGTAATTTGCTTGCTATGTCATAAAGGAAATTTTTATCTGGTCATATCCATACATGAGTATCTGATTGTACCACGAATAAGTATCCACGAATGAAAGTAATTAGTACCCCGCAAAATTGTCTACTAATCTATCAGTGTTTGGGAGTGAATAAGAATTATTTGGGCAGACCTTGTTAAGATTCGTATAATCGACACACATCTTCCAGTTTTTGGAAGCTTTTTTCAACAAGACGACGTTAGACAGCCGTTTAATGTATTTGACCTCATAAATGAACCACACATCCAATAGGCCTTTGAGCGTTCTGGCAGCGGCCTCGGACTTTTCATGAGATTGTCTCCTCAAACGCTGGGAAACGTAAAGATCATTAATGTTCATGCGGACTTATCACAAAAAGGTTGGCGTTATCCCACAGGCATTCAATCAAGGTGGCTCTTACTTTTAAGGGGTGGGCGACGCCTAACTTGATTGACCTTGAGGGGTTTTCTCTGAGCTAAACCATCTCAAAATCGACATTTGGAATGGGCTAGATCTCGTCCTCTTGAGTGTTCAGGTCAAGCCCCTCAGAGTTTTCAAGTTTCACTCATATCTCTGTTTTTGAGACTGCAACCGACACTAAGAGACATCTTTGATTTGTTTGGCTTCATTTACATTGGTAGTTTTCGTGATCGAATTTCCTTCTGCATTGTGATATGTTACTTTCAAATGCATCAGGGACGCTATTGCATCAATCTTGCTAGGAAAGATCTCTTTAGGATACCTCGAAATGAGCTTCAACATGACACTACCATGAAATTGAGGATCATCTCTCTCTTGTTATCCCCCTCTCCTACAGTCACCACCTGATCCACGACTATATGAGGACGAGTGATTGAATAGTTGAAGGTTAGTAAATCTCTTCTACCATATGGACTCAGATCTGCTTGTTGGATTCCTGTCAAGTCCATCGTATCCGAATAAAGGATTTACATGATTTTTAGTCGTCAATGAATAATCCAGTTAGATTTTGATCAAAAATGGTTATTGCAAGAACCATAGGCAAATCATCGTTTGGAATTCCATCAAACTTATTGTGATCTAGGAGCCTTAACTCTAATCGATCCATTATTCTCTAAATGTCAGTGTGAGTTATGAATATGGAACGATCTGACAAAGGAGAGGCGCTAAACGAAACGACTATGCGAAATTCGTCAACCGGCAATGCCTGACAAGCGGTCAATTTAGAGAATGCATTCCAGATTCTAGCCATAACTACCAAAATTATCGTCTTTGTTACTCATTGTTACGGTTATTAATCCAAATTTCATATCAAGATCGACTTGAATATGAACTTTAGCAGGAATTATTTGTGAGATTCTCATAGACAGCGCCACTGCTCCGTTCTGGAACCAGAAATGGATGTTCCAATTCTCAAAGGAACCAAAAATGAGGAGAAGTGAAAGATGGTTGGTCTTTAGCGGTGGCTTTGATCTCCTTTACGGAGGCGCAGGGTGGACCTGCATGGTTAATTCTCTAATGCTCAAGTCAGTTCACGATTCAAGATGGGTAAAGTGAAATTGAATATTGAGATTGCATACCTTCTCATAACACACACACACACATACACACACACACATATATATATATATATATATATATATATATATATATATATTAAATTCTTCGAGCTAGCGTCTAAAAACTCTATCCTTACAGCTAAGGAAGGACAACTAAAAACACAGAGAAAATACACAGATACAATAACATGTCACCCCCTGTGAACTAGCTCTCAATAGTACCACAATCCAAAGCCTTGGATAACCCTTATCCATTAGGGATTGTTATGCATTTGTACTTTTAGCGAGCACAAACAACACACACACACACACGCGCACACGCACACGCACACGCACACGCACACACATGTATGTATTATTTTATTGGGCCATAAGAAGGTATATATTACATAAATGTAAGGAACGTGAACTCACGGGCGATGCCACCTGAATGTTAATAATAGCGTGCCCAGTTGGGCTAGGTCTATCCGAATTCGTTCCCGCTTGTCATGTGGACGTGAAAGATGATGTTTTCCATTACAATAGACTGAAAAGGAGGGTCAAAGAGAATAATTGTCTTCTCCATGATCTAAAGAAGAATAACCCTTTTCATTTTCACGCTTCTAGTAGTGAAGCTGAAGCAATTATCTTCAGGCCCAAGCCCAAGAGGCCTTTATAAGTTGCCCCACCTTAGTGCTGGATAGGGAGGTCTACAATTTTCTACAAAAACACACATGTGTTTCTTACCATTCTGTGTGAGCAAGCCCTACGTGTTGTCCAAATACTCTAAACACCGCAAACAATCACATACAAATATATGGTTAGATTATTGTATTTTTTTAGCAAGTACAATTGACACCCACCGTAAATTCTTATAAAACTGACACAGATCTCAAGTACAAATACATGTAAGTGTTGGGGTTATTAGGGTTGCAGCAGAAGTTGTCAATCTGCAGTCAGTTAATAAATCCTAGTATTTAGGACATGTTGTTAGAGTCAGACTATGTCATTTACCACCTTATTAGAATCAGTAAACGTGGGTAGTTAGTTTACTATTTTTCCTCATTGTAAGGCTTATATAAGCCATCTGTTTTGCTTCAAATAAAACAACAATTCATTCAGATATTTTGTGTGAATTGATTTCTGTTTTTAAATTTTTATTTTATGTTTTGTTAAATTTGTGAATTGAAAATTGTATTGGAAATAAAATTATGATAGCCATAAATGCATCACATTGTTAAGGATAATAATTAGTACAATATTTGGATACAAAAAAAATTCAATGATCGTGCCTATCTAAACGACCACCGGTTCCACATTCAGGGGCTCTTGCACGACGTCTCTGTCTAGCACCACGAGTTTGTTGAGGTGTGGCTGGTCTTTGTGTTTGTTGAGATGGCCCCGACGCATCAGACGATGGCCCCGGCGCATCAGACAAATTCTGAAGCATCTGTCCCCAATAGCCGGGGGGTTGCCGCCGACGGCGCTTCCGTAATCCAGCTGCATGCCCATGTTTCTGTAATTTGTATGGGGGTTGGGTTGGTTCCATACGATATGGTTGGCCGAAATGATGCATTGATGAGTGTTGGTACTAAGTCAGCGGTTGATGTGGGGTTTGGTAGTCGAACAGTGGGTGGGTTTGTTGGCTGTAGGATGATAGTGGTTCTTGGTGGTAGGAAGATGGGGTGTTCATTTGTGGGGGGTTAATTTGTGAGGGCTTGGGTGTGCTCGGTGGGTTCGAAAGACTCGTCAGGGCTATAGGGGTAAGGATTTTGTTGTTGTGGTGTATAGGACGATGTATGATGTTGGGTATATTGCTGGGTATTCTACCGCGAGGAAGACGCACGTTGGCGGGGGTCAAATAGATATGTGGGCTGAGAGAGGAATGGTTGCGGTGTTGTAACAGACCTAAACCAACTCATATATTGTTCTGTTGGTATAACATCTTGTACAACGGGGTTGGTTAAGACGTGCTGGTGTCGGTTCTCCCAGTGTTGACACAGCGCTGCTGCAAAGTTGGTACACTCACCCACTTTCCACTGCGTGTCGACTCTACGCAGATGCCACGTTCCCAAACTTGTAGGAGCCACCGAAATATCCTGATGCATTCTGAATTGAAGTTTAATTCGGTCGCTCTGATGCATCTCCACAGTTGTGAACCGAATAATTGGCGTTTTAGAAGTCCACATGGCAACATCATTTTCGTTGGGCTGGTGGTCGAGCTCCTCGTACGGCCTCCAGACAAACTACAAGAGCAAAAGGTTTAATGAGAAACTGTACAAAATGTTAGAAATATTTATGGAAGTTGTAGGAATATCTACGTCATCTAGGCCAATATGGTCTAGCAGGTTGCGGTAGACTGTTATGGCGTTCCTGGGGTTTCGTTCGTAGCTCATTTTTGGAACTGCCCACCTGAAAATGTAGTTAGAAATGAATTAGTTACAACTACACATTTCAATATACGAAAAAGGGGGAGGGAAGTGTATAAGCTTACCTTAATGCGTAGGGGAATGTGAAGGAGTTTCGGTTAATTGGAGCTAGTGTTGGCATTCTCGACCAACCCTACGCCTGAAGAAGATAGGCGCAACCATAAAATGTACACGCGTATTTTTTTTGCAGTTTTGTAGAGTGAACTATACGGATAAGCCAGGAGAGCTGAACCTCAACTATATTCATTTACTCTGTTAATGTTATACAACAAAGGGAGATACATAATATTTACACTGTTTCCAGTGCTTTCTAGAAACAAAAAATGACCGAACAATAGCAATAAATAACTTCTAGTTTTTTGTATCCTGTGAAGGGGGGAGGGAATCCTCGTCTATTACAATAGAGTCATGGTATTCCTTAAGGCGTTTTAGGTTAATACCTTGCCCCCTAGGTCTACCGTCAGGTGAAGGCTGAAGTTCTTCGTTCTGTAGGGACGTGCCCAACAACTCGTCGCATAGTTGGCTGTCTATATTTACGGGGCCGTTGACAGCCGTGCCATCTATGCGGAGGCCCAGTAACATATGCACGTCTTGGAGGGTGACCGTGCATTCACCAAAAGGAAGGTGAAATGTGTGGGTCTCCGGCCTCCATCGTTCTAGCAAGGCCAGAATAAACTTAGGGTCTACATGGTATGACGGGATTTTAATCATTTATCCAAATCCACATCTTCTTATATATTCTTCAGTGAAAGGGTCGTGTGCAAAATATGCGTGTCCACGGCAACGGAACCTTGATACCTCCTGAACCAAAAAAATAAATAACATTACTTAGGTAAAAAAATACATCAAAGTTTAGGAATGTAAAACAATATAATGCCTAAACACTTACGAAGTCGTCAACGTTTTTTGGGGTTCCTCGGTGGTTGTTTCCCATCGTGAGTAGAGACATTTTTTTTCGTAACTGATTTTAAGAGAAAGACTTTGTGATGGATGAGAAGTTTTTGTGGGTTGAAGAGAAGAGAAAAGTTTGGGATGAGATCAATTTGTGGAATGCTGAGATGGTATTTATAGAGGGGAGTAAGGCATAGGATTTCTTGCATGTCTCTTGGTCTTTGTAGTATGACATGTGCAGTAAGGCATGCGATTCCTTGCTTTTATTCTTAGTCTTTGTAGTCGGACATGTGCATTAAGGCATGAGATTCCAAGGCATGCTTGTATTGTCTTGTCAATAGTGGTCTTGAATAGTGGTCTGAAGCAAAAACAATAGTGCAGAGGCATGCTAAAGAACAGTGGAAATAGAGTATAGGCTTGCAGAGTGTAGGGCATCTCTTTTCATCAGTCTAGGGCATCACAAAACAATCTAATTTTTTTTATTTCCAATTAAAAAAAAGACCCTTACACTGAGGCGCCATCCCAGATGGCGACTCTCAGGTAAGGTGGGAAAAAAATTAGGGCACACGAGATGTACTGAGGCGCCATATGGTTTGGCATGTGGCCTCTAACTAAGGCGTCATCCCATATGGCGCCACCCTTAGAAGGTTTTTATAAATCCAGCCACTTTGGTAATTTACCTGAAACATTGGTTTTTTTTTTATAATTTTTTTAAAAAAATAAATTATATTAAAAAAAAAACCGAACTTCTCTCTTCCATAAATATTTTTTTTTAAAGTTGTAGTCTTGGTGGTTGAACTTTTTAAGAGACACAGGTCAAACACATTATTAAAATCCAACCTTATTGAAGGTCAAACACATGATTAATAAAACATACATAACTATAATTTATTCATTATATAGTAAATTTTGTTTAAGAAACATAGTAAATGCGGTACAAAGTTAATATAATCAAAGGCAATATATATTTATAACAATTTAGAAGGAGAGTCTTGTTAAGTTTTATTTATTTATTCGTTTCAAATATAAAATGCATTTAATTTGTTCAATTTTGATTTCAACTTAAATTAATTGTTTTCTAAAATTTGTGTAGTAATTTTTTATTAAGATAGATACATGGTAATTGAGTAAAAAACGTCTAATAATTGCAACACAAAAATTAATACAATCTCATAAAATAAATATCTATAATATTATTAAAGTTTGAATTCTACACGAATATAAATTTAAAATATACATAATTCAAGAATGAAAGTATATGTCTTGGGTCAGAAACAAACGATAAAAGAAAAATTAGATTGTACAAATTAGACAAAAAAATAAACTATTATAATATCTTGTTATAATACACATCATTTTAAATTTACTTTTCATAAAACATGAATAAATAGAATTAATGTCAAGTCATTTAACATAAATCTAAATAATACATTTTTTCGGCCAACAATAAATAAATACATTAAAAAATAAAACATTAAAATAAAAGAAGAAAAAGATTTTGAATTCCATTGCTTTTATCGAAAGAATATTACATAAAAACAATTTGACAGAAAAAAATAATATTTAAATGCACTAAATGTATGCTAAAATTAACATTACCAATTACAATTGTAATTTTTATGAATTTTACAAAGATCATTTGCATTTTCTAGCTTAATTTCAATTCGTTTCAAATTTCTTGTTGAGTTAGTGTTGCCTTTTGTATTAGAGTTCGAGTACCTCTAGTACTCGTTTTATATTCAATCTTTGCTTAAAAAAAAAACTTCAATGACTACGAATTTTTTTTTATCCGAATACGAATATTTATTATAAGTGAAATTTTATTATAAGTTTGTATGAAAATTGGAGGAAAATAGTTAAATGCAATTACTTTAGTTCTATAATACAAAAATATAAAATTCAGCATCTGTTTTTTCCTTATTTGTTTTCACTGATCTTTGTAGTCTCTCTTATATCACTTGTAAAATCAAATGCTTTCAAACTAAAGTTAACAAAATAATAAATTATTAAATAGTATAAAATAGTCATAATTTTTAATGAATATAATTTTTTTTTTATAATCAATATATATATATATATATATATATATATATATATATATATACCCAATTACATTAAGAATCCGCCTACAAAAAATCACACGGGATTTAAACCACTCGTAGTAATTACATCGAATTTTATCGTTAGAAACAAGTGCTAACAACCACCAAGTACAATAAATAATCCTAGTAACAACCGCCCCCGAATCGCACACCTCGTCATTAATCAGAATTTGGTTCCTCGAGTACCATAAGCACCAACTAGTAGCAAACCAAATGAGACAAGCATTTTGAGAAGAACATTTACTTCTCAAACTCATATACCATGCTATTAGGAATTCACAGCAATCTTTCTTAATTACCCAAGGAATGCCAACCCACTCCATAACCAACTTCCAAACCAACCTACTTTTATAACAGTCACATATAATAGGTTTGGAATCCTCAACTACCATAAAACAGAACACACACACTAACTCATAGGCACTATGAATAATACCTCTAGCTTCAAGATTTTTTATTGTTGGGAGTCTATATCAACAACCTCCATCCAAAAACTTTCACTTTCAATAGCATGTTGGTTTTCCGCAGCAAATTGATCGCCCCCTTTACTTCCTCACACATTTCTACATTGGCTGAGACTTTGATAATTCTGTCATAGAATGAAGCAACTATAAAGTGCTTGCTTACATCCCACAGCCAACTAATTGCATCCACAACTCCTTGTCGCTCCCGGGATTTTCATCCAGGTACAAACACGAGAGTGGCGCGGAAAAAACAGAGTCGCCAGCCGTGTAAATTTATCCCAATAGAGGGAAAGGGAACACCGCATAAACCTTAGGAAGAGGGAAAGGAATGGTCGTCGCAACCATAACCTGGGTTCGGGAGTCGGTTACGCGAGGGGAAGGTGCTAGCACCCCACGCGTCCATCGTACTCGATGGGATCCACGCTTGTTGTCTATTCTAAGGGTGAGTTATCCTATCATCTATGGCTGTGCTAAAACGGGAGGGGAAGACAAAGACCGACTCGGTAGGACGTCGACGTCCTAGGCCTACGTACCCCCTTTGTGCAATGGGGAATTCAGAGCAAACGTAGTTCGGACCAAGTTCTTTTTGTGTTTTTTATGAGCGACGTTAAGTTCGTGTCCGGCAGTTAGGGTCGATGCCTGTTTGCGACTCAGACGGAAGGTAACGTGCCCTTTTTGAAAATATCCTTTAAGTTTGGAAGGTCCCGAAGGACAAAAAGGTTTGAAGTTTGTGTGTATTTTTTAGGACAGAAGTGACTTGAGTTGGTTCGTAACTTGCATTGTACCAAAGTCTAGGGCATAGGGGCGAATACTTAACGCATCGTCCCAAGACAGAACGCTCGCTAAGCACTCTAGAAAGATGAGAGGAAGCCCCTCATTTCTCATTCGCCACGCTTAAGGCTCGTGCGCAATACACTTTATCCTTATTAAGTGTTTTCAAGAAGTTTGAGATGAGAAGAGAGAAGACACAAAGGAAACTCTAAAGGGAAACTAAGAGTCCTAATGTTATCATGAATGGATGACCTACGGTTATTGAGGTTTAGGAGGGAAGACTACCTAATGTTAGCATGCAAAGGATTGAAAGCCTAATGTCTCTCCTGCCTCAAACTTAATCGGAAATTAAGTCGAGCTAGGAATCCTAAGGGATCATATGAACTAACACAAGTAAACAATAACCAATTCAATCACAGACAAAGTGAAATCCAAAACTTTAAAGGAAAAAAAATGAGACGAAGAAAAGAGATGTCAAAGCAACATAAGTGTAAACCAAACCAAAAACAGCAGCAACAACAGCGCTTCAGCATAGCACAGCAGGGCATTCCAGCAATCACCAAGAACAGCATTTAACAGCTCCTATTTCCAGCACATAACAGGTGTAATATCCAGCAGGACAGAATAGCAACATTTAACAGCGCGCATGCACAGAACAGCAGTGTATGCATCAACATCATTTCCTACATTTAATCAGCTTATGCACGAGGAGAGTTTAGCAACCGATGAGAATTCATATGCAATTTCAAGCATCAACAAGATCAAGCGAGCACAAATATCTCAAGTGTCAAAGCACAAACCTCATCTAAGATCAACCGAGCCGAACTCAAAAGTGCTAACAAGAGAACCAAAAAGTTAGCAACTACTTAATAAAAGAAAGTCAATTAAAATTCTAATCAAAATCAACTAAGAAAATATTGACATTTGAACAAAAAGCTCCTCAAGAAATTAATATTAAGATTACCATTGTTAATCAAGAATTAACATCAAAAGTTTAGTCCAAAATAATTAATCCAAAGTCTAATCACTAACCAAAACCAAATTATCCAAACTCAAATTATCAAAAATATAATTAATCAAAATTACAATCAAATTAATCAAAGCTCAAAATACAATATTAATCAGAGCTAAAATCACAATTCTACAAAACTAAGATAAAAAATAATATTAACATAGATCAATGTTTAAAATCTGAATTTGAAATTATGATCTAAATCGAAGATTAACAAAACAAAAATCAAACTAAAATAAAGAATAAAAAAAAAGAAAAGAAACTAATTCCTCAAAAATATAATCATCTTCTGAAAAATAAAATCTCACTAAAATATTAAATATATATATTAACCTATTTTAAATATATATATATATATATATATATATATATATATATATATATATATATATATATATATATATGGCCTGCAAAACGTGACATGCAAAACGCGATATGCATCATGTACTTATCTTAAATATATATCCAAATTAATAAACAAAACGTGATATACATAAAAAGTAATATGGCCGCCTGCAATATGATTTGCACAACGAAACGATGCAGCATATGAAGTATATATATAAACCAGTGATATGAAGTATATATTATAACAACGATGTTAGTAACTTAGATATATAAATCTAATGCACAGTAACCTTCATCGATCATTGAACAGAGACGGCGTATCAACATATCTATTAGTACCGGAATTTAACGCGCCGCTTTCTTCTATTTTTCCGTCCCTCTTCCGGTCCTCTTTTTTTCGGTTCCTGTTCTCTCTTTTTTCCTCAGTTTCTCCGTCTTTTTTAACAAAGTGTAACCTTGGTATATATATAGGGACTAAAATTAGGGTTAACTTTTAGTTGCTAATAATGTCCCTAATACCCAATTTGAGGCTCAAGTTTAATAATATTAAAAATTAAATAAAATTTAAATAATTTAATAAATCTGAAATAAAAATTAAACTTACTTATTTATAAAAATAAAAATTTAAGATAAAATTAAAATAAAATGCTAATCACTACTTATTATTCTTAACATTTAGTTAAATATAAGATAAAAATAAATATTTAAAATAAAAACAAAATAAAAATTCCTATTTATTCTAAACGTTATTAGTTAATAAAAAATAAATAATTAAAACGAAATTAAAATAAAGTACAAATTATTCTAATTATTTACTCTAAATAATATTAATTAAAAAAGTAAAATAAACGGACTCTAAATAAACAAAAAAAAATCGGACGCCCGAGTGATCGAAAGAAATAAATTCAGTACACTAGAATGATCAGTACGAAGTACATGACTCGAAAAAAATACAGCATTTGGTCAGATTTTAAAATAAATTTTGATCCCTGATTTTGAGCACCGCTAAAACTCAATTTGACCACTCTGTCTGTAAATTTTCGAGAAATTATTCCGACCAATATTTTAGGCAGTATGCGAGATGAAAAACACTATTTCATGCTATTTAGATGATGCAGAGTGGAAATACAGTCAGACGAATGAAAATACGAAAATATTAAAAATGCCTGGAATAAGCTGTGAACTCTTGATGATGTAGTAGACCAGATAAGACTTCTCTGAACTGCCTCAAGCACCTTGACCCTATGCTAATGATGATAATGCAAAAAATGAAATGAAACATAATCCAGTTAGTAAAAAGAGTAAGGAGGGCAAATTTTGGGGTGCAACAGCTGCCCCAATTCAATCACCTTGGTCCTGAAGGTGTGATAGCAACGGCTCTCAGACATTCCAGGATACACGGGGATTGAATACTGAAAGAACTCCAGAAATTTGTGACCAACAGAAGAGGGACGACTCACTGGGGAACGAACAATAAATGCTGCACTTGTCACAATACGTACGAGTGTTGAAAACCAAGGTATTGGAAAGTCACGAAATAAACACAAGCGAGTGTTAACTATGCCGGGGAAAAACACTGACGGGTGCCAAGGAATTCAGAAAATCAATTACGGACGGGTACTGAAGAGATACACGGGCGGGTGTAAAAGGATTCAATACGGACGGGTATCTAAAAGGTACACGGACGGGTGTAAAAAGGTTCAATACGGACGGGTATCTAAAAGGTACACGGACGGGTGTAAAGGTTTCAATACGGACGGGTATCAAAAGGGTACACGGACGGGTGTAAAAAGCTCAATACGGACGGGTATCAAAAGGGTACATGGACGGGTATCAAAAAGGTACACGGACGGGTATCAAAAGGGTACACGGACGGGTGTAGAAAGGTCAATACGGACGGGTATCAAAAGGGTACACGGACGGGTGTAGAAGGGTTTCAATATGGATGGGTATCAAAAGGGTACACGGACGGGTGTAAAGGTTTCAATACGGACGGGTATCAAAAGGGTACACGGACGGGTGTAGAAAGCTCAATACGGACGGGTATCAAAAAGGTACACGGACGGGTGTAAAGGTTTCAATACGGACGGGTATCAAAAGGGTACACGGACGGGTGTAAAGGTTTCAATACGGACGGGTATCAAAAGGGTACACGGACGGGTGTAAAGGTTTCAATACGGACGGGTATCAAAAGGGTACACGGACGGGTGTAGAAGGGTTTCAATACGGACGGGTATCAAAAAGGTACACGGACGGGTGTAAAGGTTTCAATACGGACGGGTATCAAAAGGGTACACGGACGGGTGTAGAAAGCTCAATACGGACGGGTATCAAAAGGTACACGGACGGGTGTAGAAGGGTTTCAATACGGACGGGTATCAAAAATGTACACGGACGGGTGTAAGGGTTTCAATACGGACGGGTATCAAAAAGGTACACGGACGGGTGTAAAGGTTTCAATACGGACGGGTATCAAAAGGGTACACGGACGGGTGTAGAAAGCTCAATACGGACGGGTATCAAAAGGGTACACGGAGGGGTGTAAAGGTTTCAATACGGACGGGTATCAAAAAGGTACACGGACGGGTGTAGAAAGCTCAATACGGACGGGTATCAAAAAGGTACACGGACGGGTGTAAAGGTTTCAATACGGACGGGTATCTAAAAGATACACGGACGGGTGTAGAAAGCTCAATACGGACGGGTATCAAAAGGGTACACGGACGGGTGTAAAGGTTTCAATACCGACGGGTATCAAAAAGGTACACGGACGGGTGTAAAGGTTTCAATACGGACGAGTATCTAAAAGGTACACGGACGGGTGTAAAGGTTTCAATACGGACGGGTACCTAAAAGGTACACGGACGGGTGTAAAGGTTTCAAGCAACTTTTACCGGGGATTAATCTCGCTGGGGAATGGATAAGTCTAAATAAAAGACTCTGCCGGGGAACACAAATATGAGGAACACATCCCTCCCAAAACTCCTGAACTGTGTTATCTCCGCTGAGAAAGAGAAACTGGCAAAGAGAGCGTCAAACCTGGCTTATGCTTCGAATGCAAATGTTTGAATTTTGCCGTAATGCTCCACACGAAGTGGAAATGCTACGCGTTTGAGGATGCAATGCAAGTGCTTATGATATGCAAAAAGGGGTCCCTCCAGCAAAATAAATGCCGGAGAGAAAAGAATGATTCAGATCGGGCTGACAAAAATAAATTGTCCTCTGAATCCCAGAACTCCGTTGAGAAGGATCACCGTGACCGACTCTCTGGATCAATAACTTCTGCTGGGGATGAAGTCTCAGATGAACATTCGCTCTACTGGGGATTATACATAACTTTTTGAAAAAGGAGACCATGGCCTGGATCAAGAAAGTGTCAAATATCACTTTGGATTTAAAACCTACTGGGGATACTGCCGGACTTAGCCTGCTGATGGGGGAGAAGGAGCACCTTGACTTTGTGGGGAAATAACGTCTTGACCTGGGGAAAATACCTCCTAAGTCTCCTGCTAGGGAAGGTCTGCTATGCTGAGGAAATTGCAACCTCAATGCTGGGGAGAGTAAGCTGTTGGGGAAGTACGATCCTGTTGCCCTTCAATCCTGACTTGTTTCTAAGGTTATAGACGGCCCTTTGAACTTTCCACTTGCCCCAGACCACCAGGTCTAATGGAAGAAATCACCTCAAGAGGATTTTACAGAAGACCGGGCATTCGCACTGCCCCAGGGTCTTCAAACTCTTGGAGAGATTTATCATATCTCGACATAACTGCCCCAGTCTTCATAATCCATGAAGTACATTACTTCGAAAGGGATTTGCAATGACCTGAAATATTCTGCCTTGAAGAGGTGCTTTCAATTAACCATTTTCAGGAGTGGATAATCTCCCACGCTCTGGAGGTGGCCTGCCCCAATATGAGCTGTGAAGTGACTTTGCCCCTGATCTTAGAATGAATGCCCCAGAATAACTGAATTTCAAAGGGACTTCTCGACGTGACTGCCCCAGATTGGCTCCATCTTAACACGACTTACTGGGAGAGCCCACTCTACACTGAGTCTCTTGGCAGCATGCCTCTTGATATGATTGTCCTTCGGAATTTTCAAGCAACCCAACTTGGCAGGATCAAGCTTCTTGACTGACTTTCACTGTGTAAGCTACATTGATGCTTACGCACATGTATGCAAACAGAACAAGTTATCTATGAGAATTCTAATGCAACACTCATGTTAACCTTGAAGTTTTTATTGAAAATGCGTCGCCCAACCTTGTGAACGAAACGCTAGCTGGGACGCGACCTTGATTTTTGAATGGCAAAACAATGCGCACATGCAATACCAACAAATCTTATTAACACAACTTATAGGAGTCAGGAACGCTGTCCTGTTGAAGTACGCCTTCGGAATAAACCCTGTTTCAATTAGGACTTTAGAGGGTTGTAACGTGGTCTGGTTCACGGTTTTAGAAAAAGGATTTATGGCTCAAAGTTTATCGGTGCCCACCCACTCTTCGTGATGTTCTCCAGTCCTATGTTCAGTTAATCTGACCCAAACGCTCATTTCTCGAAAGATTTATGATCTTCAAGGAACCTATGCCACTAATGGTTTGACCCCTAAGGAGGTTTTGGAGTGACAGTCATCCCTTTTATCTTTTGTCTGTAATCACATGAATTTGTTCTTATCGGGGATTTTCTTTTCGCCTTTCGCTTTTTCTTTCTCTTTTTTTTTATCCCTAATTTTTGCCTGGACTGACTCTTTTGAGTTTTTTCGATTTTGAAGTCCAGCGGGACGCCCTAACTTTTGCCTAAGTCGCTTGTTCTCAAGCTTCGACTTAGCGGGCTTTCTCTTTTTATTCCCCTTTTGAACAAAGCGTGTGACACTGGTTGTCTTACTTGCTTGAAAGGGTTGTGACTGCCTCACTCCTTAGTTGTTGACGGATAACCATCGGGGTTTCATATCTCTTGCACACTCTCCTTGGAATTTGAGCGCTCGGTCAAACTAACTGACGCCTACCCTGCCCCTGGGTTAAATATGAGGGTTTTTTCATACGAAAGAAACTCCTACTCCGAGGCTCAAAGGGGTTAACGAGGGTTTATCTCCTTATCTCTCCAGTGTTTATGGTTTTGAAACAATGCCTGTACATCCTCAACAGGGTTCTATCCAAAAGCGTACCATTAGAGACCTGCGTTCTTATTTCGTCATCCTCCCTCAAGAGTTCTTAGCAAGAAAAATTGATATTGCAGTGCATATAAACATTTAAGAGTGAATACAAATGGATTTCTTCAAGGAAAACATACTCATTGCATTAATATCATCATAAAAATAAACAAGTCTTGCATACATAAGATGCTTTAACAGAAAATAGAAACTACAAATGAAAATGCAGTAAAGAAGCTGAAGATTGCTATTGCTGAGGAAGCTTAATTCTGCCTGGACGTACTTGCAGACTGAGTGTTCATTTGAGAAAGGAGGCTTCCATTGATGTACATATCATCTTCAGTGAATACAATGATCTCTGAGTCCACCAGGTCTTGCACCTTATGCCTGAATACATTACACTCATCAATCGTGTGCCCGAACGTTCCCGAGTGGAACTCACACCTAGCAGTCATGTCATAATCGGGAGGAATAGGGTACGGTACTGGCGTGGTACCCCTTGTTTGAATCAGAGACTTCTTAAGCAGGCGCGTAAACAGCTAACTATAAGGGATAGGAACAGGATCAATTATCCTTTTGGGCCTTCTTGGTCTCGATTGCCCCTGTTGCTAATAATTCTGCTGTCGGTGCTGAGTTGGGCACCCAGTCTGGCCCTGCACTTTCCTTTCTGCACTCGGCTGAGGCACAAACAAGGGTTGTGGAAGAGATCCCTGACGCGAGGTGGATCCTTTGGCAAAAGAGGGAGTCATCAGTCCCTTTGCAACACTGGGAGTAACATCACTTTGTTTACCAGTGCCAACTGATGTAAACTTGATTGCCCCTGAGTCAATGAGCTCTTGGACTTTATACTTGAGCATCTTACAATCTTCAACATTATGACCAGGCGCCCCTGAATGGAATTCACACCTATCATGGACATTGGAACCCATACGAAACTTGTTGTGTGGAGGTCCCGCAGCAATCAATTCAATCAGCCGAAACTTGAGCAGGTGCTGAAGCAACTGAGCGTATAGCACTGGAATCTGGTCAAACTTCTTTTCAAAATTTTCTGGATTAAGACCCTCAAAAAACGGTTGTTGATGAAAAAGTTCAGACGGTGGAGAGGATCCACGAGGCAATCCATGGTCTAGAGGAGACCCCAAAGAGATAGGAAGAGTAAGGACCTCTGTTGTGGAAGCGGGCACAGGACTGTCTTCCCTATTTAAAATTTCCATGATTAAACCCATCTGAGTCTTCATCTGATTGATCTCTTCCCTTAGCATTCTCTGCTCCTGGAGCATGTCTTCCCCAAATTGCCCCATCTGGCTTCGCATTTCCCTCAACTCAGCTTGAACTTGCTCCATGATCAACCCTGAACGGCCTGAGGAGTTAAGTCTGCAATTCTGAGATGAGAACAAGATAAGAATACCGGAGATAAACACCTGTCATGCAAAATGATTATGCACGATGATTATGAATATGCAAATGCAAATGAACATGTTTGAATATTAGCAGGGTGATCCACCCCTTGATTTCGGTTTAATAACAAGATACAATGGAACTTCTGCTCATATATTAAGAAAACCAGAGAAAAGCCAAATGTCAACAATCACAAATTCGAGATAACAAGTCTGAATATAAAGACCATAGGTCCCAACCAACAAGCCTGGTGGTGATCCATATACAATGAAAGAAAACAAAAAACTATGGCATATCATCAAAGTTTACAAGCGTCAATCCTCCCCATCCATTATGCTTTCTGCACCAGTCTTGAATCTCCTTGAACAACTTTCTAGTATCGGGATGCTTCGGCCTCTGAATTAGCCCTTGAATGAGAAGGTCTCTCCTGTGTATGATCCCATCCAAGTATCGGCAATGTAGCTCCCAAGCGTCTTCTCCAGTAGCGCCATCTATGCTAGGACCCTCATGTCTAGGTTTCTTCACTTCAGCTTGGACTTTCAGTTCTTCCACGAAGGCTATTTCTTCCTTGAGTCGACCTTCGACTACTTGTCTCTTGAATATCCCTGATAAGATCTCGGCGTCTTTCTTCTTGAGCGTCGACTTCAACTGATCAATCTTAGCTATGTAGTCGTCTTCCTTTCTTTTATTCTCAGCCATGGCGGTCTCTTGGTGATCATTGAACCTGTTAATCTTCAACAAAGCCTTGCCTAATTCCTCATCCTTGGACCTGAGAATGCTACTGATACCATCCAAAGCTTATTTCATTCTTTCCCTGGATGCGACCATGTCAGCAAGCTCTTTTTCTGCTTTAGCAAGGAGCTCTGTCTTCAACTTGGCGGTATGAACAACTTCACCCCGCTCATGCTTCCACTGTTAAATTTCTCTCTTTAGCTCATTATTTTCTTCCCGCAACCTTTCCTTTTCAGCCCATAATGTGTTATACTTCTCTAACTCAACGGTGGTAGGAGGCTCGATCACCAAAGGATACAGAGGTGGTTCCACCGGGAATGGGAGAAGCTCCTCTTCTGCCCTCTTCTTAATCCACTCTTTATATGGATGGAAAGCCCGATTGTTACTTTTCCCGAATGGAATCTTACCCTTCTTAGCCACCTGTTTCCAAGCATTCACAACTTTCCTTATCAACCCTTGATCCTCAATACCATTGAAGAATAAGGATTCTCGGACATCTCGCTCTTCGGGTGGATTCTTCAAAGGATAGCCAAACTGTTTGATAGCTAGGGAGGGATTATAGTTAATTCCACCTCTCCTCCATATCAAGGGAACATTAGGGAATTCTCCGCATTTGCAAATGATCTCCATTCCTAGCAAGTCACGATTAATCCAAACGATGTTATCAGCAGTCAAGCCCATAACCCTCTTAGACCACTTCAGAGAATCTTTCGTATCAACGAAAGCGCTAGATTCAGGGAGACGACTCAGAAACCAAGTAGCTAAGAGCGGCGCACAGCAACTCACAGTTTTCCCACGCCTATTCTCATTCTTATAGTGAACTGAATGGTACACATCTCCTAGCAAGGTAGGTATAGGATTCTTCGACATAAAGATCCTGACGCGTGCATATCCACCAGATCAGGAATATTCGGAAACAAAACAATCCCATAGATACACTCAGCCAGAATAGCTTGGAAAGCAGTCCAGTTCTTCTCTTTGACATGTATGCAAGCCTGATCGAATAGGAACTTCAATAGGAAACCCTTAACTCCTTGTTTTTCTGCAATATTACTGTTAAGAACAGGCTCACTAATGTGAAGAGCAACAGCCATATCTTTTATACCGGGGTGTTCTTCAGAAAAGAAAACTATATCATGACTAATAGGAATTCCCAAAATAAATGAGAACTCCTCCAACGTCGGAGCCAAGATGTAGTCCGGGAAAGTGAAGCAACGCAGAGGCGGGTCGTAAAACTGAAGAAGTGTGTGAATGGCATCCTTCTCATACTGGGAGATATTATAGACAAATTTCAGAAGTCTTCCATACCTTCCACTGAACTCTATACGAACTCCGGAACCAGCCATATTAATCAATTTATGAATCAGTGTCAAAGTCGGCTCTGGGAATGAATAGGCAACAGTCTTCTTTCTCTGAACATCCATACTGAAGTAACCTCAGAAAACCGGAATCAAGAGTAAGATGCAAGCCCTACAGAATGTCAAACATGTCAGAATGCAAAAAAAATGATATACTTATGCAAACATGGGGTCAAGGCACACTGCCGGATGTGCTGTGCTATTAGCTGAACGAGAAACCAGATAACCAGAGCTCTGAACCACTGAGGAACCCACATAATCAGACATTGACGAGAAATCCAGAATAGGGGTAGGTTGAAGGTCTCGGTTACCTGCAAACGCCCATCCCCTCTCACGTGTAGGTACTAGGATGTTCAGTATCCCGGGCTCTCAGGTCGAGAAATGATGATACGTTCACCATTTCTGGTTTGGCATCATCATCAATCGAGGAGGCCTCAACTGATTCTCCAAGGCGGAAGGTCCTCATCTTTGGCACTGAGGTCGAGAAACAATAGTACGGTGGAGAAATGACTTTTTACTTTTGTTTTTCGCAAAACATGTTGCGGTTAGCAAGAGTCGCCACCGACTTTTCTTTTATCCAATTTATTTAGGAAAGGTGAAAAGAACAGGAAAGACCGTTTTGAAAAGATTTTTGAGTTCGGGGGGTAAGTTATGAAAAGGGAAGGTGTTAGCACCCCTTTTCATCCGTAGTTATCTACGGGCTCTTAATTGCTAGCTCACTTTAACTTGCTTTTTTTTTGAAATGTAGTGTGTGTTTAGAAAATATTTCGTAAAAGTTGACTTTGTAATAATTCGTGTAAGAACGTATACAAAGTGTTTGTTTTTGAAAATATTTTTGAAAGTGTGAGGTGTGAAAAGTATTTGTTTTTTGAGTTGTGAGCGAGCATTTAAAAGTTACCTACCCTTAATTTATGAGGTCTTTCTTGTACTTATCATTTTCCTTGAGAGATAGCACTATCCA
This sequence comes from Lathyrus tuberosus, assembly GCA_022829125.1. Taxonomy (NCBI): domain Eukaryota; kingdom Viridiplantae; phylum Streptophyta; class Magnoliopsida; order Fabales; family Fabaceae; genus Lathyrus; species Lathyrus tuberosus. The sequence continues at coordinate 8,103,462 of JALAZF010000251.1, forward strand.
TACCATTAGTGGGTAGGTAGTCCTATCTATTGGATGTGGAGGGACAACGAAGGGTCACCAAATGGTCATAGGAGGCAACATGTAAGGATACCTTAGCAATTCGTAGGGACTACCATCATTTTTCCGTAGGGTCATCGAGGGACAAGATCATTTTTTGTAGGCAACTTGAAGGGTCATCGAGGGACTATGATCTTTATATCGAAGGGACTGTGATGATATTATTCGTAAGCGTCTTTTGCTAAAGTATCCTTACGTTCGAGGGGCATTCATTCCTCGGGGTACAGTACTAAAGTCAATCGAGGAGTGCCTCCGCTGATTCTCTTCAAAACGTAGGGGCCGTCCTATGTGAGTTCCAAAGCGGGCCCTCGGGTGCGAATGGGTTTGCCACAGGATGTGGTCTGCCACTGTCACCACTAAAGAGGGATGTTTCCACTAAGGTCCTCAATGATCGGTCACCAGAGTCGACAACTCTCTAGATCAACACCCCAACATGCGCAAGACACACACGTTAGAATGCGTCCCAAGATAGCCTCGTCTGGTTGTGAATTTCGTGAACACACAAACGTACCAAGCGGGCACGTAGGTCCCACTACTTTCCACTCTAGTCCTAGGGTATTCTCAAGCCTTGGTATTGGGCTTAGCTCTCAAACCCACCCAACCTGCAAAACAAAGATAGCCAGCACAGCACAGCAGTATGACAGTAATAAAAAATGAAATGCAGAAAATGCGGTAAAAAAAAAAAATACAACACATAAAGCAAAACAAAAACAAAGCACCCCAAAGAGACAAGCAAGTGTTAGGATTGACTCGCTTAGGGATGGACCAGCATAGGTTAACTAGGTCCCCAGCAGAGTCGCCAGCTGTCGCTCCCGGGATTTTCATCCAGGTACAAACGCGAGAGTGGCGCGAAAAAAACAGAGTCGCCAGCCGTGTAAATTTATCCCAAGAGAGGGAAAGGGAACACCGCATAAACCTTAGGAAGAGGGAAAGGAATGGTCGTCGCAACCATAACCTGGGTTCGGGAGTCAGTTACGCGAGGGGAAGGTGCTAGCACCCCACGCGTCCATCGTACTCGATGGGATCCACGCTTGTTGTCTATTCTAAGGGTGAGTTATCCTATCATCTATGGCTGTGCTAAAATGGGAGGGGAAGACAAAGACCGACTCGGTAGGACGTCGACGTCCTAGGCCTACGTACCCCCTTTGTGCAATGGGGAATTCAGAGTCAACGTAGTTCGGACCAAGTTCTTTTTGTGTTTTTTATGAGCGACGTTAAGTTCGCGTCCGGCAGTTAGGGTCGATGCCTGTTTGCGACTCAGACGGAAGGTAACGTGCCCTTTTTGAAAATATCCTTTAAGTTTGGAAGGTCCCGAAGGACAAAAAGGTTTGAAGTTTGTGTGTATTTTTTAGGACAGAAGTGACTTGAGTTGGTTCGTAACTTGCATTGCACCAAAGTCTAGGGCATAGAGGCGAATACTTAACGCATCGTCCCAAGACAGGACGCTCGCTAAGCACTCTAGAAAGATGAGAGGAAGCCCCTCATTTCTCATTCGCCACGCTTAAGGCTCGTGCGCAATACACTTTATCCTTATTAAGTGTTTTCAAGAAGTTTGAGATGAGAAGAGAGAAGACACAAAGGAAACTCTAAAGGGAAACTAAGAGTCCTAATGTTATCATGAATGGATGACCTACGGTTATTGAGGTTTAGGAGGGAAGACTACCTAATGTTAGCATGCAAAGGATTGAAAGCCTAATGTCTCTCCTACCTCAAACTTAATCGGAAATTAAGTCGAGCTAGGAATCCTAAGGGATCATATGAACTAACACAAGTAAACAATAACCAATTCAATCACAGACAAAGTGAAATCCAAAACTTTAAAGGAAAAGAAATGAGACGAAGAAAAGAGATGTCAAAGCAACATAAGTGTAAACCAAACCAAAAACAGCAGCAACAACAGCGCTTCAGCATAGCACAGCAGGGCATTCCAGCAATCACCAAGAACAACATTTAACAGCTCCTATTTCCAGCACATAACAGGTGTAATATCCAGCAGGACAGAATAGCAACATTTAACAGCGCGCATGCACAGAACAGCAGTGTATGCATCAGCATCATTTCCTACATTTAATCAGCTTATGCACGAGGAGAGTTTAGCAACCGATGAGAATTCATTTGCAATTTCAAGCATCAACAAGATCAAGCGAGCACAAATATCTCAAGTGTCAAAGCACAAACCTCATCTAAGATCAACTGAGCCGAACTCAAAAGTGCTAACAAGAGAACCAAAAAGTTAGCAACTACTTAATAAAAGAAAGTCAATTAAAATTCTAATCAAAATCAACTAAGAAAATATTGACATTTGAACAAAAAGCTCCTCAAGAAATTAATATTAAGATTACCATTGTTAATCAAGAATTAACATCAAAAGTTTAGTCCAAAATAATTAATCCAAAGTCTAATCACTAACCAAAACCAAATTATCCAAACTCAAATTATCAAAAATATAATTAATCTAAATTACAATCAAATTAATCAAAGCTCAAAATACAATATTAATCAGAGCTAAAATCACAATTCTACAAAACTAAGATAAAAAATAATATTAACATAGATCAATGTTTAAAATCTGAATTTGAAATTATGATCTAAATCGAAGATTAACAAAACAAAAATCAAACTAAAATAAAGAATAAAAAAAAGAAAAGAAACTAATTCCTCAAAAATATAATCATCTTCTGAAAAATAAAATCTCACTAAAATATTAAATATATATATTAACCTATTTTAAATATATATATATATATATGTATATATATATATATATATATATATATATATATGGCCTGCAAAACGTGACATGCAAAACGCGATATGCATCATGTACTTATCTTAAATATATATCCAAATTAATAAACAAAACGTGATATACATAAAAAGTAATATGGCCGCCTGCAATATGATTTGCACAACGAAACGATGCAGCATATGAAGTATATATATAAACCAGTGATATGAAGTATATATTATAACAACGATGTTAGTAACTTAGATATATAAATCTAATGCACAGTAACCTTCATCGATCATTGAACAGAGACGGCGTATCAACATATCTATTAGTACCGGAATTTAACGCGCCGCTTTCTTCTATTTTTCCGTCCCTCTTCCGGTCCTCTTTTTTTCGGTTCCTGTTCTTTCTTTTTTCCTCAGTTTCTCCGTCTTTTTTAACAAAGTGTAACCTTGGTATATATATAGGGACTAAAATTAGGGTTAACTTTTAGTTGCTAATAATGTCCCTAATACCCAATTTGAGGCCCAAGTTTAATAATATTAAAAATTAAATAAAATTTAAATAATTTAATAAATCTGAAATAAAAACTAAACTTACTTATTTATAAAAATAAAAATTTAAGATAAAATTAAAATAAAATGCTAATCACTACTTATTATTCTTAACATTTAGTTAAATATAAGTTAAAAATAAATATTTAAAATAAAAACAAAATAAAAATTCCTATTTATTCTAAACGTTATTAGTTAATAAAAAATAAATATTTAAAACGAAATTAAAATAAAGTACAAATTATTCTAATTATTTACTCTAAATAATATTAATTAAAAAAGTAAAATAAACGGACTCTAAATAAATAAAAAAAAAATCGGACGCCCGAGTGATCGAAAGAAATAAATTCAGTACACTAAAATGATCAGTACGAAGTACATGACTCGAAAAAAATACAGCATTTGGTCAGATTTTAAAATAAATTTTGATCCCTGATTTTGAGCACCGCTAAAACTCAATTTGACCACTCTGTCTGTAAATTTTCGAGAAATTATTCCGACCAATATTTTAGGCAGTATGCGAGATGAAAAACACTATTTCATGCTATTTAGATGATGCAGAGTGGAAATACAGTCAGACGAATGAAAATACGAAAATATTAAAAATGCCTGGAATAAGCTGTGAACTCTTGATGATGTAGTAGACCAGATAAGACTTCTCTGAACTGCCTCAAGCACCTTGACCCCATGCTAATGATGATAATGCAAAAAATGAAATGAAACATAAGCCAGTTAGTAAAAAGAGTAAGGAGGGCAAATTTTGGGGTGCAACACTCCTGCAGTTGGAACTATCTCGTTTAACAGTGCTGCTAGTTCTAGACAGCCCTCACCATAAACTTCAGTTCCACCAAAAGCTAAAGATTCAATATCCCACTTCCATTTGTTTTCAAGCCAAAACCCCACGTCTTTCACCGCTATGAGTTTCCTGTCAGATGCCACAAACAGTTGCGGAAACAATATCTTTAAAGGAATTGCGCCTAGCCATTTACTTGTCCAAAAGGAAGTGTGTTCTCCACTACCAAGCTTATTTGAGATCGAGTCAAAAAACGATCCAGGCTTTATATCTGCCCCCATAATCATCAAGTCCCTCTACCATAACGACTCTATGTTTTTGATATCCTGTTCAACGACATTAAGGATTCTTTTTGAGATGTCTCCATACTTATGTTCAAGAACTCCCCTCCAACTTGCTTCCTTATCCTTCAATAGCCTCTACAACCATTTTCCTATTTAAGCTTTGTTAAATATCCTAATGTCCTTAATCCCCAGTCCACCCAACTCTTTAGGTGTGCATACAACATCCCAACTTACCCAAGAAACGTATTTCTTTTCTGTCGATCCCTCCCACAAGAAATTGCGTTGGATTGTAATAACTTCTTTCAACACACAAGCAGAAGCAAGAAAAGGAGATAAATAATGAATTGGTAGATTCGTGATTACCGTTTTAATTAGTGTTACTCGACCACCAATTGACATCAACTTACTTTTCCAACAGGCGAACTTGCATTTGAATACATTGATGACTGGCCTCCAGAAATTGCTTCTTCTATGATTCCCTCCAACCGTAACTCCTAAGAATTTGAATGACACTGCTCCACGTTTGTAAGACAGAAACATGGATGCTGCACTAAAAAATGACTCCTCAACATTGACACCCAAAAGACAGCTTTTCCACGCATTGATCTTCAACCCCGACGCCATTTCAAAACCTCTAAGGATTTCCTTCATACGCCAGAGATTGTGCCACTCCGCTTTGCAAATCAACATAGTGTCATCTGGAATTAAAGCAGATTATAGCAAACTTCTTCATTCAATTCCAAGCTTCTGAGAATTCCTACTTGAGCAGCCTTTCTAACTATTGAGGTCAATCCTTCGACAACCAAGGAGAACAGAAACGGGGAAATAGGATCGCCTTGACACAGCCCTTTCGATGCTTTAAAGTCTCTTGAGGTACTCCCATTGATCAAAACGGATAAATGACTGTTGAGAACCCCTCCCCTCATCCAATCCAATCATTTCTCTCCAAACCCCATATCCTTCATCACACCTAATAAGAAATCTAAGTCTACATAATCGTACACTTGTTCGAAGTCTATTTTAAATAACAGACAACTACTATTCTGTCTCTTGACCAAGTCAATCAGCTCGTTCAAAACCAAGATCCCATCATGAATGATCCTTCCCAGAATAAATGCATTTTGTGTCTTAGACAGAAGTTTTCCAATAAACCTTCTCAACCTAGCTGCTAATATCTTTGAAATGAGCTTGTATATATAACCAATCAAACATATCGGCCGATACTCCCTTAAGTTTTATGGATTATCTACCTTCGGAATTAACGTAATGAACGACGATGACATTTCTTTAGGGAGGATAGTCGTTGAGTGAAACTCTTTGATATAGTTAATCACGTCTATTCCTACTATATCCTAACATCTCTTTAAGAATTCTAGGTTGAAACCGTCGGGTCTCGGGCTTTTATTGCCATCACATTCACTTAGAGCCTCCAAAATTTCCTCTGAAGTGAAACAACATTCTAGACTTTCCTTATCCTCCATACTAAGCTTGGGTAGATCATGATATCTCAATGTTGGTCTAACAATTTCCACCTTCTTAAACCTGTTGACGAAAAAGTTCTTAACTGCATCATTTACCAAAGCCACCTCTTCCATATAACCTGACTCAATTTGAACTCTGCTTATGGTATTCACTCTATATCTGTATGTCATCATTGAATGAAAATACTTTGTATTCAGGTCACCTTCACGTATCCAATTCAACCTCACTTTCTGTTTCATCATACTTTCTTGCAGATGCAGTTTATTCCACAAATCCCCTTGAAATTTGCTTTTGTCTTGCACTGACTTCTGTAGCGATCCCCCTCCCCCCCTCAACTGATCAAGTTAATCCTCATGCTTGTTCAACAAATCCACTCTTTCCTGAATGTCCAAGTCCACCCACCCAAACACCACCTTATTTCACCATCTGAGTTTAGTTCTCATGTGTTTAAACTTTTCTTTTAAAACATGTGCTGCAAATCCCCTCACCTTTAAACCTTCCCACTCTATTTTTACAAACTCAAGAAACTTTGGATGATTGTACCATGAATTGAAAGCCTTGAATGGTTTTGGATCCCAATTTAGATCGTTCACTTTAATCCATAATGGTCTGTGATCCGACACATCTCTAACTCTAACTTCCTGTGATAATAGTTTCCATTTCGAAACCAAGCCTTCAGATATTAATATTCTGTCAATTCTACTTCCGCAACAACCATTATCTTTAAACCAAGTATATTTAATACCCACCACAGGTAGATCAGTTAAATCTATGATATTTATAAATGATTCAAACTCATTCATATCCAACCAGCACACTTTACCTAATCCCCTCCTTTCCTCAATTGTTTTTACTGCATTGTAATCTCCTCCCACCAACCATTTGCCTCTTGGAAGTTTCCTTTTCCACTCAATAAGTTATATCCATAACTTTAGTTTTTCAACCATATCACATGGTGAATACACATTAACAAAATAAAAATTCAACCCCTTCCACAAAGCATTAATTCCCAAGAAATGGGTACCTTTGAAACTAAGAATTGGATCGATCAAATTTACCTTCCACACAGTGAGAATACCACCAGTTCGACCCCTTGTACCATGTCATACCCCATATTTTGACCCTAGATTCCATCATCATTCTAGGAGCATCACACATTGTATTGCTAACCCTAACCTTGTACAAGTTGCTTTTTGTTTGTTTCATCCATGAATTAGGGTTTTGGATAAAGAGAATCAACTGCAAATTGATCTCATTACAAGTTCATAAATATTCAACTTCATCAGACCACAAATTAGGGTTTCATCAGACAAAGTCAAATGTGCCTTTGACTTTTGATCAAGACATAATCTCAAGCCTTGGGACATGATTCAAGACATTCAAATACACCTTTGGAGTCTATCTATGATGTTCAAATAGCCCAAGAGATTAATTTCATTGAAGATCAAGAAGTGGCGATTCATCTAATAAAAATTCAACTGTTCCCCCAGATCAAGGTTTGACTTTTGGGAATTTTGGTCAACCATGGCTTCCTCAATTCAAGGATGATGATAACATGTGGTTTGGATCATGATCAATCAATGAAAAATCAAGAAATTGGAGGTTACTTGCAAAAAGGGCAACAAATGAGAAGTTGGAATTTTTCTAAGTTATGGATGGTTAATGATTTTTACCCAACTTGCTAAGGCCATAACTCCTAATTTAGACATCCATTTTTTAGTGATCCAAAGACCAATTTGAAGAGCTCATTCCCTAATACAACTTTGTCAATTAGGAGGAATTCCAAAAAAGTGCATGGATTTCAAGTTATAAGGCCATGAAGTTGGTGTCCCGTTCAAAAATGATTCCAACACTTAGAATTTCTTTTGGGACATAATCAGCCTTGTAAAAGTAACCAACTTGTGAGCCAGTTTTCATCATGATCCATTTTGATTCAAGAAAAACTTAAAAGATGAAAGTTGTAGAGCATGTCTGGGGCTTTCCAAAGAGTACAAGTACATTTTTTCCAATGCATGAGCTGAGAGTTTCAAAAATGGGAAGTTGGGGTTTCAAACTTGAATTTCAAGTCATCTTCATGATGAATTCTTGGAGCAAAACCATTCCAAACTTGCAAATCCCTTGATTGCAGGTCTGGTTACTTTCAAATCTCACCCTAGTCAGAGAATTACACAAACCCTTGGTGTATTACACAAGAAATTGAGCCATTAACCAAGTTTCAATTCCATTTATGGATCATTTTGCAAAAAAGCTCCATATCCATTTTCATAAAGCTCCATTTTTCCAACCACTCTTGCATTGAGCTCCTAACTTGTTCCTTCTGCAGACAAACATCTTTAGTGATTAGAAGAAACATCCAAAACCTCAGAAAAGCATGCCTAAGTTCCATAATTCACTTCATCATGACATTTATGCATTTTTATTTTTGCAATTTATAACCAAGTGATCAAACTAACATTCCACATGAACTAAACTTATTTTCTGCAAGTTACTTAAAACATCTAGAGCCTCTATAAATAGAGAGCCAAGCCATAACACTCCACACACCAAGATTTGCACAAGAAAACTCTATTGTGGCAAAAGTTCACTTTTAACAAAACTTGCCAAAACCTTCCACAATCACAAAACAATTAAAATACCTATCCACACACACCACAAATCATCTCTCTCAGCTATCCAAACCATTCATTTCATCATAAAACATCCAAATCAAAAAGTCAACCTTCACTTGCTCATTACTTGACTTTTGAGCCAAAACCTCATAAATCTTCATTCCAGCCATTTCCATTCAATCTAATTATTCAAACATCATCTCTAAACTTCATAACAACTATCCAAATCATTATTTTGCATCTGTAACAGCCATATCATAAAGATCAAATTCCCACTTTTCTCATTTGCACTTGGATTTGGTGGGGATGTTTCAGAGCATTTCAAGGGCAACTAAGCATTGCAACACGTTCTTGGGACATCACTGAAGGTGTAGGAATCATAAAATCATATATGGAAGTGCTATAAGGGGATTCACAATTTCTCTGTTTTGGAGGTAAGTGGCCATTTCTGGAACTCCTATTTTAGAGCATCATTTTTCATCATTCTTGTTACCACATTTCTTGTCATAATGTAGTGAATAAAAGCCCTAAGGTTGTGGCTCTTGGTTATGCATAATAAGCATTTATTTTAGTTTGAAAAATTAGGGTTCTTTGAGATTTTCCAAAAATTCATGAGTTGGAGTATAAATAAATAAAAACCAATGGTATATTCATATTCCTCATGAAATTTCCATCAAAATGGTATATTGGAACGTCGGATTTGGTTAAAAAACGAGAAAGTTATGAAAAGTTGAAGTTGGAAAAATGTGATAATGGAGGCATACGAGTTGGAGGAAGAAGATGATGAGCCGGCGCGAATTTCATATTTTAAAACCAGTTTTAATATTTTTTTTATTGCTTCTATGTTATATGTTGAATGTGCATTGTGCCACAGTGGTTTAGGAGTGTATTTGAAAGGGTTTGCATCCAAAAGGTTTAAGGTTTGAATCCCCCTCACTCAAACCTTTTGTGCTTTTTTATTTTCCTGAGTTTCATGTTTCTATAATATATTATTCAATACACGCACATGTTTTAAGCCTAGTCAAGTGGTCCAATGGCTGTATTTTTAGCCTGTAACCAAGAAGGGGTGGGTTCAAGCCCTATGTGTGACATTTCTATATTTTTTTATCACTTATTTTCATGTTTTTCTTCACAACTTCAAAATCTTATAACTTTGGGCTCCCTTAACCTTTTTGAGCCACTCTTTTTGCTATGTGTTCATAATCTTGCCTATTTTATAATGGTGTAAAGAAATTCCAAAATTGATTCATTTTTCATGCACTTATGCTTGTTCAAAGTAGGCACCTTTTTTAGGTTTGTTTTAGGGTTTCAAATGCATTTCTTTGGTTGATTCTTTGATTTTTCTTTATCACCATGACTTGTATGAATGCTATACACCTTGTATGAACCTTGTTTGTTGTTGTTAACATGTACCTCTTGGTTTTGGCTTGAGTTTGACACACTTTAATACATGTGTACATGTTTATGTGCCTTTGAAATTTTGTGTGCTTATACCATGAACTTTGGTTTGATTTCCTTGTTATGATGCATGATATGCTTGCCTATTATTTCATATTGTTGAAAATTTGTGTGCATACAATTCCTTGTGCTTGTCTACCTTTGGCCATGTGTTCATAAATGCCTTAACTTTGACAACATGCCTTAACATGATTCATAACTTGTATGTTTATCATGTTCAAGCCTTTGTGATGTTTTAACCTTTGAATATGATCACCATGAACCTTAACATGTACCTTGGTTATGGCCTTGATGTTTTGAACCATGCTTTCAATATCATCCATGTTTAAGTAATGTTTTAACTTATACATGCCTTGTTTGAATCTTGAATATTATCCATGTTTAAGTAATGCTTTGACTTATTAATGTCTTGTTCATCTCATCCATGTTCACCCATTTGTTCATGTGTACTTTGAACTTTATCCCCAAGTGATGTTAGCTTACTAGCCTTCATCCTTCTTTATTCTCTTTTGTTTCTAAATCCAAAGGAAATGTATTTTTGTTGACTTTAAGTCATAGATAGCTTAACCTTACCTCAATTTCCCTTTAGGACCTTGCTAGAGCCCTTCCTCCCTTTCAACTTAGACTTAGGATAGAGTTTTGTAAACTCTATGTAAGTGTCATTACCATGGACACTTACCTCCCCTTGGAGTCTTGACCACAGTCGAGAATTCTTCACTCTTATTTAGGAGAACTACAAATGCTTTGATTCCATCCTTGTAAGGATATGTAGGCACAAGACCGCGAAGTTTTTACGAGCATACTTAGTAATAAACCCTTAGTTTCCTATCCCCACCAATAAAACCCAAACATAAAACAAAACATTTCAAAACAATAGCAAACAATAACACAAATACTAGCAAGAGGTTCCTATATAGTACTATAGATGCTTAGGATGCTAACACCTTCCCTAGGTATTATCAACCCTCGAATCTTACAATCTCTTCGCATTGTTGTTACATTGCAACTTAGGGTTTTATACGATATTTTCCCTTTTTCTTGGATAAAACAAAGTTCGGTGGTGAATATTTAAAGATTTGTGATTCAAGTTATTCAATAGATTGATATCTGATTCTCACCGCAACAGAAGTGGCAACTTCACTGGGGACACCCAAGAGGGTTAAGCCTAACTTGCTTTTATTTGTGATATTGTTTGCTTGCTATTTGTTTTGTTATTTTTGATGGGTGGTTACCTTGTATGTGGTGAGATAAGTCCCAACTTGGACTTGAGCATAAAAACAAGATAGGAAGGTGGTATATTCAAGAAGGCTTATAGGGAGTTGATTCTCGACCAAGCTAAATTGAGAAATCACCACTCAGTGGAGGTACCCTTTGAGAATAAGTATTGTTGATCAAGAAATTGTGAAAATGATACTATTCTTGATTTATCCTACGAAGGTGAGAACTTTTAGTCACCTTTAACCCGACTTGGCCTTGTTAGGAATGTAGTGTGATGACTATGAGGATGTAAACCTAAAATAGTTGATACGTGATACTACACTCTAAAGAGGTTCTCTTGAGAATATTATTAACTACTGATTAATTGAGAAATTGATAATATCTGAAAGATGGGATGATGACTTTGAGAACTTGTTAGAACCCGTTGTACAGGTACACAATAAACCCTAGTGCATATCCTTATGGGAGGGTTAAACCTTAACTTCATGCTTGTTGTTTACCCTTAAAGCTTGTGTGTAACCTTGTTCGTTCATTGCATCAACATACACTTATGCATTCATGAATAACCCTTTGGTTTAAAGGAACTCAGTTGTTCATTTCTTTGAAAAAAAATCAATAGAGATCATGGATCATGAATAACCCTTTGATTTAAATGAACAATATTGTTTACAAGTCAATTCAACGTCAAAGGAATCCCAACAAATGCAGTCAGTTAGGGAATTTGACTTGGTAAAAGAAGTCCAGTCAGGGGCGAACCAATTTGAGAATCTGTCAATCCGAATCAACCACTTCAAGGGTCGGCTAATCAAAGGTTGAATCTTCTCAAAATTCAGACTAGAGCGAGTTGTCATAAAGAGCACAATGAGCCCGCTTTATAAAGGCTAGACAATCAAAAGCAAACCATCCTGTGAATGGGTCAATCAGGGCCAGACCTCTTCAAAGTTCAGGATATTGGGTGCAAGCCATCATGGGTCATCTTTTGGAAAGTCGCTTCTCAACTCCTTTCAAGGTGATAACTTCAAGGACCCACTAACAGGGGCAAGTTTAAGCCGCAAAGGGGAACGTTACTTAAAGACTTTGCTAAGCAGGGACAAACTGTTTCCCGTTCATTATTGGCGTTGTTTGACGAAATATAATTGTTATTGATATGCAAAGCCCAGTCGTCACTGACTTCCTTGTTCAAGTTACTTCTCAGTTGTCGCTATTACAGTCTGACTATCCCTAAGAGACAAGTTCAAAGTCTTTATTGTGTAGAATACTGCCAATCTGGGGCAGTTACGTCGAGATTCGACGAATCTCTCCAAGAGTTTGAAGAAACTAAGGCATTATTATGGCCTGTTTTCTGTAAAATCCTCTTGAGATGACGTCTTCTCATAAACCATGTGATGTGGGGCATTTGAGAATTGAATTTGTTCTTGGTCACAAGATTTGTTGTTGTCCACCATGCGGTTTTCCAGTGTAGAACTAAGTGTTCTCCTAAGCAAACGTGTTCTGGTGATCTACCTTACAAGTATCCCCCAATGGGACTCTACCCCAAGTAGCTCTGATGGTTGGGTGATTCCCTAATTAGTATCTACTTCAAGTGGTTATGGCAACTCCCTAGTGAGTTTTCACTTCAAGCAGTTGTGAAAGGTTTAATGCAAGACCACCCGGTTGGCGACCTCAGAATTCCTAATGAATCTCCTTAGCCTCATACTTCCTCAATAAAGTGGATGTTTATTTCATTCATATGTGATTTTCTTACAACTCTACCTTTCTCCAACAGTGTTGTAACATCTTCTTGTAATTTGTACCCAGACAACAAGTGGCTGCCTCTTTATTAGAGCAACTTGTTCTCAGATTTCCTATTCGGACTACAAATGGCAGGCTCTTTCCAAGATAATTTATTAATCCCCAAAAAGTCATCAAGGTTATATACTTTTCTTACACCAAGTGGCACCACTCTGAGAAGTTTGGGGAAAATTCAATTGGCCTTTCTCTTTATTCGAGAAGATATGATCACAGATCAACTGACCTGCATCCTTTTTGAGATCCCCGATGAGGTTTCCTAATCTCCAACAAGGTTTTGCTTCCCCCAAGAAGTGTTAATGTTGCAGAAGTACTTTTAGACCACTTTTAGCAAAAATCTCCAACGAAGCATAAACTGACAGCGCTTGTTGATTGATCCTTTGATCATGAGTCTCCCCAGTGTGCATCATGTGATGCATGTTTATTGATGTTGAGGATTTGCTCCCCAGTGGAGTCATCTTTGTTCCTCACTGAAGTTACCATATTTTCCTCGGTAAGCTGTCTTGGCTTCATACTTCCCCAAGTGAAATGGATGTATGCCTCCCAGTGAATCTTTGGACTTTGTTGTTCCTCAGTGAATCTTTGGACTCCTTCATTCCCCGGTGATTTCATGTGACTCATTTCCTCCCTAGCAAACTAGATATGTTTACTTATTCCTATGGATTTTCAACTTAAACAGCTACAGCCACGACTTAGGTCCGAGCTTCCCCAATAAGGTGGATATTTATTTTATCACCCATGAATTCTCTAATCATGGGTAACCCTTTCCCAGTGGACTTTCTTCTTCCAACAAGGGAATCAGATTCATGATGGCAATCCCTCTGGTGAAGTCATGATGTTATATCCCTGAGTGGAATACTCTTTTCCCTAGAGAAGGTTGAAACCTTGAAGTAGGACTGTGGTTCCGCGTGTGGATTTCTATTCATCTCTTGCCAAATATCTCCTTCTTGTAGAGGTTGGCCGACTACCCTCGTCAAGATGTTTATTTCATCTCCAGTTTACCTCTCCTTGTTTGTTTTGTCAGCATAAGCATAAGCATGACATACATACATTTATATATTCATACATGGCATATGAGCATGTTTGCAACCTTGATGTCTTTTGTTCGTTTACTTTGGCTGTGTTTACCACCGAGTAACCAGGTTTGTCTCCTCTCTCCAGTAGAGTCGTCAACCTTAAGCAGAAAGTGCACATCCTTTCTAAGTTCCCCACTGAGATTGATCCTCGTGGAAGATTGGTTGCTTCAGTTATCGTTCCATTTTTGGATAAAATAAATCCCCAGTTGAGCTCATTCCTTAATGGGTAGGGTCTTGTTTGACTGTTTCTCTCTAGCTTATTCCTAGATTAAACTTTGTGTCTCTGGCAAAATTGCTTTTGAACCTCTCTAGGTTGCTGAACTCAGATTGAGCGTGCATTTATTTTGCACTTTGCCCCCAAGAAAAATCTACTTATAGATCCCTATTGAAGACAAAGTCCTATTTTCCAACAGTGTTGTTACAACATCCTTTTGGAATTAGTACCCGGACAACAAGTGGCAATCTCTTTGAGAAGCTTGTTTTGCTATTTCTACGATAAGTGGAAGTCTCTCCTGAGAAGCTTATCCAGTTTTGCTATTTCAACAATAAGTGACAGTCTCTCTTGAGAAGCTTATCTGTTCCCAGTGATTCGTCAACCCTTACAACGATAAGTGGTAGTCTCTTTTGAGAAGCTTATCCGTCTTGACAAAGGGTGTCTCCCCGTGAAGTCCAATTGTTTTGGCACGTACATAAGAGTTTAATTACCCTGTACCTTTCCTGATATTTCCTGAAGATCACGTTTGATCTCTTCGTTTAAGGAATTTCTAGAGGCTTGGATGTTTATTCTTGGTTGAAAACTCCAATTTTGTTTGGCTTGATCCTAAGGCTTTGAGGGTCTTGTCTTTTCTTGGTCCAATCCCAAGGCTTTGAGGATAGTGTCTTGTTTTGGCTTCTTTTAGAGTGTCACCCGGTCATACTTGAACTTATTTATCAACTACTCTGGATATTCCTTAGTGGAGACCGTCTTTCCGGCTCTACCTCCAGTGAGGATATTTTCTTTCTAAAGTGTTAGCCGATCATGCCTGAACCTGTTGATCAATCACTTTAGATGTCCCTATCCATTTTTTCCCCAGTGGAGACCGTCTTTCCGGTTCTACCTCCAGTGAGGATCTTTTCTTCTAAAGTGTAAGTCAACCATGCCTGAACCTGTTGATCAATCACTTTAGATTGCCCTAGTTTGTTTCTGTTCCCCAGTATTTTGTCACCCCCAGTGAGTTGTTACCATTGTTATTGACTTTACCCTTTTTACTTTCATCTTTGTCTGCATGTTGCACTCATCATTCCATCATAAATTATCATACTAGAGTTCATTACGTGTTAGCATTGTTTCCAACATTGTACAGAGAAAGAATCAGTTTGTCCATAGCATAGCATGCCATTGCATCTAGGGGGGACAGTTTCCTGTTATTGCTATATTTAAATACCTTTCACTTTGATTCCATGAGGGTTGCCACCACTCATGCCATCCAATAAAGTTATTTAAATAGAGGCAACTGTCATACCCCAAATTTTGACCCTAGATTTCATCATTATTCTAGGAGCATCACACATTGCATTGCTAACCCTAACCTTGTATAAGTTGCTTTTTGTTTGTTTCATCCATGAATTAGGGTTTTGGACCAAGAGAATCAAGTGAAAATTGATCTCATTATAAGTTCATTAAGATTCAACTTCATCTGACCATAAATTAAGGTTTCATCAGACAAAGTCAACTGTGTCTTTGACTTTTGATCAAAACATGATCTTAAGCCTTGGGACATGATTCAAGACATTCAAATACACCCTTGGAGTCTATCTATGGTGTTCAAATAGCCCAAGAGATTGATTTCATTGAAGATTAAGAAGTGAAGATTCATCTGATAAAAAGTCAACTGTTCCCCCAGATCAAGGTTTGACTTTTGGGAATTTTGGTCAACCATGGCTTCCTCAAGTCAAGGATGGTGATAACATTAAAGAGCTCATTCCCTAATACAACTTTGTCAATTAGGATGAATTCCCAAAAAGTGCATGGATTTCTAGTTATAAGGCCATGAAGTTGGTGTCCCATTCAAAAATGATTCCAACACTTAGAATTTTTTTGAGACAGGATCTGCTTTGTAAAAGTAACCAACTTGTGAACCAGTTTTCATCATGATCCATTTTGATTTAAGAAAAACTTAAAAGATGAAAGTTATAGAGCATGTCTGGGGCTTTCCAAAAAGTACAAGTACATTGTTTCCAATGCATGAGCTGAGAGTTTCGAAAATGGGAAGTTAGGGTTCCAAACTTGAAGTTCAAGTCATCTTCATGATGAATTCTTGGATCAAAACCATTCTAAACTTGAAAATCCCTTGATTGCAGGTCTGGTTACTTGTAAATCTCACCCTAATCAGAGAATTACATAAACCCTTGGTGTATTACACAAGAAATTGAGCCATTAACTGTAACACCTCAAATTTACCTCTTATTTATCCCCAATAAGTGGCTTATGCTTCACCCCTCATATGCATTTAGGTCATAAGCAATGCACATGCATCATTGGTTTTCCCAAGGCAGGGGATCGGAGGTTTCCATGGTAAGAATTATTCAAAGCAATGAGAACGAGGCTCCTCAAGATCAAGCCATCTCATTTGATTCGCAATTTCATTCAGAAGGATTTCAATTGGCCAGATGGTTGAAAATCATAAAATCGAGAATAAAGTCAATCGATCAAGGAAAAAGTCAAATCTCAATTTTTTGATCAAACTTAGGTTCATCATGTCAAATGTAGTCAAGGGGAAAGATTTTATCAAGAAATATCAAAGGAATCATGAAAAATCAAGAATTATGGAAAGTTGTCATTTTTGGAAAAAACAAGGGTTTTAGAACTTTCCATTTTGGGAAAGTTTTACATGCCATGCAAACAACTTTATGGCCATTTTTCTCTATAATCAAAGCTTCACTTGAAATTTTTTCTCAAATGAAAGTTGTGGTGTGTATTCCAAGCTTTCCATCCATATAAAAAATGTTTCATTTGAATTTCTAGATCAAAAGTTATGATCAACCAAAGATGGGATTATTAAGTTGTTTAATGAAAAAACTCAGAATTTTTCTAAGTCCCAAAATTCAGTTTTGTGACCATGTTTTCAACACCATTTTACATGAGATTCCAGACCCCAAATCCATTTCTTTTTGACATCAACTTTGTTCTATCAAATACCACATTTCCATTAGGGATGGCAATGGGTCGGGTGCGGGTTTCACACTACCCAAACCCGCACCCGAAATCACCACCCGAACCCGAACCCAAAGGCTATTCGGGTGGCAAAATAACACCCATGCCCACACCCGTTGGGTTCGGGTTTTTTACCCAAACCCGAACCCGTAGCAAAAAAACTCAAATATATATATATATATATATATATATATATATATATATATATATATATATATATATATATAGCGGGTGTGGTTTCGGGTTTCGGATGCGGGTTTTAGGGTTTCGGGCACGGGTTTTACACTACCCAAACCCGCACCCGAAATATCGGGTGGCACCCGAACCCGAACTCAGTCAACTCGGGTTTTCACCCATTGACTCGGGTTCGGGTGCGGGTGGGCCCCGTGGTTTTGGATCTGCCTGCCATCCCTACTTTCCAATGACATCAAAATCATGCAAATTGATTCATTATCCTTCAAGAAATTCATCAACAAAGTCACCTCCATGGACACTTTTTCATGCCGTAAACCATAAAAACTCCATTTGTCAAATTATAAAATTTTGTGAGCAAGTTGTGTTGGCTATACTAACCATCATCTTACACCATTATTATCATCATAATGCACTCCATGGTAGGTCAAATACACGACCTACATAGTAAAATTCGTACACCACCATAAACCCTCAATTTTTCAACTTTTACTAATCCACCTCTAACTCACTTTTTAACTATGATTAGCTCTTAACCATACTCTAACCCACCATATAAAGCCTCATTCTCCTTCTAACAGAAGTTAGTTACACCATTAGAGAGCAAATAGATCATAAAACGAATTTCACACCCACAACTTCAACCTCCAAGATCTCTCTCATCTTGAGGTTATTTTCTGGAATTCTTATATCATCCTCATCACCTCATGGAGTAGAAGCTACTGTTTGCATCTATTTTCAACTGGAACCATTGTATCATCACCTACAAGTCCATCTTCTTCCATCACCAATTTGCATTTTTTTCAAGATTTGAAGAGGTTAAGCATTTATTCTGCTTAAGAGAGATTTCAAGATATTGCATCGAAGTTTTCCGAGTTTCTTAATCTCAAAGCGCCACAAGAAGCAGTGGACTTTCTCCACTTGGTAAGAATCTCTAAAAATTCCATGGCTCTCATTCTTAGATTTACATGATTTAGGGTGTTGAAATATTGTTCATACATTGCATCTGGAAGTCCTGAAATGATGACACACCTTGAATCTTTGAATTTGAGCTTATGTGTTGTTCTTGATTTTGTGATGTTTAATTTGAATCCGTGACTTTCGTGTCAATTTTCACTATGTTAGAGCTGCTATTTTGGAAAACTAATGGTGTATTGTTGTTCTACTCATCGAGAACTTCAATTTAGTATATTATTTCACATGATTTGATCAAGATTTGAGGAAGTTGTATGTTGTTGAATATTGCCTTTTTTTCTTGTGTTCATGCACATGGAAGTTCATCCCGGGAGTATTCAGGATTTTTGCTGCATGAACTTTGTAGTAGACGACACGTGTCGTCACCTCATCGAGCCACCATTATTTTTATCTTCTTCTTCACTTAAATGAAATTGGACCGATTGAGAAGGGTCACTAGCATATGTGTACATTATTTTCTTTCGTTGCTGGGAACACTATGCCATGCGCATGTCACATGATAAATAATAGCATTTCAGGTTGTGATAAATAGAAACAATTTGTACATAGAATAATAAATGCCATGCTGAGGATAGTAATAATGCCACACGAATAATGATGTCAGCGTGTGCAACGTTTATTCCCTTTTTCTCTTTCCGTGTTGAACATTTCCCTAGCAGTAACTATAACGTGTTGCATGTGCTAATGAGTGGCATGTAATAAGTTTTGGAGAATAATATTGGTGTGATCTGTAACTGTAATACCCCAAAATTTTCCCTCTCTTTTCTTCATATCATTTAGCATGTGCTTTCATTTCATTGCATTGCATTCAAGCATAGAAAAATAAAACATCAAGCATTTAGCATTGCATCTTGCATGAGGGCATGTGATCAGTTGTTTCTCGAAGGGGTTGATCATCCAATGCAAAAGAATAAGAGCCAAGGGTTTCTCAACAAATCTCAAGGGTCTCTTACATCATATATCATCCCACTTGATCCCCACAAGGCATTGGAAGAGGAGAATTCATCAAGTAGAATAGGACAGCTCATCACATCCTATCACAAAAATAGTCAAAATTAGGGTTTTGGATTCAAGTGGTATCCCAATGAAATTTTGATTCAAACTTGGTCTCAATGTTTTCTACATGATATTAAGTGTCTAAGGATGGAAGATTGGCCATTGATTCATTTCAGAGGAGGTTCAATTGATTAGTTGCTTGATAAACAAGAAATTGGGGAAAAAGTCAACTGCGCAGTGAAAAAAGTCAACTCCTAACTTTTTAAGGTCAAATTCATGAAATTCAAGTTATATATGTTCATTGGACAAGATTTGATCAAGAAATGATGGAGGAAAAATGAAAAATCAAGAAATTAGAAAACTGCCAAAAATAGAAACTTTAGGGTTTTCAAAGATGGCAAGTTTGGACCATTTTGCACTACACTTTGAGGCTCTCTTTCTTCAAGATAAAAGCTCCAAATCTCAGGCCCAAGTTGAGCCAATTAAAGTTCATGTTCTAAGCTTCAAACCCATATAAAGAACTCTTCCATCGGATCAAAATTGAGGGAGTTATGATCAATCAAAGTTTGGTAAAATCAAGGCAAAAACCAAGTCATGGAAAGGCAAGACCAGTCCCATAGGCCATAATTTCATCGAACAGTTGGCGTGCCAAATGTCAAGCCAATTTTCTGCATCAAGGATGCTTCAAATAGAAAACTTTCCAACATCAAAGTTGTTCATCTCCATGCCCTCTTCAACTTTGATGTTGGACATTTTTTCATTTGAACAAGTTATGAAGGTCATACGGAGGCTCGAACATGGGGGTTTCATGCTGAAAGTTCACAAGTCACAAGGCCTTGCTTGCAGCCCAAGTCACACACACATACACTAGTTGTGGTTCCTTGTTTTCCAAGTAACTGAGTTGATCCTAAATAACCGAGTTAACTAACTTGACTCGGTGAGTTGAGTCTAACTAACTCCGACCTAGCTCCAAACCCAAACCTCATTCCAAACCTCATTCCAAACCACTTATACTCCAAACCTAAAATCTATTTAAGAGATGCTTCACTCATTTTCAAGGACTTTCAACCATTTTTTCTCAAATTTCTCACACTTCACTCTCAATTTTCTCTCTCCACTTTGCTACAACTTCTACTTCTCTCTTCCAAAACCACACACAAAAGCTCTTATTTCTTGAAGAATAATCACTTTTTACATTGAAAAGTGATTAATTCTTGAGCTAAACTTCATCTCTTGGTTTGCATTGGTTGGATTTTCTGGAATTGCAGTTTGTTCTTCTTCAATCCAAAGGTTTCTCACCATTTATTTTGGTGCAAGTTGGATTTTGGTGGATTTTCGCGATTCGTTCGGTTTCGACGCATTTCGGCTATTGATTGAAGAAGCTCTGGTTTTCTTTCATTTTCTGCACCAAGATTACTTTGCAACAATTACCAAAGCAAGTCTCCGCTTTGTAGGTTGGTTTTGCCTAAATCTACATTATTTTTAGCTTATTCGCAACTTATTCGATGTAGATCTTTGTGGATTTTCCATTTGGATTTATGTGCTTGAATATGATTCTTGATGTGGTTGTTAATTGAATCTAATTGATGTTTGTTGATTGTAATTCAATGTAATTTCGTGCCTAATTGATTACATGTCCATTTGGAAGTTTGGAGAAGTGATTTGCTGCTGAAAAGTGCTTTTGTAACTAGTTTTTTTGGCCACTGACCCAGAGTAGCCGGTTACTCACCGTTTGTTAACCGGTTAACATGTGTATTTTTGTGTAAATTGTCTGATTTTCAACTAAGTAACCGGTTACGCACCGTTTGTTAACCGGTTACTCTGGGACAAAATGTGTATTTTTGTGCATTTTCTTGCTTGTTTGAGGTCCTTAAAATGTTTAAACTTCATGGATCAATGCATTGATGATTGGTGGTTTATTTTTTAGATATTTTAACTCACACCACAGTACGAACTTGATTTTACGACACGCGTGCCTTTGTTTTTTATTATTGAGCATAATGTTTGCATTGTAGATTAATTGATGTGATGAACACACGATGCACACACTTTGAGCTTATTAATTACTAATTGATGTTATGTTGCTGGAATTACTATGCGCTTGTTCATTTGCTTTCTGTTTCAAGAG
The DNA here is from genome assembly GCA_022829125.1 of Lathyrus tuberosus. NCBI lineage: Eukaryota > Viridiplantae > Streptophyta > Magnoliopsida > Fabales > Fabaceae > Lathyrus > Lathyrus tuberosus. The sequence continues at coordinate 8,124,996 of JALAZF010000251.1, forward strand.
ATGTATACTTGTTTTTGACTTGCTCATATTCTTGACAATGTGTATTCTTTTGTAATGTGCATTATAACATGTTCGATTTCAAGGATTACTCACCATGACTTGTAATGTGATTGTGATCGTGTTTGTTTGATGAATGTGCAAGGCTTGATGCATGATAATTGTTGTTCATGATTGAAATTGTTTGCTAATGCATGCTGTCTCTAATCTTCCACTGCTACCTGAACATATATGTGTTGTAGTATGTGCTGCCAAATGCTTGTTACACCCATTTTGTATGCTGAACATGAGCTGTTGTTTGCTGTTGGTATATGAAGCTGAATTTACTGCTGTTCTGTTGCATGTGGGCTGTAATAGCTGCTGTTTTCATTATTTCCTTCCATTGGCTTGTTTGACCAAGTTCTTCTACTTAGGATTTTTTGTGTGAATAGTTTTTGAACTAACCTTTTCATGTAGGTGCAAATGGTAAGTAAGTGTGTGGATATGCTTCCACATGCACTTCTTTCTTTCATCCTCTTTTTTTATTTTAATAATTCAACTTGTGATTTTGATGAGCATGTATATGCTTTCCTTGAATAATTTCTTCTTCATCCCTCTTTAAGATCAACTTAACTTCCACCTTGGAAGTAAGTTGCTTCTTTTGCTCTTCTCCTCCTTTATTTTGGGTAGGTTTCTTAAACCACATTAACCTTAGGATCACCATGTATGATAACATTAAGATTGAGTCTTAGTATCCCTCATTAGTTTTCACCTTTTGCTCCTTTTGAGTCACTTCTTCTCATCTCAAAACTTCTTGAAAACACTTAATAAAGATAAAAAGTATTGCTCACAAGCCTTAAGCGTGGGGAATGAGAAATCAGGGGCTTCCTCTCGTCTTTCTAGAGTGCTTAGCGGGCATCTTGTCTTGGGATGATTCGTTAAGTATTCGTCCCTGTGCCCTAGACTTTGGTGCAATGCAAGTTACAAACAGCTTCAAAAACACTTCTTTCTAAAAAACTTCAAACAAACAATTTCTTTTCTCATCTCTTCACTCTTTCCTTAAGGATGCGTCAAGTCTATTCCACCGCAAACCGGTAACCCATAAGTCTCCCAACAGCGAGCTGCAACACCTAAACTGATAGGACGCGAACGTTGACGTTTCCACTAAAAACACAAATAAAGCGACCCTCGTTGAGGGGAACTACGTCGCTCTGATTCTCATGCTCCCGATGAGATACGTAGGCAATGGGGTAGGGCCCATTCGAGCACTTCTTTTATTTTCCCTACATTTATTTCTCTTTCTCTCTCCTTTCCTTTTCCAGTTCTCTAGCTAACAGTTCCTTTTCTAGTATCTTTTCTATCACCCTTTGATTGAAGCAGCAAGCGTGGATCCCATCGGGTACGATGGACGCGTGGGGGTGCTAATACCTTTCTCGCGTGTAACCGACTCCCGAACCCTGTTCTTTTGGTCGCAAGACCGTTCTCTTTCCTTTCGCTCAGGTTTACGCAATGTTTCCTTTCCCTCTCTTGGGATAAATACACATTGCTGGCGACTCTGTTTCGGTGCCACTTTCGCATTTGTACTAGGATGAAAATCCTGGGAGCGACAACTGGCGACTCTGCTTGGGATCGAACCCAGAATCTCTAGTTTCCTTAGCGAGTCAATCTTAGCGCTTGTCTATTTTTCTTTCATTGGGTGTTTACTGTTGTGTTGTATTTACTGTTTTATTGTCTGGTTATTTAGTGCTTTATTGTACATTACTGTATTTACCACATTTTAGCATTTTCATTTCATATGATATATTATGATATACTGGACTGTGCTGTTTTCTGTTTGGCGGGATGGGTGATCTGAGAGATAAGCCCAATACCCAGGCTTGAGTACACCCTAGGACTAGAGTGGAGAGTAGTGGGACCTACGTGCCATCTTGGTGCGTTTGTGTGTTCACGAAATTCACAACCAGACGAGGCTATCTTGGGACGCATTCTGACGTGTGTATCTTACGCATGTTAGGGTGTTGATCTAGAGAGCTGTCGACTCTGGTGACCATTTCCCCGAGGACTCAGTTGCAGCACTCCTCCCGAGATGTGACAGTGGCAGACCACGTTCTGTGGCAAACCCATTGCACATTCTCGATCCGAGGGCCCAATGCTGGGAACTCGCTGTAGGATATCCCTTTGGAAAGAGAATCAGTGGAGGCACTCCTCGATTGGCGATAGTACTGTACCCCGAGGGATGAATGTACTATTGCTTCTCGACCTCAGTGCCAGAAGCTGAGGACCTTTCGTTTTGGAGAATCAGTTGAGGCCTCCTCGATTGATGATGATGCCAAACCAGAAATGGTGAACGTATCATCATTTCTTGACCTGAGAGCCCGGGATACTGAACATCCTAGTACCCACATGTGAGAAGGGCGAGTTGTTTACAGGTTTGCAGGTAACCATGACCTTCTACATACCCAGTTTTCTGTTGACATTACACAAAAGGAGGACTCATCCTATTGTATTCAGATGGTTTCTATTTATGGTTCTATATGGTTCTCAGAGCTACACTGACACCGTTCACAGTCCAACACAGACACTTGGCACCTAGATACCATGCCCTTTGCATTGTATTGTCATATCCTAACATACATGTTTATTCATTTCCAGGTGCACATTTTACCCCCGATTCCAGTCATCAGGTTATCACAAGGATGAATACCAAAGAAAGGAAGAATATCATCAGTTACAAGTTCCTCACGCCTACTCTAGGCCATATTATTGCCCTGAAGGGAATGGCGAGCCCTGAAGTGGGAGCAGATTTTGAAGAGAAATATGGGTGGATTTTATCTGTTGTCTACAATGTCAGTGATTATGAATACAGGGGTCTCCATAAGTTGTTGCAGTTCTACGATCCGCCTCTGAGGTGTTTTGTATTTCTAGATTATGTGTTGGTACCCACCTTGGAGGAGTATTCCAGCATGTTAGGGATTGCTATTAAGGAGGAGCCTCCTTTTTTTGGGTCTGTGGGTGATCTTGACTTTGGAAAAGTAGCTGATGCTCTTTATTTAAGCAAGTCCGAGTTAGAAGCCAACATCTCCAACAAAGGAAAGCTTCGAGGTTACAAGCTGGGGTATTTGGTAAAGAAGGCTCTGGAGGCTGCAAAAGACGGTAACTGGGTTGTTTTCAATGCTTTGCTAGCCCTCTATGTATATGGCATTGTATTATTTCCCAATGAGCCTGATTTTGTTGATGCAGATGCTATCCAGATATTTATGATGAAAATTTATGTTCAATGAACGGTTTATTCAAAGGGGTTTCTTCGGCATCACGTTATTCACCAGCACATTATCATGGCACAATTCTTCGCAATATTCTCTCTCTCATTATTATGTGACTATCCTTGAGATTCTTGTGATTAAGACTGGAATCAGGGTGTGAAATACCCTGGAAGTGATAAACATGGCATTTGCATTGCATTGCATATCATTTTGCATTCTGTTGCTTGTTTTTCAGGTACTCATTGCAGGGTCTCTAACCTTTATTTGGTTTCAGGCATTATAGCTGAGAATCATATTCACCGATACTCAACTCGAAGAAATCAAGCAAGGATTATGGATCAAATGCAGAATGACTTGGCTGAAATAAGGGCACACATGGACCAGTTCATGACTCTCATGACTGGTATGGCCCAGACTCACGAGAGATTGAGACTTCTGGTCGAGCGTCCAGAGGCCACACCTGAAGGTAATCAAGTTGACAATCTACAGACAAGGGTCACTCCTCGTCCGGGTGGTAATCCTCCTCCTGGTGGTAATCTGGGTAATGGAAATGGCAGAAATGTTTGTGGTATTCAAGAAGATGTTCTGGAAGACCAATTCACCCTGTTAGATACTGATATGGGTAATCCTGGTGACCGAAGGTATGATGAGTTGGCTGAGAAGATCCGGGCTATAGAATGCAAGAATTCTATGGGTATTGATGTTACTAGTTTGGGGCTGGTACCAGGAATCAGAATTACTCCAAAGTTCAAGCCGCCCACTTTTGACAAATATCATGGCAATACGTGTCACCGAACACATATTCAGACCTACTTTGGGAGGATTTCAGCCCATACTGATGATGAGAAGTTATAGATGCATTACTTTCAAGACAGTCTAGCTGGAGCTTCTTTGACCTGGTATATGAAATTGAACATAGCTGCTGTGAGAAGTTGGAAGGATCTGGCAGAAGAATTTCTAAAGCAGTACCATTACAATATCGACATGGCGCCCAATCGCACTCAACTGCAGGGGTTGTCACAGAATGCTAAGGAAAGTTTCAAAGAATATGCTCAAAGGTGGAGAGAGATGGCTGCACAGGTTCAACCTCCTTTGCTGGATAGAGAAATGGCAGATATGTTTATAGGCACCCTGCAAGGGGCATTTCTTGAAAGATTGGTTGCGTGTCCATCAACTGGATTTGCTGATATAGTGATTGCTGGAGAAAGGATATAGAGTCTGTTGAAACTTGGGAAAATCCAAGATGTAAGTGGAGCTGGCCCTTCTGGAACGAAGAAACCATTTGCTAGTGGTAAAAAAAGAAGAGAAGGTGATACAAACGCTGTGTATAGAGGACGAGGAAGAGGACGTTCTCAAGCCTATCACCAGGTAGGTGCAGTGACAATCCCAACACCATCTGTTCAGCAACAACAACGATAATAGCAAGCTCAGCAGCAACAGCAACAACCTCCTTTCCAATAGAGGTCTAGGCAGAGGGACCGTAAAATTGACCCTCTCCCTATGACATATTTAGCGTTGTTACCTCAGTTACTCAAATTGAAGTTGGTTGAGCTTCGTACGATGAGACCTCCTGCCGCTGGCAACTTGCCACCTAATTTTGATGTTAATGCTCGCTGTGATTTCCACTCAGGTGCTCAGGGGCATACCACTGAGAAGTGTTGGGAATTTCAGAACAAGGTGCAAGACTTGATTGATGCTAAGGCAATCAATTTCTCGTTACCTCCTAATGTTCTCCAGAACCCCATGCGTGATCATGGTGCGGCAGATATGCGTGCTATTGAGGACGGAAAGAGGTTAAACTTGGTGGCGGATATTAGTCAGGTGAAGACTTCCTTGTTGGTTGTAAAGGATCGTTTGTTGAAGGGACAGGTGTTCCCGGGTTGTGATCAAGATTGTTCTGAGTGTATGGGCCAAGAGAATGGCTATGATAAGTTGAGAATTGGTTTGCAGAGTTTGATCAAAGAGGGACGTCTATAGTTTGACTGAGTCGTGAAGGATATTGATGAGGTGTCAACTGTGACCGTCTATTATACTCCTGCGGAAATTCAGGTGCCTGCGAGTGCAGCTCCTGTAGTAAGTGTTGTGCAAGAAAGATCCAGTCCTGTTACCATCACGGTGCCATGACCAGTTATGTTTACATCTACGAAAGCAATCCCATGGCACTATGGGGCAGACGTGTATTATGAAGGGAAAAAGCAGGAAGTCGAGACATCAGCCAGTTCAAATATTGATAATGTGGGTGGTGTAGGTGGCTTTACTCGGAGCGGAAGGTTGTTTTCTCCACAAACTTTGCTAAGTGATAAGAGGGTGAGGCCGCGACAAAAGCTAAAGGAAAACAGGTGGTTGAGAGTGTGCCTGTGCCTGAAACAGAGACAAAGATTACCTTTCACAACAAGGTGGACGAGTTCATGAGGATAATAAAGAAAAGTGATTATAAGATTGTCGATCAACTGAACTAGACGCCCTCGAAAATCTCAATTTTATCATTGTTGATGTGTTCTGACGTGCACCGGGAGGCTTTATTGAAAGTGTTGAAGAGAGCATATGTTCCACAGGAAATTACTGTTAATCAGCTTGAGGGTGTAATTTCTAACGTCAATGTCAGCCATGGATTGGGTTTCACAAGTAGGGATTTGACTTCTGAAGGAAGAAACCACAACAAAGCTTTGCACATTACAATGGAGTGCAGGGGTGCAGTGTTGTCTCACGTATTGGTAGACACTGGTTCCTCACTCAATGTCTTGCCTAAGAAGGCACTGATGAAGCTAGAAGTTGATGGTTTGATTTTAAGGCCAAGTGATTTGGTTGTCTGGGCGTTCAATGGAACGAAAAGATATGTGTTTGGTGAAGTGGAATTACCCGTGCAAATTGGACCGCAAGTGTTCAAATCTACATTCCACGTGATGGATATACAGCCTGCGTATAGCTGCTTATTAGGTCGCCCATGGATTCATGCGGCCGGGGCTGTTACATCCACCTTACACCAAAAGCTAAAATACGAGTTTGAGGGACAAGTTGTGACAGTGTGTGGTGAGGAAGACATTTTTGTTAGTCATTTGTCCACGTTCAAGTATATTGAGATGGATGGGGAAATTCACGAGATGCTTTGCCAGTTGTTTGAAGCGGTAAATATTGATAACGTGCCTAAATCATCCCTTGTACCAAATAGAGCCGGTACATCCATTTCGTCCTATAAACAAGCTGTCGAGGATGTCAGAGCAGGTAATGCCCAAGGCTAGGGCAAGCTGATAGAGACACCAATGAAGGAGGACAAGTTTGGTATTGGTTATCATCCATCTATGACTTCAGTTGCAGAGAACAGTGGACCTATCACTTTCAGCAGTGGGGGAATCATTTACCCAGATCAGTCTTGTGCGGCTACAGAAGAAGGTGTTGACAGTGACTGTGACTTGGACAACTGGGTACGCTCACACGCTCCGGGACAACCATTGCAGAATTGGTCTGTTGAAGAAGTCATCTGAGTTACTCTTCAAACAGAGTAATTTTCTTTGTTTTTTCTAACCATAATGCATGTTAAAATCTTGCGCTCTGCCCAAGGCGTATAGATTCATTTGTAGGGCTGCCCTGTTTGCATTTGCAATGTTAATCATCAATAAAGGACGTTTTGCACTCAAATTTTGTTCCTTGTCTTTCATTTTTATTTTTGCACAAAAATAATAAAATGGCAATGTTTTGTTTCTTTTTGTTTTAAAAATAAATTCTAAAATAAAGCATGAACCCGTTCGTGCAAACTTGATCCTTCGGATTCCATTGATAACGGTTCTGCTATGGCTATGTATGACTTTGACAAACCGATTTATCAAGCCGAAGAAGGGGATGAGAAAGGCTGTGAACTCCCTAAGAAACTGGCCAGATTGTTAAAACAAGAGGAAAGGGTCATCCAGCCTCATCAAGTAACCACGGAGATCATCAATATTGGTACCGAGGATGCTAAGAAAGAGATCAAGATTGGCGCCAGCCTGAAAGCAGATGTGAAGAAAGCTTTGACTGAGATGTTGTGTGAATATGTTGATATCTTCGCCTGGTCGTATCAAGACATGCCAGGGCTGGATACTGATATTGTTGTACACAGGCTGCCATTGGGAGAAGAATGCCCGCCAGTCAAGCAGAAACTTCGTCGGACTCATCCCGATATGGCCATTAAGATCAAAGAAGAAGTTCAGAAGTAGTGGGACGCAGGGTTTCTTGCTGTGACCAATTATCCTCTTGGGTTGCCAACATCGTGCTGGTACCGAAGAAAGACGAAAAGGTTAGAATGTGTGTGGATTATCGAGATCTTAACAAAGCTAGTCCAAAAAATGATTTTCCACTACCCCACATCGATGTGCTGGTTGACAATACAACTCAGTTTTCAGTGTTCTCATTTATGGATGGTTTCTCTGGGTACAACCAGATTAAGATGGCACATGAGGATATGGAGAAGACCACGTTCATTACGCCATGGGGTACATATTGTTATAAGGTGATGCCTTTTGGGTTGAAAAACGCAGGGGCAACGTACCAGTGAGCAATGGTAACTTATTCCATGACTTGATTCACAAAGAAATCGAATGTTATGTGGATGACATGATTGCCAAGTCGTGAACGGAAGAAGAGCATCTGATTAACTTGAAAAAGTTGTTTGAAAGGCTGAGAAAGTTTCCTTTGAGGTTGAATCCAAACAAGTGCACTTTTGGGGTGCGTTCTGGAAAGTTGTTGGGTTTCATTATGAGTGAAAAAGGGATTGAGGTTTATCCTGCCAAAGTGAAAGCAATACAAGATATGCCTGAACCGAGAACAGAAAAAGAGGTTCGTGGTTTTCTGGGTAGATTGAACTACATTGCAAGGTTCATATCTCACCTACCTAACAGCCACGTGCGAACCAATATTCAAACTGCTAAGAAAAGATCAAACGGTCAGGTGGAATGACGATTGCCAATTGGCGTTCGATAAAATAAAAGAATACTTACAGGAACCTCCAATCCTCATGCCTCTAGTTTCAGGAAGACCTTTGATAATGTATTTGACAGTGCTTGAAGGTTCTATGGGTTGTGTTCTCGGTCAACATGACGAGACAGGTAGGAAGGAGCATGTTATCTACTACCTGAGCAAAAAGTTCAATGACTGCGAGTCCTGATACTCAATGCTTGAGAAGACATGCCATGTACTTGCATGGGCTGCTAAGCGATTGAGGCAGTATATGATCAGGCACACAACTTTGTTGATTTCGAAAATGGATCCTATCAAATACATTTTCGAGAAACCAGCACTAACAGGCAGAGTTGCACGGTGGCAAATGGTTTTGACAGAATATGATATCCAGTATACTTCTCAAAAGGCCATCAAAGGAAGTATCTTGTCAGACTATCTTGCGCAACAGTCGATTGATGATTACCAACCCATGAAATTTGATTTCCCTGATGAGGACATTATGTTTCTCAAAGCTAAAGATTGCGAGGAACCACTCGCGGAGGAGAGGCCAGACCCTGAATCCAAATGGAGTTTGATGTTTGATGGGGCTGTCAACATGAATTGGTGCAGAGTTGGAGCAGTTCTTATCACGCCGGAAGGTGTTCATATGCCTTTCACTGCCCGAATAACTTTTGGGTGCACCAACAATGAAACAGAATATGATGCTTGTATAATGGGAATTGAGGAGACGATTAATTTACGAATTAAGACCCTTGATATCTTCGGTGATTCAACTTTGGTAATCAATCAAGTGAAAGGGAGTTGGTACATGCACCAAGCAAATCTGGTTCCGTATAGAGATTATACAAGGAGATTGCTGACATTTTTCACAACGGTGAAGCTGTACCATATTCCTCGAGATGAGAATAAGTTTACTGATGCCTTGGCCACATTGTCTTCTACGATCAAAGTGCAAAGATGGAATCATGTGCCTAGGATTGAAGTGTCTCGTCTTGACAGACCTGCATTTGTGTTTGCTGTTGATACAATGTCTGATGACAAGCTATGGTTTCATGACATCAAGTGTTTCTTGAAAAGTCAAGAGTACCCGCCTGGGGCATCTACTAAAGATAAGAAGACGTTGAGAAGGTTGTCTAGTAGTTTCTTCTTGAATCAGGATGACGTGCTGTACAAACGGAATTTTGACATGGTTCTGCTCAGATGCGTGGATAAACACGAAGCAGACCTGTTAATGCAGGAAGTACATGAAGGCTCTTTCGGTACCCATGCCGGAGGACATGCAATGGCTAAGAAATTATTGAGGTCAGGGTATTATTGGTTGACAATGGAAGCAGATTATTGCAAGTACGCCCGTAAGTGTCACAAATGCCAGATCTATGCAGACAAAGTACATGTTCCTCCAAATCCGTTGAGTGTCATGTCCTCTCCTTGGCCCTTTGCCATGTGGGGCATTGACGTGATCGGAAAGATTGAGCCTACTGCTTCAAACGGCCATCGTTTCATCTTGGTCGCCATTGATTATTTCACTAAATGGGTTGAAGCAGCATCTTATGCCAATGTCACTAAGCAGGTGGTAGCTCGTTTCCTGAAACGGGATATCATTTGTCACTATGGAGTGCCTGAGAGAATCATTACTGATAATGGTTCTAATCTGAACAACAAAATGATGGCTGAGCTATGCCGAGACTTTAAAGTCGAACACCACAATTCTTCTCCGTATCGCTCGAAGATAAATGGCGCTGTGGAGGCGGCCAACAAGAATATTAAGAAGATTGTGCAGAAAATGGTTGTCACATATAAAGATTGGCATGAGATGCTACCGTTTGCCTTGCATGGGTACCGAACGTCAGTACGCACGTCCACTGGGGCTACGCCATTCTCACTTGTATACAGTATGGAGGCAGAACTACCGGTTGAAGTTGAGATTCCATCCCTCAGAGTCATGATGGATGTCAAGTTAGATGAGGCTGAATGGGTTCGCGCCAGATTCAATCAATTGAGCCTTATTGAGGAGAAATGACTGGCAGCTGTGTGTCATGGGTAGTTATACCAGTGGAGGATGAAGCAGGCATTTGACCAAAAGGTGCGTCCTCGGGTTTACAAAGTGGGATATGTGGTACTCAAAAGGATCATTCCTCCTAGTACAGATCATAGGGGCAAATGAACTCCCAACTATGAAGGTCCATTCGTGGTTAAGAAGGTCTTCTCGGGCGGAGCCTTATTACTTACAACCATGGACGACGAAGACTTTTCATCCCCTATCAACTCAGACGTAGTCAAAAAATACTTCGCATGAATAGACCCGCTGGACAAAAAAAAAAGAAAAGTCCAGGCAAAAAGGGGCATCCCGGCGAACCACAAAAAATAGAATAAAAAGGTTCGGGCAAAAATTAGGGATAAAAAAGGGTATCCCGATGGATTGAAAACCCGAAAGGGCGGTCCATGCAAAAGAGGGATTTAAGCGAATGACTACGGTCTGAGTTATCTATACTCCATCACCGTTTCAGCAACTGGCGTTCCATAGGGTAGGAATCGGTCTCATCATTCCTCAGAAGGCAAGGTCGGGGAGTCTTGAAGACATATTGGCCATAGCAGAATTGAAACTCAGTGGAATGCCGTTTTCACATTGCCATTAGGATAGTTTTTTTCTCAATTTACGGCACTCTCCTCTTTCCAGGGTTTGCTTCCCAATTGTACTTGCCTATTCTGGGCTTTTCAATCAATAAATTGAATTTCAGTCAAAAGTTTCTTATTTTGTTTTATTGCTTTGTTTGCAAAACGCCCTAATTTTTTATAAAACATTGCATTTGAAAACACTGTGGCCTTACAAATAACATGCGCAGAAAAACATTTAAAATCACTCTGAATGTTGAGTAATCCTAGATGGTGGATTTAAACCACACAATATCCAGGGCGCGTGTGCATATTCTTTTGTTGCAGGTAACAGGTACAAGTATTCTGAGAGCATGGATCATGTCTGCTAGATGAAGAATCACTTGCTCCCATGCAGAAGACTGGGGCAATCATGTTCAGGGAAGGGTTCACTTGTCACCCTTTTGGCACAACGTTGACTGATTGAGTCCATCTTCGACCGTCGGTAGCTCACGACGATTCGATACCGGTGGATTGAGTTCAACTGGGTATCGTTGTATCTTATTAAGTTGATTCTCCTATTCAGTACTTCCAACAGCTACAAGCTTTTCTGTGTCGATAACCGTTTTAAATTCCCCAGTAGAGGTGTTTCACAGACCTCGCAGTTAATGTTCAAGACTCAACGAGTGTCCATGAGTTGGAAGATGCAAGTCTTATGTAAAATCCTCTTATGACGATTTCTTTAGATCAGTCGTGTAATCTGGGGCAAAAGCAAGTTGTTGAACCTCCCAAACATGGGGCATCATATTATTCCCCAGCGAGATGTGTTCCAGATTTATTATCTCCAGTAAAACGACCTCTCAAGTCTCGGAATTTGTCTAAGAGTTTGAAGATGTGTGGTCTTCTGTAAAATCCTCTTAAGAGACATTCCCCAGCGAAAGACGCTTTGAAGCGGTTATCCCCAGCAGGGTATTGTCAACTCATTATCCCCAGTGGAGTCGTCAAGCAGAAGATTTTCCTAGCATGGAACATTGTGGCTCTTATTCTTGACAGCTTTGTGTCCTCAATAGATCACAGTGCATTTGCTTTGCGCTTTCCCAACAGGTCTAAGGACTCTTTTCCAGCAAGTCACGACAGAAGTTCTTCCAACCAGGATTTGTGTATCCCTGATGGAGTAGTTCTAGTCCCCAGCAAGATCGTATCTCTGGTAGTGGTATCCCCACAGAGTTCAGCATTGAATCTTGTCAACAATACTCCCCAGCTGAGTTGTTTTTCTTACCCGCAGAAGTTTAGCAGGTCGATAGAATCTCTTCTTTAGTAGAGTGTTAGCATATTCTCCTCGGGTTTGATAGATCCCTAAGCAGAGTTTTATTGACTTCTCGTCTTCAACAGAGTGTTAGTACATTCTTCCCCCCAGCCAAGTCAGAAAATGCTCATCCCCAGCGGAGTTGCTATAACCAGGATGTGTTCCCAGGCAGTTGAGGTAATTCCTGGCAGAGCCATTATCCATATCTCAAAGTCCAATTTATTTTTGGCAAGTGTGACAATTCGAAGCGAACAGACTGTTCATTCTTTCTTCAGCAGAGATACCATCCTTTCAGGAGTCTCTAAAGTTAAATTATTGATCTTTGTTCCTCAGCAGAGTCGGCAGGGATGTCTGACATGTATGCAGAGCGTAATCCAATATTGGAATTTTGTCAAAGTCCAACAGCAGTTTGACAAAAGTCCATCCAAGGGCGGAAAATAATTGGCAAGTCCAACCGTAGATTGGCAAAAGTCCATCCAAGGGTGGCAAAGCATCAAAGTCCAACCGTAGCTTGGCACAAGTCCACCCGCAGTGTGGCAAGTCAGTAGTCATCTGACTCCATTCAAAAAGATCGCAGCTAAGTCCAATCGTAGATTGGCAAAAGTCCATCCAAGGGTGGCAAATCATCAGCAAGTCCAACCGTAGATTGGCAAAATTCCACCCGCAGTGTGGCAATTCAGCTGCAAAGTCCAACCGTAGATTAGCAAAAGTTCACCCGCAGTGTGGCAGGTTAGTAGTCGTCTGACCCCATTCAAAAAGACAGTTTACCCATAGTGTGGCAAGCCAGTAGTTATCTGGCGTAGTGCCAAAAGACATTGTTAAAGTCCACCCATAGTGTGGCAAGCCAGTAGTCATCTGGCATTGTACAAAAGACGTTGTTAAAGTCCACCCGTAGTGTGGCAAGCCAGTAGTCGTCTGGCGTTGTACAAAAGACATTGTTAAAGTCCACCCGTAGTGTGGCAAGCCAGTAGTCGTCTGGCGTTGTACAAAAGACATTGTTAAAGTCCACCCGTAGTGTGGCAAGCCAGTAGTCGTCTGGCGTTGTACAAAAGACATTGTTAAAGTCCACCCGTAGTGTGGCAAGCCAGTAGTCGTCTGGCATTGTACAAAAGAGATTGCTAAAGTCCACCCGTGGTATGGTAAGCCAGTAGTCGCCTGGCGTTGTTCAAAAAGATATCCCTTTAGTGTTATTCTTTCCATCAGAGTTTTATCCAAACAGAGTTCATTTGGTTGGGTTTATATCCCTTTTCTTCTTCTCCACAGAGTGCAAATTTTTTGGTTATTTTTGGTATTAAATCCCTCCATACCTTGAAAGTGACAACAATCGCTATCATCCATTCAGGTCTACAGTGATTGAATAGGGGCAGCTGTAATACCCCAAAATTTGCCCTCTCTTTTATTCATATCATTTAGCATTTTCTTTCATTTCATTGCATTGTATTCAAGCATAGAAAAATAAAACATCAAGCATTTAGCATTGCATCTTGCATGAGGGCATGTGATCAGTTGTTTCTCGATGGGGTTGATCATCCAATGCAAAAGAATAAGAGCCAAGGGTTTCTCAACAAATCTCAAGAGTCTCTTACATCATATATCACCCCACTTGATCCCCACAAGGCATTGGAAGAGGAGAATTCATCAAGTAGAATAGGACAACTCATCACCTCCTATCACAAAAACAGTCAAAATTAGGGTTTTGGATTCAAGTGGTATCCTGATGAAATTTTGATTCAAACTTGGTCTCAATGTTTTCTACATGATATTAAGTGTCTAAGGATGGAAGATTGGCCATTGATTCATTTCAGAGGAGGTTCAATTGATCAGTTGCTTGATAAACAAGAAATTGGGGAAAAAGTCAACTGCATAGTGAAAAAAGTCAACTCCTGACTTTTTAAGGTCAAATTCATGAAATTCAAGTTATATATGTTCATTGGACAAGATTTGATCAAGAAATGATGGAGGAATAATGAAAAATCAAGAAATTACAAAACTGCCAAAAATAGAAACTTTAGGGTTTCCAAAGATGGCAAGTTTGGACCATTTTGCACTACACTTTGAGGCTCTCTTTCGTCAAGATAAAAGCTCCAAATCTCAGGCCCAAGTTGATCCAATTAAAGTTCATGTTCTAAGCTTCAAATCCAAATAAATAACTCTTCCATCGGATCAAAATTGAGGGAGTTATGATCAATCAAAGTTTGGTAAAATCAAGGCAAAAACCAAGCCATGGCAAGGCAAGACCAGACCCATAGGCCATAATTTCATCGAACAATTGGCGTGCCAAATGGCAAGTTAATTTTCTCCATCAAGGAAGCTTAAAATAGAAAACTTTCCAACATCAAAGTTGTTCATCTCCATGCCCTCTTCAACTTTGATGTTGGACATTTTTTCATTTGAACAAGTTATGAAGGTCATACGGAGGCTCGAACATGGGGGTTTCATGCTGAAAGTTCACAAGTCACAAGGCCTTGCTTGCAGCCCAAGTCACACACACATACACTAGTTATGGTTCCTTGTTTTCCAAGCAACTGAGTTGATCCTAACTAACCGAGTTAACTAACTTGACTCGGTGAGTTGAGTCTAACTAACTCCGACCCTAGCTCCAAACCCAAACCTCATTCCAAACCACTTATACTCAAAACCTAAAATCTATTTAAGAGATGCTTCACTCATTTTCAAGGACTTTCAACCATTTTTTCTCAAATTTCTCACACTTCACTCTCAATTTTCTCTCTTCACTTTGCTACAACTTCTACTTCTCTCTTCCAAAACCACACACAAAAGCTCTTATTTCTTGAAGAATAATCACTTTTTACATTGAAAAGTGATTAATTCTTGAGCTAAACTTCATCTCTTGGTTTTCATTGGTTGGATTTTCTGGAATTGCAGTTTGTTCTTCTTCAATCCAAAGGTTTCTCACCATTTATTTTGGTGCAAGTTGGATTTTGGTGGATTTTCGCGATTCGTTCGGTTTCGACGCATTTCGGCAATTGATTAAAGAAGCTCTGGTTTTCTTTCATTTTCTGCACCAAGATTACTTTGTAATAATTACCAAATCAAGTCTCCGCTTTGTAGGTTGGTTTTCCCTAAATCTACACTGTTTTTAGCTTATTCGCAACTTATTCGATGTAGATATTTGTGGATTTTCGATTTGGATTTATGTGTTTGAATATGATTCTTGATGTGGTTCTTAATTGAATCCAATTGATGTTTGTTGACTGTAATTCAATGTAATTTTGTGCCTAATTGATTACATATCCATTTGGAAGTTTAGAGAAGTGATTTGCTGCTGAAAAGTGCTTTTGAAACTAGTTTTTTTGGCCACTGACCCAGAGTAACCGGTTACTCACCATTTGTTAACCGGTTAACATGTGTATTTTTGCGTAAATTGTCTGATTTTCAACTAAGTAGCCGGTTACTCACCGTTTGTTAACCGGTTACTCTGGGACAGAATGTGTATTTTTGTGCATTTTCTTACTTGTTTGAGGTCCTTAACATGTTTAAACTTCATGGATCAATGCATTGATGATTGATGGATTATTTTTGAGATATTTTAACTCACACCACAGTACGAACTTGATTTTATGACACACGTGCCTTTGTTTTTTTTATTATTGAGCATAATGTTTGCATTGTAGATTAATTAATGTGATGAACACACGATGCACACACTTTGAGCTTATTAATTGCTAATTGATGTTATGTTGCTGGAATTACTATGCGCTTGTTCATTTGCTTTCCGTTTCAAGAGATGTATACTTGTTTTTGACTTGCTCATATTCTTGACAATGTGTATTCTTTTGTAATGTGCATTATAACATGTTCGATTTCAAGGATTGCTCACCATGACTTGTAATGTGATTGTGATCATGTTTGTTTGATGAGTGTGCAAGGCTTGATGCATGATAATTGTTGTTCATGATTGAAATTGTTTGCTAATGCATGCTGTCTCTAATCTTCCACTGCTGCCTGAACATATATGTGTTGTAGTATGTGCTGCCAAATGCTTGTTACACCCATTTTGTATGCTGAACATGAGCTGTTGTTTGCTGTTGGTATATGAAGCTGAATTTACTGCTGTTCTGTTGCATGTAGGCTGTAATAGCTGCTGTTTTCATTATTTCCTTCCATTGGCTTGTTTGACCAAGTTCTTCTACTTAGGGTTTTTTTTTGTGAATAGTTTTTGAACTAACCTTTTCATGTAGGTGCAAATGGTATGTAAGCGTGTGGATATGCTTCCACATGCACCTCTTTCTTTCATCCTCTTTTTTTCTATTAATAATTCAACTTGTGATTTTGATGAGCATGTATATGCTTTCCTTGAATAATTTCTTCTTCATCCCTCTTTAAGATCAACTTAACTTCCACCTTGGAAGTAAGTTGTTTCTTTTGCTCTTCTCCTCCTTTCTTTTGGGTAGGTTTCTTAAACCACATTAACCTTAGGATCACCATGTATGATAACATTAAGATTGAGTCTTAGTATCCCTCATTAGTTTTCACCTTTTGCTCCTTTTGAGTCACTTCTTCTCATCTTAAAACTTCTTGAAAACACTTAATAAAGATAAAGAGTATTGCGCACGAGCCTTAAGCATGGGGAATGAGAAATGAGGGGCTTCCTCTCATCTTTCTAGAGTGCTTAGCGGGCGTCCTGTCTTGGGACGATTCGTTAAGTATTCGTCCCTGTGTCCTAGACTTTGGTGCAATGCAAGTTACAAACAACTTCAAAAACACTTCTTTCTAAAAAAATTCAAACAAACAATTTCTTTTCTCATCTCTTCACTCTTTCCTTAAGGATGCGTCAAGTCCGTTCCACCGCAAATCGGTAACGCATAAGTCTCCCAACAGTGAGCTGTATCACCTAAACTGCTAGGACGCGAACGTTGACGTTTCCACTAAAAAACACAAATAAAGCGACCCTCGTTGAGGGGAACTACGTCGCTCTGATTCTCATGCTCCCGATGAGATACGTAGGCAGTGGGGTAGGGCCCATTCGAGCACTTCTTTTATTTTCCATACATTTATTTCGCTTTCTCTCTCCTTTCCTTTTCCAGTTCTCTAGCTAGCAGTTCCTTTTCCAGTATCTTTTCTATCACCCTTTGATCGAAGCAGTAAGCGTGGATCCCATCTAGTACAATGGACGCGTGGGGGTGCTAATACCTTCCTCGCGCGTAACCGACTCCCGAACCCAGTTCTTTCGGTCGCAAGACCATGCTCTTTCCTTTCCCTCAGGTTTACGCAGTATTTCCTTTCCCTCTCTTGGGATAAATACACATTGCTGGCAACTCTGTTTCGGTGCCACTTTCGCGCTTGTACTAGGATGAAAATCCCGTGAGCGACAGTAACACCCCGATTTAATTTAATTATTTTTCGTGATTAAATTGAATATTGTTGTATGTAGTGTGTGTTGCTGTATTTTGGTCAAGTTTAAGTTACCCTTAGGGTGGAGTAGTTCCCTTAGAATTATGAAAGATAGGGTGTCGGAAGAAGGGTAGTTGGTTAATATTATTATTTGAATTATTGAAGATATTATTTTTATTATTTAATTTGGTGAAATAATAATAATAATATCTAAATAATAATAATAATAATAATAATAATAATAATATTAGGCCATAATAATAATATTTGGATGATAAGGAAAATATAAATAGGAAAAAGGATTAGAATGGGAAGGTTGGTCAGTACGTATTTGGAAAAAAAAAAGAGAAGAGCAGAAGAAGCCAGGTCAGAGAAGGAGCAATTGTTGAAGAAGAATTTCTAAGGTAAGGGTGGGACTATCTAATCTCTTAGGGATTACATATCGTTTGTAGGAAGGTAGGAAGATATTAGGATCGTCCCTGTTCTGTGTTGTGAGAATTTGGGAATTGAGATCGTTAGGTCAGAGGGTCTGATTAGGGGAATAACATGAAAATTGATAGATTGAGTCATGATTTTGTGTTTCTAATTGTGTATATGAATAATTGTGGTTGTATGTACATGATTGGGTTGTTTGGGGACCAAATTCGAGAGAAATTGGGTCTAGAATGGTGCGATCGTCGCTACTGCAAAAGTGCAGGTTCGCGATGTTCGCTAAGCGAATGAATGATTCGCAGGGCGAAGGTTCGCCCCAGATTCGCTAAGTGAATCTTCTGGCAAAGCCCCGAATTACTGGAGCGAAGGGGTAGCAAAGGAGGGCAGAAAGTGGACTCTCTGGTTTTTGTATGGAAGGGAGGCCTTCGCTGGCAAGCACGCTAAGCGAACCTCTGGCGAGGTGTTCGCTGGTCAGTTCGCTAAGCGAACCTTTGGCGAACGAGCGAATCCAAGGCGAACAATGGCAGTAGCGAAATTCTGCTGCACGGGCTGAATTATTTCGAAACTTCAGAATTGCATAACTATTAGTCCGTAAGTCCATTTGAGTCGCCGTCTGAAATGTTGGGAAGCTGGTTCCACCTACTTTTCGTTAAAACTAATTTCGAACCAGGATTCTAACCCTTAAATGCATTGATGGGATTGTGTGTATGATGTTGTGGTGTAGTACGGAGAGATGATAGAGTCGTCGATGTGTATGCCTGATATCGTTGTATATTGCTGTGGTAGCATAGTATATTGCTATTGTGGCAGGTATAAACTGCTGTTGTATCATTGTATTATGATGTATTGATGTGTTGGTTGTCATATGCACATTGTATTTGTCGTGGTATGTTGTTGTTGTGTGTTGTTGTTTGCATGCATGACATGTTGCATAAGTGTGGGATAGACGTGTGCCCATGCGGAGTGTGAGCGTCTTATCCTGATTCTTAAATAAAATCATTGTTGTGGTAATCGTGTGCCCATGTGGGGTGTGAGCGATTACGGATGTCGTGTGCCCATGTGGGGTGTGAGCGATTACGAATGTCGTGTGCCCATGTGGGGTGTGAGCGACTACTATGACGCCCAACGGGGATTGTGACCATGAAACAGGGGTCGATTGGTACCACATGCATTAAGTCGTGTCGTGGTCTCATTGCATTGTGTTATTATGTGTTGATCATCTGTGGTGTGATAAATGCAGTTGTGTTGATGTGCGTTGATAGGGTGAATTATGTGTGTTTTTATGCTTTCATACTTATGTTATGCATTCTTTATATTGATTTGAGAATCTCACCCCTTCTGTTTGAATGTTACCTCTTCGTGGGTAACGTGCAGATAAGCAGGAGTAGTTCGCAGGTGAAGTAGTGAAGACGAGGTCTTCTGGTGTGAGTTATCGAGTCGCGTCTGCTCTGTTTTGTAACACCGGGGGTGTCGGAACGCTAGAGTCTTTTAAATTCCGTTATATGTTATTACTGTTTCAATTAAGGAGATTATGTGTGACTAAACATGTTTCCATTTGTGTTGACTTTTCCGCTGTGCATGAATGTTGAAATGCCATGTTTAATTATTATATCGCAGTATTATTATTGTGTGCATGCTAAGTTGAGTAGTAGAAGTAGCATCCTAAATCCATGTATTCTATTTTTACTCTTATAAATTATGTTTAAATTGTCGCGGGGGTTTGGGGTGTTACATGATCAGGTACTATAGCCTGGAAGAATTCACAGCTACATGATCCCAATCATGCACATGGGTATCATGTTGTAGTATCATGTAACGATTTGATCCTAGCCGTTTGATTCCATCAACAGACTAGAAGAGGACAACACATTAATGATGCATGAGGCATCTCACATGACCTGTTTTCCACCCATTTCCTTGCTTGTTTGGCTGGAAAAAAAAGCCATTTTTTTAATGCGCATGGGCCCTGAAAGCTATTCGCACCCTCCCCGGCTAGCCCACATGAGTAGTAAACAAAACCTTACTAGTGATACACCCTCCCTTGTGTTCTTGAGCTTTTTTGTTTTTTTCCTATACAGGTTAGAAAACATAATTTTAAAAATACTAAAATTTGTCATAAAATCCTAAGAAAATTCATGGAGATACCTGAGGGATTTAATTAATTTTTAGTGAATTTTATTTTCACTTTTAGGTGCATTTAAATTTTTTTCTCAATTTCTGACCATGATGTGTTCATTTTGAGATACATTGTAATGAAAGCCATAAAAAGGGACCTTCCTCTAATCTTTTGGACCTGATTTTTGGTATGAAAGTAGCCACTTGATTTATTAACATGTTGATGCTGGATTGATTCCTTGTAGATGTATTTTGGAATGCTTTTGATTTTCATTTTTTGAGCTTTGCTTTGTATGATCATTCTTGACATGTGCTTGATGTTTGCAATTAATTGAATGCTTTTGTTGCATGATTTTGATCAAATTTTTTGTACATATTAAATCACTGATCTTAAAATGACATGTTAATTTATCATAATTTTCCAAAGAGTCTAACTATTTTTCATGGACAATTCCATTACATGACCAATTTTTGATATATGCTAGAACTAGATCAAGTTTAATGCCAATGTGTGAGCTCCTTAAAGCCAATGTTGAGGACATGTTTGAGCCTATATACAATGACATTTTAGGTGCATTTGTGATCCTTAAATTTGGCTTTTTAATCATGAATTACATGATTCTTTTTGAACCCTAAGTTGTTTATTCGATTACGCTTGATGTTTGCTTAGGTGTTTTAGTCTGATGATGTATTTGTGCTATGCTCTTTAGGATATTTTTGTACATCATTTAACATTTGGATTAGAATGAATCATAACCTACCCTCATGAATTTATGGGTCACTTCATATGCTCCTAATTGGTATTATGCTTAACAAGTTTGAACAAGAATGGAAAGTTAACTTTGTTGTTTTCACTTGGACTTAGAATGTGCCATGTTTGTACAAAGTTTTTGACACTTAAAGGTATCATTCCACATATCGTTTGCCACTGCCCCATGTTTATAAACACTTGATTTGTCTGACTTTGGATTTACTTTTACATACTTGACTTGACTTCCCTTTTTTGTGACTTTTACAAGTCTTTGTGACATAGTTTGTAAATAGCAAGTGTTGTGTATTGTAGTGGAACATAACTTGCAACCTTTTGAATTTGTTTAGGACATTAAAATAGATAGGTTAGAATAGGTTTAGCTACTGTCCCTAGTAGTATCTCATACCTTTAGGACACTTCTAACTTTGGTTGTTGCTTGATGTTCATCCTAGTATAGTCTTAGGACTCTAACATAGCCATAATTGCATGTTTACACACTTTGTTTTCAACTATTCATTAGTTGAGCTTGGCATGGAGATGGTAAGTTGTTTATGATACTTTACATACTTATTTACACTTACATGATTCATTCTCCTCTCACTTCTCTCTTTTGTGATTGTTTAGAATAATGCTTACTTGTGTAGATTCTCATGATCCCTTAGGATTCCTAGCTCCACTTAATTTCTGATTAAGTGGGAGGTAGGAGATACATTAGGCTAGCAATCCATGTATGATAACAAGTAGGATAGTCCCTTAACCTTAACCATAGGGCCACCATTGCATGATAGCATTAGGACCTAGTCTCCCCTAGTTCTTTTCTTTCAACTTTGAGTCTTTCTCTCCTCATCTCAAAACAAATAAAAAATATTTAATAAATACAACAAGTATTGTACGCCATGAGCCTTAAGTACATGGGAAATGGAGGGTGGAGGGCTTCTCTTCACTTTCCTAGAGTTTTTAGCATGCGTCCCGTCTTGGGTCGATTTGCGGCGCATTCGATCCTATGTCATAGACTTTAGTGCAATGTGAGTTTCAAACAATAAATCAAAACACTTTCTTCTAAATAAAAAAAACAAACAACCATCTTCCTTCGGGATTCTCTTCTCATCTCCCTCACTCCATTCGTAAAGGATGCGTCATTTCTGTTCTACCGCAAACAGGTAAACGCGCAAGACTCCATACAACGAGCGGCAACACCTAAACTGCTGGAACACGAACGCTGACGTCTTCCAATAAAAAAAAAAAAAAAACGAACCATAGGTCAAACTACAACTGCTATGACTTCCTCTTTTCGGTCCGATTGAGGATACGTAGGCATGAGACGACGATGTCTTGGCGAGCAACCTTCCCCCATCAATCCCGTAGTCCCCCGAACTACGTTGACTCTGACTTTCCCATTCCCAAGGGAATACGTAGGCCTAGGACAACGATGTCCTATCTAGTCACCTTTTTTTTTCTTCCCCGGTTTCTTTGTTCATTTCTAGTTAGCATTAGAGCTTTAGATACCCTACACCCTTTGATCGATAACAACAAGCGTGGATCCCATCGAGTACGATGGACGCGAGGGGGTGTTAATACCTTCCTCTCGCATAAGCGACTCCCGAACCCAGGCTATGGTTGCGATGACTATTCCTTTCCCTTTGTTGAGGTTTTCTTCGATCGTTTCCTTTCCCTGCGTCAGGATAAATAACATTCGGTGGCGACTCTTCTGTTCTTTTCCGCCGATTAATTTTTGCAGATGCTTTCATGATGAATTCTTGGAGAAAAATCATTCTAAACTTGCAAATCCCTTGATTGCAGGTTTGGTTACTTGCAAATCTCACCCTAATCAGAGAATTACAAAAACCATTGGTGTATTACACAAGAAATTGAGCCATTAACCAAGTTTCAATTCCATTTATGGGGCATTTTGCAAAAAAGTTCCATATCCATTTTCATAAAGCTCCACTTTTCCAACCACTCTTGCATTGAGCTCCTAACCTGTTCCTTCTGTACACAAAGATCTTTAGTGATTAGAAGCATTATCCAAAACCTCATAAAAGCATGCCTAAGTTCCACAATTCACTTCACCACTTCATCATGTCATTTATGTTTTTTTTTTTTTGCAATTTGTAACCAAGTGGTCAAACTAACATTCCACATAAACTAAACTTGTTTTCTGCAAGTTACTTGAAGTATGTAGAGCCTCTATAAAAGAGGTCCAAGCCATAACACTCCATACATCAAGATTTGCACAAGAAAACCCCATTGTAGCAAAACTTCACTTTTCACAAAACTTGCCAAAACCTTCCACAATCATAAAACAATTAAAATACCTATCCACACACACCACAAATCATCCCTCTCAACTGTCCAAACCATTCATTTCATCATAAAACATCCAAATCAAAAAGTCAACCTTCACTTGCTCATTAGTTAACTTTTGAGCCAAAACCTCATAAATCTTCATTCCAGCCATTTCCATTCAATCTAATCATTCAAACATCATCTCTAAACTTCATAGCAACTATCCAAATCATTATTTTGCATCTGTAACATCCATATCATCAAGATCAATTTCCCACTTTTCTCATTTGCACTTGGATTAGGTGGGGAAGTTTCAGAGCATTTCAAGGGCAACCAAGCATTGCAACACATTCCTGGGACATCACTGAAGGTGTAAGTATCATCAAATAATATCTGGAAGTGCTCTAAGGGGATTCACAATTTCTCATTTTTGGAGGTAAGTGGCCATTTCTGGAACTCCTATTTTAGAGCATAATTTTTCGCCATTCTTGTTACCACATTGCTTGTCATAATGTAGTGAATAAAAGCCCTAAGGTTGTGACTATTGGTTATGCATAATAGGCATTTAATTTTAGTTTGAAAAATTAGGGTTCTTTGAGATTTTCCCAAAGGTCGTGAGTTGGATTGTAAATAAATAAAAACCAATGGTATAATCATATTCCTCATGAAATTCCAATCAAAATGGTATATTGGAACGTCGAATTTGGTTAAAAAACGAGAAAGTTATGAATAGTTAAAGTTGGAAAAATATGATAATGGAGGAATACGGGTTGGAGAAAGAAGGTGATGAGTTGGCGCAAATTTCATATTTTAAAACATGTTTTAATATTTATTTTATTTGTTCCATGTTATATGTTGAATGGGCATTGCGCCATAGTGATTAAGGAATGTGTTTGTAAGGCTTTGAATTCAAAAGGTCTGGGGTTTGAATCTCCTTCGCCCTAGACCTTTTGTGCTTTTTTATTTTTCTAAGTTTCATGTTGTTTTAATATATTATCCAATACACGCGCAAGTTGTTTAGCCTAGTCAAGTGTCCCAGTGGCTATATTTTGAGCCTGTAACCAAGAGGGCGTGGGTTCAAGCCCTATGTGTGACATTTTTATATTTTTTATCACTTATTTTCTTGTTTTTCTTCACAACTTCAAAAGCTCATAACTTTGTGCTCCCTTAACCTTTTTGAGCCACTCTTTTTTCTATGTGTTCATAATCTTTCCTATTTTATGATGGTGTGAATAAATTCCATAATTGATTAATTTTTCATGCACTTATGATTGTTCAAAGTAGGCACCTTTTTTAGGTTTGTTTTAGGGTTTCAAATGCATTTCTTTGGTAGATTCTTTGATTTTTCTTGATCATAGTGACTTGTATGAATGCTATACACCTTGTATGAACCTTGTTTGTTATTTTTAACATGTACATCTTGGGTTTGGTTTGAGTTTTACACACTTTAATACTTGTGTACATGTTTACGTGCCTTTGAAATTTTGTGTTCGTATACCATGAACTTTGGTTTGATTGCCTTGCCATGATGCATGATATGCTTGCCTATTCTTTCATCTTGTTAAACATTTGTATGTATACAATTCCTTGTGCTTGCCTACCTTTGGCCATGTGTTCATAAATGCCTTAACTTTGACAACATGCCTTAACATGATTCATAACTTGTATGTTTATCATGTTCAAGCCTTTGTGATCTTTTAACCTTTAAATATGATCACCATGAACATTAACATGTACCTTGGTTGTGGCCTTTATGTTTTGAATCATGATTTCAATATCATCCATGTTTAAGTAATTTTTTGACTTATACATGCCTTGTTTGAATCTTGAATGTTATCCATGTTTAAGTAATGCTTTGACTTATTCATGTCTTGTTCATCTCATCCATATTCACCCATTTGTTCATGTGTACTTTGAACTTTATCCCCAAGTGATGTTAGCTTACTAGCCTTCATCCTTCTTTATTCTCTTTTATTTCCAAATCCAAAGGAAAGGTATTTTTATTGACTTTAAGTCATAGGTAGCTTAGCCTTACCTCAACTTCCCTTTTGGACCTTGCTAGAGCCCTTCCTCCTTTTCAACTTAGACTTAGGATAGAGTTTTGTGAGCTCTATGTAAGTGTCATTGCTATGGAGACTTACCTCCACTTGGAGTCTTGACCACAATCAATAATTCTTCACCCTTATTTAGGAGAACTACAAATGCTCTGATTCCATCCTGTAAGGATATGTAGGCACAAGACCGTGAAGTTTTGGCAAGCATACTTAGTAATAAACCCTTAGGTTCCTATCCCCACCAATAAAACCCAAACATAAACAAGACATTTCAAAACAATAGCAAATAATAACACAAATACTAGAAAGAGGTTCCTATAGAGTACTATAAATGCTTAGGATGCTAACACCTTCCCTAGGTACAACTAACCCCCGAACCTTACAATCTCTTCGTATTGTTGTTACATTGCAACTTAGGGTTTTATACGATCTTTTTCCTTTCCCTTAGATAAAACAAAGTTCGGTGGTGAATATTTAAAGATTTGTGATTCAAGTTAATCAATAGCTTGATATCCGATTCTCACCGCAATACACCAGAAGATGACCAACCAAATGCATTCTTTGCCCAAATTGATTTCACATCCTCCTCCTTCATGCTCCGTATTTTTGTTTCCTGAATGAAACACATGTTTGCCTTCCCATCCTCTAACATTTTTCTGATATTCCTTCTTTTGATTGAACTCCCACACCCTCTAATGTTGTACGATAATAAATTCATGATTCCGTTATAGCTGCCACCCGATTTTCTTAAACAGCTCGCTTATCCTTGTCTTCCATGCTTCAAATAATACCTTAAAAAACTTCACCGTCTTCATCGCCTTCTATACCTAACTCTTTAATTATTTGCCATACTTTCCCAGGAATGCCATCCAAAACTCTCTTCACCCTTGAGTTTGTATCCTCTACATCCAAATTGTGGCTATTACCCGAATCCATGTGACCTCTATCTAACATTAAAGGTTTGTTTTTGTTAATTAAGTGCTGAAGCGTGGAGTAATAAGATGGTGAAAAGGGGATCTTTAAGTTCTCATAAATCTCAACTAATGGTTTTTTTTTCTGATTTTAGGCCTCTCATAATTGCCATCCAATATTCCAGGCCCAGCTAGATAGTTGATGCTTGGATTTGCTTCCTTAATCACCAAGCCCAATTTAGGATTATGCCTTGTCTGAACCATAAGTCCACTATTGTCCACATCAGCCTAGTCCATATTTTTGAATTCTTCTGTGAAATCTCTCTCCATGTCAGTATGATTACTAACATTAAATGTTTCTATACCACCAACCTTAGTATCCGCAATTTTATCCTTTTCCCACAACCCAATGCAGAACTTTTCACCCAAGATGAGTCTCTTAGCCTCCATCGCCCCCTATCACCCTCATCCTCGATCGCGTGTCTGTCATTACTACCCACACCTTTATCATTTCCCATGTCAAAATCCCTATCAACACCATTTTCAATACTGTCACACCACTCAATACTATCAGACTCCGTAATACCATCCCCTACCTCCAATTTACTCCTTTCACCGTCTCTGTCCTCTTCAAAATTTGATACGGCAAAATCACTCTCCTCCAATGAATGGCCCTGTACAGTCATTCTTTTTGGACCGTATTGATCTTTATTTAACTTAATATTGTATATCTTCTTGTTAATATCGACATTGAAAGCTTCATTAAAATTCATACATTACTTTGTTTTCACCAGAAATCTTGCTATGTCCAATTTCTGCATTGATTCGGTTTCTTTATCACACCAAACATATTCCCTAAATCTCCCTGAGATGAACTTGAAAAATTCAGGTTTCCATGCAAGAGGTGGGAGGCCATAACACCTCATCCATGTTAGTCTTTCATTGTCGATATCTTCTGGCGACCATGGATGTATTTCGGAAAACCATTGTGAGATCCATGTTTTATCCTCCTTTATCAAGGACTTCAATTCTCCTTCATTGGTTTCCTCTAGCAGGCAAAGGTTTGCTCCCATTGGTATAGCGTTAATGTGATAGTAACCCTCCATATTCAATGTTCTCTGTACATTGTATGTGTTTCCTGGTTTCTCTACGATCCCCACATATGCTTTCTCGAATCTGCTCAATTCCTTCACATTAATGTTGAATTGTAAATGTGCCCAACTTGGTTTAGCTCCCCTCATTCTCCCATGGCTCCATGTTGATTTCTGTATGTTATCCCGCTTTGTCTTTATCACCTTGTCTTCTTTAGCCTCCATGTCTTTACCAAGTGCATGTGCATACGTGAAATGAGTGGATACCTTCCTCTACTCTTGTAGTTTAGATGTCACTCATTCATCTCCTATTCCTACCCTTTGTATCTTTTGCATTCCCCCACAAATTCATTCCTTTGGAATCTTGGTATATTAGCATGGAGTTTCTTCCCCAAGATGGTGATACTATCGAGTCTAGCCGCATTATTCTTACATTTTCTAACTTTCTTATGCGAACAAAGCCGTATCTTTTGCCATACTTATCTCTTCTATTTGGGATGAACACTTCATCCACCAACCCATGTTCTTTAAAGATGTTAAACATATCCCTAGCGTCATATGTTTCTGGAAATTCCTTGAAGAAGAATGATGTAACCATTTCGTCCTTGTCCCTCGCCTTTGCTTTGTTCGCCGTCCAGATCAAAATTTTCTTCCTCTGCTGTGTGGTTTCTCTTTGTCCTCACTTCAACCCAATTCTCTGTCATGTCCAGCAATCAAAGCAATGAATAGAATCTTGTAAATATGATTAGAAGTTAGAACATAAAATGAATAGAATCTTGTAAATGATTAGAGAAAAATGTAATTCTTAATTTTTTACCTTTTGTTTCCTTATTCCTTCTACACTTGCGATATGGTTTTTGTCAAGAACAAATAATTCTTCTTCTTTACTTATCTCTCTATTCGTTGGTGATTTGAAACTATCGTTTCTCTTTATCATTAAACTCCTAAAACCATCTGAAATGGTGAATCAAACGATATTCAAGGTTAAAAAAATAGAAAACTAATAAATGTTCAAAAGAAAAGAATAAATCAAAACAATTGAATTTTTATTTTTTTATGATAAACAAATGAAAGATATTCTAATTATTTGAAGTGATTGATGACTAAGAGAGATGAAAAGTGATTGAATCACTAAAAGTACGAAGAAACTCTCTTGCACTAGAAACGAAGAGCATGAGTTGTGGCTAATTTATCAATTTATTATTTTAATTGTGTTGTGATCGGTTAAGAAATTAAAAATCAGTTTTACTCTCTCTCTCTCTCTCTAAGCTACATATACATCACCTTTTTTTTACAGTTGCATCAAATAATAAAATGGGAATGCTATAGTAACCGTCTAACTTCTGTCTAACATTTAAGCCCTTATCACCAGTAACTTGTAATTTTTAAAAATGCAGTTAGTCAAGGATAATTATAGAACAAAAATAGGTCAGTCCAAATTCTCATATCCCTTTTATATATAGTAATAGATTACACGAAACTAAGCATGAAGTGCATGTATGCAAGTACTTTTCCAGAATGTGATATTATATCGTGATTCCAATATATACGGTGGCATTGCACTAATTGTACATGTATGTTATAGGTTGAAAGTTATGATGCACAATAATAGTAAATGGTGTTGGCGTTGCATTAATTGTAACATGATATCAAGATCCAAAACATGAAAATTTTCTAACAGTTGGTATCAGAGCATCGTTACCTATATTATGATTTTTCAATAATTATTAACTTTACCTATATTAATAGCGTATTGTATTCATTTTGATTACCGATGTCATGCGTCTATAACCATTACACGGAACTAAGCATGAAGTGCATGTATGCAAGTACTGTTCCAGAATGTGATATTATATTGTGATTCCAATATATAAGGTGGCATTGCAGTAATTGTACATGTATGTTATAGGTTGAAAGTTGAATATATAATGATGCACAATAATAGTGCATGGTATTGGCGTTGCATTAATTGTAACATGATATCAAGATCCAAAACATGAAATTTTTCTAACAGTTGGTATCAGAGCATCGTTACCTATATTATGATTTTCCAATAATTATTAACCTTATGAAATTATTTTAAATTATTGATACGTATATATTGTAACATGCCATTCTCATAATCTACTGTATTCATTTTGATTACCGATGTCATGCGTTTATAACTATTACACGGAACTAAACAGAAAGTACATGTATGCAAGTACTATTCCAGAATGTGATATTATATTGTGATTCCAATATATACAGTGGCATTGCACTAATTGTACATGTATGTTATAGGTTGAAAGTTAAATATTTTCTTTTCTTTTTTCAATAAGCATTGATATTAAATAAAAACAGCACAAAGGGTGCACAACCCAATTACAACACAAGCAAACTACAACCTTTAATACACTCATAAGGTGTAGTGAACCAGTCATAAAATGAACCGATATTTTTATCACAGCCAACAGTAAACCATTTCCAAGATAAGAACTTAACAGAGTTAATAGTGTCGTGAACCAACAGAAGTTTGACGTTAAAAGAAATAGAATTTCTGTTTGCTCACAGGAACCAGACCGTCAAAGCCTAAATGGTGCTTCCCATTATGTTCTCTGCTGCAACTTTAGAGGAGCTTCCCATATAATGATGCACAGTAATAGTACATGGTATTGGTATTGTATTAATTGTACAGGAGGGAGGGAAGAGGTTGTCAGGCACACCTAGTAGTTGTCTGTATTTATTTTATTTCAGTACTGTAGTTTGTACGTTTTTCTTGACATTGTTATTACATTTTGGATTTACGTGACGTATGACATCCTATTACTATATTGTTATGTTATTTTGGTCTGTCTATTATTTTATAATTCATTTGCGAACAAATACACAATGCGTATAAAAAAACCTGTTCTGAAACACTTCGGAGATGTATCTCCGAAAAATTTCCATAAATGCATCTCCGGACAAATTCAAATAAAAATGGGTTATGGGAGATATGATGTGACCGTTTAAGGTTTAACTTGGTCCAGAGACATATCTTCGAAATATTATTAAGCCATGAGGCGCGTCTAGAGATATATCTCCGAAATCTGAGGGCATTTGTGGAAAACCACATGGTGGAAAAGAAACCCATAGGGTGAGATAAGAAATTCTCAAAAAAATATATTATAGACCCGACAAAGCATTGGGCTGTAGTAACAAAAGAAATTTGTTTGAAAATATGATAGTTTAATAAATAGGAAAAGGAAAATATCCGGAAAATTTACATAAATGCATCTCCGGACAAATTCAAATGGAAATGGATTATGGGAGATATGATGTGACCGTTTAAGGTTTAACTTGCTCCGGAAACATATCTTCGGAATATTATTAAGCCATGGGACGCATCTAGAGATATATCTCCGAAATTTGAGGGCATTGTGGAAAATCACATGGTAGAAAAGAAACTCATAGGGTGAGATAAGAAATTCTCATAAAAATATATATTATAGACCCGACAAAGCATTGGGTTGTAGTAACAAAAGAAATCTGTTTAAAAATATGATAGTTTAATAAATAGGAAAAGGAAAATATTTTGGTTAATAAAATAAAAAAGAATAGTAGTTTGGTGAAACAATAAGTAATTTTACATATTGTATTGTTGTCTTTCTTTATGAATCATTAACATTGTATAAAGTAAAAGTATTCTCTCTTTCTGAGCTCTGCTAGGGTTAGCTATGGGGAAAAGGGGCGTCGGCCGGCCGAAGAAACAGGCGGCGACGAACCAGAAGAGGGGGGAAAGAACCATTGTTACACAAGATATAATTGAAAAATCGATTGAGATTGAAGAACCAAGCGAGAGTGAAACACCGAGCAACGAACCTCTGATGGAAATCGAAGAAAAAGAGAAAGTGGAAGAAGTGAAGATAGTCAATGAGACCCAAAAATCCCCAAAAGATAAGAAAGAAGAACATCCAAAACCTTGGGTGGATATCATTCAAGGTAACCGTAACCTAAATCGTGGAATGTCAGTGAGTTTTATTGCTCCGAAAATTGTTAATGGGGTCGCTGAAATTAAAATTGATGATGAGGATGTGATTGAGGAATTAGAGTTCTGGGAAAACGCTTTAATCATTTTTGCACTGGGAGATACATTGTCCATGAATGCTGTGAGGAAATTTATGGAAAAGTCATGGAACTTTGTTGCCCTACCAGACCTGTATTACAATGATGAAGGGTACTTTATCACCAGATTTAAGGACAAGGATGATAAGGACAAGGTAATGGCTAAGGGACCATACTTCATCTATGGAAAACCCTTATTCATAAGACAGTGGACAACAGATTTTGAAGTGAAAGAAGATCTACTGAGAATCCTACCTCTGTGGGTAATTCTGCCAAATCTCCCACTTCATTTATGGGGAGAGAAGAGCATATCAAAAATCACAAGTGCCATAGGAAAACCGATTACAACTGATGAATGTACTGCCAAAAAGCTGAGGGTATCCTATGCCCGTATCCTGGTTGAGATAGACATCACAAATCCACTGAAGGAAGCTATATGGATTACAGACCATAAAGGGAAAAGGGTGGAGCAAAGGATTGAATATGAATGGAAACTAAAATATTGTCAAACCTGTTTGAAGATTGGACATGATTGTGCTTTAAAGAAACCTGTGAAGAAGGCAACAAGTCAAGTCTGGAAACCTACTTCAAAGAAGGTGGAAACTCAAACAAATCCAAACATAGAACAAAAACAAGACAAGCTTAAGCCAATTGTGGAAGAAGAACAACTAGCAGCTGAGCTTACTGAAGAGAATAAAGAAGATGCTATAGAAGAGAAATGGAATGTGGTAACATCTGGCAAAAATGACAAGGGAAAGAAGGCTATGCAAACTCCAAAAAGTGATTTCATTAACTACCAAAACACATTCACCCCTTTAAGGATTGGAGAAAGTCCTGGGGGGGAACAAGCCTTACTCAATGATTAGTACATGGAATGTTAGAGGGATTAATAAAGATGAAAGGCACAAGGAGGTAATTTCTTGGTTAAATACTGTACATGTGCCTGTCATAGCTTTGCTAGAAACAAGAGTTAAGAAGAATAATGCTAGTAGAATTAGACAAAAGTTTGGTAATAAATGGAAATATGCTGATAATTATGACCACCATGAGAATGGTAGGATTTGGATTGTTTGGAATCAAAATGAAATAGATGTGCAAATAAGGCAGACTGGAGAACAATTCATACATGCTGAAGTTTTTGGTTTAGATCAACAGTTGCAGTATGTAGTTACTATTGTGTATGCTTTTAACCATCTTGAGCAAAGGAAGGCCCTCTGGACTGAGATTGAGAAATTAAGTGCTACCATGAACCATTCTTGGATTGTTATGGGAGATTTTAACAATGTGAGAACCAGGAAGGATAGAGTGGGAGGTAAGGCTGTGAGAGAGGCTGAGTATAGAGATTTAGTGAACATGATGAAAAATAATAACCTCTATGAAGCTGATTCCAAAGGCTGTCACTTCACATGGTCAAATAAACAAGTTACTGGTACTATCTATTCAAGGATAGATACGGTGTTAGCTAATGTTAGTTGGTACCAAAGATTCCAGGATGCAATTGTTGAGGTTCTGCAGCCCAGTATATCTGATCATTCCCCTTTGAGAATCACAGTGCAAAATCACACAAGCCAGAGAAAAAGTATGTTTAAATTCATCAACTGCCTTACTCAAGAGGAAAACTTTTTGCAAGTAGTGTCTCAAAGCTGGAACCAAAATGTGCAGGGCAGACCTATGGCAAAGTTATGGGCAAAGCTTAAAAGACTTAAAACTGTGTTTAAAACCCATGACAAATAAGCACTCTGAGATACAGCTCCAAATTAGCATGGCCAGATCTGAGTTAGCCCAGGCTCAAGAGTTTCTTCAAAATAACATGTTTGATCAAGCAGCTTTGGAGCAGGTGAAAACTTATACTGACAAAGTGACCACTTTAAACAGAAGAGAGGAAGATATTCTGAGACAAAAGGCAAAGATGAATTGGTTAAAACTAGGGGATAACAATAACTCTTACTTTCATGCATCTGTTAGAGAAAGAAACAAACAGAAAGGGTTATATACCCTAACCTCTTTGAAAGGTGATCTGCTCAGCACTCAAGAGGATATAGAAAGAGAGATTGTTGAGTTCTACACTAGTTTGATTGGGACTAATTCTGATGATTTGCAGGGCATTGATGTGGAGAGTGTTAGAAATGGAAAGACTCTCACTAGAGATTGCGCTATGCAGTTGATTAAACCTGTGGAGGAAAGTGAAATATGGAAAGTTGTAAATAGTATGGGAAATAACAAGGCCCCTGGCATTGATGGTTTTAATGCTTATTTTTTCAAGAAAACCTGGCAAATAGTGAAGACTGATGTGATTGAAGCCATAACTGGATTTTTTGAGTTGAGCAAGTTGTACAAGGCTGTGAATTGTGCTTTGGTTACTCTGATCCCTAAACACCCTGAGGCATCTACTATAAAAGAGATGAGGCCTATCTCTTGTTGTAGTACTTTCTACAAAATTATTTCAAAGATCCTAACAAATAGGCTAGGGAAAGTGATTGACTGTGTTATTGATGAAAACCAATCAGCTTTTATCCCTGGTAGAACTATTCATGACAACATATTTCTCACCCAGGAACTAGTTAGAGGCTATGGAAGAAAGTACATATCTCCTAGATGCATGGTCCAAATGGACATACAAAAAGCATATGATACTGTAGAGTGAAACAGTTTGAAGCAAATCATGGTGGAGATGGGATTTCCTCAGATTTTCATAAATTGGACCATGACATGTGTGACCACTGTGTCTTATAGATTTTCCATAAATGGAGCTATATCAGGACTGGTCAAGGCCAAGAGGGGCTTAAGGCAGGGGGACCCTCTCTCCCCCCTGCTGTTATCATCATGGAATATCTACACAGACATCTGCAGGGCCTACAACACAACTCTAATTTCAATTTCCACCCAAAGTGTGAAAAGTTGAAGATCTTGAACATATGTTTTGCTGATGATATACTTCTTTTCCTCAGAGGTGATATTGACTCTTTGAAGCTGATTATGCAGAAAATACAAGAGTTTACCAAGTCAACTGGTCTGCACATTAGTAAACCTAAGAGCAAACTGTTTTGTGGTGGAATGGATAGAGTCACTCAGGAGCAGTTCAAAGTGGAAACTAGTTTTGATATGGGGGAAATGCCATTCAGATACTTAGGGGTGCCAATGGATAACAAGAAACTAACAGTTGCAAACTGTCAGCCACTGATTGAGAAAATGATGAAGTGGCTGAATCATTGGAGTTCCAAACTTCTTTCATATGCTGGCAGGATACAGTTAATTAAAAGTGTTCTTTTCTCTATCACCAACTATTGGATGCAAATTATTCCTCTTCCAAAGAAGATAATATTGCACATAAATAGCCTCTGCAGAAATTTTATGTGGACAGGGAAGGAGATTCAGAGCAAGAAGGCTCCCATCTCATGGGAACATGTGTGTGATCCGTGTAGTGTTGGAGGGCTAAATATGATTTCTTTGATGACTTGGAACATTGCTACCATAGGGAAACTACTGTGGAATTTCTGGGCTAAGAAGGACAAACTATGGATCAAATGGATCCATATATACTATGTGAAAAGGATACCTATGGAAACTTTCCAACCACCTGCTCACAGCTCTTGGTTGCTTAAAGCTATGTTCAAGCATAAGGATTCAATGGTGAATACTGAGATGTGGAGGGAATTCCAAAGGTTGGATAAGTATAATACAAGGAAAATGTATCAAGAGTTAAGAGGTGATAAGCCAAAAGTGGAGTGGAGGAAGATTCTTTTCTCCAATAGAGCTAGACCTAGAGCTACTTTCTATCTTTGGATGGCCTGCAATAACAAATTACCCACAAAAGACAGGTTACAAAGGTTTGGTTTAAATACTGATGGAAAATGTGTATTATGTGGTCTGAATGAAAGTTTAAATCATTTGTTTTTTTAGTGTGAGGGAACAAAAGCCATCTGGATGAATATGTTGAATTGGATTGGAATTCACCACAAACCAAATATGTGGAATCAGGAGCTTGCTTGGGTGAGCCAAAGCACAAAAGGTAAGAGTTGCAGGTGTAAGATGGTAAAAGTTATTCTAGCTGAAACTGTTTATAGAATTTGGACAGTTAGAAATAACATTATATTCCAAAATGGAAAAGTGGAGGATCTAAAGTGTGAAGAGATAAAGAACATATTGCTGATTAGAGCTGCTAGTGATAGAAAGTTAGCACAATTTTGTAGTAGATTATGATTTTTGTTCCCTAGTCTGCTTGTAGCCTGGATCGTTTGGATCGGCATGTTTTGTATTTGTTTTTTTTGGTAATATAATCTCCTTTATTCCAAAAAAAAAAAACATGCAACATAATTTATAGAAATAAAAACCAAACTAAATAAAAAAAAACATAAAAACAGTATCTATAACTAACGGCCAAACGAGCACTCTCGTGTCCATTTGTCAATTTTTTTAATGTACACACAGTGTCAAAATTTAAACGGATATTTTTATTTAATTTAAATTAAAATTAAAATTATTTGTGTAATAAACTTTATGACATGTACTGTTATATCTGTCTGTCCATTTTTTTAATGTGCACATAAAAAAATTGTAAAATAAAGTTTTTCATATTCATTCTTTTTTATTTAATTTCATTTCATATGTTATTTCTAATTTCAGTTTTATTTGTTGGTGAATTAGAAAAAGCGCAAAATCTATTGACTATTGTTCTATAAATACACAATTATTATAGTGCTTAATAACAGAAAGAAATTTTATTTTTAATAAAGTAGAAAAATACTTAAATAATATTCTCAATTCTTTAAAATGTGTCATTGTTATAGATGAAAGTTTTTGCATAAAAAAACATAAAAAAAATATTAGAAAAAGTGATGAATGCATAGAGATTTAAAGAGGCAATATCAATTAAAGGGTAAATAAGAGCTTTGACCCTTGATACTTTTCATTATGCAAGCAAAATAAAAAAGTGTTAATATTCAGAATACCTTCATGCTTAATAGTCAATTGGCATGCAATCCAGATCTATTATATTGGATACAAATACAGTTTATGAAACCAGTTACAATCATAAAGCAACTGCACATAAAAGAGAAACACCACATCCAACACCATGCAGTTTCGCATTGTTCTTTCCTTTTCTTTTAAATGCGAAACTGATCATTAAAAAAAATTTAAAATAGACTATTTTCTAAGATCAAGTTGGAAAAACAGAATATAATGGGTAAGAGGCTCAGACACGCACAAACACTGTCATCAAAGAGCAACATAGTTGCTTTGGTCTTTATCAGATTCGAGAAATGTTGTTGTTCATCATAGCCTCAGATTTTACAGATTTATAAAACAAATGGAGAAAACGTGAAATCAAAATCACTATCACGAAATAGGAACAATAAAGATACATAATTGATGAAAGATTTGTGCTAAAAACAGACAAGATTCTCGATTTCGAAAACAAATAGCGCTGCGGAAAGCATGTAGACCGAAACAGAGTTGAGACATGAGATTGTGAAGAAGAGTATGGACAATGAAAACCCTAATTTTATTAAAAATACCATTGTATTAAAAATAATTTTCATGATCATTATCAGAAGTTTAAGTACTATAACGAAGAGAATTAAACAAAAAAACCTCTATTTTCCTTAGGTCACAACCACTCTATTCTTGATCTTATTAACATTCCTCCTCTATTTTAGCCGACTCTTAGGATTTATAATATAAATAAACACTTCAAAAAATATATAACAAGAAAAATTTATATAAATGTATACACCAAACAATTCACTTATAATTAAACATCAAAGAACAAAAAAAAAGTATGAATGGAATAAGATAGATTGAGAAAAAGATGAAGATGATTGACAAATATAGGAAAATAGAGAAGAAATAAGATATTGTTTTTTTAATCCACTTCTCTTTTATACAGTCAAAAACTTGATTGAGTATATAAATGAAGAATTTAATTGAAATGCACTGTCAGTGTAAAGAAACTTTACACTGTCAGCGAATCATAGCCGTTGGATGTTAGAAGAAGTTTGACTTTTATTTTAAAAAATTATAAAGTCATGCAAATGGATGATGGTGATGAATTGACAGTGTAAAACTTTTTACACTGTCAGGGCATAACAATTAATCTCATAAAAGAAATAAGTGTTAGAACAAGATTTGGTTCTGCAAGATATCTCTAAGTTTTGATAATAACAAAGTTGTATTTGTGTGAGAACAATTTTGGTACTCTAATGTTTGTTTTCTAAAGTATTGACAAATAGATTCTGACTCTGATAAAGATAGCTCTGACTCTGATAGAGATCATTTGGAATGCCACTCTCAATGGATCAAAAGTCGTTTCTGCATCAAAGAAGCAAGTTTGCTTCTGATCTGCTTCAGAAAGATTCTAAGAAGACAATATGTTGCTGCTGCAATGTTCTCTTGGATTCTGGCTCTGAATATAACTCTGATATTTATCTTCTGAAGACTAAATGCTAAAGAATCTGAAGATAAGGTTCTGATGAGCAATGTTCTAAAGACTCTAAAGACTTAAGTTTCTGAAGATTAAGTTCTAAAGACTCTGAAGACAAGGTTTTGCTGAACAACATTCTGAAGACTCTGAAGACTTAAGTTTCTGAAAACCAAGGGTTCTGAAGAAGGAGTGCTAAAGACTCTAAAGACAAGGTTCTGCTGAACAAGATCTGAAGACTCTGAAGACTCAAGACTCTAAAGACCGAGTGATCAATTCTTCTGATCATGCTTCAACCATATCTATTCAAAAGCCTATGATGAATAGAAGAAGATGAAACGTTTACGAGAAAAGCTTCAGTGTACGACTTTCATCCCAGCATAACGACATTATTTCAAGTCGCCAACAATTTTACTGATATTCCTGATCTACCCTTCAACGGATCTTTTTCTGGCTATATAAAGACTTGATCACTCAAAGAATCAGTAGAGAAAATTGATTAGAAGAAAAGATTGAAACACTAATTCATATGAGAAAGAAACATAGAAATACAAATAAGAGAAATCCATGAGTTAACAGTAAAACACTACAATACAAAGAAGAAATATTGTCCACACTGTATAGATTTTATCCAAGTTAGTTTGAGCTAGAAATTGTGTTTATATCAGCTTGTGTAGAAGCATTTCATTGTAAACATCATATTTGATCAAACAATTATTTGTATTCCTTAAGGGACCAATTGGGTCAGAATCCTTAAGAAGAGATGATTAGTCTTTGTATATTAGTCACCAGCAGTTGCTAGTGCAGTTGTAATCAGTTTGGTTATAGTGGATTAAGTCCT
Organism: Lathyrus tuberosus; assembly: GCA_022829125.1. NCBI lineage: Eukaryota > Viridiplantae > Streptophyta > Magnoliopsida > Fabales > Fabaceae > Lathyrus > Lathyrus tuberosus. The sequence continues at coordinate 8,163,405 of JALAZF010000251.1, forward strand.
TGTGTATAAGGAGAAATCACCTTGGCGGGTGGACTGGATTAACTTGATAGTTTTCAAGTGAACCATGATATATCGTGTGTCTTTCTCTATTGCTAGTTTATTTGTGATCTTTGTTGGAGTTTCAAAAAAAGCTTTCATTTTGAAAACCCAATTCAAACCCCCCTTTCTTGTGTTTTCTCACACCTTCAATTGGAATCAGAGCTCCGATTCTGATTGTGATAAAAAGATTTATCAATACTTCATTGTGTTCAGTACTGTTCCAATATTTGTGTGAGATATCATGGCTGCAGCTAATGTTAATCCCGTTGTAGAAGAGAAAGATCGTTACAATGCCAAGCCACCAGTCTTTGATGATGAAAAGTTTGACTACTGGAAGGATAGAATTGAAAATTTCTTTCTTGGTTATGATGTAGATCTTTGGGATCTGGTAGTCGATGGCTACACTCACCCAGTTGATGCTATATGTGTTAAAGTGTCTAGAAGTGCTATGACCAACCAACAAAAGAAAGATTACAAGAATCATCACAAGGCAAGAACCATATTACTACATAGTATCTCTTATACTGAGTATGAGAAGATAACAAATAGAGATACTGCCAGACCATTTTGATTCTCTTATAATGACTCATGAAGGAAATGCTCAAGTTTAGGAGATAAAGGCGTTGGCCCTAATTCAGAAATATGAGGCATTCAGAATAGAGGATGATGAAACAGTTGAGACTATGTTTTCAAGATTTCAAATTCTAGTCGCAGGACTTAAAGTTCTGGACAAAGGTTACTCAATTGCTGATCATGTTAAAAAGATCATCAGAAGTCTTCCCAAGAAATGGAGACCTATGGTAACAACTCTAAAGCTATACAAGGATCTTAACAGCATAAGTCTTGAAGAACTTGTTAGTTCTTTAAGAAGTCATGAGATAGAGTTGGAAGAAGATGAACCTCAGAAGAAAAGTAAATGTATTACTCTTAAGTCTAAACCTGAAAAGGCAAAGGTTTATCAAGCTGAGGAAGAATTAGAAGATTATGATGAAGAATCAGAAGATGAGCTGTCACTTATCTCCAGAAGGATCAACAAACTCTGGAAGCACAGACAAGGAAACTTCAGAGGATCAAGAAGAAACAAAGGCTGTTCTGAGTCATCATTTGGACAAAAGAAGCAAAACTCTGGAAAAGAAGTCATCTGCTATGAGTGTAATGAGTCAGGTCATTACAAGAACGAGTGTCCAAAGCTTAAGAAAGACAACAAGCCTAAGAAGAACTTCTCCAAAGCAAAGAAGGGACTAATGGCAACTTGGGATGACTCTAATTCTGAAGAAGAAGACTCTAAGAAGAACAAGCAAACGTTGCGCTAGTAGCAACGATTGACGATGAAGTTTCTGGAGAACTAGAAGAAAAAATATCATCAGAACCAGAATCAGACTCAGACTCAGAGGTATTATCTAAACTCTCTCGTTGTGAATTAGAGTCGTGTCTTTCAGAAATGCTGGAAAAGTGTCAAACTCTTCAGAGTAAATACAAGGATCTTAAAAGATCGCATGTAATTGCTTCTGAGGCAAAAGATAAGCTTGAGCAGAATAATTCTTCTCTAAATGAAAACATTTTTTCCTTAAAAAATAGTAATTGTGCTCTGAAAAGCAAAATTTCTAAATTAGAAGAAGAATTAATCTCCAATGTCTCTAACACAAGCTGTATCAACAAGTATGATAGAGCATTCCAATATTTTCTAGCTAAAACCATAGATAGAAGCAGAATAACTTCCATGATCTATGGAGTTAGCAGAAATGGTAAGAAAGGATTGGGGTGTATAGAAACATTTGAAATTGACGAAAGTCAACCTGTTAAACCAAAACCTCTCTATGACCATTTTGTGCCTTTTGGCACTGAGCTTGTTTGCTCTGAGTTTGCACAAGAACCCCCACCGACACAGAAATCTATTTCTAAAGTCAAATATCATGCACAAATTCCACTTGATTATCCTGTTGCCCATAAACCCAAAGTTGTTAAACACTCTGGGAAAACTAACAAGAGAGGACCCAGAAAGTGGGTACCTAAGGACAAGATAATCTATGTTGCAGATATCCTTAGCAGCTCAGTTGAAACACTAATCATGGTACCTGGACAGTGGTTGCTCGCGACACATGACGGGAAGAAGGCATATCTTCAAAAGTCTGGAACTTAAGCCTGAAGGCTTCGTTGGTTTCAGAGGAAACTAGAAAGGAAAAATCATTGGCTCTGAAACTGTTGGTAATGGTAACCTTACTTCTATTACGGATTTTCTTTTGGTCGATGGTTTGATGCATAACTTGTTTTCAATTAGTCAACTTAGTGACAATGGTTATGATATCATCTTTAATCAAAAGTCCTGTAAGGCTGTAAGTCAGAAAGATGGCTCAATCCTGTTTGTTGGAAAGAGGAAAAACAACATTTATAAAATTAGACTTTCTGATCTCCGTGAACAGAATGTCAAATGCTTAATGTCTGTTAATGAGGAGCAATGGGTATGGCATACACGTTTAGGCCATAATAGCATGAGGAGGAATTCTCAGCTAAATAAGTTTGAACTTGTCAGAGGCTTGCCAAATCTGAAGTATTCTTCCCATGCTATTTGTGAAGCATGTCAGAAAGGAAAGTTCTCTAAAACTTCCATTAAAGCAAAGAATGTTGTGTCCACCTCCAGACCGTTAGAACTTCTACACATTGATTTGTTTGGACCAGTGAAAACTGCTTCAATCAGTGGAAAGAAGTATGGATTAGTTATCGTTGATGATTATAGTCGTTGGACATGGATAAAATTCTTGAAACACAAAGATGAGCCTTATTCTGTGTTCTCTACCTTTTGCTTTTAAGTGCAAATAGAGAAGGATTGCAAAATAGTCAGAGTAAGAAGTTATCTTGATGGAGAATTTGAGAACAAATAATTTGAGAATCTTTTTTATTCCCATAGCATTTCTCATGTTTTCTCCTGTCCCAGAACTCCACAACAAAATGGAGTAGTGGAAAGGAAGAATAGGACTTTGCAAGAAATGGCTCGTACCATGATCCAAGAAACTGACATGGCTAAGCACTTCTGGGCAGAGGCAGTAAATATATCATTTAATATTCAGTACAGGATTTCAATAATACCTATTTTGGGTAAGACTCCTTATGAATTTTGGAAGAATAGAAAACTCAACATTTCATATTTTCATCCTTTTGGCTGTATATGTTTTATGTTGAACACTAAAGAGAATCTTGGCAAGTTTGACTCCAAAGCTCAAAAGTGTTTACTGTTAGAATACTCTGAATGCTCTAAAAGCTACAGAATCTATAACACAGAAACACAAATTATTGAGGAATCAATTCATGTCAGATTCAATGATAAGCTTGACCCTGAAAAATCAAAGCTAGTTGAAAAGTTTGCAAATCTGAAGATTACCTTATCAGAATCCAAAGATGAAGATTCAAAAGAAGGAAACAAAGATGCAAACTCTCCAGATTCAGATACAACCTTACCAGAAACTGAAAATAGTCTATTTCATCAGAAGAGAATAGACTAAAGACTTCTCATTCTGAAGAATTGATTATGGGAGACAAAGTTGATCCAGTCAGAACCCGTTCATCATTCAAACCTTCTGAAGAAACTCTTCTAGGTTTGGTGTCTCTGATAGAGCCAACATCAGTTGATGAAGTTCTTAGGGAGAGTGAGTGGATTCTAGCCATGCAAGAAGAGCTGAATCAATTCACTAGAAATGATGTATGGGATCTTGTTCAGAAACCCAAAGGTGTCCACGTCATTGTAACAAAGTGGGTATTCAGAAACAAGCTAGATGAGAAAGGTGAGGTCGTAAGAAACAAAGCATGACTGGTAGCACAAGGTTATAGTCAGCAAGAAGAGATAGACTATACAGAAACCTTTGTACCTGTTGCTAGGTTAGAATCAATTCGTATTTTAATTTCATTTGCTGTGAATCATGACATTACTTTATATCAAATGGATGTAAATAGTGCATTTTTAAATGGGTATATTTCTGAAGAAGTGTATGTGCACCAACCTCCTGGTTTTGAGAGTTCTGAAAACCCAGATTTTGTTTTCAAACTTAAAAAACCGTTATATGGTCTGAAACAGGCTCCCAGAGCTTAGTATGAAAGGCTAAGTAACTTTCTTTTGGAAAAGGACTTTACCAGAGGAAAAGTGGATACAACACTCTTTGTAAAACCTTTAAAAGTGACAATCTGGTTGTTCAAATCTATGTTGATGATATTATCTTTGGTTCTGCTAATATTTCCTTGTGCAAGGAATTCTCTAAGTTAATGCAGGTTGAATTTGAAATGAGTCTGATGGGAGAACTCATATTCTTTCTGGGAATTCAGATTGGTCAATGTCCAGAAGGAACGTACATTCATCAGAGCAAGTATGCAAAAGAACATCTAAAGAAATTCAATATGTCAGAAAGTAAACCTGCTAAGACTCCTATGCATCCGACATGCATTCTGGAGAAAGAAGAAGTAAGTAAAAAGGTTTGTCAGAAGCTCTATCGTGGTATGATAGGCTCTCTTCTGTACTTGACTGCTTCTCGTCTAGATATTCTATTCAGCGTATGTCTTTGTGCTCGTTTCCAATCAGATCCAAGGGAAACTCACTTAACCGCCGTTAAGAGAATCCTAAGGTATCTAAAAGGAACAACTAACCATGGCTTGATGTATAAGAAAACATCAGAGTACAAGCTTTCTGGTTATTGTGATGCAGATTATGCTGGAGACAAATTGGAAAGGAAAAGTACTTCTGGAAACTGTCAGTTTCTGGGAAGTAACCTCGTCTCTTGGGCAAGCAAAAGACAATCAACAATTGCTCTCTTAACTGCAGAAGCAGAATATATCTCAGTATCTCTGTGCAGTACTCAGATACTCTGGATGAAGAATCAACTTGAAGATTCTCAGATACACGAGTGTAACATTCCTATCTTCTGTGATAATACTTATGCTATTTGTTTATCTAAGAATCCTATTCTACATTCTAGGACAAAACATATTGAAATAAAACATTAGTTTTTACGTGACTATGTTCAGAAGGGTAGTTTTCAGTTAAAATTTGTGGATACAAATCACCAATTGGCTGATATTTTCACAAAACCCCTTGCTGAAGATAGATTCATATTCATTCTGGAAAACCTATTTATTAAACCTTGTACAAAATGAGAAGATGATATTTTGATGTGTCAAGTCACCAGAACTTCTGATATAAGATTCTTATGTTAAGCAAAGTGTTTTATTCACTATTTTATTATGACTTTCTAATTAATGATACTTCTACATGTTAGAAGATGTACTGATCAGAAACTAGTCCAGTCAGATACTTCTTGGTATTCTTGACTTTGGGAATATCAAACGTGCTCTCTTGAAAATAAACGATTATGATTATTTGTGACACCCGTCCAAAATCAAATCATACCTACTGTTGAAGAGACACCTCGAGCGTTGTGATTTCGTGAGACTAAGTTTCAAGTAATTACTCCTTAATATTCCTATAATCATGTTTAACGCATTGGATTTGATAATTTACTTGAAAACTGTTTAAATCTTTATGTCTTCCTCCCTTATTATGCATTCATTAAGCTGTGTGTAAGACCAAGATTTCTTGAAACTAAACACTTCTCTTCCCAACCTTTATTCTTTGTCAGATCTGCCCTTCCAACTTCAATCATTCATTTATTCGTATTTATTGACTGATGTCAAGATTTGAATAACGTATACCTGATCTGTGATCTTTTGGAGACTGATACACTCCTTTATCATTCTTTGTTCTTGTTTGTATCTCTTGTATTGGAAATGATGAATTTTTTGTTTCAATCTTTATTGCTATTTATTGCTATCACTCTTTGTTCTCTTTATATACCACACTTCTCCTCAGAACTATTCATCTATTCCTAAACTTCTTTTTCATTCCTATCCTTTTCATTCACTATGTCTTCTAAACCCACTAAGGGAGAAATCTCTGACTTAGATCTCTTGAAAGAATACTCTATTGATTTCAAGGCTCTAGTTGACAATGGTCTTTCCAATATTCTCTCAGATATCGTCTACCAGAACTGGGATAAATACCTTGAAATACTCAATGAACCTATCTATCCAGTACTTGTAAAGGAATTTTGGGCCAGTGCTCGTGTCTTTGCACATGAGTCTGATACTTGTTACATACTGTCTACTGTATCTGGTTTTCCCATTATGATTAACTCCACTATCATCTCTCAAGCTATTGAATGTAAAGAAGATGGTGAATATGTTGAATATTATAGAGGAAACAACTGGTTTCCTAAACACATTCACATCATCTATCTTCACGATGGACCTGCTGACAGTCCCTCTTCTCTCACCTCTGAGGCAAAAGTCTGATACCAAATTATGGGAACAAATCTTAGGCCTAGAGAAAAGGGAACATGAAGGCTCTCTGCATTGGATAAGCTTTTCATTTCCTTCTTAATCTCCAAGATTAAGATCAATCTGCCCCAATCCATATTCAACTTTTTGAAAGAAGAAATACTTTCATCGAGAGAGGAGTTATCATTTCAGATTCTCTACAGTAGAGTTATTTCTCACATTCTTTATCTTCAAGGAGTTGTTGCTTACTTAAATCAAATTGGGATGACTGAGAAACTTGTTAATGATTGGTGTTCTCCCATGAACTATTCTGAAACCATCATCAAGAAATGAGATAGTTGGTTGGCGGGTGTTTCTGTTGGTCTCTCTTTTCATCGTTGTTGTTTTTGTCCATTGTCCTTTTTTTTGTTTTCTTGTTTTGTGTCCTGCTCCTGTACCGCGCCTCTGGCATTTTGTTTTTAATCAATGAAAAATTATCCTTATTGCATCTATCTTATCTTATTGCATTTCTTTATGATTGCCATAAGAAGGGGGGGGGGGAGAAGTACTGAATTTAACTTATCGAAATTCTCTTAAATCTAAATGCTTACGTTAATCATTGATTACCCTTTTTTATTATGACAAAAAGGGGGAGTATTTAAATGGAAAGTTATTTTGATAAATATCTTGTCTCTGAATCATAGCTCTAACATTCTAACACTTTAATTGCAAAAAAAATTAGAAATCTTTTCAGGAACAATATTTATATTGGCAAAATGACTCTGATATCAATTAAACTCTGATTTAACTAATCAAGCTCTGTTATCAGAATGTATTACCACTATAATCAGGCTCTGGTATTTTGGATCTGACTAGATCCTTGCAATCAGGCTCTGGTATCCTAAATCTGATCAGATTTTTTTAAGTCTTAGATTCAGGGGGAGCTTGATAAAGGGAAGTTTACTTTGAACTTATCTGAGTCAATTCTTATTAATTATCTTCGTACAAAATTGTGTTATCAAAATACATTGTTTTGTCATTATCAAAAAGGGGGAGATTGTTAGAACAAGATTTGGTTCTGCAAGATATCTCTAAGTTTTGATAATGACAAAGTTGTATTTGTGTGAGAACAATTTTGGTAATCTAACGTTTGTTTTCTAAAGTATTGACAAACAGATTCTGACTCTGATAAGATAGCACTGACTCTGATAGAGATCACGTGGAACGTCACTCTCAATGGATCAAAAGTTGCTTCTGCGTCAAAGAAGCAAGTTTGCTTCTGATATGCTTCAAAAAGATTCTAAGAAGGCAATATGTTGCTGCTACAATGTTCTCTTGGATTCTGTCTCTGAATATAACTCTGATATTTATCTACTGAAGACTAAGTGCTAAAGACTCTGAAGACAAGGTTCTCATGAACAACGTTCTAAAGACTCTGAAGACTTAAGTTTCTGAAGACTAAGTTCTAAAGACTCTAAAGACAAGGTTCTGCTGAACAACATTCTGAAGACACTGAAAACTTAATTTTCTGATAACCAAGAGTTCTGAAGAAGAAGTGCTGAAGACTCTAAAGACAAGGTTCTGCTGAACAAGTTCTGAAGACTCTGAAGACCCAGTGATCAATTCTTCTGATCATACTTCAACCATATCTATTCAGAAGCCTCTGATGAATAGAAGAAGATGAAACATTTGCGAGGGAAAATAGTACATAGTACAGATCAAACACGTTCTTTTCCACTACCATTCCACTATCCTGATTTGTTGGTACAAAGGACAGCTTCAGTGTATGACTTTCTTCCCAGCATAACGACATTATTTCAAGTCGCCAGCAATTTTACTGATATTCCTGATCTACCCTTCAACGGATCTTTTTCTGGCTATATAAAGACTTGATCACTCAAAGAATCAGTAGAGAAAATTGATAAGAAGAAAAGATTGAAACACTGATTCATACGAGAAAGAAACACATAAATACAAATAAGAGAAATCCATGAGTGAACAGTAAAGCACTACAATACAAAGAAGAAATATTGTTCATACTGTATAGATTTTCTCTAAGTTAGTTTGAGCTAGAAATTGTGTTTATATCAGCTTGTGTAGAAGCATTTCATTGTAGACATCATATTTGATCAAACAGTTGTTTGTATTCCTTAAGGGACCAGTTGGGTCAAAATCCTTAAGAAGAGATGGTTAGTCTGTGTATGTTAGTCACCAGCAGTTGCTAGTGCAGTTGTAATCAGTTTGGTTATAGTGGATTAAATCCTTGTGTATAAGGCGAAATCACCTTGGCGGGTGGACTGAATTAACTTGATAGTTTTCAAGTGAACCGGGATATATTGTGTGTCTTTCTCTATTGCTAGTTTATTTGTGATCTTTGTTGGAGTTTCACAAAAAACTTTCATTTTGAAAACCCAATTCAAACCCCAATTTCTTGTGTTTTCTCACACCTTCAATTAGTGCCACAAACATAATGGAAATAAATTAATTTTGCACTCAATATACATTAGTCTCGCTAAAAAAAAGCATGATTTAAATTAAAATAAAAAAGTTTAAAGGATATTCTACTTCATTATTTCATAATTGAGCATCAAACTTCATTCATGAAACTTTATATATATATATATATATATATATATATATATATATATATATATATATATATAAAACAATCAAGTGTGACAGAGAGTGAGAGAAAAAAAGAAATATAATAAGTTTTATATTACTACATGATAATGGGCTATTGGAAGCCTCCACCTTTACGTTATAACATTTTCTCATGTTAGTTCCTGCAGTGCATTCATGGTTAGTCCAGTAGCCAATTCACAACCATATTATATTGTAAGTAAATATTTAATAAATTTGGAAACACAATGAATAATATTTCTACAATTTTTAAGCGGCTATTGTAGAAGTAAATTACTAATTGTATGATAAATATGAAGAAAAAAAACAAAATGATAAAATATAGATAATCATAAAAATACAATTTTTATAACCCAAAAGTATATCCAATTCATCTCTTAAACAACACAAATTTAATAATATTAAATGACCATAATTATTTTTAAACAAAATGTTACAAATACATTTGACAAACATTTCACAACTATGATTTCATATCAGAGAATTTTTTGCAAAAAGATAAACTAATCCATTTATAATCAAATGTCGTCTTCGTCATCTAAGAATAAATCCAATTGTTTGCTTCTACCATGTAATGAAAGTTATGTATCATCGTTCATAGTCTCCCACTCGCAACATAGTCACCGAGTAATGTCACCTTCCATATCTTCATGGACTTCTCACTTCTGTTTTAATTGCATTGTGTCCATTCTTCCTATGCAAACATTAAAAAGAATATTTAATAGAAACATTTTGGAAAATGAAATCTAAAGATAGGGTGAGAGTGAATTGCATTTTGAATGCAAAAGAAGTTATATTTCTTCCATTTTGATTTCGATAAAATAAAATATATATGAATAGATTATAAAGCAACAAAAACGTCTCTTTCTTCCGTGACAAACACAGTTAATGTTTTAAAAGTCGAAATGAAGGGTAGATGATGAATTTGATTCATAGTCCAGATTGCTTGATACTATTAATTTATGGTGATATATTAAAAAAACATTAGTACCATTCAGAATTGTTATAGATAATTGAAAAGGATCTAAACTACCACAAAATGAAGCATTTTGTTATAGATAAAAGAAGATTGAAAAAGATCTAAACCGTTACAAACTAGAGTCAATGGAAGTTATAGATGTGAGATTTTTTGGTGAGAGACAGACGTTATCTTTTTAATTGATAACCAACAAAAGTTACCAACCACTCGAGTTATTTATAAAAAAGATAAAGGGCAATTTTGGAATAAAAATAGGTCACTCCAAAAATTTGAATTCCTTTTATACATAGTTATAGATACTGAGTGTAATATTTGTTAATAAAACTAGTAATATCATCCACATCGATCAGCTTCATTTGGATTTTTTGAATTGGATCGACTTAATTATTTATATATATTATACATTTATATTTTTTTAACAATTTAATTATATTTTTCAAATATTCATACAAACTATCAAAATTTTAAAATGGGTTCCATCAAATCTCACAATATACCTCACATTTATATAATATAAAAATATAATTAAAATAATTTAATTCAAATATATCGAAATACATTAAAAAATTATACATTTAAAATAAATCAAAATAAAATAATTATATATTGATTAGGATCCATTGCACTATTTTTCATAAAATTAAATTAAAAATTATGTTGATTGAGATCCATTGACAAATAAATGTGTAAGAAGAAAATAATTTGAATGATATAAAAAATAGTTGAAAATTAAACTAGTTATAAATGAAAATTATAATAAAATGAGTAACTATTTAGTGTTAATTAGAAATTATTACTGGTAGTGTGTGAGACGCTTTTAGTGAAGAGAGAAAGAGAGAAAATAAGAAAACAAGGATTGATATTATTGAATGAATTATTTTCTTATTTTTTTCTCTCTCTCTCTCTCTCTCCTCACTAAAAGTGCCTCACGCACTACCAAATTGGTATCAGAGCTGGCAATTCGACCAACTCCCATGTGTTGTTTCTTTCAATTGCTTGTAACTCTTCGACCATAGCAGACTTCCATTGTTTATCTTTGAAGGCTTCGTTATAGTTGATTGGTTCAACACTTGCAAGTAAAGCAAAATGAACTAGTTCCCGATCTATTGTGAATTCATCATCACCAACCACTTCATAGTCTTGAAGTCTTGCTGGACGAGCTCTAGTTCTTTGAGGTATCTGACTTGTGCCAGCCATATCCTCTTCGACTTCGACTGTGTCGAGAATGTCACCAACTGCTTCGACTTCTTCTTCGACTGAAGTATCAACAATATCTTCGACAGAGGAGATTTCAAGACCAAGTTATTCTGAATTTCGAAAAGTTCTAAGGCTTCATCTTTCATAACCACTGAGAACCCCTTTTCGACTAGTTGTCCAAAACTTAGCATATTGCACTTCATTTCAGGGACATAGAGTACATCTTTGATCAAGGCTTTTGCTCCATTACTCATATGAATAACTATGTTACCAATACGTTCTGCTGGCAACGAGCTACTATCGGCAAGTTTCACCTTACTCTTCTTCGACTCGTCGAAATCTAATAACCATGCTTTTTTACCAGTCATGTGATTCGAACAACCTGAGTCGAGGAATCGGATCTTGGATTCGACATGGTCATCTGCAACTACAGCCATAACTACCATATCATCAAAATCATATGAATCTTGACGTGCAAGGTTCGCTCCTTCGTCCTTGTCCTTTGTCGAACCCTTGTCTTTCCTGTACCAACAATGCTTGTTGGGGTATGAGAAGGAGAATCAACATTGGGCCAAGAGCAACACAAGTGAGAGAGACACCACATATTCACCCAAAACATTAAGGTGATAGGTGTATGGGTCCTATTGCTTAGAAAAGTGGAGGTTAAGCACTTTATAAGTAAGAGAACCCATACACCTATCACCTTAAGGTTTTGGGTGAATATGTGGTGTCTCTCTCACTTGTGTTGCTCTTGAATCAATGTTGATGCTCCTCCTAATGATCCAACAAATGGTATCATGAGTATGGTTCGAGTAAGGGACCAACTCCTTGTGTCGAAAGTCTTCTTGATATGTTGGTCAGGCGGCGTGTTTCATTGAAGTGCCTATGACGAGATAAGGGTGTCTCTCAATGGCGGTACAAGCATGTAGATGAAAGAGCTTCCACTATAGGGGGCATAGTGGATGGACTCACACTTGAAGGGAAGATTGTTGGGTTGTGTTGAGAATCAAGTATGAGTTCTAAGTCCCACATTACTTAGAAAAATGGAGGTTAAGCACTTCATAAGTAAGAGGATCCATACACCTATCACCTTAAGGTTTTGGGTGAATATGTAGTGTCTCTCTCACTTGTGTTGCTCTTGACCTAATGTTGATGCTCCTCCTAATGATCCAACAATTACCGTTGTTAAAATTATTACCGTTAATTTATATCTATTGCATTATTATATATTGTAAATATTATTATTGTTTCTTATTATTTCCTAATCGATGCCTTATTATTATTATTATTACTATTGGCTTTGTGCACATGGCAATAAATGTAAGTTAGAGAGCGTTATTGAATAAGAGAGCGTGTTTATATATAGTAATTTTTTTCTCTTTCAATTATCCAAGTAGACATTTCCATTCGCACGAGTTGTGTGATGAAGATTATTAATTAAAAGTATATCTAAATAGAGAGCGTTATTGAAGAAGAGACTGTGTTTATATATAGTAATTATTAAACTGAAGGTTGTGATCGTGATGCATCTTGAATCAAAGACGTTGATTTTGAACTGGTGTTGCTAATCTCTGATACGGTGGACCTAGGGGGTGCGTGTATGGTTAGTACTTTGATGCCCAAGTCAATTTAGGATTCAATATAATCATAGTGAAAGTGGAGATTAGAGATTGTGTACCTGAAATCCCCTTGTAACTGTATTTCTACATTGGGTTCAATGGAGCATATGTGATGAGAGAGCCTTATATTATTAGGGATTTGGTTGGCCTAGAACAATATCTATTTTTTCTAGTTCTAAAGTGTTTTGAATTTATTCTATTAGTAGTTGGTCATAAACCAACATATAAAAATAGTAGTCGGTTTCTCAGTCTGAGAGATTTTGCTTGTTATGGATCCTGATGTTGAAATAGTGACAAACATAAACAATTTTTAAAACTAACAAAGACATCAAAGTAGAACATAGTGTAGGCTCATCAACATATTAAGATAAAGTATAAATAAACCAAGGTATCAAATGCCAAATCAAAAGTTATTGAGCTGCTAAGAAAAAAGGAGAAAGGCCGAAGAAATTCACTTGTAAAATACTATGAATTAAGAAAAAAGTGCCACATAATTATGACCTCCACGAGGGTGATTATACATTGTTGGACCTTCACTAAAGGATCTTTTCCGCCTTATCAGGAAATATATTGTTAGGCCTTCATTGAAGGGTCCTTGCCGCCTTATCAAGCAATACATTTCTAGACCTTCATTGAAGGATCCTTGTCGCCTTATCAGGCAATACAACGTTGGAACTTCCCTAATGGATCCTTGTCACCTCAATAGGCTACTCATTTAACACCAAACAAGGAATTATCTTCATCTTAGCAGACAATTTACTAATGGAATCCTTTTCAAAGTAAAGTCAACTTGCCCCAAGTGCAATATAGAGGAATACACCTCAGATAATAAAATGAAATTATAAAAAAATTAGGAAAATCGCCATGAGTTCTAAACATTTTCATCAATAAACACATCGCCAAAGTCGTAAAAATAATATTGTTAAGGGACTTTGAGGGGCCATGATAAAAAAACCTCCTACATGGCAACGAAACAATTAGCACAAAGCCAAAGACATAATAGTAGAACATACTTAAATAACTGTAAAGTTTTGCCTAAGAAACTCAACTTAAAGTCTTGTTGAGGGACTAAACTTAAGGTTTTGCCTGAGGGACTCAACTTAAAGTTTCACTTGAGAGACTCAATTTAAAGTCTCGCCCGAGGGACTTATAGTCTCGCCAAAGAGACTCAACTTAAAGTCTCGCATGAGGGAATCAAATTAAAGTCTTTTATGAGGCAAACAACTTAAAATATATTTAGAGGGACTCAACTTAAAGTCTCTTCTGAGAGACTCAACTTAAAGTCTTGCATGAGGGACTTAAATTAAAGTCCTTCCTAAGGGACTCAACTTAAAGCCTCGCTTAAGAAACTCAACTTAAAAGTCTCGTATGAGGGACTCAACTTAAAGTTTAGCCTGAGAGACTCAACTTAAAGTCTCGCCTGAGCAACTCAACTTAAAGTCTCACATGAGAGAATCAACTTAAAGTCTCACCTGAGCGATTAAACTAAAAGTCTCTCCTGAGGGACTCAACATGAAGTCGTGAGAGACTCAATTTAAAGTGTCTCTAGAAGGACTCAACTTAAAGTCTCGCCTAAAGGTATCTATTAAAAGCATCTCCCCAAGTTATGCTTGGGGGACTCATGACAAGCCCTCATCAAGAAAATCCTAGTTGGGATAGATCCCTTCAAAAGAGTCATAAAGATGTGAGTGCTCTTATTAATCACTTCGTCCTTTTCAAGCCCCCATGCTTGAGGGAATGTGTATTGGCATAATTTTATTGGGGTTTAGGAAGGGATAACTTACGTAAAAGCAAGGAAGGTAAACACATACCTGAGAGGCGATTCGTTCTGCAAAGCCACAAGTTGCATGAAATGGGCCACGAGGGTGCCTGGATCTTAGTAATTTCCTGCTCGATTGGGATTGGTCCATGCAAAGTCATTCCCCACTTGTCCAATGGACGTGGAAGGTGATGTGTCCCATCATAACATACTGGAAAAGAGGGTCAAAGATAACAACTTCCTTCTCCATGATCTAAGCAAGAATAACTCCGATCCTCTCCACGCTTTTTGTAATGGAGCTTAAAAAACTATCTTCAGGCCCAGGCCCAAGAGGTCTCTATAAGTAGCTCAACCTTAGTGTTGGATTGGGAAGTCTTTAATTTCTAACAAAAACACACACATATAGTGCTTCTCACCATTCTCTGTGAGCAAGCCCTACATGTTGTTCAAATATCCTATACACCATACACAATCCTACGAATACTAGGCTAGATTATTTTACTTTATATATATATATATATATATATATATATATATATATATATATATATATATATATATAACAAATAACTTATACAACATTCAAACATTTTTATATTTTCTTTATGATCATTTAATGCAAATATTGAGTTTCATTTGTGAATCTCAATATTACGTTTTATGACCGAACTTTTTACACAATTTAAAAAAGGAATGTTGTTAAGTCTTTAAAATCTAACACCTTTTTCTAATTAAAAATAATTTTATATTTTCTATTGTTGGAATTCCAAACTGTGTGTAAAGCTTGAACTGGACACGAGTTTAAGTTAATGCACTAGAAAATTTGTGATTCATTTATTATTAAATGGACATCTTCATTTTTTAAAATTAAAAACACGATGCTTTTCCCCACGGTTGGATTTGGCAACTGTGGTGAAATGTTAGCCTTTTTTTTTCCTAATTTGTAAATTGTTGAAAGACTGACGCCTTGTTGAAAATAAAATAAATAGGATTTTACCACGGTTGTATGTTCCAACCGTGGAGAAATGTCTTGCTCTTAAACAAGAAACAAAGCTTTAATTTGTCTCTTCAACTTTCTCTTAAAAATATCACATTCAACCGGTATAAATAGCATATCTGAGCCCTAACAAAGTTTATCATTTCCATTAACGACGAGAGCACTAAAGACCTATCATCTTCAAATCATTCACCATCGTATGATCTCCATTTCTTCACCATCATATTTTCTCCAACTCATTCTTCAACAAATAAAGTTGAACTCTATAGTATCTTATCCAACTCGTACGAAGCAAGGAAAGACGAATAAAGAATGCAAAGAAGGAATCTAAATGATACTTGCAAAAAGGAAAGACAAAACTTAAAATGATTGTAAGTTCCTGGATTGGCTGGAATTTTGGTAAAACAACAAGGTGTTCAATGCTGATGTCATGGTGTTGATGTTGCAGCATTGAGTCTTAGTATTGGGTTGTACTAAGTTGTGAAGGTTAACTATGTTTGATGTCATGGGCTTGATGTCATAACATTGCACTTAACACTGGGCTGTGTTAAGGTTGCTGAAGTGGATGTCTGATGTCACATAGGTGATGTTGTAACATCAGACCTGCAGAACTGAAGCTAATGACAGCATGGGCTTGTTGTTATTAGGGTCGCGTATTAGCTGGAATTGTGGAGAGTGTTGACTCGTTGGATGAGAATATCTTGGGCTAGATATTTTCTGTTACATGGGAGATTTGATTGCAGGTTTGTTGGAGAATTAAAAGGTGGAAGATTTAAAAAGATTTTGGGGATAAAATCTATTTTAAAAGATTCAGTTTTTAATTAACAAATCTGATCAAATATTGTGACAAATCCAATCCAAATTCAAGGAGCTATATAAAGCGCACAAGACCAAGGAAGAAGGTACAGAAAACAGATTGAAGATCAAGAGCTGGAGGCTTAGAGTCTAGGGTTTGTTTAGAGTACTTGTAATCACACTATTCTAGGTTTGAATAGGTGTTGAATTTTCTGTCCTCTCTAGAAGCTGTGAAGCAATAGAGAGTTGTTGATTGATCGAAGTTAGGAAGCAAGATCAAGGGATCTCAAAGAGGTTGTTCTTTGAGTGTTTTAGGGGATTGAGTA
Organism: Lathyrus tuberosus; assembly: GCA_022829125.1. Classification (NCBI taxonomy): domain Eukaryota; kingdom Viridiplantae; phylum Streptophyta; class Magnoliopsida; order Fabales; family Fabaceae; genus Lathyrus; species Lathyrus tuberosus. The sequence goes on from JALAZF010000251.1 coordinate 8,180,053, forward strand.
GTGTTCTCATATCTAAGTGGTTTCTTAGGTAGAAAGTCACTAGTAGAGTATAAGTTTAGGAGATTGTCAACTGGTGTGTTGAGTCTGTAAATTATATCTACAAGTAGTGAATTTCATCCCTGGCTTGGTAGCCCTCAGACGTAGGTAGTTAGACCGAACTGGGTGAACAATTCCTTGTGTTTTCTTGTTGCTTATTCTGTCCATTATTGCAGAGTGTGTTGTTGTGACATCGCACCTTAACATCACACGTCTGGTACCAGAATTTCAATTGGTATCAAAGCAGGCATCCTGTCTGTCTCTAGGTGAGATCTAGGGAAGTTACTTTCTGGTGAAAGATGGACAAAGAGGTTGGAGGATTCGTCAACAGACCCCCTATATTGGATGGCTCAAATTATGAGTATTGAAAGCCTAGAATGACTACCTTCTTGAAGTCATTAGACAGCAGAGCTTGGAAGGCTGTCGTTAAAGAGTGGGAAGCTCCAGTTGTATGTGAGAAAGATGAAGCTGGCAAGGATAAAGAAGGCACCTCAAAGCCTAAGCCTGAAGAAGAATGGACCAAGGAAGAAGATGAGCTTGCCCTTGGGAATTCAAAAGCCCTAAATGCTATCTTCAATGGAGTTGACAAGAACATATTCAGGCTGATCAACTCATGTGAGACTGCTAAGGCTGCTTGGGATATTTTGAAGGCTACTCATGAAGGCACATCTAGAGTTAAGATGTCAAGACTTCAGCTTTTAACTTCTAAGTTTGAAAGCTTGAAGATGAAGGATGATGAGACTATTCATGACTTCCACGTGAGTGTTCTTGAGCTGTCAAATGCATCTAGTGCTCTTGGTGAGAAGATGACAGAAGAAAAGCTGGTTAGAAAGATCCTCAGGTCCCTTCCTAAGAAGTATAAGATGAAGGTGACTGCCATTGAAGAATCTCAAGACATTAGCAAGATGAGAGTTGATGAGCTCATTGGGTCTCTTCAAACTTTTGAACTTGGTTTGATCGAGGAAGAACCAGATAAGAAGCCAAAGAGCATAGCCCTGGTGTCAAATGATCAAGAAGAAAAGAGAAAGAGTTCTGAGTCCCAGGAGGATCTGCCTCAGGCCATAGTTATGTTGGGAAGGCAGTTCATCAAAGTGTTCAAGAAGATGAACTATAACTACAGGCCTAATGTCAAGAACATCTCTTCTGACATCAGCAAGTCAAAAGAGAAAGATGAAGAGAAGACTGCCCAAGAGAAAGGAGTTCAGTGCTTTGAATGTGAAGGGTATGGACATGTCAAGAAAGAGTGTCCCACATTCTTGAAGAAGCAGAATAAAGGCTTGACAATTTCCTGGTCTGACACTGATAGCGAAGATGAAAGTGAGTCAGCAAAGCATGTTACAGCTTTGACAGGAATTGTTGAATCTGATGATGATAGTGATGGAGAAGTCACCTATGATGAGCTAGCTTCAACCTACAAGGAGTTGTGTTTAAAGAGTGCTGAAGTGTGTCAAGAGAACAAGTACCATAAGCAACAGATTGATCAGCTAGAGAATGACAAAGCTGAATTGGAGAAAGAAGTCTTATGTGTCAAAGCTCATCTTGATCATATGACAAAATCTGTTAGAATGTTGAACAGTGGGACAGCCACTCTTGACAAGATACTCCAGTCAGAAAAGGCCGCTGGAGACAAAGCTGGGATAGGTTGTAAAGAAACTTCAGAAGCAAGCACTTCAGGTTCAAAGAAGGAAGTGTCACAACCTGTGCCTCAACATCAGCCAAAAAGGCAGAATCAGAAAGCTGATGCTTCACGACCTAAGAAGATTGAGAAGAAGACTGGTCCTAATCAGAAGAGAAAGCAGCCACAAGGAGCTAGTCAGTATATGCCCCCACAATACCACAAGAGCATGAAGGCTGCAAGGTTCAAACAGAACATGTTCCATCAGATGTCTCAACATCAGGGTAACTGGTATGGATATAATAATGTTGTGCCTCATTACTATGGAAGAAGGAAGCCTCATCACCATAGGAGACAGCCTAGAAGATAGCATCCTCAGTTCAGGAGACAATCTACCTATGGTAAAAGACAACAGCCTCACCATAGAAGACAGTCAAACTTTGGAAGAAGAAGATAGCACCAGTACTATGGATGGCAGCCACAACAGTTTCATCATCAAGGTGGCAGGAAGTTTAACAACTTCAGTGAAGAGAGAGTAAGGTGCTTCTATTGTGGGAGATTTGGTCATATGCAGTTTTCTTGCTTTAAACTGCATGGATATCCCAAATCTGTTCCTCAACCTAGACAGAAGGAGAACAGGACTAAGGTTGTTAAACAGTGGGTTCCTAAAGCTCAAGCTACATGTCTATTGGCTCACACCTCAGATAGACATTTTGCTAAGGATGAATGGTACTTTGACAGTGGTTGTTCAACGCACATGACTGGGTCCAAAGATCTTTTGGTGAATGTCAATTCTTGCTCCTCTAATGTTGTCACTTTTGGTAATGGAGAAAAAGGGGTGGTAGAAGGTGTTGGAAGAGTGAAGTGTTTTGATGGACCTGACCTTGACAATGTTCTTCTTGTCAAAGGTTTGAATGCTAATTTGATTAGCATAAGTCAGCTCTGTGATGAAGGGTACAAGGTCAGCTACACTAAGGATGAGTGTTTGGTGACTAGTGACAAGAATGAGGTAGTGATGAAGGGAGTAAGATCCAAAGATAATTGTTATCAGTGGATACCTCAAGTGGACAACTTATCTAGTGATGTGGTAAAATCAGATGGTGACATCAAGTGTGAAAGTATGGTGAAAAGTCAATCTGGGTTAATAACTTATGGTGCTGTTACTCCTAAGTTGGATGATGTGTTAAAAGCCAAATTGAGTAGTCAGTTATGTGAGCAAGATGAAGAAGTCAACAATGCTGATGGAAGGATCAAAAGTTGTGACCTTACGAAGTGTTGGGAGCTAAATACTTGTGAGGCCAAGAAAGATGACAACATGACTAATGACTTCTATAGTTCAGAAGAAAAAGTTCACAGGCTGACAATCCTTGGGTTGGAAGATACAGATGTTGAAACATCTCAAGTCAAGAAAGGTACTTTTAGCCTTAAAATAAAGAAGAATGATGATGAACTGATTGCAAAAGTGTCTCCTGGGGTTGCTAAAAGACTGAAAGCTATTGAGTCACCGCCAAAGGTGAGAACTGATAAGCAGAAGACCTCAGAGGTTGGTCCTACAAGATCCTGGAGTAAAGTGTCAAGAAAGAAGAAGACCAGAGATAAGTCTGATGGTAATGTTCAGGACATCATTCATGTGAAGAAAGCTGTTGTTAGAACCTCTGAGAAAATTCAAAAGGCTTCGCTTGATAACATTCCTTTAAAAAGGTGGATGTTTGTCTTTCAAAAAGGGCTTAATCTGAAGAAAGAATTTGACAAAGATACTCTGGATATGGTTGAGTTTGCTAGGATATGGTTCAGAGAGGGTGTGGGAACTTATGGTATTCAGGTGTGTATGTTAACCTGAATAAGCTGCTCTGACTGTGTTTTATTGGGAGCTTCTTGAAGGACTTCTTTGTGCAATGAGTCCTTTGAATGGTGATGAGAAGCTGATGTCCCAAAAGATGTTATAACATCATGTTTACTAGTGGTTATATCTGGAAGATGATTAAGATTGGACATGTGGGGTTGGATGCTCTAGCATTTTTGGTCAGAAGAGGTGGAGATTATGGTAATGTGTTTAGTAGTTTGTTCTGGAAAAGCATGACTACTGTCTTTGAAGACTTCACCAGTTTCAACAACTACTGGTGGATGTAAGGATAGAGGAATTGTGATCTCTTGAAGAGACTGGATCTCAGTAAAGCTTATAAGTAAGCTGAGCATATAGAGTTTGTGACACATTGTTGAGATTGGATTACTTTGCTGATAGTAAATCCAGTAGTGGAGCATATGTAATACCCTGGTGTCAAGAGTGTTGGTGAAGGATGTCTTTGTTCTGGATCTGAAGCTTAGTGTTTACATTATATCTAAGGAGCATCTACATAGTCATACGGGAGAATGATGAAGTAGAAGGTTTGCCTTGGATGGTGAAGATGAATTGTATGATAGCCTTTGGAGAATGGGACAGTGGTACCAAAATGCATGTACTCAGAAAATGTGCTCAAATGTTCATCTCCATCTAGAGCATTTGTTAATCATGACAGGGGGAGTACTTGTCTATGGATTTTGCAGCAAAAGTGCATTTATTGTGAAGATTGCATGCTGATCAAGCTTGTGGATGATTGTGTGAAGCCTTCATAACTGGATGGATGAAGAATATGTCTGTATTTTCAAAATGTGGATATTGCTGACAGAAGAAGTATGGTTGTGTATAGGGTGTCATAAGAGTTACTTGTTGAGGGTTGTCTAATTATGGCTAAAAAGGGGGAGAGTTGAAAATTGCCATGGAAAGAAGAGTAAGTGTTAAAAGAAGATGCTGCTAAAAGAATAAAGGTGTTTAGTTGAAAAGTGTTGATGCAGCTGTTGAGGGGGAGTATAGACAGCATAGTTGTGGAGCTGCTAGTGAAGTATTCATAGCATTGAAGAGTGCAGAGTGCAGCAAAGCAGACATCAAGGGGGAGATGTGCTGCACATTGTGAGCTACTGAACAGCTGTGATGCTGGTTCAAGTTTTTGAGGGGGAGCACCAATTGGCTATTGTCAATAATGAAGATGGTGCTGCAGCAGATCAAGTAATGAAGACTATATGAAGATTGTCAAACTGCTGCAAGTTAAGATTTCAAAATATTGAAGATATTCCGCTGCTGAAGTCTCTGAAGATGCAGAGATTGTTTTAGCCAAAATTAGCCAAAGGGGGAGATTGTAAGTTCCTGGATTGGCTGGAATTTTGGTAAAACAACAAGGTGTTCAATGCTGATGTCATGGTGTTAATGTTGCAGCATTGAGTCTTAGTACTGGGCTGTACTAAGTTGTGAAGGTTAACTATGTTTGATGTCATGAGCTTGATGTCATAACATTGCACTTAACACTGGGCTGTGTTAAGGTTGCTGAAGTGGATGTCTGATGTCACATAGGTGATGTTGTAACATCAGACCTGCAGAACTGAAGCTAATGACAGCATGGGCTTGTTGTTATTAGGGTTGCGTATTAGCTGGAATTGTGGAGAGTGTTGACTCGTTGGATGAGAATATCTTGGGCTAGATATTTTCTGTTACATGGGAGATTTGATTGCAGGTTTGTTGGAGAATTAAAAGGTGGAAGATTTAAAAAGATTTTGGGGATAAAATCTATTTTAAAAGATTCAGTTTTTAATTAACAAATCTGATCAAATATTGTGACAAATCCAATCCAAATTCAAGGAGCTATATAAAGCGCACAAGACCAAGGAAGAAGGTACAGAAAACAGATTGAAGATCAAGAGCTGGAGGCTTAGAGTCTAGGGTTTGTTTAGAGTACTTGTAATCACACTATTCTAGGTTTGAATAGGTGTTGAATTTTCTGTCCTCTCTAGAAGCTGTGAAGCAATAGAGAGTTGTTGATTGATCGAAGCTAGGAAGCAAGATCAAGGGATCTCAAAGAGGTTGTTCTTTGAGTGTTTTAGGGGATTGAGTAGTGTTCTCATATCTAAGTGGTTTCTTAGGTAGAAAGTCACTAGTAGAGTATAAGTTTAGGAGATTGTCAACTGGTGTGTTGAGTCTGTAAATTATATCTACAAGTAGTGAATTTCATCCCTGGCTTGGTAGCCCCCAGACGTAGGTAGTTAGACCGAACTGGGTGAACAATTCCTTGTGTTTTCCTGTTGCTTATTCTGTCCATTATTGCAGAGTGTGTTGTTGTGACATCGCACCTTAACATCACACGTCTGGTACCAGAATTTCAATGATATTTAGTTCTTTGACTTGTTCATCGCATTTTCGGTACGTAAAATATCTTTACCATGTATGTGAAAGTAATGTTGTTGGCGTTGTTGAGAAATGTTAGGTTTTATGTTTTTGTAGTTGATTTTAAGAGCCTAAACCCTAAAGGTTTATCTCTTGTTTTTTTAAAATCATTCTCTTACAAGCCCTCTTTTATGATATTTTTGTTGTTTTGAAATTGAGATTGAAGTTTATTTGCTGGTTTTCTTGTCATTGAGATTGATATTGAGGGTTTTATCATATTGTTTTGTTGAAATAAGTGAAATGTTTATTGTTGTTGTTATTGAGATTGAAGGTTTACTGTTGTTGTTGTTGTTGTTGTTGTTGTTGTTGTTGTTGTTATTGAGATTGAAAAAAAACTCATACATTGTACTAATGCACTCTAACAAACTCTATAGTGATTAAAAAAAGTTTTTATAAGTTAATTGTACAAGACGTCACTAGATATACATAGTGGGAATTATCGATTGAAAATCTATTGATCCTAATTTCCAACTTGGTTTAAGGATATGTAAGTAGATTTTAGTTCAAGTATGATATTTGGTATGATCTTAACATTAATGTTATTGAGATTATTAAGATATGTTAGGTTTAATGCTTTTGTTGTTGTTAAAAGCCTAAACCCTAAAGGTTTATGTTGGGAAAAATGTGAGTTGTTGAGAAACAAGTGTGAGTTCTAAGTCCCACATTGCTTAGAAAAGTGGAGGTTGAGCACTTTATAAGTGAGATGACCCATACACCTATCACTTTAAGGTTTTGGGTGAATATGTGGTATCTCTCTCACTTGTTTGGGTGAGTCTTTGACCTTTAGGTGAGTGTTTAACCCAATGTGAATGATTTCCCCTCATGATGACCCATCAGTGGCATCAGAGCCTAGTTCGAGTAAGGGACCGGCTCCTTGTGTCGAAAGTCTTCCTGACCTGGTGGTCATGCGGCGTGTTCCGTTGAAGTTCCCATAACGAGATAAGGGTGTCTCTCAACAGCGGTACAAGTTTGTGGATTAAAGAGTTTCCGCATGAGGGGGAGCATAGTGGATGGACTCACACTTGAAGGGGGAGATTGTTGGGGAAAATGTGAGCTATTGAAAAACAAGTGTGAGTTCTAAGTCCCACATTGCTTAGAAAAGTAGAGGTTGAGCACTTTATAAGTGAGATAACCCATACACCTATCACCTTATGGTTTTGGGTAAATATGTGGTCTCTCTCTCACTTGTTTGGGCGAGTCTTTGACCTTTAGGTGAGTGTTTGACCCAATGTGAATGCATCCCCCTCTTGATGACCCATCAGTTTAATGTTGTTACTGTTTTAAGATTGCGATTGATGTTTTTCTGTTGTTGTTGTTGTTGTTGTTTTTCTGTAGTTGTTGTTTTGAACTTACATGGATCATTCATCCAACACCACTCATACAAATGAGTGTTATTCTATTGAGAATAAAAGAAAAATAAAAATTATAAGTACCACAATGATGGCTAAATTACCAAAAGTCAGCAACACACGTGTTATGTTACCGATCAAGATTGATCATAAAATTGGGACTCATTATTGTAAGAATGCTTTCCTCTTTAGAAGTTATGTGGCATATCTTGGTCATAGCAAAGCTAGTACTTTGATAGATCATTGTGGCCAGATACCATATGATTTGAAAGGAAATATATGGACAAAACTTAAAGTATTAATTTTAAATTACCTGATTTGATAGTATGTTTTTTGTTAAGTACTAATACCTACTTGTTGATGTAACTGTATTCAATTTTTGAGTTTCATGAAAGTAGTTGAAGAATATGTTGTTTTCTTATGTTGATGAGCTTTTGAGGGGCTTTAAGTCACCGCTCACGCATGATTACATTAGAAATCCCAAGCCAGACTTTAAACATCCAACTGTGAAATATAAATTTATTGATAAGGATATTTGGGATAAGTTTGTCGAGTCTTGTAGTTGTACTGATTCTTGACTAGTAGTAATCTTATTTTGTGAAGATTAAACTTATTTTGTGTGAAATTCTGGTATCAGATATGTGATGTTAAGTGAGATGTCACAACATCAATATCTGCCATATGAACGAGACAATAAAAGTAACATCACTTAAAAGAAATAAATAAACACAGAGAATTGTTCACCCAGTTCGGTCTAACAACCTACGTCTGGGGGCTACCAAGCCAGGAAGGAAGTCCACTATTAGTAGTATCAATTCATAGACTCTACAGTCAACACACCAGTTGACAATCTACTCACTTAATCACTACCCAATGACACTTCTACCTAAGACACTCTTAGATATGAGACACCTCTCACCCCCCCCCCCTCAATCACAGCAGTGATAACAACTTACAATAACGAAAGTAGACGACACACTTCAACGACAATACTTGATCTTGCTTAAAAGCTTCAATCAAGAATAATACACTCGTGCTTAAAAGCTTAGAGTGGACACATTACAACTCAACTAAATCAGTCCAATTCAACCATCAAAACAGATGAATGAATGGCTCACAATACACAGACGAAAACACAAACCCTAATACTTGACACTCAGTACATAATCTCTTGTCTTTTTTTATTCTTCCAAGTAGGGTTGAGACTTCTTTAAAAAGAAAGAGATTCTTGGACCTGGGCAATAATAATTCTCAGAATTAATTCTCAATTAAAACTGATAAAACTCCAAATCTTTTTGCCCTAAAATAGTAACAAAATATACTCCATAAAGTAATAGGAACTGATTGTATCAGAATAACTCTTCTCCAATAAATTATCCTGCAATCTCTCAAACAAAATCTCCCAAGATATATCAAATAACGCACAGCACATAAAAACACAGAACTGAAAGTTCTGTCAAAAGATGTTAAGACATCCGCCTTGACATCATACACCACAATCCTGCAACACATGTTAGAGCCACATGTCTTGACATCACGCATGAAATATTGATGTTACACCTTGTTTTACCAAAATTGCAGCCAATAACAGAGCTAACAATCTCCCCCTTTGGCTAATTTTGGCTAAAACAATATCAGCACATATCAGAGATACCTGCAACAGAAACTAACACATAACAACACTAACATTCAGCAGAAACCCCAATCAAAACTCAAACACCCCTCAAGTCAAGGAACCACACAAGCCAAACAAAAACTCTCCCAGAAAATCAGAAAACCGCAAATCTTAACTAAGCAACAACTAGCCTTTCTCTCCCCCTTTTTAGCCACAATTTGACAACCGGCAGAATAAATCCAGAAGGACCAATCTAAAATTAGTCACCAAGCCCAATGTTCTGACACGCAGTCAAACATTGTCAAATTCCAAGAAAAACTGTTGAACCCATCTTGGAAAGAGTGACACATTACTCAACAGAGAGAGGTGCACAGACACCAAATAACTTTGACTGACCAAGCGATACAAACAAGGGTTTCCATTATAAAAACTACACCAAACTGCTTCTTACTACAGCCAATCTGAGAAGGAAACATGAGTCAGTCCTCCAAGATAGTTGATACACACAAGGGTCAGTTGAAGCAAGACCAGAAGAACAAGAGCAGAAAATCAAAGGAGATGAAGTTCAAAGAAATGAAAACAGGTGGATCCTCTATAGGGGCAACAAGGACAGGAAGAAAAACAGAAACAAGGATGAAGACCATCAACAAAGCTCAGGTGCAACTACATGATTCTGAGGATGAGGCAGATGAAGATTGGGTTACTTTCATTAACTCAGGTGGTTGGAATGAATAGCTGAATCCAAAAATGAGAACTCTTTGCTTGTAGTTTCCAAAAAAAATGTAATGATGAGTACTTCCATCAATAAAAATGTTCTTGATTGTTTCCAAACATTCTTATTTTTCCACTTTCACATAAGACACCTGCACCAAAAATCACCTTCCTGCACTCCAACAACAATCTACTAATCCTCATATATGCAAATCCCTAATTTGCTTCTTAAATTTTCAAATTGATTTGCATCTAAGGCTTTAGTAAAAATATCAGCTAATTGCATTTCAGTAGCAACATGTTCCAAAGCAACCACTTTATATTCAACTAGATCTCTTATAAAGTGATGACATGTGTCAATATGCTTAGTCCTGCTATGTTGAATTGGGTTCTTGGAGATATTGATAGCACTCAGATTATCACAGTACAATGTCATGACATCTTGCTTGACATTGTATTCAGTTAACATTTGCTTCATCCAAACCAGTTGTGAACAATTACTTCCTGCTGCTATGTACTCGGCCTCAGCAGTAGAGAGAGACACACAGTTCTGCTTTTTACTAAACCACGAGATAAGATTGTTCCCTAAGAAGAAGCATCCTCCAGAAGTACTTTTTCTATCATCAGCACTCCATGCCTAGTCAGCATCACAATATCCACTCAGTTCAGTACTTGATCCATGACTGTATAGTATACCATAGTCACTAGTACCATTCACATATTTCAGAATTCTCTTCACTTAATTCATGTGGCTAACCTTAGGTTCAGATTGATATCTAGCACAAACTCCTACAGCAAAGGAGATATCAGGCCTGCTAGCTGTGAGATACAATAAGCTTCCAATCATGCTTCTATATAAGCTTTGATCCACACTCACTCCATGTTCATCCTTGGACAACTTCAGGTGAGTAGGGGTAGGTGTCCTCTTGTGATTAGCACTCTCCAGGCCAAACTTCTTGACTATGTTCTTTGCATACTTGCTCTGAGAGATAAATATGGAGTCTTCTATTTGTCTAACTTGCAGACCCAGAAAATAGCTGAGCTCACCAACAAGACTCATCTCAAACTCAGACTGCATCTGTTTCACAAAATGTTGAACCATTGCTTCTGACATCCCACCAAACACTATGTCATCAACATATATTTGAGCTATTAACAGTTTTCCTCCTTCCTCTTTGACAAACAATGTCTTGTCAATTCCTCCCTTTCTATAACCATTCAGAGACAAGAATTCAGTAAGCCTGTCATACCAAGCTCTAGGTGCTTGCTTTAATCCATAAAGAGCTTTCCTTAGTTTGTAGACATGGTTAGGAAATGTTGGATCAACAAACCCCTTGGGTTGATCTACATAAACTTCTTCATTTAAGTACCCATTCAAGAAAGTACTCTTTACAGCCATCTGGAATAACTTGAATTTGAGATTACAAGCTACACCTAAGAGTAACCTGATAGATTCCAGTCTGGCCACAGGAGCAAAAGTCTCATCAATTCCTTCTACCTGAGTGTAACCTTGGGCAACCAGTTTAGCCTTATTTCTGGTGACCACTCCTTGTTCATCAGATTTATTCTTGTAAACCCACTTGGTGCCAATCACATTTATTCTATCAGGCCTTGGTACAAGCTCCCACACTTCATTCCTCTTGAATTGTCCCAGTTCTTCTTGCATGACATTAATCTAAAATTCATCTTTCAAGGCTTCTTTAACATTTTTGGGCTCAATTTTGGATACAAAGCAAGAATTTGACACAACTTTTCTTGACCTAGTGGTAACTCTTGAGTTTGGATCACCTATGATAAGCTCTTTTGGGTGGTCCTTTTGCACTCTGGTGGAAGGTTCCTTGTTAGGCTGCTCTAGTTCAGGTTCAGCAGCAGTAGGACTGGGATTTACACTTCTGTCTTCAGCTTCTGTTGATACATCATCAACAAATGTTCCAACATCATCCAGGACATCAGCAACTTCCTTCATTCCATAGTCATCAACAACCACATTTATAGATTCCATCATGACTCTGGTTCTAGAGTTGAATACCCTATAAGCTCTGCTGTTTGTAGAATATCCCAAAAAGATTCCCTAATCACTTTTAGGATCCATTTTCCTCCTCTGTTCACGATCTGACAGAATATAACATTTACTTCCAAAGACATGAAAGTACTTCACACTTGGTTTTCTTCCCTTCCACAGCTCATACAAGGTAGCTGAAGTACCTCTTCTCAAGGTAACTCTATTGTGAATGTAGCAGGCAGTATTCATAGCTTCAGCCCATAAATGGTAAGGAAGCTTTTTGGCATGAATCATTGCTCTAGCAGATTCTTGAATGGTTCTGTTCTTCCTTTCAACAACTCCATTTTGCTAGGAGTAATAGGTGAGGAAAACTCATGACTAATGCCTTCAGTAGAACAATATTCAGCAAACTTGCTATTTTCAAACTCTCTTCCATGATCACTTCTTATTCTGATGACATTGCTCTCCTTTTCTCTTTAGAGTCTTTCACAGAGATCCTTAAACACATCAAACACTTCTGTTTTGTCTTTGATAAAATTCACCCAAGTGCACCTGGAATAGTCATCCACAACTATATAAGCATACTTCTTCCCACCTAGACTTTCCACTTGCATAGGCCCTATTAAGTCCATATGAAGAAGTTTCAACACTTTAGAAGTAGTGGGATGTTGAAGCTTTTGATGTGACATCTTGGTCTGCTTCCCTATTTGACAGTCTCCACACACTCTTCCTTCTTCAATTTTGAGCTCTGGGATTCCTCTTACTGCTTCTGTAGATATGATTCTCTTTATTCCCTTCAGATGTAGAAGTCCCAGCTTTTGATACCATACTCTGACTTCATCTACTTTTGCAAGAACACATGTGGAGGAACTAGAGTCTTGTGACACCCATAGGTAACAGTTGTCCTTAGACCTAGCACCCTTCATGATAACTTCACCTTTCTCATTTGTGACAATGCACTCAGTTCTTGTAAAATTAACTATGAGTCCTTGATCACATAGTTGACTAATACTGATCAAATTTGCTGTCAACCCCTTGACTAGCAGTACATCATCAAGTCTAGGTGTACCTTCACAATTCCGCTTTCCCACACCCTTGATTTCTCCTTTGACACCATCACCAAAGGTCACATGGCCAGAAGAATGAAGTTTAACATCCACCAGCAAATTCTTCACTCCTGTCATGTGTCTTGAACAACCATTGTCAAAGTACCAGTCTTCTTTAGCAGAGACTCTAAGAGAAGTATGAGCTATTAGGCTGACAACATCAGTTTTGGAGATCCATTGTTTCTTTTGCTTGATGACTTGATTACCTTTATGAATGACCTGTTTGGGTGCACAATTAGGAGTACTCTTAGGGTACCCATGTAACTTATAACAGAAGGCCTTTATGTGTCCAAAGCTCCCACAATGATGGCATCTCCAGTACCTGAATTTCTTCCTAGAGGGAGTCCTGTCAGGATGTTTCAACATCACTGGCTTGGAACTAGGAATAACATCATTTGAAGCAGATCCACTGTTGAACCCCAATCCACTTTTGTCTCCTGCAGTTCTTCTAACATCAAGAATCTTGTCTAGAACATCAGTTCCACTATTCAACATTCTGATAGACTTGGACATAGATTCAAGTTTAGAGTTCAGCACAAATACTTCATCTTTCAGCTTGGCAATGGTTTCCAGATGCTCTGTCTTTTCAGCCTGGAGTTGGGCAATAATCTTCTTCTGCCTCTCCCCTTCTTGACAGGCTTCTTCACTTTTAATGCATAACTCTCTATAAGAATCAGTAAGCTCATCATATGTGCTCTCTTCATCCCTAGAATCATCATCAGATATATACCTTCCAGTCAGTACTCTAACATGTTGGGAAGTCTCTTCATCTTCCTCACTTTCAGTATCAGACCAGGACACAGATAAGCCCTTTTTCTGCTTCTTAAGATATGTAGGGTATTCAGCTCGGATGTGACCATAACCCTCACAGCCATGGCATTGGATTCCTTTGTCATAATTAAACTTCTCCTCAGTTCTTGTTTTCTTCATCTGATCACCTGACCCGTTGATGTCAGATGTGATGTTCTTGACATTAGGTTTATAGCTCCTGTCCATTCTTTTCAAACCCCTATTAAACTGTCTTCCCAGCAGAACAATGGCATTGGATAGCTCTTCTTGAGTTTCAGGACCACACTATTTCTCATCATCTTCTGTACTAGACACCAAAGATATGCTTTTGACCTTCTTTTCAGATCTGTCATTCAACCCTAATTCAAATGTCTGAAGTGAGCCAATCAACTCATCTACCCTCATTTGGCTCATGTCTTGAGCTTCCTCTATAGCAGTCACCTTCATATCAAATCTCTTGGGAAGAGATCTGAGAATTTTTCTCACCAGCTTCTCATCAGACATCCTCTCTCCTAGGGCACTAGAAGCATTTGACAGTTCAAGTATGTTCATGTGAAAGTCATGAATGGTTTCTTCATCTTTCATCCTCAAACTTTCAAACTTTGTTGTTAGAAGCTGAAGTCTTGACATCTTGACCTTGGAAGTTCCTTCATGAGTTGTTTTCAGGATATCCCAAGCCTCCTTAGCCACTTCACATGTGTTGACCATCCTGAAAATGTTCTTGTCAATACCATTAAATAAGGCATTCAAGGCCTTAGAATTCCCAAGAGCGAGTTCATCTTCTTCCTTGGTCCACTCCTCCTCAGGTTTCAGCTTTTACACACCATCTTTTCCCACAATGACAGGATGTTTCCATTCTGTCAGAACAGCTTTCCAAGACATGCTGTCTAAAGATTTCAAAAAGGCAACCATGCGAGGTTTCCAATAGTCATAATTTGATCCATCTAGAATAGGGGGTATATTCACAAATCCACCACTCTCCTTGTCCATTGCACCAGAAATTAACAGCCCTAGATCTCACCCAGATACAGAGCAGGATGACCTGCTCTGATACCAATTGAAATTCTGGTATCAGATATGTGATGTTAAGTGAGATGTCACAACATCAATATCTGCTACATGAACGAGACAATAAAAGTAACAGTACTTAAAAGCAATAAATAAACACAGAGAATTGTTCACCCAGTTCGGTCTAACAACCTACGTCTGGGGGCTACCAAGCCAGGAAGGAAGTCCACTATTAGTAGTATCAATTCATAGACTCTACAGTCAACACACCAGTTGACAACCTACTCACTTAATCATTACCCAATGGCACTTCTACCTAAGACACTCTTAGATATGAGACACCTCTCACTCCCCCTCAATCACAGCAGTGATAACAACTTACAATAACGAAAGTAGACGACACACTTCAACGACAATACTTGATCTTGCTTAAAAGCTTCAATCAAGAACAATACACTCGTGCTTAAAAGCTTAGAGTGGACACATTACAACTCAACTAAATCAGTCCAATTCAACCATCAAAACAGATGAATGAATGGCTCACAATACACAGACGAAAACACAAACCCTAATACTTGACACTCAGTACATAAGCTCTTGTCTTTTTTTATTCTTCCAAGTAGGGTTGAGACTTCTTTAAAAAGAAAGAGATTCTTGGGCCTGGGCCATAATAATTCTTAGAATTAATTCTCAATTAAAACTGATAAAACTCCAAATCTTTTTGCCCTAAAATAGTAACAAAATATACTCCACAAAGTAATAGGAACTGATTGTATCAGAATAACTCTTCTCCAATAAATTAGCCTGCAATCTCTCAAACAAAATCTCCCAAGATATATCAAATAATGCGCAGCACATAAAGACACAGAACTGGAAGTTCTGTCAAAAGATGTTAAGACATCCGCCTTGACATCATACACCACAATCCTGCAACACATCTTAGAGCCACATGTCTTGACATCACGCATGAAATCTTGATGTTACACCTTGTTTTACCAAAATTGCAGCCAATAACAGAACTAACATTGTGTTTTGTTGTTTTGGATATAATCTTGAAAATTAATATTTCCACTATGTTTATAATAGACTAAGAGCCAATCAAAAAAGGAAAACAAGACTAAAAATATATATTCCCATAGATTATCTTGTGGAGGATATAGAAAACTGAAAGAAGAAATGATTAATGAAAAAAGACAACAACTGGGAGATGATTCACTAAGTCGTGATCACAACTCATCTCCTTCATCACGCCATGAGAAATGGAAGAAGGTCCGACAAGAACAGATGGAAAGTTCACATCAAAGGTTACATGTGTAGGTTCTGAGAAGATTGTAAGTAGATTCCTTTGTTAATAATATTAATTTTAGGTTATTTAAGATTGGTAATTATATTTTATTTATATTGTAGTATTTGTTGGTTGAAATGTCCACTGAAGGTTTCTTTGTACCACAAGTACGACATAATATTATAGTAGAATAAATTGGAACAAAGGAGCATAGTGGGTGAGTCCATTGTGTTGGACAAGGCATCAGACTGAGAGTATACTTCAGATCATCAAGAAAGAGTAAAGAATTTCGCAAGAAGGAGATGGATGATCTCGTTGATAAGAAGTAAGAAGAAAAATTAGCATCGGAGCGGGAATCACGAAAGAAATAGATGGACGGGCTCTATGATAAGAAGTTAGTAGAAAAATTAACACATGAGCGAGAATCGCGCAAGAAAGAGTTGGACGAGCTCTATGGGGTATGTATAAGTTTTGTTTTGTTGTTTTTATGCTTATAATTATGTTTTGTGTATTTCATCTATTTATGGTCTTATAACATTATGTTTTATGTGTTGCTGCTATTTTTATGATGTAGAAATTGGCAGTGATGACTGTAATCATCCAACCGAATACAAATGTAGTAAAGTTACTTGAAAACATTTTTTGCATGGTAAGAGTATAAAAGAAGTTGTCCAACCGCCCAGATCCAAAATGATATGCTAGTTCCTCATGAAGATCTGGTGAAAAGATTGGTATGGTTTATCATGGATAATAAAGCACACATATTAGTTCAGTTAGAGAATGCTCCAAATATAGAATTTTTATATATTGATCCTAAGAATATAAATGATTTTGTGTTTGGAAATGAGTGGTTGAACATATCTATACTACAATTGTGGTGCACACAAGTACATTTTTTCCGGTGATGTCAATTTAAACTGGTGCACATAAGTATTTTTAATGTCAATACTCACTTCTTTTGGGGAGTTTGGGAGAGTCAGGATCACCAATGAGACTAATGCTCCAGGACCACAAGAGAGGAAAACATCACATCTCAACCTAAAATATTATAGTGTTAGGTAAATGGGTGCTCTCTCTTATAAATCCAATATTACATATATTCATAGGCAATGTGAGACTTTAACCACTCACACTTGCACCCAACAACTTCATTATTTGAATATTGTTTTAAAATTTTGGTGCATGCAACGTTTCCCTATAGAAACAAATAAATAAGATCTTTATGGATTCTTAGACCTATATAGTATACGATTTTTCAGTTAATCAAGCAAACGTGGTTGAAGCATACATACAAACACGATTAAGAGATTCAAATAAAATTTGTTTTCTAGCACCATATATCCATTAGTAAATAATTAAGAATTTGTGTTTTCGCTTATTTAGTATTCAATTTTTTACCCATTACTAATTATTCTCATGTTCAAGCAGAGGTCATTGGCAATTGATTATTATCTATCCTCACTAGAGTAATGTAATTGTGCTATGTTCCTTAGGCAGACAACTTGGCTCAAGGATAAAACGTATAGTTGCTATGTAAGTTTATATTTTATGTGAGTTATATATATATATATATATATATATATATATATATATATATATATATATATATATATATATATATATATATATATATATATATATTATGTGACTTTGTAATAAGTGTGTAATGTTTAAATTGTTTTTAATATATAAATTCAATATGTTGAAAGGACTTACGAAAAAAGCATAAATTTTATATCCATATAATAAGGGACTGTGTATATTATGGTCTCTTCTCTAAAATATTTTACTCCTATAGGCTTCATGCTTAAGAGAATGTGTACATTCCGGTCTCTCCTCTAAAGCATCTCGCCTTACATGCCTCATGCTTGAGGTACTGTGAATATTTCAATCTCTTCCCGAAAACTATTCAACGCTACATGCCTCATTCTTGAAGAATTGTGTACATTATGAGATTTCCCCTAAAAGCATTTGGGTCAGACCCAAACTCGAATCTAACATAACCCTCCCTAACCTCATCGATTCACACAAACTAAGTCATATCAATCTTAACGGGCAAGGTCGAGGAGGTCGACCCAAGATTAAATACAATTCAATGAACATCCACATTGTTGGAAATTTAATTTAAACTAAATGGATCGAGGCTAGCACTCTCAAATATGTCTTAGAGTTGGAATGCAAGAATACCCAGTATAATTCAGCCTTATATCGAATTTGCGCAAGACCGACGAAAACTCGATTATGTAGCAAAGAGTGTCTGGAATTTTATACAAGAGGATATTTGGTTTGTGATATGATTTTCTGAATTCCCAAATGAGGTATTTATAGGCCATGCATGTGTTGTTTCACAAGGTTGCTACCCTTGATGAAACAACACATTTTAACCAAAAGTTGTCATGTTTCCAACCGTTGCCTATGTTCATTCTGCAGCAACCCTTCACGAAATGTTGCTTCTTTTCGAATTCAAAAAATTAATATTCACTTGAATATTTTCTTGTCATTTTGGAACACACTTAATATTATTAATTGTTAATAATTTACAACAATCCCCCACTTGTTCTAATAATGACAAGATCAATTCCAAAAAAAGAGAAACAAAAAATGTTAATACAGTTAACTATCTTTCATTTAAAACTTAACCTTAGTAAAGACAACACAAAGTCTAATCAGAATGTTAGGTAACAATGCTTTTAAACCATTAATCCATGTGAATAGATCGGCGTTACCTCACACACATTCTTTAAGGTTCTTCGCCTACATTTCTCTCCTAGCACTTATTTATGGCCATATGCTTTCTTGTTTCATGAATTTTTCATGAGAGAAACTCCAACTCTCACTTTGAGACGACACCATCTCAAAATTCACATAGATGAAGTTCATATTGTATCCTTTTCCATGAGACACGTACCCTCGGTATTGAACTTAATTAAGAGTTTAAATAAAAACTCAACCCTCATTTTAAAGGTCAACATTATCATGAAATCTTTGACAAACATCCAAATCAACGACTTGTTGTTACCCATTGAATTTTGAGGTTAATGTTCTGTTAACGTAAGATTGGGTTGCCGCCATTGTCGAAACTCTTACTCAAGGAGTTTCAACCCCATGCCTCTCGAGGTTGTTTTTACTAAGTCTTTGGCCAGTAGCTTAGTAAATGGATCAAGAAAATTTTAGCTCGATTGTATATATGTGAATGATTACATCCTTAATTAATTTTCTCACGAAATAATGTCTAAGTCCTACTTGCCTAGACTTTCTGTCATACAATTTTTGTATGCTCTAGTTAAAGTGGTTTGACTAATGCAATGTATCAACACCTTTGAAACATTGTCTTTAGTCAATGGAACTTCCAATAGAGGGTCCCTCAACCATTTAACTTCTTCACAATCGAAAGCAAGAGCCTCAAACTCTGATTCTATAGTTGAGAGAGTGATCCACATTTGTTTCTTGATCTTCCAAGAAATTACACCCTCTACTAGTGTAAATATCCACCCAAATTCATATTTTTGATATTCAACACTCGATATCCAACTCACATCGGTATATCCTTCTAATATGGCAGGAAATCTACCATAATGGAGACCAAGATTTTTGGTTTTTATAAGATATCCGAAATTTTCTAATGATGGCCTTTTAGTGCTTCATCATTTGGATTGCTAGTAAAATCTACTCATTTTATCAATTGTGAATGCTATGTTGGTTCAAGTACATTGCACGCACTTGAATATTCCAATTAAGTCACAACTCTTCCGTCATTCTTTTGAAGTTTAACACTAGGATCAAATGGAGTGGTTGCTTTCTTAAAGCGCAAGTGTTTGAACTTATCAAGCACTTTCTCAACATAATGTGTTTGACTAAGTTCATAACCCCCACTATTTCGCTTTACTTTGATTCCGAAAAGTGTGTCAACTAGTCCATGATCATTCATCTTGAATGTGGAAGTTACAAACCTTTTTGTTTTTAAAATTCCATTCATCTTGTTGCTAATGATCAATCATATAATTAACATGGAGACAAATGAATATCACAATATTATCACACAACTTTGTGTACAAAACACTTGTAATAAGAATGAGATGAAGAATTTTTTTAGATAATCATGCATGATGATGCAAGAAGGTTTTTTAGATGAAGTGAGAGATGCACTTTTGTGCAATTTAAAGTGATATAGTATGAACTGCAATGAGTACCTTAGTTACTTGTCTCAAATCTTCACTTGAATTTCTATGTTTAATCTTCTTGATCGACTTCATCATTGATGTGCATGATACTTTTGATCCTTTCTTCTTTGATAATCTATGTCTTCATCAAAACTGAACTCGATATAGGATATATTCTTCACAATCTCCCATTTTTTATGATGAAAAACTCTTTGACTTTGTTTTTTATAATAATTGAAAAGTTCCCCTTTAAGTTGTGTGTCTCCCCTTAATTGGTGAATCTTACAATGACAAAGTCAAACTTTTGATGTCATTGTTTCGGTGCTTGTTTTAATCTGTACAAGGATTTGACAAGTTTACACGCTTTTTGTTCATTACCAAGAATCACATAACCTTCTGGTTTCTCCTTGTAAATCTCCTCATCGAAACCTCTATTTCGGAATGTCACATTTTGACATTCATTTGATGAACTATAAGGTCATGTAAAGAAACTAATGCAAACAATACTCTAATTGTCGTCGTCCTTGCCACTAGTGCATATGTATCGAAATAATCAACATCTTCTTTTATCTAAAAATTCATGGCCACTAATCTAGCCTTTTAGGTGTTTAGTGTACCATCACTATGATACTTCCTTTTAGATACCAACTTGCATCCAATGGGTTTTGATCTTTTAAGTAGGTCAACAAATCAAGTGTGGTTTGACATTATTGGATCCATTTCGTCTTGGATAACATTCTTCTAAAAATATGAATCCTTTGAAGCTATTGCTTCCTTATAAGTCTTAGGATCATCTTCCTCTTGAAGAATAATAGGAATCTTGCGAACAAAATTCTTACTATTTCCTTCCATTAGATAAAAGTATGATCATCTTCCACTTAAAGAATAACATGAATCTTACGAACAAAATTCTTACTATTTCCTTCCATTAGATAAAAGAAATAAACCGACTATCAATTTTGTTCGGTCTTAGATAACCTTTCGGACTCTCTTACTTATTCTAAGTCCGGGTTATTTTTCAACAATCCATGAAGAATCTTCCTCACGATATTCTTCATTAGCTTTCATTTGTGTTTTAACAATCCGTGAAGAACCTTCCTCACGATGTTCTTTATTTGTGGAAATATCGAATTTCTTATCCTTCGTGATAAGGATCTCAAAATTCCACGTCTTGGTATTCAATAGTTACATTAGACTCCAAATTCAAAAGTCTATATAAGTCATGATCTATTTTCAGATGATCTTTATATGCCTTATAATAAATTTCATCGATCACAAATAATTTACATAGCATATATATCATAATTCAATGCATAATTTAAAATCATGAACTTTAATAAATTAATTAACAAACTCTACTTTAATAAATAGCTTTAATTTTTAAATATAACATTTCATTTCAAATTTATTATATAAACTAAAAGGGAAATGCTAACCAGTGCCCTCAGGGCACTTTTTAAGAACTTTAAATAGTAAGTTTTTATAAAGTATGTGCAATAATGTGTAATAATGTGCATTAGAAATTGAAGTGTTTGAATTTTTTAAGGAATAATTTCTTAATATGGAATTCTTAAATAGTGCTCTGAGGGCACTGGTTAGCAAGACCCAAACTAAAATATATAAGCATATTTAACTAAAATATATAAGCATATTTAACTACAAGTCTCTTGTTATTTAGATACCACTATCAAATAATTACTCAGAGTACTCCCGAACCCAGTTGATCATAATAATATTCACCAGAGTGTTTATAAATATACTCTCATGTTTTTGCTGTTATCATTATGGTTGAAAATAACACTTACTGAGTTTGAAGTTGATATAACTGACCTCTCATATCTTTTTCGCTACTAATAATTAATGCATTTTGGATCTATCTTCCATTTTCAGATTGAAAATAACATTATGTTATTGCTGTTACCATTATGCCAAATCTGTCTTTAACATGCATGAAATAATGTGGCACCAATCTAGTTTCAAGCAATGCAAGTTATAAATATATATGCCAAACATTTTTCTATTTCTAGTCACAAGTGCTCCGACAAGGTTTTTTTGGCAGAACCGAATTCGTATTGAGCATTTTTGTTTTTCCATTTCAAGTATTTCTGTCTTATTCTCATTTCATCAACTTGATTTATAAAAAGGAACTGAGGAATCTAAAGAGAAGCATTGAATCCAAAAAGAGGTAGTACAATAACATTGATCTTCAAAGTTCTTTGACTCGAGAGGTAAATAATTTTATTAATATTTAAGTCTGATTATTATTCAGCCATGGAGTAGGGTTGTCCTTGTTATACGCATAAGTCCTGAACCAAAGCATGTAGTATTCTGTTATATAATATATTTTTATGTCTCTAATAATTTTTCTATTAGAGGTTAGGTTGTAGACTACCATATAAAATCAAACTCTAATCAATAAGATGATATCTACCCAATATGTAATACCCCATATTATTTAATTGCTCAATTGGATATCAGATGAGATCAATTATTTTGTTAAAGAGACGGATTGATATTTATTAGTTTAAAAGAGGATTTTAAGGTAACTCTAATAATTGATCAATTGGTGTGAGACGAGGAAATATCAATTGGAAATATTTTATCCTATTGGATTATATTATATAATATTAGTTTATATATATATATATATATATATATATATATATATATATATGTATGTATATATTTGTTATAAGAGAAAGAAAAAAAGAGATAGGAAAGAAGAAAAGGAAAGGAAAGAAGAGAAAGGAAGAGAAGAAGAGAGAAAGTGGAAAAAGATGAAGAAGAGAAGCTCATGGATCAACATCATCTTCTTCAAACTCCTCTTCGATTATCAGGTGGGTTCTAGTTAAACACTCTAAGTTCTAGAAATATAAGTTTTAAACTTAGGTTAGATTTGAGAGAAAATGAAATCTAACGGATGAAATTCGATATGAATTGCGTAGTGCAGTCGTAATATGCATGTGATCAATTGATAATACTTGTTTTGATGTTTGGAAATGATTTGGTGTGGAAAGTGGGAGTTTTGGACCCTTGGGAACCATGGAAAACGCAGCAGAAAATTCTGCTTCTGATGCGTACCGTCGGGCGGCGCTTTGAGCGTCGGGCGATGCGGGCTTGCGCCGGGCGATGGCCAAGGGGCGCAGCGTGGAACGTTTCTGTAACTTTTGAGTTTTGGATATGGGATTGACGCCGCTGCTTCGCCGGGCGAAGTAGAGGCGAACGTTTCCAAATAAATTATTTTCTTTAAAAATTCATAACTTCCGAACCGTGGCTCCGATTTAAGCCTTATTGGTACCGTTAGAAAGCCACGACGACCCTCTACCCAATAAAAAGTGAAAATATTGTGTATGAGGTGGGATTAATTAATTAGTGGCATTTGAATGATAACAATGTTATGTGACATGTTGAAATCCATACCTTTTGGATCGTAAGTCCGGTCGAGGCATAATTATAGCCGATGTAAAGCTGTGGAAATATCCTACAGGATAAAAGTGAAAAGTATTAATTTCGATACCCGATTAAATGAATCGGAGGGAACCCGGAAGTGATGTTTTATGTGATGTGATGTCAAATGGTAATGTGAGACCATGATTTTAACCAAGGATGCTTGGTAGAGGATAGTAGTGGCTTGTACGCCTTAAAAATGTGTGCGCACTACTATGTGGATTATGTTTGACATATTATGCTATCATGTGTGTTTTATGATTGATATTGTAATATGCTTGTCTAATATTGTTGTTAAGTATGAATGAGAGAATATGCATGTTAAAATGAATTAGGAAGAGTGAGGAAACTTTACCCCAAAAACAAATGGCATAGTTAAGATTGTAATAATTCTAGGTTGTGAATAGAATTGTGATAGAAACTCTGGATGGCGACGTTCGTGCATTCATTGACGAGTTCTGGCCTAGAGTAGATTTCCGAAATGACAACGCTCGTGCGTGAGGTGCCGAGGCGTGTGTCCATTTCCTAATGGTATAGAAAAGAGTGAACGCTAGTATGGAACACGTGTGTAAACCATTGTGGTTTTGTGAAAAGGCAAAAGAGGCCTTAAGGCATTGTGGCCTTGTGATTGTCGAATACAATCACGTTTATGTGTGAGATCACATAATCGTAACCGGTTCTTTGAGTTGCAGTTTCATGAGTCTCGAGCTCCTCTGAAACAAGGCATGGTACTTGGCAGGTTTGATTCCCGCGTGTAGTACGAATGGAACCTACGGGTAGAGACTTGAGATGGTTAATAGGCCATGAGAAGTGACGATTCACGGCTAACAGGCCGATGTTTCCGAATCCATTTCGTATGCCAAGTAAATTACAAGGATCCATGACTCGGGTCGACTTCTAGACGTAGAAGAGGACGAGAAAAGGGGATGCCTTGTATGGTTATCGATTAGTGATAAACTGTGAGTTAACATGACTCCTAACATGTTTCCATATAGCGTGAGATTGTGAACTCAAAGTCATTTCCCTTCCCCTTGACTTGAGTTAGGATTGTTAGAACCCTGTAGAGCCGAGAGAATCCATAAGATAGGGAACTAACTGAGATTTGATGTATCTCACCCCACTATTGTTGATTATTTTCAGGAGGTATTTGCAGGTTTGATTTACAAGTGGAGCTATGCTTGGATGTTTCAAGGAAAGCTTAGTTGAGCCTATTCCGCTGTGTATTATTATTTTCTTGTATAATGAGAAATATTGTATATTGATCTTAGATTTTATTAATTTGGCTAGTTTCCATGTCTTGTGCCATATGTTGTATTTATGTTTTAGAAATGGACAAATATGTGAATTATGCCAATAAGCACTTATGATAGTGTCAGTACTAAATAAAACACTTGTATGGTATTATTCTAGATAAATATTATACAGGGCGTTACACAATAAAACAAGTTTCTAACCTTGAACATGGTGATGCAATCCCGTAAATCATCAAACCACTATTGGACTAATTCTCATGTAATTATTATTTATTAGTATGAACCATTGCTACCATTACACTGTTTATTGGAGCTACATCAAGTACACTGGAGATGATTGTGATGTTGTTTCATGACACTGGTAGTGATAACTTAGAAAACAAAACACGATTTAACCCCAAAAGTTATTTGAAGGTTATACTAATTTTGAACGGCATGATATAAAAATAGCATGGTTTAATTACAATCAAAATGATAATTTGGAAGATGCTTATGATGACAAGTCCAATATGAAGTGTAACAACCACATATATAATACATGCATCAAATCATATATTATACATGATAAGTACGTTTGGTACTGAAATATAAAATAAGTTCCTTGTTAACACATTATATACATAAATGCCTCTAAAACAAAAACACTAAAGACTAAGGCATTACATATACAAGATGTTCCAAAATGATAAAAACTAAGAACTAGATCAAAACAATGATCTCAAAACATAAACGCCATAGCGGAAGCCATGCCATCTCAAAAGCTACGATCCGTAAGGAAAGTCAAATAACCTTATCCTTACCCTTCGCGGAACCAGCAGAACCTGTGATGTAAACAACAACAGTGGGGTGAGATACATCAAATCTCAGTGAGTTCCCTATCTTAAAGTCCTCTCGGCTTTACAAGGTTCTAACAAAATCCTAACTCATGTCCAAAGGGAAAGGGGAAAGACCATGAGTACACACGCACAAGTAACCACCACGGTGAGCCTGTAAACTCACACTAGTACCGAAGTACCTCTTGAGCCTGTAAACTCAAGGATTCACAATCAATAACCAATTATCAAGGCATCCCCTATTCCCGTCCGCTTCTACGTCTAGAAGGCGACCCGAGTCATGGATTCTTGTAGCTACTTGGCATACGAATTGGATTCGGGATCACCGGTCCGTACACCGTGATCCGTCACTTCTCACGGCCCGTACACCGTCACAAGTCTCTTTACCCGTAGGCTCCAATCGTACTTAACACGGGACTCAAACCTGCCAAGTAGTTGTGCATAACGTTTCAGAGGAGGTGCTCGAGTCTCATGAAACTACACCGCAAGAAACAGTGGTTATGATTGAACTGCACACGCCTCGGCCTTTCATGCACGAGCGTTGCCACACGTGGAATAATTCACACTTCCGACACAGTTTTGGTAATAATCCTCACTCTGCCTATTCCATATTTTAACATGCATACATTGTCAACAACAATTACACACATTTAACAGATAAAAGTCGACAAAACGACACTATTTCATAAATTCCGACATAATTAAATCGGCCGACAATCTTAAAACCATTGTAATAAGAAAGTACATTTTATTATCTTTCCAACGATACCAAAATTGTTCCAATCCGAGTTACGTACAAAAAGTTACGGCATTGTAAACAAACGATCGGAAAATAATCACAACAGCAGAATTTCTGCAACTCTCCTGGCCATACGCGTATTGCCCAAGGCCATACGCGTATTGCCCAAAATCCTTGGCCATCCATACGCGTATTGCCCAAGGCCGTACGCGTATGGGCAGAGACGTTTTTCCTTGAAAATTCCTTTTAAAATTGCCATACGCGTATTGCCCTTGCCGTATGCGTAATGACAAGCCCCATACGCGTATTGACATGCCCCATACGCGTATGGGCAGAGAAAAATGCAGAAAAACCTGCATAATTTCCTGTTTACGGGTTGATCCAAAATCACCCCAAAATCCCATTTTTGATCAATCACAAAGCATCAAAACATGCTATAACATCACAAACAGTATAACATACAATCAAACATTGAATTTTAGCAGTTAGATTCATGTTTTCATGCAAAATTACCCAATTTTCCCAATTCCCAATCTAACTCTAAACTCAAAATAACTATACTCTAAAGAGTCTAACTAGAACCCACCTGGACAACAAGATGAGGATGATGAAATTGAGATGAAGAGATGAAGAGTTGAAGCTTGATGATGATCTTGAGCTTCTTGAGAAATTTCTCTCCTTTTCCCTCCTTCACTTTTCCTTTCTTCCCTTTTTCCTTTTCTTTACTAACTTTTGTTTGTTTCCAAGGAAATGAAAAGAAAATAGAATAGTATAGAAAATTTTCACTAATTAGTAATACTACTAAAAGTCCAAATTAGCTCAGATACACCAATTAAAAAAAACTCAAAGTTAAATACTATTAATTTAATCAACTTTGAGTTCGTCAGTTTACTCTAATTATTCTATCAAATAATTACTCAGAGTACTCCGGAACCCAGTTGATCATAATAATATTCACCAGAGTGTTTATAAATATACTCTCATGTTTTTGCTGTTATCATTATGGTTGAAAATAACACTTACTGAGTTTGAAGTTGATATAACTGAGCTCTCATATCTTTTTCGCTACTAATAATTAATGCATTTTGGATCTATCTTCCATTTTCAGATTGAAAATAACATTATGTTATTGCTGTTACCATTATGCCAATTCTGTCTTTAACATGCATGAAATAATGTGGCACCAATCTAGTTTCAAGCAATGCAAGTTATTCATATATATGCCAAACATTTTTCTATTTCTAGTCACAAGTGCTCCGACAAGGTTTTTTTTGGCAGAACCGAATTCGTATTGAGCATTTTTGTTTTTCCATTTCAAGTATTTCTGTCTTATTCTCATTTCATCAACTTGATTTATAAAAAGGAACTGAGGAATCTAAAGAGAAGCATTGAATCCAAGAAGAGGTAGTACAATAACATTGATCTTCAAAGTTCTTTGACTCGAGAGGTAAATAATTTGATTAATATTTAAGTCTGATTATTGTTCAGCCATGGAGTAGGGTTGTCCTTGTTATACGCATAAGTCCTGAACCAAAGCATGTAGTATTCTGTTATATAATATATTTTTGTGTCTCTAATAATTTTTCTATTAGAGGTTAGGTTTTAGACTACCATATAAAATCAAACTCTAATCAATAAGATGATATCTACCCAATATGTAATACCCCATATTATTTAATTGCTCAATTTGATATCAGATGAGATCAATTATTTTATTAAAGAGACGGATTGATATTTATTAGTTTAAAAGAGGATTTTAAGGTAACTCTAATAATTGATCAATTGGTGTGAGACGAGGAAATATCAATTGGAAATATTTTATCCTATTGGATTATATTATATAATATTAGTTTATATATATATGTATGTATATATTTGTTATAAGAGAAAGAAAAAAAGAGATAGGAAAGAAGAAAAGGAAAGGAAAGAAGAGAAAGGAAGAGAAGAAGAGAGAAAGTGGAGAAAGATGAAGAAGAGAAGCTCATGGATCATCATCATCTTCTTCAAACTCCTCTTCGATTATCAGGTGGGTTCTAGTTAGACACTCTAAGTTCTAGAAATATAAGTTTTAAACTTAGGTTAAATTTGAGAGAAAATGAAATCTAACGGATGAAATTCGATATGAATTGCGTAGTGTAGTCGTAATATGCATGTGATCAATTGATAATACTTGTTTTGATGTTTGGAAATGATTTGGTGTGGAAAGTGGGAGTTTTGGACCCTTGGGAACCATGGAAAATGCAGCAGAAAATTCTGCTTCTGATGCGTACCGTCGGGCGGCGCTTTGAGCGTCGGGCGATGCGGGCTTGCGCCGGGCGATGGCCAAGGGGCGCAGCGTGGAACGTTTCTGTAACTTTTGAGTTTTGGATATGGGATTGACGCCGCTGCTTCGCCGGGCGAAGTAGAGGCGAAGGGGCACCTCCGGGCGAAACCTTGACCGCCGGGCGCTCCTGGGAGTTTTCCAAATAAATTATTTTCTTTAAAAATTCATAACTTCCGAACCGTGGCTCCGATTTAAGCGTTATTGGTACCGTTAGAAATCCACGACGACCCTCTACCCAATAAAAAGTGAAAATATTGTGTATGAGGTGGGATTAATTAATTAGTGGCATTTGAATGATAACAATGTTATGTGACATGTTGAAATCCATACCTTTTGGATCGTAAGTCCGGTCGAGGCATAATTATAGCCGATGTAAAGCTGTGGAAATATCCTACAGGATAAAAGTGAAAAGTATTAATTTCGATACCCGATTAAATGAATCGGAGGGAACCCAGAAGTGATGTTTTATGTGATGTGATGTCAAATGGTAATGTGAGACCATGATTTTAACCAAGGATGCTTGGTAGAGGATAGTAGTGGCTTGTACGCCTTAAAAATGTGTGCGCACTACTATGTGGATTATGTTTGACATATTATGCTATCATGTGTGTTTTATGATTGATATTGTAATATGCTTGTCTAATATTGTTGTTAAGTATGAATGAGAGAATATGCATGTTAAAATGAATTAGGAAGAGTGAGGAAACTTTACCCCAAAAACAAATGGCATAGTTAAGATTGTTATAATTCTAGGTTGTGAATAGAATTGTGATAGAAACTCTAGATGGCGACGTTCGTGCATTCATTGACGAGTTCTGGCCTAGAGTAGATTTCCGAAATGACAACGCTCGTGCGTGAGGTGCCGAGGCGTGTGTCCATTTCCGAATGGTATAGAAAAGAGTGAACGCTAGTATGGAACATGTGTGTAAACCATTGTGGTTTTGTGAAAAGGCAAAAGAGGCCTTAAGGCATTGTGGCCTTGTGATTGTCGAATACAATCACGTTTATGTGTGAGATCACATAATCGTAACCGGTTCTTTGAGTTGCAGTTTCATGAGTCTCGAGCTCCTCTGAAACAAGGCATGGTACTTGGCAGGTTTGATTCCCGCGTGTAGTACGAATGGAACCTACGGGTAGAGACTTGAGATGGTTAATAGGACATGAGAAGTGACGATTCACGGCTAACAGGCGGATGTTTCCGAATCCATTTCGTATGCCAAGTAAATTACAAGGATCCATGACTCGGGTCGACTTCTAGACGTAGAAGAGGACGAGAAAAGGGGATGCCTTGTATGGTTATCGATTAGTGATAAACTGTGAGTTAACATGACTCCTAACATGTTTTCATATAGCGTGAGATTGTGAACTCAAAGTCATTTCCCTTCCCCTTGACTTGAGTTAGGATTGTTAGAACCCTGTAGAGCCGAGAGAATCCATAAGATAGGGAACTCACTGAGATTTGATGTATCTCACCCCACTATTGTTGATTATTTTCAGGAGGTATTTGCAGGTTTGATTTACAAGTGGAGCTATGCTTGGATGTTTCAAGGAAAGCTTAGTTGAGCCTATTCCGCTGTGTATTATTATTTTCTTGTATAATGAGAAATATTGTATATTGATCTTAGATTTTATTAATTTGGCTAGTTTCCATGTCTTGTGCCATATGTTGTATTTATGTTTTAGAAATGGACAAGTATGTGAATTATGCCAATAAACACTTATGATAGTGTCAGTACTAAATAAAACACTTGTATGGTATTATTCTAGATAAATATTATACAGGGCGTTACACAATAAAACAAGTTTTTAACCTTGAACATGGTGATGCAATCCCGTAAATCATCAAACCACTATTGGACTAATTCTCATGTAATTATTATTTATTAGTATGAACCATTGCTACCATTACACTGTTTATTGGAGCTACATCAAGTACACTGGAGATGATTGTGATGTTGTTTCATGACACTGGTAGTGATAACTTAGAAAACAAAACACGATTTAACCCCAAAAGTTATTTGAAGGTTATACTAATTTTGAACGGCATGATATAAAAATAGCATGGTTTAATTACAATCAAAATGATAATTTGGAAGATGCTTATGATGACAAGTCCAATATGAAGTGTAACAACCACATATATAATACATGCATCAAATCATATATTATACATGATAAGTACGTTTGGTACTGAAATATACAATAAGTTCCTAGTTAACACATTATATACATAAATGCCTCTAAAACAAAAACACTAAAGACTAAGGCATTACATATACAAGATGTTCCTAAATGATAAAAACTAAGAACTAGATCAAAACAATGATCTCAAAACATAAACGCCATAGCGGAAGCCATGCCATCTCAAAAGCTACGATCCGTAAGGAAAGTCAAATAACCTTATCCTTACCCTTCGCGGAACCTGCAGAACCTGTGATGTAAACAACAACAGTGGGGTGAGATACATCAAATCTCAGTGAGTTCCCTATCTTAAAGTCCTCTCGGCTTTACAAGGTTCTAACAAAATCCTAACTCATGTCCAAAGGGAAAGGGGAAAGACCATGAGTACACACGCACAAGTAACCACCACGGTGAGCCTGTAAACTCACACTAGTACCGAAGTACCTCTTGAGCCTGTAAACTCAAGGATTCACAATCAATAACCAATTACCAAGGCATCCCCTATTCCCGTCCGCTTCTACGTCTAGAAGGCGACCCGAGTCATGGATTCTTGTAGCTACTTGGCATACGAATTGGATTCGGGATCACCGGTCCGTACACCGTGATCCGTCACTTCTCACGGCCCGTACACCGTCACAAGTCTCTTTACCCGTAGGCTCCAATCGTACTTAACACGGGACTCAAACCTGCCAAGTAGTTGTGCATAACGTTTCAGAGGAGGTGCTCGAGTCTCATGAAACTACACCGTAAGAAACAGTGGTTATGATTAAACTGCACACGCCTCGGCCTTTCATGCACGAGCGTTGCCACACGTGGAACAATTCACACTTCCGACACAGTTTTGGTAATAATCCTCACTCTGCCTATTCCATATTTTAACATGCATACATTGTCAACAACAATTACACACATTTAACAGATAAAAGTCGACAAAATGACACTATTTCATAAATTCCAAAATAATTAAATCGGCCGACAATCTTAAAACCATTGTAATAAGAAAGTACATTTTATTATCTTTCCAACGATACCAAAATTGTTCCAATCTGAGTTACGTACAAAAAGTTACGGCATTGTAAACAAACGATCGGAAAATAATCACAACAGCAGAATTTCTGCAACTCTCCTGGCCATACGCGTATTGCCCAAGGCCATACGCGTATTGCCCAAAATCCTTGGCCATTCATACGCGTATTGCCCAAGGCCGTACGCGTATGGGCAGAGACGTTTTTCCTTGAAAATTCCTTTTAAAATTGCCATACGCGTATTGCCCTTGCCGTATGCGTAATGACAAGCCCCATACGCGTATTGACATGCCCCATACGCGTATGGGCAGAGAAAAATGCAGAAAAACCTGCATAATTTCCTGTTTACGGGTTGATCCAAAATCACCCCAAAATCCCATTTTTGATCAATCACAAAGCATCAAAACATGCTATAACATCACAAACAGTATAACATACAATCAAACATTGAATTTTAGCAGTTAGATTCATGTTTTCATGCAAAATTACCCAATTTTCCCAATTCCCAATCTAACTCTAAACTCAAAATAACTATACTCTAAAGAGTCTAACTAGAACCCACCTGGACAACAAGATGAGGATGATGAAATTGAGATGAAGAGATGAAGAGTTGAAGCTTGATGATGATCTTGAGCTTCTTGAGAAATTTCTCTCCTTTTCCCTCCTTCACTTTTCCTTTCTTCCCTTTTTCCTTTTCTTTACTAACTTTTGTTTGTTTCCAAGGAAATGAAAAGAAAATAGAATAGTATAGAAAATTTTCACTAATTAGTAATACTACTAAAAGTCCAAATTAGCTCAGATACACCAATTAAAAAAAACTCAAAGTTAAATACTATTAATTTAATCAACTTTGAGTTCGTCAGTTTACTCTAATTATTCTATCAAATAATTACTCAGAGTACTCCGGAACCCAGTTGATCATAATAATATTCACCAGAGTGTTTATAAATATACTCTCATGTTTTTGCTGTTATCATTATGGTTGAAAATAACACTTACTGAGTTTGAAGTTGATATAACTGAGCTCTCATATCTTTTTCGCTACTAATAATTAATGCATTTTGGATCTATCTTCCATTTTCAGATTGAAAATAACATTATGTTATTGCTGTTACCATTATGCCAATTCTGTCTTTAACATGCATGAAATAATGTGGCACCAATCTAGTTTCAAGCAATGCAAGTTATTCATATATATGCCAAACATTTTTCTATTTCTAGTCACAAGTGCTCCGACAAGGTTTTTTTGGCAGAACCGAATTCGTATTGAGCATTTTTGTTTTTCCATTTCAAGTATTTCTGTCTTATTCTCATTTCATCAACTTGATTTATAAAAAGGAACTGAGGAATCTAAAGAGAAGCATTGAATCCAAGAAGAGGTAGTACAATAACATTGATCTTCAAAGTTCTTTGACTCGAGAGGTAAATAATTTGATTAATATTTAAGTCTGATTATTGTTCAGCCATGGAGTAGGGTTGTCCTTGTTATACGCATAAGTCCTGAACCAAAGCATGTAGTATTCTGTTATATAATATATTTTTATGTCTCTAATAATTTTTCTATTAGAGGTTAGGTTGTAGACTACCATATAAAATCAAACTCTAATCAATAAGATGATATCTACCCAATATGTAATACCCCATATTATTTAATTGCTCAATTTGATATCAGATGAGATCAATTATTTTATTAAAGAGACGGATTGATATTTATTAGTTTAAAAGAGGATTTTAAGGTAACTCTAATAATTGATCAATTGGTGTGAGACGAGGAAATATCAATTGGAAATATTTTATCCTATTGGATTATATTATATAATATTAGTTTATATATATATGTATGTATATATTTGTTATAAGAGAAAGAAAAAAAGAGATAGGAAAGAAGAAAAGGAAAGGAAAGAAGAGAAAGGAAGAGAAGAAGAGAGAAAGTGGAGAAAGATGAAGAAGAGAAGCTCATGGATCATCATCATCTTCTTCAAACTCCTCTTCGATTATCAGGTGGGTTCTAGTTAGACACTCTAAGTTCTAGAAATATAAGTTTTAAACTTAGGTTAAATTTGAGAGAAAATGAAATCTAACGGATGAAATTCGATATGAATTGCGTAGTGTAGTCGTAATATGCATGTGATCAATTGATAATACTTGTTTTGATGTTTGGAAATGATTTGGTGTGGAAAGTGGGAGTTTTGGACCCTTGGGAACCATGGAAAATGCAGCAGAAAATTCTGCTTCTGATGCGTACCGTCGGGCGGCGCTTTGAGCGTCGGGCGATGCGGGCTTGCGCCGGGCGATGGCCAAGGGGCGCAGCGTGGAACGTTTCTGTAACTTTTGAGTTTTGGATATGGGATTGACGCCGCTGCTTCGCCGGGCGAAGTAGAGGCGAAGGGGCACCTCCGGGCGAAACCTTGACCGCCGGGCGCTCCTGGGAGTTTTCCAAATAAATTATTTTCTTTAAAAATTCATAACTTCCGAACCGTGGCTCCGATTTAAGCGTTATTGGTACCGTTAGAAATCCACGACGACCCTCTACCCAATAAAAAGTGAAAATATTGTGTATGAGGTGGGATTAATTAATTAGTGGCATTTGAATGATAACAATGTTATGTGACATGTTGAAATCCATACCTTTTGGATCGTAAGTCCGGTCGAGGCATAATTATAGCCGATGTAAAGCTGTGGAAATATCCTACAGGATAAAAGTGAAAAGTATTAATTTCGATACCCGATTAAATGAATCGGAGGGAACCCGGAAGTGATGTTTTATGTGATGTGATGTCAAATGGTAATGTGAGACCATGATTTTAACCAAGGATGCTTGGTAGAGGATAGTAGTGGCTTGTACGCCTTAAAAATGTGTGCGCACTACTATGTGGATTATGTTTGACATATTATGCTATCATGTGTGTTTTATGATTGATATTGTAATATGCTTGTCTAATATTGTTGTTAAGTATGAATGAGAGAATATGCATGTTAAAATGAATTAGGAAGAGTGAGGAAACTTTACCCCAAAAACAAATGGCATAGTTAAGATTGTTATAATTCTAGGTTGTGAATAGAATTGTGATAGAAACTCTAGATGGCGACGTTCGTGCATTCATTGACGAGTTCTGGCCTAGAGTAGA
This sequence comes from Lathyrus tuberosus, assembly GCA_022829125.1. NCBI lineage: Eukaryota > Viridiplantae > Streptophyta > Magnoliopsida > Fabales > Fabaceae > Lathyrus > Lathyrus tuberosus. The sequence continues at coordinate 8,214,910 of JALAZF010000251.1, forward strand.
TTTCCGAAATGACAACGCTCGTGCGTTAGGTGCCGAGGCGTGTGTCCATTTCCGAATGGTATAGAAAAGAGTGAACGCTAGTATGGAACATGTGTGTAAACCATTGTGGTTTTGTGAAAAGGCAAAAGAGGCCTTAAGGCATTGTGGCCTTGTGATTGTCGAATACAATCACGTTTATGTGTGAGATCACATAATCGTAACCGGTTCTTTGAGTTGCAGTTTCATGAGTCTCGAGCTCCTCTGAAACAAGGCATGGTACTTGGCAGGTTTGATTCCCGCGTGTAGTACGAATGGAACCTACGGGTAGAGACTTGAGATGGTTAATAGGCCATGAGAAGTGACGATTCACGGCTAACAGGCGGATGTTTCCGAATCCATTTCGTATGCCAAGTAAATTACAAGGATCCATGACTCGGGTCGACTTCTAGACGTAGAAGAGGACGAGAAAAGGGGATGCCTTGTATGGTTATCGATTAGTGATAAACTGTGAGTTAACATGACTCCTAACATGTTTTCATATAGCGTGAGATTGTGAACTCAAAGTCATTTCCCTTCCCCTTGACTTGAGTTAGGATTGTTAGAACCCTGTAGAGCCGAGAGAATCCATAAGATAGGGAACTCACTGAGATTTGATGTATCTCACCCCACTATTGTTGATTATTTTCAGGAGGTATTTGCAGGTTTGATTTACAAGTGAAGCTATGCTTGGATGTTTCAAGGAAAGCTTAGTTGAGCCTATTCCGCTGTGTATTATTATTTTCTTGTATAATGAGAAATATTGTATATTGATCTTAGATTTTATTAATTTGGCTAGTTTCCATGTCTTGTGCCATATGTTGTATTTATGTTTTAGAAATGGACAAGTATGTGAATTATGCCAATAAGCACTTATGATAGTGTCAGTACTAAATAAAACACTTGTATGGTATTATTCTAGATAAATATTATACAGGGCGTTACACAATAAAACAAGTTTCTAACCTTGAACATGGTGATGCAATCCCGTAAATCATCAAACCACTATTGGACTAATTCTCATGTAATTATTATTTATTAGTATGAACCATTGCTACCATTACACTGTTTATTGGAGCTACATCAAGTACACTGGAGATGATTGTGATGTTGTTTCATGACACTGGTAGTGATAACTTAGAAAACAAAACACGATTTAACCCCAAAAGTTATTTGAAGGTTATACTAATTTTGAACGGCATGATATAAAAATAGCATGGTTTAATTACAATCAAAATGATAATTTGGAAGATGCTTATGATGACAAGTCCAATATGAAGTGTAACAACCACATATATAATACATGCATCAAATCATATATTATACATGATAAGTACGTTTGGTACTGAAATATACAATAAGTTCCTAGTTAACACATTATATACATAAATGCCTCTAAAACAAAAACACTAAAGACTAAGGCATTACATATACAAGATGTTCCTAAATGATAAAAACTAAGAACTAGATCAAAACAATGATCTCAAAACATAAACGCCATAGCGGAAGCCATGCCATCTCAAAAGCTACGATCCGTAAGGAAAGTCAAATAACCTTATCCTTACCCTTCGCGGAACCTGCAGAACCTGTGATGTAAACAACAACAGTGGGGTAAGATACATCAAATCTCAGTGAGTTCCCTATCTTAAAGTCCTCTCGGCTTTACAAGGTTCTAACAAAATCCTAACTCATGTCCAAAGGGAAAGGGGAAAGACCATGAGTACACACGCACAAGTAACCACCACGGTGAGCCTGTAAACTCACACTAGTACCGAAGTACCTCTTGATGTAAACTCAAGGATTCACAATCAATAACCAATTACCAAGGCATCCCCTATTCCCGTCCGCGTTCTACGTCTAGAAGGCGACCCGAGTCATGGATTCTTGTAGCTACTTGGCATACGAATTGGATTCGGGATCACCGGTCCGTACACCGTGATCCGTCACTTCTCACGGCCCGTACACCGTCACAAGTCTCTTTACCCGTAGGCTCCAATCGTACTTAACACGGGACTCAAACCTGCCAAGTAGTTGTGCATAACGTTTCAGAGGAGGTGCTCGAGTCTCATGAAACTACACCGTAAGAAACAGTGGTTATGATTGAACTGCACACGCCTCGGCCTTTCATGCACGAGCGTTGCCACACGTGGAACAATTCACACTTCCGACACAGTTTTGGTAATAATCCTCACTCTGCCTATTCCATATTTTAACATGCATACATTGTCAACAACAATTACACACATTTAACAGATAAAAGTCGACAAAATGACACTATTTCATAAATTCCAAAATAATTAAATCGGCCGACAATCTTAAAACCATTGTAATAAGAAAGTACATTTTATTATCTTTCCAACGATACCAAAATTGTTCCAATCCGAGTTACGTACAAAAAGTTACGGCATTGTAAACAAACGATCGGAAAATAATCACAACAGCAGAATTTCTGCAACTCTCCTGGCCATACGCGTATTGCCCAAGGCCATACGCGTATTGCCCAAAATCCTTGGCCATCCATACGCGTATTGCCCAAGGCCGTACGCGTATGGGCAGAGAACGTTTTTCCTTGAAAATTCCTTTTAAAATTGCCATACGCGTATTGCCCCTTGCCGTATGCGTAATGACAAGCCCCATACGCGTATTGACATGCCCCATACGCGTATGGGCAGAGAAAAATGCAGAAAAACCTGCATAATTTCCTGTTTACGGGTTGATCCAAAATCACCCCAAAATCCCATTTTTGATCAATCACAAAGCATCAAAACATGCTATAACATCACAAACAGTATAACATACAATCAAACATTGAATTTTAGCAGTTAGATTCATGTTTTCATGCAAAATTACCCAATTTTCCCAATTCCCAATCTAACTCTAAACTCAAAATAACTATACTCTAAAGAGTCTAACTAGAACCCACCTGGACAACAAGATGAGGATGATGAAATTGAGATGAAGAGATGAAGAGTTGAAGCTTGATGATGATCTTGAGCTTCTTGAGAAATTTCTCTCCTTTTCCCTCCTTCACTTTTCCTTTCTTCCCTTTTTCCTTTTCTTTACTAACTTTTGTTTGTTTCCAAGGAAATGAAAAGAAAATAGAATAGTATAGAAAATTTTCACTAATTAGTAATACTACTAAAAGTCCAAATTAGCTCAGATACACCAATTAAAAAAAACTCAAAGTTAAATACTATTAATTTAATCAACTTTGAGTTCGTCAGTTTACTCTAATTATTCTATCAAATAATTACTCAGAGTACTCCGGAACCCAGTTGATCATAATAATATTCACCAGAGTGTTTATAAATATACTCTCATGTTTTTGCTGTTATCATTATGGTTGAAAATAACACTTACTGAGTTTGAAGTTGATATAACTGAGCTCTCATATCTTTTTCGCTACTAATAATTAATGCATTTTGGATCTATCTTCCATTTTCAGATTGAAAATAACATTATGTTATTGCTGTTACCATTATGCCAATTCTGTCTTTAACATGCATGAAATAATGTGGCACCAATCTAGTTTCAAGCAATGCAAGTTATTCATATATATGCCAAACATTTTTCTATTTCTAGTCACAAGTGCTCCGACAAGGTTTTTTTGGCAGAACCGAATTCGTATTGAGCATTTTTGTTTTTCCATTTCAAGTATTTCTGTCTTATTCTCATTTCATCAACTTGATTTATAAAAAGGAACTGAGGAATCTAAAGAGAAGCATTGAATCCAAGAAGAGGTATTACAATAACATTGATCTTCAAAGTTCTTTGACTCGAGAGGTAAATAATTTGATTAATATTTAAGTCTGATTATTGTTCAGCCATGGAGTAGGGTTGTCCTTGTTATACGCATAAGTCCTAAACCAAAGCATGTAGTATTCTGTTATATAATATATTTTTGTGTCTCTAATAATTTTTCTATTAGAGGTTAGGTTGTAGACTACCATATAAAATCAAACTCTAATCAATAAGATGATATCTACCCAATATGTAATACCCCATATTATTTAATTGCTCAATTTGATATCAGATGAGATCAATTATTTTATTAAAGAGATGGATTGATATTTATTAGTTTAAAAGAGGATTTTAAGGTAACTCTAATAATTGATCAATTGGTGTGAGACGAGGAAATATCAATTGGAAATATTTTATCCTATTGGATTATATTATATAATATTAGTTTATATATATATATATATATATATGTATGTATATATTTGTTATAAGAGAAAGAAAAAAAGAGATAGGAAAGAAGAAAAGGAAAGGAAAGAAGAGAAAGGAAGAGAAGAAGAGAGAAACTGGAGAAAGATGAAGAAGAGAAGCTCATGGATCATCATCATCTTCTTCAAACTCCTCTTCGATTATCAGGTGGGTTCTAGTTAGACACTCTAAGTTCTAGAAATATAAGTTTTAAACTTAGGTTAAATTTGAGAGAAAATGAAATCTAACGGATGAAATTCGATATGAATTGCGTAGTGTAGTCGTAATATGCATGTGATCAATTGATAATACTTGTTTTGATGTTTGGAAATGATTTGGTGTGGAAAGTGGGAGTTTTGGACCCTTGGGAACCATGGAAAATGCAGCAGAAAATTCTGCTTCTGATGCGTACCGTCGGGCGGCGCTTTGAGCGTCGGGCGATGCGGGCTTGCGCCGGGCGATGGCCAAGGGGCGCAGCGTGGAACGTTTCTGTAACTTTTGAGTTTTGGATATGGGATTGACGCCGCTGCTTCGCCGGGCGAAGTAGAGGCGAAGGGGCACCTCCGGGCGAAACCTTGACCGCCGGGCGCTCCTGGGAGTTTTCCAAATAAATTATTTTCTTTAAAAATTCATAACTTCCGAACCGTGGCTCCGATTTAAGCGTTATTGGTACCGTTAGAAAGCCACGACGACCCTCTACCCAATAAAAAGTGAAAATATTGTGTATGAGGTGGGATTAATTAATTAGTGGCATTTGAATGATAACAATGTTATGTGACATGTTGAAATCCATACCTTTTGGATCGTAAGTCCGGTCGAGGCATAATTATAGCCGATGTAAAGCTGTGGAAATATCCTATAGGATAAAAGTGAAAAGTATTAATTTTGATACCCGATTAAATGAATCGGAGGGAACCCGGAAGTGATGTTTTATGTGATGTGATGTCAAATGGTAATGTGAGACCATGATTTTAACCAAGGATGCTTGGTAGAGGATAGTAGTGGCTTGTACGCCTTAAAAATGTGTGCGCACTACTATGTGGATTATGTTTGACATATTATGCTATCATGTGTGTTTTATGATTGATATTGTAATATGCTTGTCTAATATTGTTGTTAAGTATGAATGAGAGAATATGCATGTTAAAATGAATTAGGAAGAGTGAGGAAACTTTACCCCAAAAACAAATGGCATAGTTAAGATTGTTATAATTCTAGGTTGTGAATAGAATTGTGATAGAAACTCTGGATGGCGACGCTCGTGCATTCATTGACGAGTTCTGGCCTAGAGCAGATTTCCGAAATAACAACGCTCGTGCGTGAGGTGCCGAGGCGTGTGTCCATTTCCGAATGGTATAGAAAAGAGTGAACGCTAGTATGGAACATGTGTGTAAACCATTGTGGTTTTGTGAAAAGGCAAAAGAGGCCTTAAGGCATTGTGGCCTTGTGATTGTCGAATACAATCACGTTTATGTGTGAGATCACATAATCGTAACCGGTTCTTTGAGTTGCAGTTTCATGAGTCTCGAGCTCCTCTGAAACAAGGCATGGTACTTGGCAGGTTTGATTCCCGCGTGTAGTACGAATGGAACCTACGGGTAGAGACTTGAGATGGTTAATAGGCCATGAGAAGTGACGATTCATGGCTAACAGGCCGATGTTTCCGAATCCATTTCGTATGCCAAGTAAATTACAAGGATCCATGACTCGGGTCGACTTCTAGACGTAGAAGAGGACGAGAAAAGGGGATGCCTTGTATGGTTATCGATTAGTGATAAACTGTGAGTTAACATGACTCCTAACATGTTTCCATATAGCGTGAGATTGTGAACTCAAAGTCATTTCCTTTCCCCTTGACTTGAGTTAGGATTGTTAGAACCCTGTAGAGCCGAGAGAATCCATAAGATAGGGAACTCACTGAGATTTGATGTATCTCACCCCACTATTGTTGATTATTTTCAGGAGGTATTTGCAGGTTTGATTTACAAGTGGAGCTATGCTTGGATGTTTCAAGGAAAGCTTAGTTGAGCCTATTCCGCTGTGTATTATTATTTTCTTGTATAATGAGAAATATTGTATATTGATCTTAGATTTTATTAATTTGGCTAGTTTCCATGTCTTGTGCCATATGTTGTATTTATGTTTTAGAAATGGACAAGTATGTGAATTATGCCAATAAACACTTATGATAGTGTCAGTACTAAATAAAACACTTGTATGGTATTATTCTAGATAAATATTATACAGGGCGTTACACAATAAAACAAGTTTCTAACCTTGAACATGGTGATGCAATCCCGTAAATCATCAAACCACTATTGGACTAATTCTCATGTAATTATTATTTATTAGTATGAACCATTGCTACCATTACACTGTTTATTGGAGCTACATCAAGTACACTGGAGATGATTGTGATGTTGTTTCATGACACTGGTAGTGATAACTTAGAAAACAAAACACGATTTAACCCCAAAAGTTATTTGAAGGTTATACTAATTTTGAACGGCATGATATAAAAATAGCATGGTTTAATTACAATCAAAATGATAATTTGGAAGATGCTTATGATGACAAGTCCAATATGAAGTGTAACAACCACATATATAATACATGCATCAAATCATATATTATACATGATAAGTACGTTTGGTACTGAAATATACAATAAGTTCCTAGTTAACACATTATATACATAAATGCCTCTAAAACAAAAACACTAAAGACTAAGGCATTACATATACAAGATGTTCCTAAATGATAAAAACTAAGAACTAGATCAAAACAATGATCTCAAAACATAAACGCCATAGCGGAAGCCATGCCATCTCAAAAGCTACGATCCGTAAGGAAAGTCAAATAACCTTATCCTTACCCTTCGCGGAACCTGCAGAACCTGTGATGTAAACAACAACAGTGGGGTGAGATACATCAAATCTCAGTGAGTTCCCTATCTTAAAGTCCTCTCGGCTTTACAAGGTTCTAACAAAATCCTAACTCATGTCCAAAGGGAAAGGGGAAAGACCATGAGTACACACGCACAAGTAACCACCACGGTGAGCCTGTAAACTCACACTAGTACCGAAGTACCTCTTGAGCCTGTAAACTCAAGGATTCACAATCAATAACCAATTACCAAGGCATCCCCTATTCCCGTCCGCTTCTACGTCTAGAAGGCGACCCGAGTCATGGATTCTTGTAGCTACTTGGCATACGAATTGGATTCGGGATCACCGGTCCGTACACCGTGATCCGTCACTTCTCACGGCCCGTACACCGTCACAAGTCTCTTTACCCGTAGGCTCCAATCGTACTTAACACGGGACTCAAACCTGCCAAGTAGTTGTGCATAACGTTTCAGAGGAGGTGCTCGAGTCTCATGAAACTACACCGTAAGAAACAGTGGTTATGATTGAACTGCACACGCCTCGGCCTTTCATGCACGAGCGTTGCCACACGTGGAACAATTCACACTTCCGACACAGTTTTGGTAATAATCCTCACTCTGCCTATTCCATATTTTAACATGCATACATTGTCAACAACAATTACACACATTTAACAGATAAAAGTCGACAAAATGACACTATTTCATAAATTCCAAAATAATTAAATCGGCCGACAATCTTAAAACCATTGTAATAAGAAAGTACATTTTATTATCTTTCCAACGATACCAAAATTGTTCCAATCCGAGTTACGTACAAAAAGTTACGGCATTGTAAACAAACGATCGGAAAATAATCACAACAGCAGAATTTCTGCAACTCTCCTGGCCATACGCGTATTGCCCAAGGCCATACGCGTATTGCCCAAAATCCTTGGCCATCCATACGCGTATTGCCCAAGGCCGTACGCGTATGGGCAGAGACGTTTTTCCTTGAAAATTCCTTTTAAAATTGCCATACGCGTATTGCCCTTGCCGTATGCGTAATGACAAGCCCCATACGCGTATTGACATGCCCCATACGCGTATGGGCAGAGAAAAATGCAGAAAAACCTGCATAATTTCCTGTTTACGGGTTGATCCAAAATCACCCCAAAATCCCATTTTTGATCAATCACAAAGCATCAAAACATGCTATAACATCACAAACAGTATAACATACAATCAAACATTGAATTTTAGCAGTTAGATTCATGTTTTCATGCAAAATTACCCAATTTTCCCAATTCCCAATCTAACTCTAAACTCAAAATAACTATACTCTAAAGAGTCTAACTAGAACCCACCTGGACAACAAGATGAGGATGATGAAATTGAGATGAAGAGATGAAGAGTTGAAGCTTGATGATGATCTTGAGCTTCTTGAGAAATTTCTCTCCTTTTCCCTCCTTCACTTTTCCTTTCTTCCCTTTTTCCTTTTCTTTACTAACTTTTGTTTGTTTCCAAGGAAATGAAAAGAAAATAGAATAGTATAGAAAATTTTCACTAATTAGTAATACTACTAAAAGTCCAAATTAGCTCAGATACACCAATTAAAAAAAACTCAAAATTAAATACTATTAATTTAATCAACTTTGAGTTCGTCAGTTTACTCTAATTATTCTATCAAATAATTACTCAGAGTACTCCGGAACCCAGTTGATCATAATAATATTCACCAGAGTGTTTATAAATATACTCTCATGTTTTTGCTGTTATCATTATGGTTGAAAATAACACTTACTGAGTTTGAAGTTGATATAACTGAGCTCTCATATCTTTTTCGCTACTAATAATTAATGCATTTTGGATCTATCTTCCATTTTCAGATTGAAAATAACATTATGTTATTGCTGTTACCATTATGCCAATTCTGTCTTTAACATGCATGAAATAATGTGGCACCAATCTAGTTTCAAGCAATGCAAGTTATTCATATATATGCCAAACATTTTTCTATTTCTAGTCACAAGTGCTCCGACAAGGTTTTTTTGGCAGAACCGAATTCGTATTGAGCATTTTTGTTTTTCCATTTCAAGTATTTCTGTCTTATTCTCATTTCATCAACTTGATTTATAAAAAGGAACTGAGGAATCTAAAGAGAAGCATTGAATCCAAGAAGAGGTAGTACAATAACATTGATCTTCAAAGTTCTTTGACTCGAGAGGTAAATAATTTGATTAATATTTAAGTCTGATTATTGTTCAGCCATGGAGTAGGGTTGTCCTTGTTATACGCATAAGTCCTGAACCAAAGCATGTAGTATTCTGTTATATAATATATTTTTGTGTCTCTAATAATTTTTCTATTAGAGGTTAGGTTGTAGACTACCATATAAAATCAAACTCTAATCAATAAGATGATATCTACCCAATATGTAATACCCCATATTATTTAATTGCTCAATTTGATATCAGATGAGATCAATTATTTTATTAAAGAGACGGATTGATATTTATTAGTTTAAAAGAGGATTTTAAGGTAACTCTAATAATTGATCAATTGGTGTGAGACGAGGAAATATCAATTGGAAATATTTTATCCTATTAGATTATATTATATAATATTAGTTTATATATATATATATATATATATATATATATATATATATGTATGTATATATTTGTTATAAGAGAAAGAAAAAAAGAGATAGGAAAGAAGAAAAGGAAAGGAAAGAAGAGAAAGGAAGAGAAGAAGAGAGAAAGTGGAGAAAGATGAAGAAGAGAAGCTCATGGATCATCATCATCTTCTTCAAACTCCTCTTCGATTATCAGGTGGGTTCTAGTTAGACACTCTAAGTTCTAGAAATATAAGTTTTAAACTTAGGTTAAATTTGAGAGAAAATGAAATCTAACGGATGAAATTCGATATGAATTGCGTAGTGTAGTCGTAATATGCATGTGATCAATTGATAATACTTGTTTTGATGTTTGGAAATGATTTGGTGTGGAAAGTGGGAGTTTTGGACCCTTGGGAACCATGGAAAATGCAGCAGAAAATTCTGCTTCTGATGCGTACCGTCGGGCGGCGCTTTGAGCGTCGGGCGATGCGGGCTTGCGTCGGGCGATGGCCAAGGGGCGCAGCGTGGAACGTTTCTGTAACTTTTGAGTTTTGGATATGGGATTGACGCCGCTGCTTCGCCGGGCGAAGTAGAGGCGAAGGGGCACCTCCGGGCGAAACCTTGACCGCCGGGCGCTCCTGGGAGTTTTCCAAATAAATTATTTTCTTTAAAAATTCATAACTTCCGAACCGTGGCTCCGATTTAAGCGTTATTGGTACCGTTAGAAAGCCACGACGACCCTCTACCCAATAAAAAGTGAAAATATTGTGTATGAGGTGGGATTAATTAATTAGTGGCATTTGAATGATAACAATGTTATGTGACATGTTGAAATCCATACCTTTTGGATCGTAAGTCCGGTCGAGGCATAATTATAGCCGATGTAAAGCTGTGGAAATATCCTACAGGATAAAAGTGAAAAGTATTAATTTCGATACCCGATTAAATGAATCGGAGGGAACCCGGAAGTGATGTTTTATGTGATGTGATGTCAAATGGTAATGTGAGACCATGATTTTAACCAAGGATGCTTGGTAGAGGATAGTAGTGGCTTGTACGCCTTAAAAATGTGTGCGCACTACTATGTGGATTATGTTTGACATATTATGCTATCATGTGTGTTTTATGATTGATATTGTAATATGCTTGTCTAATATTGTTGTTAAGTATGAATGAGAGAATATGCATGTTAAAATGAATTAGGAAGAGTGAGGAAACTTTACCCCAAAAACAAATGGCATAGTTAAGATTGTTATAATTCTAGGTTGTGAATAGAATTGTGATAGAAACTCTGGATGGCGACGTTCGTGCATTCATTGACGAGTTCTGGCCTAGAGTAGATTTCCGAAATGACAACGCTCGTGCGTGAGGTGCCGAGGCGTGTGTCCATTTCCGAATGGTATAGAAAAGAGTGAACGCTAGTATGGAACATGTGTGTAAACCATTGTGGTTTTGTGAAAAGGAAAAAGAGGCCTTAAGGCATTGTGGCCTTGTGATTGTCGAATACAATCACGTTTATGTGTGAGATCACATAATCGTAACCGGTTCTTTGAGTTGCAGTTTCATGAGTCTCGAGCTCCTCTGAAACAAGGCATGGTACTTGGCAGGTTTGATTCCCGCGTGTAGTACGAATGGAACCTACGGGTAGAGACTTGAGATGGTTAATAGGCCATGAGAAGTGACGATTCATGGCTAACAGGCCGATGTTTCCGAATCCATTTCGTATGCCAAGTAAATTACAAGGATCCATGACTCGGGTCGACTTCTAGACGTAGAAGAGGACGAGAAAAGGGGATGCCTTGTATGGTTATCGATTAGTGATAAACTGTGAGTTAACATGACTCCTAACATGTTTCCATATAGCGTGAGATTGTGAACTCAAAGTCATTTCCTTTCCCCTTGACTTGAGTTAGGATTGTTAGAACCCTGTAGAGCCGAGAGAATCCATAAGATAGGGAACTCACTGAGATTTGATGTATCTCACCCCACTATTGTTGATTATTTTCAGGAGGTATTTGCAGGTTTGATTTACAAGTGGAGCTATGCTTGGATGTTTCAAGGAAAGCTTAGTTGAGCCTATTCCGCTGTGTATTATTATTTTCTTGTATAATGAGAAATATTGTATATTGATCTTAGATTTTATTAATTTGGCTAGTTTCCATGTCTTGTGCCATATGTTGTATTTATGTTTTAGAAATGGACAAGTATGTGAATTATGCCAATAAGCACTTATGATAGTGTCAGTACTAAATAAAACACTTGTATGGTATTATTCTAGATAAATATTATACAGGGCGTTACACAATAAAACAAGTTTCTAACCTTGAACATGGTGATGCAATCCCGTAAATCATCAAACCACTATTGGACTAATTCTCTTGTAATTATTATTTATTAGTATGAACCATTGCTACCATTACACTGTTTATTGGAGCTACATCAAGTACACTAGAGATGATTGTGATGTTGTTTCATGACACTGGTAGTGATAACTTAGAAAACAAAACACGATTTAACCCCAAAAGTTATTTGAAGGTTATACTAATTTTGAACGGCATGATATAAAAATAGCATGGTTTAATTACAATCAAAATGATAATTTGGAAGATGCTTATGATGACAAGTCCAATATGAAGGATCTATTAAAATTTGTGAAACTAAAGAATGGTCAAGGCAACAATATGTTTCATAAGATAATGTTTTGTGACAAGAGAAATATTGTTGGGAATATAATTTTTAAATTTTGTGAAGAATATAAAACTGAAGATTGCTTTGAGAAATCATTGTCAAATAGTTGTTATAAATATGTGATAGATATTATAAATCATGAAAAAGGGTACTTGATCTTGCAGTAAAAAATGGAAACAAGGATGTTGTTGACGTAATATTAGAAAATTGTGGAAGGAATGATAATATGCCAATGGGATTATCACCTTTGATAACAACATTAATGATTCATAATAAAGGTATGTAAGATGATAATATTATTAGGCAATTATGAAATATTAGAGAATATTAGCTAATATTTATACTGTAATACCCAAATCTTTTTCACGTTAAGTAGGTGAGGTTAATCTTCATAACTCTGGCATGATGTTGAAGCTTTATCTTCACAGCTGTATCTGGAATTTCTAACATGATGTTGAAGCTGTTCTTTGAAACTACACAAAATTATCAAAGTAAGTAGCAATCGAATTAAAGTAAGTAGCAATGGTAATGGTAATGGCTACAACTAATAAGGATGACCCATCAACACCAACTATGATGAGAAATATTATAAATGGTGGCTCAATGAAAATCATCAATGAATAGTAAACAAAATTGGGTACATTTTCTGATTTTTGAATTTGCTACAAATTAACTATGATTTTAGCTGCGAATTAGCTACGAAATTGTATGAGTTCAAGTATGGTGTTGACCTTAGCCATGTGGCATGCCACATCACCATCTTTGCCACGTTGGCACTACCATTTATGTGCCTAGTCACCAAAAAACTTCAATGTGGCGTGCCACGTCAACTTCTGTTTACAGACGTTGAAAGGAGAGACGAAAATATTAGGAGGACCATTATATAATGAAAATTTTTTGGCTAAAATACAGTTTTGGTCCCCCTGTTTGTCAAAATCCACGGTTTTGGTCCCCCCATTTTATTTTTTAACAGTTTTGGTCCCCCACCTCTCACTGTTCATGTACGGACGCGTACTGTTCATGTACGGACATGTACGGACCAGTTACTGTTCATCATTTTTTTAGGCCAAAATTGGGGTGGGGGACCAAAACTGTTAAAAAATAAAATGGGGGGACCAAAACCGTGAATTTTGACAAACAGGGGGACCAAAACTGTATTTTAGCCAAAATATTTTTAGGGACTAAAAGTGAAAATAACAATATTTATGAAGACCAAAAACATATTTAAATACACACACACACACACACACACACATATATATATATATATATATATATATATATATATATATATATTGATTTTACAAAAATATCATTATTATAACCTATATTTTTGTGAATCAAAACAGATCAGAACACAACATCAATACATTTGTGAATAAAAAATAAATTGGCAGCTATTATGAATAAAAAATAAGTATTATTACATCAAAACAAAAATGACACCAAAATGACATACAATTGACACAAGATTATTGAAGTCTCGTTTCTAATTCATCTAATTTTTTAAAATCATTTACTTTAGGCTTAAATAGTCTTGCTAAAATACAAAGTTTAAAAATATGGTTCCAATAGGAGTTGAAATCATCACCATTTGATTCACATACTAATACATAACCACTAAACCAATCAACATATTTGTGTAATTTATTGCAACAAATATATATATTACATAAATGAAACTAGAATTATCTTAAATAATTTATTAAATAGTTGAATATAAACTGCATATATATATACTACATACTGCATATATATACTATTTTAATAATATTTAATAGTTGAAATAGTTTATTTAGTAATATTTACTACATACTGCATATATACCATTTATATATAGGGAAACGTATCATATGAGAATGTCATTTTTATGTGAGAACATGAGAATGAATCTGAACCATTAGATTTTAAAATAAATGGTGGATATTATATGTCAGTTTTTTTCTCTCTCCTCTATCATTTATTTAATATTTTAATACTATTTAATATATTACTGCATATTTAATATTGCAAATATAATTATTAAATAGTTTTATACGTTTTTAAAAAAAAACTTTTTTATTTCAACTATTTAGTTAATTAACATTAATAAATAGTATTATACGTTTTAAAAAAAATACTTTTTCAATAGTTTATTAAATAGTTTATAGTTTATAAACTATTTTGATTCATAATTCTAGATTCATTATTCTATTATATAGTTTATAAAATATTTCAATTATTTAGTTTCTTAAATATTTATTCTATTATATAATTACTTTATTAAATATTTAATATTTAATCTATTAATAATTATTTTATTAAATATTAAATAATCAATTTAATAATTAGTATATTAATTAATTATATTAATATTTTATCAATATTTAACAAAATAGTTGAAATATAAATATTAAATAAACTATTTTATCATTAATTAATAGTTGAAATATTAATTAATAACTAGTCTATTTTATCAAGTATTTTAAAAAACTATTTAATAAACTATTAAAAAAATATTTTACAAATAAATTTATTTTATTAATAGATGCAGTAATATTAATGTTACTATTTAATATTTAGTAAATATTTAATATTTTATTTTAATTTTATTTTTATTGACAATATAAAATAATATTGATATTATTAAATAGTTTATAAAATATTTCAATTATTTAGTTTATTAAATATTTATTCTATTATATAATTAATTTATTAAATTTTAAATATTTAGTCTATTAATAATTATTTTATTAAATATTAAATAATCTATTTAATAATTAGTCTATTAAATAGTTTATAAAATATTTTAATTATTTAGTTTATTAAATATTTATTCTATTATATGCAATAGTATTAGTATATTAGTATATGCATTCCAAATATATAACAAAAGAAGTAAATGGCTTGGTGGAAATTTGTTTTTGTTGAAACCAAAAGGTCCTGGGTTCAAAACCAAATAGGGCTATTTTTTGAAAGATTTTGCATTGCTCATTTAATACTCAATAAACAAAATAGTGCTTATGTGGCATTATTGGAGATTAAAATAAATGAAAAATCATAAAAAATACCTGCCACGTCAGCAACGTTGGCCACAACATCATTTTTGTAACGGAAGTTTAACGTCAGGGACTAATCGCAAAAAGAAATCAAATGTTAAGGACTCATACAAAAAAAAGATACAGGGACCAAATTCAAAAACGCGCTAACTTACAGGGACCAAAAGAGTATTTAAGCCTTTACTTTATTATATGGAAAATTAAAGAATAAGCATAATCTGAGTATAGTTACCCTTATATTTTTTGGTAAGATGCCACATATAGCCACTAGTAGAAGTTGTTACCCTTATATTCTAGTATTCGGGTTATTCGGATATTCTGGTATTCCGGTATTCTCTTCAGAGCAGACCTTTGAACTTATTCATTCAGCAGCACAGCAGTACAGAGCTTTATGGAAGCCTTGATCCTATGTTTGTTGCATCTGCATCATCATTTTTGCATACATGTTCTTGTATTTCTAAGGGATATTAACTTTGAGACTAGCTGTTGAGCATTTCCATCTATTTCTTGTGGTTTTTATGAAAAAACTTGAATCAAAGAATAAAGGTTCCTTGGAAATATTCGAACATGGCATTTTGCATTGCATTTCCATACTCATTTGCATAGCAGGTGTTCGAGGCTGGTTATTCTTGTCCTGATCTGGTCTTCTTCGGAATTACAGACTTAACTTTTCAAGCCAGTCAGAAGTTGATCATGGAGCAAATTCAAGCGGAATTGAGGGAAGTACGAAGCCAAATGGGGCAGTTTATGGGGAGCATGCAAGTGTTGATTCAAGACCAGAGAGTGTTGAAGGAAGAAATCAACCAACTGAAGACTCAGATGAGTCTGGTTATGGAGGTCGTGAGAGGTGTACTAAGCAAAGATAATACTCCCATGCCTGAAGCTGCGTCTGGAATTGTCTCTCCTCCATTTTTTAAGGGATCCCTTCCAAAGAGTGAGCAGATTGCCACTGTGACTATCCCGGTTGTATCTCCGCAACAGGGTAGTGCTTCTCATCGGTATCAAGATAGACCAAAGATGAACCGGCACTTCGAGACTCCACCAGTGCCGTATTCTCAGCTATTACAGCATCTCCTTCAGTTGCAACTAGTACAGAAAAGAACTCTGGCTCCACTTACTAGTACTCCCCCACCGGGTTATGATGCAAGAGTTCATTGTGACTTCCACTCTGGTGCGCCGGGGCATAATGTGGAAAATTGTAGGGCCTTTCAGCATGTTGTCCAGGATCTGATCGATTCAAGGGAAATTGAATTCACGCCGGGCGGCGTAAGCTTTCATGGTGGTCTTACTCTTACTGCTAAAAAAGAAGTGGATTTCCCTGTTGTCTCTCCTAAAGCTACATCAAGTCAGAGGCATTTCTTGTAGTCCTTGGTCTTATAATCCCCACGTCCGCAACTGTTACCTGTTCCTAAGTCGAGTTTAAGGATGAAAGTGCCTGAGCGAGAGGAAGACACAAATAAGCATCGACAGCAGAAGTATCAGCGTCAGAATCAGCACAGGCCTTGCAACAACCTGGAAAGAAGAAATGCTCCTCTTCATCCGGTTCCTATGTCATACGGTCAACTTCTTCCACATCTGGTTCGAAACTCATTGGTAGAGCCCAAGTCTCTAAAGCCTGTTCCGGAACCATACCCTCTTGGGTACAATCCCCATGTGCAATGTGGATATCATGGAGGATCTATGGGGCACTCAACTGAAGATTACAAAGCCTTCCAGGTCAAAGTGCAACAATTGATTGACAAAGGGTACATATCCTTTCCAGAAGGAGACTTGGTTGTGCATGTCGACCTCTAATCTATTTGAAGACTTCAAGGGTCATCTCCTAAAGCCAGTAATCCAGACGGAGTCAAGTCTCCTCAACAATGGCAATCTTCGGATTCTTTACTGCATTTTCATATGTAGCTTTCATTTGTTTGTTTAAACAGTGTTTGCATGAAAAAGCTTGTTTGTGTTTTGAATGTTGATTATAATGCAATGAATGTGTTGTTCTTGAAGTAATTTACTTTTATACACTCATATCATGTTTATATGCACTGCAATACTGACTTTCTTGCCTTAAACTCTTGGGGGAGGATGATGATTTGAAAACGCAAAAATCTCTGGTTGTATGTTTTTGGATAGAACCTTGTTGAGAATGTACATGCATTGTTTCAAATCCCTAAACACTGGAGATATAAGGGAGATAAACCCCCGTTAACCCAGGGGCAGGGTAGGCGTCAGTTAGTTTGACCGAGCGTTCAAATTTTAAAAGGTGTATGCATCTGAGGATCCATTACCTTTTATTCCACCATCAGGAGATTAAGGGACGTGAAACCACAATGGTTATCCCTCATCGACCAAGGAATGAGGCAGTCAACACCCTTTCCAAACAAGTCAGATAACCAGTGTCACACGTTTTGTTCAAAAAAAAAAGAAGAATAAAAAAAAGGGAAGGGAAAGAAAGCCCGCTAAGTCGAAAACTTGAAAATAAATGACTTAGGCAAAAGTTAGGGCATCCCGCTGGACTTCAAAATCGAAAAATTCAAGAAAAGAATCAGTCCAGGAAAAATTAGGGAAAACAAAAGAATGAAAAGCGAAAAAAAAAAGAAAAACCCTCGATAGAGAACAAGTCGTGTGGCTACAGACACAACAGACAAAAGGGGTGACTGTTGCTCCAAAACCTCATCAGGTCTTAAACCATCAATTGCATGAGTTCCTTAAAGATCATAAAACCTTTTGAGAGATGAGCGCTTGTGTCAGATTAGCTGAACGTAGGACTGGAGAACATCAAGGAGAATGGGTGGGTACAAAGAAAAATTTGAGCCATAAAACCTTTCTTTTTTAAAAAATGGCGAACCAGGCCACGTTACAACCCTTAAAAGTCCTAATTAAAGCAGGGTTTATTCCGAAAGCGTACTTCAGCGAGATAGCATTCCTGACTCCTATGGGTTATGCTAATAAGATTTTTGTTGGTATTGCATGTGCGTATTGTTTTCCATTCAAAAATCAATGTCGCATCCCAGCTAGTGATTTGTTCACAAGGCTTGGCGACACATTTTCAATAAAACTTCAGGTTAACACGAGTGTTGCATTAGAATTGTCATTCTCATAATAAACATTTTCTGCTTGCATTTGTTTGACATCAAAGAAGCTTACATGATGAACATCAGTTGAGAAGCTTGATCCTGCCAAGTTGAAAGGCTTGAAGACCCTGGAGGACGGTCATATCAAAGGTCATGGGGTTGAAAGACTATGTTGAGCAGGAATTTTCCATGCAAATTGTGGTAAGACGTAGCCAAGCTGGGGCATTCAAGTAGAGAAAGTCTTTTCAGAGTTCAATCAATCACAGGCAGCCATGTTGAGAAAATTTCTTCATAGTTCAGCCAAACTGGGGAAATTATGTCGAGATTCGATAAATCTCTCCACAAGCGTTTAATATGGGGCAATTAGGTCGATTTGACAAATCTCTGTAAGATCAGTCAGGGGCAAATTTTCTTCAAGACTTGGGGCAGGTCACCTCTAGAGCGTGAGAAGTTGTCCACTCTTGAAGACGGTTAATTGAAAGCACCTCTTCAAAGTTCAGAATACTGGGGCAGAGTATTTTCAAGTCATTACAAATCCTTTCGAGATAATTTACTTCATGGATTATGAAGTCTGGGGCAGTTGCGTCGAGATATGATAAATCTCTCCAAGAGTTTGAAGACCCTGGGGCAGTGTGAATGCCCGGTCTTCTATAAAATCCTCTTAAGATGATTTCTTCCTTTAGACCTAGTGGTCTGGGGCAAGTGGAGAGTTCAAAGGGCTGTTTATGACCATAGAGACAGGTCAGGCTGGGTAACAAGTTTGTTTTTCCCCAGTAACGTTACTCTCCGCAGCACTGAAAGTTCATCATCCTCAGCAGAACTTATTCTCCCCAGCAAGAGTACAGAGGATTGTGTCCCCGACCGAAGTCATGGTTGGTTTATTATTCCCCAGCAAGCAGTCAGGAGTGGATTACTCCAAGGTGAATCTGGTTGTATCTCCAGTAGGAGATGTGTTGGATGTCTCTGAAAAGACTTTATTTTCCCCACAGAGTCTGGTACTCACTTTCCTCAGTAGGTCAGGAAGTGTAATTCCTTCAGCAACGACATGCTCTAATCCCAGCAGGGTAAAATCCTTCCTCCAACAGCAGGTTAAGCTCAATGATATCCCTCGACAGGTTTCGTTGACTTTTCTCCCTAGCAGAATTATTCTCCCTAGTATTGAGGTTTCATCATCCTCATCAGACTGTCGCTCTCCCCAGTCAGAGTACAAAAGATTGTTCCTCAGCCATCATCTAAAGTGGATTGCTTTAGGATGGATGTTGTTTTGTTACCACATGAGATTTGTGAAACGTATTCCCGAGACAAAGATGTTTTCTTCCCCGCAGAGTATTGGTGTCTACTCCCCTCGGCCAGTCAGGAAACGTGTTTTCACCAGCCACAGCAGGATAAGGGCGAAGTCATTTCCCCAGCAGCGGGTTCAGCTCAATGGTGTTCCCGGCAGGACTAGTATTTGTAATTTGTCTCCCCAAGCCGAGTTTGGTGGTAATCCTCGCAGTGGTTTGTTCAACGATGGTTGACATCACCAACAGGTTTTAAGTCCAAGTGATATTTGGCACTCTTCCGATTCAGGTATTGGTTTCCGTTTTCAAAGAGTTATGTATAATCCCCAACAGAGTGGATTTTCTTTTGGATTTCATCTCTAGCAGAAGTTGTTGATCAAAGAAGTTGTTCAATGTGATCCTTCTCAGCAGAGTTCTTAGACTCAGAGGACAATTTATTTCGTCATCCCCGGTGGGGTTGCCTTCGCCTTCAGCATTTATTTTGCTGGAGCGCTCCTTTTGCATAGCATAAGCATCATTTGCATTGCATCCTCCAAATGCGTAGCATTTCCAATTCGTATGGAGCATTACGCCATAGAAAAATTCAAACATATGCATTTGAAGCATAAGCCAGGTTCGATTCTTTTTTCCAGAGTTTTCCCCAACAAAAGTGGCATAACTCAGGATGTGTTGTTTAACTTTATTCCCTAATCGATTGTTGTTCTCTTTCCGAAGAACTGTCGCATGCTCCCCTGCAGAGTTGTCGGTTTAAGATTCTCTTTTCCCCAGCGGAGTCATCTTCTCGGCTCTTCAGGTCGTAGGTCCATTGATTCTACTTCCTGTATTTCCTTTGTTCCAACTATTGGTTGGTCTCCTTCATCCCAACTATTGGTTAGTCTCCTTTGTTGTGAGTATGCCTTTGGTCGGCATCCTCGTTATCCCAACTATTGGTTGGTCTCTTATGTTGTGAGTACGCCTTTGGTCGGCGTCCTCGTTATCCTAACTATTGGTTAGTATCTTTCATCCCAACTATTGGTTGGTCTCCTTTTGTATTCCAACTTTTGGTTGGTCTCCTATGACTTATCCCAACTATTGGTTGGTCTCCTTTTGCAATCCCAACTATTGGTTGGTCCCCTTTGTTACATCCCAACTATTGGTTGGTCTCCTTTGTTATCCTAACTATTGGTTAGTATCTTTTATCCTAATTATTGGTTGGTCTCTTTTGTTTCATCCTAACTATTGGTTAGTATCTTTCATCCCAACTATTGGTTGATCTCCTTTGTTATCCTAACTATTGGTTAGTATCTTTCATCCCAACTATTGGTTGGTCTCCTTTGTTATCCTAACTATTGGTTAGTATCTTTTATCCCAACTATTGGTTGGTCTCTTTTGTTTCATCCTAACTATTGGTTAGTATCTGTTATCCCAACTATTGGTTGGTCTCTTTTGTTTGTCCCAACTATTGGTTGGTACCCCTCTTTCATCCTAACTATTGGTTAGTATCTTTTATCCCAACTATTGGTTGGTCTCCTTTGTTATCCTAACTATTGGTTAATATCTTTTATTCCAACTATTGGTTGGTCTCCTTTGTTTCATCCTAACTATTGGTTAGTATCTGTTATCCCAACTATTGGTTGGTCTCTTTTGTTTGTCCCAACTATTGGTTGGTACCCCTCTTTCATCCTAACTATTGGTTAGTATTATCCCAACTATTGGTTAGTCTACTCTGTTATCCTAACTATTGGTTAGTGTATTTCATCCCAACTATTGGTTGGTCCCCTTCATTTGTACCAACTATTGGTTGGCACCTTTCATCCTAATTATTGGTTGGTACCATTTTCTAGCCCAACTATTGGTTGGTATCCGCTATCTCTAAGTCCAGCTTCGGCTGGCGATCACGCTGCCTTCCATTTCCCCACAGGTTGCAAATTTCAGGGTTCTTTTGGTATTCAATCTCCGTGTATCCTTGAATGTCTGAAAGCCGTTGCTATCATACCTTCAAAACCAAGTTGATTGAATAAGGGTAGCTGTAACACCTCAAAATTTTCCCTCTTACTTTTAGCACTAACTGGCTTATGTTTCATTTCATTCTTGCATTATCATCTTTGCATATCATTGGATCTTAGCATGGGATCAAGGTATATGAGCTAACTCAAGAGAAGAAGATGTTTTCCAGAGCTTCAAGTAAAAGTTCATGTGTGTTATCCAAGACACCAAGAGGAGATACAGTCTCAATGTCGTCATTACTTGAGCAACAAAGGAGCCTTGGACCTCAAGATATCTTATTGGTCTATCAACTCATCATATGATCAAGCTTGACAAGAAGTTACAAGTGAATCACATTCTCCTAACCAGTACAAAATTAGAGTTTTGGTGAAAAGTCAGTGCAAGTGTGTTTTTGAACCAAGGCTTGATCTCAATGTTTTCTATATGCTCTCAATTGTTCAAGGATGGAGTATTGTCCATTGGTTCATTTTAAAAGATCTTCAATTGATCATGTTATTTCGTTGTTTTTGTGGTTGGCATTTATTTTGCTAAAACTATTCTAGCAGCAAGATGTTGAAACAAGATGTTCTAAGATGTTCTAATTTGCTGCATTCAACATGTCGAATGAAGATGTCCCATACTGGCTCATAGGACATCGCGTCTGAATTCTGTTTTTAAAGAAGATTCTGTTGATGTTAATTGTTACTGAATATTCTGTGAATATTTGGTTATCCTATGTGGCATCCAACGTATTTTTGGATTGTGTCTTTGTATTGGTTTTCGGATTTTCAGCGCTTTCTAATTATGGAGACATATTAGGAAACTTTAGATTGAAGACCTATTTTGTTGGAGTTTATTTTGCAGATTTGTGAGCAGTCTCTTTGCCGCGTTTTTGAAGCCCAATCCAGTCCAGATTTAATGCTATATATTGACTGGTGTAAACCTAGTTTAGGTGTGGAACTTACGTGTGTTTTTGTTAGGGTTTTCGAGTGTTATTTGTGAGCCTAACTGGTAGCATTCTGATAACAGTATAAGGACTGGTTTTTGTGTTGTAAGTTCTGTCAGTTACTCATAAGCTTTTAAGTATTGAGTTTCTTGTGTGTCAATTCTCATAAGCTTTGAAGTATTGCAAATTGTGTGTTTTGAAAGTGTGACTTTCATGGTGTTACTTGTGTGGAAAGAAACCAATCACGGGTTGTGATTGTAGAGGGATTTGAGGAGGGCCTCATACCTAGGTGAGTCTTAGGTAGAAGTCATAGGAAGGGTAGTGATTAAGTGAGCAGATTATAACAGGATTGGTTATTATATGGTCTGTGAATTGATACTATCGTATATTGGTTTCGTCCCTGGCTTGGTAGCCCCCAGAGTAGGATTGTTGATCCGAACTGGGTAAACATATCACTGTGTTCTTTACTTTCTGCACTGTTATTATTATTGTCATCTTGTTCATTGTGTTGGATATCAGTGTTTCAACATCTGTGTAGGACATCTAATATCTGTGCTAGAATTTCAATTGGCATCAAGAGCTTGCACCCTTGTTTGGTTCTGGGTGAGATTCAGGGAAGGTACTTTCTGGTACAATGGACAAGGATGAAGGATTTTTGAACAAACCACCTCTGCTTGATGGTTCCAACTATGACTATTGGAAACTAAGGATGATAGCATTCATAAAATCCATGGATGATCAAGCATGGAAAGCTGTTATAAAAGGATGGGAACCCCCAAAGGTTAAAGATGGAAAAGGTACCCTTACTGATGTGTTGAAGGAAGAGGAAGACTGGGATGATGCAGACTACAAAGGGTCCGTGGGAAATTCCAAAGCAATGAATGCATTGTTTAATGGTGTTAATAAGAATATCTTCAGGTTGATTGAACATTTCACCATTGCAAAAGAGGCGTGGGAGGTCTTGAAGGTTGCTCATGAAGGGACTTCAAAGGTGAAGATGTCAAAACTTCAGCTTCTCACTAGCAAGTTTGAGAGTTTGAAGATGAAGGAGGATGAGAGCATTCATGATTTTCACATGAACATTATTGAGATAGCTAATGCCCCTAAGTGAAAAGATGTCTGACAGCAAACTGGTCAGAAAAATCCTCAGATCTCTACCTAAGAGATTTGACATGAAAGTGACTGCTATAGAGGAAGCTCAGGATATAGACAAGATGAAAGTGGATGAACTTGTGGGATCTCTTCAAACATTTGAATTAGGGATCAGTGAAAAGTCTGAAAAGAAGAAGAGCATAGCTTTTGTGTCAAATGCTGGTGATTCAGAAGATGAAGGTGACCTGGTCAGAGATGAAGGGGTGTCTAAAGATCTGGTATTGCTTGGAAAACAATTTAACAAATTGTTGAAAAGGATTGACTGGAAGTCGAGAGCAAATGCTCAGAACAAGTCACTCGACATCAGTAAAAACCAGGATGGAGGCAGAAGGTCCAGAACTGAAGAAGACTCCAATCAAGGGAAGAGAGTTCAGTGTTTTGAATGTGAGGGATTTGGGCACATAAAGACTGAGTGTCCCACGTATCTCAAAAGGCAGAAGAAGGGCTTATTTGTGTCTTGGTCAGAAGGAGAGTCTAAGAGTGATCTTGAAGAAGAATCAGCAAAATTGGTGACAGCCTTGACCGGGATATGTAAGGCTGATGGAGAAACTACTTGTGAGTCTGACTCTGACAAAGAATCTTATATTGGAGAACTCACTAAGGAAGAAGTCTTCACCGGGTTCTCTGAGTTGTGTATCAAGAATGAAGAAAGGTGCCAGATAATATTAGAACAGAAGGTTCTGATAGCTCAACTAGAAGCTGAGAAGGAAGAAAATCTATCAATCATTGATGATCTGAAAGAGGAGGTCGTATGGCAAAAGTCAAAACTTGACAATATGACCAAATCTATAAGAATGCTGAACAATGGTACCACGCAGCTAGATGAGATCCTTCAGACTGGGAAAGATGCTGGAAATGTGCAAGGCCTTGGTTTTAACAATCAAGCAGAGAACTACAAGAAGCCTGTATTAAAGTTTGTTCCTCAGAAAATAAAGCAAGAAGAGGGGATGTCAAATCACATGTTTCAACATCAGATGAAGCATCAGAAAAGAGTATGTAGTTCAAAGTATAAACCATGGAGATGTCATTACTGTGGAAATATTGGTCACTTAAAGTCCTTTTGCTACAAGTTGCACGGCTATCCCAAAACTGCTCATCAACAAAATAAAGGACAGAGTTGGGCTAAAGTGAAGAGAAGATGGACTCCTAGAAATATGATGGCCGGTCTCATAGCACATACCTCTCTTAGAACATCTGCAAGGGAAGATTGGTACTTCGACAGTGGTTGTTCAAGACACATGACTGGTGTGAAGAAATTCTTGTCAGATATCAAGCCCCACTCCACCAATTATGTCACTTTTGGGGATGCATCAAAAGGTGAAATAAAATGTGTTGGAAAGGTGGACTACACAGGACAACCAAATCTGGATCGTGTTCTATTTGTCAAAGGGCTGACCGCAAATTTGATCAGCATAAGCCAACTGTGTGATGTAGGACTCAAAGTAAATTTCACAAAATCTGAATGTCTAGTAACCAATGAGAAAGATGAAGTTGTTATGAAGGGAACCAGGTCTAAGGATAACTGCTATCTGTGGAATCCTCAAGAATCGGAAAGTTTGTCTACCTGTTTGATGTCAAAGGAAGATGAAACCAAGCTGTGGCATCATAAATTGGGTCACTTACACTTGAAAGGGATGAAGAAAGTTATGTCAAGTGAAGCTGTTAGAGGTATTCCCAAGCTGAAGATTGATGAGGATAAAATATGTGGTGAATGTCAAGTTGGGAAGCAAACAAGGGTGTCACACAAGAGGCTTCAACATCTTACCACAACTTCTAGAGTTCTGGAACTGCTTCACATGGACTTAATGAGACCTATGCAGGTTGAAAGTCTTGGTGGGAAGAAGTATGCCTATGTTGTCGTTGATGATTACTCCAGATTCACCTGGATAAGCTTTATCAGAGAAAAGTCTGAAGTATTTGCAGCCTTCAAAGAGTTGTGTCAAAGGATTCAATGGGAAAAGGATTGTGGTGTTGTTCGAATCAGAAGTGACCATGGGAAAGAATTCGAAAATAGCAGGTTTGAAGAGTTTTGCTTATCTGAAGGAATCACTCATGAATTCTCATCATCGATCACTCCTCAGCAGAATGGTGTGGTGGAACGCAAGAATAGGACTATACAAGAGTGTGCAAGGGTCATGATTCATGCCAAAAAGCTTCCATATCATTTTTGGGCTGAAGCCATGAATACCGCTTGCTATATACACAATAGGGTGACTATCAGATCAGGTACTTCTGTCACTTTTTATGAGCTATGGAAAGGTAGAAAGCCAAATGTGAAGTATTTCCATGTGTTTGGGAGTAAGTGTTATATCTTGGCGGATCGTGAGCAGAGGCGAAAGATGGATCCTAAGAGCGAGGAAGGGATATTTTTGGGATACTCTACAAATAGTAAAGCATATAGGGTATTTAATTCCAGAACTAAGGTGATGATGGAATCCATAAATGTGGTGGTTGATGACTCTGGGAAAGACGAAGATGTCCCAGATGATGTTGGAGCATGCCTTCCCATGAACAATGAAATCTCACAAGACATTGAGTCCGTAGAAAATAATGCTCATGAAACTGACACTAGACCTGAGAATGAAGAGGTAGAGGATGTTAACAGGGGACCCTCTATAAGGATTCAGAAGGATCACCCTAAGGAATTGATTATTAGAAATCTGAATGAAGGTGTAAGAACCAGAACGAGGGAGGTTGTGTCAAATGCATGTTTTGTTTCAAAGATTGAACCAAAGAATGTTAAAGAAACATTGACAGATGAGTTCTGGATAAGTGCTATGCAAGATGAACTTTGTCAATTCAAGAGGAATGAAGTCTGGGAACCGGTACCACGACCAGCAGGAACAAATGTGATTGGAACAAAATGGGTTTATAAGAATAAGTCTGATGAACAAGGAGTTGTTACCAGTGTCACACCCTAATTTTTGACCCTAAGATCCCCGCCCTGTTCTTTGCATCTTAGGCCATCATTCGTGCATGACTAACTATTTTTTTTAGACTTTGTTTGTTTGTTTTCGTTTGTGAAATCAAGGTTGCTGCAGAAGGCTCGAAGGCCATGAAGGTTATGTGTGTGTTTGTTGGATTCTGGTCCTTACAAATTGTGGAATTCCTATGGAGAGAATGAAAGGATGCTTCATTCTTATGATCCCTCCGTCAGTACAAGTTCATTATTCTTCAGGGATCTCTCAGAGGTTCGCCTAAAGAGGATTAGGATCTTCTGACCTTTGGTGCTGAACGTGGTCGTGTGAGAGCTAGTTGGAATCTTGTGGTGCGTGGAATTAGAGGTGGTATCCTCGCTGCCAAAGGCGTAGTTTGGTCTCATTCGCGAAGTTGGATTATTAGCTGTTAAATGGAAGATCATGAACTTTCGGTAGTTCACGAACTATGTACCTTGAAACGGAAAATGCAAGACTAAATTTGATTTCAAGAGTTCAAGGTAGACAAATAAACTTCAAGACGGCATGTCAAGCTCAAATTCAAATATGCAAAATCCACAAGGAGTTTCAATATCCTTTCCATGAACCAAAATTCAAAATTCGCTTAAGAGTTGGACTCATGAATCACAAGATTGAACTCCAAAATTCAAAGAGCAAAGATCATGTTATCCATCACCATTCAAATCCAAAGGATCACAAAATCCTCATACCCATACTGAATCTTATCTACACTAGTCGATGCCATCAATACAACTTTTTGTCTTTGATTGCTTTTCATGAAATTGGAATACTGGTTGTGGCTATTTATTTATTCCAAGTTTGTGGTTACTACGACTGCTTGAAGACTACTATTATGTGTTTTTCCCAAATAGGATATGTAATGGCACTGTGTGTAACGTAATATGGTGACTATTCATGCAGAATTTGGACTTGCATGACTCTTGAGTTGCAATAGTAGTTGTCATTAGTGGCCGGCGTTGGAACTAATTGTATAAATGACCATTATCACCAAGGTACAAGTGTTCTTGCAAATATAAAAGTGATTCTAACATTACACCATAAAGGTTTCTATCATCAATTACAAGAGCAAATGTCACAGCAAATTAAAAAACTTCAAACCAACTACTCAAGATTCAAATCCTAGGCTCACAGTATTGTTAATTTCTTATTACAAGCAGCCTATAACGACTAGTTTGCTCATGCGTCAAGGTCACTAAGGTGGAACAGATTTACATTTTGCTCTGATAGTCATTTAACAATTTCAAGACTTGATTTTACATTATTTGGAATCCCGAATTCACAAGTCCAAAATACACCGAGATTCACTACGAACTAAATTACGATTACAAATTCAAAGAATTCCAACATCCTACATGTTTCAACATTTAAAGTCAGCGAGGATTTACGAACCCCTCCCATTACTAACACCTCACGCTGTGACCAAGTGGTTAACAACATCAACGGATTGGAGAAACCTTCACAAGTCATGGAACCATGAGCCCACACATCCTACGTTCAAAGCCTGCAATTACGAAACCGTATCACTAAACGGGATGCCGCTATCAAACAAGGCCTGCACATAGGAGTAAGTATTAGTTCATGTTCGCACGGTATAAATCAAAGCAGAATACAATTAATCATCAACATTTACCAAACTTCATCAAGCCAAAACATTACAAAACCATTTGCTAATGATGAATTCATTTGGTTCTCAATTAGAAGATAAGAACAAAGGGTTTTGGCTCAAAGATTTACAAAAACCATTCAAGAGTCAAATTATCATATGCCTTGGAAATCCAAAGTTTACAGGAGATATCAAGGAAATTCAGGCCAATTCAAATTTCTGAGAAAGAAATGAGAGATAATTGAAATATAAGTTCAAGCCAACCATTTTCTGTTTGTTAAAACCAGGTACCAAAGGATTCAAATCTATTTGCCCCAATGTTGATTAGTGGATCATTAGATCAAGACGGTCTTAGCCCTGTAACCTGACAAACCAACAGAAAAATTCAGCAGCTATCACAAGCGATCTTAAATATAAAGATACAAGAATGGAATTCCTTTCATCACAAGATCGAATTGTCATCATCAATGAGGGCCAAGCACAATCTAATTCAATCCAAGGTCTTTCCAATACGAGCTTCCAACACCAATCGTTTCAATCTGAAGAGAAAAACAAAAATCAAATTCATTCCAAGCAGCCAACATACACACTGCGATTAAGACAAGACTTCATCTGGAAAAAAAACATTTTAAAGTAATCATCTGTACATGGCAGGCTAAATTCAGAACCATGTTTAGAACACCTAGCATGCCAATACACTACACTAATAGCTATGGTAAAATCAAGTCAACACCTTTCTACATATAATTTATAAGGAGCACTTCCAGCCGTTGTGTGCAATACACCCTTCGCCGCCACGACCATCCCCTCATCAAATGTACCAAATGTTCAACATTGCCTCCTATCCGAAATAAAAGCCAAGTAAACAATTCAAAAGCATGCGCAAGTTAGAACCAAAGGAACACTACAAGGTTTTCACTGTTCGTCTTACCGATGAGACTGCTACTGTTTTCCATCAGAATCATCAAGGGCATTGACGGTTTTGCATCCTATATTGATTGAACGCCATACCAGCTATCTCGCAAAACCAGCAAGCAACAATCTCTTGGCATCTTTGGTTTGTCTTAGATCAACAAGTGCCTTGTAGTTGCCTACTGATACCATGCTTCCAAGAGGTTTATTCACGAAAGGATTTCCAAATGGGATACCATTTGCAGACCTGCAATGAAGCAATTTCGAATTGGCGACAGTCAATTTTCTAGAGCCATACCCAACTTCGTGCAGAGTTAAAAGAAAGAGCTTGATTTACCTGCGATCTGATTCACTTCTTTTCGCATCTTGAAATTATGTCAAGGCTGTTAAAACTATTCGAAAGTTACGGTACCGTGAGTTTCCTTGTTTAATGTCATTGTCGGCGTTGGATTTGAGTCTTCTGGTCTCTGCTTGTCCGAAGTTTGAAACTATTTCTTCAGTTGAGCTGGTAATCATTATGTCAGATTCAAAGGCTTCCAATCCACTATAGACAACGATGGTATCCTTCAACTTCAAACCTGCCAATTAAACCGATATAGTGAGCCTCACGCTTACATAAGTCCTTGCAAATACATGAAAAGAATGATGAAGCCCAGTTACTAGCAGCAGTGACACAATGACTAGTATCAAATACTGCCTTCAAAAAATGACTAGCCAAATCTACAAACCTCTGATCCTCCAGTCTGCTCTGGGTCGTTTCTTCCTAAATGTGATACATGATACACATTAATTTTAGATGGTGATTAGAACAGAAATCCACAAAAATGTGATAAGACGAAATAGAAGGATCAAGTAGAAATCAGAGGTATACCAGATGAGTCGGCAAGCGAAATCCAAGAGCCTCTTGTTGAAGAAAATAATACAACACAAGTTTGAAAATCTGCCATTTACGTCACTAAAATTATTGCCCATGGTGAGAATAGAAGGATTGAGAAACTAAGTCTTTGAGAACCAAAAGATTACCGTTTGGAGCTATGCTGTGTTGATGATCCACCAAGTTGGAAAGCCATCAAATGTGATTAAATCGTGATCAAAACCAATTCAATACGAATTCGAAAACTTTCCAAAGTCGTACAGACGTATCTACCTACAGATGGAAAGCACTTAACGCAGTAGTCACTCAAAATCAACAGCATTCAATTGGAGATTAAATTCTTAGTTTTCCTAAAGTCTATAAGAATAAGCACCATTCATACGCAGAAAGGGAGCCAAAAAAACCATTCACCATCATCAGACCAAATCACACATACTAGAAAACAATCCATCTGAATCATACGTACCAAAAAAAAAAACACAAACACACACGCATCTGCAGAGAAGAGAAATCACAAAGATCCATCCATCAATACATACATATATCACAAGACGCAGAGATTCACAACCATCACAATCAACACATCGGGAACCACCAAAACTTCATATCAACTAAACAATCCTACAGTAGACCAGACCGGACTGATCGAATCACACATACACAAAGCAATAGCATCAGAGGAAGTAGAATCGCAACACACATACATACACGAAGCGCAGAAGGGGGGAGGAATTCGTAAGCGAAGGAAGGACCAAGGACTTAACTTTGGGAGAGTCTCAGTTCGTCATCACCATCGACGTCGTCCCGGATCGCACCAGCATCTTTTTTTTTATTGCTTTACTCCATTGTAAATGTACGGTCTGAATTATAGTGAAATTGGGGTTGGGTTTTTGTGGGATTAAGGGTAGTTAGGTTTTGTTTGACCGATCGAGAGAGTTAGAGAGGATGGAGAGGAAACGGAGGCGGCGCCGCCGCCGGGGTTCAAACCCTAATTTTACTTTTTGAGAGAGAGGGAGAAGACGGAGAGAGAGAGAGTAAACGAGAGAGAGAGAGCACTCCGTTCTTTTTTTCCCTTTCATTAGTCTTTTTTATTTTAAAATTAAAACTTTTTTTATACAATCAAAAGTTAAAAACTTTTTATAATTAAAATTAAAAATCTTTTTTTTTATAATTAAGATTAAAACCTTTCGTTAA
Source organism: Lathyrus tuberosus (assembly GCA_022829125.1). Classification (NCBI taxonomy): domain Eukaryota; kingdom Viridiplantae; phylum Streptophyta; class Magnoliopsida; order Fabales; family Fabaceae; genus Lathyrus; species Lathyrus tuberosus. The sequence goes on from JALAZF010000251.1 coordinate 8,246,288, forward strand.
TAATTTAATTTAAGACTTTTATAATAATAATTCAATTTAAAACCTTTTTTAATAATAATTAATTTAAACTTTTTATAATAATTAATCTAATTTCCTTTTTTAATAAAATTAAAACTTTCTCTTTAATAATTAATTTAAAACCTTTTCTTTTATGATAATGATTAAAATCAAATTTCTTTAATAATAATTAAAATTAAACTTCTATTGGTAATTAATTTTAAAATTTTTATAATAATAATTAATCTAACTTTTTTAATATCAGTTAATTAAACCTTTTTTATAATAATCAATTCAAACCTTTTTTAGTTAAAATAAAACTTTCGTAAAATAATTTAACATTAAAACTTTTATATAATCCTTCATTTCTTTAAAATCTAAAATTGAAATAACAAAGAGAACCCCCTTTTATAATTAATTAATTGTAATTTTTTTTTAACTTTAACCTTTCTCAATAATAATAATCTCTAGCATAATTTCCTAATTAAAGTAAATAAGACTAAAACTCAAACTCTTTCCTCGATAAATCATCCCCGATTAGAAAACCTCTCGCTTAGTCATAAGTCCGTGAGCGTCCGATTGTTTTGCCTTATCTGCTTGATTGTTTTTTTCTTATCTGATTTATGTTTCTGCTTTAAACCCTTTTCAAAAATATAAAAATCCTCGATCCAACGTCGAGCCAATTTTCTACCTATGTAAGTCGATCGCCTTAGGGTATCGCATTCGACCTTTTGATCACAGGACACAAGTCTAGCATCACTTTGCTAGCACCTTCGCCTAAATAATATAATTAACCGCATAAAATATCCAAGGGAAAATCCCATGCATGATGACCATGTTATTGTGCATGGTGCATATCATTAGCATCTCATAATCGACACCCTTAAGTTAAGGCTATTAGACAACTTAGGATAGACTTCCTAGGTTAGTCCCCCTACAATTTTGATTTTTCAAATCAAACTTTAGCCCACCTAATTCTCCACACAAGAGAATTAGATGTTAATAATCTCAAAGAAGGGACATACAATCCCATACCCCACAAACACAAACATTTTCAAAGAACTGTGGTGGTTTTCTTAAGATGATGACTCATCTTCCTCTCCTAAACCTTTAAACATTTAGTACCCTTAATAATAAGGAACTACAGGTGCTCTGATTCCCTCCTGACAGGATATGTAGGCACAAGATGCAATATCTTGTCGAGCACACTTAGGATTAAAAATAATAAATCACCTACCCTTAAACCCTTAGCAAACAAACAGATAACAGATAATATAAAAATATAATCAAGAGGTTCCTGTAGAGTACTACAGATATCTAGGATGCTAAAACCTTCCCTAGGTATAACCAACTCCCGAACTTAGAATCTCAAGTGCATTTGCATTGCATTGTGGGTATTCGGTCTTTCTCCCTTCCCTTGGATAAAATCAAAGACGTTGGTGACATTAAAAAATGTGATCCTAGTTAACAAATAACTATGGTATCCAATTTTCACCGCGACAGAAATGGCGACTTCACTGGGGACTCTCATAAGAGGGTTCCCCCTAACTTGATCTTTTTTTATCTGTTATGTATATTTGTTTTGCTGTTTGGAGGAATTCTTGAGTGGTGAGGAGTCCTAGACCCGGACTGGAGTGAATTATAGGAGATGATATGGTCAAGGGTACTTTGACGGAGTCGATTCCTAAAAAGTCGAATTGAGAAAATCATCGCTCAGTTTAGGTTCTTTTGAACTTAATATTGTTTGAACGAGTTCATTCGTGAAAACGGTATTAACTTCGACCAAGAACCCTTAAGACTGAGGACCGTAGCACCTTTAACCCCACTTGGCCTTTTAGAATGTAGTGCGGTGACTATGCGGGAGTCTATTTCCAAATAGTTGTCACGCGATACTACACTCGGACGAGATCCTCTTGAGAATATTATTGAATACCAAGTGATTTGGGAAGTCGATAATATCCGAAAGATGGGTCGTAGACTCTGGGAAATTTTTAGAACCCGTTCGGCAGGTACATCTGAAACCATACTACCTTATGGGATGGGTAGACCTTGACTCCATTCATGCTCCTTTGAACCTAGGACCCTTGTTTGTTTATTTGCTTATGTGTGTTATGTGCTTTGTCTTTGTGTTTGCATCCATGCATCCATTAGCATCATGTCATAAAGATTCATGGAACTTAGTCTCATTTGTAAACATCATAGGATATCATGGACTTTAAAATAAAAAAACGTTGAAGTGCACTTACGATAGTCATAACTTGGATGATCTAAGGGGACTGAGGACTTTACTGGAAAATGAAGAAAAGTTCAAGACAAGATAAAAAGCTATTATCTCCAATTCATGAGGACTAGTTTATGACTAATTATGAAGAATATTCTTAGCTGACCAAGTTACTATTTCAGGACAAATGTTCATTTCCTATCTTAGGTTCATATTCAAGCTAAGATAACTACAAAAGAGGATATATTAGATAGAAGCTATTTCTTGCAAAGAAAAGCCTAAAGACGTTTTAATCCTCAATCAACACTTATAGGAAGAAGCTCAATTGGAAGTAAAGGTCAAAGAAGACCGTGGGAGGAGTCTCCTTAGATCCATCATTTTTTGTCATGACTTTTGAAAAGTGTACCGACACGTTGTAAACAATTTTGTAATAAATATTCCAATACTAATAGTTGTAACCGTTTTATAAAAAAAAATGAGTCTTTTGATATTCCTTGATGATTATAAATAGCTGAGTTCCCTGAATCTTGTTGCATCATATGCATCATTTGCATTTGCATATGTCTTTTCTCTACCTCAGCTTATCCAGTCCTATCTTTGTGTCGCTCAGCTGATCTTCTGGCATTCGCATCGGACTTGAAGTAGTTACTAGGGATAATGGATGGAACACAAAATATGGATCCCATGTCAAGCTTCAGAGTGATGACTAACCCGATGTACGGTTTTCATATTGACGACAATGCTCCACAAGTGGACGTTCCTACTCAATCTCAGCCTGTGCAAAATAACCTGGTTGGTCAAGTTAATGAAAGAGATTCCCGCTTTCCAAGGCATATGCCAAATTCTCAAAATGCCCGTCCTGTGACAACTGTGAATGATCCTAGATTGGGAGAAATTGAAAAAGGATTTCGTGACCTCCAAGAACAAGTGAAGATGCTGAAAGGACTTAACGCATCTGGTCTTAAGGCTCCTAACTTGTGTCTAGTTCTGGGCGTGGTTTTTCCTTCGAAGTTCAAAATGCCTACCTTCGAAGTATACAAGGGTGTTAGTTGTCCAAGGTACCATTTGATGATGTTTTGTCGAAAGATGACCACTTATGTCGACAATGACAAGCTAATGATTCACTGTTTTCAAGAAAGTTTATCTGGGGCATCCTTGATGTGGTATATGAAGCTAGAAAGGAACCGTATTCAGTCTTGGGAAGACTTAGCTGACGCTTTTATGAAGCAATACAATTACAATGTGGACATGGCTCCAGACAGTGATCAATTGATGAGCATGAGTCAGAAAGACAACGAGTCCTTCAGGGAATATGCACAACGGTGGAAAGAATTGGCAGTCCAAGTTCAGCCACCACTTCAAGAGAAGGAGTTATCCAAGATGTTTCTAAAGACACTGTCAGACTCTTATTATGTCAGAATGATAGGCGTTGTGCCATTAGAGTTCTCTAAAATTGTCGAAGTCGGAGTAAACATCGAGAACGCATTCAAAAGTGGGAAAATTAAAGACGTCTCAAATAGACAAGTTGATGGAAAGGAATCCATTGGTGATTCTCAAAGGGAAAGAAATGTTGAAGTTAATGCAATTCTGGATTCTCCTCAGACTTTGGAAGCTCCAGTTCTGGTGCCTTATCACAAACGTCGGTATACAGGTCCTGTTCAGTGCCAGCAATCACTACCTCATGGACGTTCGTACAAACGACAAAGGTTGACTCATCAGGATCAACGTCAGAATCGACAAGTTCAGAACCTGAATCATCAGAATCAACGTCAGGATCAACAGGGACCTCTGAATAGCCCAGAAGGAAAGACCCATTGGTTTGACCTAATACCAATGACTTACAGTCAATTGTGGTCTCACTTTGCCCGAAACTCAGTAATGGCACCCAGAAAGACTAGAGTCATGAAATCTCGCCCGCCTTGGTTCAATCCAGATACCAGTTGTGAATTTCATGACGGAGTGTTGGGGCATTCGATTGAAGGTTGTAAAGTTTTCCAAGAAAAGGTTCAAGAAATGATTGACGATGAAGTTTTGACCTTCAAGAGAGGAATCCCAGTTATAAATGGAACACCGTTACACTGAGGGATGTGAAGAATCAAGAAGTCCTTTCAAGCCAGTAGGGCTAAGAGCAGAGTTTACTCCCAAGTCCATTAAGCCGCTTATTCATTTGCTTGCATCTTATTGTTATTTCTTTGATTATGAGCATGTTTTTCATGTAAGAATTTGTTATTTTGAATAATTAATGCAATGATAATGTTTGTCTTGAAGAAACCCATTTGTTTCACTCATCAAAATGTTTTCTCTATTTTATAATGCCGATGCTACCCAATCTCTCGCCTTGGCAGAGAATTTGAACAGAGGATGATGAAATCAAACACGAGATCTCTTATCGTATGGTTTTGAATAAAACTCTGCTAGTGATATAAGGCATTGTTTCAAATCCCTAAACACTGGAGACATAAGGAGATAGACCCTCGTTAACCCTTCTTGAGCCTTTGAAGTAGGAGTTTTCTTCTTCCGAACCAAAAATCCCTCATTCTTAACCTGGGGCAGGGTAATTTTAAAAAAAAATGGAGTAAAATATCACGAAGATTGGGTGGGCACAAACAAACTTTGAGCCTTATATCCTTTGTTTCTTAAACCGTGAACCAAACCACGATACAACCCTCAAAAGACCTAGTTGAAGCAGGGTTTGTTTCAAAAGCATACTCATTGAGACATCGTTTCCTGACTCCCATGAGCTATGCTCAAATTCATGCTGGCATTATAAAATCGGTAATTCAATCACAAAAATATTTTTAAATAAAATTTCGAGACAAACATACGTTGCATTATCTGTTTCAGAATTAACATTTTCTACTTGCTAACATTGCTTGACATCGTAGAAATTAACATACGTGTGCCATTGATGAGCTAAAATTTAGTACTGTTTCAAGGAGATGATAGTACCCAGGGGCACGTCACCTGGAGACCTTGCTGAGCAGGGGCAAGTTATTTCCCAGCTGTTTCTTTCGCTGTTTGACCCCAAGGGGCAAGTTTGAAGACTCAGAACACCGTCCGTTTGAAGCAGTTACGTCGAGATTTGATAAATCTCTCCAAATTCGAAGACTCAGTTATACAAGATATAGTCGATCTGGGCCAATTACGTCGAGATTCGACGAATCTCTCCAAGAGTTTGAAGATATTTGAACAGTTGGATGCCAAGTTTTCTGTAAAATCCTCTTGGAATGACTTCTTCTCAAAAAACCAAGTGATCTGGGGCATTTGAGAAGTGAAGATTGCTTCTCATCCACAACAATTGTTGTTCAAAATGGCGACTACCAAGCAGTTCATCAATGCAGAACCACATCAGTCTCACAATATTCTTTACCCAAAGAGCTTCTATCCCAAATAATGTGGCAACTCCCCAGTAAGTTTTACTTCAGATGGTTGCGACTATTCCCCGGTAAACCTCTACTTCAAGAAGTTATGGCACGTTTGACGCAAGATTTCCGCAGTCGACAATCTAAGAACCCTCAGAGGATTTTCTTACAACTTCAACTTTTCCCCAGCGAAGCGAGTGTTTATTTCACTCCTCATTGGACTTTCTCACTATCTCAATCTTCTCTAGCAAAGCGGATGTTTATTTCATCCCCTAGAAGTTTTATCTCCGACATTTTCAACTATTATCGATTCCAGTTTCCCCGATGAAGTGGATATTTATTTTATCCAGTTACAACTCTCATTCAGACTACGTCAGTTCACAGTGGATATTTATTTTATCCCCCAGGAGGTCTTTTTGATCATGAGTTTGATTCGTTCCCAGTGAATCTTTCTCATCCCCAGCAGAGTAGCAAAATTCATCTTGACAATCCTAGGTGAAATCATGATGTCATCCCTAAGTGGAGTGCTCTCTTTTCCCCCAGAGTTGAAGCTTTTGAAGCAGGACATGTTCCCCTATATGGCTTTCCATTCATCCCCAATGATGCTTCTTATATTACAAAGATTGGCCGAGTATTCGTATCGAGATGCTTGTCTTCGTCTCCAGTTTGCTTCTTGTCGTTGTTTTGTCAGCATAAGCATAAGCATAGCATGACATTCTTTCATGTAGATTCATGGCATTTGCGCATTTTGCATCTTGCATCTTTGTGTTTGTTTGTCTGTTTCTTTCACTTTGGTTGCGCTTATCTCCAAGTGACTGGGTTTGTGTGCTCCCTCCAAGTAGAATCGTCAACCCTAAGCAGAAAAACACATCCTTTCTAATTCCCCACTGAGTTCAATCCTCGTGGAAGATGGTTGCTTTAGTTTTCTTTTCCATTTTTGGATAAAGATAAACCCTTTGAGTTCATTCCTCAATGGATGGAGTCTTGCTTGACCGTTTCTCTTCAGTTATTTCCTGAATTGAATTTTGGTCCCTCGCAATCACAAATTTCGGATATCTCAAGGCTTTGATTATAGACTGAGCGTGCATTTATTTTGCACTGTGTCTCCCCAAGAAGAGTTTATTTGAAGATCTCTATGGAGGACAGAAGTTATTTCTCCGGCAGTATTATGGGATTTAAACCCAGACAACAAGTGGTAGTTCTTTATTTGAGCTCAGTTTTCTATTCGGATGACAAATGACAGTCTCCTCAAGACAGTTCGTCTATCCTTTATGAAGTTATCAAGGTTATCAACTATTGAAGACTTTCCAAGTATTCTCTTTATTTGAGAATCTCTATTACAAGAATTTTACTTACTTCAACGAATTTTCGACTACAACAATATTACTTCACAGTGGTATTCTCCCCAGTGAGTCCACGATTTAATTTGCTTCCATCACATGGCATCTCTTCGAGAAGTTTGGTGAAGATTCAAATGATCTTACTCTTTATTTGAGAAGACATATTTTACAAGTCAGCCGGCCCACATCTCTTTTGAAGATCCCCGGTGAAGCTTCCAGGATCTCGACAATAGATTCCTTGGTTTATTTCAAATTTTGACAAACAGTCATTTCTTTCCAGGATCTCGGCAGTAGATTCCCTGGTTTATTTGAAACTTCCACAAACAGTCGTTTATTTCCCTAGTTATTCTCGGCAGTAGATTTCCAGAAGACCTCGGCAGTAGGTATTTCCCAGGTTATTCTCGGCAGTAGATTTCCAGAAGACCTCGGCAGTAGGTATCTCATTTTACTTTCCTGGTTATTCTCGGAAGTAGATTTCCAGAAGACCTCGGCAGTAGGTATCTCATTTTATTTTCTCTGGTTATTCTCGGTAGTAGATTTCCATTTTATTTTCTCTGGTTATTCTCGGCAGTAGATTTCCAGAAGACCTCGGCAGTAGGTATCTGTAGCGAGCGATTTTGGACGCGGTTCTTAAGCGCTGTTCGCTCTCTGCGGTTTGAGCTTAAACTACAAGTCGATTCATTTTTTATCCTATTGTGAGCTGAATAAGGAAGGGAAATAGATGTCTCCAATTAACCCTGCTTTGCATACTGAGTTTAAACAGCGGTCTGTTAGGTTACGGATGCTATCAATGTGGGGGGCCTTGTACTGGTTATTTGTATTTTCGCCAGTACTGTTTTCTTTCTTTTTTTTTACCTGGGCAGAAGGTTTCTGGCGGGGAACAAGGATTAGGATGTTAGGACTGATGCTCTTGAAATACTGCTTTTAATTGATGGAGATATGGGATTTGGTTTTTTTGTTGATTGCGCTCGCTAAGATCTTTTCTTTCGATCTTATGCCTACGTATTCCCGTTTACCGAAACAGGGAAATCAGAGCGTTCGTAGTTCCTCCTATTCTATGGGAGGAAATAGGTGTTTTGGTGTCTTGTTTAAAGCCCAAGACGTGAAGCAAAAGGTGATTTGTATCTTGTTTAAAGCCCAAGATGTGAAGCTAAAAGGTCTATTTGTATCTTGTTCAAAGCCCAAGACGTGAAGCTGAAAGACCTCGACTTTAGAGAGAAATTGTCATCTCTAAAGAGGGGGAAGGAGAATTACTTTAACTGGGATACGCGGATCCGAGCAATGCCATAATTTCCGAAGAAAGGGTTTTAACCTGAAGGAGAAGACTTTAACTCAGTGTAAAGCAATGCCATCTTTCCTTAGGAATTTCTCATGCTAAAAGAGGGACAGTGGCATGGATAGAGATGATCCAGAGGCTTGCCGCTTACAGCGATTAGATGAAAGGAAAGGAGTTGTTGATGTTTGTGTACTGTGAACGAGGCACAACTTTGATGCTAAAAGGTTAATTAGATCAACCAGTGGTTTTCTTATACAAAGCCTAAGAGGAGGCTAATTTCCGCTAGGAAAATCATTATACAAAGCCTAAGAGGAGGCTATTTTGTGTCTCGTACAAAGCCCGAGAGAGAGGCTAAAAGATTTTGACCCGACGATGGAGTCTTTTGGTATCTCGTATAAAGCCCGAGATGGAGGCTATTGTTTGTTTGACTCTACGAGGGAGTCTTTGTGTCTCGTACGAAGCCCGAGATAGAGGCTAAAAGTTTGACTCAACAAGAGAGTCTTTGATACTCAACAAGAGAGTGTTTTTGTATCTCGTACGAAGCCCGAGATGGAGGCTAAAGGTTTGTTTCAGTTGAGTGACAGATCCAATATACTGATTTTAAAAGAGAAAATCAATTCTTATATGAGCATCACTGTACTCATGGATTTGATTTGAGGATCAGGGATATTTCCTTTTCTTTGAGGAAACGGGAAATCCAAAGGGTATTGAGATTGTCCGAGTCTGCGGGTTTCCTTCCTATTTAACGAAGGGGTCACTTGAGAATGTCTTTGAGACTCAAGGAAGTTAGACTGTCCGTGTCTAGAGTTTTATCTTTCGTACTATGCTTTGAGAAACAGTAGTAGACTCTATGAAAGGACTGTTCTATGAGGATGACTAGGTTCTGTTCCTATACCTCTAGGAGGTCGTCGGGACAATTTGTACGAAGCCCAAGAGGAGGCTGGAAACTTTTAAGAAGCCGACGGGTCCTTGTACGAAGCCCAAAAGGAGGCTATCATTCCCGAAGGAAGAGATCATTATACGAAGCCTAAGAGGAGGCTGTGAATACTTCTAAGAAGCCGTAGAGTCCTTGAATAATGCCCAAGAGGAGGCCGATGCTTTTAAGAAGCCCGTGGGTCTATCATCTCCTTTCCAATAGGAGAGATAACTCTTTTAAAGATAAAAACCACTGGTAAACGTGCGAGGTTTACTATCCAGCGACTTTTAGCTTTTAAAGAGGGTTCCTTAGTTAAGGTCCAAGATTATGACCGTAGTGGGTACCCAAACCCCGAGACATTCAAGGCAAGCTATCCACAAGGAATAGATCAAGTCAGGAAAGTTCGAGAATTTGGAAGAAACTCAAAGATGCCATTCACGGAGAATACATTCATCTTGGGGAGTAGAGCTTCTTGACGATTCCTAAGGAGGACAGCTGAAGAGAAGACTGTATCTGGTGCTCCTATTGGGGATCTAGGCGTCTATTTCTACGAATAAATGAAACGGTGTCACCTAGTTCTAGACGTAGTTGCCGGGGAAACTCGAAATATCTATACTATTATTACACAGTAGATATGAGTTTATGAAAGGAGACTTACAGTGAGCAGCCCCACAATACAGTTTATAATATGAAAGCAGTAAATGAAAGCGATAACCACTTACTCGGTTGTAGTGCTTCCATGCTGTTTGGTTAGTTGTTCAACAAAGAAAGATTGAAAACAACAGTATATTCAAAATCAAAGGAGAAAGTGCTTTGAAAAAGAAAGATTTGGGGCTTACAGCTCAAGGAGAGGCCCAGGGTTTTATCAGTGAGCACACTGTTTGACTTTGTACAGCGGGACTTATACAAGTGACTGGGGCCCAAAAAGGTTTTCTGTACAAAGGGATGAGTCTTACACTCTCTCAAGAGGCCCAAAAAGGTTTAAAGGAAAAAGAGTGGGGCTTATAACACGAGGGTAGGCCCAAATGATTTTTCGTTTAAAAATGGCGATCGTGCCGAGGTTTTCTTTTAACGCAGAGGGACTTATACAATAAGTGAGGCCTAAAATGTTTTGGTTAAAAGGGGGATTGGGTCTTACACTCTAATAGAGGCCCAAAGTGTTTTGAATGGGTCTTATAGCACAAGGAGAGGCCCAGATGATTTTTATTTTTAAACGGGCGACGATCGCGCCGTTTACTTGTACAGAGGGACTTATACAATGAGTGAGGCCCAAAAGGTTTTTGTACAAGGGGGGATGGCTCTTACACTCTCTCAAGAGGCCCAAAGAGTTTTGAAAATGATTTATGAGGGTTGAATTAATCCAAAACCCTAATTTGTTTTCAAAATGTATTTAATTGAATAAAAATTCAATTAAAATGATCAAAAATTGTTTAACACATGGAAAACAAATTGTGATCTTGGATTAATGCTTCAAAAATTAAGTATTGACCTACAAAATAATTAGAAAGCATTAAAAGTTGCAAAATCAATGTAGAAAAAATATTTAAAATGCCAAAAACAATCAAAATATTAATTCTTTACAAAAATATCAATTATATGAAATAAATAATATTTTTGGGATTTTTTGTGAAAATAAAATATTTTAACATTTTTGTGAATTATTAAAAAAAGAATCAACTCAAAATCATTAAAACTCAGAGAGAAATTAATTTTTGAATCAATTAAACAAAATCACAAAATTCAAATATTTGAATATATGAAAAATGGCGTCAAGAACAGCTGAAGAACACGCGCGTGTTCTTGGTTTCTCAGATTTGCATTTTCTATCCAATCTCCATGAATACGTAATCATATCATGTAATCCACATATCATTATGCTCGTCTCAACCTCACGATCATGTCTATGTACTTTAATTTCATTTAAATTAAACATACAACAAGAAATCACGAAGAGACCTCAAGAACCCTAGTTTCTGCATGAAGGCTATGATTTTTGATACACGATTCAAACAATGCAATTAATTGAGGGAAAACATTCCATGCATGATTATGAACATATGGCCAAATTATTGTGCGAGGAAATATGCATAGATTGAGAGATGACCAAGTATGTGCTTACCTCCAAGTCGTGACAGCAAGTTCAAAGTGATTTTTGATTTGGAGGTGTTACAGATGAGTGGTGATGATCTGAACAGCTTCCCTACACCCTATGGATTGTGTTTGGATGGTTGGACTTGATTGAAATTGGCTGGATCATTTTGTGGTACCTCAGCTGCACTTTGGTTAAAACCTTGAGCAACCAGCTGGTGATTTTGTGAAATTGATGTTTCAGAAGTAATCTAAGTGTTTGATCAGCTCATATGTGATGTATGTGAGGTGTGTGAGTGATTGGTTTGATTGGAATTGCTCTCAAACTCAAAACCCGATAGTGACTTGCCTTAGAAGGAAAAATTGGAGTGAAAGAAGAGATTTTGAGGAAAGCATCTGTTAGATGGCTTTGGTGTACTCAAACTGACCACAATTGAGCTCTATTTATAGTAGAGCAAGTTTGTTTTGCAAGGAATAGTGCATGGCAGCTGGTAAGTAGGTTTGGCCAATGTTGGCAAATGAAAATCCAAGTCTCCTCTAGCCATTGACTAGAGGTTAGGGCACAGAGCTTTGGTTCCCTTGGTCTTGGATAAGTCTTGACTGATTTCAGATGAGAATGGCTCAGTCCATGCCACCTTGATGGTTCCATTGAATGCCTCATTCCAAATTTGAAGTCTTGTCCCTATTTTGGCCATTCTAGGTTCAACATGCTATTTCTTGTTCCATGGACTTTGGAGGCTTGGCTCAGTGATTGTCCCCTTTAGATTCAATCCTCTGAGGTGTCCAAGTGGATAGGAGCAATTGAATTTGGCTGATTTTGGCAAATCGACCAAAGTTGCAAATTCTGCCTTGCCTTGACAGATTTCAGTAAGGCAACTTGGCAATGTTGTATCTCATGGTGTAGGTTGAATTTGGCAATGTTCTTGGCCATTTTGGAAAGCTCTTACATGATACAACAACTGTTTGAACAAGTTTGGTTTTGATCTCTTTTGATTCCAAGTGAAAAATCCCCCTACATTTGGCAAAAAGTGAGGCAGAATCTGACTTAGTGAAAATTTCACTAAGTGTTGGAAAAAGTGACATTTTCACTTTTCAGCCACTTTGATCACTCCATAACTCAAAATCCTTAATGAATTGAAATGACTTGTAGTTGAAGTTTTTGTAGGTGATAATGAGGGCTACAAATCCATCTTTGGATGAGAAAAAATGGCCTTGTGGTTTAGGAGTTATGGTCCTCCAAAGTTGGTACCTTTGCCACTTTATTTTTAACTTAGAAAAATTTCTAAGTTTTATGGTTACCCCTTTTACAAGTTATCTCACTTTTCTTGATTTTTCTTGATGAATGATGATTCAAATCATACATTAACATAATTTTAGGGTTAAAAATCCATTTTGGTGAAAAATCTCAAAAAGTCAAAGTTGACTTTTGTGCACAGTTGACTTTTTATCAGATGAATTCCAAACTGTGCAATTCTTCAGGAAATCATGTCCTTGACCTAAATCAAACTTGATGGACATGTTCCATGGGTGTCATAGGGTATATTCAATCATGTATTAGGGTTTGGGAGCATGTCCTGGTCAAAAGTCAAAGTTACAGTTGACTTTTCCCTTAAAACCCTAATTGTGGTGCAGATGAAATTGAGACTTGTTGCCCAAGCTTCTTGGATTAATCCATTGTTCCAAATGGATCAATATGGTATATTAGAGACCCTCAAATCATCTCTTGAGATCTTGGCTCATGGTTTGTCCCAAAAGTCAACTTAGGGGTGAATTAGGTCAAGAAACCCTAATTCCTGATTTTTGATGAATGCATCCCCTGAGGCAAAATTGACTTGATGCATGGGTTCATGAGGTTCCATGAAGTATATTAGGTTATGTTTTGGATCATTGCCTTGTGCCCAGATAAAAATTTCCATCTGGAGGCCCTGGTCGACCAAAACCCTAATTTGGTGACACTGTCGATCTTGAGACTTGATCCACCTAGAAGGGAGCAGCCTTGTGCTTAATCCTTGAAGTGGGAGTCCTTTTTGATCCATTGTGGATGTTTAAGAGATTAGACAAGTTGAGGATCATGTCATTTCTTGATTGATCCTTTGTCTAAGCACTCAGAGAGGGCTTGAAACCCTAATTTTGATTGTATTGGATGCTCACCCATCTTTGGGGAGACTGATGAAGCATGATGGTTCATCCATATTGTGATGATGATTTTCACAATGATGGGAAATCTAAGTGGTCAAAATTTGGGGTATTACAGATGCCCCTATTTAATCTTCTTGGACCCGAAGGTGTGAATGACGAAGGGATTCGGGCATTCGGGGTGCAAGAGGATTAAATATCGGAATATCCGAAATTTTGATGGTGGTTATGAATGGTAGCTTACGCATTCATCTTCTTTAGCTAAGCAATGATGCTTAGAAAAGGTAAACTTCCCCTCGATCCTGGTTTTCAGCCAAGGAACTGGTCTCAGTTTTCTTTTGAAATAAACCTCCCCTCGTTCTTGGTTTCCTACCTAGGAACTGGTCTTAGTTTCTGATATAAACTTCCCCTCGATCCTGGTTTCTTACCAAGGAACTGGTCTCAGTCTCTTTTGTCAACTTCCCCTCGATCCTGATTTCCTACCAAGGAACTGGTCTCAGTCTCTTTTGAAATAAACTTCCCCTCGATCCTGGTTTCCTACCAAGGAACTGGTCTTAGTTTCTGATATAAACTTCCCCTCGATCCTGGTTTTCTACCAAGGAACTGGTCTAAGTTTCTTTTGTCAATAAACTTTATTGACAAGGGACGCTATGCGTAGCGGCTTTCCTTCAAACTTCTCACCGAATTTTCCTGGGGAGATGCCATTTGAGTGGGAAAAGATTTGATGTCAGACTTGCTGGGGAACCCATTCGTCTGAATTGTAGAGGTACACAAACTTCTCTATTTTGGAGACGCCATTTGTCGATTCTACTGGGGAAAGCGAGTCTCTTGAGAGACTGTTTTCGTTTGGGGGCTTACATCATACTTTTCTCGGGATCTTTCCGGAGAAACGCCATATGATGGGATCCAATTTTGAGTTACCAATGACCTTCTCATCAGTGGTTTTTCGGGGAAATACTGATGTACTGCCGAATCTCTGTTTAAGAGGCTTTCTCTGGGGATTTTCCTTAATCCGGGAAAGCGAGGATATCATCTTCAATGGTGAAGAGTGACATATGTTGAAGGTTCTCTGATCTTTCAGAGGTTCAAGTTATCAAAGTGGCCAAGGGCCGACTCTGATCTAAAGATACACTGGTGGCGAGATTGTGCAGACGCAACACTTCTTGACGAGGAAAGAACTGACAAACTCGATTGAGAAAACTGTTTATCACTAGGGGATAAGACCGGCTAGAGTGATAACGATGCAATATGAAATGTAAATGCAAATAAAAAATGCATGAAGTACGTATGTATATGCTGACAAAACTGACGCGACATACAGACTAATGGATGAACACAATTGGATACTCGGCCATCGCGGGGAGAAGAAGTACCGTTGGTTCAAAATAGCAATTCCACCTTGCTTAGGAGAAATAGTCCACGCGGGGAGCTATGTCGATCGGGCTTAGGAGATGAGACCTCGGCCGAGGGTATCAGACGGGAAAACCGCATCTGATACAGTTGATCCTTCATTCAGGCGCACTGGCTTAGAAGAAGTACTTTGATTCTGCACTTTGAAGTCTGCTTACTTCGGGAGAAGCGATCGATGTTCTTCTGATGTTCAACAGTCAAAAGAAATGCCATCTTTAATTTAAAAGCAAAAAAAGTTTTAACAATTAAATTTATTTTTGTTTCGTTTCAAGAATCGTTGATTAAGTTTAAACAATGTCGTTCTGTAAAGCTAAAACAAGTAAAGAATTACAAACAAAAGCACAAGGGCTCAAATTTTATTGATAAGATGGAGATCAGCCAAACGCGTGATTCCAAAGAGTATATACAAAGTTAGAAAATGGTAATTTACAGGGAAAAGGGCTACGTTGAAACATAACGACCACTATCCTTCTACCAACTTTGAATTCGGGATATCCTGAGCTTCTGTCGAAGATGACCTTGACTGGAGTTTTCCTGACGGATGATGATGCAACTGCTGCTGAGGGACTTGCCTCTGTTGAACATAGTTACTTGCCATTATCCCTAACTTTTGCCTGGATTGTACTATGAGATTTCCAATCCATCGGGATGATTTTTTTCATGTCTCTAACTTTTGCCTGGACCGCCCTTTCGGGTTTTCAATCCACCGAGACATTTTTTTTTTAGTTTTAGGCGAAGTATTTCTTGACTACATCAACATTCGTGGGGTAGGCAAATTCCTCTCCGTCCATGGTTGCAAGTCTCAAGGCGCCTCCTGAGAAAGTTTTCGTGACCACATAGGGGCCATCATAATTTGGGGTCCATTTGCCCCGAGAATCAGTGAGAAATGATTGTATCTTCTTGAGCACGAGGTCTCCTTTTCTGAAAACACGAGGTCGGACCTTTTTGTCGAACGCCTTTTTCATTCTTTGCTGATACAACTGACCGTGACATAGTGCCGTGATTCGTTTTTCCTCGATCAGATTCAATTCGTCGTGTCGACTTTGACACCATTCAGCTTCGGTGAGCTTAGCTTCCATCAATACCCGGGTTGATGGGATCTCTACTTCTATGGGGAGAACTGCCTCCATGCCATATACTAGAGAGAAAGGGGTTGCCCCTGTTGAAGTGCGGATAGATGTTCGATAACCGTGAAGAGCAAAGGGTAGCATTTCGTGCCAATCTTTATAGGTTACAACCATCTTTTGAACAATCTTCTTGATATTCTTGTTAGCCGCTTCTACCGCTCCGTTCATCTTGGGTCGGTAGGGAGATGAGTTATGGTGTTCGATCTTGAACTCTGCACACAACTCTTTCATCATCTTGTTGTTCAAGTTAGATCCATTATCAGTAATGATCTCGCTTGGAACACCATAACGGCAGATGATATTGTTTTTGATAAATCGGACCACCACTTGTCGGGTTACATTGGTGAATGACGCTGCTTCGACCCACTTGGTGAAATAATCAATGGCTACCAGGATGAACCGATGTCCGTTTGAAGCCTTGGGCTCAATCATACCAATCATGTCGATTCCCCATATGGAAAAAGGCCACGGGGAAGAAAGAACTTTGAGATGTGATGGCGGTACATGAATTTTGTCGGAGTATATCTGACACTTGTGACACCTCCTCATGTACTTGTAGCAGTCGGATTCCATTGTCAACCAATAGTACCCGGCCCTGATAATTTTTCTCGCTATTGTGTGTCCGTTGGCATGAGTGCCAAAGGATCCTTCATGAATTTCTTTCATGAGCATGTCTGCTTCTGGTCTGTCGACACATCGGAGCAAGACCATGTCAAAATTTCTCTTATAAAGAGTGTCACCGCTCAGGAAAAAGCTTCCAGCCAATCTTCTGAGGGTTTTCCTATCTTTTCTGAGTGTCCCAGATGGGTACTCTTGTTTCTGAAGGAAGCATTTGATATCGTGATACCAAGGTCTGTCGTCTATGACTGCTTCAATCGCGAAGATGTAAGCGGGCCGTTCAAGGCGCATGATGTCGATCTTAGGTATATCATTCCATCTACCTACACTAATCATGGAAGAGAGAGTGGCTAACGCATCAGCCATGTGATTCTCATCACGGGGGATGTGATGAAAGTCGACTCTGTTGAAGAAGGGTAACAACCTTCTTGCATAGTCTTTGTAAGGAATCAATCCTGATTGGTATGTGTTCCAATCTCCTTTTATCTGGTTAATAACCAAGGTTGAATCGCCGTATACGTCCAAGTTTTTGATCCTTAAATCAATCGCTTCTTCGAGACCCATGATACATGCTTCGTATTCGGCCTCGTTGTTCGTACATTTGAACGTAAGTCTAGCAGTGAAAGGAATGTGGGAACCCTGAGGGGTAACAATGATTGCCCCAATTCCGTTTCCATAATGATTAACTGCTCCGTCAAAGATAAGTCCCCACTGGGAACCTGGTTCTGGCCCTTCACTGGGTAGTGGTTCATCGCAGTCTTTCATCTTTAGATACATGACATCTTCGTCTGGGAAGTCAAACCCGATTGGTTCTTGATCGTCAATCGGTAAATGATCAGCTAAAATACTTCCTTTAATGGCTTTCTGAGCATGGTACTCTATGTCATATTCTGATAGTAACATCTGCCAACGGGCAATCCTTCCCGTGAGAGCAGGTTTTTCGAAAACGTACTTGATTGGATCCATTTCGGAGACCAACCAAGTAGTATGACGAATCATGTACTGGCGAAGATGTTTGGCTGCCCAAGCCAAAGCGCAACAAGTTTTCTCAAGCATTGTGTACCGAGTCTCGCAGTCGGTGAATTTCTTGCTTAGATAGTAAATGGCAGACTCTTTCCTTTTAGTTTCGTCTTGTTGGCCAAGTACACATCCCATTGAGTCCTCTAGGACTATGAGGTAAATGATCAGTGGTCTTCCTTCCACTGGAGGTGATAGAATCGGAGGATTCAACAGATATTCCTTGACACTGTCGAAGGCGGTTTGGCAATCTTCTGACCAAACGCAATCCTGGTTCTTTTTCAGTAATTTGAAAATCGGCGCACACGTGGCGGTCATAAGGAATATGAATCTGGAGATGTAGTTCAAACGTCCCAGAAATCCTCTGACTTGTTTTTCAGTTTTTGGAGAAGGCATTTCTTGAATGGCCTTGACCTTGTCAGGATCAACTTCAATTCCTTTCTGGCTGACGATGAACCCTAGTAATTTCCCCGAACGGACACCGAAGGTGCACTTGTTAGGATTCAAGCGGAGCTTGAATTTTCTTAGACGTTCGAACAATTTTGACAGATGTTCAACGTGCTCATCCTCTGTTCTTGATTTTGCAATCAAATCATCGACATATACCTTGATTTCTTTGTGTATCATGTCATGAAACAGAGTAGTCATGGCCCTTTGATAGGTTGCCCCGACATTCTTCAAACCGAACGGCATTACCTTGTAACAAAAGGTACCCCATGGGGTAATGAACAAAGTTTTCTCCATGTCTTTCGGCGCCATTTTGATCTGGTTATAGCCCGAGAATCCATCCATGAAGGAGAAAACTTTGAACTTTGCTGTGCTGTCTACCAGCATGTCAATGTGTGGTAAAGGAAAGTCGTCCTTTGGACTTGCCTTGTTTAGATCTCTGTAATCAACACACATTCTGACCTTTCCATCCTTTTTGGGAACGGGTACGATGTTGGCTAACCATTGAGGATATTCAGATGTGGCGAGGAAACCCGCGTCGATCTGTTTTCGTACCTCCTCTTTGATTTTGATGGCCATGTCCGGGTGAGTGCGTCTCAACCTTTGCTTTACTGGAGGATATTCCGATCTTAGCGGTAAGTGATGTTCCACGATGCTGGTATCCAACCCTGGCATATCCTGATATGACCAAGCGAATACATCGGGGAATTCTCTGAGAAGCTTTATCAAACTCTCTTTGGCATTTGGACTGAGCAGTGCTCCAATCCTGATTTCTTTTCTCTCTTTTTCTGAACCCAAGTTTACCGTTTCCAACGGCTCTTTGTGAGGTTCAATGGACCTTTCCTCTTGTCTGAGTAGTCGGGAGATCTCTTCTGGAATTTCGTCGTCATTTTCTTCTTCAGCCTCGAATACCGGGAACTCAAAGTTAGAAGAAGGCGTCGGATCGTATGTTTCAACGGGGTATAAAACAAGCAATCTGCATGACGTGATGATTCATGTTTAGAAGAGATAGAGAAAATGTAAGTGTGTGCAGTGTATTTATTTTACTGCTTGTTTTTATTATTGAATGTTTTTTTAGGATTACTATTTTCTGAAAAAGCAAAAAGAGAAAACAGCAATTAATGCGGAAATTACAGAACGACGTTATTTTATTAATGAACAAGTCGAATCTTGAAACTACAGCCCTATAAAACAAGACTCTGTCGCTTCGGGCAAAGCGAAGAGGGAAATTAACAGAAAACAAGCCCTATCAAAACATCCGTTTCACCTGGGCAGGGTGAAAGGTTAAAGATGACAATTACTTTGACTGATGAACGACCTTCGGAACCTCGACAGCAACCCATTGGCGGCGAACTCCTCGGTGAATCACAAAGTCTGGCACCTTCCTTGATTTGTCTTCGGAAATGACGCTGATTTCTGGTGGAGTAGGATCATTGGAATCTGTCTCCCAAGCAGAATTGTCGTAGGAGGATTCCTCTGTTGCATTTTGCATAGCATTGGTGCTCTCAGCTGTATCTCCCCATCCAGTTGACTGGATATCTTCGAGCCTGATACGAGAGCTTTCGGGAGCAGTGTACTTGACCATAAAGTCGTATCTTCCACTTGGTTGTCCCAAAGTGTCCCAAACTTCTTTGGAACTGGAGAAATCATACCTCTCGATGACGTTGACCTCAGGAAAAGCATAGTTGATGAATTCAAGTCCTGCGAACGTTGCGAATTCATCTTCATGTTGAGTAATTTCCGAATGACCTGAGTGTTGATCCCATGACATGGCGGGGACACAGGTATTCTGTTCAATGACGCTCAGCTGAGTTTCATTACTCGGCTGACTTTCTTGCCCCAAGTTTCCTGGGTAAGGCTGCCACATTGGTAGACCATCCATTGGGCCATAGTAATTGTGGTCAAAGTTGTCTTTCATCAGAGTGTCTTCCTCTAATGAATTTGGCGGAGCACGGCATCCTTCCGGATCACAATCTCCGTAGATCATTTCGACGTCTGACCTTGGTATAAATCTCGGAATTTCTGTAGGAAAGCAAAAAGGCATAGGTACCTCTTCCTGAGACATATAGCCGTCCTTTTTAAGGTAGGATTTCCATTCTTCATTTGTGTCAGAGGGATCTTCCTCATTGATAGCATGAACTGTCTGAGACACTGGGTGAAGGAAACCTCCACTGTGGAAGAGATTTTGAAGGGGATGAAGACTTTCATCGCCGGCAGTTGTATGGGTGCAGGTTATAGAAAAACCAAGACCCTTCTTTGTTTTATTGTCAATAGGAATGACAAGCTGTCCCCATCCTTTTGTATCGGTACTCTCGACCGCTTTGATAGCATCGTTGTATGAAGAAATTGAAGTTCCTTCTTCGGACTGATTGTCCTTGCTCACCGATAGTGCTTGGAACTGAGTTCCAATAACCTCCTCAGGTTCCACACAAGTAGATGATGATAGGTTACTCACAAGCAAGGCTTGTTCCCCACAAACCGTGATAAGTTGATCGTTCTTGACGAACTTTAGCTTTTGGTGGAGGGTCGAAGTGACCGCTCCAGCCTGATGTATCCAAGGTCTTCCTAATAAACAACTGTATGTTGCCCGGATGTCCATGACCTGGAAAGTGATTTGGAAAGTGTGAGGACCAATAGTTATGGGAAGATCAACTTCGCCAATAACTATTTTTCTGGATCCGTCGAATGCTTTGACGACGACCTCACTGACTCTCATCGGAGGGCCCTTGAATGATAATTGCATCAAAGTGGACTTCGGCATAACATTCAGGGCTGACCCTGTGTCTACCAGTACATTGGCTAAAGCATCGCCCTGGCAGTTAACTGTAATGTTGAGCGCCATGTTATGACGACGACCCTCTTCAGGTAATTCCTCATCACTAAATCCCAAATTATTGCAGGAAGTGATGTTAGAGACAATGCTATCGAACTGTCTGATTGTTACATCCTGTTCCACAAAGGCTTACTCCAAGACTTTCTGTAGAGCCTCTCTGTGTGCTTCTGAACTGAGTAATAGTGATAATACTGAGATCTTTGAAGGAGTCTGTAACAGTTGATCAACAATGTTATATTCACTCCTTTGGATGAGCTTTAGCATCTCATCTTTGTCTTTTGAAAAGTCGAGATTACCAGATTGACTGACTGGTGGATCAGGAATTTCCGCCTGAAGTTCCTTTTCTTTGTTGGATTCTCCAACCCCTCGGTTGAAGATTCGACCGCCCCGTGTTACACGACTGATGTCTGCAATATTCACGACGGAGGGTAATGGAATTTCCTCTCCATTTTCAACTGTTGTTGCACCGTATTTGTAAGGGATTGCCTTAGCTGATTTATACGGTAGTGACCCCGGTAGATAGATGACTATGGGAACCTTCTGATTTTTCTGACCATCATAAGTAACCTTGATCCGTTCCCGGTTGGGAACTCTAGATTTGTCAAGTAGAGGGATGATGGCAAAAACATCCCTGGTCCTGTGATGACCAGAGATCGTGACAACATCCTCAACTTGCTCGGCAAGGTAGTTCGGCGACCAAATGATGGGTCCTGAACCTGAATATGGACGAATTTCTCCATGATCGACCTGACTCTGAAGAGCTGTTCTCACAAGGTAACACCCTTGGTTACTTTCCGAACAGACGCTACAACGGTCATAGTTGTGTGGTGGCACCTGGCCACGCCCACTTTGAATACAATGTAACCTCACTAGGTTACCTTCCATTGATCGGACATCCTGACTTTGACGACGAGTAGGATTCCTGTGATTGATAATAATCTGCTGAGTATCTTCGTCCATATAGATTGGCATCCACCAGTGATTTAACAAGTGCTGGAGTGCCTCCTGGACAAGGGTACAACCTCGATCGTTTTCGCAACCCGCTTTATAGCTTTGGTAATCATGTGATATTAAGAATCCGAGTCGGACCTGCTCAGCATATAACTCTAACAGGTTGGTATCCATTACGCGGATGTCAAAGATCTGAACCATGTTGATTTGACAGGAGTTCCTATCATGGTAGTCTTGGATCCATCCAAGATCCATCTGACGCTGGAGGGCCTCTTGTATGAAAGAGCATCCCTGGTTATCTTTAGAGCAGATATCACACTGGTGATAATTATGAGGTGGCACATGGCCATATCCACTCTGTCTACAATGCATCTTGACCAAATTGGTTTTCAACAAGAGTACATCATGAATTTGATAGACATTGTTAGTCTCTTTCTCAATCAGATTGACTGCAGCTTTCTCATGTTGAGGCAGCGGGTTCGTAAGAACATTAGGATTCGTATCTTTGAAAGATATGAGCCCGCTCCTAACAAGCTTTTGCACGTCGAATTTGAAATTGAGACAAGTCTCAATGTTATGCCCTAACCTCCTTGATGATAAGGACATGTTTGATCCGCTTTAAACCAAAAAGGCGGATTTTCCGGAACTGAAAGGGGAGACTTAGTTTGAATGTGCCCCTTAGCCAGCAGTAACGGAAACAGCTCTGCGTATGTTACGGGTATAGGATCAAATCCTGGTGGCCGTATTGTACGGTTGTTGTTATATGGAGGACGAGCCTGCTGAAGAGGCTGTTGTGTCCTTTGTTGGTCAGGTTGGCTCTGCGCAACCTGAGGTTGATACATAGGAACAGGCGCGGAGCCGGTAGCAGGAGTAACAGCTGCTACTGGCTGATAACGACGCCTTTGCTTTCCGAGAGAGATATTCCCAATATCTTGCTCTTTTTTCTTAGGGAGAGCACTACCGTATTTTTTAGTACCGCTCATTGATCCAGTGTCTTTTACCAAACGTCCTTCTCGGACGGCTTCCTCAAGACGTACACCCATGCCGACCATTTCGGTGAAATCACTGGGTGCACTGGCAATCATTCGGTCATAGTAAAATGAGCTTAAGGTCTTTAAGAAGATTTTTGTCATCTCTTTTTCCTCAAGAGGTGGACAAATTTGAGCGGCAATTTCACGCCACCTTTGAGCATACTCCTTAAAGGTTTCCTTGTCCTTTTGCGACATCGATCTGAGTTGATCTCTGTCCGGTGCCATGTCCAAATTGTATTTGTATTATTGGATGAAGGCAGTACCAAGATCTCTGAATGTACTGACCGTAGTATGGTTTAAACCCATGTACCATTTGAGTGCGGCACCGGTTAAACTATCCTGGAAGTAGTGAATCAGCAGGTCCTGATTCTCCGTCTGAGCTGACATCCGCCGAGCGTACATCACCAGATGGCTCTGAGGGCAAGAGTTACCCTTGTATTTTTCAAAGTCGGACACTTAGAACTTGTGCGGGACTTTCACATTTGGGACCAAGCAGAGGTCTGCGGCGTCCTTTCCAAATAGATCCTGACCGCGAATGGCTTGCAGCTCTTTCTGCATTTCCAAGAACTCCTGGAATTCCTCCATTCTGTCAAACATAGTTTCCTTCTTACCAGAAGGTGTCTGTGGAATCTGTCCTTCCGGGACAATGTGCACCACAGGGGGTGGTACCGTGACTACGGCAGTAAGTCTTGGCGCCTCCCGAAGTTTGTAACCTTCAGGAGTCTTCAGTATGCCCCTGGCATCTTCGTTTTCCCAAAGTTTGTAACCTTCAGGCCCAGCGGCTTCTGTTGCGATTCCCTGATCTTCAGTGATCGGCGGAACATATCCTTCCGGGATATAGTTAACAGGCATGCCCCAAGGACGATCTTTTGGCATCTGATACCTAGGATCATACTTTTCTATGATGGGCATTGAGGTGATCTCTGAGATCACAGTTCTTTGTAGCTGAGCTTCTGCCATGGCTTGCATGTCGTTACGAAGCTTTCTTATATCCTCTCTCAGAGCGTCGATCTCTTCTTTCAACTCTCTGTTTTCTTCCTCAAGATCGTCCATCTTTTTCTGACGATTGGCCCGAGTATTGTACGAATGAGACAGTTTGACTCTAAAATCGAGACACAAACGTGAGATTCGTAGGTAAGGAGAATACGCGATGTGAGAATGATGAATGCAATGATTATATTAATTGTTGTTTTTTGGTTTAATCAAAATAAACTTCGACAACTAGATTGCAAATATCAAACAGTGGGGAAACCCCTTTTTATTGAAATTCAAAGGATTACAGAAATGGAAATACAGTAGATTACAAAGTGTAGAAACAGAAACCTAAACTAATGGGTCCCGAGTCCTCTCTGAGGAGAAACCGGGTGCTGATTCTGGTATCTTCCTTTTCTTTGACCGGGGCGCTTGGGCCGTTGTCGGGTTGTCATTCCTTTGCCAAGTGAAAGGAGTGAGCAAATTCCTTTGGTCATCTTGATTCTCTACAGCATGCTGCTCCAAAATTTCAATCAGAGCATCTTTCTCTTTTAGTAGTTGTTGTATTTGGATACACTCTACGTCGAGGGTGCGGTACTTGTTCTTCCAAGACCTTCTTTCCCGTTGAACTTTGTTGAGAGTAACCTGAAGCTTTTCAGTTTTCGTCATGAAGTACATGACAGATTCCCTCAGCGGAAGAATTCCGTAACGAGGATAAGGCATCTTTAGCTTGAGAGCTCTAGTTTGTACCCAATGGAGATAAGGCTCCACTGAGACACAATTTGGTTTTCCTAGAGACTCCCGTCTTTTCTTATGAACATGTTTCCAAGCGTACACTATTTCCGTCTTTAGTGCTCTGTCGTTTTCTCCTTCCTTGAAGAAAAGACCTTCCAGATGAACACCCAGTGGGATGTGTCTCATCGGGTATCCAAATTGACGGCGAACCAATACCGGATGGTAGTTGATTCCTCCTTTAGTTCCTATGAGGGGTACATTGGGGAAGTTTCCACAACAGTCAATGATTCTGACTCCCTCATAAATCCTATTACACCAATCTATATCGGAATTGGTGAGAGACATGATCTTCTGCGACCAACGTAAGACACTCTTGCAATCCCAAAAAGCAGCAGACTTGGGCAAGTGCGAGATAAACCATTTATAGAGCAAAGGTACACAGCATGTGATCTCCCCTCCGCTGTACAAATTCCCCAAGTGTACAGAATGATACGCCTCTGCGAGCAAAGTCGGCACAGGGTTTCCAATGAGAAAAACCTTAATAGCGTTGATATCGACGAAGTTATTGATGTTGGGAAACAAAAATAACCCGTAGGTGAGCAAGACAAAGATGCTTTCAAAAGCAGTCCCGTTCCCTATACTAGCGAAGTATAGAGCCTTTTTTGTCAAGAACTGGGCTGGCAAACCTTGGATGCCACCCTTAGTAATCATGTGAGTCTTGACCTCAGACTCGTCCAAATGAATTGCTCGTGCAATAGTTTGATTCTTTAGCATTTCTTCCAGTCCAGAAAATGGAGCTCGATCAGTGATATGTAAATCAGCCAGATGAGAATACTCCTCCAGCGTTGGTGCTAGCTGGTAATCCGGGAATGTGAAACAGTGATAAACCAGATCGTAGAATTGAATGAGCGCGTCCATGATCCCCTTAATCACATGGACTCTTAACAGTGGTAGCAGACCACCGTGCTTGGCTCTAAAAGCCTCAGGGTTAACGATCATCCTTGCTAACCTTCTCAAATCCCCTAGTTTTGGAACCTTGAAGGTGTACGTATGAGTTCTCCTTCTACCGAAGTCCATTAGCGTAATCCTTTTCTCTGATATTTGCAATCACAGTCTTAGTTTAATTTGAAAAACAGAGAGACTAGAAGATAAGTTTTTTGAATGTTTTAATGTTTTATTAAATGAATGCATGAATGCAGCACACAAAAACATAGAAAAAACATGGGGTCAAAGGGTCGTTGTCATGAAGTCAAGGCTCTACCCATCCCCAAAGGTTTATACTAGGGTGATTTTTGTAAATGTACTCATTATCATCAGCTCCTCCCAGGAAGGCAGACAACAAGCGGATCGCCAGCGAGTTGTGTGCAATCTTAGAGTAAGTGTCATTCATCGAGAATAGATCACCAGCCTCAAATGAGGGTAGTATCGCATAACAACTATTTCCGATAGTTTCCGCACTACGAAAGGGTTTGGCTCCTCAGCTTCTCAGACTTAACAACCGGCCCATTGGCTATAAGAGTGAATGGGTTGCGTTGGTCAGCCTCCACTGAGGTTGATGGTCGACCCTGTCGCCATCACTTATCTTAAGTGTATACTCATTCTCACCACATGCGGCATCACACGCATTCCCAGTAGCAGAAAAATAAACAAGTATAGCAATTAGGAAAAGCAGTATATATATTTGTCCTAATCATCCTTGACTTATAAAGCTAAGAATCCTAAGTTCCTGACAGAAAATGGGTTCCCCGGCAGAAGCCCCAATCTGTGGTACTCACACAAGTGAAGAGAAGGAAGATCGTGCCTAGATCTAACTTTGAAAGGCCCCACGGTGGGCGCCACTTTTCTGTTGGCGGCCACCGCCATGAAAATGACTAACCCAAGGTTTAAATTGTAAGAAAGATAGAACCGGCCCCACGGTGGGCGCCACTTTTCTGTAGCGAGCGATTTTGGACGCGGTTCTTAAGCGCTGGTCGCTCTCTGCGGTTTGAGCTTAAACTACAGGTCGATTCATTTTTTATCCTATTGTGAGCTGAATAAGGAAGGGAAATAGATGTCTCCAATTAACCCTGCTTTGCATACTGAGTTTAAACAGCGGTCTGTTAGGTTACGGATGCTATCAATGTGGGGGGCCTTGTACTGGTTATTTGTATTTTCGCCAGTACTGTTTTCTTTATTTTTTTTTACCTGGGCAGAAGGTTTCTGGCGGGGAACAAGGATTAGGATGTTAGGACTGATGCTTTTGAAATACTGCTTTTAATTGATGGAGATATGGGATTTGGTTTTTTTGTTGATTGCGCTCGCTAAGATCTTTTCTTTCGATTTTATGCCTACGTATTCCCGTTTACCGAAACAGGAAAATCAGAGCGTTCGTAGTTCCTCCTATTCTATGGGAGGAAATGGGTGTTTTGGTGTCTTGTTTAAAGCCCAAGACGTGAAGCGAAAGGTGATTTGTATCTTGTTTAAAGCCCAAGATGTGAAGCTAAAAGGTCTATTTGTGTCTTGTTCAAAGCCCAAGACGTGAAGCTGAAAGACCTCGACTTTAGAGAGAAATTGTCATCTCTAAAGAGGGGGAAGGAAAATTACTTTAACTGGGATACGCGGAGCCGAGCAATGCCATAATTTCCGAAGAAAGGGTTTTAACCTGAAGGAGAAGACTTTAAATCAGTGTAGAGCAATGCCATCTTTCCTTAGGAATTTCTCATGCTAAAAGAGGGACAGTGGCATGGATAGAGATGATCCAGAGGCTTGCCGCTTACAGCGATTAGATGAAAGGAAAGGAGTTGTTGATGTTTGTGTACTGTGAACGAGGCACAGCTTTGATGCTAAAAGGTTAATTGGATCAACCAGTGGTTTTCTTATACAAAGCCTAAGAGGAGGCTAATTTCCGCTAGGAAAATCATTATACAAAGCCTAAGAGAAGGCTATTTTGTGTCTCGTACAAAGCCCGAGAGAGAGGCTAAAAGATTTTGACCCGATGATGGAGTCTTTTGGTATCTCGTATAAAGCCCGAGATGGAGGCTATTGTTTGTTTGACTCTACGAGGGAGTCGTTGTGTCTCGTACAAAGCCCGAGATAGAGGCTAAAAGTTTGACTCAACAAGAGAGTCTTTGATACTCAACAAGAGAGTGTTTTTGTATCTCGTACGAAGCCCGAGATGGAGGCTAAAGGTTTGTTTCAGTTGAGTGACAGATCCAATATACTGATTTTAAAAGAGAAAATCAGTTCTTATATGAGCAACACTGTACTCATGGATTTGATTTGAGGATTAGGGATATTTCTTTTTCTTTGAGGAAACGGGAAATCCAAAGGGTATTGAGACTGTCCGAGTCTGCGGGTTTCCTTCCTATTTAACGAAGGGGTCACTTGAGAATGTCTTTGAGACTCAAGGAAGTTAGACTGTCCGTGTCTAGAGTTTTATCTTTCGTACTATGCTTTGAGAAACAGTAGTAGACTCTATGAAAGGACTGTTCTATGAGGATGACTAGGTTCTGTTCCTATACCTCTAGGAGGTCGTCGGGAGAATTTGTACGAAGCCCAAGAGGAGGCTGGAAACTTTTAAGAAGCCGACGGGTCCTTGTACGAAGCCCAAGAGGAGGCTATCATTCCCGAAGGAAGAGATCATTATACGAAGCCTAAGAGGAGGCTGTGAATACTTCTAAGAAGCCGTAGAGTCCTTGAATAATGCCCAAGAGGAGGCCGATGCTTTTAAGAAGCCCGTGGGTCTATCATCTCCTTTCCAATAGGAGAGATAACTCTTTTAAAGATAAAAACCACTGGTAAACGTGCGAGGTTTACTATCCAGTGACTTTTAGCTTTTAAAGAGGGTTCCTTAGTTAAGGTCCAAGATTATGACCGTAGTGGGTACCCAAACCCCGAGACATTCAAGGCAAGCTATCCATAAGGAATAGATCAAGTCAGGAAAGTTTGAGAATTTGGAAGAAACTCAAAGATGCCATTCACGGAGAATACATTCATCTTGTGGAGTAGAGCTTCTTGACGATTCCTAAGGAGGACAGCCGAAGAGAAGACTGTATCTGGTGCTCCTATTGGGGATATAGGCGTCTATTTCTACGAATAAATGAAACGGCGTCACCTAGTTCTAGACGTAGTTTCCGGGGAAACTCGAAATATCTATACTATTATTACACAGTAGATATGAGTTTATGAAAGGAGACTTACAGTGAGCAGCCCCACAATACAGTTTATAGTATGAAAGCAGTAAATGAAAGCGATAACCACTTACTCGGTTGTAGTGCTTCCATGCTGTTTGGTTAGTTGTTCAACAAAGAAAGATTGAAAACAACAGTATATTCAAAATCAAAGGAGAAAGTGCTTTGAAAAAGAAAGATTTGGGGCTTACAGCTCAAGGAGAGGCCCAGGATTTTATCAGTGAGCGCACTGTTTGACTTTGTACAGCGGGACTTATACAAGTGACTGGGGCCCAAAAAAGGTTTTCTGTACAAAGGGATGGGTCTCACACTCTCTCAAGAGGCCCAAAAAGGTTTAAAGGAAAAAGAGTGGGGCTTATAACACGAGGGTAGGCCCAAATGATTTTTCGTTTAAAAATGGCGATCGTGCCGAGGTTTTCTTTTAACGCAGAGGGACTTATACAATAAGTGAGGCCCAAAATGTTTTGGTTAAAAGGGGGATTGGGTCTTACACTCTAATAGAGGCCCAAAGTGTTTTGAATGGGTCTTATAGCTCAAGGAGAGGCCCAGATGATTTTTATTTTTAAACGGGCGACGATCGCGCCGTTTACTTGTACAGAGGGACTTATACAATGAGTGAGGCCCAAAAGGTTTTTGTACAAGGGGGGATGGGTCTTACACTCTCTCAAGAGGCCCAAAGAGTTTTGAAAATGATTTATGAGGGTTGAATTAATCCAAAACCCTAATTTGTATTCAAAATGTATTTAATTGAATAAAAATTCAATTAAAATGATCAAAAATTGTTTAACACATGGAAAACAAATTGTGATCTTGGATTAATGCTTCAAAATTAAGTATTGACCTACAAAATAATTAGAAAACATTAAAAGTTGCAAAATCAATGTAGAAAAAATATTTAAAATGCCAAAAACAATCAAAATATTAATTCTTTACAAAAATATCAATTATATGAAATAAATAATATTTTTGGGATTTTTTGTGAAAATAAAATATTTTAACATTTTTTTGAATTATTAAAAAAAGAATCAACTTAAAATCATTAAAACTCAGAGAGAAATTAATTTTTGAATCAATTAAACAAAATCACAAAATTCAAATATTTGAATATATGAAAAATGGGGCCAAGAACAGCTGAAGAACACGCGTGTGTTCTTGGTTTCTCAGATTTGCATTTTCTATCCAATCTCCATGAATACGTAATCATATCATGTAAGCCACATATCATTATGCTCGTCTTAACCTCACGATCATGTCTATGTACTTTAATTTCATTTAAATTAAACATACAACAAGAAATCACGAAGAGACCTCAAGAACCCTAATTTCTGAATGAAGGCTAGGATTTTTGATACACGATTCAAACAATGCAATTAATTGAGGGAAAACATTCCATGCATGATTATGAACATATGGCCAAATTATTGTGCGAGGAAATATGCATAGATTGAGAGATGACCAAGTATGTGCTTACCTCCAAGTCGTGACAGCAAGTTCAAAGTGATTTTTGATTTGGAGGTGTTACAGATGAGTGGTGATTATCTGAACAGCTTCCCTACACCCTATGGATTGTGTTTGGATGGTTGGACTTGATTGAAATTGGCTGGATCATTTTGTGGTACCTCAGCTGCACTTTGGTTAAAACCTTGAGCAACCAGCTGGTGATTTTGTGAAATTGATGTTTCAGAAGTAATCTAAGTGTTTGATCAGCTCATATGTGATGTATGTGAGGTGTGTGAGTGATTGGTTTGATTGGAATTGCTCTCAAACTCAAAACCCGATAGTGACTTGCCTTAGAAGGCAAAATTGGTGTGAAAGAAGAGATTTTGAGGAAAGCATCTGTTAGATGGCTTTGGTGTACTCAAACTGGCCACAATTGAGCTCTATTTATAGTAGAGCAAGTTTGTTTTGCAAGGAATAGTGCATGGCAGCTGGTAAGTAGGTTTGGCCAATGTTGGCAAATGAAAATCCAAGTCTCCTCTAGCCATTGACTAGAGGTTAGGGCACAGAGCTTTGGTTCCCTTGGTCTTGGATAAGTCTTGACTGATTTCAGATGAGAATGGCTCAGTCCATGCCACCTTGATGGTTCCATTGAATGCCTCATTCCAAATTTGAAGTTTTGTCCCTATTTTGGCCATTCTAGGTTCAACATGCTATTTCTTGTTCCATGGACTTTGGAGGTTTGGCTTAGTGATTGTCCCCTTTAGATTCAATCCTCTGAGGTGTCCAAGTGGATAGGAGCAATTGAATTTGGCTGATTTTGGCAAATCGACCAAAGTTGCAAATTCTGCCTTGCCTTGACAGATTTCAGCAAGGCAACTTGGCAATGTTGTATCTCATGGTGTAGGTTGAATTTGGCAATGTTCTTGGCCATTTTGGAAAGCTCTTACATGATACAACAACTGTTTGAACAAGTTTGGTTTTGATCTCTTTTGATTCCAAGTGAAAAATCCCCCTACATTTGGCAAAAAGTGAGGCAGAATCTGACTTAGTGAAAATTTCACTAAGTGTTGGAAAAAGTGACATTTTCACTTTTCAGCCACTTTGATCACTCCATAACTTAAAATCCTTAATGAATTGGAATGACTTGTAGTTGAAGTTTTTGTAGGTGATAATGAGGGCTACAAATCCATCTTTGGATGAGAAAAAATGGCCTTGTGGTTTAGGAGTTATGGTCCTCCAAAGTTGGTACCTTTGCCACTTTATTTTTAACTTAGAAAAATTTCTAAGTTTTATGGTTACCCCTTTTACAAGTTATCTCACTTTTCTTGATTTTTCTTGATGAATGATGATTCAAATCATACATTAACATAATTTTAGGGTTAAAAATCCATTTTGGTGAAAAATCTCAAAAAGTCAAAGTTGACTTTTGTGCACAGTTGACTTTTTATCAGATGAATTCCAAACTGTGCAATTCTTCAGGAAATCATGTCCTTGACCTAAATCAAACTTGATGGACATGTTCCATGGGTGTCATAGGGTATATTCAATCATGTATTAGGGTTTGGGAGCATGTCCTGGTCAAAAGTCAAAGTTACAGTTGACTTTTCCCTTAAAACCCTAATTGTGGTGCAGATGAAATTGAGACTTGTTGCCCAAGCTTCTTGGATTAATCCATTGTTCCAAATGGATCAATATGGTATATTAGAGACCCTCAAATCATCTCTTGAGGTCTTGGCTCATGGTTTGTCCCAAAAGTCAACTTAGGGGTGAATTAGGTCAAGAAACCCTAATTCCTGATTTTTGATGAATGCATCCCCTGAGGCAAAATTGACTTGATGCATGGGTTCATGAGGTTCCATGAAGTATATTAGGTTATGTTTTGGATCATTGCCTTGTGCCCAGATAAAAATTTCCATCTGGAGGCCCTGGTCGACCAAAACCCTAATTTGGTGACACTGTCGATCTTGAGACTTGATCCACCTAGAAGGGAGCAGCCTTGTGCTTAATCCTTGAAGTGGGAGTCCTTTTTGATCCATTGTGGATGTTTAAGAGATTAGACAAGGTGAGGATCATGTCATTTCTTGATTGATCCTTTGTCTAAGCACTCAGAGAGGGCTTGAAACCCTAATTTTGATTGTATTGGATGCTCACCCATCTTTGGGGAGACTGATGAAGCATGATGGTTCATCCATATTGTGATGATGATTTTCACAATGATGGGAAATCTAAGTGGTCAAAATTTGACGTATTACAGTATCTCATTTTATTTTCTCTGGTTATTCTCGGCAGTAGATTTCCAGAAGACCTCGGTAGTAGGTATCTCATTTTATTTTCCTGGTTATTCTCGGCAGTAGATTTCCAAAAGACCTCGGCAGTAGGTATCTCATTTTATATTCTCTGGTTATTCTCGACAGTAGATTTCCAGAAGACCTCGTCAGTAGGTATCTCATTTTATATTCTCTGGTTATTCTCGGCAGTAGATTTCCAGAAGACCTCAGCAGTAGATTCCTCAATTTTTTCTCCTTCTAAACAAGGTTTTCAGAGGAGAAGCTGAATCATTATTTTGATCATTGGAAGCTTATTTTGGTTATTATCTTTGCTCAGACTATCATATGTTTGATACTAGGTAATATACCGATATATTTGGTCAGATGCCTAGCTTAGGCTACCGTGGTGGTAGTAGGTCATCTTTCCTTATGTGTTTACCTTGCTCAGGCTACCATTTGTTTGGTAGTAGGTAATACACGCCCTTTTATTTCAAATGGACATATTTGCTTAGGCTACCAGTTATTGTTTGAACCATCATCATTGCCTAAGATATCTTTGTGATTGTTAGTTGGCAGTCTCTTTCCCCCAGTGGAGTTGGTTCTTTCTCCGTGGAGTCTTGCTTTGTCGAGTCGTCCTCGTCGGGTCTTCCCTTTCCTTTTGTTTTAACGTCGGTTATCCCCTGTGACATCATTCCTTGCAGGTTTCTTTGTCTTGCATTTCATATCATTTCATACCATATCATGTGCATTTGGCGTCATCTTAGGGCCAAAAATTTTGTGCATGTTTGTATTTAAGTCTCACCTATCTCGTCGAGACGAAGATTTTCAATCTACATATCTCCGAATAGGAGAAACTTAAATAGGGGCATCTGTCACACCCTAATTTTTGACCCTAAGATCCCCGCCCTGTTCTTTGCATCTTAGGCCATCATTCGTGCATGACTAACTGTTTTTTTTAGACTTTGTTTGTTTGTTTTCGTTTGTGAAATCAAGGTTGCTACAGAAGGCTCGAAGGCCATGAAGGTTGTGTGTGTGTTTGTTGGATTCTGGTCCTTACAAATTGTGGAATTCCTATGGAGAGAATGAAAGGATGCTTCATTCTTATGATCCCTCCGTCAGTACAAGTTCATTATTCTTCATGGATCTCTCAGAGGTTCACCTAAAGAGGATTAGGATCTTCTGACCTTTGGTGCTGAACGTGGTCGTGTGAGAGCTAGTTGGAATCTTGTGGTGCGTGGAATTAGAGGTGGTATCCTCGCTGCCAAAGGCGTAGTTTGGTCTCATTCGCGAAGTTGGATTATTAGCTGTTAAATGGAAGATCATGAACTTTCGGTAGTTCACGAACTATGTACCTTGAAACGGAAAATGCAAGACTAAATTTGATTTCAAGAGTTCAAGGTAGACAAATAAACTTCAAGACGGCATGTCAAGCTCAAATTCAAATATGCAAAATCCACAAGGAGTTTCAATATCCTTTCCATGAACCAAAATTCAAAATTCTCTTAAGAGTTGGACTCATGAATCACAAGATTGAACTACAAAATTCAAAGAGCAAAGATCATGTTATCCATCACCATTCAAATCCAAAGGATCACAAAATCCTCATACCCATACTGAATCTTATCTACACTAGTCGATGCCATCAATACAGCTTTTTGTCTTTGATTGATTTTCATGAAATTGGAATACTGGTTGTGGCTATTTATTTATTCCAAGTTTGTGGTTACTACGACTGCTTGAAGACTACTATTATGTGTTTGTCCCAAATAGGATATGTAATGGCACTGTGTGTAACGTAATATGGTGACTATTCATGCAGAATTTGGACTTGCATGACTCTTGAGTTGCAATAGTAGTTGTCATTAGTGGCCGGCGTTGGAACTAATTGTATAAATGACCATTATCACCAAGGTACAAGTGTTCTTGCAAATATAAAAGTGATTCTAACATTACACCATAAAGGTTTCTATCATCAATTACAAGAGCAAATGTCACAGCAAATTAAAAAACTTCAAACCAACTACTCAAGATTCAAATCCTAGGCTCACAGTATTGTTAATTTCTTATTACAAGCAGCCTATAACGACTAGTTTGCTCATGCGTCAAGGTCACTAAGGTGGAACAGATTTACATTTTGCTCTGATAGTCATTTAACAATTTCAAGACTTGATTTTACATTATTTGGAATCCCGAATTCACAAGTCCAAAATACACCGAGATTCACTACAAACTAAATTACGATTACAAATTCAAAGAATTCCAACATCCTACATGTTTCAACATTTAAAGTCAGCGAGGATTTACGAACCCCTTCCATTACTAACACCTCACGCTGTGACCAAGTGGTTAACAGCATCAACGGATTGGAGAAACCTTCACAAGTCATGGAACATGAGCCCACACATCCTACGTTCAAAGCCTGCAATTACGAAACCGTATCACTAAACGGGATGCCGCTATCAAACAAGGCCTGCACATAGGAGTAAGTATTAGTTCATGTTCGCACGATATAAATCAAAGCAGAATACAATTAATCAGCAACATTTACCAAACTTCATCAAGCCAAAACATTACAAAACCATTTGCCAATGATGAATTCATTTGGTTCTCAATTAGAAGATAAGAACAAAGGGTTTTGGCTCAAAGATTTACAAAAACCATTCAAGAGTCAAATTATCATATGCCTTGGAAATCCAAAGTTTACAGGAGATATCAAGGAAATTCTGGCCAATTCAAATTTCTGAGAAAGAAAGGAGAGATAATTGAAATATAAGTTCAAGCCAACCATTTTCTGTTTGTTCAAACCAGGTACCAAAGGATTCAAATCTATTTGCCCCAATGTTGATTAGTGGATCATTAGATCAAGACGGTATTAGCCCTGTAACCTGACAAACCAACAGAAAAATTCAGCAGCTATCACAAGCGATCTTAAATATAAAGATACAAGAATGGAATTCCTTTCATCACAAGATCGAATTGTCATCATCAATGAGGGCCAAGCACAATCTAATTCAATCCAAGGTCTTTCCAATACGAGCTTCCAACACCAATCGTTTCAATCTGAAGAGAAAAACAAAAATCAAATTCATTCCAAGCAGCCAACATACACACTGCGATTAAGACAAGACTTCATCTGGAAAAAAAAACATTTTAAAGTAATCATCTGTACATGGTAGGCTAAATTCAGAACCATGTTTAGAACACCTAGCATTCCAATACACTACACTAATAGCTATGGTAAAATCAAGTCAACACCTTTCTACATATAATTTATAAGGAGCACTTCCAGCCGTTGTGTGCAATACACCCTTCGCCGCCACGACCATTCCCTCATCAAATGTACCAAATGTTCAACATTGCCTCCTATCCGAAATAAAAGCCAAGTAATCAATTCAAAAGCATGCGCAAGTTAGAACCAAAGGAACACTACAAGGTTTTCACTGTTCGTCTTACCAATGAGACTGCTACTGTTTTGCATCAGAATCATCAAGGGCATTGACGGTTTTGCATCCTATATTGATTGAACGCCATACCAGCTATCTCGCAAAACCAGCAAGCAACAATCTCTTGGCATCTTTGGTTTGTCTTAGATCAACAAGTGCCTTGTAGTTGCCTACTGATACCATGCTTCCAAGAGGTTTATTCACGAAAGGATTTCCAAATGGGATACCATTTGCAGACCTGCAATGAAGCAATTTTGAATTGGCGACAGTTAATTTTCTAGAGCCATACCCAACTTCGTGCAGAGTTAAAAGAAAGAGCTTGATTTACCTGTAATCTGATTCACTTCTTTCCGCATCTTGAAATTATGTCAAGGCTGTTAAAACTATTCGAAAGTTACGGTACCGTGAGTTTCCTTGTTTAATATCATTGTCGGCGTTGGATTTGAGTCTTCTGGTCTCTGCTTGTCCGAAGTTTGAAACTATTTCTTCAGTTGAGTTGGTAATCATTATGTCAGATTCAAAGGCTTCCAATCCACTATAGACAACGATGGTATCCTTCAACTTCAAACCTGCCAATTAAACCGATATAGTGAGCCTCACGCTTACATAAGTCCTTGCAAATACATGAAAAGAATGATGAAGCCCAGTTACTAGCAGCAGTGACACAATGACTAGTATCAAATACTGCCTTCAAAAAATGACTAGCCAAATCTACAAACCTCTGATCCTCCAGTCTGCTCTGGGTCGTTTCTTCCTAAATGTGATACATGATACACATTAATTTTAGATGGTGATTAGAACAGAAATCCACAAAAATGTGATAAGACGAAATAGAAGGATCAAGTAGAAATCAGAGGTATACCAGATGAGTCAACAAGCGAAATCCAAGAGCCTCTTGTTGAAGAAAATAATACAACACAAGTTTGAAAACCTGCCATTTACGTCACTAAAATTATTGCCCATGGTGAGAATAGAAGGATTGAGAAACTAAGTCTTTGAGAACCAAAAGATTACCGTTTGGAGCTATGCTGTGTTGATGATCCACCAAGTTGGAAAGCCATCAAATGTGATTAAATCGTGATCAAAACCAATTCAATACGAATTCGAAAACTTTCCAAAGTCGTACAGACGTATCTACCTACAGATGGAAAGCACTTAATGCAGTAGTCACTCAAAATCAACAGCATTCAATTGGAGATTAAATTCTTGGTTCTCCTAAAGTCTATAAGAATAAGCACCATTCATACGCAGAAAGGGAGCCAAAAAAAACCATTCACCATCATCAGACCAAATCACACATACCAGAAAACAATCCATCCGAATCATACGTAACAAAAAAAACACAAACACACACGCATCTGCAGAGAAGAGAAATCACAAAGATCCATCCATCAATACATACATATATCACAAGACGCAGAGATTCACAACCATCACAATCAACACATCGGGAACCACCAAAACTTCATATCAACTAAACAATCCTACAGTAGACCAGACCGGACTCATCGAATCACACATACACAAAGCAATAGCATCAGAGGAAGCAGAATCGCAACACACATATATACATGAAGCGCAGAAGGGAGGAGAAATTCGTAAGCGAAGGAAGGACCAAGGACTTAACTTTGGGAGAGTCTCAGTTCGTCATCACCATCGACGTCGTCCCGGATCGCACCAGCATCTTTTTTTTTATTGCTTTACTCCATTGTAAATGTACGCTCTGAATTATAGTGAAATTGGGGTTGGGTTTTTGTGGGATTAAGGGTAGTTAGGTTTTGTTTGACCGATCGAGAGAGTTAGAGAGGATGGAGAGGAAACGGAGGCGGCGCCGCCGCCGGGGTTCAAACCCTAATTTTACTTTTTGAGAGAGAGGGAGAAGACGGAGAGAGAGAGTAAACGAGAGAGAGAGAAAGCGCTCCGTTCTTTTTTTCTCTTTCATTAGTCTTTTTTATTTTAAAATTAAAACTTTTTTTATACAATCAAAAATTAAAAACTTTTTATAATTAAAATTAAAAATCTTTTTTTTTTTTTATAATTAAGATTAAAACCTTTCGTTAATAATTTAATTTAAGACTTTTATAATAATAATTCAATTTAAAACCTTTTTTAATAATAATTAATTTAAACTTTTTATAATAATTAATCTAATTTCCTTTTTTAATAAAATTAAAACTTTCTCTTTAATAATTAATCTAAAACCTTTTCTTTTATGATAATGATTAAAATCAAATTTCTTTAATAATAATTAAAATTAAACTTCTATTGGTAATTAATTTTAAAATTTTTATAATAATAATTAGTCTAACTTTTTTAATATCAGTTAATTAAACCTTTTTTATAATAATCAATTCAAACCTTTTTTAGTTAAAATAAAACTTTCGTAAAATAATTTAACATTAAAACTTTTATATAATCCTTCATTTCTTTAAAATCTAAAACTGAAATAACAAAGAGAACCCCTTTTTATAATTAATTAATTGTAATTTTTTTTTCACTTTAACCTTTCTCAATAATAATAATCTCTAGCATAATTTCCTAATTAAAGTAAATAAGACTAAAACTCAAACTCTTTCCTCGATAAATCATCCCCGATTAGAAAACCTCTCGCTTAGTCATAAGTCCGTGAGCGTCCGATTGTTTTGCCTTATCTGCTTGATTGTTTTTTTCTTATCTGATTTATGTTTCTGCTTTAAACCCTTTTCAAAAATATAAAAATCCTCGATCCAACGTCGAGCCAATTTTCTACCTATGTAAGTCGATCGCCTTAGGGCATCGCATTCGACCTTTTGATCACAGGACACAAGTCTAGCATCACTTTGCTAGCACCTTCGCCTAAATAATATAATTAACCGCATAAAATATCCAAGGGAAAATCCCATGCATGATGACCATGTTATTGTGCATGGTGCATATCATTAGCATCTCATAATCGACACCCTTAAGTTAAGGCTATTAGACAACTTAGGATAGACTTCCTAGGTTAGTCCCCCTACAATTTTGATTTTTCAAATCAAACTTTAGCCCACCTAATTCTCCACACAAGAGAATTAGATGTTAATCATCTCAAAGAAGGGACATACAATCCCATACCCCACAAACACAAACATTTTCAAAGAACTGTGGTGGTTTTCTTAAGATGATGACTCATCTTCCGCTCCTAAACCTTTAAATATTTAGTACCCTTAATAATAAGGAACTACAGGTGCTCTGATTCCCTCCTGACAGGATATGTAGGCACAAGATGCAATATCTTATCGAGCACACTTAGGATTAAAAATAATAAATCACCTACCCTTAAACCCTTAGCAAACAAACAGATAACAGATAATATAAAAATATAATCAAGAGGTTCCTGTAGAGTACTACAGATATCTAGGATGCTAAAACCTTCCCTAGGTATAACCAACCCCCGAACTTAGAATCTTAAGTGCATTTGCATTGCATTGTGGGTATTCGGTCTTTCTCCCTTCCCTGGGATAAAATCAAAGACGGTGGTGACATTAAAAAATGTGATCCTAGTTAACAAATAACTATGGTATCCAATTTTCACCGCGACAACCAGGAACAAAGCCAGATTAGTTGCTCAAGGATACACACAGATTAAAGGAGTAGACTTCGATGAAACATTTGCTCATGTGGCTCGATTAGAATCCATCAAATTGCTGCTAGGAGTGGCATGTTTGCTGAAATTCAGATTGTTTCAAATGGATGTCAATAGTGCCTTTCTGAATGGCTATCTTAATGAGGAAGTCTATGTTGAGCAGCCTAAATGGTTTGTGGATCCAAATTTTCCTGATCATGTGTTCAAGCTAAAGAAGGCTTTGTATGGGTTGAAACAAGCTCCACGAGCTTGGTATGAAAGACTGACTGAGTTCTTAGTCAACCATGGATACAGTAAGGGTGGTATTGATAAAACACTTTTTGTCAAGGAGAAGGATGGGAAACTAATGATTGCTCAGATTTATGTAGATGATATTGTGTTTGGTGGGATGTCGGATGAAATGGTCCAACATTTTGTCAACCAAATGTAGTCTGAATTTGAGATGAGCTTGGTAGGTGAATTGACCTACTTCCTTGGATTACAAGTCAAGCAGATGGAAGATTCCATTTTTATTTGTCAGAGCAAATATGCGAGGAACATTGTGAAGAAGTTTGGACTGGATAATGCCAAGCATAAGAGAACTCCTGCTCCTACTCACTTGAAGTTATCCAAAGATGAAAAGGGAGTGAATGTTGAACAAAGTTTATACAGAAGCATGATTGACAGTCTGCTGTATCTTACAACAAGTAGGCCAAACATAATATTTATTGTTGGTGTGTGTGCAAGATACCAAGCAGAACCCAAGGTTAGTCACATCAATCAAGTTAAGAGAATTCTTAAGTATGTGAGTGGTACATGTGATTATGGGTTGTTGTACTCCCATGACTCAAGTCCCATTTTAGTAGGTTACTGTGATGCTGATTGGGCTGGAAGTGCTGATGATAGGAAGAGTACCTCTGGAGGATGTTTCTTTTTGGGAAATAATCTTATTTCATGGTTTAGTAAGAAGCAAAATTTTGTATCTCTTTCTACTGCTGAAGCTGAGTACATAGCAGCTGGAAGTAGTTGTGCTCAACCGGTGTGGATGAAGCAAATGCTATCTGAGTAAAATGTCACACAAGATGTCATGACATTATTTTGTGACAACCTGAGTGCTATCAATATTTCTAAAAATCCTATTCAACATAGCAGGACTAAGCACATTGATATCAGGCATCACTTCATCAGAGAACTTGTGGAGGACAAAGTCATAACTCTTGAGCATGTGAGCACAGAAAATCAGCTTGCTGACATATTTACCAAGGCTCTGGATGCAGTTCAGTTTGAAAACCTGAGAAGCAGACTTGGGGTTTGCATTCATGAGGAACTATAGGAATTAATGTTCCTTCTGGCTGCCAGATTGGAAAGATTAAAGAAGGTTCTGGTAGTGCAGTGCGTGCATGAGGTTATAAAGGGGAAAATGCTGAAGTTTGTACATGACACTTGGTCATGTGATGTGGTGGGCATCTACTCTCTGATGCTATTTATTCTGGTCTATGACTTGACCATTTCTCAAATT
The DNA here is from genome assembly GCA_022829125.1 of Lathyrus tuberosus. NCBI lineage: Eukaryota > Viridiplantae > Streptophyta > Magnoliopsida > Fabales > Fabaceae > Lathyrus > Lathyrus tuberosus. The sequence goes on from JALAZF010000251.1 coordinate 8,287,186, forward strand.
TTAATAACTGTTCTACTTGTCTTTGTCATATTTCTGGCTAAAAAGGGGGAGTAGTGTGCTTGTGTGTGTTATGCTTGTGCTGGTGCTGCAGCTGAGAGGGAGAATGTGGAATGTTTGTGTTGCTGCAGTTGAGGAGGAGTTTTTTCTATGCTGTGTTGTGTGTTGCTGCAGTTGAAGGATGTTTTTCTGTATTTCGCTGTTGTCTCTGATATGGATTTTTTTCTTATGCTTCTTTACAAGATTTGTTTGGTGTGTAGTTTTAGCCAAAATAAGCCAAAGGGGGAGATTGTTATTCCGTTGTTTTTGTGGTTGACAGTTATTTTGCTAAAACTATTCTAGCAGCAAGATGTTCTAAGATGTTCTAATTTGCTGCATTCAACATGTCAAATGAAGATGTCCCATACTGGCTCATAGGACATCGCGTCTGAATTCTGTTTTTAAAGAAGATTCTATTGCTGTTAATTGTTACTGAATATTCTGTGAATATTTGGTTATCCTATGTGGCATCCAACATATTTTTGGATTGTGTCTTTGTATTGGTTTTCGGATTTTCAGCGCTTTCTAATTATGGAGACATATTAGGAAACTTTAGATTGAAGACCTATTTTGTTGGAGTTTATTTTGCAGATTTGTGAGCAGTCTCTTTGCTACGTTTTTGAAGCCCAATCCAGTCCAGATTTAATGCTATATATTGACTGGTGTAAACCTAGTTTAGGTGTGGAACTTACGTGTGTTTTTGTTAGGGTTTTCGAGTGTTATTTGTGAGCCTAACTGGTATCATTCTGATAACAGTATAAGGACTGGTTTTTGTGTTGTAAGTTCTGTTAGTTACTCATAAGCTTTTAAGTATTGAGTTTCTTGTGTGTCAATTCTCATAAGCTTTGAAGTATTGAGAATTGTGTGTTTTGAAAGTGTGACTTTCGTGGTGTTACTTGTGTGGAAAGCAACCAATCACGGGTTGTGATTGTAGAGGGATTTGAGGAGGGCCTCATACCTAGGTGAGTCTTAGGTAGAAGTCATAGGAAGGGTAGTGATTAAGTAAGCAGATTATAGCAGGATTGGTTATTGTATGGTCTGTGAATTGATACTATCATATATTGGTTTCGTCCCTGGCTTAGTAGCCCCCAGAGTAGGATTGTTGATCCGAACTGGGTAAACATATCACTGTGTTCTTTACTTTCTGCACTGTCATTATTATTGTCATCTTGTTCATTGTGTTGGATATCAGTGTTTCAACATCTGTGTAGGACATCTGAAATCTCTGCCAGGATTTCAGATCAATTGGTTAAGAATCAATCAGATTGGGGAAAAGTCAACTGTGCAGAGGAAAAAGTCAACTCCTGACTTTTTGAGGTCAAATTCATGTTCTTCATCTCAAATATGTCCATTGATGAATATTTGATCAAGAAATGTCAAGAGATTCACAAGAAATCAAGAAGTGTGAAAAGTTTCCAAAAATAGAAATTAGGGTTTTTAAATTTAGTAAGTTTTGGCAAGGTGAAGGACCATCTTTGGAGCTCTCTTTCTCTATGATGCAAGATTCAAATTGAAAATTTCAAGAGGCCTAATTAAAGTTCACATCATAAGCTTCAAAATCATAGCAAGAACTCCTCCATTGGATCAAAATTGAAGGAGTTATGATTGATTAAAGTTGGAGGTTTGTAAGGCATTTTGGGCCAGGCAGGCAAGTCATGGGCGAGCCAGCACGCCTGCATTTCAACAAACATCTTATGTGCATGAAGGGTTCATGTTCATGGCAAATTTTCTCTATGGTGGAGGCTTCAAACGAAAAAATGTTCAACATGAGTTTTGTTCTTCTCAATCACCTCTACAACTTTGATGTTGGGGAATTTTTCATATGATCAACCATTTGGGAGATATGGTGAGTCAAAGTGAGGGCCTCCACCTGATTCATTCACACGGATATGGGCTGGGCACGAGCAGGTCAAGGTGGCATGTCAATTCAGTTATGACCAAACAACTTCATGATCATTTTTAGACATCTTAAAGTGTTATATTGTGATTGTTTTCAACACCAATTCCATTCTCCACCATGAGCTCTTTCTAAAGACCTCCAATTTAATCCATTTGGTTCAATATGCTTGGAATTATTCCTCTTCAAAGTCATCACCATGAAAGAGGTCAATTGCTCATGTCATGTTATATTTGCTAGCAAAGTTCAAAAGGAAAACATGTTGTATTGTTTCTGCTACTTCTCATGTTCATGATCTTACATCATTTTACCATAATAAGTCAAATAAAACCTTTCACACATATGTACTCTCATGCAATCTTTTTTCATTTGGCCAAACAAAAGAGAAAAGAAAGCTTAGGGAACAAGTTGCTGCATTATACCATGCTATCATCATCACCCTACATCATAACCCTCACCATAGTATCTCATGCTCCCTCAACACATTGAACTAAACCCATGCCATTTCATTCTCATTTCACACTCCATTTTCAATTTCCTTCAACTTCACTCACTCAGTTAACCCAACCATAGTTCTAACTGTTAACCATAACAGTTAGAACTTAACTCAACATATATAAACTCTTCCCTAACAGAATTTCAGAAGAACTTCAATCATTTTTCACTTTTCTCAGAAATTTTCACACTCACTCTCTCTCAAAGCTTTCTCTCTCTCGAAGCTCCACTTTCATCACTCCTTTCTGCATTTTTTATTTGGATTCTTCATCAACCTTCACATGTAAAGTGTGTGGAAGCAAGAGATTGAATCTACAAGACCTGCATCTTGAATTCTTCATCTTCATCAGCTGATTTTCAAGAAATTTGAAGCTCTTCCATAGCCTTTATTTGGCCAATAGTAAGCTCTAAAGATCAAGGATTATCTTCATCTGGTTTTCTTGTGCTCAAAGATTCAATACAGTTCAGGTTTTTTTCAATTTTTCTCTTGCGTTTTAAGCTGATTTAAACTTGCTTTTGCCTGTTTTGGAGCTCAATAGGAGCAATGTGAACTCTGGCTAGTTGATAGGCACCTTAGGTGCTTAGTTTGAAAATGCTAGGGCAAACTGTTTGGCTTCGATCTGCATCGTGTGTGCATTGTTTGTGGAATCTAATGGTAGATTTGTGACCTACGTGGAGAGATGAAGAGAATGATATATGATTTGTCCATTTCTGTAGTGTTTGGAACCTGAGCACGGTGGAGGCTCGCCGGAGAAGATGACCGGAGTCTTCTCCGGCCACCTGAGTTCATCAACTCACATAAACCCTAGCTCTTTCCCAGTTTAAGTCGTGGTCGTTGATGTGTTCTGATCTAACACACATAATTGTGCCAACGCATTAATGAAGAGCCTCCTCATCACGTGCCTTTATTTTACTGATTTGTTGATTCCACGTGTGTGCTGCATCTTACCATATCATGTGCTTGCATCCTCAGCCATGTGATTTGCATATTTTATCTGATCATCATGATTGACCTAATCTAATGGTTCACGTTGAGTCAATGATTTTGACTGAGCCACATCACATGCTCTGCAGACCCCATGCGCTTTGGGCCTTGTTATTTTTGATATACGCACCCCCCTCCTATATGAGCCCAATGCCTTTTGAACTGAGTTTTTACTCTGGGTGCATTCCCCTGCTCTTTTCTCTTGTTTTTTTATTTTCTTTTCCTATTTGTTTGCATTTTATTTTTTAAAAAATACTTGTGAACACTTAAATTCCAAATAAATTCATGGATCATCCTCACACATTTAACTAGTTTTTGACATTATTATTTTTATTTTTGGATTATTTTTCTATTTTTTGTGAATTTTCCATTGTGATGCATTTTGTATGAACCTTATTCATGATACATGGCGCATTGATGAATTGTTTGAGGTACTTATGATCTGAATTTTGACATGAAACTTGATACATGCTTGAATGAAATATTGAGGAACTTCATGAATTTTTTGTGGATTTTTAAGAGCAATTTTGATTGATGTTTGAATGTCATATTTGTGCATAGTTCTTGTGCTACTTGTGTGAACTTGTGAAGCATGTTTGAGTATGATCCTTAATGGTTTTTGATCCATTCTTTTGAGACATGTTAGCTTTTTGTTTGCATCTTAATCCATTTGTCTTCTTTCAATTTTCTTGTCCTCTTAATATGAACTTTGGGAATTCATAAGTGTATCTTTGTTTGTGTGAATGTTAGAGCACTTGTGCTAGGGTTTTGAGGTGCATTGTATGCCATCCTATTTGATACCTATTGATATGCTTTGAGATCATGTTGTATGGATATTATAGGTCCTCTTTCTCATATTATAGGTCATTACTTGTTCATCTTGGATTGACTTGTATACACTTGTTTGAACTTGAATTGTTTTGTGGACTTGTGCCTCTCTTCTTGCATACTTTGATGACTTGTCTTCTTCAATGCTTGTTTGATCATGAACATCCATTAAAACTTGATTCAAATGCTGTTTGTGATCATTCTCAATCATATAACATGACTTCTAATTTCATCTTGCATACTTCCTAAGTTGATAAACATTTGAATACTTGTTTGACTTTACTTGTACATGTTTGTTTCTGCTTTTGAACTTGCACCAACATGAGATGTATGTGAACTTTGTGTGCTCATTCTTGCATTCTAAATGTCATCCCACATATCATATGCTACTGACTTGCATCCATTAAACATGTATGAACACTTGACATCTTCATTCTTTACTTGCATTACAAGTATGCATGTTTGTTGAACTTAAGTGTTGTTTGTGTTCACTTCTTGTTGCTTAATCATTCCCTATGCTTGCATTCATGATGCATATGCCATCTCAATGACATCTACATGCATTCATAGATGTCATTCAATTCTGACTTTAATGCTTGTGCATGCATTTATTCATGTTCATGAATCATATACATTCATCTTGCATAGTTAGTGCATAACTTGCATTTGTATGATCATTTGATGCATAGTTTGGCATTGTTTGTTTTCATTTGGCATGTTAACCTTATTAGGATACCTTGACCTATACCTACTGACCTTGGATGATCCTTAACCCTTAGGACTCATTCCTTTTAGTTCAAACCTTGTTTACTTCTTAGGTTGTCTTCTTAAGGAAACTGGCATTGTTTGTTTTACTTTCTTTCACTTGTATTCAATACTTCTGTTTATTTTGTGCTAACCTTTTATGTAGGGGCAGAGGTAAGACATATGAGCATGTGGATGCTTATCCATGCTCATTCCTCTTTTCATCTTTCATTTCTTTTACTCTTTCTCTTTTGTGTGTGGATTACATGAAGCAATGCTTGTTTGTGATTAACTTCTTCACATACCTCTTGGGATCCTAGATCATCCTTAATTTTTTATTAAGGTGAGGTAGGATAAGCATTAGGTAGTGATATCCCTCTCTTTTCTTTAGATTTAGGTGCTCCCCTTCAAACTCAACTTTAGGGCCATCTTTTTGCATGATAACATTAGGATAGAATTCCCCTTAGTGTTTTCTTTTTCTTGAGTCTTCTCTTCTCATCTCATAACCATTCTAAAACACTTAATAAATTTAACGTGTATTGCGCATGAGCCTTGTATGTGGGAAGTGAGGAATGGGGGGTTTCCCTTCATTCTTCTAGGGTGTTTAGCGTACGTCCTGTTGGGGACGATATGCGACGCATTCGTTCCTATGTTGTAGACTTGGATGCAATGTAAGTTATGAGTTAACTTCAATCCACTTCTGTCTAAAAAACACAAAACAAACTCAAACCTTTTTGTCCTTCGGGATTGTTAAGTTTCAAATCATTTTCAGAAAAGAGCATGTTATTTTCCGTTTTGTCGCAAACAGGCATCGACCCTAACTACCAGACGCGAACTTAACGCCACTCATAAAAAACACTAAGACCTCGTTAGGTCAAACTACGACTGCTCTGATTTCCTCCTTCTGGTTAGATTGAGGATACGTAGGCACAAGACGACGATGTCTTGGCGAGCAACCTTCCCCCTTAGTTCATGTCCGAACTACGTTGACTCTGACTTTCCCATTGCACGAGGCAATACGTAGACATATGACACCAATGTCCTATCGAGTCACTTCTTTTTCTTTTCTTCCTCGTTTCTTCGTTCTTTTCCGTTCCAGTTTCTTCTCCTTTCCAGTAGCAGTGGAGCTCCAGATGACGACACTCTTTGATTTAGATAACAAGCATGGATCCCATCGAGTACGATGGACGCGTGGGGTGCTAACACCTTCCCCTCGCGTAACCGACTCCCTTACCCGTTTCTATTGGTCACGAGACCATGCTCCTTCCTTTCCCTCAGGTTTACGCAGTGTTTCCTTTCCCTCTCTTGGGATAAATACACATTGCTGGCGACTCTGTTTCCGCGCCACTTTCGCGTTTGTACTTGGATGAAAATCCCGGGAGTGACAAGACACATCATTTCCAAGAGAGAGCAGATTCCCACTTTTTAAAAAAAAAAATTGAATTTCAGTTTGCGACGTGGGTTTCACGTCACAACTGAAATTCTGAAATATTCAAATTTCCTCCCCACGTGAAAACGTATAGTTTGGATTTTTAATTTTTAATTTTTCTGTTGCAACATGGGAATCACTTCACAACTATTTATTAAAAAAAAACCTTGTACAAGAATCCCATTTGTTTATTAATATAACCATTTAGTTGCGTGATATTCACGTCGCAACCACCATTATTTGCCACATGAATATCACGTCACTAAATCACGTGGCAAATAGCAAGATTTCTTGTAGTGGGAGAAGTTCCAAAAATTCGGGATTTTCCACTCCCGTAAACGACAAAGACTCTTTGCTAGTGAGCTCAAGAGCATCATTCGTGGGCACACCTCCTGGATTAACAATAACAAAACACATGGAAAGACAATGGCATAACTTCTAAGAGGAAGAAAGGAGAAGACAATCCATAAGCAAGGAAGTAACATAAAAAGTTCAAAACATCGGAACAAGAGAACTGGAGAGCAGGCTCAGGAAGAAAGAGGATACATTGAGTTACAGGTGAAGTAAAATGACGCTTGGAGCAAAAATATGCCATTTATAAGAAAATTAATCGCGAACCAATAATTTAGATTAAAGCTAAAGAAGATCTAAAAGCCGCCAAACAACCATCCCATCAGGGGCAGTAAAAGGTCAAAAACACTCGAGCATTCTAACGTGTAACCCTAGAGCCACACGCTCAAAAGGAATGGGAAACATTTCCAAGACAAGTCATCATTTAATGTGCATGTTCTCCATTACTTTTGTAACCGATCCAACGTGATTCCACTTCCACCCAAGAGCGAACAACATTCCTAAGGTTAACCACGAGTTCTAAGACTTCCCGAGCTAATAACTATCTGACAAGCCTTGGAAACAATTGTTCTGGATCAGCCAGAGGCTCAAAAGAGCCAAGGCACAATCCAATATTGATCCATTCCTAACAACACAATATATAAAAGCTTTCACTCATGATACTCACGGTACACTTTCCGATCTTCACTTTTTACCACACCCATCTTGATTTTTGAACCGACTTAAGCGTTGGAGTATTAACCTTGTAGATCCACTTTGTGCCGACGTATCGGAGATCAACATTACCGATTCAAGATTCTTCATCATCAACATAAATTTAATTTTGATTTCAGAACTGAATATATATATATATATATATATATATATATATATATATAATCAAGGGTTAAATAAGTATTAGTCCCTAAAAAAATTTCCTTCAAGGTTTGGTCCTCCTAAAGTTTTCCGTTTCTAACTCTAATCCCTCCCGTTAGTTTTCACTAACGGCGGATGATGTGGCGTGCCATGTGTGCATTGACCAGTCAAAATTTTTTTTTTATATTAAATTTATTCTCCTCCTTCTCTTTCTCTCACTCCTCTTCTTCTTTCCCTCTCCACCTTTTTCTCTACCCTCATTTCTCTTTCTCTCTCTCTCTCATTTCTCTTCCTCTTCATCATCCTCAAAGAAAGGTGCAAAGTCTCATGTTGAAAATAAATTGGGGGAATTCTTCAAGAATCAAATTGTAGATTCCTCCCCAGCTTATGGTGGCAGGTTTAGAGCTGCTAATGAGGTTGTTAATAAATATGGTCTGCATAGTACTCTTGAGCATATTCGTTTGACTGGTTTTTTCCCTGTGTAAGAAAAGAACTACACATGTTTTCTTAAGTATGGATTGAAGAACTTGTTGTCTTTTTTATTGTTCTACAAGTGTCTCTTAGTCTTTTTTATTTCTTTTTTATCCAACTTGGTCACTTCTCAAAAGATAACTTTCTGCACAACCCTGCAACAGGACTTGATGATGCCTTGAAATACACTTGTGAACATTGAGTTGCAGCCTTTGCTATATAGTTCATTAGACTTTCCCTTTTTTTTTTAGTGTGCAAAAGATTAAGCTCTCAAGAGTCAAGACCCATAAGTAATAAGTAACAGCCTAATATTTTAAATGTTGTGCAAGTTTCTGTACAGCCAAAAATGCGATTCCCATAGTAGTACTACAAAATTGCCTCCAACCATGAGAATCTATGAAAAGAACTTCAATTGATAAATGTCAACTCTAACAGTCTAACCCTTTTGCATGAATAAGTAACTTATACATTTTAAGTCTTGCAGATCAAGATTCCTGAATTGGCTGGCGTAATCATGCAGTAGTAATCTTCGATAAAACCATCTTCAATGTCTCATAAGTCATAAAACAGATGCCTACACCAGGCACCACCTTATAGTATTCAGGAAAAATTCCTCTATAAAGCCCACGTAAACCTTCCGTTCGAAAAATGTGCTTGAACGTACCAAAGAGATCGGTATTGTACACACGGGCTCGACCACCGGCCCCCTCAAGTTGCTTCCTCCGTCTCACAAGATCCAAAGGAAATGTTGCTGCATATAGGATAAAAAAAATAATTGGACCATATTCATTCTAGTTTAAAAGAGATCCACTATTACAAAATCCTTTTTTTAATGCGAAATGCACCATCAAATCAGGTAATGTGATATATTGACTCAAGTGAGAACCAATAGCAGATCCAGAAATCTTATCAAAACTCAACATGTTTAAAATAAGCTACATGGACAACAAAATTTATTATAATAGTGGTTCTGTATCTTTGAGAAAGTTGCAAACCTGCACTTCAAAAGTTTACATTCACAGGTCATGATTAAGACAGCAGTAAACGAGTACTAAAACCACGAGTCCCTTAATAATAAATCTCAATGCATGCAAAAGAGAAATGAGAGAGAGAAAGAGAAATGAGGGTAGAGAAAAAGGTGGAGAGGGAAAGAAGAAGAGGAGTGAGAGAGAGAGAAGGAGGAGAATAAATTTAATATAAAAAAGTATTTTTTGACTGGTCAATGCACACATAGCACGCCACGTCATCCGCCGTTAGTGAAAACTAACGGGAGAGATTAGAGTTAGAAACGGAAAACTTTAGGAGGACCAAACCTTGAAAGAAATTTTTTTAGAGATTAAACCTCAAAGTTGGATTATTTTCAAATACCTAATACTTATTTAACCCTAAAATCAATTAGCATGATATTGCTTTTGGTACTCACCAAACGCTTATAGCTGGAAACAATTATTTATTATAAATAACAACCTGTTGAAAAACTAATGTCTTATTGGAAATCATAAACATTACATGGAAAACAAATGAAACAATAAACATCACACGTTTAACTTATTGAATTTGTAAATAATTTGAATAATACACCAACTTCTAATTAAAATCAAGGATAAACTTCAATGAGAGACTTGAAACCGCATATGGGAAAAATCTTATAGCTACTAAAGCCTGCATCATATATCAGTGTCTCCCATTCTTTTTTCTGTCTTTCTTTTCCACTGAAGAGAGTCAACATTACCATGTCAAAGTGCAATTTCAGTTCAGTTAAGCCAGGATCATCACTTGTTTCATCAATTGCTATGTCGATGATAATCACTTTTCCATCTTTCCCTTTGTGAGAAATAGCTTCTTTGCTGTTCTTCAATATCTTCAAAGAGAGCTCATCATCCCAATCATGCAAAACCCACTTTACAAAAACATTTGATAGTTTAGCATTCAATTTATAGAAAATATAATGGAAAGAATTAGTAAGAATTGAATGGATGAAAATAAAGATAGTACCTTGAGTAAAACAGCATCTGCAGGAGGGATAGATTTGAACATATCTCCACCAACAAAGTTGATATTTTCATTTCCAGTTAAGTTGCCAACAACTTCTGGTTGGTCGAAAACAGTGCATTTGATGTCCGGAAATGCTTCATGAATGAGTTTTGACACAACTCCGGTTCCACCTGCCACATCAACCAAAGACTCCAAACCCTCAAACACATGGGTGCAGTCTTTGAGGGAAAGCCTAAACATTCTAGAATCAGCTGCCATGGCATCTTGAAATATATTCAGTATATCAGATTTTGAATCTTTGTTCATCATCTCCCAGAATTTCTCCCCAGTTGCACTCTCAAATAGTGAGAGTTCCTTCTCCTCATTGAACCATTCCTTTGAGGAATGCCATATATCTAGAGAAATTGGATGAAGTGTTCCTCGAATGAATGGTACCAAAGATGTTGATTTGCTTGTTACGAGAAGCTTTGAAGGAGGTGTCAAAGCATATGCTGTTTCTTCTTCTACCCCATCTTTGCATTTCACCGTTGTTTTTGCAAAGAACCCATTGTGTGTTAACAGGCGCAAGAGCCGATGGAGGACATTAACTTTAGAATAGTGAAGTTTCAAAGATGAAACTAATTCATTAAGAGTCATTGGTTTTCCATGGTTATGAATTGCATCTGCTATGCCTAATTCCATAGCAGACTTGAGTGCCATGGAACTCACAAAGTTGTATACATGTTTGTACAAATGGATCTGAGCATGATACAGTTCACTTTCTTCAGAACCGTTTGTGTTGAAATCCATTTCTATTGTTTATATTTGTTGGTTAACTTTGGTTGAAATGGATATGAAGAAATTACCAACTAGTATGGAGCTTTTATATGTTTCAGATGTTGAGCAACAGAGTATAGTGAAGACAAAGCAAATTTAATATATTAGCTATATTCTTGTTTGGCTGCTGGAATTATTGATTGGGTGAATCTGGCTCATGTATCGATAGAGGATTGAAGGTGGCTCTGTCTCATCTATGTATACTTTTTTTGAATGTTGAGAAGTATATCGAGATTTTTTTTAGACCGGTTTGTTTGAATAATTTGGTTTCACACACATGGTGTAATATATAAAAAAGAGAAAAAGATCTTAAGAAAATCAAATTAAATTATAAAAATATAATATGACATTAATTTTCATGTCCTCAAATGAAACTCCAAATACTTGTATTAAATGAGCATAATTTTTTTTATGTTTAACTAATAACTAACCCGTGCGTTCGCACACGCCTGTCTATTCGAGGATTTTATGTTATGGACGTCTAATTGTTAATGAAATTGAAAAGAAAAATGATAAAATTATAAAAATAGATATGATTGAAATTTAAAATTTAAATTGGTAAGTATAAGAAAATATTGTGGCTGTTTATAACATGTAGTATTTTTTCGTATATAAAAAAATTTGAATCAAAATTAAAGTTGTCCCCGTTTATAACAATAGTATTTTTTTCGTATATAAAAATATCTGAATCAAAATTATAGTTGTCCTCTTTTATAACAGTAATATTTTATCTTATATAAAAAAATTTGAATCAAAATTAAAGTTGTGCTCGTTTAAAACAACAATATTTTTTTGTATATAAAAAAATTTGAATCAAAATTCAAGTTGTCCCCGTTTATAACAATAGTATTTTTTTCTTATACAAAAATATTTGAATCAAAATTATAATTATCCCCGTTTATAGCAGTAGTATTTTATTTTATATAAAAAAATTTGAATCAAAATTAAAGTTGTGCCCGTTTAAAACAATAATATTTTTTCGTATATCAAAAAATTTTAATCAAAATTCAAGTTGTGCCCGTTTAGAATAATAATATTTTTTTCGTATGTAAAAATATTTGAATCAAAATTAAACTTGTGTCCGTTTATAACAATAGTATTTTTTTCTCATATAAAAATATTTGAATCAAAATTAAAGTTGTGCCCGTTTAAAACAATAGTATTTTTTTGTATTTAACAAAATTTGAATTAAAATTAAAGTTGTGCTTGTTTATGACAATTGTATTTTTTTTCTTAATACAAAAAATGATTCATTAAAACACATACTCGCTTAAAATTGAGATAATATTATTTATTTTATTCTTAATTATATATACTTTTTTTAATGTATATTAAGATCGCATGACATATAAATTATTATTTAGCATCATGGCATGATAGTAAATAGCATGACATTAAGACAAATTCATGTAAATATATTAGTTAATATCATGGTATAATTGTAAATGCATATATGATGAGTTTTGACAGGAATCGCATGGCAGTATTAAAAATGTCATGGCATATATGGTGTTGATATATTATATTATGAAATATTTGAATTTAATTGTTGTGAAATAATGATATTGTAAAGGGTTAAGAAACAAAACGTACCGGCCAATCGAACTAAGAGGCAACCAGTTGGAATAGAATTGTGCTAATGACAGAACATTAATGAACATTAAAAGTACAACCGGAAAATTGTTTAGATAACAATACAAGCTATACCGAATTGATTGATACATGTCTTTTATAATTGATTATAAAAGTACATGATACAAGCTATACTAAATTGGTTGAAAATTGTAAAGCTATACCAAATTGATTTATTAATGAAATAGTAAAGCTAGCAATACTAGTTATACTGCCATGCGACTTTTATAGCTAGTAATACAAGTTATACCGAATTAATAGTAAAACTATATGGGAATAGCTTGATTTATAACCATTTTCAATTTGACTACAAAAGTGTTTTGTAAAAATATTTTGATTAAAAAAATGCTATTATATTAATTTTAACATATAAAATTAAAGAAATAATATGTGGTTCGTAAATATCCGTTAAAAAAGATAAAATAGAGAAGAAACTATAGAATATGCATCTCTCACTTTTTTCTTTTCACATCTCACACTCAAAATAACTCTTAGAAGACAACTTCATCTATTTAAATTCACCTCAACAATGTTAAATTATCGCTACTGTTTTGTTGATGATGATGATGCAAGTCTTTGCGATTTTTGTTCTTAAAAAATATAATTTTATCTCAGAAATTGGTAAAAAAAATAATTATTTTTATTTTATGTTAATTTCTTTTAGATATAAAAAACAAAACAAAAATTGTATTTATTTTGTAAATGTTACAAAAAATAATTTTTTAGTTGATTTGAAAAAAATATATTATAATGTTATTCTTAACTTAAATAAAAAATAAATAATTTAGATATAATATGATTATGTTTTTTTTTAAAGAAAGAAGTTGAAATTTTTTTCTTAGAAATACTATAAAAAAGTGTTCATATCTAAATTTTAAGATCTCATCAAAACTTATTTTTTATATAGACGTCTTTTCTCTATCTCAAAAATTAGGTAAAAAATAAATAATTTTTATGATAATTTTTTAAATCAAAATAGTACAATAAAAAATTAATATTTTTAAATGTTTTAAAAACAATTATTTTCTATATAGTCGTCTTTTCTCTGTCTCATAAATTAGTAAAAAAATTAATTTTTATGCTAATTTTTAAAATCTAAATAATACAATAAAAAATTAATATTTTTAAACGTTTAAAAAAAAATTAAAGTTGCTTTGTAAAAAAGAGTTGCAGAAAAAGAGTTGAAGAGATGAGGATTTGTAAGAAGGTTTGTTAGATTGATTCTTCAACATCTTTGATTTTTTAAAGTGTCAAAATATAAGTTGAATATTGTATACCAATTAATATTATGTCTTTATTTACTTTTACAATAGCTATCTTACATAGTACAATTAACAATTACTGCAATATAAAATAATCTTTTATCAAAATAGCCTTTCCCCAACACCAATTCTATTAAGTTACTACTTTTTCTTTTTCATTTAAGACAGTCTATATAGAGGACAATCTATATAGTTGGATAGGAATAGGGCTAGTTGCACCCATCTCTACAGGACAGTTTACAACAGTGTCTAGCCTGTTGTTATGTCAACTCATCAGCTGCACCAAAACAGTATTTTCTGCATAGATAATTTGAACTCTATCAATACTCTAATCAATGATATATTCCAATAGTCTTAAATTAAAAAAATACAGAAAGAGAAGATTCAATTTTCATGTGGTACTAATGTGAAGGTAATAAAAGTTAAGGTATGATTAATAAAATTACTATACATGTCGGTATGAATCTGTATTCGAGTATATTATCGGACTTGATATCATAATATTCATCACATAATGTATTCGAGTATATTTTATCAGAATTGATATGCTAATATCCAAAAAATAATTTTATCCTTACAATTTCTGATTTACTTGTTTATATATCCTTTAAATTTGTAAATGCGTGTCTTACATATTTTAATATATTTGTGATGCAAATCTTGTCTATTATTTCTGTCCTTTCCCGAAGATCCTCGGAAAATACAGCCCGGGCCATTGAAGCTAGTCCCGGTGACATTGCTACTATGTGATGGACATAGTATGGCTCTGTAAGTATAGAAATAAGACATTGTAAACACATAAATACTTACACAATTTTTTGTACTAATAAGCAGTAACATGCACAATGACATACTTGAATGTATAGCAATATTTAATAGTTAAAAAAATTAAATAATCAATTAATATTTAATAGTTATTACTTAAATAAATGTTCCTTTTGTCAAAGAAAACATACGGCTATTAGTACTAATTGGTATTAATTTCGTTTACTCTAACCATAACCACAACCAGAAGATTTGGAAGGACTGCAACCTGATGACCCTATGTTTCGTTTGTAAGACACTATTTTCTTTTTAAAATTTAACTTTTACTTATTTTAATTGTTACCTTTCTAATTTACTATTATTATCAATTCAAAAGTATCATATCATCATTAATTAAAAAAAAAAACATATTGAAAAGTGATTGAAATATTTCAATTCAATTAATTTAAATATTTAAAATTGACAATAAGAATCAAAAACATTTTTAATTTTATAATTAAATGTTATTAAATTATAACTTTAAATTAAAAATAACTATTTAATATAGTTGATTAAAATTAAATGAGTAATTTAATGTTATTGTTAATTTACATAAATAATTAATACATTGTATAACATTTTTTTTTCTTTTATTATTGATATTTAAATGCCATATAAGTTGATAAAAATATTTTTTTAAATTTAAATAGTATCTTTATTATTTGATTTGATTGAGTTGAGATCCAAACTCTATAACTTAAAATTTGAATCAAGTTACTTATGATATTGTTTTCATTCCCGACATTACACAGTGGTCCATAACAAAAAGGGGGTCATTTCTTGTAATTTGTGGAAGGCATTTTTAGCCACTTATTTTATTGAATGAAGTGCTAAACACGTTATCAGAGTGTCACTTTGATGAGACCTATTACTGATTGAATTTTACATAGCTGTAATTTTATAATAACACGCTAGCATAGTGCCAACTTTGATGGGACTTATCATTTATTGAATTTTATAGAGTGGTACACATCCATGATACTTATTTAAATTTTTTAAATTGATCCCACGTAATATTTTATATTTTTTAAATATACTATATTATTTTATAGTGTCTTAAAAACTGTGTAAAAACCTTTAAAAACCACCGATAATTATGCTCTAAGTTAACTTTGCAATAACATATTTTGTTCTTTCAACATAATAGTTATATGTGTATAGTAAACACATTTAGTATACCAAATTATACCAAAAATGTATTAAAATAAAAAACAATAAAACTATTAATAGCAAATAGAAATATAGTCTAACTTCATAATAAATATTTAAAAAAAATTCACCGGAACAAAAATAATCAATAATATATCAAAAGTTGAAATAATGCTAACAACACAACATATATTCAAAATTTTACCTGATATATTTTTATATAATAAATAAATTAGTAATAATATTAAATGAATAATCAATACCGTATTATTTTAGACCTAATATACATAATTCAGATCATAAATGCACATTCAATTTTCACATCCAACACAGATTTTAGGACAAACCTTTTTTTTTTTTTTTGTAAGCAAGTAGTATTAAAAGGAGTACAAAGGGTACTCAAACCTGATTACAAAAGACGCGATAGACAATCACGACAAAAAGAGATTACCCACCAATTGAACCTAAGACAACATTAACAAAGGGTCTTTGTTGAATTCGTAAAAGGTGAAATTGGAGTATGTAATTTCTCCAATAAAAGCCCATCTCCAAACCGTATATTTAACCTTCCATACTATATCGACAACATTCCAACCAATCTTCCTAAAAATAATGTCATTCCTAAGTAACCAAATATTCCACATAATCGCTAACCAAAACACTCCTTCTCTCCCTTTTTAGGACAAACCTTGTATAAAATTTCTATTAACATGTTTTTCTCTTAATACTTCAACCTCTTTTTAGCTTAAACATTCTGCTTATTTAATATTTAACATTTCTTCGATATTAATTTTCAATTTTTAATAATAATTCAAATTTTTTGAATATTATTTTCTCTTTCAATCTTCAACATTTTTTCTTCATTACAAATAAATAAACTCAATATTATCAGCGCATAAAAAAATCTTCTCTCTATTAGATTTCGATATTTTCTTCTACTTATTTTGTATAGCATTAGATTTTTGCATTTTTTAGATCTGATTATTGTACATATGAACATTTTTACTCATTTTTAATTTGACTATTTTAAGAGTTTAAAAATTCAAATAGAAAAAATAAATTTAATATTTTTAGAACAATATCTTTGGTCATATGAACTATTAAAATTTCACACAACATTTTTTTATAAAATAGAAAGAATCATTTTCATTTCTCCACTCAGTCACTATAAGAATTACTCCCCCTTAGTTCTTTTAGAAGAAAATGGTTTGTATAAGAAAAATAATAAAATATAATTTTGTCATGTTTCCATAATATCATAAAAAATGCACTATCTTTGCTAAATATGTCTCTCTTAAAAAATGTTAACTTTGTGTCTATAATTTTTTTTCTTCTTAAATTTGTATTTTATTTTTTGATATTTTTATTTTATCTATCTTTTTTTAAATGTCATTTTTTCAGACCTGAAAATAAAATTAATCTAAAAAAATATTTTATTCTTTTATAAAATATAGATAAATTAACAATAAAATAAATAAATAAATAAATAAATATTTAATCAAACTAAAGAAGATAGCAGAAGAAAACAGTAAATAAATCATAGACTTACTTTGTTATTGTTGTTCTTGTTTCTAAGAATTTGCTTGAAAAAATATACTTGTTGATCTTGCACATAATACAAAATGTAATAAAAAATAGAAAGGAAGTAGTGGAAATGCAAAAGAAAGAAGGTGAGAAGAAAAAAAGATAGGAAGAGAGCTGTTCATTGGTGAGAATATTTTCTTAACAAATTACTTATGATATTTGATTGCAAGAGAGATGAGAGTGAGATTTATTTTCTAAGAAGTTGGAAGAAGAAAGAGAGAGATGGAGAAAAAAAGGGAAGAGGAAGATGAAGATAGTAGACGCAAAGGAAGATAAAAGGAAGATAAAGAGGGCAGAAAAAGAGGATTGGGGAAGAGAAAGGGAGAGAAGTAAGAGAAGACTGAAGTGAAAAATGAGAGAAAAAAAATAAAAAAATTGAATTGGATATGACATTGGATAAAGAGAAAAGATAAAAAGTTGAATTGAATTTGTTGGTTTGAAACCAAATGACATCATCAAATGAACTACACCTAGCAAACAAAGGCCTAATTGAATAAACATGTAGTTGAAATAGAACAAATTGACATCATCGGTTGGAAAAAGTAATATTTGGACACAAAATGTCTTCAATTTGATGAGGTGGCAGAATAAGAAAGAAGGGCATAAGAGGATTTTCCAGAACATCTTCTTTTCTTATATTATAGATGATGGTGGCGGTTTTTATAGAATACCCTTTGCCATGAGTTTTTATGCAGATTTAATTGTCACTTTGATACATGCTTCCTTGTCTAGCTAAAATGTATTAAATATTAAAGAGAGTTAAATTCTTTGGGTTTTTGTTTGAGGACAGTGTTTTAAGGTTATTTAATGGCTTAATTCTCTATCTGCATGCATGGTGGGTGTTCATCATAAATGAGTTGCATTCACTATTGGTCGGCCTCCTCGACTTGGTCTATTAAGAGTGATATGGTATAGTCCTTCCCCGTGAATCGATGAGGTTGGAGAGGGTTATGTTAGGTTCGAGTTCGGGCCCAATCCAAATGATTTTAGGCGAAATAATAGAATATATACAATTTCTTAAGTAGAAGGCTTGTAGTGTTGAGATGCTTTAGGGGATAGATTGAAAGATACACAATACCTCAAGCATGAGGCATGTAGGGCGAGATGCTTTAGAGGAGAGACTTAAATGTACACAATTTCTTAAACATGAGTTCTGTAAGGGAAATATGTTTTAGGGGAGAGACTACAATGTACATATGGTCTCTTAAGCATTATGCTTGTAGGGGGTAGTTGCTTTCGGGGAAGGGGTGGAATGTACATAGACCCACAAACATGATGTAACGCCCAGAATTTTATTAATACCTTCGTTCCTTTATATAAGAGACAATTCAGTTTTTAAGTTCATTGAATAATCAGTGTATTTGGTCAGTTTATATACTAGATACATTGATTATTCAATGTACCTAAAAATTGAGTTGTTTCTTATAAAAAGGAACAGAGGTAGTATTTGTTTTCTTAATATAATTATGCAATTTGTGTGTGTTGTGTTGTTATGTTGTGTTAAGGGAGACCCTTGAGTGTAGTACACCAACCTTAGAAATTAGAATTTAAGGTGTTGAGGATGTGTGAGTAAAAAGGTAGAGATATGTGGGTGGTGGGAGAAGTAGTGGTTGTTACTATTATTTAATTAGGATGATTATTATAAATAATAATAATAGTTAATATTTAAATATTTATTTTAATTATTATTGTTACAATGATATATTAAAATAATATTTTGATTTGAATTTATTAAAATTAATATTTAGTTTAGATTTAATAAAATAATAATATTAGATTTTAAATAAAAATAGAAAATTGGTTGTTATAAGAGAATTGGAAGTGAGAAGAGGAGAGTTACAGAATACGTGAAAACTTGGGAAAAAGAGAGCTAGGGAGAAAAGAGGAAAAGTTAGGAGGATCAAGAAAATCACCATTGTCAAGAATTGGAGATTAACAATTTAAGGTAAGGGGGAGAAAAACCATTCTTATAAGGGTGTATATCCATGAGAGGGTAGTGAGGGGTCCTTCTCTCTTAGGTTTACTCTTTACCATGTTTTTTATTGAAGTTTTTGGTGGTTTGCAATGTTTGTATGATGAGATGATTAGTTTGTGATTGTTATATATAAATCCTTGATTGTTGTATGAATTTGATGTGATGATGCTTGCCGAATTTTTCTATCATGGTCATGGAATAAGGGTTTTGGGGATATGAACATGATGAACAAATTATGGGAAATTATAAAGTGATAATGTGTTGGTGTTTGATGAATTAATTGTTGATATATGTATATGGTTGATGATGAAAATCCTTGAAAATATTGTGAGGGATGTTTATATAATGGAAATTGGGGTTTGAGATATGTTAGGTTCGTGCTGTTTTAATCCTTCCAAATAGCATCATTTTTTTAAAAATCTTTTGTACAGTTTTAGTCATAACTTTTGACTCGTGTCACGTTTTAAGGTGGTGTTTGGTGAGTTGGTTACCTGAGAGAGAGTACTACAATTTTGATTCAGGGAAAAAATCATTTTAATGGATTTATCAGAGGGTTAAAATAGGTGGAAGGAAGTGTAAAAATATGATGGATATGAATGAAGTTCGTATCGGTAATTTAATCGTTGTGTCACGAATGATTGGTATGTGTGTTAATGATGTTAGTGGTAGTCCAGAAGGGTGGACTACATATTAGATAAATGTATTATGTGATCAATGGTAGACCACAAGGTTTAATGTAGTGATGTTCGCTAATGCCTCAGCCTTGGTTCATTTAGTAAAGTAGTCGACCACAACAATAAGATATCCAAGTTGCCCCAGCGTTAGAGCAAAAAAGCCAAGGATATCCATTCCCCACTACATGAACAGATAGGGCGACACTAATTTTTGAAGTTCGATAGCCGGAGTGTTAAAGACGTCATCGTGCCTTTGGCATTGATCGCATTTTTCATGTATTTCTTGGTGTCCTAGATCATGGTTGTTTAGTAATATCCCGCCTCAAAAATTTTTTAGCCAACGCTATTGCTTCTATGTGTTTCCCGACTATTCCTTCACGTACTTCTAAAAGGGCGTAATCGACTTCAACTTTTCCTAAGCACCTCAACATTGACGTTGAAAGGCCAATTTTGTATAAAATTCCTTACACCATGTTGTATCCCTCTAACCTTATCTTAATCACAATCACGTTAACTGGATCTACCAAAAATTTTTTAGCCAACACTCTTGTTCTTATGTGTTGCCCGATTATACCTCCATGTACTTCCAAAAGGGCGTAATCGGCTCCAGCTTTTCCTAAGCACCTCAACATCGGCGTTAAAAGACCCATTTTGTATAAAATTCCTTCGACCATGTTGTATCCCTCTGACCTTCTCTTAATCACCATCGCGTTGACAAAATCTACCAAAAGTTTTCTGGACTTGATATATTTTCGAGTCGGGGCCATCTAGGTGGGTGACATCGTGTCGCTTATCACAACCGCTGACTTCCCTTTTACTTCCACGCTAGGGACTTTCTTAACTTCTTGGACAAAATAGTGGTTGATTTTGGGGTTTCTAGTACTAGTTAACTGGGACAAGGTGTTGGTTCATGTGTTTTCCTCTCGAGGTACATGATTTATCTCGAATGATTTGAATTCTGCTAGCTTCTCCACCACTAATTTGAGGTATCTTTGGAGTAAATGGTCATTTTCTTAGGCATCTCCTGTTATTTGGGAAATAACCAATTGGGAATCCATTTGTAGGTTGATGTATTATGCTCCTATTTCTCTCGTAAGTTTGATCCTGACAAAGAGGACTTCATATTCAACCTGGTTATTGGTGGCTGGGAATTCGAATCTTACGAATACTTCTAATACTAACCTTGAACCACTTTCTAGGATCACCCCTGCACGACTCCTCCTATTGTTGGATTATCTTGCGGTGAAGACAACCTATGCTCTATCTGGTTCTAGGGGTATATGAGTCATCTCTACTAAGAAGTCAACGAATACTTGGGATTTCATGGCTTTCCTTGCTTCAAAGGATACCTTGAATTCGAATAACTCGTTGGTCCAATTTGTCAATCCTCCAGCCATACCCGGTCTATAAAGCACATATTTTAGAGGAAGAATCGTCCTTACTACAATGAAGTGTGCGAGGAAATATTGTCGCAGTTTGCAAGATGTTGTTACTAATGTTAAGGCTACCTTTTCGATCTTCTGGTATCATGTTTCTACCCGTGCTAATGCTTTTGAAATTAAGTATAGCGGTTGTTGTACCCCAAATTTTACCCTCATCTTTTTGCTAAATGTTGTGTGATTTATTTTTTTCTCTGTATTTTATTTTAATTTCCATTTTATTATTCTTATTTATTTTTTTTTTCTAATTTAACATTTTTATTTTAATAGTCTTTATTTTTTTTTATCTTAATTCAATTTTAATGTGGTTTATTTCTTTTTATTATTTATGTATTTAAATTGTTTTCTTAATTTTAATTAGTCAATTAATTTAATTTAATTTTGCATGTTTTTAGTTTAATTAATTTTATTGTAGTTAATTAATTAACTTTTAATCAATTAAATTATCACTAACCTTTATTTTGTCATTTAAGAGAAAATACAATTGGTGTATGTGTTGCCTTTTGTGTGGTCCACTTGATCAAATAATGAGGCCTCTGATTGGAGGTTGGGTTCATGACATCAACCAATGAGAGACCAAGTCCGGACCTTTGACTTTTCAACGCCAAAGGAAACTAATGGGAACTTGACATTTGTGCTGGAAACACTTTTCTTCTTCCTTTGCGCGTTTGAGTTTTGTTTTGCAGAGGAAATTTGTCTCAAACGACTTCAACGATTTCAAATCTTTCAAATTCGTCCCAAAACAAGCTTGGCACGATTTCAATTTCAATTTTACCCCAACAATTTCCTCTTCAAGCTTCAAGCAATTTTCACTTGTACAAAGTGATGGTGGTTTTTTTTCCCTTTATCAGCTCTCCTCTGCGCCACCTGAGAACAAGCAGAGCAATGTCGCTCTCACTTTCCTAAACCACACCTGCGTTTGCTTACAACAAAGGAGAGGTGGAGAAGCAATACCGATAACCCTGCCAGAAACTGCTACGAACCAGAGGGAGGGAGCGTCTGTCCCTTGAAGCAACATTGGAATCCAATTTCAAAAACCCTAGCCACCAAATTTGGATCCCTTGGATGAGTTCAACCCGACCCATATCTCAGCCTATATAAAGAGGTTCAGTTTCAATGCAAAACATCAACAATTCTCCTCACAAGCACTTATATTTTCAAGCTTTGTGTGAACTGAGCAAGTGAGTTTCTGAGTGGCTGTGGAAGTGTCTGAACACTCAAGGCATTAGCAAAGCTTCTGTTTGGTATCATTCCTATTTCCCTTTTATTTTATCATGCTCATTTAATGCTTTTCTTGCTCATGATCATTCTGAATCATATGAACACATGCTTTGAGTTACTTGTATGATGTTGTTATTCTGAATGTTGTTACTAATGTTGTTATGACTACTCATAATCATCTATAATGTTGCAATGCCATGATGTTGTTATGCTGTCAAAATATGAATACCTCCATGTGTTGAACATTTGTTTTGTCACTGATATGTTGCACCCCCATGAGTTTTGTTTGAGTTCATGTTCACACCTTGGTTAGTCTGTCTATGCATATTGAATTCATGACTTTCCTTTGAATGTTGGTGATGTGGAAATAAGTGCTTAAATGGTCTTACATCTTTGTTCTCTTCATGGTGCATTGATAGCTTCTTGTGAACTCTATGTCAAGCTGCATACCTTAACTGTATTGAATCTCAATCTGATGTTTTGGTCACTTTGAACTATCATTGTGTTAAGGTTTCTATGATTTGTGTATCCACAATGCTTTACTCTGCTAGATGTTGATTTGTTTAAACCTCAATATGTTACCTATCCCTCTCTGCCCATGCTCTTCTGTACATATTCGTTATTATCATGATTTTGTTGTTCTTGCTTTTCAAGTTCACTTATGACAAGTTTGTTTGCCAAAACCTTTGTGTCAAGTGCAAATCTACTCCTGTTGTGGATTTAGAAGTACTGTGAGGTGTTATTGGTTTGTGTGTGTACAAGTTCCTTAGTTTGTTTGAGTATGGCTTGCTGACCTATACCTCTGCTACAATATGAATCCATATCTTGGTAACATATTTGTGTTGTTACTCTCTGACATTACTCATCATGTGTATCATGCTTTAAGTTTGTTTTGAGTTTCCTTTAGGACTTGCACAATGTGTATGCATAGGTCTCTAGCAAATCATTTTGTTTCATACTCATTGATGTATTGACTTGGCATTCTTCTTTCAATATATGTGCATGTATTCATGATTTTTGGATTGCTTTCTTGTAAAGAGTTGTACACTTGAACTCATGAAATGTTTTCCTTAGTGGATTTCATCCTCACTATTGTGCACTTAAATCGTGTTTGTTTAAATCCTTGGCAACTTTATGTTGTTGCCATAACCTGACTTGTTTCTTTCAATGTATGTGTGTATGTTCATAACTTCCAAACTTTGTGGATTCTTAATGTATGCTTCATTATTCATCTTAAGTAGAGAACTGACATCACTACACACTTTAGTGCATACCAAAGTTTAACCTTGCTTAAATCAACTTCTGAACCAATGAATTGATATCTTGTTGACAAACCCTTTGTTGTTTTTTTGAGAATATGAAGTCTGTTCCAATACCACTTGGTTGTATAATACTCATGACTTAGCTGGATTTTGTGCACTATGTCTGGTTCTGTTTCGTTGAATAGATGTTAGATATTACATTTAGAAATGCAGATTAGGCTAAACAGTGGTTGTGGTGTTGTTTGCAATTTTGTTTTACATCATGCCTTGACTTTGTATGTACCTATGCTCCCTGCCATGCCTATATATATATATATATATATATATATATATATATATATATATATATATATATATATATATATATATATATATATATATATATATGCTTGTCATCATTTTCTGCATGCTTTTAATTTCCATGATGGATAATCCATGACAGTTGTTTCTTGATCTTAAACTCATGGCATGTGTATCAGTTTTGTCAGCACTGTTTGTATTTTTGCCCAAATCAATGCACTTTGATCTTTGCTTCAAGTTAAGATTTGGTTAAGGTACCTGAAAGCGATTTGTTTAAATCATTGTTTCTTTTCTCTGTTGATGTATGCCAATCTTGATTTGAGTTAGGTCAATGTGGGCTTTATTGTATACTTGGATTAAGTGTTATTGATAACATTTGAACTGCTGTTTTTTAAGTTCTTAACACACTATTTTGCTGATTAGAATGTTTGGCCTAACTATTTCGTTTGAAATAATCTATTCTGATTTTGAACCAATTGTATGCTTGAATTTAAGGAATGGTGCCTTGCAAAATGTTTAGTATTTACATGTTGGAAGTTTAAGACCGTGGCTTTTTTTTTAATTATGTGGTTGTTCTTTCATTGAGTGCTTTGTTAGGTCTTGAATTTAGATGATATAGGAGTTTTAGTTGGAGGTTAACATGATCCTGTTCCCGTTTCTATGTATTTGTGATCTTTGAGAATTCTTGAATTCATAACGTGTGCCTTGCCATACAATAGCTTAAGTCCATGATGCTTTGTGAATTTTGAAACCTGTTGAATCAGATTTATCTTCAATCTACTTTGCTTTTGCCTATTTGAATATTGTGGTAATGTTGTGGCTGTCTTATGTTGGTTTTTGAACCTTTGTGGCACCTCTTTTTGAAGCCCGTGTGTGTCTTGCATGTTAGGGTTTAGGTCAAACAAATGGCACCTTTGTATTCCTTGTTCGCTGTTGATTGATTTTAGTCTTTACTATGATTAATTTGGTTGAGTATTGACTGAGTTATGGATGTGTGAACCTGGCTGGGTAAGTGAGAGTTTGGCTGGATAGTTGGTTTGGGCATGGCGCACGTGTTTGGTTTGTTTGGGATTTATGAGCTTATTTGCTTTATATTATATTAGAAGCGTATAATTCATCGATGAGAGCGTAGTACCGCTGGTCCATGGAGGGAGTTATAAGTGTTTGCAAGCAAGGGGACTGGGGTTCGATCCCCTAGCCCAACCTTTTTTTTTCTTTTGTCTGATTTTGCTTGTTTTACATATATATTTGTGTTTGCATTTTATGTTCAACCGCGCGCACAACCCAGATGGTGGAGGTTTTTGGACGTTCAAGCAAGGGTGTGGGTTCAAACCCTACATGGGACATTTCCACTTTCTTTTTATTAATTGTTCATGTTATTTTCTTTTTTTTTGTTTGTACATGGTTTTGAAACACTATAACTTGCTCATTATCCACCCTTTTTATCCCATTCTTTTTGCTATGGTTTTCTAATTAAATTTACTTTTTAAGCATGAAAAAAAATTGTTAAAAAATATTTAATCTACTTGCTTGTAATCATGATAATATTAGGAATTTCTCTTAGGGTTTTTATCATCTTCTTTATTCATCTTGCCATGCTATTCTTGTTTATCATATTTGATCATTGTCTAATATGCATGATTCTAATCTTGCTTGGTATCCTAAAGCTTTATTTCATCTTATAAATTTATTCATGTCTTTTTATGTCATCATGTTTACATTAACTTGTTATCTTGTTAGTAACCTATAACTGTTATTTCCCCGACTCCAAAGGAAGGTGAAATATGTTGACTCATAAGTCATTGACCTCCCACCTTAACCTAAGTAACCTCTTAGGAGAAAACTTTATTGCTTGGCCTCATCAGAGCCATAGAAATCATAACTAGCCTTAGGAGAGAGTCCTTGCACTCTTTGTGATATTCATCCTAATGAATACTCACTTTCCCTATTGACTAAAACATAACATAGGTCCATTACAACTAGATTTAGAGAGTTCTTAAACTCTACAATGAGCTTGTACTCATTCCCCCCTCTAAATATTAACCATAGTCAACAGTTCAGTAGAAGTAAAACTACGCATACTCTGATTCTACTCCCGAGGATACGTAGGCGCAAGGTGCAATGCCTTGTCCAGTATACTAGATACTAGATACTAGATACTAGGGTTTCAAACCTTTTGCAAACATAACATAACCATTAACAAGAGGTTCCCGTAGAGTACTACGGACGTTTGGGGTGCTAATACCTTCCCTAGGCGTAACCAACCCCCGAACCTTAAATCTCCCCCCTTTAGGTTTTTTAACGATCTTGAACCTTTCCTCTGGATAAATCAAAGTCGGTATTAAAAGAAATATGATGCAAGTTAATTAATAGCTTGTTATCCGATTTTCACCGCAACAGAAATGGCGACTTCACTGGGGATAGTGAGACTTATTGCTGGTCCCTTCTTAAGAGGGTTAAGCCAATCTTGTTTTTATGTTATTCATGTTTGCTTATTTACTTGTATATGCTTATGTATGTCATATTTGCTTATATACTTGTATCTTTGTTCTTGCTTTATTATCCTGTTTATTTTGGGTTGATATGATATCTATGAGTGAGATAAGTCCTAACCCGGACTTGTGAGAACACATATGTTTAGGAACCGTGGACATAGTCAAGGGAACTTCGAGGGATAAATCCCAAAGGAGGGAACTTGAAGTCCACACTCAGTTGAGGCCCTCTTGGAGGTGGTAAATGTTGAACGAGCAATCGTGAATGCGTTACTACTTTGAACCTAGGAGCCAGAGATACTGATGACCTTTAGTTATCCCTTTACCCCAACTTGGCCCATTTATGACGTAGTGCGATGACTGTGAGGGAGCAATCCCAAATGGTTGCTATGCTCGAGGAGTATGCTATTCTAGTTGGTGTTCCCATCACCCCAAACCTTCCTTACTCTGGTTTGGAAAGGACGCCTAAGGAGAAGGAAATTGCAGAAGCGGCCCATCTCAAGCTGTCAGAAGTCAAGGCTAACTTGGTTGTCAAGGAAGGACTTTTTGGGTTACTTGCTAAGTTTCTAATGGAGAAATCCAAGTATTATGTTAACATGAAGAATATGGTGGATTACGAAGCTGTTATGGACCTTCTCATTTATGGGTTATTTATGTTTCCCAACATTGAGAACTTTGTTGAAATGAAGGCAATCAAGATCTTTATCATTGGAAATCCAGTTCCAACATTACTTGCGGACGCCTACCATTCAGTGCATTTGAGGACTGCTCATAAGGGAGGGATGGTAACATGCTGTGCCACACTGTTGTATAAGTGGTTTCCCACTTACCCCGTTCTAAGACCTTTTGGGATCTCCAAGATGGACTTCTTTGGTCATAAAAGATCATGTCTCTCACCAACACCGATCTAGAGTGGTACCACCCATTGCTCAAAGGCAAAGATATGATTGTTAGATGTAGAGGATTTGCTAATGTACCTCTTCTTGGCACAAAAGGAGGCATAAGCTACAATCCAGCTTTAGCTTTCCGTCAACATGGTTATTCTATGGAAGTTAAGCCTAATAACATCTACTTGGAAGGTTTGTTCTTTGAAGAGGATAAGGACCCTGTACTTAGGGAAAAGATGGCTCATGCCTGGCGTCATGTTCACACAAGAGGTATCTCTGCTTTGGGAAAACCTGGGTGTTTGGCTTCAGAATCTTACACTCAGTGGGTGCAAAAGAGGGTTGTTGAGTTGAAGATGCCATATGATCGTCATGATCCTATCCCATTAGCTCCTAGAGATCCTGTTCTTTACTTCACAAGCAATGAGGACGAATTGAAGATCCGACTGGCTCAAGGAGAACGAGAAAGGAATGCATGGATGAACAAGTATCAGATTCTTGACTTTGAGATGAATGAACTTCAGAAGAGTCTCAGGAGGAAGGAAGAAGAGTCTGTAAAAAAAAGGAAGGTGCAGGGAGATTTATTTTCTCCAAGCACATTATCTCCACCAGAACCATGGAAGTCACAGTTGGCCACGCTTGCTGTTGAAAATGAGAGGTTGCAGAAGGAAAACCAGAAGCTCGCCATGAGATTGATGGGAGAAGACTGATTGGATGGTTTAGAACTTAGTTTTCTTTATTTTGTACTATGTATTTTGGCATTGAAGGTGTAATTATCTTTTGTTTGTAATCCAAAAACTTTATTATTAATGAAATGAGATGAGATTTTTCTTCTAAGAAAAAGGTTCCTTAAAATTTGAAAAATACAATGTTGAGTTTCCTTGAATTACACCCATCATGTTGCATTGCATCCTCGCTAAACCGTCAAGACACTAAACTTTGTTTCGCAGACTTTGTAGAGAATTGAGGCTACCAAGAAGAAGAACTGGCCCTTTACTTTCCTGATCCCTAACGTCGAGCAGCTGATAGAGATCGGAGGAAGAATGGAAGACCCGCTAAGTTTCATCGACAAGTACGGAGACCTTCTGTCCCTAATGAAACTACAGGTGAATGAAGGATTGCTGGAAACCTTGGTGCAACTGTATCATCCTGCATACCGTTGTTTCATATTTCCTAATTTCCAGCTGGTTCCAACTATAGAGGAGTATTCAGCCATGTTGAGTTTACTAATTCAGTATCATCCTCCATTTTCTGGCGTGGAAGATCAGGGTTAGGTATCTGAAAGAGGCATATACGAGAGAACATGCCTACTAGGGAAGGGTATCGTGGTTTACCAGCTCAGTTTTTGATTGAAAGGGCTATTCACTTTCAAGGAAGGGGAGACTCTGTAATGTTTGAATCAATTTTTGCTCTGCTAGTGTACGGGTTGTTCCTGTTTCCCAATGTCGAAGACTTCGTTGATGTCCAAGCCATCCGAATCTTTATGAGTCAAAACCCTGTCCCTACTCTATTAGCTGATATGTACTTCTCAGTTACTACACAATCCATGAAAGGAGAAGGTGCGGTTGTCTGTTGTGCTCCACTACTCTATAAGTGGTTCATTTCGTATTTACCTACAACTCCAACATTTTGGGAGGTAAGAGACAGTGCCCTTTGGGCTAAGAAACTGATGGAGCTAGAATGTTCTGCTATCAGGTGGTATGATTCAGACCCAAGAGGGACCCTTATGATTGTAAGTTGTGGAGACTATCCCAATGTGCCGCTCATGGGACAGAGTGGTTGCATCAACTATAATCCGGTGCTTGCTCGTTGCCAACTTGGTCATCCCATTGAGGAACAACCAGATCCCAAAGAGCTGGAGTTAATCTATTATGGGTATGGAGAGGGATTTGAAGACAAGCTCAAAATGGGGCACGCCTGGTTCCACATTAATCAGCAGAGGTGGACCACTGCCGGTCCCGTCACAGAAGCTCACTTGAAATGGGCGCAGGGGATTTCGCTCAGTATGAAGAAGCCTTTTCCATACTATGAGACACCCATGAGTGCCAAGCAGAAGAGGATGGAGTTGTTGGGAGAGCTGACTATTGAGAAGGCCAGAACCAAGCAGGGCATCAATGAGATCATGAAAGGGATCAGGGAAGGCGAAGGGCCTTCCTATTTAGAGTTGTAGCTTTTAGGTTTCCTATCTTATGATCAATTGTTGTAATCCTGTTCTAAGTTGTATTTCTTTTAATGTAATTTGAACAATGGTTGTAATATTTCCTTTTTTATAAGCACTTGTATTACCTTTCAATGGGAAGGAGTTTATGTTGTTGGTAATCCTGTTATTTACACTGTTTACAAATAATTTTTAGTTCTTGATGGTTTAGCCTGCATTTGCATCTCATTTTGCATCTTCGCATGTGCATGTGCATTCTTCAGTGTCTCATCGTCGTTTTGTCTTCTCCAGAACCTTCACCCTGAATTCTCTACATCGTTACAACACCCGGGCACAGGCTTGAAGAAGAAGAATGTCTGAGAATTGTGAGAATTTGGATCAGGTTAACAACGAACTCACCGAATTGAGAGTAGGAATGGGGAAGATCATAGAAGCTTTGAATGTTATACGAGCAAAGGTGGATACGCAGGTCACTGTAGTTTCAGAGGTCGTTGCTACAACTATAGAGCCGCTAGTTATACTTGTTGTGAACCTTACTCTAGGGATGCCATTTGATTTTATATGAACCACGACTCCTCAATCTACGCAACAAGCCGTGCCGTTGTTTGGTGAGAATCAACAAGCTATTCCAACTTATGCTCCGCCTGTGGTGCAGACCCAGTTCCAACCTGTTTTTCAGAACCAACATCATTTTAATTATAACAATATATCTGTGGAGGAGGATGATCGTAATGAGAAGTTGAGAGCGAGTGTGGAGGTTATGCAGAGGAAGTTGAAGGCCATGGAGGGCAGCAATGTCTTCAGTACTGACCTCAAGGACATGTGTTTGGTTACAGATCTGGTAATTCCACCGAAGTTCAAGCTGCCAGGTTTTGAATTGTATTTCGGTGCTACTTGCCCCAAAGCGCATTTGGTCATGTACCTTCAGAGAATGGCTGCGTACATGGACAACGATAAGCTAATGATACACTGTTTCCAAGATAGCCGGAAGGGTGCCGCAGCAAAATGGTATCTAGGATTAGATCAGTCTCAGATCAAGTGTTTTTAGGACGTAATGGACGCCTTTGTGAAACATTATAAGTATAATTTGGACTTAGCTCCGGATCGTAGACAACTGCTGAATATGACTCAAAAGAACACCGAGTCATTCAAATAGTAAGCTCAAAGATAGAGGGAGACAGCCTCTCAGGTTGAACCGCCGTTAACAGAAAAAGAATTAGCTGATTGGTTTGTGGACACCGTATAGCCTGAATTTTATGAGAAGATGATCAGTAATATTGGTGCCAACTTTTCTGATATTATTGCCATTGGTGTGAAAGTAGAAGCAGGTTTGAAGAATGGAAAGGTAGCCAGTTCGCCTAATAGTTCCACTAGTAGCAGTGTCAAGAAGTCTCCGGGTAATTTTCATAAGAAGAAAGAAGGGGAGACTAACGCTGAGATGGAAACGATCTCTCTTTCAACAACAACCAAGTCCCAATTTTCCTCAACAACCGATTTACCCCATGCAGTTCGCACAACAACCATATGTGGCGTCCATTACACCCACTTTTAATCATCAGGTGATGCAACAAGTTCCCGTTCCCCAGCCACCGAATCAGCAGCAGTGGCCGAGAAGTCAAAATCAGAATTACCAGCAGCCGAGGCGGCCAGCGCCACAGCAAAATACCCCTCAAAGAAGACAGACAGTAACACCAAATTTTCCACCCATATCAATGACCTACACAACATTGTATCCTTCTCTGGTGGAGCAAGGATTAATTGTTACTAGGCCGTTGGGGCCACCATCTGAGAAGTCTCTGCAGTTCTTCAACCCTAATGCAACCTGTGCTTTCCATCAAGGAGGGGTGGGCCATGATTTAGAAGAATGTTTGGCATTAAAGAATCTAGTGAAAATTCTGATGGAGAAGAACATTCTGTCTTTCGCTAATAACCAGCCAAATGTGAAGAGTAACCCCTTGCCAACGCATGGGTCAACTAATGTCATCGAAGACGAGAATGATGAAGTGTTGGTCTCAGATGCAGCGAAGATTAAAACTCCCCTGAGAACGTTTCATGCCAAGCTGTTCAGCGCCGTTTTGGTCAAGGTTTGCCATGATGGTTGTAAAGAGTGTGATGGTAGTAGTGAAGGGTGTCAGTTAGTTCAAGATGATATTCAGCAATTGATTAATGAAGGTTTCTTACAGGTTTTTAGAAAAGAAAGCAGAGTAGCAGTGATTGAACCAGTGTTCAATTTGCCAAAGCAAGTGCCAGTGTTTGATGAAGAGGAATACATATCAGTAGTCCCTGTGTTCAACAATCCAGGGGCAAGTACCGTGAGTCCAGTGTTCAAACAATCAGTTCCAAAATTCAACAAACCTGAAGTTGTTTCTCCTGTTAATCATGCCAGGTGAAATAATTTCCAAAGACCAGTCCCATTCAGGTTCAGAGGAACTAAAGCGTTACCATGGATCTACGAAGACATTACAGGTGGTAAGAAGAAGGAGGAAATGATCCCAAGGAAAGAGGCGGGGGTCGTTATAGAAGAGTCCCAAGGAAGGAGGTGGGGGCTGATGAGAAGAATGTGTCCAGTATAGTTAGAACGGGGAAAATGACGAGGAGTGGGAGGATTTATACCCCTGTGAACAAAGAAGTGTCTAGTAAAGAAGGTGATGTGCATGTACCCTCTAATGACAAAGGTAAAGAAGTGATCTCCAAAGAAGATGACGAAGAATTTCTTAGAATAATAAAAAGAAGTGACTACAAGGTCGTGGATCAGCTCCACCAGACTCCGTCAAAAATTTCCGTTTTATCTCTGTTGATCAATTCACCAGTCAACCGATCAACACTGCAGAAAGTATTAGCTCAGGCTCATGTAGCTCAGGATATTACCGCCGGGTAGTTTGATCATGTTATCGCTAACATTACTGCATGCAATACGCTCAGCTTCAGTGATGAAGAATTGACCCAAGCGGGTCGGAAACACAATCTTGCGTTGCACATATCAATGAAATTTCAGGAGGACACATTGGCTAGAGTTCTTGTAGACACAGGATCTTCTCTGAATATTTTACCGAAGAGGGCTCTCGATAAGTTGGCATACCAAGGAGGAATCATGAGACCCACGTCATTAATTGTCAAAGCTTTTAATGGTTCACGTAGATATGTGATGGGAGAAATTGAGCTACCAGTTTTGATTGGCCCTC
The DNA here is from genome assembly GCA_022829125.1 of Lathyrus tuberosus. Taxonomy (NCBI): domain Eukaryota; kingdom Viridiplantae; phylum Streptophyta; class Magnoliopsida; order Fabales; family Fabaceae; genus Lathyrus; species Lathyrus tuberosus. Next base: position 8,320,106 of record JALAZF010000251.1, read on the forward strand.
AGGAATTCAATGTTCTGTTTCAAGTCTTAGATATTAATCCTGCCTATAGCTGTCTGCTAGGAAGGCCCTAGATCCATGAGGCTAGCGCTGTCACCTCAACCCTACATCAGAAAATGAAGTTTGTAGTTAATGATAAGTTGGTCATTATGCATGGGGAAGAAGACTTGATGGTTAGTAATTTATCGTCCTTCCGTTACATCGAGGCTAATGAGGATGCTTTGGATACTTCTTTCCAAGCCTTGGAAATAGCTAATGCAGTTATGATTGACAATGAGAAGCCAGTGGTACCGGAATATCCATCCTTTGCTTCATATAAAAGTATCCAGTCTGCCCTTCAAAAAGGCGTACCCGCAGGTTGGGGCGAAGTTATTGAGGTTGAGAAGAGGAACCGACACCAAGGGTTGGGTTACAGACCAACTCCAGAAGATGAGGCTGCTTCAGGTACAAGAGGAAGAGGAATGAAGATAAAGATTGTGCAGGAAACATTTGTCAGAGGTGGACATCAAGTCCATGCAATCATTGGAAGTGCTGAAGAAGAGGAAGATATTGATCGTTTAGTCTTTCGCCAGGAAGGCGCGTTAAGCAATTGGGAGTCTGTTGAAATCCCAACTTTGTACCCAGAACCAGAGTAACTTGTTTTGATTTGTTGTTTTCATCTCCCTAGTCTTGCCCAAAGCTAGTGGATTGTTTTGTACGGGCCTCCGTTTTCAATATCTTAATTAATGAAATGACTTTTTGCTAAAATTCTCGTTGTCTTTACTTTATTGCATTCAGTTTCTAAAAATGGCAATTTTTTCTAACAAAAACATCTTCATCTCGCATGTTCTTGAATTGTTGTGCATTTTAATAATATAAGTCATTCTACCATGCAGAATGAATCATAAACCTATTGTATTCAATGATCTTGCTCTTACCATTGACTTCGACTCCCCTGTCTATCAAGCTGAGGAGGAGGAAGATTATGAGATGCCCAAGGATCTAGTAGATATGTGTGACTATCAGTATACGGATCTCCAGCCTCATGAGGAGCAGGTGGATGTCATCAATCTTGGCACTGAGGATGAGAAGAAAAAGGTTAAGATTGGAGCATCACTGAAACCAAAAATTAGACAGCGGTTGATTTCACTCCTTAAAGAGTATGTGGACGTGTTCGCTTGGTCCTACCAAGACATGCCTAGTTTAGACACAGATATTGTGGTCCACAAGTTACTGCTCAAGCCTGAGTGCCCGCCAGTAAAGCAAAAGCTTCGCAGAAGTCATCCTGACATGGCTCTCAAAATTCGAGATGAAGTTAAGAGACAATTAGATGCCAGATTTTTAGCAGTTTCCAAATACCCAGAGTGGGTAGCTAATATTGTTCCAGTTATGAAGAAAAATGGAAAGGTACGAATGTGCGTGGACTATAGGGACCTTAACAAAGCTAGTCCCAAGGATGATTTTCCCCTACCGCATTTTGACATGCTGGTAGACAACACGGCTCGTTTCGCCATGTTCTCATTTATGGACGGTTTTTCAGGCTACAATCAGATTAGAATGGATCCAGCTGACATGGACAAGACTACTTTCATCACCCCGTGGGGTACTTATTGTTACAAGGTTATGCCTTTTGGGTTGAAGAATGTCGGGGCAACTTACCAGAGAGCTATGGTGACCCTGTTCCATGATATGATCCACAAAGAGATTGAAGTGAACGTGGACGACATGATAGCCAAATCACAAAGTGAGGAGGAGCACGTAGATCACTTGTTAAAATTGTTTAAGAGGCTTCAAAAGTATCAGTTGAGGTTAAACCCTGCAAAGTGTACCTTTGGAGTCAGGTCAGGGAAGCTATTGGGTTTCATTGTTAGCCAGAAGGGCATTGAAGTGGATCCAGATAAAGTGCGAGTAATTCAAGAAATGCCAGCTCCACAAACCGAGTCTCAAATTAGAGGATTTTTGGGCCGTTTGAATTACATCTCCAGGTTCATCTCCAACATGACTCCGATATGTGTGCCAATTTTCAAATTACTCAGTAAGAATCAGCCAGTAGAATGGAATGCTGACTGTCAACAAGCTTTCGAGAAACTCAAAAGTTATCTCCAAGAACCTCCTATTCTAATTCCTCCGATTCTCGGAAGACCTCTCTTTATGTATTTGACTGTTTTGGAAGAATCTATGGGCTGTGTTTTGGGACAGCACGACGAGACTGGCCGGAATGAACATGCAATTTATTATCTGAGTAAGAAGTTTGCAGACAGTGAAAGCCGTTACTCACTACTTGAAAAGACCTGTTGCGCTCTGGCTTGGGCTGCCAAACGTCTAAGACAGTACCTGATTTGTCATACTACCTTGTTGATTTCCAATATGGATCCGATAAAGTACATTTTTTAGAAACCTGCTCAAACGGGTAGACTTGCCTGCTGGCACATGTTATTATCTGAATATGACATTCAATATGTCACTCAAAAGGCCATTAAAGGAAGTGTTCTTTTAGAATATCTTGCCGATCAACCAGTTAAAGACTATGAACCACTCAAGTTTGATTTCCCTGACGAGGACATTATGGCAGTGAAAGATGGTGAAGAGTCAAACTCTGAAGAAGATCCCAGGGCTGAGTATAGGTGGAAGATGATGTTCGACGGTTCATCCAATTACAAGGGGCATGGAATAGGTGTTGTTATAATTAATCCTAAAGGTGGCTACACCCCTTTTACAGCTAGGTTGGATTTTGGGTGTACGAATAATATTGCTGAGTATGAGGCGTGCATTCTGGGTCTGGAAGCTGCAATCGATCTTGGAATCTATTTTCTTGAAGTTATGGGTGACTATGCTCTAGTCATTTATCAAATCAGAGGCGAGTGGGAGACAAAAGATGAAAAGCTTATCCCTTATCATGCATATGCTTTGGAGTTGATTAAGTGTTTTGATGAGATAACTTTTCGCCATGTGCCACGTACTGAGAATCATGTGGCTGATGCTTTAGCAACACTGGCTTCGATGTGGCAAGTTAGATTTATCAATGAATCTCCAGTAATCAGTATTGAAAAGAGGACTGAGCTTGCCTACTGCCAGTCCATTGAAGAAGAATCAGACGGCAAACCTTGGTTCCATGACATTTTGAACTTCCTAAAGAATCAGGAATATCCGGCCAACGCCTTTGTTCTTGATAGGAAGACTCTGCGAAGATTGTCAGCCAAGTTCTTCATCAGCAATGGTGTACTGTACAAAAGGAATCATGATATGGTTTTGTTAAGATGTGTCGATAAGAGGGAAGCAGACTTACTGATCCATGATATCCATGAAGGAGCTTTTGGCACCCATGCCAACAAACATGCCATGGTTAAGAAGATTTTGAGGGTTGGATACTATTAGTTGACTATGGAAACTGATTGCATCCGGTACGCTAGAAAATGCCATAAATGTCAGATTTATGCAGACAAAATGCATGTTCCTCCTACTCTGTTGAATGTGCTATCATCGCCCTGGCGGTTCTCTATGTGGGGCATCGATATGATTGGGGCAATTGAGCCTAAAGCGTCTAATGGGCATCGCTTCATTTTGGTGGCTATAGATTACTTTACCAAGTGGGTGGTGTCATACCCCAAATTTTGACCACTAAGATTTCCCATCATTGTGCAAATCATCATCAAAATATGGATGAACCATCATGCCACATCAAATGCCTCAAGGGTTGTTGAGCATTCACTACAATCAAAATTAGGGTTTTAAGCCCTCTCAGAGCCTTAGACAAAGGATCAATCAAGGAATGACTTGATCTTTAACTTGTCTAGCCTCTAAAATATCCATAATGGATCAAAAGGACTTCCACTTCAAGGATTAAGCACAAGGCTGCTCCCTTCTAGGTGGATCAAGTTTCAAGATCGACAGTGTCACCGAATTAGGGTTTTGGTCGAACAGGGCCTCTAGATGGAAATTTTTCATCTGGGCACAAGCCAATGATCCAAAACATAACCTAATATACTCCATGGATACATACATCAAAAATCAGGAATTAGAGTTTCTTGACCTAATTCACCCCTAAGTTGACTTTTGGGACAAATCATGAACCAAGACCTCAATACATGATTTGAGGGTCTCTAATATACTATATTGATCCATTTTCAACAATGGATTAATCCAAGAAGCTTGAGCAACAAGTCTCAATTTCATCTGCACCACAATTAGGGTTTCGCGAGGAAAGTCAACTGTAACTTTGACTTTTGACCAGGACATGCTCCCAAACCCTAAGACATGATTAAATATACCCTATGACACCCATGGAACATGTCCATCAAGTTTGATTTAGGTCAAGGACATGATTTCCTGAAGAATTGCACAGTTTGGAATTCATCTGATAAAAAGTCAACTGTGCACAAAAGTCAACTTTGACTTTTTGAGATTTTTCACCAAAATGGATTTTTAACCCTAAAATGATGTTAATGTATGATTTGAATCATCATTCATAAAGGAAAATCAAAGAAAGTGGGATAACTTGTAAAAGAGGTAACCATAAAAACTTAGAAAAATTTCTTAGTTATGGAAAAAGTGACACTAATGTGCCAACTTTGGAGGACCATAACTCCTAAACCACAAGGCCATTGTTCCCCATTCAAAGCTTGATTTGTAGATCACATTGCCCTCTACAAAAGCTTCATACTAACTTATGTCCAAATTCCTCATGGATTTTGAGTTATGGAGTGATCAAAATCAAGAAAAGTCACTTTGTTCCAACACAGTGAAAATTTCACTAAGTCAGATTTTACCTTACTTTTTGCCAAATGTAGGGGGATTTTTCACTTGGATTCAAAAGAGATCAAAACCAAACATGCTCAAACAGTTGTTGTTTCATGTAAGGGCTTTCCAAAATGGCCAAGAACATTACCAAATTCAATTTGAGCCATGAGATATGACATTGGCAAGTTGCCTTGCTGAAATCTGCCAAGGCAATGCAGATTTTTCACTTTTGGTCTATTTGTCAAAATCAGCCAAATCCAAATTCTCCTATCCACTTGGACACCTCTGAGGATTGAATCAAAAGGGTACAATCACTGAGCCAAGCCTCCAAAGTCTTTGTAACAAGAAATAGCATATTGAACATAGAATTGCCAAAATAGGGACAAGACCCCAATTTTGGATTAGAGCATTCAATGGAAGCATCAAGGTGGCATGGACTGAGCCATTCTCAACTGAATTCAGTCAAGACTTATCCAAGACCAAGGGGACCAGCAGCCTGTGCCCTAACCTCTAGTCAATGGCTAGAGGAGGCTTGGATTTTCATTTGCCAACATTGGCCAAACCTACTCAGTAGTTGCCATTCACTATTCCTTGCAAAACAAACTTGCTCTACTATAAATAGAGCTCATTTATGATCAGTTTGAGTACACCAAAGTCATCAAACAGATGCTTTCCTCAAAATCTCTTTTTTCACTCCAATTTTGCCTTCTAAGGCAAGTCACTATCGGGTTTTGAGTTTGAGAGCTTTTCCAATCAAACCAATCACACACACACACACCTCACATACATCATATAGAAGTGATCCAAACACTCATATAACATCTGGAACACAGATTTCAGAAAATCACCAGCCAATTGCTCAAGTTCTTGACAGTTTTGCAGTTGAGGTACCATCTTCAACTCCAAACCATTTCAATCCATTCCAAGCATCCAGACACACTCCATGGCACCTAGGGAAGCTATCCAGATCATTGGAACCTAGCTGTAACACCTCCAACACAAATCACGATCACCAACTGCAAGTGGTAAGCATGAGCTCTTCTAACTCTATGATCCATGCAATTTTTGCTGCAAAATAATTTGGCCATATGTTCATAATCATGCATGGAATATTTCCCCTCAATTAATTACATTGTTTGAATCGTGTATCAAAAATCCTAGCCTTCATGCAGAAATTAGGGTTCTTGAGGATTTTTCATGATTTCTTGTTATATGTTTAATTTAAATGAAATTAAATACCATAGACATGATCGTGAGGTTGAAACGAGTTGATTGGTATGTGGATTACATGATATGATTAAGTATTCAGTGAGATTGGAGAGAAAATGCAAATCTGGGCAAAACTGAAAAACGCGCGTGTTCTTGCCTTTGTTCCTGGCGCCATTTTCCAATATTTGAATATTTGAATTTTGTGATTTTATTTAATTGATTCAAAAATTAATTTCTCTCTGACTTTTAATGATTTTGAGTTGATTCTTTTTTTAATAATTCACAAAAATGTTAAAATATTTTATTTTCCCAAAAAATCCAAAAAATATTATTTATTTTGTATAATTGATATTTTTGCAAAGAATTAATGTTTTAATTATTTTTAACACTTAAAATATTTTTTCCACCTTGATTTTGCAACTTTTAATGCTTTCTAATTATTTTGTAGGTCAATACTTAATTTTTGAAGCATTAATCCAAGATCACAATTTGTTTTTCATATGTTAAACAATTTTGATCATTTTAATTGAATTTTTATTCAATTAAATACATTTTTGAAAACAAATTAGGGTTTTTTGGATTAATTCAACCCTTATAAATCATTTTCAAAACACTTTTGGGTCTCTAATAGAGTGTAAGACCCAACCCTTTGTAAATACAACCTATTTTGGGCCTCACTTATGGTATAAGTCCCGTTGTATTTCAAAAAGTTCGACGCGATCATCATCCGTTGAAAAACAAACCTTGGGCCTACCCTCGAGTAGTAAGACTCATTTCTTTTCTTTAAAAAATGTTTGGGCCTCTAATAGAGTGTAAGACTCAATCCTTTTTTTGACCAAATCATTTTTGGGCCTCAGTATATTGTATAAGTCCTGATACCGTCAAAAACGAACGACGCGATCGTCGCCTTTTGAAAAATAACTTTTGGGCCTACCCTCGAGTAGTAAGACCCATTTCTTTTCTTAAAACTTTTGGGCCTCTCCTTGAGCTATAAGACCCATTCAAAAACTTTTTGGGCCTCTATTAGAGTGTAAGACCCAACCCCCATTTAACCAAAACAATTTTGGGCCTCACTTATTGCATAAGTCCCTCTGCGTTAAAAGAAAATCTCGGCGCGATCGCCATTTTAAACGGAAAAACTTTGGGCCTACCCTCATGTTATAAGCCCCACTCTTTTTCTTTAAAAACTTTTTGGGCCTCTTGAGAGAGTGTAAGACCCATCCCTTTGTAAATACAAACCTATTTTGGGCCTCACTTATTGTATAAGTCCCGTTGTATTTCAAAAAGTTCGACGCGATCATCATCCATTGAAAAACAAACTTTTGGGCCTACCCTCGTGTTATAAGCCCCACTCTTTTTCTTTAAAAACTTTTTGGGCCTCTTGAGAGAGTGTAAGACCCATCCCTTTGTACAGAAAACCTTTTTGGGCCACAATCACTTATATAAGTCCCTCCGTATAAATTCAAACAATGCGCTCACTGATAGAACCCTGGGCCTCTCCTTGAGCTGTAAGCCCCAAATCTTCCTTTTTCAAAGCAATTTCTCCTTTGATTTTGAAATATAATGTTGTTTTCAATCTTTCTTTGTTGAACAACTAACCAAACAGCATGGAAGCTCTACAACCGAGTAAGTGTTTATCCGCTTTCATTTACCGCTTTCATATACATATAACTGTATTGTGGGGCTGTTTCGCTGTAAGTCTTCTTTCATAAACTTATATCAACTGTGTAATAATAGTATAGATATTTAGAGTTTCCCCGGCAACTACGTCTAGAACTAGGTGACGCCGTTTCATTTATTCGTAGAAATAGACAACTAGATCCTCAATAAGATCACCAGATACAGCCTTCTCTTCGGATGTCCTCATTAGAAATTGTCAAGAAACTCTACTCCCAGAGATGAATGTATTCTCCGTGAATGGCATCTTTGAGTTTCTTCCAAATTCTCGAACTTCCTGGCTTGATCTACTCCTTGTGATTAGCCTGTCTTGAATTTCTCGGGGCTTGGGGACCCACGAGCTTCTAAAAAGCATCGGCCTCTTCTTGGGCATCGTACAAGGACCCACAGGCTTCCTAAAAGCAACCCCGCCTCCTCTTAGGCTTAGTACAAGGACCCGTCGGCTTCTTAGAAGTATTCACAACCTCCTCTTAGGCTTCGTATAATGATCTCTTCCTCCGGGAATGATAGCCTCCTCTTGGGCTTCGTACAAGGACCTCTCGGCTTCTTAAAAGTTTCCAGCCTCCTCTTGGGCTTCGTACAAATTGTCCCGACGACCTCCTAAAGGTATAGGAACAGAACTTAAATATCTTCATAGAACAGTCCTTTCAAAGAGTCTACTACTGTTTCTCAAAGGATAGTACAAAAGATGAAACTCTAGACTTGGACAGTCTAATCTCCTTGAGTCTCAAAGACATTCTCAAGTGACCCCTTCGTTAAATAGGAAGGAACCCCGTAGACTCGGACAGTATCAATACCCTTTGGATTTCCCGTTTCCTCAAAGAACAGGAGATAACCTTGATCCTCGCATCAAAAATCCCTGAGTACAGTGTTACTCATATAAGAACTGATTTTCTCTTTAAAAATCAGTATACTGGACCTGTCACTCAACTGAAACAGTAACCACAACCTCCTCTTAGGCTTTGTATAATGATCCTTCTCCATTAAAATTAGCCTCTCTCTTAGGCTTTGTACAATGATTCTCCCCAGCGGAGTTAAACAACGTTTAGCCTCTCTCTCGGGCTTTGTACGAGACACATAAGAGACTCCCTCATTGAGTCAATCACCCCTCTCGCCTCTATCTCGGGCTTCATACGAGATACAAAAAGGTTCTTATTGAGCCAAACAAATTTTAGCCTCCATCTCGGGCTTTGTACGAGATACAAAAACACTCTCTTGTTGAGTATAAAAGATCCTCTTGTATGATCAACCCCTTTAGCCTCCATCTCGGGCTTTGTACGAGATACAAAAACACTCTCTTGTTGAGTATAAAAGATCCTCTTGTAGGATCAACCCCCTTTAGCCTCTCTTCGGGCTTCGTACGAGACACACAAAAATACCCTCTTGTTGGGCCCATAGCCTCCTCTTAGGCTTTGTATAAGAAAACCACTGGTTATTCCAATCAACCTTTTAGCATCAAAGTTGTACCTCGTTCACAGTACACAAACATCAACAACTCCTTCCATCTAATCGCTGTAAACGGTAAGCCTCTGGATCATCTACATCCATGCCACTGTCCCTCTTTTAGCATGAGAAATTCCTAAGGAAATATAGCATTGCTCTACACTGAGTTAAAGTCTTCTCCTTCAGGTTGAAAATCCCCTTTAAAGGAAATTATGGCATTGCCGGAGTCACACATCCCAGTTAAAGTAATTCTCCTATATAAACAGTTGTGACATACAACCCCCTCTTTAGAGATGAAAAATTCTCTCTAAATTCAAACCCTTTTAGCTGCACATCTTGGGCTTTGAACAAGATACAAATAGACTCTTCAGCTTCACATCTTGGGCTTTGAACAAGATACAAACTACCTTCAGCTTCATATCTTGGGCTTTGAACAAGATACAAATCACCTTTCGCTTCACGTCTTTGGCTTCGAACAAGACACCAAGAATAACCATTTCCTCCCATAGAATAGGAGGAACTACGAACGCTCTAATTTCCCTGTTTCAGTAAACGGGAATACGTAGGCATAAGATCGAAAGAAAAGATCTTAGCGAGCACACTAAACAAAAACCCAAAATCCCATACTCTCATATATCTATCAAAAAGCATCAGTCCTCACATCCTAATCCTTGTTCCCCGCCAGAAACCTGTCATTCTATCAAAATAACACAAGAAAGGCCCCACCACATTAATCGCATTTGTAACCTAACAGACCGTTGTTTAAACTCAGTATGCAAGCAGGGCTAATTGGAGACATCTATTTCCCTTCCTTCATCAGCTCACAATAGGATAAAAAATGAATCGACCTGTAGTAAACTGACTCCAGAGAGCGACCGCGCTTAAGAACCGCGTCCAAAATCGCTCGCTACAGAAAAGTGGCGCCCACCGCGGGGCCAAAAATTCTTTCTTAAACGTTTAAGGTGAAAACCTTGGACAAATCTTTTTCATGGCGGTGGCCACCACAGAAAAGTGGCGCCCACTGCGGGGCAAAAAATTCTTTCTTAAACGTTTAAGGTGAAAACCTTGGACAAATCTTTTTCATGGCGGTGGTCGCTACAGAAAAGTGGCGCCCACCGTGGGGCCCGACAAGGAATCTTGTCTTTCTTATCTCTCTGGTTGAAACCTTAAATCTGAAAACCACAGAATGGCGCCTCCGTCGGGGAACCATTTTCTGTCAGGAACATAAGATTCTTAGCTTGTAAAAGTCTAGGACATTAGGACAAATATATATACTGCTTTTCCTAATTGATATATGTGTTTATTTTTATGCTAATGGGAATGCGTGTGATGTCGCATGTGGAAAGATTGAGTATACACTTAAGATAAGTGATGGCGACGAGGTCGACCATCAACCTCAGTCGAGGCTGACCAATGCAACCCATTCTCTCACCTAGACAATGGGCCGATTGTGATGTCTGAGAAGCTGAGGAGCCAAACCCTTTTGTAGTGCGGAAACTATCGGAAATAGTTGTCACGCGATACTACCCTCATTTGAGGCTGGTGATCTATTCTCGGTGAATGGCACTTACTATAAGATTGCTCTACAACTCGCTGGCGATCCGCTTATTGTTTTGTTTTCCTGGGAGGAGCTGATGATAATGAGTACAGGTACAAAAATCACCTTAGTATAAACCTTTGGGGATGGGTAGAGCCTTGACTTCATGACAACGACCCTTTGACCCCATGTTTTTTCTATGTTTTTGTGTGCTGCATTCATGCATTCATTTAAAACATTAAAACATTCAAAAAAAAATTTCTCTTCTAGTCTCTCTGTTTTTCAAATTAAACTAAGACTGTGATTGCAAATATCAGAGAAAAGGATTGTGCTAATGGATTTAGGTAGAAGGAGAACTCATAAGTACACCTTCAGGATTCCAAAACTAGAGGATTTAAGAGGTTTGGCGAGGATGATCACAAACCAAGAGGCTTTCAGAGCCAAGCAGGGAGGTTTGCTACCACTGTTAAGAGTCCATGTGATTGAGGGAATCATGAACGCACTCGTTCAATTCTACGATCCGGTTTATCACTGTTTCACATTCCCGGATTACCAGCTCGCGCCAACGCTGGAGGAGTATTCTCATCTGATTGATCTACACATTATAGATCAAGCTCCATTTTCTGGACTGGAAGAAATTCCAAAGAATCAGACCATTGCAAGAGCGATTCATTTGGACGAGTCTGAGGTTAGGACTCACATGACCGCTAAGGGTGGTATCCAAGGTTTGCCAGCCCAGTTCTTGACAAAGAAAGCCCTGTACTTCGCCAGTATCGGGAACGTGACTGCTTTTGAAAGCATCTTTGTCTTACTCACCCACGGGTTATTTCTGTTGCCCAACATTAATAATTTCGTCGATATCAACGCTATTAAGGTTTTTCTCTTTGGAAACCATGTGCCGACTTTGCTCGCAGATGCGTATCATTCTGTATACTTAGGGAATTTGTACAGCGGAGGGGAAACCACATGTTGTGTACCTTTGCTTTACAAATGGTTTATCTCCCATTTACCTAAGTCTGCTGCTTTCTGGGATCATAAGAGTGCCTTGCGCTAGTCGCAGAAGATCATGTCTCTCACCAACTCTGATATAGATTGGTGCAATAGGATCTATGATGGAATCAGAATCATTGACCGTTGTGGAAACTTCCCCAACGTACCCCTTATAGGAACTAAGGGAGGAATCAACTATCATCCGATATTGGTTCGCCGTCAATTTGGATACCCGATGAGACACATCCCATGGGGTATTCATCTGGAAGGTCTTTTCTTCAAGGAAGGAGAAAGTGACAGAGCACTAAAGAAGGAAATAGTGCACGCTTGGAAACATGTTCATAAGAAAGGACGGGAGTCTCTGGGAAAACCAGACTATGTCTCGGTGGAGCCTTATCTCCACTGGGTACAAACTAGAGCTCTCAAGCTAAAAATGCCTTATCCTCGTTACGAAATTCTTCCGCCGAGGGAATCTGTCATGTATTTCATGACGGAAACTGAAAAGCTTTAGGTTACCCTCAACAAAGTTCAAAAGGAGAGAAGGTCTTGGAAGAACAAGTACCGCACCCTCGACGTAGAGTGCATCAAAATACAGCAATTGCTGAAAGATAGGGACGCTCTAATTGAAATTTTGGAGCAATATACTGTAGAGATTCAAGATGACCAAAGGAATTTGCTCACTCCTTTCACCTGGCAAAGGAATGACAACCCGACAATGACTCAAGAGCACCGGTCAAAGAAAAGGAAGATACCAGAATCAGCACTCGAGTTCTCTCAGGACCCATTAGCTTAGGTTTCTGTTTCTGCACTTTGTAATCTACTGTATTTTCGTTTCCGCAATCCTTTGAATTTCAATAAAAATGGGTTTCCCCACCGTTTGATATTTGCAATCTAATTGTCAAAGTTTATTTTGATTAAACCAAAAAATAATTAATATAATCATTGCATTCATCATTCTCACATCGCGTATTCTTCTTACCTACGAATCTCACGTTTGTGTCTCGGTTCTAGAGTCAAACTGTCTCATTCGTACAATACTCGGGCTAATCGTCAGAAAAAGATGGATGATCTTGAGGAAGAGAACAGAGAGTTGAAAGAAGAGATCGACACTCTGAGAAAGGATATGAGAAAGCTTCGTAACGACATGTAAGCCATGGCAGAAGCTCAGCTACAAAGGACTGTGATCTCAGAGATCACCTCAGTGCCCATAGTGGAGAAGTTTGATCCTAGGTATCAGATGCCGAAAGATCGTCCCTGGGGCATGCCTGTAAACTATATCCCGGAAGGATATGTTCCGCCGATCATTGAAGATCAGAGAATCGTGATAGATGCCGCTGGGCCTGAAGGTTACAAACTTCGGGAAAGCGAAGATGCCAGAGGCATATTGAAGACTCCTGAAGGTTACAAACTTCGGGAAACGCCAAGATTCACTGCCGTAGTCACGGAACCACCCCCTGTGGTGCACACTATCCCGGAAGGACAGATTCCACAGATACCTTCTGGTAAAAAGGAAACTATGTTTGACCGAATGGATGGATTCCAGGAATAGTTCTTTGAAATGCAGAAGGAGCTGCAAGCCATTCGCAGTCAGGATTTATTTGGAAAGGACGCCGCAGACCTCTGCTTGGTCCCCAATGTGAAAGTTCCACACAAGTTCCAAGTGCCCGACTTTGAAAAATACAAGGGTAACTCTTGCCCTCAAAGTCATCTGGTGATGTACGCACGGCGAATGTCAGCTCAGACGGAGAATTAGGGCCTACTGATTCACTACTTCCAGGATAGTTTAACCGGTGCCGCACTCAAATGGTACATGGGTTTAAACCGTACTACGATCAGTACATTCAGAGATCTTGGTACTGCCTTCGTCTAACAATACAAATACAATTTGGACATGGCACCGAACAGAGATCAACTCAGATCAATGTCACAAAAGTACAAGGAAACCTTTAAGGAGTATGCTCAAAGGTGGCGTGAAATTTCCGTTCAAATTTGTCCACCTCTTGAGGAAAAAGAGATGACAAAGATCTTCTTAAAAACCTTAAGCTCATTTTAATATGACCGAATGGTTGCCAGTGCGCCCAGTGATTTCACCGAGATGGTCGGCATGGGCGTACGTCTTGAGGAAGCCGTCTGAGAAGGACGTTTGGTAAAAGACACTGGATCGATGAGCGGTACTAAAAAATACGGTAGTGCTCTCCCTAAGAAAAAAGAGCAAGATATTGGGAATATCTCTCTCGAAAAGAAAAGGCGACGTTATCAACCGGTAGCAGCTGTGACTCATACTATCAACCCTGCGCCTAGTCCTATGTATCAACCTCAGGTTGCGCAGAGCCAACCTAATCAGCAGAGGACACAACAGCCTCTTCAGCAGGCTCGTTCTTCATATAACAACAACCGTACAACACGCTCATCAGGGTTTGATCCTATACCCATGTTGTACGCAGAACTATTTCCGTTACTACTGGCTAAGGGGCACATCTAGACTAAGTCTCCTCTTACAGTACCGGAAAATCCGCCTTTTTGGTTTAAGGTGGATCAAACTTGCCCTTACCACCAAGGAGGTCCAGGGCATAACATTGAGAATTGTCTCAATTTCAAGTCTGACATGCAAAAGATTGTTAGGAGCGGGCTCTTATCTTTCAAAGATACGAATCCCAATATTCTCACGAACCCGCTGCCTCAACACGAGAAAGTTGCAGTCAATCTGATTGAGAGAGAGTCTAACAACGTCTATCAAATTCACGATGTACTCTTGTTGAGGACCAATTTGGTCAAGATGCATTGTAGACAGAGTGGATATGGCCATGTGCCACCTCATAATTATCACCAGTGTGATGTCTGCTCTAAAAACAATCAAGGATGTTCGGTAGTGCAATCAGCTCTACAAGAATAGATGGATCTCGGATGGATCCAAGAGCACCGAGTTCGTGGAGTTAACATGGTCTATATGAAATCCAACGTCATTCAGAACCACGACATCTATGCAATGAATGTCAACTTGGTGGCAATGCACTCAAGGCAAAGCCAGTATCATAATCTGCCACGACACGATTACAGTTCCTGTCTGACTTGCTCGGTAAACAAACAGGGATGCTCTTTCATACAAGAGGCCCTCCAGCGTCAGATGGATCTTGGATGAATCCAAGACTACCATGATAGGAACCCTTATCAGATCAACATGGTTTAGATCTTTGATATTCGTGTGATGAATACCAACTTAGTAGAGTTACATGCTGAACAGGTCCGACTCGGATTCCTGATATCACATGACTATCGAAGCTGTAAAGCGGGTTGCGAAAATGATCGAGGTTGTACCCTTGTCCAGGAGGCACTTTAGCACTTGTTAAATCACTGGTGGATGCCAATCAACGTGGATGAAGATACTCAGCAGATTAGTATCAGTAACAGGAATCCCGCCCGGCGTCAAAGTCAGGATGTCTGATCTGTGGAAGCTAATCTAGTGAGGTTACATTGTATTCAAAGTGGGCGTGGCCAGGTGCCGCCACACAATTATGACCGTTGTAGCGTCTGTTCGAAAAGTAACCAAGGGTGTTACCTTGTGAGAGCAGCTCTTCAGGGTCAGGTAGATCGTGGAGATATTCGTCTATATCCGGGTTCTGGACCCATCAACTGGATGCCGAACTACCTTACCGATCAAGTCGAGGACGTTGTCACAATCTCTGGTCATCATAGGACCAGGGATGTTTTTGCCATTATCCCTCTACTTGATGAATCTAGAGCTCCCAACCGGGAACGGATCGAGATTACTTATATGGTCAGAAAAATCAGAAGGTTCCCATAGTCATCTATCTCCCGGGACCACTACCGTATGAATCAACTAAGGCTATCCCTTACAAATACGGTGCAACAATAGTTGAAAATGGAAAGGAAATTCCATTACCCTCCGTCGTGAATATTGCGGACATCAGTCGCGTAACACGGAGTGGTAGAATCTTCAACCGAGGGGTTGGGGAACTTAACAAAGAAAAGGAACTTCAGACAGAAGCTCCCGATCCATTAGTCGGTCAATCCAGTAATCCCGACCTTTCGAAAAATGATGATGAGATGCTGAAGCTCATCCAAAGGAGTGAATACAACAAACTCCTTCAAAGATCTTTGTGTTATCACTGTTACTCAGTTCAGAAGCGCATAGGGAGGCTCTACAGAAAGTCTTGGAGCAAGCCTTTGTGGAACAGGATGTAACAATCAGACAGTTTGATAGTATTGTCTCTAACATCACTTCCTGCAATAATTTGGGATTTAGTGATGAGGAATTACCCGAAGAGGGTCACCGTCATAACATGGTACTCAACATTACAGTTAACTAGCAGGACGATGCTTTAGCCAGCGTACTGGTAGACACAGGGTCAGCCCTAAATGTTATGCCGAAGTCCACTTTGATGCAATTATCATTCAAAGGCCCTCCGATGAGAACCAGCGAGGTCGTCGTCAAAGCATTCGACGGATCCAGAAAAGCGGTTATCGGCGAAGTTGACCTTCCCATAACTATCGGTCCTCACACTTTCCAAGTCACTTTCCAGGTCATGGACATCCGGGCAACATACAGTTGTTTATTAGGAAGACCTTGGATACATCAGGTTGGTGCGGTCACTTCAACCCTCCACCAAAAGCTAAAGTTCGTCCAGAACGGCCAACTCATCACAGTCTGTGGGGAACAGGCCTTGCTCGTCAGTAATTTATCGTCATCCACTTATGTGGAACCAGAAGGGATAATCAGAACCCAGTTCCAAGCGCTTTTGTTACACAAGGATGAACAATCCGGAGGAGGAACTTCGATTTACTCATACAACGATGCTATCAAAGTGGTCAAGAGTACCAATACAAAAGGATGGGGACAACTTGTCATTCCTATTGACAATAAAACAAAGAAGGGTCTTGGTTTTTCTGTAACCTGTACCCAGACAGCTGCCAACGATGAAAGTCTTCATCCCCTTCAAAATTTCTTCCACAGTGGAGGTTTTCTTCACCCAGTCCCTCAAGCAGTCCATGCTATCAATGAGGAAGATCCCTCTGACACAGAGGAAGAATGGAAGTCCTACCTTAACGAGGACGGATATATGTCTCAGGAAGAGGTGCCTATACCATTTTGCTATCCCGCACAGAGTCCGAGATTTATACCACGGTCAGATGTCGAAATGATATATGGAGATTGTGATCCGGAAGGATGTCGTGCTCCACCAAATTCATTAGAGGAAGACACTCTGATGAAATACAACTTTGACCACAATTACTATGGCAAGATGGATGGCCTGCCAATGTGGCAGTCTTACCCAGGAGACTTGGGGCCAGAAAGTAAGCCGAGTAATGAAACTCAGCTGAGCATCATTGAACAGAATACCTGTGTCCCCACCATATCATGGGATCAACACTCAGGTCATTCAAAAACTAATCAACATAACGATGAATTTGCAATGTTTGCAGGACTTGAATTCATCAACTATGCTTTTCCCGAGGTCAACGTCATCGTGAGAGATGACTCCTCCAGTTCGAAAGAAGGGTAGGACACCCTAGGACAACCGAGTGGAAAATACGACTATATGGTCAAGTACACCGCTCCCGAAAGCTCCCGTATCAGGCTCGAAGATATCCAGCCAACTGGATGGGGAGATACAGCTGAGAGCACCAATGCTATGCAAAATACAACTGAGGAATTCTCCTATGACAATTCTGCATGGGAAACAGATTCCAATGATCCTGCTCCACCAGAAGTCAGCGTTATTTCTGAAGACAAATCAAGGAAGGTGCCAGACTTTGTGATTCACCGAGGAGTTCACCGCCAATGGGTTGCCGTCGAGGTTCCGAAGGTCGTTCATCAGTCAAAGTAATTTCCATCTTTTAACCTTTCACCCTGCCCAGGTGAAACAGATGTTTTGATAGGGCTCACTTTCTGTAAATTTCCCTCTTCGCTTCGCCCAAAGAGACAGAGTTTTGTTTTATAGGGTTGTAGTTTCAAGAATCGACTTGTTCATTAATAAAATAACATCGTTCTGTAATTTCCGCATTAATTGCTATTTTCTCTTTTTGCTTTTCAGAAAATGGTAATCCTAAAAAAAATTAAAAATAAAAACAAGCAGTAAAATAAATACACTGCACACACTTGCATTTTCTCTATCTCTTCTAAACACGAATCATCACGTCATGCAGATTGCTTGTTTTAAACCCCGTTGAAACATACGATCCGATGCCTTCTCCCAACTTTGAGTTCCCGGTATTTGGGGCTGAAGAAGAAGTTGACGACAAAATTCCAGAAGAGATCTCCCGATTACTCAGACAAGAGGAAAGGTCAATTGAACCTCCCAAAGAGCCATTGGAAACGGTAAACTTGGGTTCGGAAAAAGAGAGAAAAGAAATCAGGATTGGGGCACTGCTCAGTCCAACTGCCAAAGAGAGTTTGATAAAGCTTCTCAAAGAATTCCCCGATGTATTCGCCTGGTCCTATCAGGATATGCCAGGGTTGGATACCAGCATCGTGGAACATCACTTACCATTAAGATCGGAATGTTCTCCAGTAAAGCAAAGGTTGAGACGGACTCACCCGGACATGGCCATCAAAATCAAAGAGGAGGTACAGAAACAGATTGACGCTGGTTTCCTCGCTACATCTGAATATCCTCAATGGTTAGCCAACATCGTACCCGTCCCCAAAAAGGACGAAAAGGTCAGAATGTGTGTTGATTACAGGGATCTAAACAAGGCAAGTCCAAAGGACGACTTTCCTTTACCACACATTGACATGCTGGTAGACAGCACAACAAAGTTCAAAATTTTCTCCTTCATGGATGGATTCTCAGGCTATAACCAGATCAAAATGGCGCTGAAAGACATGGAGAAAACTTCGTTAATTACCCCATAGGGTACCTTTTATTACAAGGTAATGTCGTTCGGTTTGAAGAACGCCGGGGCAACCTATCAAAGGGCCATGACTACTCTGTTTCCTGACATGATACACATGGAAATCGAGGTATATGTCGATGATATGATTGCAAAATCTAAGACAGAAGAGGAGCATGTGACCCACCTGTCGAAACTATTCGAGCATTTGAGGAAGTATAAACTCTGCTTGAATCCCAACAAGTGCACCTTCGGTGTCCTTTCAGGGAAACTACTAGGGTTCATCGTCAGCCAGAAAGGGATTGAGGTCGATCCTGACAAGGTCAAGGCCATTCGAGAAATGCCTTCTCCAAAAACTGAAAAACAAGTCAGAGGATTCTTGGGACGTTTGAACTACATCTCCAGATTCATATTCCTTATAACTGCCACATGTGTGCCGATTTTCAAATTACTCAAAAAGAACCAGAATTGCGTTTGGTCAGAAGATTGCCAAACCGCCTTCAACAGTATTAAGGAATACCTATTGAATCCACTGATTCTATCACCCCCAGTGGAAGGAAGACCATTGATCATTTACCTCACAGTCCTAGAGGATTCAATGGGATGTGTACTTGCCCAACAAGACAAAACCAAACGGAAAGAGTCTGCAATCTACTATCTAAGCAAGAAATTCACCGACTGCGAGACTCGGTACACGATGCTTGAGAAAACTTGTTGCGTTTTGGCTTGGGCAGCCAAACGTCTTCGCCAATACATGATTCGTCATACTACTTGGTTGGTTTCCGAGATGGATCCAATCAAGTATGTCTTCGAAAAGCCTGCTCTCACTGGAAGAATTACCCGTTGGCAGATGTTATTATCAGAATATGACATAGAGTACCACGCTCAGAAAGCCGTTAAAGGAAGTATTTTAGCCGATCATTTGGCTCATCAACCGATTGACGATCAAGAATCAATCGGGTTCGACTTCCCAGATGAAGATGTCATGTATCTAAAGATGAAAGACTGCGATGAACCGCTACCCAGTGAAGGGCCAGAACCAGATTCCCAATGAGGACTAATCTTTGACGGAGCAGTTAATCATTATAGAAACAGAATTGGGGCAATCATTGTTACCCCTCAGGGTACCCACATTCCTTTCACTGCCAGACTTACGTTCAAATGTACGAACAACGAGGCCGAATACGAAGCTTGTATTATGGGTCTCGAAGAAGCGATTGATTTAAGGATCAAAAACTTGGACGTATACGACGATTCAACCTTGTTTATCAATCAGATAAAAGGAGATTGGAACACATACCAATCAGGACTGATTCCTTACAAAGACTATGCAAGAAGGTTGTTACCCTTCTTTAACAGAGTCGAGTTTCATCACGTCCCTCGTAGAGAGAATCACATGGCTGATGACTTAGCCACTCTCTTTTCCATGATTAACGTAGGTCAATGGACTGACCTACCTAAGATCGACATAATGTGCCTTGAACGGCCCGCTTACATCTTCACGATTGAAGCAGTCATAGACGACAAACCTTGGTATCACGATATCAAATGCTTCCTTCAGAAACAAGAGTACCCATCTGGGGCACTCAAAAAAGACAGGAAAATCCTCAGAAGATTGGCTGGAAGCTTCTTCCTGAGCGGTGACACTCTTTATAAGAGGAATTTTGACTTGGTCTTGCTCCGATGTGTGGACATACCAGAAGCAGACATGCTGATGAAAGAAATTCATGAAGGATCCTTTGGCACTCATGCCACGGACACACAATGGCGAGAAGAATTCTGAGAGCATGGTATTACTGGTTGACCATGGAATCCGACTGCTACAAGTACATGAGGAGGTGTCACAAGTGTCAGATATACTCCGACAAAATTCATGTACCGCAAACGCATCTCAAGGTTCTTTCTTCCCCGTGTCCTTTTTCCATATGGGGAATCGACATGATTGGCTTGATCGAACCTAAGGCTTCAAACGGACATCGGTTCATCCTGGTAGTCATTGACTATTTCACCAAGTGGGTCGAAGCAGTGTCGTACGCCAATGTAACCCGACAAGTGGTGGTCCGATTTATCAAAAATAATATCATCTGCCGTTATGGTGTTCCAAGCCAGTTCATTACTGATAATGGATCTAACTTGAACAATAAGATGATGAAAGAGTTGTGCGCAGAGTTCAAGATCGAACACCATAACTCATCTCCCTACCGACCTAAGTTGAACGGAGCAGTAGAAGCGGCTAATAAGAACATTAAGAAGATTGTTCAAAAGATGGTTGTAACCTACAAAGATTGACACGAGATGTTACCCTTTGCTCTTCATGGTTATCGCATATTTGTTCGCACTTCAACAGGGGCTACCCCTTTCTCCCTAGTATATGGCATGGAAGCAGTGCTCCCCATAGAAGTAGAGATCCCATCAATTCGAGTATTGATGGAAGCTAAGCTTTCAGAAGCTGAATGGTGTCAAACTCGGCACAACGAATTAAACCTGATCGAAGAGAAACGAATCACGCCACTATGCCACGGTCAGTTATAATAGCAGAGAATGAAGAAGGCGTTCGACAAAAAGGTCCGACCTCGTGTCTTCAGAAAAGGAGACCTCGTGCTCAAGAAGATACAATTGTTTCTCACTGATTCTCGGGGAAAATGGACCCCAAATTATGATGGCCCCTATGTGGTCACGAAAGCTTTCTCAGGCGGTGCCTTGAGACTTGCAACCATGGACGGAGAGGAATTTGCCTACCCCACAAATATTGATGTAGTCAAGAAATACTTCGCCTAAACTAAAAAAAAAACGTCTCGGTGGATTGAAAACCCAAAAGAGCGGTCCAGGAAAAAGTTAGAGACATGGAAAAAATCATCCCGATGGATTGGAAATCTCATAGTACAATCCAGGCAAAAATTAGGGATAATGGCAAGTAACTATGTTCAGCAGAGGCAAGTCCCTCAGCAGCAGTTACATCATCCATCGGAGGAAAACACCGGTCAAGGTCATCTTCGGCAGAAGCTCAGGATGTCCCGAATTCAAAGTTGGTAGAAGGATAGTGGTCGTTATGTTTCAACGTAGCCCTTCTCCCTGTAAATTACCATTTTCAAACTTTGTATATACTCAATGGAATCACGTGTTTTGCTGATTTCCATCCTATCAATAAAATTTGAGCCTTTGTGCTTTTGTTTGTAATTCTTATTTGTTTTAGCTTTACAGAACGACATTTTAACATGATCAACGATTCTTGAAATGAAACAAAAATGAATTTACTTGTCAAATTTTTCTGCTTTTAAAAATAATAATAATAAAGATGGCAATTGCTTTTGACTGTTGAACATCGAAAGAACGTCGATTGCGTCTCCAAAGGCATTTGAATTTCAAAGTGCAGAATCAAAGTACTCCTTCTAGGCCGGTACGCCTGGACGAAGGATCAACTGTATGAGATGCGGCTTTCCCATCTGATACCCACGGCAGAGTTCTTACCTCCTAAGCCCGACCAACATAGCTCCCAACAGGGATATTCTCTCATAAGAAGGGTAGAATTGCTATCTTAAACCAGCGGTACTTCTTCGCCCTGCAATGGCCGAGTATCCAGTCGTGTTCATCTTTTAGTTTGTATGTCGCGTCAGTTTTGTTAGCATATACATACATACATCATGCATTGCATTCACATTTCATATTGCATCACTATCACTTTAGTCGATCTTGTCCCCTAGTGATAGAAGTTCTCTCAATCGAGTTTCCAGTTATTTCCTCGTCAGGAAATACTGTGTCTGAGCAATCTCACCTCTAGTTTATTTCTGGATTGAAATTGGCCCTCGACCACTTTGATAACTTGAACCTCTAAAAAACCAGAGGAACCTTCAGTCAGCATCACTCTTCGCCATTGAAGATGATATCCTTGCTTTCCCGAATTAAGGAAAATCCACAGAGAAAGCCTCGTAATCAGAGATTCGGCAGCATGCCAGTTTCGCTCTGAAAAGATCGCTGATGAAAAGGTCATCGGCACCTCAAAATTGGACCCCATCATATGGCATTTCTCCGGGAAGATCCCGAGAAAAGTATGATGTAAGGCCCCAAGCGGAAGCAGTCTCTCAAGAGACTCATTTTCCCCAGATAGAGTCAAAAAATGGCGTCTCCAACAGAGAAGTTTGTGCACCTCTACAACTCAGACGACTGGGTTCCCCAGTAAGTCTGGCATCAAAACTTTTTCCGTCAAATGGCATCTCCCCAGGAAAATTTGGCGAGAAGTTTGAGGAAAACCGCTACGCATAGCGTCCCTTGTCAATTAAGTTTATTGACAAAAGAAACTTAGACCAGTTCCTTGGTAGGAAACTAGGATCGAGGGGAAGTTTAAATCAGAAACTGAGACCAGTTCCTTGGTAGGAAACCGGGATCGAGGAGAAGTTTAAATCAGAAACTGAGACCAGTTCCTTGGTAGGAAACCAGGATCGAGGGGAAGTTGACAAGAGAAACTAAGACCAGTTCCTTGGTAGGAAACCAGGATCAAGGGGAAGTTTTTACCTTTTCTACGCATCATTGCTTAGCAAAAGAAGATGAGTGCACAAGCAGCCATTCATAGCCATCAAAATTTCGGGTATTCCGATATTTAATCCTCTTGCACCCCGAATGCCCGAGTACCTTCGTCATTCACACCTTCGGGTCCAAGAAGATTAAATAGGGGCATCTGTCATACCCCAAATTTTGAACACTAAGATTTCCCATCATTGTGCAAATCATGATCACAATATGGATGAACCATCATGCCTCATCAAATGCCTCAAGGGTTGTTGAGCATTCACTACAATCAAAATTAGGGTTTTAAGCCCTCTTAGAGCCTTAGATAAAGGATCAATCAAGGAATGATTTGATCTTCAACTTGTCTAGCCTCTAAAATATCCACAATGGATCAAAAGGACTCCCACTTCAAGGATTAAGCACAATGCTGCTCCCTTCTAGGTGGATCAAGTTTCAAGATCGACAGTGTCACCGAATTAGGGTTTTGGTCGACCAGGGCCTCCAGATGGAAATTTTTCATCTGGGCACAAGCCAATTATCCAAAACATAACCTAATTTACTCCATGGAACCTCATGGACCCAATCATCAAGTCAATTTGACCTCAGGGGATGCATACATCAAAAATCAGGAATTAGGGTTTCTTGACCTAATTTACCCCTAAGTTGACTTTTGGGACAAATCATGAACCAAGACCTCAATACATGATTTGAGGGTCTCTAATATACTATATTGATCCATTTGCAACAATGGATTAATCCAAGAAGCTTGAGCAACAAGTCTCAATTTCATCTGCACCACAATTAGGGTTTCGCGAGGAAAGTCAACTGTAACTTTGACTTTTGACCAGGACATGCTCCCAAACCCTAAGACATGATTAAATATACCCTATGACACCCATGGAACATGTCCATCAAGTTTGATTTAGGTCAAGGACATGATTTCCTGAAGAATTATACAGTTTGGAATTCATCTGATAAAAAGTCAACTGTGCACAAAAGTCAACTTTGACTTTTTGAGATTTTTCACCAAAATGGATTTTTAACTCTAAAATGATGTTAATGTATGATTTTAATCATCATTCATCAAGTAAAATCAAAGAAAGTGGGATAACTTGTAAAAGGGGTAACCATAAAAACTTAGAAAAATTTCTAAGTTATGGAAAAAGTGACACTAATGTGCCAACTTTGGAGGACCATAACTCCTAAACCACAAGACCATTGTTCCCCATTAAAAGCTTGATTTGTAGATCACATTGCCCTCTACAAAAGCTTCATACTAACTTATGTCCAAATTCCTCATGGATTTTGAGTTATGGAGTGATCAAAATCAAGAAAAGTCACTTTGTTCCAACACTTAGTGAAAATTTCACTAAGTCAGATTTTACCTTACTTTTTGCCAAATGTAGGGGGATTTTTCACTTGGATTCAAAAGAGATCAAAACCAAACATGTTCAAACAGTTGTTGTATCATGTAAGGGCTTTCCAAAATGGCCAAGAACATTACCAAATTCAATTTGAGCCATGAGATATGACATTGGCAAGTTGCCTTGCTGAAATCTGCCAAGGCAAGGCAGATTTTGCACTTTTGGTCGATTTTCCAAAATCAGCCAAATCTAAATTCTCCTATCCACCTGGACACCTCTGAGGATTGAATCTAAAGGGGACAATTACTGAGCCAAGCCTCCAAAGTCTTTGGAACAAGAAATAGCATGTTGAACCTAGAATTGCCAAAATAGGGACAAGACTCTAATTTTGGATTAGAGCATTCAATGGAAGCATCAAGGTGGCATGGACTGAGCCATTCTCAACTGAATTCAGTCAAGACTTATCCAAGACCAAGGGGACCAGCAGCCTGTGCCCTAACATCTAGTCAATGGCTAGAGGAGACTTGGATTTTCATTTGCCAACATTGGCCAAACCTACTCAGCAGTTGCCATTCACTATTCCTTGCAAAACAAACTTGCTCTACTATAAATAGAGCTCATTTGTGATCAGTTTGAGTACACCAAAGCCATCAAACAGATGCTTTCCTCAAAATCTCTTCTTTCACTCCAATTTTGCCTTTTAAGGCAAGTCACTATCGGGTTTTGAGTTTGAGAGCTTTTCCAATCAAAAAAATCACACACACACCTCACATACATCATATAGAAGTGATCAAAACACTCATATAACATCTGGAACACATATTTCACAAAATCACCAGCCAATTGCTCAAGTTCTTGACAGTTTTGCAGTTGAGGTACCATCTTCAACTCCAAACCATTTCAATCCATTCCAAGCATCCAGACACACTCCATGGCACCTAGGGAAGCTATCCAGATCATTGGAACCTAGATTTAACACCTCTAACACAAATCACGATCACCAGCTGCAAGTGGTAAGCATGAGCTCTTCTAACTCTATGATTCATGCAATTTTTGTTGCACAATAATTTGGCCATATGTTCATAATCATGCATGGAATGTTTCCCCTCAATTAATTACATTGTTTGAATCGTGTATCAAAAATCCTAGCCTTCATGCAGAAATTAGGGTTCTTGAGGATTTTTCATGATTTATTATTATATGTTTAATTTAAATGAAATTATATACCATAGACATGATCGTGAGGTTGAAACGAGTTGATTGGTATGTGGATTACATGATATGATTAAGTATTCGGTGAGATTGGAGAGAAATCTAGGCAAAACTGAAAAACGCGCGTGTTCTTGCCTTTGTTCTTGGCGCCATTTTCCAATATTTGAATTTTTGAATTTTGTGATTTTATTTAATTGATTCAAAAATTAATTTCTCTCTGAGTTTTAATGATTTTGAGTTGATTCTTTTTTTAATAATTCACAAAAATGTTAAAATATTTTATTTTTCCAAAAAATCCCAAAAATATTATTTATTTTGTATAATTGATATATTTGCAAAGAATTAATGTTTTAATTGTTTTTAACACTTAAAATATTTTTTCCACCTTGATTTTGCAACTTTTAATGCTTTCTAATTATTTTGTAGGTCAATACTTAATTTTTGAAGCATTAATCCAAGATCACAATTTGTTTTTCATATGTTAAACAATTTTGATCATTTTAATTGAATTTTTATTCAATTAAATACATTTTTGAAAACAAATTAGGGTTTTTTTGGATTAATTCAACCCTCATAAATCATTTTCAAAACACTTTTGGGTCTCTAATAGAGTGTAATACCCAACCCTTTGTAAATACAACCTATTTTGGGCCTCACTTATGGTATAAGTCCCGTTGTATTTCAAAAAGTTCGACGCGATCATCATCCGTTGAAAAACAAACCTTGGGCCTACCCTCGAGTAGTAAGACCCATTTATTTTCTTTAAAAAAAAATTGGGCCTCTAATAGAGTGTAAGACCCAATCCTTTTTTTGACCAAATCATTTTTGGGCCTCAGTATATTGTATAAGTCCTGATATCGTAAAAAACGAACGATGCGATCGTCGCCTTTTGAAAAATAACTTTTGGGCCTACCCTCGAGTAGTAAGACCCATTTCTTTTCTTAAAACTTTTGGGCCTCTCCTTGAGCTATAAGACCCATTCAAAAAAATTTTGGGCCTCTATTAGAGTGTAAGACCCAACCCCCATTTAACCAAAACAATTTTGGGCCTCACTTATTGCATAAGTCCCTCTGCGTTAGAAGAAAATCTCGGCGCGATCGCCATTTTAAACGGAAAAACTTTGGGCCTACCCTCGTGTTATAAGCCCCACTCTTTTTCTTTAAAAACTTTTTGGGCCTCTTGAGAGAGTGTAAGACCCATCCCTTTGTAAATACAAACCTATTTTGGGCCTCACTTATTGTATAAGTCCCGTTGTATTTCAAAAAGTTCGACGCGATCATCATCCATTAAAAAACAAACTTTTGGGCCTACCCTCGGGTTATAAGCCCCACTCTTTTTCTTTACAAACTTTTTGGGCCTCTTGAGAGAGTGTAAGACCCATCCCTTTGTACAGAAAACCTTTTCGGGCCACAATCACTTATATAAGTCCCTCTGTACAAATTCAAATAGTGCGCTCACTGATAGAACCCTGGGCCTCTCCTTGAGTTGTAAGCCCCAAATCTTCCTTTTTCAAAGCACTTTCTCCTTTGATTTTGAAATATAATGTTGTTTTCAATCTTTCTTTGTTGAACAACTAACCAAACAGCATGGAAGCTCTACAACCGAGTAAGTGTTTATCCCCTTTCATTTACCGCTTTCATATACATATAACTGTATTGTGGGGCTGTTTCGCTGTAAGTCTTCTTTCATAAACTCATATCAACTGTGTAATAATAGTATAGATATTTAGAGTTTCCCCGACAACTACGTCTAGAACTAGGTGACGCCGTTTCATTTATTTATAGAAATAGACAACTAGATCCCCAATAGGATCACCAGATACAGTCTTCTCTTCGGCTGTCCTCATTAGGAATTGTCAAGAAACTCTACTCCCAGAGATGAATGTATTCTCCGTGAATGGCATCTTTGAGTTTCTTCCAAATTCTCGAACTTTCCTGGCTTGATCTATTCCTTGTGAATAGCCTGTCTTGAATTTCTCGGGGTTTGGGGACCCACGGGCTTCTTAAAAGCATCGGCCTCCTCTTGGGCATCGTACAAGGACCCACAGGCTTCCTAAAAGCAACCCCGCCTCCTCTTGGGCTTAGTACAAGGACCCGTCGGCTTCTTAGAAGTATTCACAGCCTCCTCTTAGGCTTCGTATAATGATCTCTTCCTCCGGGAATGATAGCCTCCTCTTGGGCTTCGTATAAGGACCTTTCGGCTTCTTAAAAGTTTCCAGCCTCCTCTTGGGCTTCGTACAAATTGTTCCGACGACCTCCTAAAGGTATAGGAACAGACCTTAATCATCTTCATAGAACAGTCCTTTCAAAGAGTCTACTACTGTTTCTCAAAGCATAGTACAAAAGATGAAACTCTAGACTTGGACAGTCTAATCTCCTTGAGTCCCAAAGACATTCTCAAGTGACCCCTTCGTTAAATAGGAAGGAACCCTGTAGACTCAGACAGTCTCAATACCCTTTGGATTTCCCGTTTCCTCAAAGAACAGGAGATATCCCTGATCCTCGCATTAAAAATCCCTGAGTACAGTGTTACTCATATAAGAACTGATTTTCTCTTTAAAAATCAGTATACTGGATCTGTCACTCAACTGAAACAGTAACCACAGCCTCCTCTTAGGCTTTGTATAATGATCCTTCTCCAGTAAAATTAGCCTCTCTCTTGGGCTTTGTGCAATGATTCTCCCCAGCGGAGTCAAACAACGTTTAGCCTCTCTCTCGGGCTTTGTACGAGACACATAAGAGACTCCCTTGTTGAGTCAATCACCCCTCCCGCCTCCATCTCTGGCTTTATACGAGATACAAAAAGGTTCTTATTGAGCCAAACAAATTTTAGCCTCCATCTCGGGCTTTGTACGAGATACAAAAACACTCTCTTATTGAGTATAAAAGATCCTCTTGTATGATCAACCCCTTTAGCCTCCATCTCGGGCTTTGTACGAGATACATAAACACTCTCTTGTTGAGTATAAAAGATCCTCTTGTAGGATCAACCCCCTTTAGCCTCTCTCTTGGGCTTCGTACGAGACACACAAAAATACCCTCTTGTTGGGCCCATAGCCTCCTCTTGGGCTTTGTATAAGAAAACCACTGGTTGTTCCAATCAACCTTTTAGCATCAAAGTTGTGCCTCGTTCACAGTACACAAACATCAACAACTCCTTCCATCTAGTCGATGTAAGCGGCAAGCCTCTGGATCATCTACATCCATGCCACTGTCCATCTTTTAGCATGAGAAATTCCTAAGAAAAGATAGCATTGCTCTACACTGAGTTAAAGTCTTCTCCTTCAGGTTGGAAATCCCCTTTAAAGGAAATTATGGCATTGCTGGAGTCATACATCCCGGTTAAAGTAATTCTCCTTTATAAATAGTTGTGACATACAACCTCCTCTTTAGAGGTGACAAATTCTCTCTAAAGTCAAACCCTTTTAGCTGCACATCTTGGGCTTTGAACAAGATACAAATAGACTCTTCAGCTTCATATCTTGGGCTTTGAACAAGATACAAACTACCTTCAGCTCCATATCTTGGGCTTTGAACAAGATACAAATCACCTTTCGCTTCACGTCTTGGGCTTCGAACAAGACACCAAAAATAACCATTTCCTCCCATAGAATAGGAGGAACTACGAACGCTCTGATTTCCCTGTTTCGGTAAACGGGAATACGTAGGCATAAGATCGAAAGAAAAGATCTTAGCGAGCACACTAAACAAAAACCCAAAATCCCATACTCTCATATATCTATCAAAAAGCATCAATCCTCACATCCTAATCCTTGTTCCCCACCAGAAACCTGTCATTCTGTCAAAATAACACAAGAAAGGCCCCACCACATTGATCGCATCTGTAACCTAATAGACCGCTGTTTAAACTCAGTATGCAAGCAGGGTTAATTGGAGACATCTATTTCCCTTCCTTCATCAGCTCACAATAGGATAAAAAATGAATCGACCTGTAGTAAACTGACTCCAGAGAGCGACCGCGCTTAAGAACCGCGTCCAAAATCGCTCGCTACAGGTGGAACCTGCCTCTTATGCGAACGTGACTAAGCAAGTAGTTGGTCGCTTCATTAAGAACAACACCATTTGTCGTTATGGGATTCTGAGCAGAATCATAACTGACAACAGAACCAATTTGAATAACAAAACCATGAAGGAATTGTGTGATAACTTCAAGATTGAATACCATAACTCTTCACCGTATCGTCCGAAGATGAACGGAGCGGTCGAAGCTGCAAACAAGAATATCAAGAAAATTCTTCAGAAAATGGTCAAAACATACAAGGATTGGCATGAGATGTTGCCATATGCACTACATGGATATAGAACGTCAGTCAGAACATCAATGTGGGTAACTCCTTTTTCGTTGGTGTATGAAATGGATGTTGTCCTCCCTATAGAAGTTGAGATACCTTCTCTGAGGATATTGATGGAAACAAAGCTTGATGAAGTTGAATGGGTTCAAGAAAGATACGATCAGCTGAATCTAATTAACGAGAAGCGCCTGACAGTCATGTGTCATGGTCAGTTGTACCAGAAGAAGATGAAGAGAGCATTTGATAAAAAGGTCCGCATTCGAGAATTCCAAGTAGGTGAGTTGGTACTTAAGAGGATTCCGTCGTCGCAGAGAGACGCCCGTGGGAAGTGGGCACCCAATTATGATGGTCCATTCGTAGTAAAGACAGTGTTTTCAGAAGGGTCTCTAATTCTTACAACTATGGATGGTGAGCAGCTTACGCAGCCTGTGAATACTGATTCGGTGCAGAAGTATTATGCTTGAGACAAGGACACTTCACTGGTATCTTGGAATCCTCAAGGAAGCTCAAGTTTTTGCTACAACTAGAGTCCTTAGTCGTTGGGGTTATTGGTCATTGAATACAATGTAACCTTTGCCAAATTGCCATTTTGTTGCATTTGTAATATTTCATGGGACTCTGCTATTTGGCAAGTCACCATTTTTCAATGAATATCAGCTATTGAGCCATCTTCTTGTTTAATATGCTATTATCTTTATTTTGCAAAACTTTGTCATTTTCACTTGATTTTTGAAAATGGAAACATTGTAATTTCTAAGAAAACACAAAGATGAACTAAGTTTTACTCTGGAATTAAGACGTTTTGGAATCAAGTTTATACAGGAAGAATTAGCAGTACTGTGTTTTTGGGCATGGATCTGCCATCTCCAGTGAAAGAAGATTGCCCCGGTTATCCTTGATATTTGGGTTTCAGGGTGTTGGCTTATGTCATCCTTTCTTCTTTCCTGTTTTGCATCGTTCGCGCCGTTTCTAGCATATAGCTAAGCATACGCATCATACCCTAGCATCTTTGTATCCTTATGCATTGTTTTGCTTGTGGTCTTTTGTTGGTGTCTGACATTATTTCCCCAGTGAAGTAAAGACATTCCCGGTTTGCTTTGTGTCGTGCTTGTTCGGTCTTAACCTTGGCGCGCCAGATTTGAATCTTTACACCTTTTCTGTTCCTAAAGAAGTCTTGCCTTGTTTTAAAACTTGTTCTTGTTTGAATCGTGTCAAACCTGAACAGAGTCTTTGTTCGAATCGTGTCAGACACTGCCTTTTGTTTTAAAACTTATTCTTGTTTGAATCGTGTCAAACTTGAACTTGGACTTTGTTTGAATCGTGTCAAGCATTGTCTTCTTGTTTTAAAACTTGTTCTTGTTTGAATCGTGTCAAACTTGAACTTGGACTTTGTTTGAATCGTGTCAAGCATTGTCTGCTTGTTTTGAAACTTGTTCTTGTTTGAATCGTGTCAAACCTGAACAAAGTCTTTGCTCGAATCGTGTCAGACACTGCCTCTTGTTTTAAAACCGTTCTCGTTTAAATCGTGTCAAACTTGAACTTGGACTTTGTTTGAATCGTGTCAAGCACTGTCTTCTTGTTTTAAAACTTGTTCTTGATTAAATCGTGTTAAAATTGAACTTGGACTTTGTTTGAATCGTGTCAAGCATTGTCTGCTTGTTTTGAAACTTGTTCTTGTTTGAATCGTGTCAAACTTGAACAGAGTCTTTGTTCGAATCGTGTTGGACACTGCATCTTGTTTTAAAACTTGTTCTTGTTTGAATCGTGTCAAACTTGAACTTGGACTTTGTTTAAATCGTGTCAAGCACTGTCTTCTTGTTTTAAAACTTGTTCTTGTTTGAGTCGTGTCAAACTTGAACTTGGACTTTGTTTGAATCGTGTCAAGCACTGTCTTCTTATTTTAAAACTTGTTCTTGTTTGAATCGTGTCAAACTTGAACTTGGACTTTGTTTGAATCGTGTCAAGCACTGTCTTCTTGTTTTAAAACTTTTTCTTGTTTGAATCGTGTCAAACTTGAACTTGGACTTTGTTTGAATCGTGTCAAGCATTGTCTTGTGTTTAAAACTGTTCTTGTTTGAATCGTGTCAAACTTGAACTTGGACTTTGTTTGAATCGTGTCAAGCATTGTCTGCTTGTTTTGAAACTTGTTCTTATTTGAATCGTGTCAAACCTGAACAGAGTCCTTGTTTGAATCGTGTCGGACACTGCCTATTGTTTTAAAGTTGTTCTCGTTTGAATCGTGTCGAACTTGAAATTGGGCTTTGTTTGAATCGTGTCAAGCATTGTCTTCTTGTTTTAAAACTGTTCTTATTCAAATCGTGTCGGACATTGAACCCTTACCTTGGATTTTTGAAAACTTGCTTTAAGCAAAGCTTCTTAGAACAATTTTCTTCAACCCTTAAGACTCCTATCTGGTGCGCAGGGTTTGTCTCGGTCTTCCTAGCTTTGCTTGAAGATCCCATTATGAACTCTTCAGTATAAGATCCCCAGGAAGTCTTTGCTTGGTTGTTTGTCTCTTTTGGACTGATCCCCAGTGATCAGGTTTTTCTTTCTGGTTTTCGTGCCCAAGAAGAGTGTGGGTTTGTTTTGTCCCCAGTAGTCTATCTCCCCGGATCTTTCCTCAGTGAGATTGTCTGTGGTCTTTTCCCTAGTGTTTCTTTGGAGTCTCCCAGGTGGGTCTCTTTTGTGGGTTAGCTGGTATCCCTAGTGAGGTTTTTCTCATGGATACTAACCTTCGTCTTTCCCCAGTGAAGCTCTTTGGTCTTTTTGCTTCCTGTGTGTCCTTTGGTGTCTCGTTGTGTCTGCATCTTTGCATCTTCTCGGCATCATATTTGCTGCATTGCATGTGTGTGCATCTGAGGGGAAAATTTTTGGTTATCTGTATTTAAATATCTTTCACCGTTGATTACATGAGGATCTTCATCTCATGTCATCAGGTAAAGATATTTAAATAGGGGCAATTGTTGTACCCCAAATTTTACCCTCATCTTTTTGCTAAATGTTGTGTGATTTATTTTTTTCTCTGTATTTTATTTTAATTTCCATTTTATTATTCTTATTTATTTTTGTTCTAATTTAACATTTTTATTTTAATAGTCTTTATTTTTTTTTTATCTTAATTCAATGTTAATGTGGTTTATTTCTTTTTATTATTTATGTATTTAAATTGTTTTCTTAATTTTAATTAGTCAATTAATTTAATTTAATTTTGCATGTTTAGTTTAATTAATTTTATTGTAGTTAATTAATTAACTTTTAATCAATTAAATTATCACTAACCTTTATTTTGTCATTTAAGAGAAAATACAATTGGTGTATGTGTTGCCTTTTTTGTGGTCCACTTGATCAAATAATGAGGCCTCTGATTGGAGGTTGGGTTCATGACATCAACCAATGAGAGACCAAGTCCGGACCTTTGACTTTTCAACGCCAAAGGAAACCAATGGGAACTTGACATTTGTGCTGGAAACACTTTTCTTCTTCCTTTGCGCGTTTGAGTTTTGTTTTGCAGAGGAAATTTGTCTCAAACGACTTCAACGGTTTCAAATCTTTCAAATTTGTCCCAAAACAAGCTTGGCGCGATTTCAATTTCAATTTTACCCCAACAATTTCCTCTTCAAGCTTCAAGCAATTTTCACTTGTACAAAGTGATGGTGGTTTTTTTCCCTTTATCAGCTCTCCTCTGCGCCACCTGAGAACAAGCAGAGCAATGTTGCTCTCACTTTCCTAAACCACACCTGCGTTTGCTTATAACAAAGGAGGGGTGGAGAAGTAATACCCTTCTTATTGATAACCCTGCCAGAAACTGCTACGAACCAGAGAGAGGGAGCGTCTGTCCCTTGAAGCAACATTGGAATCCAATTTCAAAAACCCTAGCCACCAAATTTGGATCCCTTGGATGAGTTCAACCCGGCCCATATCTCAGCCTATATAAAGAGGTTCAGTTTCAATGCAAAACATCAACAATTCTCCTCACAAGCACTTATATTTTCAAGTTTTGTGTGAACTGAGCAAGTGAGTTTCTGAGTGGCTGTGGAAGTGTCTGAACATTCAAGGCATTAGCAAAGCTTCTGTTTGGTATCATTCATATTTCCCTTTTATTTTATCATGCTCATTTAATGCTTTTCTTGCTCATGATCATTCTGAATCATATGAACACATGCTTCAAGTTACTTGTATGATGTTGTTATTCTGAATGTTATTACTAATTTTGTTATGACTACTCATAATCATCTATAATGTTGCAATGCCATGATGTTGTTATGCTGTCAAAATATGAATACCTCCATGTGTTGAACATTTGCTTTGTCACTGATATGTTGCACCCCCATGAGTTTTGTTTGAGTTCATGTTCACACCTTGGTTAGTTTGTCTATGCATTTTGAATTCATGACTTTCCTTTGAATGTTGGTGATGTGGAAATAAGTGCTTAAATGGTCTTACATCTTTGTTCTCTTCATGGTGCATTGATATCTTCTTGTGAACTCTATGTCAAGCTGCATACCTTAACTGTATTGAATCTCAATATGATGTTTTGGTCACTTTGAACTATCATTGTGTTAAGGTTTCTATGATTTGTGTATCCACAATGCTTTGCTCTGCTAGATGTTGATTTGTTTAAACCTCAATATGTTACCTATCCCTCTCTGCCCATGCTCTTCTGTACATATTCGTTATTATCATGATTTTGTTGTTCTTGCTTTTAAAGTTCACTTATGACAAGTTTGTTTGCCAAAACCTTTATGTCAAGTGCAAATCTACTCCTGTTGTGGATTTAGAAGTACTGTGAGGTGTAATTGGTTTGTGTGTGTACAAGTTCCTTAGTTTGTTTGAGTATGGCTTGCTGACCTATACCTTTGCTACAATATGAATCCATATCTTGGTAACCTATTTGTGTTGTTACTCTCTGACATTACTCATCATGTGTATCATGCTTTAAGTTTGTTTTGAGTTTCCTTTAGGACTTGCACAATGTGTATGCATAGGTCTCTAGCAAATCATTTTGTTTCATACTCATTGATGTATTGATTTGGCATTCTTCTTTCAATATATGTGCATGTATTCATGATTTTTGGATTTCTTTCTTGTAAAGAGTTGTACACTTGAACTCATGAAATGTTTGCCTTAGTGGATTTCATCCTCACTATTGTGCACTTAAATCGTGTTTGTTTAAATCCTTGGCAACTTTATGTTGTTGTGATAACCTGACTTGTTTCTTTCAATGTATGTGTGTATGTTCATAACTTCCAAACTTTGTTAATTCTTAATGTATGCTTCATTATTCATCTTAAGTAGAGAACTGACATCACTACACACTTTAGTGCATACCAAAGTTTAACCTTGCTTAAATCAACTTCTGAACCAATGAATTGATATCTTGTTTACAAAACCTTTGTTGTTTTTTTGAGAATATGAAGTCTGTTCCAATACCACTTGGTTGTATAATACTCATGACTTAGCTGGATTTTGTGCACTATGTCTGGTTCTGTTTTGTTGAATAGATGTTAGATATTACATTTAGAAATGTAAATTAGGCTAAACAGTGGTTGTGGTGTTGTTTGCAATTTTGTTTTACATCATGCCTTGACTTTGTATGTACCTATGCTCACTGCCATGCCTATATATATATGCTTGTCATCATTTTCTGCATGCTTTTAATTTCCATGATTGATAATCCATGACAGTTGTTTCTTGATCTTAAACTCATGGCATGTGTATCAGTATTGTCAGCACTGTTTGTATTTTTGCCCAAATCAATGCACTTTGATCTTTTCTTCAAGTTAAGATTTGGTTGAGGTACTTGAAAGCGATTTGTTTAAATCATTGTTTCTTTTCTCTGTTGATGTATGCCAATCTTGATTTGAGTTAGGTCAATGTGGGCTTTATTGTATACTTGGATTAAGTGTTATTGATAACATTTGAACTGCTGTTTTTTAAGTTCTTAACACACTATTTTGCTGATTAGAATGTTTGGCCTAACTATTTCATTTGAAATAATCTGTTTTGATTTTGAACCAATTGTATGCTTGAATTTAAGGAATGGTGCCTTGCAAAATGTTTAGTATTTACATGTTGGAAGTTTAAGACCGTGGCTTTTTTTAATTATGTGGTTGTTCTTTCATTGTGTGCTTTGTTAAGTCTTAAATTTAGATGATATAGGAGTTTTAGTTGGAGGTTAACATGATCCTGTTCCTGTTTCTATGTATTTGTGATCTTTGAGAATTCTTGAATTCATAACGTGTGCCTTGCCATACAATAGCTGAAGTCCATGATGCTTTATGAATTTTGAAACCTGTTGAATTATATTTATCTTCAATCTACTTTGCTTTTGCCTATTTGAATATTGTGGTAACGTTATGGCTGTCTTATGTTGGTTTTTGAACCTTTGTGGCACCTCTTTTTGAAGCCCGTGTGTGTCTTGCATGTTAGGGTTTAGGTCAAACAAATGGCACCTTTGTATTCCTTGTTCGTTGCTGATTGATTTTAGTCTTTGCTTTGATTGATTTGATTGAGTATTAACTGAGTTATGGATGTGTGAACCTGGCTGGGTAAGTGAGAGTTTGGCTGGAGAGTTGGTTTGGGCATGGCGCGCGTGTTTGGTTTGTTTGGGATTTATGAGCTTGTTTTCCTTATATTATATTAGAAGCGTATAATTCATGGATGAGAGCGTAGTACCGCTGGTCCATGGAGGGAGTTATAAGTGTTTGCAAGCAATGGGACTGGGGTTTGATCCCCTCGCCCAACCTTTTTTTTTCTTTTGTCTGATTTCGCTTGTTTTACATATATATTTGTGTTTGCATTTTATGTTCAACCGCGCGCACAGCCCAGATGGTGGAGGTTTTTGGACGTTCAAGCAAGGGCCTGGGTTCAAACCCTACATGGGACATTTCCACTTTCTTTTTATTAATTGTTCATGTTATTTTTTTTTTGTTTGTACATGGTTTTGAAACACTATAACTTGCTCATTATCCACCCTTTTTATCCCATTCTTTTTGCTATGGTTTTCTAATTAAATTTACTTTTTAAGCATGAAAAGAAATTGTTAAAAAATATTTAATCTACTTGCTTGTAATCATGATAATATTAGGAATTTCTCTTAGGGTTTTTATCACATTCTTTATTCATCTTGCCATGCTATTCTTGTTTATCATATTTGATCATTGTCTAATATGCATGATTCTAATCTTGCTTGGTATCCTAAAGCTTTATTTCATCTCATAAATTTATTCATGTCTTTTTATGTCATCATGTTTACATTAACTTGTTATCTTGTTAGTAACCTATAACTGTTATTTCCCCCACTCCAAAGGAAGGTGAAATATGTTGACTCATAAGTCATTGACCTCCCACCTTAACCTAAGTAACCTCTTAGGAGAAAACTTTATTTCTTGGCCTCATCAGAGCCATAGAAATCATAACTAGCCTTAGGAGAGAGTCCTTGCACTCTTTGTAATATTCATCCTAATGAATACTCACTTTCCCTATTGACTAAAACATAACATAGGTCCATTACAACTAGATTTAGAGAGTTATTAAACTCTACAATGAGCTTGTACTAATTTCCCCCTCTGAATATTGACCATAGTCAATAGTTCAGTAGAAGTAGAACTACGCATACTCTGATTCTACTCCCGAGGATACGTAGGCGCAAGGTGCGATGCCTTGTCGAGTATACTTAGATACTAACCCCTAGGGTTTCAAACCTTAAGCATAGAACCTTTAGAAAACATAACATAACCATTAACAAGAGGTTCCCGTAGAGTACTACGGACGTTTAGGGTGCTAATACCTTCCCTAGGCGTAACCAACCCCCGAACCTTAGATCTCCCCCCTTTAGGTTTTTTAACGATCTTGAACCTTTCCTTTGGATAAATCAAAGTCGGTTGTAAAAGAAATATGATGCAAGTTAATTAATAGCTTGTTATTCGATTTTCACCGCAACAGCGGTTTTTGGTGAGCATCATATTCTTTGATTAACACGACACTGACAACTTCATCGGCAACAACCAAGTATAAATTCAAAACTTCCCTCGGAGATGGTCTGGTAAGTACCGGGTGGCGTAGCCAATATTTTCTTCAATGATCTAAATGCTTCCTCGCAACTAGTGGTCCATGTGAAATTGTTTTTTTTTTCTTTAGCATCCGGTAAAATGGAAAAGTGTGTTCTGCTAATTTTGATATAAACTTATTCAAGGTGATCAACATAATTTTTAACCTTTGAACTTCTTTTTTGAGGTTGGCGAGCTTATTCAAATGACCATTTCGTATATGTCAGGATTTTCTTTGATTCCCCGCTCAGTAAAATACAAATCTAAGAATTTTCCCACCTTCACCCTGAAAGTACATTTCTCCGGGTTTAGGCGCATATTATATATTCAAGCTCTTCTAAACACCCATTGAAGGTGTTGAGCATGAAGTTCTTCTCGGTCGTATTTTACAATCATATCATTCATGTAAACTTACAGTGTCTCCCCTATCTCTTCTTAGAGGATCTTGTTCATCATTCTTTGGTAGGCCGCACCAGCATTTTTCAAGTTAAATGGCATGTCATTGTACTAGTAATTTGCTTGCTATGTCATAAAGGAAATTTTTATCTGGTCATATCCATACATGAGTATCTGATTGTACCACGAATAAGTATCCATGAATGAAAGTAATTAGTACCCCGCAAAATTGTCTACTAATCTATCAGTGTTTGGGAGTGAATAAGAATTATTTGGGCAGACCCTGTTAAGATTCGTATAATCGACACACATCTTCCAGTTTTTGGAAGCTTTTTTCAACAAGACGACGTTAGACAGCCGTTTAATGTATTTGACCTCATAAATGAACCACACATCCAATAGGCCTTTGAGCGTTCTGGCAGCGGCCTCAGACTTTTCATGAGATTGTCTCCTCAAACGCTGGGAAACGTAAAGATCATTAATGTCCATGCAGACTTATCACAAAAAGGTTGGCGTTATCCCACAAGCATTCAATCAACGTGGCTCTTACTTCTAAGGGGTGGGCGACGCCTAACTTGATTGACCTTGAGGGGTTTTCTCTGAGCTAAACCATCTTAAAATTGACATTTGGAATGGGCTAGATCTCGTCCTCTTGAGCGTTTAGGTCAAGCCCCTCAGAGTTTTCAAGTTTCACTCATATCTCCGTTTTTTAGACTGCAACCGACACTAAGAGACATCTTTGATTTGCTTGGCTTCATTTACATTGGTAGTTTTCGTGATTGAATTTCCTTCTGCATTGTGATATGTTACTTTCAAATGCATCAGGGACGCTATTGCATCAATCTTGCTAGGAAAGATCTCTTTAGGATACCTCGAAATGAGCTTCAACATGACACTACCATGAAATTGAGGATCATCTCTCTCTTGCTATCCCCCTCTCCTACAGTCACCACCTGATCCACGACTATATGAGGACGAGTGATTGAATAGTTGAAGGTTAGTAAATCTCTTCTGCCATATGGACTCAGATCTGCTTGTTGGATTCCTGTCAAGTCCATCGTATCCGAATAGAGGATTTACATGATTTTTAGTCGTCAATGAATAATCCAGTTAGATTTTGATCAAAAATGGTTATTGCAAGAACCATAGGCAAATCATCTTTTGGAATTCCATCAAACTTATTGTGATCTAGGAGCCTTAACTCTAATCGATCCATTATTCTCTGAATGTCAGTGTGAGTTATGAATATGGAACGATCTGACAAAGGAGAGACGCTAAACGGAACGACTATGCGGAATTCGTCAAGCGGCAATGCCTGACAAGCGGTCAATTTAGAGAATGCATTCCAGATTCTAGCCATAACTACCAAAATTATCGTCTTTGTTACTCATTGTTACGGTTATTGATCCAAATTTCATATCAAGATCGACTTGAATATGAACTTTAGCAGGAATTATTTGTGAGATTCTCATAGACAGCGCCACTGCTCCGTTCTGGAACCAGAAATGGATGTTCCAATTCTCAAAGGAACCAAAAATGAGGAGAAGTGAAAGATGGTTGGTCTTTAATGGTGGCTTTGATCTCCTTTACGGAGGCGCAGGGTGGACCTGCATGGTTAATTCTCTAATGCTCAAGTCAGTTCACGATTCAAGATGGGTAAAGTGAAATTGAATATTGAGATTGCATACCTTCTCATAACACACACACACACACACACACACACATATATATATATATATATATATATATATATATATATATATATATATATATTAAATTCTTCGAGCTAGCGTCTAAAAACTCTATCCTTACAGCTAAGGAAGGACAACTAAAAACACAGAGAAAATACACAGATACAATAACATGTCACCCCCTGTGAGCTAACTCTCAATAGCACCACAATCCAAAGCCTTGGATAACCCTTATCCATTAGGGATTGTTATGCATTTGTACTTTTAGCGAGCACAAACAACATACACACACACACACGCACACGTACACACACACGCACACGCACACGCACACGCACACACATGTATGTATTATTTTATTGGGCCATAAGAAGGTATATATTACATAAATGTAAGGAACGTGAACTCACGGGCGATGCCACCTGAATGTTAATAATAGCGTGCCCAGTTGGGCTAGGTCTATCCGAATTCGTTCCCGCTTGTCATGTGGACGTGAAAGATGATGTTTTCCATTACAATAGACTGAAAAGGAGGATCAAAGAGAATAATTGTCTTCTCCATGATCTAAAGAAGAATAACCCTTTTCATTTTCACGCTTCTAGTAGTGAAGCTGAAGCAATTATCTTCAGTCCCAAGCCCAAGAGGCCTTTATAAGTTGCCCCACCTTAGTGTTGGATAGGGAGGTCTATAATTTTCTACAAAAACACACATGTGTTTCTCACCATTCTGCGTGAGCAAGCCCTACGTGTTGTCCAAATACTCTAAACACCGCAAACAATCACATACAAATATATGGTTAGATTATTTTTTTTTTTAGCAAGTACAATTGACACCCACCGTAAATTCTTATAAAACTGACACAGATCTCAAGTACAAATACATGTAAGTGTTGGGGTTATTAGGGTTGTAGCAGAAGTTGTTAATCTGCAGTCAGTTAATAAATCCTAGTATTTAGGACATGTTGTTAGAGTCAGACTATGTCATTTACCACCTTATTAGAATCAGTAAACGTGGGTAGTTAGTTTACTATTTTTCCTCATTGTAAGGCTTATATAAGCCATCTGTTTTGCTTCAAATAAAACAACAATTCATTCAGATATTTTGTGTGAATTAATTTCTGTTTTTAATTTTTTATTTTATGTTTTGTTAAATTTATGAATTGAAAATTGTATTGGAAATAAAATTATGATAGCCATAAATGCATCACATTGTTAAGGATAATAATTAGTACAATATTTGGATACAAAAAAAATTCAATGATCGTGCCTATCTAAACGACCACCGGTTCCACATTCAGGGGCTCTTGCACGACGTCTCTGTCTAGCACCACGAGTTTGTTGAGGTGTGGCTGGTCTTTGTGTTTGTTGAGATGGCCCCGACGCATCAGACGATGGCCCCGACGCATCAGACAAATTCTGAAGCATCTGTCCCCAATAGCCAAGGGGTTGCCGCCGACTACGCTTCCGTAATCCAGCTGCATGCCCATATTTCTGTAATTTGTATAGGGGTTGGGTTGGTTCCATACGGTATGGTTGGCCGAAATGATGCATTGATGAGTGTTGGTACTAAGTCAGCGGTTGATGTGGGGTTTGGTAGTCGAACAGTGGGTGGGTTTGTTGGCTGTAGGATGATTGTGGTTCTTGGTGGTAGGAAGATGGGGTGTTCATTTGTGGGGGGGTTCATTTGTGAGGGCTTGGGTGTGCTTTGGTGGGTTCGAAAGACTCGTCAGGGTTATAGGGGTAAGGATTTTGTTGTTGTGGTGTATAGGTCGATGTATGATGTTGGGTATATTGCTGGGTATTCTGCCGCGAGGAAGACGCACGTTGGCGGGGGTCAAATAGATATGTGGGCTGAGAGAGGAATGGTTGCGGTGTTGTAACAGACCTAAACCAACTCATATATTGTTCTGTTGGCATAACATCTTGTACAACGGGGTTGGTTAAGACGTGCTGGTGTCGGTTCTCCCAGTGTTGACACAGCGCTGCTGCAAAGTTGGTACACTCACCCACTTTCCACTGCGTGTCGACTCTACGCAGATGCCACGTTCCCAAACTTGTAGGAGCCACCGGAATATCCTGATGCATTCTGAATTGAAGTTTGATTCAGTCGCTCTGATGCATCTCCACAGTTGTGAACCAAATAATTGGCGTTTTAGAAGTCCACATGGCAACATCATTTTCGTTGGGCTGGTGGTCGAGCTCCTCGTACGGCCTCCAGACAAACTACAAGAGCAAAAGGTTTAATGAGAAACTGTACAAAATGTTAGAAATATTTATGGAAGTTGTAGGAATATCTATGTCATCTAGGCCAATATGGTCTAGCAGGTTGCGGTAGACTGTTATAGCGTTCCTGGGGTTTCGTTCGTAGCTCATTTTTGGAACTGCCCACCTGAAAATGTAGTTAGAAATGAATTAGTTACAACTACACATTTCAATATACGAAAAAGGGGGAGGGAAGTGTATAAGCTTACCTTAATGCGTAGGGGAATGTGAAGGAGTTTCGGTTAATTGGAGCTAGTGTTGGCATTCTCGACCAACCCTACGCCTGAAGAAGATAGGTGCAACCATAAAATGTACACGCGTATTTTTTTGCAGTTTTGCAGAGTGAACTATAGGATAGGCCAGGAGAGCTGAACCCCAACTATATTCATTTACTCTGTTAATGTTATACAACAAAGGGAGATACATAATATTTACACTGTTTCCAGTGCTTTCTAGAAACAAAAAACGACCGAACAATAGCAATAAATAACATCTAGTTTTTTGTATCCTGT
Source organism: Lathyrus tuberosus (assembly GCA_022829125.1). Classification (NCBI taxonomy): domain Eukaryota; kingdom Viridiplantae; phylum Streptophyta; class Magnoliopsida; order Fabales; family Fabaceae; genus Lathyrus; species Lathyrus tuberosus. The sequence continues at coordinate 8,362,826 of JALAZF010000251.1, forward strand.
GAAGGGGGAGGGAATCCTCGTCTATTACAATAGAGTCATGGTATTCCCTAAGGCGTTTTAGGTTAATACCTTGCCCCCTAGGTCTACCGTCAGGTGAAGGCTGAAGTTCTTCGTTCTGTAGGGACGTGCCCAACAACTCGTCGCATAGTTGGCTGTCTATATTTACGGGGCCGTTGACAACCGTGCCATCTATGCGGAGGCCCAGTAACATATGCATGTCTTGGAGGGTGGCCGTGTATTCACCAAAAGGAAGGTGAAATGTGTGGGTCTCCGGCCTCCATCGTTCTAGCAAAGCCAGAATAAACTTAGGGTCTACATGGTATGACGGGATTTTAATCATTTATCCAAATCCACATCTTCTTATATATTCTTTAGTGAAAGGGTCGTGTGCAAAATATGCGTGTCCACGGCAACGGAACCTTGATACCTCCTGAACCAAAAAAATAAATAACATTACTTAGGTAAAAAAATACATCAAAGTTTAGGAATGTAAAACAATATAATGCCTAAACACTTACGAAGTCGTCAACATTTTCCGGGGTTCCTCGGTGGTTGTTTCCCATCGTGAGTAGAGACATTTTTTTTCGTAACTGATTTTAAGAGAAAGACTTTGTGATGGATGAGAAGTTTTTGTGGGTTGAAGAGAAGAGAAAAGTTTGGGATGAGATCAATTTGTGGAATGCTGAGATGGTATTTATAGAGGGGAGTAAGGCATAGGATTTCTTGCATGTCTCTTGGTCTTTGTAGTATGACATGTGCAGTAAGGCATGAGATTCCTTGCTTTTATTCTTAGTCTTTGTAGTCGGACATGTGCATTAAGGCATGAGATTCCAAGGCATGCTTGTATTGTTTTGTCAATAGTGGTCTTGAATAGTGGTCTGAAGCAAAAACAATAGTGCAGAGGCATGCTAAAGAACAGTGGAAATAGAGTATAGGCTTGCAGAGTGTAGGGCATCTCTTTTCATCAGTCTAGGGCATCACAAAACAATTTAAAATTTTTTTTATTTCCAATTAAAAAAAAGACCCTTACACTGAGGCGCCATCCCAGATGGCGACTCTCAGGTAAGGTGGGAAAAAAATTAGGGCACACGAGATGTACTGAGGCGCCATATAGTTTGGCATGTGGCATCTAACTAAGGTGTCATCCCATATGACGCCACCCTTAGAAGGTTTTTAGAAATCCAGCCACTTTGGTAATTTACCTGAAACATTGATTTTTTTTTTATAATTTTTTTAATAATTTTTTTAAAAAATAAATTATATTAAAAAAAAAAATCGAACTTCTCTCTTCCATAAATATATTTTTTTAAAGTTGTAGTCTTGGTGGTTGAACTTTTTAAGAGACACAGGTCAAACACATTATTAAAATCCAACCTTATTGAAGGTCAAACACATGATTAATAAAACATACATAACTATAATTTATTCATTATATAGTAAATTTTGTTTAAGAAACATAGTAAATGCGGTACAAAGTTAATATAATCAAAGGCAATATATATTTATAACAATTTAGAAGGAGAGTCTTGTTAAGTTTTATTTATTTATTCGTTTCAAATATAAAATGCATTTAATTTGTTCAATTTTGATTTCAACTTAAATTAATTGTTTTCTAAAATTTGTGTAGTAATTTTTATTAAGATAGATACATGGTAATTGAGTAAAAAACGTCTAATAATTGCAACACAAAAATTAATACAATCTCATAAAATAAATATCTATAATATTATTAAAGTTTGAATTCTACACGAATAAAAATTTAAAATATACATAATTCAAGAATGAAAGTATATGTCTTGGGTCAGAAACAAACGATAAAAGAAAAATTAGATTGTACAAATTAGACAAAAAATAAACTATTATAATATCTTGTTATAATACACATCATTTTAAATTTACTTTTCATAAAACATGAATAAATAGAATTAATGTCAAGTCATTTAACATAAATCTAAATAATACATTTTTTCGGCCAACAATAAATAAATACATTAAAAAATAAAGACATTAAAATAAAAGAAGAAAAAGATTTTGAATTCCATTGCTTTTATCGAAAGAATATTACATAAAAACAATTTGACAGAAAAAAATAATATTTAAATGCACTAAATGTATGCTAAAATTAACATTACCAATTACAATTGTAATTTTTATGAATTTTACAAAGATCATTTGCATTTTCTAGCTTAATTTCAATTCGTTTCGAATTTCTTGTTGAGTTAGTGTTGTCTTTTGTATTAGAGTTCGAGTACCTCTAGTACTCGTTTTATATTCAATCTTTGCTTAAAAAAAAACTTCAATGACTACGAATTTTTTTTATCCGAATACGAATATTTATTATAAGTGAAATTTTATTATAAGTTTGTATGAAAATTGGAGGAAAATAGTTAAATGCAATTACTTTAGTTCTATAATACAAAAATATAAAATTCAGCATCTGTTTTTTCCTTATTTGTTTTCACTGATCTTTGTAGTCTCTCTTATATCACTTGTAAAATCAAATGCTTTCAAACTAAAGTTAACAAAATAATAAATTATTAAATAGTATAAAATAGTCATAATTTTTAATGAATATAATTTTTTTTTATAATCAATATATATATATATATATTGGAGTACCAGGGGTACTCCAACCCAATTACATTAAGAATCCACCTACAAAAAATCACACGGGATTTAAACCACTCGTAGTAATTACATCGAATTTTATCGTTAGAAACAAGTGCTAACAACCACCAAGTACAATAAATAATCCTAGTAACAACCGCCCCCGGATCGCACACCTCGTCATTAATCAGAATTTGGTTCCTCGAGTACCATAAGCACCAACTAGTAGCAAACCAAATGAGACAAGCATTTTGAGAAGAACATTTACTTCTCAAACTCATATACCATGCTATTAGGAATTCACAGCAATCTTTCTTAATTACCCAAGGAATGCCAACCGACTCCATAACCAACTTCCAAACCAACCTACTTTTATAACAGTCACATATAATAGGTTTGGAATCCTCAACTACCATAAAACAGAACACACACACTAACTCATAGGCACTATAAATAATACCTCTAGCTTCAAGATTTTTTATTGTTGGGAGTCTATATCAACAACCTCCATCCAAAAACTTTCACTTTCAATAGCATGTTGGTTTTCCGCAGCAAATTGATCGCCCCCTTTACCTCCTCACACATTTCTACATTGGCTGAGACTTTGATAATTCTGTCATAGAATGAAGCAACTATAAAGTGCTTGCTTACATCCCACAGCCAACTAATTGCATCCACAACTCCTGCAGTTGGAACTATCTCGTTTAACAGTGCTGCTAGTTCTAGACAACCCTCACCATAAACTTCAGTTCCATCAAAAGCTAAAGATTCAATATCCCACTTCCATTTGTTTTCAAGCCAAAACCCCACGTCTTTCACCGCTATGAGTTTCCTGTCAGATGCCACAAACAGTTGCGGAAATAATATCTTTAAAGGAATTGTGCCTAGCCATTTACTTGTCCAAAAGGAAGTGTGTTCTCCACTACCAAGCTTATTTGAGATCGAGTCAAAAAACGATCCAGGCTTTATATCTGCCCCCATAATCATCAAGTCCCTCTACCATAACGACTCTATGTTTTTGATATCCTGTTCAACGACATTAAGGATTCTTTTTGAGATGTCTCCATACTTATGTTCAAGAACTCCCCTCCAACTTGCTTCCTTATCCTTCAATAGCCTCTACAACCATTTTCCTACTTAAGCTTTGTTAAATATCCTAATGTCCTTAATCCCCAGTCCACCTAACTCTTTAGGTGTGCATACAACATCCCAACTTACCCAAGAAACGTATTTCTTTTCTATCGGTCCCTCCCACAAGAAATTGCGTTGGATTGTAATAACTTCTTTCAACACACAAGCAAAAGCAAGAAAAGGAGATAAATAATGAATTGGTAGATTTGTGATTACTGTTTTAATTAGTGTTACTCGACCACCAATTGACATCAACTTACTTTTCCAACAGGCGAACTTGCATTTGAATACATTGATGACTGGCCTCCAGAAATTGCTTCTTCTATGATTCCCTCCAACCGTAACTCCTAAGAATTTGAATGACACTGCTCCACGTTTGTAAGACAGAAACATGGATGCTGCACTAAAAAATGACTCCTCAACATTGACACCCAAAAGACAGCTTGACACCCAAAAGACAGCTTTTCCACGCATTGATCTTCAACCCCGACGCCATTTCAAAACCTCTAAGGATTTCCTTCATACGCCAGAGATTGTGCCACTCCGCTTTGCAAATCAACATAGTGTTATCTGGAATTGAAGCAGATTATAGCTAACTTCTTCATTCAATTCCAAGCTTCTGAGAATTCCTACTTGAGCAGCCTTTCTAACTATTGAGGTCAATCCTTCGACAACCAAGGAGAACAGAAACGGGGAAAGAGGATCGCCTTGACACAGTCCTTTCGATGCTTTAAAGTCTCTTGAGGTACTCCCATTGATCAAAATGGATAAATGACTGTTGAGAACCCCTCCCCTCATCCAATCCAATCATTTCTCTCCAAACGCCATATCCTTCATCACACCTAATAAGAAATCTAAGTCTACATAATCGTACACTTGTTCGAAGTCTATTTTAAATAACAGACAACTACTATTCTGTCTCTTGACCAAGTCAATCAGCTCATTCAAAACCAAGATCCCATCATGAATGATCCTTCCCAGAATAAATGCATTTTGTGTCTTAGACAAAATTTTTCCAATAAACCTTCTCAACCTAGCTGCTAATATCTTTGAAATGAGCTTGTATATATAACCAATCAAACATATCGGCCGATACTCCCTTAAGTTTTATGGATTATCTACCTTCGAAATTAACGTAATGAACGACGATGACATTTCTTTAGGGAGGATAGCCGTTGAGTGAAACTCTTTGATATAGTTAATCACGTCTATTCCTACTATATCCCAACATCTCTTTAAGAATTCTAGATTAAAACTGTCGGGTCTCGGGCTTTTATTGCCATCACATTCACTTAGAGCCTCCAAAATTTCCTCTGAAGTGAAACAACATTCTAGACTTTCCTTATCCTCCATACTAAGCTTGGGTAGATCATGATATCTCAATGTTGGTCTAACAATTTCCACCTTCTTAAACCTGTTGACGAAAAAGTTCTTAACTGCATCATTTACCAAAGCCACCTCTTCCATATAACCTGACTACATCTGAACTCTGCTTATGGTATTCACTCTATATCTGTATGTCATCATTGAATGAAAATACTTTGTATTCAGGTCACCTTCACGTATCCAATTCAACCTCACTTTCTGTTCCATCATACTTTCTTGCAGATGCAGTTTATTCCACAAATCCCCTTGAAATTTGCTTTTGTCTTGCACTGCCTTCTGTAGCGACCCCCTCCCCCCCTCAACTGATCAAGTTAATCCTCATGCTTGTTCAACAAATCCACTCTTTCCTGAATGTCCAAGTCCACCCACCAAAACACCACCTTATTTCACCATCTGAGTTTAGTTCTCATGTGTTTAAACTTTTCTTTTAAAACATGTGCTGCAAATCCCCTCACCTTTAAACCTTCCCACTCTATTTTTACAAACTCAAGAAACTTTGGATGATTGTACCATGAATTGAAAGCCTTGAATGGTTTTGGATCCCAATTTAGACCGTTCACTTTAATCCATAATGGTCTGTGATCCAACACATCTCTACTCTAACTTCCTGTGATAATAGTTTCCATTTCGAAACCAAGCCTTCAGATATTAATATTCAGTCAATTCTACTTCCGCAACAACCATTATCTTTAAACCAAGTATATTTAATACCCACCACAGGTAGATCAGTTAAATCTATGATATTTATAAATGATTCAAACTCATTCATATCCAACCAGCACACTTTACCTAATCCCCTCCTTTCCTCAACTGTTTTTACTGCATTGTAATCTCCTCCCACCAACCATTTGCCTCTTGGCAGTTTCCTTTTCCACTCAATAAGTTATATCCATAACTTAAGTTTTTCAACCATATCACATGGTGAATACACATTAACAAAATAAAAATTCAACCCCTTCCACAAAGCATTAATTCCCAAGAAATGGGTACCTTTGAAACTAAGAATTGGATCGATCAAATTTACCTTCCACACAGTGAGAATACCACCAGTTCGACCCCTTGCACCATGTCATACCCCATATTTTGACCCTAGATTCCATCATCATTCTAGGAGCATCACACATTGTATTGCTAACCCTAACCTTGTACAAGTTGCTTTTTGTGTGTTTCATCCATGAATTAGGGTTTTGGATCAAGAGAATCAACTGCAAATTGATCTCATTACAAGTTCATAAATATTCAACTTCATCAGACCACAAATTAGGGTTTCATCAGACAAAGTCAAATGTGCCTTTGACTTTTGATCAAGACATAATCTCAAGCCTTGGGACATGATGCAAGACATTCAAATACACCTTTGGAGTCTATCTATGATGTTCAAATAGCCCAAGAGATTAATTTCATTGAAGATCAAGAAGTGACGATTCATCTAATAAAAATTCAACTGTTCCCCCAGATCAAGGTTTGACTTTTGGGAATTTTGGTCAACCATGGCTTCCTCAATTCAAGGATGATGATAACATGTGGTTTGGATCATGATCAATCAATGAAAAATCAAGAAATTGGAGGTTACTTGCAAAAAGGGCAACAAATGAGAAGTTGGAATTTTTCTAAGTTATGGATGGTTAATGATTTTTACCCAACTTGCTAAGGCCATAACTCCTAATTTAGACATCCATTTTTTAGTGATCCAAAGACCAATTTGAAGATCTCATTCCCTAATACAACTTTGTCAATTAGGACGAATTCCGAAAAAGTGCATGGATTTCAAGTTATAAGGCCATGAAGTTGGTGTCCCATTCAAAAATGATTCCAACACTTAGAATTTCTTTTGGGACATAATCAGCCTTGTAAAAGTAACCAACTTGTGAGCCAGTTTTCATCATGATCCATTTTGATTCAAGAAAAACTTAAAAGATGAAAGTTGTAGAGCATGTCTGGGGCTTTCCAAAGAGTACAAGTACATTTTTTTTCCAATGCATGAGCTGAGAGTTTCGAAAATGGGAAGTTGGGGTTTCAAACTTGAATTTCAAGTCATCTTCATGATGAATTCTTGGAGCAAAACCATTCCAAACTTGCAAATCCCTTGATTGCAGGTCTGGTTACTTTCAAATCTCACGCTAGTCAGAGAATTACACAAACCCTTGGTGTATTACACAAGAAATTGAGCCATTAACCAAGTTTCAATTCCATTTATGGATCATTTTGCAAAAAAGCTCCATATCCATTTTCATAAAGCTCCATTTTTCCAACCACTCTTGCATTGAGCTCCTAACTTGTTCCTTCTGCACACAAACATCTTTAGTGATTAGAAGAAACATCCAAAACCTCAGAAAAGCATGCCTAAGTTCCATAATTCACTTCATCATGACATTTATGCATTTTTATTTTTGCAATTTATAACCAAGTGATCAAACTAACATTCCACATGAACTAAACTTATTTTCTGCAAGTTACTTAAAGCATCTAGAGCCTAAATAAATAGAGAGCCAAGCCATAACACTCCACACACCAAGATTTGCACAAGAAAACTCTATTGTGGCAAAAGTTCACTTTTAACAAAACTTGCCAAAACCTTCCACAATCACAAAACAATTAAAATACCTATCCACACACACCACAAATCATCTCTCTCAGCTATCCAAACCATTCATTTCATCATAAAACATCCAAATCAAAAAGTCAACCTTCACTTGCTCATTACTTGACTTTTGAGCCAAAACCTCATAAATCTTCATTCCAGCCATTTCCATTCAATCTAATTATTCAAACATCATCTCTAAACTTCATAGCAACTATCCAAATCATTATTTTGCATCTGTAACAGCCATATCATAAAGATCAAATTCCCACTTTTCTCATTTGCACTTGGATTTGGTGGGGATGCTTCAGAGCATTTCAAGGGCAACTAAGCATTGCAACACGTTCTTGGGACATCACTGAAGGTGTAGGAATCATAAAATCATATATGGAAGTGCTATAAGGGGATTCACAATTTCTCTGCTTTGGAGGTAAGTGGCCATTTCTGGAACTCCTATTTTAGAGCATCATTTTTCATCATTCTTGTTACCACATTTCTTGTCATAATGTAGTGAATAAAAGCCCTAAGGTTGTGGCTCTTGGTTATGCATAATAGGCATTTATTTTAGTTTGAAAAATTAGGGTTCTTTGAGATTTTCCAAAAATTCGTGAGTTGGAGTATAAATAAATAAAAACCAATGGTATATTCATATTCCTCATGAAATTTCCATCAAAATGGTATATTGGAACGTCGGATTTGGTTAAAAAACGAGAAAGTTATGAAAAGTTGAAGTTGGAAAAATGTGATAATGGAGGCATACGAGTTGGAGGAAGAAGATGATGAGCCGGCGCGAATTTCATATTTTAAAACCAGTTTTAATATTTTTTTTTATTGCTTCCATGTTATATGTTGAATGTGCATTGTGCCACAGTGGTCGAGGAGTGTATTTGAAAGGGTTTGCATCCAAAAGGTTTAAGGTTTGAATCCCCCTCACTCAAACCTTTTGTGCTTTTTTATTTTCCTGAGTTTTATGTTTCTATAATATATTATTCAATACACGCCCATGTTTTAAGCCTAGTCAAGTGGTCCAATGGCTGTATTTTTAGCCTGTAACCAAGAAGGGGTGGGTTCAAGCCCTATGTGTGACATTTCTATATTTTTTTATCACTTATTTTCATGTTTTTCTTCACAACTTCAAAATCTTATAACTTTGTGCTCCCTTAACCTTTTTGAGCCACTCTTTTTGCTATGTGTTCATAATCTTGCCTATTTTATGATGGTGTAAAGAAATTCCAAAATTGATTCATTTTTCATGCACTTATGCTTGTTCAAAGTAGGCACCTTTTTTAGGTTTGTTTTAGGGTTTCAAATGCATTTCTTTGGTTGATTCTTTGATTTTTCTTTATCACCATGACTTGTATGAATGCTATACACCTTGTATGAACCTTGTTTGTTGTTGTTAACATGTACCTCTTGGTTTTGGCTTGAGTTTGACACACTTTAATACATGTGTACATGTTTATGTGCCTTTGAAATTTTGTGTACTTATACCATGAACTTTGGTTTGATTTCCTTGTTATGATGCATGATATGCTTGCCTATTATTTCATCTTGTTGAACATTTATGTGTATACAATTCCTTGTGCTTGTCTACCTTTGGCCATGTGTTCATAAATGCCTTAACTTTGACAACATGCCTTAACATGATTCATAACTTGTATGTTTATCATGTTTAAGCCTTTGTGATGTTTTAACCTTTGAATATGATCACCATGAACCTTAACATGTACCTTGGTTATGGCCCTGATGTTTTGAACCATGCTTTCAATATCATCCATGTTTAAGTAATGTTTTAACTTATACATGCCTTGTTTGAATCTTGAATATTATCCATGTTTAAGTAATGCTTTGATTTATTAATGCCTTGTTCATCTCATCCATGTTCACCCATTTGTTCATGTGTACTTTGAACTTTATCCCCAAGTGATGTTAGCTTACTAGCCTTCATCCTTATTTATTCTCTTTTGTTTCTAAATCCAAAGGAAATGTATTTTTGTTGACTTTAAGTCATAGGTAGATTAGCCTTACCTCAATTTCCCTTTAGGACCTTGCTAGAGCCCTTCCTCCCTTTCAACTTAGACTTAGGATAGAGTTTTGTAAACTCTATGTAAGTGTCATTGCCATGGACACTTACCTCCCCTTGGAGTCTTGACCACAGTCGAGAATTCTTCACTCTTATTTAGGAGAACTACAAATGCTCTGATTCCATCCTTGTAAGGATATGTAGGCACAAGACCGCGAAGTTTTTGCGAGCATACTTAGTAATAAACCCTTAGGTTCCTATCCCCACCAATAAAACCTAAACATGAAACAAGACATTTCAAAACAATAGCAAACAATAACACAAATACTAGCAAGAGGTTCCTATAGAGTACTATAGATGCTTAGGTTGCTAACACCTTCCCTAGGTATTATCAACCCTCGAATCTTACAATCTCTTCGCATTGTTGTTACATTGCAACTTAGGGTTTTATACGATATTTTCCCTTTTTCTTGGATAAAACAAAGTTCGGTGGTGAATATTTAAAGATTTGTGATTCAAGTTATTCAATAGATTGATATCTGATTCTCACCGCAACAGAAGTGGCGACTTCACTGGGGACACCCAAGAAGGTTAAGCCTAACTTGCTTTTATTTGTGATATTGTTTGCTTGCTATTTGTTTTGTTATTTTTGATGGGTGGTTACCTTGTATGTGGTGAGATAAGTCCCAACCTGGACTTGAGCATAAAAACAAGATAGGAAGGTGGTATATTCAAGAAGGCTTATAGGGAGTTGATTCCCGACCAAGCTAAATTGAGAAATCACCACTCAGTGGAGGCACCCTTTGAGAATAAGTATTGTTGATCAAGAAATTGTGAAAATGATACTATTCTTGATTTATCCTACGAAGGTGAGAACTTTTAGTCACCTTTAACCCGACTTGGCCTTGTTAGGAATGTAGTGCGATGACTATGAGGGTGTAAACCTAAAATAGTTGATACGTGATACTACACTCTAAAGAGGTTCTCTTGAGAATATTATTAACTACCGATTAATTGAGAAATTGATAATATCCGAAAGATGGGCTGATGACTTTGAGAACTTGTTAGAACCCGTTGTACAGGTACACAATAAACCCTAGTACATATCCTTATGGGAGGGTTAAACTTTAACTCCATGCTTGTTGTTTACCCTTAAAACTTGTGTGTAACCTTGTTCGTTCATTGCATCAACATACACTTATGCATTCATGAATAACCCTTTGGTTTAAAGGAACTCAGTTGTTCATTTCTTTGAAAAAAAATCAATAGAGATCATGGATTATGAAATGAAACTTTTAAGTTTTTCTTCCCAAAATGTTTGCAACTCACTTTTTGAGTTCCTTGAAACCATTAAGCTTGCATTTGCATTGCATGCACATGCCATCACATTTGCATCTCATTTCTCAGACATAATACTCGACCATCCTCTTCCAGTAATTCCAAGAGGTGATTCCTAGCACGTGTTTAGAACGTATGGCAACGATGAGCGAACTAATGAAGGGCCAAAAAAAGCTGAAAGAGGAAATCAGTATTCTGAAGAGTCAAATGAATTGGGTCTTGGAAACCTTGAAAGCTTTGTTGACAAAAGAGGATCACTCTATACCCATTGCTATAGTAAAGGGAAATAATCTTCTGCGTGCATCTGGTGTTACTCCAAATCCAGAGCCATTCCACATGGAAACTCCTCACTTGCCAACTCATGGCCCTCCTTCAAGGTGTCATATTTAGCCTTTGACTTTCAGATCATCACATCAACATCATGTGGCTGTCTTCCCCCAAGAGCACCAGAGTCAGGATCAACGGGATAAGGTTCACTGTCAGCATCAACGAACGCCTGCATTGCCAGCTTATCAACAACTAAAAGCTCAGGCTCCTCGTCCGCAAGGTGTTCTCAACTAGAATAAGAGACAAGGGAGTAGACCGCCCTTTCATCTGATTCTAATGACGTACACTGAGCTTTATCCTTCTTTAATGGAAAACGGACTAGTGGTTCCAAGGCCTCTATGACCTCCTCATGATCCTATACCCCCGTGTTTTAATCCAAATGAGCATTGTCCTTTCCACAAGGGTGTTCCCATACATGATTTGGAGGGTTGTCATGCTTTGAAACATAGGGTGCAAGAGTTGATTGATCTGAAGATTGTTTCCTTCCTTGATAATACCCCGCATGTTATCTTTCCAGTGCACGGAGCGTGAGGCATGAATCAAGATTCAGAAGTCATTCCCTGAAGTCTGAGGATCAAGTTTATTGAAGTCGATTCCCTAAAAGCTAGCCATCTTTTGGTTGTTTCAGCATTTCTGTTGTAATTTCTTAGCATGTTGATTTTATATTTGCTTGTAAGCATTGTTGTGTTTTGAATTGGCAAGATTAATGAAATGTTTATGCATCTTTTAAATCAATTCATTCGTATTCACTCGTTTTTCTTTCATTTGTTATGATAAGACGCAAAAATATATTTCTCCCATCCACTTATATTTATCAAACTGTTGTTTTAACAAAGATTGGAGGGAGAATGATAAAAACCAAATACCTAAAATTGTTGTTGGTATGCTTTCAATTAAAAACTTTGTCGATGATGTAAGGCATTGTTTCAAATCCCCAAACACTGGAGAAATAAATAGTTAATCCCTAGTCAACCACTTTGAGCCTAGAAGTAGTTGTTTTCTTTCGGAATTAAAAAAACCCTTAAATCTTAAACCGGGCGTAGGGTAGTTCTCAGTTTAACTTGGTTATACATTCAAATACAAGAGCTTCATGCAAGACACCTTTCAACTCTTTTAAATCAAGTGAAAAAATGTTGTACAAGTTTGTTCCCAAAGTGATAAATAAAGAAGGATTGTTAAGAAAACCTTACTCAAAGAATGAGCCGAGTCCCTTTCAAGGAAAAAGCTAAGAAAGATGGGAAGCTCATGACCTTGCCTTATATAAAAAGGTTTGTATGACAACCAAAAAGAAGTTGACCTTAAATCCTCACCATGAAAGTCCTCAGTGGCAAAAAAGACAAAATGTTGTAAGGAAGCAATGACTTCCATCCTAATGGTCCCTTAGACTTTTGAACCATCATTATCAGTACAAATGCCCAATCCTTGGAAACCTGAGCACTTAGTCTGAGTTAATTGAACTTAGAATTGGAAGTTCATCATGAAGATTGGGTGAGTGCAAATAAACTTTGAGCCTTTATCCTTTGTTTCATAAACCGTGAACCAAGCCACGTTACAACCCTTAAAAGACCTAATTGAGGCAAGGTTATTTTGAAATCATACTACAACTAGGTTAACTTGACTCCTAATGATCTTTATTAATTGTTTGTGTTGATTATCTCATCTGCCATTCTATAAAATGGCTAGATACACTTTGTTTCTTTCATTGACTCATTCCATTATACACCATATCAATAAATTTTGATTTCAAAAGTTTGCATGAATGTTGCATTAAAATTACCAATTTTTAAATGAACAATATTGTTTACAAGTCAATTCAACATCAAAGGAATCCCAACAAATGCAGTCAGTTAGGGAATTTGACTTGGTAAAAGAAGTCCAGTCAGGGGCGAACCAATTTGAGAATCTGTCAATCCGAATCAACCACTTCAAGGGTCGGCTAATCAAAGGTTGAATCTTCTCAAAATTCAGACTAGAGCGAGTTGTCATAAAGAGCACAATGAGCCCGCTTTATAATGGCCAGACAATCAAAAGCAAACCATCTTGTGAATGGGTCAATCAGGGCCAGACCTCTTCAAAGTTCAGGATATTGGGTGCAAGCCATCATGGGTCATCTTTTGGAAAGTCGCTTCTCAACTCCTTTCAAGGTGATAACTTTAAGGACCCACTAACAGGGGTAAGTTTAAGCCGCAAAGGGGAACGTTACTTAAAGACTTTGCTAAGCAGGGGCAAACTGTTTCCCGTTCATTATTGGCGTTGTTTGACGGAATATAATTGTTATTGATATGCAAAGCCCAGTCGTCACTGAATTCCTTGTTCAAGTTACTTCTCAGCTGTCGCTATTACAGTCTGACTATCCCTAAGAGACAAGTTCAAAGTCTTTATTGTGTAGAATACTGCCAATCTGGGGCAGTTACGTCGAGATTTGACGAATCTCTCCAAGAGTTTGAAGAAACTAAGGCATTATTATGGCCTGTTTTATGTAAAATCCTCTTGAGATGACGTCTTCTCATAAACCATGTGATGTGGGGCATTTAAGAATTGAATTTGTTCTTGGTCACAAGATTTATTGTTGTCCACCATGTAGTTTTCCAGTGTAGAACTAAGTGTTCTCCTAAGCAAACGTGTTCTGGTGATCTGCCTTACAAGTATCCCCCAAAGGGACTCTACCCCAAGTAGCTCTGATGGTTGGGTGATTCCCTAATTAGTATCTACTTCAAGTGGTTATGGCAACTCCCTAGTGAGTTTTCACTTCAAGCAGTTGTGAAAGGTTTAATGCAAGACCACCCGGTTGGCGACCTCAGAATTCCTAATGAATCTCCTTAGCCTCATACTTCCTCAATAAAGTGGATGTTTATTTCATTCATATGTGATTTTCTTACAACTCTACCTTTCTCCAACAGTGTTGTAACATCTTCTTGTAATTTGTACCCAGACAACAAGTGGCTGCCTCTTTATTAGAGCAACTTGTTCTCAGATTTCCTATTCGGACTACAAATGGCAGGCTCTTTCCAAGATAATTTATTAATCCCCAAAAAGTCATCAAGGTTATATACTTTTCTTACACCAAGTGGCACCACTCTGAGAAGTTTGGGGAAAATTCAATTGGCCTTTCTCTTTATTCGAGAAGATATGATCACATATCAACCGACCTGCATCCTTTTTGAGATCCCCGATGAGGTTTCCTAATCTCCAACAAGGTTTTGCTTCCCCCAAGAAGTGTTAATGTTGCAGAAGTACTTTTAGACCACTTTTAGCAAAAATCCCCAACGAAGCATAAACTGACAGCGCTTGTTGATTGATCCTTTGATCATGAGTCTCCCTAGTGTGCATCATGTGATGCATGTTTATTGATGTTGAGGATTTGCTCCCCAGTGGAGTCATCTTTGTTCCTCACTGAAGTTACCATATTTTCCTCGGTAAGCTGTCTTGGCTTCATACTTCCCCAAGTGAAATGGATGTATGCCTCCCAGTGAATCTTTGGACTTTGTTGTTCCTCAGTGAATCTTTGGACTCCTTCATTCCCCGGTGATTTCATGTGACTCATTTCCTCCCTAGCAAACTAGATATGTTTATTTATTCCTATGGAGTTTCAACTTAAACAGCTACAGCCACGACTCAGGTCCGAGCTTCCCCAATAAGGTGGATATTTATTTTATCACCCATGAATTCTCTAATCATGGGTGACCCTTTCCCAGTGGACTTTCTTCTTCCAACAAGGGAATCAGATTCATGATGGCAATCCCTCTGGTGAAGTCATGATGTTATATCCCTGAGTGGAATACTCTTTTCCCTAGAGAAGGTTGAAACCTTGAAGTAGGACTGTGGTTCCGCGTGTGGATTTCTATTCATCTCTTGCCAAATATCTCCTTCTTGTAAAGGTTGGCCGACTACCCTCGTCAAGATGTTTATTTCATCTCCAGTTTACCTCTCCTTGTTTGTTTTGTCAGCATAAGCATAAGCATGACATACATACATTTATATATTCATACATGGCATATGAGCATGTTTGCAACCTTGATGTCTTTTGTTCGTTTACTTTGGCTGTGTTTACCACCAAGTAACCGAGTTTGTCTCCTCTCTCCAGTAGAGTCGTCAGCCTTAAGCAGAAAGTGCACATCCTTTCTAAGTTTCCCACTGAGATTGATCCTCGTGGAAGATTGGTTGCTTCAATTATCGTTCCATTTTTGGATAAAATAAATCCCCAGTTGAGCTCATTCCTTAATGGGTAGGGTCTTGTTTGACTGTTTCTCTCTAGCTTATTCCTAGATTAAACTTTGTGTCTCTGGCAATATTACTTTTGAACCTCTCTAGGTTGCTGAACTCAGATTGAGCGTGCATTTATTTTGCACTTTGCCCCCAAGAAAAATCTACTTATAGATCCCTATTGAAGACGAAGTCCTATTTTCCAACAGTGTTGTTACAACATCCTTTTGGAATTAGTACCCGGACAACAAGTGGCAATCTCTTTGAGAAGCTTGTTTTATTATTTCTACGATAAGTGGCACTCTCTCCTGAGAAGCTTATCCAGTTTTTCTATTTCAACAATAAGTGACAGTCTCTCTTGAGAAGCTTATCTGTTCCCAGTGATTCGTCAACCCTTACAACGATAAGTGGTAGTCTCTTTTGAGAAACTTATCCGTCTTGACAAAGGATGTCTCCCCGTGAAGTCCAATTGTTTTGGCACGTACATAAGAGTTTAATTACCCTGTACCTTTCCTGATATTTCCTGAAGATCACGTTTGATCTCTTCGTTTAAGGAATTTCCAGAGACTTGGATGTTTATTCTTGGTTGAAAACTCCAGTTTTGTTTGGCTTGATCCTAAGGCTTTGAGGGTCTTGTCTTTTCTTGGTCCAATCCCAAGGCTTTGAGGATAGTGTCCTGTTTTGGCTTCTTTTAGAGTGTCACCCGGTCATACTTGAACTTATTTATCAACTACTCTGGATATTCCTTAGTGGAGACCGTCTTTCCGGCTCTACCTCCAGTGAGGATATTTTCTTTCTAAAGTGTTAGCCGATCATGCCTGAACCTGTTGATCAATCACTTTAGATGTCCCTATCCATTTTTTCCCCAGTGGAGACCGTCTTTCCGGTTCTACCTCCAGTGAGGATCTTTTCTTCTAAAGTGTAAGTCGGCCATGCCTGAACCTGTTGATCAATCACTTTAGATTGCCCTAGTTTGTTTCTGTTCCCTAGTATTTTATCACCCCCAGTGAGTTGTTACCATTGTTATTGACTTTACCCTTTTTACTTTCATCTTTGTCTGCATGTTGCACTCATCATTCCATCATAAATTATCATACTAGAGTTCATTGCGTGTTAGCATTGTTCCCAACATTGTACAGAGAAAGAATCAGTTTGTCCATAGCATAGCATGCCATTGCATCTAGGGGGAACAGTTTCCTGTTATTGCTATATTTAAATACCTTTCACTTTGATTCCATGAGGGTTGCCACCACTCATGCCATCCAATAAAGTTATTTAAATAGAGGCAACTGTCATACCCCAAATTTTGACCCTAGATTTCATCATTATTCTAGGAGCATCACACATTGCATTGCTAACCCTAACCTTGTATAAGTTGCTTTTTATTTGTTTCATCCATGAATTAGGGTTTTGGACCAAGAGAATCAGGTGAAAATTGATCTCATTATAAGTTCATCAAGATTCAACTTCATCTGACCATAAATTAAGGTTTCATCAGACAAAGTCAACTGTGTCTTTGACTTTTGATCAAGACATGATCTTAAGCCTTGGGACATGATTCAAGACATTCAAATACACCCTTGGAGTCTATCTATGGTGTTCAAATAGCCCAAGAGATTGATTTCATTGAAGATTAAGAAGTGAAGATTCATCTGATAAAAAGTCAACTGTTCCCCCAGATCAAGGTTTGAGTTTTGGGAATTTTGGTCAACCATGGCTTCCTCAAGTCAAGGACGGTGATAACATTGAAGAGCTCATTCCCTAATACAACTTTGTCAATTAGGATGAATTCCCAAAAAGTGCATGGATTTCTAGTTATAAGGCCATGAAGTTGGTGTCCCATTCAAAAATGATTCCAACACTTAGAATTTTTTTGAGACAGAATCTGCTTTGTAAAAGTAACCAACTTGTGAACCAGTTTTCATCATGATCCATTTTGATTTAAGAAAAACTTAAAAGATGAAAGTTATAGAGCATGTCTGGGGCTTTCCAAAAAGTACAAGTACATTGTTTCCAATGCATGAGCTGAGAGTTTCGAAAATGGGAAGTTAGGGTTCCCAACTTGAAGTTCAAGTCATCTTCATGATGAATTCATGGATCAAAACCATTCTAAACTTGAAAATCCCTTGATTGCAGGTCTGGTTACTTGTAAATCTCACCCTAATAAGAGAATTACACAAACCCTTGGTGTATTACACAAGAAATTGAGCCATTAACTGTAACACCTCAAAATTTTACCTCTTATTTATCTCCAATAAGTGGCTTATGCTTCACCCCTCATATGCATTTAGGTCATAAGCATTGCACATGCATCATTGGTTTTCCCAAGGCAGGGGATCGGAGGTTTCCATGGTAAGAATTATTCAAAGCAATGAGAACGAGGCTCCTCAAGATCAAGCCATCTCATTTGATTCGCAATTTCATTCAGAAGGATTTCAATTGGCCAGATGGTTGAAAATCATACAAATCGAGAATAAAGTCAACCGATCAAGGAAAAAGTCAAATCTCAATTTTTTGATCAAACTTAGGTTCATCATGTCAAATGTAGTCAAGGGGAAAGATTTTATCAAGAAATATCAAAGGAATCATGAAAAATCAAGAATTATGGAAAGTTGTCATTTTTGGAAAAAACAAGGGTTTTAGAACTTTCCATTTTGGGAAAGTTTTACATGCCATGCAAACAACTTTATGGCCATTTTTCTCTATAATCAAAGCTTCACTTGAAATTTTTTCTCAAATGAAAGTTGTGGTGTGTATTCCAAGCTTTCCATCCATATAAAAAATGTTTCATTTGAATTTCTAGATCAAAAGTTATGATCAACCAAAGATGGGATTATTAAGTTGTTTAATGAAAAAACTCAGAATTTTTCTAAGTCCCAAAATTCAGTTTTGTGACCATGTTTTCAACACCATTTTACATGAGATTCCAGACCCCAAATCCATTTCTTTTTGACATCAACTTTGTTCTATCAAATACCACCTTTCCATTAGGGATGGCAATGGGTCGGGTGCGGGTTTCACACTACCCAAACCCGCACCCGAAATCACCACCCGAACCCGAACCCAAAGGCTATTCGGGTGGCAAAATAACACCCATGCCCACACCCGTTGGGTTCGGGTTTTTTACCCAAACCCGAACCCGTAGCAAAAAAACTCAAATATATATATATATATATATATATATATATATATATATATATATATAGCGGGTGTGGTTTCGGGTTTCGGATGCGGGTTTTAGGGTTTCGGGCACGGGTTTTACACTACCCAAACCCGCACCCGAAATAACGGGTGGCACCCAAACCCGAACTCAGTCAACTCGGGTTTTCACCCATTGACTCGGGTTCGGGTGCGGGTGGGCCCCGCGGGTTTGGATCTGCCTGCCATCCCTACTTTCCAAT
The DNA here is from genome assembly GCA_022829125.1 of Lathyrus tuberosus. Taxonomy (NCBI): domain Eukaryota; kingdom Viridiplantae; phylum Streptophyta; class Magnoliopsida; order Fabales; family Fabaceae; genus Lathyrus; species Lathyrus tuberosus. Next base: position 8,381,823 of record JALAZF010000251.1, read on the forward strand.
GACATCAAAATCATGCAAATTGATTCATTATCCTTCAAGAAATTCATCAACAAAGTCACCTCCATGGACTTTTTTTCATGCCGTAAACCATAAAAACTCCATTTGTCAAATTATAAACTTTGGTGAGCAAGTTGTGTTGGCTATACTAACCATCATCTTACACCATTATTATCATCATAATGCACTCCATGGTAGGTCAAATACACGACCTACATAGTAAAATTCGTACACCACCATAAACCCTCAATTTTTCAACTTTTACTAATCCACCTCTAACTCACTTTTTAACTATGATTAGCTCTTAACCATACTCTAACCCACCATATAAAGCCTCATTCTCCTTCTAACAGAAGTTAGTTACACCATTAGAGAGCAAATAGATCATAAAACGAATTTCACACCCACAACTTCAACCTCCAAGATCTCTCTCATCTTGAGGTTATTTTTTGGAATTCTTATATCATCCTCATCACCTCATGGAGTAGAAGCTACTGTTTGCATCTATTTTCAACTGGAACCATTGTATCATCACCTACAAGTCCATCTTCTTCCGTCACCAATTTGCATTTTTTTCAAGATTTGAAGAGGTTAAGCATTTATTCTGCTTAAGAGAGATTTCAAGATATTGCATCGAAGTTTTCCGGGTTTCTTAATCTCAAAGCGCCACAAGAAGCAGTGGACTTTCTCCACTTGGTAAGAATCTCTAAAAATTCCATGGCTCTCATTCTTAGATTTACATGATTTAGGGTGTTGAAATATTGTTCATACATTGCATCTGGAAGTCCTGAAATGATGACACACCTTGAATCTTTGAATTTGAGCTTATGTGTTGTTCTTGATTTTGTGATGTTTAATTTGAATCCGTGACTTTCGTGTCAATTTTCACTATGTTAGAGCTGCTATTTTGGAAAACTAATGGTGTATTGTTGTTCTACTCATCGAGAACTTCAATTTAGTATATTATTTCACATGATTTGATCAAGATTTGAGGAAGTTGTGTGTTGTTGAATATTGCCTTTTTTTTCTTGTGTTCATGCACATGGAAGTTCATCCCGGGAGTATTCAGGATTTTTGCTGCATGAACTTTGTAGTAGACGACACGTGTCGTCACCTCATCGGGCCACCATTATTTTTGTCTTCTTCTTCACTTAAATGAAATTGGACCGATTGAGAAGGGTCACTAGCATGTGTGTACATTATTTTCTTTCGTTTCTGGGAACACTATACCATGCGCATGTCACATGATAAATAATAGCATTTCAGGTTGTGATAAATAGAAACAATTTGTGCATAGAATAATAAATGCCATGCTGAGGATAGTAATAATGCCACATGAATAATGATGTCAGCGTGTGCAACGTTTATTCCCTTTTTCTCTTTCCGTGTTGAACATTTCCCTAGCAGTAACTATAACGTGTTGCATGTGCTAATGAGTGGCATGTAATAAGTTTTGGAGAATAATATTGGTGTGATTTGTAACTGTAATACCCCAAAATTTGCCCTCTCTTTTCTTCATATCATTTAGCATGTGCTTTCATTACATTGCATTGCATTCAAGCATAGAAAAATAAAACATCAAGCATTTAGCATTGCATCTTGCATGAGGGCATGTGATCAGTTGTTTCTCGAAGGGGTTGATCATCCAATGCAAAAGAATAAGAGCCAAGGGTTTCTCAACAAATCTCAAGGGTCTCTTACATCATATATCATCCCACTTGATCCCCACAAGGCATTGGAAGAGGATAATTCATCAAGTAGAATAGGACAACTCATCACATCCTATCACAAAAACAGTCAAAATTAGGGTTTTGGATTCAAGTGGTATCCCGATGAAATTTTGATTCAAACTTGGTCTCAATGTTTTCTACATGATATTAAGTGTCTAAGGATGGAAGATTGGCCATTGATTCATTTCAGAGGAGGTTCAATTGATCAGTTGCTTGATAAACAAGAAATTGGGGAAAAAGTCAACTGCGCAGTGAAAAAAGTCAACTCCTAACTTTTTAAGGTCAAATTCAAGAAATTCAAGTTATATATGTTCATTGGACAAGATTTGATCAAGAAATGATGGAGGAATAATGAAAAAACAAGAAATTAGAAAACTGCCAAAATAGAAACTTTAGGGTTTTCAAAGATGGCAAGTTTGGACCATTTTGCACTACACTTTGAGGCTCTCTTTCTTCAAGATAAAAGCTCCAAATCTCAGGCCTAAGTTGAGCCAATTAAAGTTCATGTTCTAAGCTTCAAATCCATATAAAGAACTCTTCCATCAGATCAAAATTGAGGGAGTTATGATCAATCAAAGTTTGGTAAAATCAAGCCAAAAACCAAGTCATGGCAAGGCAAGACCAGGCCCATATGCCATAATTTCATCGAACAGTTGGCGTGCCAAATGTCAAGCCAATTTTCTCCATCAAGGATGCTTCAAATAGAAAACTTTCCAACATCAAAGTTGTTCATCTCCATGCCCTCTTCAACTTTGATGTTGGACATTTTTTCATTTGAACAAGTTATGAAGGTCATACGGAGGCTCGAACATGGGGGTTTCATGCTGAAAGTTCACAAGTCACAAGGCCTTGCTTGCAGCCCAAGTCACACACACATACACTAGTTGTGGTTCCTTGTTTTCCAAGCAACTGAGTTGATCCTAACTAACCGAGTTAACTAACTTGACTCGGTGAGTTGAGTCTAACTAACTCCGACCTAGCTCCAAACCCAAACCTCATTCCAAACCACTTATACTCCAAACCTAAAATCTATTTAAGAGATGCTTCACTCATTTTCAAGGACTTTCAACCAATTTTTCTCAAATTTCTCACACTTCACTCTCAATTTTCTCTCTCCACTTTGCTACAACTTCTACTTCTCTCTTCCAAAACCACACACAAAAGCTCTTATTTCTTGAAGAATAATCACTTTTTACATTGAAAAGTGATTAATTCTTGAGCTAAACTTCATCTCTTGGTTTGCATTGGTTGGATTTTCTGGAATTGCAGTTTGTTCTTCTTCAATCCAAAGGTTTCTCACCATTTATTTTGGTGCAAGTGGGATTTTGGTGGATTTTCTCGATTCGTTCGGTTTCGACGCATTTCGGCTATTGATTGAAGAAGCTCTGGTTTTCTTTCATTTTCTGCACCAAGATTACTTTGCAACAATTACCAAAGCAAGTCTCCGCTTTGTAGGTTAGTTTTGCCTAAATCTACACTGTTTTTAGCTTATTCGCAACTTATTCGATGTAGATCTTTGTGGATTTTCCATTTGGATTTATGTGCTTGAATATGATTCTTGATGTGGTTGTTAATTGAATCCAATTGATGTTTGTTGACTGTAATTCAATGTAATTTCGTGCCTAATTGATTACATGTCCATTTGGAAGTTTGGAGAAGTGATTTGCTGCTGAAAAGTGCTTTTGTAACTAGTTTTTTTGGCCACTGACCCAGAGTAACCGGTTACTCACCGTTTGTTAACCGGTTAACATGTATATTTTTGCGTAAATTGTCTGATTTTCAACTAAGTAACCGGTTACTCACCGTTTGTTAACCGGTTACTCTGGGACAGAATGTGTATTTTTGTGCATTTTCTTGCTTGTTTGAGGTCCTTAAAATGTTTAAACTTCATGGGTCAATGCATTGATGATTGGTGGTTTATTTTTGAGATATTTTAACTCACACCACAGTACGAACTTGATTTTACGACACGCGTGCCTTTGTTTTTTATTATTGAGCATAATGTTTGCATTGTAGATTAATTGATGTGATGAACACACGATGCACACACTTTGAGCTTATTAATTGCTAATTGATGTTATGTTGATGGAATTACTATGCGCTTGTTCATTTGCTTTCTGTTTCAAGAGATGTATACTTGTTTTTGACTTGCTCATATTCTTGACAATGTGTATTCTTTTGTAATGTGCATTATAACATGTTCGATTTCAAGGATTACTCACCATGACTTGTAATGTGATTGTGATCGTGTTTGTTTGATGAATGTGCAAGGCTTGATGCATGATAATTGTTGTTCATGATTGAAATTGTTTGCTAATGCATGTTGTCTCTAATCTTCCACTGCTACCTGAACATATATGTGTTGTAGTATGTGTTGCCAAATGCTTGTTACACCCATTTTGTATGCTGAACATGAGCTGTTGTTTGTTGTTGGTATATGAAGCTGAATTTACTGCTGTTCTGTTGCATGTGGGCTGTAATAGCTGCTGTTTTCATTATTTCCTTCCATTGGCTTGTTTGACCAAGTTCTTCTACTTAGGATTTTTTGTGTGAATAGTTTTTGAACTAACCTTTTCATGTAGGTGCAAATGGTAAGTAAGTGTGTGGATATGCTTCCACATGCACTTCTTTCTTTCATCCTCTTTTTTTCTTTTAATAATTCAACTTGTGATTTTGATGAGCATGTATATTCTTTCCTTGAATAATTTCTTCTTCATCCCTCTTTAAGATCAACTTAACTTCCACCTTGGAAGTAAGTTGCTTCTTTTGCTCTTCTCCTCCTTTCTTTTGGGTAGGTTTCTTAAATCACATTAACCTTAGGATCACCATGTATGATAACATTAAGATTGAGTCTTAGTATCCCTCATTAGTTTTCACCTTTTGCTCCTTTTGAGTCACTTCTTCTCATCTTAAAACTTCTTGAAAACACTTAATAAAGATAAAGAGTATTGCTCACGAGCCTTAAGCGTGGGGAATGAGAAATGAGGGGCTTCCTCTCATCTTTCTAGAGTGCTTAGCGGGCGTCCAGTCTTGGGATGATTCATTAAGTATTCGTCTCTGTGCCCTAGACTTTGGTGCAATGCAAGTTACAAACATCTTCAAAAACACTTCTTTCTAAAAAACTTCAAACAAAAAATTTCTTTTCTCATCTCTTCACTCTTTCCTTAAGGATGCGTCAAGTCTATTCCACTGCAAACCGGTAACCCATAAGTCTCCCAACAGCGAGCTGCAACACCTAAACTGATAGGACGCGAACGTTGACGTTTCCACTAAAAACACAAATAAAGCGACCCTCGTTGAGGGGAACTACGTCGCTCTGATTCTCATGCTCCCGATGAGATACGTAGGCAATGGGGTAGGGCCCATTCGAGCACTTCTTTTATTTTCCCTACATTTATTTCTCTTTCTCTCTCCTTTCCTTTTCCAGTTCTCTAGCTAACAGTTCCTTTTCTAGTATCTTTTCTATCACCCTTTGATTGAAGCAGCAAGCGTGGATCCCATCGGGTACGATGGACGCGTGGGGGTGCTAATACCTTCCTCGCGCGTAACCGACTCCCGAACCCAGTTCTTTCGGTCGCAAGACCGTTGTTTGTCCTTTCGCTCAGGTTTACATAGTGTTTCCTTTCCCTCTCTTGGGATAAATACACATTGCTGGCGACTCTGTTTCGATGCCACTTTCGCATTTGTACTAGGATGAAAATCCCGGGAGCGACAACTGGCGACTCTGCTGGAGATCGAACCCAGAATCTCTGGTTTCCTTAGCGAGTCAATCTTAGCGCTTGTCTGTTTTTCTTTCATTGGGTGTTTACTATTGTATTGTATTTACTATTTTATTGTCTGGTTATTTACTGCTTTACTGTACATTACTGTATTTACCGCATTTTAGCATTTTCATTTCATATGATATATTATGCTATACTGGACTGTGCTGTTTTCTGTTTGGCGGGATGGGTGATCTGAGAGATAAGCCCAATACCCAGGCTTGAGTACACCCTAGGACTAGAGTGGAGAGTAGTGGGACCTACGTGCCATCTTGGTGCGTTTGTGTGTTCACGAAATTCACAACCAGACGAGGCTATCTTGGGACGCATTCTGACGTGTGTATCTTACGCATGTTAGGGTGTTGATCTAGAGAGCTGTCGACTCTGGTGACCGTTTCCCCGAGGACTCAGTTGCGGCACTCCTCCCGAGATGTGACAGTGGCAGACCACGTTCTGTGGCAAACCCATTGCACATTCTCGATCCGAGGGCCCAATGCTGGGAACTCATTGTAGGATATCCCTTTGGAAAGAGAATCAGTGGAGGCACTCCTCGATTGGCAATAGTACTGTACCCCGAGGGATGAATGTACTATTGCTTCTCGACCTCAGTGCCAGAAGCTGAGAACCTTTCGTTTTGGAGAATCAGTTAAGGCCTCCTCGATTAATGATGATGCCAAACCAGAAATGGTGAACGTATCATCATTTCTCGACCTGAGAGCCCGGGATACTGAACATCCTAGTACCCACATGTGAGAAGGGCGGGTTGTTTACAGGTTTGCAGGTAACCATGACCTTCTACATACCCAGTTTTCTGTTGACATTACACAAAAGGAGGACTCATCCTATTGTATTCAGATGGTTTCTATTTATGGTTCTATATGATTCTCAGAGCTACACTGACACCGTTCACAGTCCAGCACAGACACTTGGCACCTAGATACCATGCCCTTTGCATTGCATTGTCATATCCTAACATACATGTTTATTCATTTCCAGGTGCATATTTTACCCCCGATTCCAGTCATCAGGTTATCACAAGGATGAATACCAAAGAAAGGAAGAATATCATCAGTTACAAGTTCCTCACGCCTACTCTAGGCCATATTATTGCCCTAAAGGGAATGGCGAGCCCTGAAGTGCGAGCAGATTTTGAAGAGAAATATGGGTGGATTTTATTTGTTGTCTACAATGTCAGTGATTATGAATACAGGGGTCTCCATACGTTGCTGCAGTTCTACGATCCGCCTCTGAGGTGTTTTGTATTTCCAGATTATGTGTTGGTACCCACCTTGGAGGAGTATTCCAGCATGTTAGGGATTGCTATTAAGGAGGAGCCTCCTTTTTTTGGGTCTGTGGGTGATCTTGACTTTGGAAAAGTAGCTGATGCTCTTTATTTAAGCAAGTCCGAGTTAGAAGCCAACATCTCCAACAAAGGAAAGCTTCGAGGTTACAAGCTGGGGTATTTGGTAAAGAAGGCTTTGGAGGCTGCAAAAGATGGGAACTGGGTTGTTTTCAATGCCTTGCTAGCCCTCTATGTATATGGCATTGTGTTATTTCCCAATGAGCCTGATTTTGTTGATGCAGACGCTATCCAGATATTTATGATGAAAATTTATGTTCAATGAACGGTTTATTCAAAGGGGTTTCTTCGGCATCACGTTATTCACCAGCACATTATCATGGCACAGTTCTTCGCAATATTTTCTCTCTCATTATTATGTGACTATCCTTGAGATTCTTGTGATTAAGACTGGAATCAGGGTGTGAAATACCTTGGAAGTGATAAACATGGCATTTGCATTGCATTGCATATCATTTTGCATTCTGTTGCTTGTTTTTCAGGTACTCGTTGTAGGGTCTCTAACCTTTATTTGGTTTTAGGCATTATAGCTGAGAATCATATTCACCGATACTCAACTCGAAGAAATCAAGCAAGGATTATGGATTAAATGCAAAATGACTTGGCTGAAATAAGGGCACGCATGGACCAGTTCATGACTCTCATGACTGGTATGGCCCAGACTCACGAAAGATTGAGACTTCTGGCCGAGCGTCCAGAGGCCACGCCTAAAGGTAATCAAGTTGACAATCTACAGACAAGGGTCACTCCTCCTCCTGGTGGTAATCCTCCTCCTGGTGGTAATCTGGGTAATGGAAATGGCAGAAATGTTTGTGGTATTCAAGAAGATGTTCTGGAAGACCAATTCACCCTGTTAGATACTGATATGGGTAATCCTGGTGACCGAAGGTATGATGAGTTGGTTGAGAAGATCCGGGCTATAGAATGCAATAATTCTATGGGTATTGATGTTACTAGTTTGGGGCTGGTACCAGGAATCAGAATTACTCCAAAGTTCAAGCCGCCCACTTTTGACAAATATCATGGCAATACGTGTCACCGGACACATATTCAGGCCTACTTTGGGAGGATTTCAGCCCATACTGATGATGAGAAGTTATGGATGCATTACTTTCAAGACAGTCTAGCTGGAGCTTCTTTGACCTGGTATATGAAATTGAACATAGCTGCTGTGAGAAGTTGGAAGGATCTGGCAAAAGCATTTCTAAAGCAGTACCATTACAATATCGACATGGCGCCCAATCGCACTCAACTGCAGGGGTTGTCACAGAATGCTAAGGAAAGTTTCAAAGAATATGCTCAAAGGTGGAGAGAGATGGCTGCACAGGTTCAACCTCCTTTGCTGGATAGAGAAATGGCAGATATGTTTATAGGCACCCTGCAAGGGGAATTTCTTGAAAGATTGGTTGCGTGTCCATCAACCGGATTTGCTGATATAGTGATTGCTGGAGAAAGGATAGAGAGTCTGTTGAAACTTGGGAAAATCCAAGATATAAGTGGAGCTGGCCCTTCTGGAACGAAGAAACCATTTGCTAGTGGTCAAAAAAGAAGAGAAGGTGATACAAATGTTGTGTATAGAGGACGAGGAAGAGGACGTTCTCAAGCCTATCACCAGGTAGGTGCAGTGACAATCCCAACACCATCTGTTCAGCAACAACAACGATAACAGCAAGCTCAGCAGCAACAGCAACAACCTCCTTTCCAACAGAGGTCTAGGCAGAGGGACCGTAAAATTGACCCTCTCCCTATGACATATTCAGAGTTGTTACCTCAGTTACTCAAATTGAAGTTGGTTGAGCTTCGTACGATGAGACCTCCTGCCGCTGGCAACTTGCCACCTAATTTTGATGTTAACGCTCGCTGTGATTTCCACTCAGGTGCTCAGGGGCATACCACTGAGAAGTGTTGGGCATTTCAGAACAAGGTGCAAGACTTGATTGATGCTAAGGCAATCAATTTCTCTTTACCTCCTAATGTTCTCCAGAACCCCATACGTGATCATGGTGTGGCAGATGTGCGTGCTATTGAGGACGGAAAGAGGTTAAACTTGGTGGCGGATATTAGTCAGGTGAAGACTTCCTTGTTGGTTGTAAAGGATCATTTGTTGAAGGGACAGGTGTTCCCGGGTTATGATCAAGATTGTTCTGAGTGTATGGGCCAAGAGAATGGCTATGATAAGTTGAGAATTGGTTTGCAGAGTTTGATCAAAGAGGGACGTCTATAGTTTGACTGAGTCGTGAAGGATATTGATGAGGTGTCAACTGTGACCATCTATTATACTCCTGCGGAAATTCAGGTGCCTGCGAGTGCAGCTCCTGTAGTAAGTGTTGTGCAAGAAAGATCCAGTCCTGTTACCATCACGGTGCCAGGACCGGTTCTGTTTACATCTACGAAAGCAATCCCATGGCACTATGGGGCGGACGTGTATTATGAAGGGAAAAAGTAGGAAGTCGAGACATCAGCCAGTTCAAATATTGATAATGTGGGTGGTGTAGGTGGCTTTACTCAGAGCGGAAGGTTGTTTTCTCCCCAAACTTTGTGAAGTGATAAAGAGGGTGAGGCCATGACAAAAGCTAAAGGAAAACAGGTGGTTGAGAGTGTGCCTGTGCCTGAAACAGAGACAAAGATTACCTTTGACAACAAGGTGGAAGAGTTCATGAGGATAATAAAGAAAAGTGATTATAAGATTGTCGATCAACTGAACCAGACGCCCTCGAAAATCTCAATTTTATCATTGTTGATGTGTTCTGACGTGCACCGGGAGGCTTTATTGAAAGTGTTGAAGAGAGCATATGTTCACCAGGAAATTACTGTTAATCAGCTTGAGGGTATAATTTCTAACGTCAATGTCAGCCATGGATTGGGTTTCACAAGTAGGGATTTAACTTCTGAAGGAAGAAACCACAACAAAGCTTTGCACATTACAATGGAGTGCAGGGGTGCAGTGTTGTCTCACGTATTGGTAGACACTGGTTCCTCACTCAATGTCTTACCTAAGAAGGCGCTGATGAAGCTAGAAGTTGATGGTTTGATCTTAAGGCCAAGTGATTTGGTTGTCCGGGCGTTCAATGGAATGAAAAGATCTGTGTTTGGTGAAGTGGAATCACCCGTGCAAATTGGACCGCAAGTGTTCAAATCTACATTCCACGTGATGGATATATAGCCTGCGTATAGCTGCTTATTAGGTCGCCCATGGATTCATGCGGCCGGGGCTGTTACATCCACCTTACACCAAAAGCTAAAATACGAGTTTGAGGGACAAGTTGTGACAGTGTGTGGTGAGGAAGACATTTTTGTTAGTCATTTGTCCACGTTCAAGTATATTGAGATGGATGGGGAAATTCACGAGATGCTTTGCCAGTTGTTTGAAGCGGTAAATATTGATAACGTGCCTGAATCATCCCTTGCACCAGATAGAGCCGGTACATCCATTTCGTCCTATAAACAAGCTGTCGAGGTTGTCAGAGCAGGTAATGCCCAAGGCTGGGGCAAGCTGATAGAGACACCAATGAAGGAGGACAAGTTTGGTATTGGTTATCATCCATCTATGACTTCAGTTGCAGAGAACAGTGGACCTATCACTTTCAGCAGTGGGGGAATCATTTACCCAGATCAGTCTTGTGCGGCTACAGAAGATGGTGTTGACAGTGACTGTGACTTGGACAACTGGGTACGCTCATACGCTCCGGGACAACCATTGCAGAATTGGTCTGTTGAAGAAGTCATCCGAGTTACTCTTCAAACAGAGTAATTTTCTTTGTTTTTTCTAACCATAATGCATGTTAAAATCTTGCGCTCTGCCCAAGGCGTATAGATTCATTTGTAGGGCCGCCCTGTTTGCATTTGCAATGTTAATCATCAATAAAGGATGTTTTGCACTCAAATTTTGTTCCTTGTCTTTCATTTTTATTTTTGCACAAAAATAATAAAATGGCAATGTTTTGTTTCTTTTTGTTTTAAAAATAAATTCTAAAATAAAGCATGAACCCGTTCGTGCAAACTTGATCCTTCGGATTCCATTGATAACGGTTCTGCTATGGCTATGTATGACTTTGACAAACTGATTTATCAAGCCGAAGAAGGGGATGAGAAAGGCTGTGAACTCCCTAAGGAACTGGCCAGATTGTTAAAACAAGAGGAAAGGGTCATCCAGCCTCATCAAGTAACCATAGAGATCATCAATATTGGTACCGAGGATGCTAAGAAAGAGATCAAGATTGGCGCCAGCCTGAAAGCAGATGTGAAGAAAGTTTTGACTGAGATGTTGTGTGAATATATTGATATCTTCGCCTGGTCGTATCAAGACATGCCAGGGATGGATACTGATATTGTTGTACACAGGCTGCCATTGGGAGAAGAATGCCCGCCAGTCAAGCAGAAACTTCGTCGGACTCATCCCGATATGGCCATTAAGATCAAAGAAGAAGTTCAGAAGCAGTGGGACGCATGGTTTCTTGTTGTGACCAATTATCCTCTTGGGTTGCCAACATCGTGCCGGTACCGAAGAAAGACAGAAAGGTTAGAATGTGTGTGGATTATCGAGATCTTAACAAAGCTAGTCCAAAAAATGATTCTCCACTACCCCACATCGATGTGCTGGTTGACAATACAACTCAGTTTTCAGTGTTCTCATTTATGGATGGTTTCTCCGGGTACAACCAGATTAAGATGGCACCTGAGGATATGGAGAAGACCACGTTCATTACCCCATGGGGTAAATATTGTTATAAGGTGATGCCTTTTGGGTTGAAAAATGCAGGGGCAACGTACCAGCGAGCAATGGTAACTTATTCCATGACTTGATTCACAAAGAAATCGAATGTTATGTGGATGACATGATTGCCAAGTCGCGAACGGAAGAAGAGCATTTGATTAACTTGAAAAAGTTATTTGAAAGGCTGAGAAAGTTTCCTTTGAGGTTGAATCCAAACAAGTGCACTTTTGGGGTGCGTTCTGGAAAGTTGTTGGGTATCATTGTGAGTGAAAATGGGATTGAGGTTTATCCTGCCAAAGTGAAAGCAATACAAGATATGCCTGAACCGAGAACAGAAAAAGAGGTTCGTGGTTTTCTGGGTAGATTGAACTACATTGTAAGGTTCATATCTCACCTACCTAACAGCCACGTGCGAACTAATATTCAAACTACTAAGAAAAGATCAAACGGTCAGGTGGAATGACGATTGCCAATTGGCGTTTGATAAAATAAAAGAATACTTACAGGAACCTCCAATCCTCATGCCTCTAGTTTCAGGAAGACCTTTGATAATGTATTTGACAGTGCTTGAAGGTTCTATGGGTTGTGTTCTCGGTCAACATGACGAGACAGGTAGGAAGGAGCATGCTATCTACTACCTGAGCAAAAAGTTCAATGACTGCGAGTCCTGATACTCAATGCTTGAGAAGACATGCCGTGTACTTGCATGGGCTGCTAAGCGATTGAGGCAGTATAAGATCAGGCACACAACTTTGTTGATTTCGAAAATGGATCCTATCAAATACATTTTCGAGAAACCAGCACTAACAGGCAGAGTTGCACGGTGGAAAATGGTTTTGACAGAATATGATATCCAGTATACTTCTTAAAAGGCCATCAAAGGAAGTATCTTGTCAGACTATCTTGCGCAACAGTCGATTGATGATTACCAACCCATGAAATTTGATTTCCCTGATGAGGACATCATGTTTCTCAAAGCTAAAGATTGCGAGGAACCACTCGCGGAGGAGGGGCCAGACCCTGAATCCAAATGGAGTTTGATGTTTGATGGGTCTGTCAACATGAATTGGTGCGGAGTTGGAGCAGTTCTTATCACGCCGGAAGGTGTTCATATGCCTTTCACTGCCCGAATAACTTTTGGGTGCACCAACAATGAAACAGAATATGATGCTTGTATAATGGGAATTGAGGAGACGATTAATTTACGAATTAAGACCCTTGATATCTTCGGTGATTCAACTTTGGTAATCAATCAAGTGAAAGGGAGTTGGTACACGCACCAAGCAAATCTGGTTCCGTATAGAGATTATACAAGGAGATTGCTGACATTTTTCACAACAGTGAAGCTGTACCATATTCCTCGAGATGAGAATAAGTTTGCTGATGCCTTGGCCACATTGTCTTCTATGATCAAAGTGCAAAGATTGAATCATGTGCCTAGGATTGAAGTGTCTCGTCTTGACAGACCTGCATTTGTGTTTGCTGTTGATACAATGTCTGATGACAAGCTATGGTTTCATGACATCAAGTGTTTCTTGAAAAGTCAAGAGTACCCGCCTGGGGCATCTACTAAAGATAAGAAGACGTTGAGAAGGTTGTCTAGTAGTTTCTTCTTGAATCAGGATGACGTGCTGTACAAACGGAATTTTGACATGGTTCTGCTCAGATGCGTGGATAGACACGAAGCAGACCTGTTAATGCAGGAAGTACATGAAGGCTCTTTCGGTACCCATGCCGGAGGACATGCAATGGCTAAGAAATTATTGAGGTTAGGGTATTATTGGTTGACAATGGAAGCAGATTATTGCAAGTACGCCCGTAAGTGTCACAAATGTCAGATCTATGCAGACAAAGTACATGTTCCTCCAAATCCGTTGAGTGTCATGTCCTCTCCTTGGCCCTTTGCCATGTGGGGCATTGACGTGATCAGAAAGATTGAGCCTACTGCTTTAAGCGGCCATCGTTTCATCTTGGTCGCCATTGATTATTTCACTAAATGGGTTGAAGCAGCATCTTATGCCAATGTCACTAAGCAGGTGGTAGCTGGTTTCCTGAAACAGGATATCATTTGTCGCTATGGAGTGCCTGAGAGAATCATTACTGATAATGGTTCTAATCTGAACAACAAAATGATGGCTGAGTTGTGCAGAGACTTTAAAGTCGAACACCACAATTCTTCTCCATATCGCTCGAAGATGAATGACGCTATGGAGGCGGCCAACAAGAATATTAAGAAGATTGTGCAGAAGGCAAGGTCGGGGAGTCTTGAAGACATATTGGCCAAAGGGTAGGAATCGGTCTGATCATTCCTCAGAAGCAAGGTCGGGGAGTCTTGAAGACATATTGGCCATAGCAGAATTGAAACTTAGTGGAATGCCGTTTTCACATTGCCATTAGGATAGTTTTTTCTCAATTTACAGCACTCTCCTCTTTCCAGGGTTTGCTTCCCAATTGTACTTGCCTATTCTGGGCTTTTCAATCAATAAATTGAATTTCAGTCAAAAGTTTCTTATTTTGTTTTATTGCTTTGTTTGCAAAACGTCCTAATTTTTTATAAAACATTGCATTTGAAAACACTGTGGCCTTACAAATAACATGCGCAGAAAAACATTTAAAATCACTCTGAATGTTGAGTAATCCTAGATGGTGGATTTAAACCACGTAATATCCAGGGCGCGTGTGCATATTCTTTTGTTGCAGGTAACAGGTACAAGTATTCTGAGAGCATGGATCATGTCTGCTAGATGAAGAATCACTTGCTTCCATGCAGAAGACTGGGGCAATCATGTTCGGGGAAGGGTTCATTTGTCACCCTTTTGGCACAACGTTGACTGATTGAGTCCATCTTTGACCGTCGGTCGCTCACGACGATTCGATACCGGTGGATTGAGTTCAACTGGGTATCGTTGTATCTTATTAAGTCGATTCTCCTATTCAGTACTTCCAACAGCTACAAGCTTTTCTGTGTCGATAACCGTTTCAAATTCCCCAATAGAGTTGCTTCGCAGACCTCGCAGTTAATGTTCAAGACTCAACGAGTGTCCATGAGTTGGAAGATGCAAGTCTTCTGTAAAATCCTCTTAGGACGATTTCTTCAGATCAGTCGTGTAATCTGGGGCAAAAGCAAGTTGTTGAACCTCCCAAACATGGGGCATCATATTATTCCCCAGTGAGATGTGTTCCAGATTTATTATCTCCAGTAAAACGACCTCTCAAGTCTCAGAATTTGTCTAAGAGTTTGAAGATGTGTGGTCTTCTATAAAATCCTCTTAAGAGACATTCCCCGGCGAAAGACGCTTTGAAGCGGTTATCCCCAACAGGGTATTGTCGACTCATTATCCCCAGTAGAGTCTTCAAGCAGAAGATTTGCCTAGCATGGAACATTGTGGCTCTTATTCTTGATAGCTTTGTGTCCTCAACAGATCACAATGCATTTGCTTTGCGCTTTCCCAACAGGTCTAAGGACTCTTTCCCAGCAAGTCACGACAGAAGTTCTTCCAACCAGGATTTATGTATCCCTGATGGAGTAGTTCTAGTCCCCAGCAAGATCGTATCTCTGGTAGTGGTATCCCCACAGAGTTCAGCATTGAATCTTGTCAACAATACTCCCCAGCTGAGTTGTTTTTCTTACCCGCAGAAGTTTAGCAGGTCGATAGAATCTCTTCTTTAGTAGAGTGTTAGCATATTCTCCTCGGGTTTGATAGATCGCTAAGCAGAGTTTTATTGACTTCTCGTCTTCAGCAGAGTGTTAGTACATTATTCCCCCCAGCCAAGTCAGAAAATGCTCATCCCCAGCGGAGTTGCTATAACCAGGATGTGTTCCCAGGTAGTTGAGGTAATTCCTGGCAGAGCCATTATCCATATCTCAAAGTCCAATTTATTTATGGCAAGTGTGACAATTCGAAGCGAACAGACTGTTCATTCTTTCTTCAACAGAGATACCATCATTTCAGGAGTCTCTAAAGTCAAATTATTGATCTTTGTTCCTCAGCAGAGTCGGCAGGGATGTCTGACATGTATGCAGAGCATAATCCAATATTGGAATTTTGTCAAAGTCCAACCGCAGATTGGCAAAAGTTCATCCAAGGGCGGCAAATCATTGGCAAGTCCAATCGTAGATTGGCAAAAGTCCATCCAAGGGTGGCAAAGCATCAAAGTCCAACCGTAGCTTGGCACAAGTCCACCCGCAGTGTGGCAAGTCAGTAGTCGTCTGACTCCATTCAAAAAGATCGCAGCTAAGTCCAACCGTAGATTGGAAAAAGTCCATCCAAGGATGGCAAATCATCAGCAAGTCCAACCGTAGATTGGCAAAAGTCCACCCGCAGTGTGGCAATTCAGCTGCAAAGTCCAACCGTAGATTAGCAAAAGTCCACCCGCAGTGTGGCAGGTCAGTAGTCGTTTGACCCCATTCAAAAAGACAGTTCACCCGTAGTGTGGCAAGCCAGTAGTCATCTGGCGTAGTGCCAAAAGACATTGTTAAAGTCCACCCATAGTGTGGCAAGCCAGTAGTCATCTGGCGTTGTACAAAAGACGTTGTTAAAGTCCACCCGTAGTGTGGCAAGCCAGTAGTCATCTGGCGTTATACAAAAGACATTGTTAAAGTCCACCCGTAGTGTGGCAAGCCAGTAGTCGTCTGGCGTTGTACAAAAGACATTGTTAAAGTCCACCCGTAGTGTGGCAAGCCAGTAGTCGTCTGGCGTTGTACAAAAGACATTGTTAAAGTCCACCCGTAGTGTGGCAAGCCAGTAGTCGTCTGGCATTGTACAAAAGACATTGCTAAAGTCCACCCGTGGTATGGTAAGCCAGTAGTCGCCTGGCGTTGTTCAAAAAGATATCCCTTCAGTGGTATTCTTCCCATCAGAGTTTTATCCAAACAGAGTTCATTTGGTTGGGTTTATATCCCTTTTCTTCTTCTCCACATAGTGCAAATTTTTTGGTTATTTTTGGTATTCAATCCCTCCATACCTTGAAAGTGACAGCAATCGCTATCATCCATTCGGGTCTACAGTGATTGAATAGGGGCAGCTGTAATACCCCAAAATTTTCCCTCTCTTTTCTTCATATCATTTAGCATGTGCTTTCATTTCATTGCATTGCATTCAAGCATAGAAAAATAAAACATCAAGCATTTAGCATTGCATCTTGCATGAGGGCATGTGATCAGTTATTTCTCGAAAGGGTTGATCATCCAATGCAAAAGAATAAGATCCAAGGGTTTCTCAACAAATCTCAAGAGTCTCTTACATCATATATCACCCCCACTTGATCCCCACAAGGCATTGGAAAAGGAGAATTCATTAAGTAGAATAGGACAACTCATCACCTCCTATCACAAAAATAGTCAAAATTAGGGTTTTGGATTCAAGTGGTATCCTGATGAAATTTTGATTCAAACTTGGTCTCAATGTTTTCTACATGATATTAAGTGTCTAAGGATGGAAGATTGGCCATTGATTCATTTCAGAGGAGGTTCAATTGATCAGTTGCTTGATAAACAAGAAATTGGGGAAAAAGTCAACTGCACAGTGAAAAAAGTCAACTCCTGACTTTTTAAGGTCAAATTCATGAAATTCAAGTTATATATGTTCATTGTACAAGATTTAATCAAGAAATGATGGAGGAATAATGAAAAATCAAGAAATTACAAAACTGCCAAAAATAGAAACTTTAGGGTTTCCAAAGATGGCAAGTTTGGACCATTTTGCACTACACTTTGAGGCTCTCTTTCTTCAAGATAAAAGCTCCAAATCTCAGGCCCAAGTTGAGCCAATTAAAGTTCATGTTCTAAGCTTCAAATCCAAATAAATAACTCTTCCATCGGATCAAAATTGAGGGAGTTATGATCAATCAAAGTTTGGTAAAATCAACGCAAAAACCAAGTCATGGCAAGGCAAGACCAGGCCCATAGGCCATAATTTCATCGAACAGTTGGCGTGCCAAATGGCAAGCCAATTTTCTCCATCAAGGAAGCTTAAAATAGAAAACTTTCCAACATCAAAGTTGTTCATCTCCATGCCCTCTTCAACTTTAATGTTGGACATTTTTTCATTTGAACAAGTTATGAAGGTCATACGGAGGCTCGAACATGGGGGTTTCATGCTGAAAGTTCACAAGTCACAAGGCCTTGCTTGCAGCCCAAGTCACACACACATACACTAGTTATGGTTCCTTGTTTTCCAAGCAACTGAGTTGATCCTAACTAACCGAGTTAACTAACTTGACTCGGTGAGTTGAGTCTAACTAACTCCGACCCTAGCTCCAAACCCAAACCTCATTCCAAACCACTTATACTAAAAACTAAAATCTATTTAAGAGATGCTTCACTCATTTTCAAGGACTTTCAACCATTTTTTCTCAAATTTCTCACACTTCACTCTCAATTTTCTCTCTTCACTTTGCTACAACTTCTACTTCTCTCTTCCAAAACCATACACAAAAGCTCTTATTTCTTGAAGAATAATCACTTTTTACATTGAAAAGTGATTAATTCTTGAGCTAAACTTCATCTCTTGGTTTTCATTGGTTGGATTTTCTGGAATTGCAGTTTGTTCTTCTTCAATCCAAAGGTTTCTCACCATTTATTTTGGTGCAAGTTGGATTTTGGTGGATTTTCGCGATTCGTTCGGTTTCGACGCATTTCGGCTATTGATTAAAGAAGCTCTGGTTTTCTTTCATTTTTTGCACCAAGATTACTTTGCAATAATTACCAAATCAAGTCTCTGCTTTGTAGGTTAGTTTTCCCTAAATCTACACTGTTTTTAGCTTATTCGCAACTTATTCGATGTAGATCTTTGTGGATTTTTGATTTGGATTTATGTGTTTGAATATGATTCTTGATGTGGTTGTTAATTGAATCCAATTGATGTTTGTTGACTGTAATTCAATGTAATTTTGTGCCTAATTGATTACATATCCATTTGGAAGTTTAGAGAAGTGATTTGCTGCTGAAAAGTGCTTTTGAAACTAGTTTTTTTGGCCACTGACCCAGAGTAACCGGTTACTCACCGTTTGTTAACCGGTTAACATGTGTATTTTTGCGTAAATTGTCTGATTTTCAACTAAGTAACCGGTTACTCACCGTTTGTTAATCGGTTACTCCAGGACAGAATGTGTATTTTTGTGCATTTTCTTACTTGTTTGAGGTCCTTAACATGTTTAAACTTCATGGATTAATGCATTGATGATTGATGGATAATTTTTGAGATATTTTAACTTACACCACAGTATGAACTTGATTTTACGACACGCGTGCCTTTGTTTTTTTATTATTGAGCATAATGCTTGCATTGTAGATTAATTGATGTGATGAACACACGATGCACACACTTTGAGCTTATTAATTGCTAATTGATGTTATGTTGCTGGAATTACTATGCGCTTGTTCATTTG
Source organism: Lathyrus tuberosus (assembly GCA_022829125.1). Classification (NCBI taxonomy): domain Eukaryota; kingdom Viridiplantae; phylum Streptophyta; class Magnoliopsida; order Fabales; family Fabaceae; genus Lathyrus; species Lathyrus tuberosus. The sequence continues at coordinate 8,400,774 of JALAZF010000251.1, forward strand.
CTTTCCGTTTCAAGAGATGTATACTTGTTTTTGACTTGCTCATATTCTTGACAATGTGTATTCTTTTGTAATGTGCATTATAACATGTTCGATTTCAAGGATTGCTCACCATGACTTGTAATGTGATTGTGATCGTGTTTGTTTGATGAGTGTGCAAGGCTTGATGCATGATAATTGTTTTTCATGATTGAAATTGTTTGCTAATGCATGCTGTCTCTAATCTTCCACTGCTGCCTGAACATATATGTGTTGTAGTATGTGCTGCCAAATGCTAGTTACACCCATTTTGTATGCTGAACATGAGCTGTTGTTTGATGTTGGTATATGAAGCTGAATTTATTGCTGTTCTGTTGCATGTAGACTGTAATAGTTGTTGTTTTCATTATTTCCTTCCATTGGCTTGTTTGACCAAGTTCTTCTACTTAGGATTTTTTTTTGTGAATAGTTTTTGAACTAACCTTTTCATGTAGGTGCAAATGGTAAGTAAGCGTGTGGATATGCTTCCACATGCACTTCTTTCTTTCATCCTCTTTTTTTCTATTAATAATTCAACTTGTGATTTTGATGAGCATGTATATGCTTTCCTTGAATAATTTCTTCTTCATCCCCCTTTAAGATCAACTTAACTTCCACCTTGGAAGTAAGTTGTTTCTTTTGCTCTTCTCCTCCTTTCTTTTGGGTAGGTTTCTTAAACCACATTAACCTTAGGATCATCATGTATGATAACATTAAGATTGAGTCTTAGTATCCCTCATTAGTTTTCACCTTTTGCTCCTTTTGAGTCACTTCTTCTCATCTTAAAACTTCTTGAAAACACTTAATAAAGATAAAGAGTATTGCGCACGAGCCTTAAGCGTGGGGAATGAGAAATGAGGGGCTTCCTCTCATCTTTCTAGAGTGCTTAGCGGGCGTCCTGTCTTGGGACGATTCGTTAAGTATTCGTCCCTGTGCCCTAGACTTTGGTGCAATGCAAGTTACAAACAACTTCAAAAACACTTCTTTCTAAAAAATTTCAAACAAACAATTTCTTTTCTCATCTCTTCACTCTTTCCTTAAGGATGCGTCAAGTCCGTTCCACCGCAAACCGGTAACGCATAAGTCTCCCTACAGGGAGCTGTAACACCTAAACTGCTAGGACGCGAACGTTGACGTTTCCACTAAAAAACACAAATAAAGCGACCCTCGTTGAGGGGAACTACGTCGCTCTGATTCTCATGCTCCCGATGAGATACGTAGCAGTGGGGTAGGGCCCATTCGAGCACTTCTTTTATTTTCCATACATTTATTTCTCTTTCTCTCTCCTTTCCTTTTCCAGTTCTCTAGCTAGCAGTTCCTTTTCCAATATCTTTTTTATCACCCTTTGATCGAAGTAGTAAGCGTGGATCCCATCAGGTACGATGGACGCGTGGGGGTGCTAATACCTTCCTCGCGCGTAACCGACTCCCGAACCCAGTTCTTTCGGTCGCAAGACCATGCTCTTTCCTTTCCCTCAGGTTTACGCAGTATTTCCTTTCCCTCTCTTGGGATAAATACACATTGCTGGCGACTCTGTTTCGGTGCCACTTTCGCGCTTGTACTAGGATGAAAATCCCGGGAGCGACAGTAACACCCCAATTTAATTTAATTATTTTTCGTGATTAAATTGAATATTGTTGTATGTAGTGTGTGTTGGTGTATTTTGGTCAAGTTTAAGTTACCCTTAGGGTGGAGTAGTTCCCTTATAATTATGAAAGATAGGGTGTCGGAAGAAGGGCAGTTGGTTAATATTATTATTTGAATTATTGAAGATATTATTTTTATTATTTAATTTGGTGAAATAATAATAATAATAATATCTAAATAATAATAATAATAATAATAATATTAGGCCATAATAATAATATTTGGATGATAAGGAAAATATAAATAGGAAAAAGGATTAGAATGGGAAGGTTGGTCAGTGCGTATTTGGAAAAAAAAGAGAAGAGCAGAAGAAGCCAGGTCAGAGAAGGAGCAATTGTTGAAGAAGAATTTCTAAGGTAAGGGTGGGACTATCTAATCTCTTAGGGATTGCATATCGTTTGTAGGAGGGTAGGAAGATATTAGGATCGTCCCTGTTCTGTGTTGTGAGAATTTGGGAATTGAGATCGTTAGGTCAGAGGGTCTGATTAGAGGAATAACATGAAAATTGATAGATTGAGTCATGATTTTTTGTTTCTAATTGTGTATATGAATAATTGTGGTTGTATGTACATGATTGGGTTGTTTGGGGACCAAATTCGAGAGAAATTGGGTCTAGAATGGTGCGATCGTCGCTACTGCAAAAGTACAGGTTCGCGATGTTCGCTAAGCGAATGAATGATTCGCAGGGCGAAGGTTCGCCCCAGATTCGCTAAGCGAATCTTCTGGCGAAGCCCCGAATTACTGGAGCGAAGGGGTAGCAAAGGAGGGCAGAAAGTGGACTCTCTGGTTTTTGTATGGAAGGGAGGCCTTCGCTGGCAAGCACGCTAAGCGAACCTCTGGCGAGGTGTTTGCTGGTCATTTCACTAAGCGAACCTTTGGCGAATGAGCGAATCCAAGGCGAACAATGGCAGTAGCGAAATTCTGCTGCACGGGCTGAATTGTTTCGAAACTTCAGAATTGCATAACTATTAGTCCGTAAGTCCATTTGAGTCGCCGTCTGAAATGTTGGGAAGCTGGTTCCACCTACTTTTCGTTAAAACTAATTTCGAACCAGGATTCTAACCCTTAAATGCATTGATGGGATTGTGTGTATGATGTTGTGGTGTAGTACGGGGAGATGATAGAGTCGTCGGGATATCGTTGTATATTGCTGTGGTAGCATAGTATATTGCTGTTGTGGCAGGTATAAACTGCTGTTGTATCATTGTATTATGATGTATTGATGTGTTGGTTGTCATATGCACGTTGTATTTGTCGTGGTATGTTGTTGTTGTGTGTTGTTGTTTGCATGCATGACATGTTGCATAAGTGTGGGATAGACGTGTGCCCATGCGGAGTGTGAGCGTCTTATCCGGATTCTTAAATAGAATCGTTGTTGTGGTAATTGTGTGCCCATGTGGGGTGTGAGCGATTACGGATGTCGTGTGCCCATGTGGGGTGTGAGCGACTACTATGACGCCCCAACGGGGATTGTGACCATGAAACAGGGGTCGATTGGTACCACATGCATTGAGTCGTGTCGTGGTCTCATTGCATTGCGTTATTGTGTGTTGATCATCTGTGGTGTGATAAATGCAGTTGTGTTGATGTGCGTTGATAGGGTGAATTATGTGTGTTTTTATGCTTTCATACTTATGTTATGCATTCTTTATATTGATTTGAGAATCTCACCCCTTCTGTTTGAATGTTACCTCTTCGTGGGTAACGTGCAGATAAGCAGGAGTAGTTCGCAGGTGAAGTAGTGAAGATGAGGTCTTCTGGTGTGGGTTATCGAGTCGCGTCTGCTCTATTTTGTAACACCGGGGGTGTCGGAACGCTAGAGTCTTTTAAATTCTGTTATATGTTATTACTGTTTCAATTAAGGAAATTATGTGTGACTAAACATGTTTCCATTTGTGTTAACTTTTCCGCTGTACATGAATGTTGAAATGCCATGTTTAATTATTATATCGCAGTATTATTATTGTGTGCATGCTAAGTTGAGTAGTAGAAGTAGCATCCTAAATCCATGTATTCTATTTTTACTCTTATAAATTATGTTTAAATTGTCGCGGGGGTTTGGGGTGTTACATGATCAGGTACTATAGCCTGGAAGAATTCACAGCTACATGATCCCAATCGTGCACATGGGTATCATGTTGTAGTATCATGCAACGATTTGATCCTAGCCGTTTGATTCCATCAACAGACTAGAAGAGGACAACACATTAATGATGCATGAGGCATCTCACATGACCTGTTTTCCACCCATTTCCTTGCTTGTTTGGCTGAAAAAAAGCCATTTTTTTAATGCGCATGGGCCCTGAAAGCTATTCGCACCCTCCCCGGCTAGCCCACATGAGTAGTAAACAAAACCTTACTAGTGATACACCCTCCCTTGTGTTCTTGAGCTTTTTTGTTTTTTTCCCATACAGGTTAGGAAACATAATTTTAAAAATACTAAAATTTGTCATAAAATCCTAAGAAAATTCATGGAGATACCTGAGGGATTTAATTAATTTTTAGTGAATTTTATTTTCACTTTTAGGTGCATTTAAATTTTTTTCTCAATTTCTGACCATGATGTGTTCATTTTGAGATACATTGTAATCTAATCTTTTGGACCTGATTTTTGGTATGAAAGTAGCCACTTGATTTCTTAACATGTTTATGCTGGATTGATTCCTTGTACATGTATTTTGGAATGCTTTTGATTTTCATTTTTTGAGCTTTGCTTTGTATGATCATTCTTGACATGTGCTTGATGTTTGCAATTAATTGAATGCTTTTGATGCATGATTTTGATCCAATTTTTTGTACATATTAAATAACTGACCTTAAAATGACATGTTAATTTATCATAATTTTCCAAAGAGTCTAACTATTTTTCATGGACAATTCCATTACATGACCAATTTTTGATATATGCTAGAACTAGGTCAAGTTTAATGCCAATGTGTGAGCTCCTTAAAGCCAATGTTGAGGACATGTTTGAGCCTATATACAATGACATTTTAGGTGCCTTTGTGATCCTTAAATGTGGCTTTTTGATCATGACTTACATGATTCTTTTTGAACCCTAAGTTGTTTATTCGATTACGCTTGATGTTTGCTTAGGTGTTTTAGTCTGATGATGTATTTGTGCTATGCTCTTTAGGATATTTTTGTACATCATTTAACATTTGGATTAGAATGAATCATAACCTGCCCTCATGAATTTATGGGTCACTTCATATGCTCCTAATTGGTATTATGCTTCACAAGTTTGAACAAGAATGGAAAGTTAACTTTGTTGTTTTCACTTGGACTTAGAATGTGCCATGTTTGTACAAAGTTTTTGACACTTAAAGGTATCATTCCACATATCGTTTGCCACTGACCCATGTTTATAAACACTTGATTTGTCTGACTTTGGATTTACTTTTACATACTTGACTTGACTTCCCTTTTTTGTGACTTTTACAAGTCTTTGTGACATAGTTTGTAAATAGCAAGTGTTGTGTATTGTAGTGGAACATAACTTGCAACCTTTTGAATTTGTTTAGGACATTAAAATAGATAGGTTAGAATAGGTTTAGCTACTGTCTCTAGTAGGATCTCATACCTTTAGGACACTTCTAACTTTGGTTGTTGCTTGATGTTCATCCTAGTATAGTCTTAGGACTCTAACATAGCCATAATTGCATGTTTACACACTTTGTTTTCAACTATTCATTAGTTGAGCTTGGCATGGAGATGGTAAGTTGTTTATGACACTTTACATACTTATTTACACTTACATGATTCATTCTCCTCTCACTTCTTACTCACTTCTCTCTTTTGTGAATGTTTAGAATAATGCTTACTTGTGTAGATTCACATGATCCCTTAGGATTCCTAGCTCCACTTAATTTCTGATTAAGTGGGAGGTAGGAGATACATTAGGCTAGCAATCCATGTATGATAACAAGTAGGATAGTCCCTTAACCTTAACCATAGGGCCACCATTGCATGATAGCATTAGGACCTAGTCTCCCCTAGTTCTTTTCTTTCAACTTTGAGTCTTTCTCTCCTCATCTCAAAACAAATACAAAATATTTAATAAATACAACGAGTATTGTATGCCATGAGCCTTAAGTACATGGGAAATGGAGGGTGGAGGGCTTCTCTTCACTTTCCTAGAGTTTTTAGCATGCGTCCCGTCTTGGGTCGATTTGCGACGCATTCGATCCTATGTCATAGACTTTAGTGCAATGCGAGTTTCAAACAATAAATCAAAACACTTTCTTCTAAAAAACAAAAACAAACAACCATCTTCCTTCGGGATTCTCTTCTCATCTCCCTCACTCCATTCGTAAAGGATGCGTCATTTCTGTTCTACCGCAAACAGGTAAACGCGCAAGACTCCATACAACGAGCGGCAACACCTAAACTGCTGGAACGCGAATGCTGGCGTCTTCCAATAAAAAACACCAAACAAAACCAAACCGTAGGTCGAACTATGACTGCTCTGACTTCCTCTTTTCGGTCTGATTGAGGATACGTAGGCACGAGACGACGATGTCTTGGCGAGCAACCTTCCCCCATCAATCCCGTAGTCCCCCGAACTACGTTGACTCTGACTTTCCCATTCCCAAGGGAATACGTAGGCCTAGGACGACGATGTCCTATCTAGTCACCTTTTTTTTCTTCCCCGGTTTCTTTGTTCATTTCTAGTTAGCATTAGAGCTTTAGATACCCTACACCCTTTGATCGATAACAACAAGCGTGGATTCCATCGAGTACGATGGACGTGAGGGGGTGTTAATACCTTCCTCTCGCATAAGTGACTCCCGAACCCAGGCTATGGTTGCGATGACTATTCCTTTCCCTTTGTTGAGGTTTTCTTCGATCGTTTCCTTTCCCTGCGTCAGGATAAATAACATTCGGTGGCGACTCTTCTGTTCTTTTCCGCCGATTGATTTTTGCAGATGCCTTCATGATGAATTCTTGGAGCAAAATCATTCTAAACATGCAAATCCCTTGATTGCAGGTTTGGTTACTTGCAAATCTCACCCTAATCAGAGAATTACATAAACCATTGGTGTATTACACAAGAAATTGAGCCATTAACCAAGTTTCAATTCCATTTATGGAGCATTTTGCAAAAAAGTTCCATATCCATTTTCATAAAGCTCCACTTTTCCAACCACTCTTGCATTGAGCTCCTAACCTGTTCCTTCTGTACACAAAGATCTTTAGTGATTAGAAGCATTATCCAAAACCTCATAAAAGCATGCCTAAGTTCCACAATTCACTTCACCACTTCATCATGTCATTTATGCTTTTTTTTTTTTGCAATTTGTAACCTAGTGGTCAAACTAACATTCCACATGAACTAAACTTGTTTTCTGCAAGTTACTTGAAGCATCTAGAGCCTCTATAAAAGAAGGCCAAGCCATAACACTTCATACGTCAAGATTTGCACAAGAAAACCCCATTGTAGCAAAACTTCACTTTTCACAAAACTTGCCAAAACCTTCCACAATCATAAAACAATTAAAATACCTATCCACACACACCACAAATCATCCCTCTCAACTGTCCAAACCATTCATTTCATCATAAAACATCCAAATCAAAAAGTCAACCTTCACTTGCTCATTAGTTAACTTTTGAGCCAAAACCTCATAAATCTTCATTCCAGCCATTTCCATTCAATCTAATCATTCAAACATCATCTCTAAACTTCATAGCAACTATCCAAATCATTATTTTGCATCTGTAACATCCATATCATCAAGATCAATTTCCCACTTTTCTCATTTGCACTTGGATTAGGTGGGGAAGTTTCAGAGCATTTCAAGGGCAACCAAGCATTGCAACACATTCCTGGGACATCACTGAAGGTGTAAGTATCATCAAATAATATCTGGAAGTGCTCTAAGGGGATTCACAATTTCTCATTTTTGGAGGTAAGTGGCCATTTCTGGAACTCCTATTTTAGAGCATAATTTTTCGTCATTCTTGTTACCACATTGCTTGTCATAATGTAGTGAATAAAAGCCCTAAGGTTGTGACTATTGGTTATGCATAATAGGCATTTAATTTTAGTTTGAAAAATTAGGGTTCTTTGAGATTTTCCCAAAGGTCGTGAGTTGGATTGTAAATAAATAAAAACCAATGGTATAATCATATTCCTCATGAAATTCCCATCAAAATGGTATATTGGAACGTCGAATTTGGTTAAAAAAATGAGAAAGTTATGAATAGTTAAAGTTGGAAAAATATGATAATGGAGGAATACGGGTTGGAGAAAGAAGGTGATGAGCTGGCGCAAATTTCATATTTTAAAACATGTTTTAATATTTATTTTATTGGTTCCATGTTATATGTTGAATGGGCATTGTGCCATAGTGATTGAGGAATGTGTTTGTAAGGCTTTGAATTCAAAAGGTCTGGGGTTTGAATCTCCTTCGCCCTAGACCTTTTGTGCTTTTTTATTTTTCTAAGTTTCATGTTGTTTTAATATATTATCCAATACACGCGCAAGTTGTTTAGCCTAGTCAAGTGTCCCAGTGGCTATATTTTGAGCTTGTAACCAAGAGGGCGTGGGTTCAAGCTCTATGTGTGACATTTTTATATTTTTTATCACTTATTTTCTTGTTTTTCTTCACAACTTCAAAAGCTCATAACTTTGTGCTCCCTTAACCTTTTTGAGCCACTCTTTTTTCTATGTGTTCATAATCTTTCCTATTTTATGATGGTGTGAATAAATTCCACAATTGATTAATTTTTCATGCACTTATGCTTGTTCAAAGTAGGCACCTTTTTTAGGTTTGTTTTAGGGTTTCAAATGCATTTCTTTGGTAGATTCTTTGATTTTTCTTGATCACAGTGACTTGTATGAATGCTATACACCTTATATGAACCTTGTTTGTTGTTTTTAACATGTACATCTTGGGTTTGGTTTGAGTTTTACACACTTTAATACTTGTGTACATGTTTACGTGCCTTTAAAATTTTGTGTTCTTATACCATGAACTTTGGTTTGATTACCTTGCCATGATGCATGATATGCTTGCCTATTCTTTCATCTTGTTGAACATTTGTATGTATACAATTCCTTGTGCTTACCTACCTTTGGCCATGTGTTCATAAATGCCTTAACTTTGACAACATGCCTTAACATGATTCATAACTTGTATGTTTATCATGTTCAAGCCTTTGTGATCTTTTAACCTTTAAATATGATCACCATGAACATTAACATGTACCTTGGTTGTGGCCTTTATGTTTTGAATCATGATTTCAATATCATCCATGTTTAAGTAATTTTTTGACTTATACATGCCTTGTTTGAATCTTGAATGTTATCCATGTTTAAGTAATGCTTTGACTTATTCATGTCTTGTTCATCTCATCCATGTTCACCCATTTGTTCATGAGTACTTTGAACTTTATCCCCAAGTGATGTTAGCTTACTAGCCTTCATCCTTCTTTATTCTATTTTATTTCCAAATCCAAAGGAAAGGTATTTTTATTGACTTTAAGTCATAGGTAGCTTAGCCTTACCTCAACTTCCCTTTTGGACCTTGCTAGAGCCCTTCCTCCTTTTCAACTTAGACTTAGGATAGAGTTTTGTGAGCTCTATGTAAGTGTAATTGCTATGGAGACTTACCTCCACTTGGAGTCTTGACCACAATCAATAATTCTTCACCCTTATTTAGGAGAACTACAAATGCTCTGATTCCATCCTGTAAGGATATATAGGCACAAGACCGTGAAGTTTTGGCAAGCATACTTAGTAATAAACCCTTAGGTTCCTATCCCCACCAATAAAACCCAAACATAAGCAAGACATTCCAAAACAATAGCAAATAATAACACAAATACTAGAAAGAGGTTCCTATAGAGTACTATAAATGCTTAGGATGCTAACACCTTCCCTAGGTACAACTAACCCCCGAACCTTACAATCTCTTCGTATTGTTGTTACATTGCAACTTAGGGTTTTATACGATCTTTTTCCTTTCCCTTAGATAAACAAAGTTCGGTGGTGAATATTTAAAGATTTGTGATTCAAGTTAATCAATAGCTTGATATCCGATTCTCACCGCAATACACCAGAAGCTGACCAACCAAATGCATTCTTTGCCCAAATTGATTTCACATCCTCCTCCTTCATGCTTCGTATTTTTGTTTCCTGAATGAAACACATGTTTGCCTTCCCATCCTCTAACATTTTTCTGATATTCCTTCTTTTGATTGAATTCCCACACCCTCTAATGTTGTACGATAAAAAATTCATGATTCCGTTATAGCTGCCACCCCGATTTTCTTAAACAGCTCACTTATCCTTGTCTTCCATGCTTCGAATAATACCTTCAAAAACTTCACCGTCTTCATCGCCTTCTATACCTAACTCTTTAATTATTTGCCAGACTTTCCCAGGAATGCCATCCAAAAATCTCCTCACCCTTGAGTTTGTATCCTCTACATCCAAATTGTGGCTATTACCCGAATCCATGTGACCTCTATCTAACATTAAAGGTTTGTTTTTGTTAATTGAGTGCAGAAGTGTGGAGTAATAAGATGGTGAAAAGGGGATCTTTAAGTTCTCATAAATCTCAACTAATGGTTTTTTTTTTCTGATTTTAGGCCTCTCACAAGTGCCATCCAATATTCCAGGCCCAACTAGAAAGTTGATGCTTGGATTTGCTTCCTTAATCACCAAGCCCAATTTAGGATTATGCCTTGTCTGAACCATAAGTCCACTATTGTCCACATTAGCCTGGTCCATATTTTTGAATTCTTCTGTGAAATCCCTCTCCATGTCAGTATGATTACTAACATTAAATGTTTCTGTACCACCAACCTTAGTATCCGCAATTTTATCCTTTTCCCACAACCTAATGCAGAACTTTTCACCCAAGATGAGTCTCTTAGCCTCCATCGCCCCCTATCACCCTCATCCTCGATCGCGTGTCTGTCATTACTACCCACACCTTTATCATTTCCCATGTCAAAATCCCTATTAACACCATTTTCAATACTGTCACACCACTCAATACTATCAGACTCCGTAATACCATCCCCTACCTCCAATTTACTCCTTTCACCGTCTCCGTCCTCTTCAAAATCCGATACGGCAAAATCACTCTCCTCCAATGAATGGCCCTGTACAGTCATTCTTTTTGGACCTTATTGATCTTTAATTAACTTAATATTGTATATCTTCTTGTTAATATCGACATTGAAAGCTTCATTAAAATTCATACATTACTTTGTTTTCACCAGAAATCTTGCTATGTCCAATTTCTGCATTGATTCGGTTTCTTTATCACACCAAACATATTCCCTAAATCTCCCTGAGATGAACTTGAAAAATTCAGGTTTCCATGCAAGAGGTGGGAGGCCATAACACCTCATCCATGTTAGTCTTTCATTGTCGATATCTTCTGGTGACCATGGATGTATTTCGGAAAACCATTGTGAGATCCATGTTTTATCCTCCTTTATCAAGGACTTCAATTCTCCTTCATTGGTTTCCTCTAGCAGGCAAAGGTTTGCTCCCATTGGTATAGCGTTAATGTGATAGTAACCCTCCATATTCAATGTTCTCTGTACATTGTATGTGTTTCCTGGTTTCTCTACGATCCCCACATATGCTTTCTCGAATCTGCTCAATTCCTTCACATTAATGTTGAATTGTAAATGTGCCCAACTTGGTTTAGCTCCCCTCATTCTCCCATGGCTCCATGTTGATTTCTGTATGTTATCCCGCTTTGTCTTTATCACCTTGTCTTCATTAGCCTCCATGTCTTTACCTAGTGCATGTGCATACGTGAAATGAGTGGATACCTTCCTCTACTCTTGTAGTTTAGATGTCACTCATTCATCTCCTATTCCTACCCTTTGTATCTTTTGCATTCCCCCACAAATTCATTCCTTTGGAATCTTGGTATATTAGCATGGAGTTTCTTCCCCAAGATGGTGATACTATCGAGTCTAGCCGCATTATTCTTACATTTTCTACCTTTCTTATGCGAACAAAGCCGTATCTTTTGCCATACTTATCTCTTCTATTTGGGATGAACACTTCATCCACCAACCCATGTTCTTTAAAGATGTTAAACATGTCCCTAGCGTCATATGTTTCTGGAAATTCCTTGAAGAAGAATGATGTAACCATTTCGTCCTTGTCCCTCGCCTTTGCTTTGTTCGCCATCCAGATCGAAATTTTCTTCCTCTGCTGTGTGGTTTCTCTTTGTCCTCACTTCAACCCAATTCTCTGTCATGTCCAGCAATCAAAGCAACGAATAGAATCTTGTAAATATGATTAGAAGTTAGAACAAAAAATGTGTGAGACTTGAGAAAGACAAAAGTAGAGAAAAATGTAATTCTTAATTTTTTACCTTTTGTTTCCTTATTCCTTCTACACTTGCAATATGGTTTTTGTCAAGAACAAATAATTCTTCTTCTTTACTTATCTCTCTATTCGTTGGTGATTTGAAACTATCGTTTCTCTTTATCATTAAACTCCTAAAACCATCTGAAATGGTGAATCAAACGATATTCAAGGTTAAAAAAAGAAAACTAATAAATGTTCAAAAGAAAAGAATAAATCAAAACAATTGAATTTTTATTTTTTTATGATAAACAAATGAAAGATATTCTAATTATTTGAAGTGATTGATGACTAAGAGAAATGAAAAGTGATTGAATCACTAAAAGTACGAAGAAACTCTCTTGCACTAGAAACGAAGAGCATGAGTTGTGGCTAATTTATCAATTTATTATTTTAATTATGTTGTGATCGGTTAAGAAATTAAAAATCAGTTTTACTCTCTCTCTCTCTCTCTCTAAGCTACATATACATCACCTTTTTTTTACAGTTGCATCAAATAATAAAATGGGAATGCTACAGTAACCGTCTAACTTCTGTCTAACATTTAAGCCCTTATCACCAGTAACTTGTAATTTTTAAAAATGCAGTTAGTCAAGGATAATTATAGAACAAAAATAGGTCAGTCCAAATTCTCATATCCCTTTTATATATAGTAATAGATTACACGAAACTAAGCATGAAGTGCATGTATGCAAGTACTTTTCCAGAATGTGATATTATATCGTGATTCCAATATATACGGTGGCATTGCACTAATTGTACATGTATGTTATAGGTTGAAAGTTATGATGCACAATAATAGTAAATGGTGTTGGCGTTGCATTAATTGTAACATGATATCAAGATCCAAAACATGAAATTTTTCTAACAGTTGGTATCAGAGCATCGTTACCTATATTATGATTTTTCAATAATTATTAACTTTACCTATATTAATAGCGTATTGTATTCATTTTGATTACCGATGTCATGCGTCTATAACCATTACACGGAACTAAGCATGAAGTGCATGTATGCAAGTACTGTTCCAGAATGTGATATTATATTGTGATTCCAATATATAAGGTGGCATTGCAGTAATCGTACATGTATGTTATAGGTTGAAAGTTAAATATATAATGATGCACAATAATAGTGCATGGTATTGGCGTTGCATTAATTGTAACATGATATCAAGATCCAAAACATGAAATTTTTCTAACAGTTGGTATCAGAGCATCGTTACCTATATTATGATTTTCCAATAATTATTAACCTTATGAAATTATTTTAAATTATTGATACGTATATATTGTAACATGCCATTCTCATAATCTACTGTATTCATTTTAATTACCGATGTCATGCGTTTATAACCATTACACGGAACTAAACAGAAAGTGCATGTATGCAAGTACTATTCCAGAATGTGATATTATATTGTGATTCCAATATATACAGTGGCATTGCACTAATTATACATGTATGTTATAGGTTGAAAGTTAAATATTTTCTTTTCTTTTTTCAATAAGCATTGATATTAAATAAAAACAGCACAAAGGGTGCACAACCCAATTACAACACAAGCAAACTACAACCTTTAATACACTCATAAGGTGTAGTGAACCAGTCATAAAATGAACCGATATTTTTATCACAGCCAACAGTAAACCATTTCCAAGATAAGAACTTAACAGAGTTAATAGTGTCGTGAACCAACAGAAGTTTGACGTTAAAAGAAATAGAATTTCGGTTTGCTCACAGGAACCAGACCGTCAAAGCCTAAATGGTGCTTCCCATTATGTTCTCTGCTGCAACTTTAGAGGAGCTTCCCATATAATGATGCACAGTAATAGTACATGGTATTGGTATTGTATTAATTGTACAGGAGGGAGGGAAGAGGTTGTCAGGCACACCCAGTAGTTGTCTGTATTTATTTTATTTCAGTACTGTAGTTTGTACATTTTTCCTAACATTGTTATTACATTTTGGATTTACGTGACGTATAACATCCTATTACTATATTGTTATGTTATTTTGGTCTGTCTATTATTTTATAATTCATTTGCGAACAAATACACAATGCGTATAAAAAAGCCTGTTCTGAAACACTTCGGAGATGTATCTCCGAAAAATTTCCGTAAATGCATCTCCGGACAAATTCAAATAAAAATGGGTTATGGGAGATATGATGTGACCGTTTAAAGTTTAACTTGGTCCAGAGACATATCTTCGAAATATTATTAAGCCATGAGGCGCGTCTAGAGATATATCTCCGAAATCTGAGGGCATTTGTGGAAAACCACTTGGTGGAAAAGAAACCCATAGGGTGAGATAAGAAATTCTCAAAAAAAAAATATTATAGACCCGACAAAGCATTGGGCTGTAGTAACAAAAGAAATTTGTTTGAAAATATGATAGTTTAATAAATAGGAAAAGGAAAATATCCGGAAAATTTACATAAATGCATCTCCGGACAAATTCAAATGGAAATGGATTATGGGAGATATGATGTGACCGTTTAAGGTTTAACTTGCTCCGGAAACATATCTTCGGAATATTATTAAGCCATGGGACACGTCTAGAGATATATCTCCGAAATTTGAGGGCATTGTGGAAAATCACATGGTAGAAAAGAAACTCATAGGGTGAGATAAGAAATTCTCATAAAAAAATATATTATAGACCCGACAAAGCATTGGGTTGTAGTAACAAAAGAAATCTGTTTGAAAATATGATAGTTTAATAAATAGGAAAAGGAAAATATTTTGGTTAATAAAATAAAAAAGAATAGTAGTTTGGTGAAACAATAAGTAATTTTACATATTGTATTGTTGTCTTTCTTTATGAATCATTAACATTGTATAAAGTAAAAGTATTCTCTCTTTCTGAGCTCTGCTAGGGTTAGCTATGGGGAAAAGGGGCGTCGGCCGGCCGAAGAAACAGGCGGCGACGAACCAGAAGAGGGGGGAAAGAACCATTGTTACACAAGATATAATTGAAAAATCGATTGAGATTGAAGAACCAAGCGAGACTGAAACACCGAGCAACGAACCTCTGATGGAAATCGAAGAAAAAGAGAAAGTGGAAGAAGTGAAGATAGTCAATGAGACCCAGAAATCCCCAAAAGATAAGAAAGAAGAACATCCAAAACCTTGGGTGGATATCATTCAAGGTAACCGTAACCTGAATCGTGGAATGTCAGTGAGTTTTATTGCTCTGAAAATTGTTAATGGGGTCGCTGAAATTAAAATTGATGATGAGGATGTGATTGACGAATTAGAGTTCTGGGAAAATGCTTTAATCGTTTTTGCACTGGGAGATACATTGTCCATGAATGCTGTGAGGAAATTTATGGAAAAGTCATGGAACTTTGTTGCCCTACCAGACCTGTATTACAATGATGAAGGGTACTTTATCACCAGATTTAAGGACAAGGATGATAAGGACAAGGTAATGGCTAAGGGACCATACTTCATCTATGGCAAGCCCTTATTCATAAGACAGTGGACAACAGATTTTGAAGTGAAAGAAGATCTACTGAGAATCCTACCTCTGTGGGTAATTCTGCCAAATCTCCCACTTCATTTATGGGGAGAGAAGAGCATATCAAAAATCACAAGTGCCATAGGAAAACCGATTACAACTGATGAATGTACTGCCAAAAAGCTGAGGGTATCCTATGCCCGTATCCTGGTTGAGATAGACATCACAAATCCACTGAAGGAAGCTATATGGATTACAGACCATAAAGGGAAAAGGGTGGAGCAAAGGATTGAATATGAATGGAAACCAAAATATTGTCAAACCTGTTTGAATATTGGACATGATTGTGCTTTAAAGAAACCTGTGAAGAAGGCAACAAGTCAAGTCTGGAAACCTACTTCAAAGAAGGTGGAAACTCAAACAAATCCAAACATAGAACAAAAACAAGACAAGCTTAAGCCAATTGTGGAAGAAGAACAACTAGCAGCTGAGCTTACTGAAGAGAATAAAGAAGATGCTATAGAAGAGAAATGGAATGTGCTAACATCTGGAAAAAATGACAAGGGAAAGAAGGCTATGCAAACTCCAAAAAGTGCTTTCATTAACTACCAAAACACATTCACCCCTTTAAGGATTGGAGAAAGTCCTGGGGGGGGGGGGGGGGGGGGGGACAAGCCTTACTCAATGATTAGTACATGGAATGTTAGAGGGATTAATAAAGATGAAAGGCACAAGGAGGTAATTTCTTGGTTAAATACTGTACATGTGCCTGTCATAGCTTTGCTAGAAACAAGAGTTAAGAAGAATAATGCTAGTAGAATTAGACAAAAGTTTGGTAATAAATGGAAGGGTTAAATATACAAAACCCCCCCTGCAATGTTAGCGAATTCTCATTTTAGCCCCTGTAAAATTTTTTTTTTTAAACACCCCCTCGTAATATCCAGATTCCCTCACTTAGCCCCCTGGCTGCCACATGGCAGCAAAGATTCCTTCCTCTTTGCTTGCGTGGCAGCCACGTGGCATTTTTAATATTATTATTATTTTTTATTTTTTTTATTTTTTTTTTTATTTTTTTTATTTTTTTTTTTATTTTTTTTTATTTTTTTTAAATTTTTTTTTAAAAGGGGGTGTTTAAAAAAAAAAATTTTTACAGGGACTAAAATGAGAATTCGCTAACATTGCAGGGGGTTTTGTATATTTAACCCTAATTTTTATAATTTTTTTTCTTTTTTTTTTTATTTCTTTTTCGCCTTGCAACCGATGTAAAAACATACATTTTAAGAAAGATAGCATACATTTTACATCGGGTCAGAAAGAAAACCGATGTAAAAAAAAACATTTTACATCGGGCCAGAAAGGCAACCGATGTAAAAACATACATTTTACATCGGGTCAGAAAGGCAACCGATGTAAAAACATACATTTTACATCGGACTTAATAGTCAACCGATGTAGTAGATGTATTTCACATCAGACTTAATAGTCAACCGATGTAATAGATGTATTTTTCACATCGGACTATGGCCCGATGTAAAATGTCTTTGATTTACTACATCGCTTGGCTTTACATCGGACCCAGAACCGATGTAAAATGTGTTTTTCGCCCGATGTAAAAAGTCTTTTCTGCACTAGTGTAATTTTTAAAATAAAAATTTGTTTAAAATAGAATTAAAAATAAAAATTAGGTCCAAAAACGAAAAAAAAAAAAAAAAAAATATATATATATATATATATATATAAATAAAAACGAAAAAGAAATAAAAAAAAGAAAAAAAAATTATAAAAATTATAATAAAAACAAATAAAACAAATAAAACAAAATAAAACAAAAAAGTAAAAAAAAATTAAAAAAAATGTAAAAAAAAAAATTAAAAAAAATTAAAAAAATTAAAAAAAAAAGTAAAAAAAAAATTAAAAAAAATAAAATAAAATAAAAAAAATAAAATAAAATAATAATAATAATAAATAATAAAATAATAAAATAATATTAAAAATGCCACGTGGCTGCCACGCAAGCAAAGAGAAAGGAATCTTTGCTGCCATGTGGCAGCCAGGGGCCTAATTGAGAGAATCTGGATATTACGAGGGGGTTTTTAAAAAAAAAATTTTACCAGGGGCTAAAATGAGAAATCGCTAACATTGCAGGAGAGTATTGTATATTTAACCCTAAATGGAAATATGCTGATAATTATGACCACCATGAGAATGGTAGGATTTGGATTGTTTGGAATCAAAATGAAATAGATGTGCAAATAAGGCAGACTGGAGAACAATTCATACATGCTGAAGTTTTTGGTTTACATCAACAGTTGCAGTATGTAGTTACTATTGTGTATGCTTTTAACCATCTTGAGCAAAGGAAGACCCTCTGGACTGAGATTGAGAAATTAAGTGCTACCATGAACCATTCTTGGATTGTTATGGGAGATTTTAACAATGTGAGAACCAGGCAGGATAAAGTGGGAGGTAAGGCTGTGAGAGAGGCTAGGTATAGAGATTTAGTGAACATGATGAAAAATAATAACCTCTATGAAGCTGATTCCAAAGGCTGTCACTTCACATGGTCAAATAAACAAGTTACTGGTACTATCTATTCTATGATAGATAGGGTGTTAGCTAATGTTAGTTGGTACCAAAGATTCCAGGATGCAATTGTTGAGGTTCTGCAGCCCAGTATATCTGATCATTCCCCTTTGAGAATCACAGTGCAAAATCATACAAGCCAGAGAAAAAGTATGTTTAAATTCATCAACTGCCTTACTCAAGAGGAAAACTTTTTGCAAGTAGTGTCTCAAAGCTGGAACCAAAATGTGCAGCGCAGACCTATGACAAAGTTATGGGCAAAGCTTAAAAGATTTAAAACTGTGTTTAAAACCCATGACAAAGAAGCACTCTGAGATACAGCTCCAAATTAGCATGACCAGATCTGAGTTAGCCCAGGCTCAAGAGTTTCTTCAAAATAACATGTTTGATCAAGCAACTTTGGAGCAGGTGAAAACTTATACTGACAAAGTGACCACTTTAAACAGAAGAGAGGAAGATATTCTGAGACAAAAGGCAAAGATGAATTGGTTAAAGCTAGGGGATAACAATAACTCTTACTTTCATGCATCTGTTAGAGAAAGAAACAAACAGAAAGGGTTATATACCCTAACCTCTTTGAAAGGTGATCTGCTCAGCACTCAAGAGGATATAGAAAGAGAGATTGTTGAGTTCTACACTAGTTTGATTGGGACTAATTCTGATGATTTGCAGGGCATTGATGTGGAGAGTGTTAGAAATGGCAAGACTCTCACTAGAGATTGCGCTATGCAGTTGATTAAACCTGTGGAGGAAAGTGAAATATGGAAAGCTGTAAATAGTATGGGAAATAACAAGGCCCCTGGCATTGATGGTTTTAATGCTTATGTTTTCAAGAAAACCTGGCAAATAGTGAAGACTGATGTGATTGAAGCCATAACTGAATTTTTTGAGTTGAGCAAGTTGTACAAGGCTGTGAATTGTGCTTTGGTCACTCTGATCCCTAAACACCCTGAGGCATCTACTATAAAAGAGATGAGGCCTATCTCTTGTTGTAGTACTTTCTACAAAATTATTTCAAAGATCCTAACAAATAGGCTAGGGAAAGTGATTGACTGTGTTATTGATGAAAACCAATCAGCTTTTATCCCTGGTAGAACTATTCATGACAACATATTTCTCACCCAGGAACTAGTTAGAGGCTATGGAAGAAAGTACACATCTCCTAGATGCATGGTCCAAATGGACATACAAAAAGCATATGATACCGTAGAGTGGAGCAGTTTGAAGCAAATCATGGTGGAGATGGGATTTCCTCAGATTTTCATAAATTGGACCATGACATGTGTGACCACTGTGTCTTATAGATTTGCCATAAATGGAGCTGTATCAGGACTGGTCAAGGCCAAGAGGGGCTTAAGGCAGGGGGGGCCCTCTCTCCCCCCTGCTGTTATCATCATGGAATATCTACACAGACATCTGCAGGGCCTACAACACAACTTTAATTTCAATTTCCACCCAAAGTGTGAAAAGTTGAAGATCTTGAACATATGTTTTGCTGATGATATACTTCTTTTCCTCAGAAGTGATATTGACTCTTTGAAGCTGATTATGCAGAAAATACAAGAGTTTACCAAGTCAACTGGTCTGCACATTAGTAGACCTAAGAGCAAACTGTTTTGTGGTGGAATGGATAGAGTCACTCAGGAGCAGTTCAAAGTGGAAACTGGTTTTGATATGGGGGAAATGCCATTCAGATACTTAGGGGTGCCAATGGATAACAAGAAACTAACAGTTGCAAACTGTCAGCCACTGATTGAGAAAATGATGAAGTGGCTGAATCATTGGAGTTCCAAACTTCTTTCATATGCTGGCAGGATACAGTTAATTAAAAGTGTTCTTTTCTCTATCACCAACTATTGGATGCAAATTATTCCTCTTCCAAAGAAGATAATATTGCACATAAATAGCCTCTGCAGAAATTTTATGTGGACAGGGAAGGAGATTCAAAGCAAGAAGGCTCCCATCTCATGGGAACATGTGTGTGATCCGTGTAGTGTTGGAGGGCTAAGTATGATTTCTTTGATGACTTGGAACATTGCTACCATAGGGAAACTACTGTGGAATTTTTGGGCTAAGAAGGACAAACTATGGATCAAATGGATCCATATATACTATGTGAAAAGGATACCTATGGAAACTTTCCAACCACCTGCTCACAGCTCTTGGTTGCTTAAAGCTATGTTCAAGCATAAGGATTCAATGGTGAATACTGAGATGTGGAGGGAATTCCAAAGGTTGGATAAGTATAATACAAGGAAAATGTATCAAGAGTTAAGAGGTGATAAGCCAAAAGTGGAGTGGAGGAAGATTCTTTTCTCCAATAGAGCTAGACCTAGAGCTACTTTCTGTCTTTGGATGGCCTGCAATAACAAATTACCCACAAAAGACAGGTTACAAAGGTTTGGTTTAAATACTGATGGAAAATGTGTATTATGTGGTCTGAATGAAAGTTTAAATCATTTGTTTTTTGAGTGTGAGGGAACAAAAGCCATCTGGATGAATATGTTGAATTGGATTGGAATTCACCACAAACCAAGTATGTGGAATCAGGAGCTTGCTTGGGTGAGCCAAAGTACAAAAGGTAAGAGTTGCAGGTGTAAGATGGTAAAAGTTATTCTAGCTGAAACTGTTTATAGAATTTGGACAGTTAGAAATAACATTATATTCCAAAATGGAAAAGTGGAGGATCTAAAGTGTGAAGAGATAAAGAACATAGTGCTGATTAGAGCTGCTAGTGATAGAAAGTTAGCATAATTTTGTAGTAGATTATGATTTTTGTTCCCTAGTCTGCTTGTAGTCTGGATCGTTTGGATCGGCATTGTTTTGTATTTGTTTTTTTTGGTAATATAATCTCCTTTATTCCAAAAAAAAAAAACATGCAACATAATTTATAGAAATAAAAACCAAACTAAATAAAAAAAACATAAAAACAGTATCTATAACTAACGGCCAAACGAGCACTCTCGTGTCCATTTGTCAATTTTTTTAATGTACACACAGTGTCAAAATTTAAACGGATATTTTTATTTAATTTAAATTAAAATTAAAATTATTTGTGTAATAAACTTTATGACATGTACTGTTATATCTGTCTGTCCATTTTTTTAATGTGCACATAAAAAAATTGTAAAATAAAGTTTTTCATATTCATTCATTTTTATTTAATTTAATTTCATATGTTATTTCTAATTTCAGTTTTATTTGTTGGTGAATTAGACAAAGCGTAAAATCTATTGACTATTGTTCTATAAATACACAATTATTATAGTGCTTAATAACAGAAAGAAATTTTATTTTTAATAAAGTAGAAAAATACTTAAATAATATTCTCAATTCTTTAAAATGTGTCATTGTTATAGATGAAAGTTTCTGCATAAAAAAACATTAAAAAAAAATATTAGAAAAAGTGATGAATGCATAGAGATTTAAAGAGGCAATATCAATTAAAGGGTAAATAAGAGCTTTGACCCTGGATACTTTTCATTATGCAAGCAAAATAAAAAAAGTGTCAATATTCAGAATACCAAACAATGAATACCATCGTATTAAAAATAATTTTCATGATCATTATCAGAAGTTTAAGTACTATAACGAAGAGAATTAAACAAAAAAAAAACTCTATTTTCCTTAGGTCACAACCACTATATTCTTGATCTTATTAACATTCCTCCTCTATTTTAGTCGACTCTTAGGATTTATAATATAAATAAACACTTCAAAAAATATATAACAAGAAAAATTTATATAAATGTATACACCAAACAATTCACTTATAATTAAACATCAAAGAACAAAAAAAAAAGTATGAATGGAATAAGATAGATTGAGAAAAAGATGAAGATGATTGACAAATATAGGAAAATAGAGAAGAAATAAGATATTGTTTTTTTAATCCACTTCTCTTTTATACAGTCAAAAACTTGATTGAGTATATAAATGAAGAATTTAATTGAAATGCACTGTCAGTGTAAAGAAACTTTACACTGTCAGCGAATCATAGCCGTTGGATGTTAGAAGAAGTTTAACTTTTATTTTAAAAAATTATAAAGTCATTCAAATGGATGATGGTGATGAATTGACAGTGTAAAACTTTTTACACTGTCAGGGCATAACAATTAATCTCATAAAAGAAATAAGTGTTAGAACAAGATTTGGTTCTGCAAGATATCTCTAAGTTTTGATAATAACAAAGTTGTATTTGTGTGAGAACAATTTTGGTACTCTAATGTTTGTTTTCTAAAGTATTGACAAACAGATTCTGACTCTGATAAAGATAGCTCTGACTCTGATAGAGATCATTTGGAACGCCACTCTCAATGGATCAAAAGTCGTTTCTGCATCAAAGAAGCAAGTTTGCTTCTAATCTGCTTCAGAAAGATTCTAAGAAGACAATATGTTGCTGCTGCAATGTTCTCTTGGATTCTGGCTCTGAATATAACTCTGATATTTATCTTCTGAAGACTAAGTGCTAAAGACTCTGAAGATAATGTTCTGATGAACAATGTTCTAAAGACTCTAAAGACTTAAGTTTCTGAAGATTAAGTTCTAAAGACTCTGAAGACAAGGTTTTGCTGAACAACGTTCTGAAGACTCTGACGACTTAAGTTTCTGAAAATCAAGGGTTCTGAAGAAGGAGTGCTGAAGACTCTAAAGACAAGGTTCTGCTGAACAAGATCTGAAGACTCTGAAGACTCAAGACTCTGAAGACCCAGTGATCAATTCTTCTGATCATGCTTCAACCATATCTATTCAAAAGCCTATGATGAATAGAAGAAGATGAAACGTTTGCGAGAAAAAATAGTACACTGTACAGATCAAACAAGTTCTTTTCCACTCCCATTCCACTACCCTTATTTGGTGGTACAAAGGAAAGCTTCAGTGTACGACTTTCATCCCAGCATAACAACATTATTTCAAGTCACCAACAATTTTACTGATATTCCTGATCTACCCTTCAATGAATCTTTTTCTGGCTATATAAAGACTTGATCACTCAAAGAATCAGTAGAGAAAATTGATAAGAAGAAAAGATTGAAACACTAATTCATATGAGAAAGAAACACAAAAATACAAATAAGAGAAATCCATGAGTGAACAGTAAAACACTACAATACAAAGAAGAAATATTGTTCACACTGTATAGATTTTATCCAAGTTAGTTTGAGCTAGAAATTGTGTTTATATCAGCTTGTGTAGAAGCATTTCATTGTAAACATCATATTTGATCAAACAATTATTTGTATTCCTTAAGGGACCAATTGGGTCAGAATCCTTAAGAAGAGACGATTAGTCTTTGTATATTAGTCACCAATAGTTGCTAGTGCAGTTGTAATCAGTTTGATTATAGTGGATTAAGTCCTTGTGTATAAGGCGAAATCACCTTGGCGGGTGGATTGGATTAACTTGATAGTTTTCAAGTGAACCATGATATATCGTGTGTCTTTCTCTATTGCTAGTTTATTTGTGATCTTTGTTGGAGTTTCAAAAAAAGCTTTCATTTTGAAAACCCAATTCAAACCCCCCTTTCTTGTGTTTTCTCACACCTTCAATTGGAATCAGAGCTCCGGTTCTGATTGTGATAAAAAGATTTATCAATACTTCATCGTGTTCAGTACTGTTCCAATATTTGTGTGAGATATCATGGCTGCAGCTAATGTTAATCCCGTTGTAGAAGAGAAAGATCGTTACAGTGCCAAGCCACCAGTCTTTGATGATGAAAATTTTGACTACTGGAAGGATAGAATTGAAAATTTCTTTCTTGGTTATGATGTAGATCTTTGGGATCTGGTAGTCGATGGCTACACTCACCCAGTTGATGCTATATGTGTTAAAGTGTCTAGAAGTGCTATGACCAACCAACAAAAGAAAGATTACAAGAATCATCACAAGGCAAGAACCATATTACTACATAGTATCTCTTATACTGAGTATGAGAAGATAACAAATAGAGATACTGCCAGATCCATTTTGATTCTCTTATAATGACTCATGAAGGAAATGCTCAAGTTAAGGAGATAAAGGCGCTGGCCCTAATTTAGAAATATGAGGCATTCAGAATAGAGGATGATGAAACAGTTGAGACTATGTTTTCAAGGTTTCAAATTCTAGTCGCAGGACTTAAAGTTCTGGACAAAGGTTACTCAATTGCTGATCATGTTAAAAAGATCATCAAAAGTCTTCCCAAGAAATGGAGACCTATGGTAACAACTCTAAAGCTATCCAAGGATCTTAACAGCATAAGTCTTGAAGAACTTGTTAGTTCTTTAAAAAGTCATGAGATAGAGTTGGAAGAAGATGAACCTCAGAAGAAAAGTAAATGTATTACTCTTAAGTCTAAACCTGAAAAGGCAAAGGTTTATCAAGCTGAGGAAGAATCAGAAGATTATGATGAAGAATCAGAAGATGAGCTGTCACTTATCTCCAGAAGGATCAACAAACTCTGGAAGCATAGGCAAGGAAACTTCAGAGGATCAAGAAGAAACAAAGGCTGCTCTGAGTCATTATTTGGACAAAAGAAGCAAAACTCTGGAAAAGAAGTCATCTGCTATGAGTGTAATGAGTCAGGTCATTACAAGAACGAGTGTCCAAAGCTTAAGAAAGACAACAAGCCTAAGAAGAACTTCTCCAAAGCAAAGAAGGGACTAATGGCAACTTGGGATGACTCTAATTCTGAAGAAGAAGACTCTAAGAAGAACAAGCAAACGTTGCGCTAGTAGCAACGATTGACGATGAAGTTTCTGGAGAACTAGAAGAAAAAATATCATCAGAACCAGAATCAGACTCAGTCTCAGAGGTATTATCTAAACTCTCTCGTTGTGAATTAGAGTCGTGTCTTTCAGAAATGCAGGAAAAGTGTCAAACTCTTCAGAGTAAATACAAGGATCTTAAAAGATCGCATGTAATTGCTTCTGAGGCAAAAGATAAGCTTGAGCAGAATAATTCTTCTCTAAATGAAAACATTTTTTCCTTAAAAAATAGTAATTGTGCTCTGAAAAGCAAAATTTCTAAATTAGAAGAAGAATTAATCTCCAATGTCTCTGACACAAGCTGTATCAACAAGTATGATAGAGCATTCAAGTATTTTCTAGCTAAAACCATATATAGAAGCAGAATAGCTTCCATGATCTATGGAGTTAGCAGAAATGGTAAGAAAGGATTGGGGTGTACAGAAATATTTGAAATTGACGAAAGTCAACCTGTTAAAGCAAAACCTCTCTATGACCATTTTGTGCCTTTTGGCACTGAGCTTGTTTGCTCTGAGTTTGCACAAGAACCCCCACCGACACAGAAATCTATTTCTAAAGTCAAATATCATGCACAAATTCCACTTGATTATCCTGTT
The DNA here is from genome assembly GCA_022829125.1 of Lathyrus tuberosus. Classification (NCBI taxonomy): domain Eukaryota; kingdom Viridiplantae; phylum Streptophyta; class Magnoliopsida; order Fabales; family Fabaceae; genus Lathyrus; species Lathyrus tuberosus. The sequence goes on from JALAZF010000251.1 coordinate 8,426,174, forward strand.
GCCAATAAACCCAAAGTTGTTAAACACTCTGGGAAAACTAACAAGAAAGGACCCAGAAAGTGGGTACCTAAGGACAAGATAATCTATGTTGCAGATATCCTTAGCAGCTCAGTTGAAACACTAATCATGGTACCTGGACAGTGGTTGCTCGCGACACATGACGGGAAGAAGGCATATCTTCCAAAGTCTGGAACTTAAGCCTGAAGGCTTCGTTGGTTTCGGAGGAAACTAGAAAGGAAAAATCATTGGCTCTGAAACTGTTGGTAATGGTAACCTTACTTCTATTACGGATTTTCTTTTGGTCGATGGTTTGATGCATAACTTGTTGTCAATTAGTCAACTTAGTGACAATGGTTATGATATTATCTTTAATCAAAAGTCCTGTAAGGCTGTAAATCAGAAAGATGGCTCAATCCTGTTTGTTGGAAAGAGGAAAAACAACATTTATAAAATTAGACTTTCTGATCTCCGTGAACAGAATGTCAAATGCTTAATGTCTGTTAATGAGGAGCAATGGGTATGGCATACACGTTTAGGCCATAATAGCATGAGGAGGATTTCTCAGCTAAATAAGTTTGAACTTGTCCGAGGCTTGCCAAATCTGAAGTATTCTTCCCATGCTATTTGTGAAGCATGTCAGAAAGGAAAGTTCTCTAAAACTTCCTTTAAAGCAAAGAATGTTGTGTCCACCTCCAGACCGTTAGAACTTCTACACATTGATTTGTTTGGACCAGTGAAAACTGCTTCAATCAGTGGAAAGAAGTTTGGATTAGTTATCGTTGATGATTATAGTCGTTGGACATGGATAAAATTCTTGAAACACAAGGATGAGCCTTATTCTGTGTTCTCTACCTTTTGCTCTTAAGTGCAAATAGAGAAGGATTGCAAAATAGTCAGAGTAAGAAGTTATCTTGGTGGAGAATTTGAGAACAAATAATTTGAGAATCTTTTTTATTCCCATAGCATTTCCCATGTTTTCTCCTGTCCCAAAACTCCACAACAAAATGGAGTAGTGGAAAGGAAGAATAGGACTTTGCAAGAAATGGCTCGTACCATGATCCAAGAAACTGACATGGCTAAGCACCTCTGGGCAGAGGCAGTAAATATATCATGTAATATTCAGTACAGGATTTCAATAATACCTATTTTGGGTAAGACTCCTTATGAATTTTGGAAGAATAGAAAACCCAACATTTCATATTTTCATCCTTTTGGCTGTATATGTTTTATGTTGAACACTAAAGAGAATCTTGGCAAGTTTGACTCCAAAGCTCAAAAGTGTTTACTGTTAGAATACTCTGAATGCTCTAAAGGCTACAGAATCTATAACACAGAAACACGAATTGTTGAGGAATCAATTCATGTCAGATTCAATGATAAGCTTGACCCTGAAAAGTCAAAGCTAGTTGAAAAGTTTGCAAATCTGAAGATTACCTTATCAGAATCCAAAGATGAAGATTCAAAAGAAGGAGACAAAGATGCAAACTCTCTAGATTCAGATACAACCTTACCAGAAACTGAAAATAGTCCATCTCATCAGAATAAGAATAGACTAAAGACTTCTCATTCTGAAGAATTGATTCTGGGAGACAAAGTTGATCCAGTCAGAACCCGTTCATCATTCAAACCTTCTGAAGAAACTCTTCTAGGTTTGGTGTCTCTGATAGATCCAACATCAGTTGATGAAGTTCTTAGGGAGAGTGAGTGGATTCTAGCCATGCAAGAAGAGCTGAATCAATTCACTAGAAATAATGTATGGGATCTTGTTCAGAAACCCAAAGGTGTCCACGTCATTGTAACAAAGTGGGTATTCAGAAACAAGCTAGATGAGAAAAGTGAGGTCGTAAGAAACAAAGCATGACTGGTAGCACAAGGTTATAGTCAGCAAGAAGAGATAGACTATACAGAAACCTTTGTACCAGTTGCTAGGTTAGAATCAATTCGTATTTTAATTTCATTTGCTGTGAATCATGACATTACTTTATATCAAATGGATGTAAAGAGTGCATTTTTAAATGGGTATATTTCTGAAGAAGTGTATGTGCACCAACCTCCTGGTTTTGAGAGTTCTGAAAACCCAGATTTTGTTTTCAAACTTAAAAAACCGTTATATGGTCTGAAACAGGCTCCCAGAGCTTAGTATGAAAGGCTAAGTAACTTTCTTTTGGAAAAGGACTTTACCAAAGGAAAAGTGGATACAACACTTTTTGTAAAACCTTTAAAAGTGACAATCTGGTTGTTCAAATCTACGTTGATGATATTATATTTGGTTATGCTAATATTTCCTTGTGCAAGGAATTCTCTAAGTTAATGCAGGCTGAATTTGAAATGAGTCTGATGGGAGAACTCATATTCTTTCTGGGAATTTAGATTGATCAATGTCCAGAAGGAACGTACATTCATCAGAGCAAGTATGCAAAAGAACATCTGAAGAAATTCAATATGTCAGAAAGTAAACCTGCTAAGACTCCTATGCATCCGACATGCATTCTGGAGAAAGAAGAAGTAAGTAAAAAGGTTTGTCAGAAGCTCTATCGTGGTATGATAGGCTCTCTTCTGTACTTGACTGCTTCTCGTCCAGATATTCTGTTCAACGTATGTCTTTGTGCTCGTTTCCAATCAGATCCAAGGGAAACTCACTTAACTGCCATTAAGAGAATCCTAAGGTATCTAAAAGGAACAACTAACCATGGCTTGATGTATAAGAAAACATCAGAGTACAAGCTTTCTGGTTATTGTGATGCAGATTATGCTGGAGACAAATTGGAAAGGAAAAGTACTTCTGGAAACTGTCAGTTTATGGGAAGTAACCTCGTCTCTTGGGCAAGCAAAAGATAATCAACAATTGCTCTCTCAACTACAGAAGCAGAATATATCTCAGCATCTCTGTGCAGTACTCAGATACTCTGGATGAAGAATCAACTTGAAGATTCTCAGATACACGAGTGTAACATTCCTATCTTCTGTGATAATACTTATGCTATTTGTTTATCTAAGAATCCTATTCTACATTCTAGGACAAAACATATTGAAATAAAACATTAGTTTTTACGTGACTATGTTCAGAAGGGTAGTTTTCAGTTAAAATTTGTGGATACAGATCACCAATGGGCTGATATTTTCACAAAACCCCTTGCTGAAGATAAATTCATATTCATTCTGGAAAACCTATTTATTAAACCTTGTACAAAATGAGAAGATGATATTTTGATGTGTCAAGTCACCAGAACTTCTGATATAAGATTCTTATGTTAAGCAAAGTGTTTTATTCACTATTTTATTATGACTTTCTAATTAATGATACTTCTACATGTTAGAAGATGTACTGATCAGAAACTAGTCCAGTCAGATACTTCTTGGTATTCTTGACTTTGGGAATATCAAACGTGCTCTCTTGAAAACAAACGATTATGATTATTTGTGACACCCGTCCAAAATCAAATCATACCTACTGTTGAAGAGACACCTCGAGCGTTGTGATTTCGTGAGACTAAGTTTCAAGTAATTACTCCTTAATATTCCTATAATCATGTTTAACGCATTGGATTTGATAATTTACTTGAAAACTGTTTAAATCTTTATGTCTTCCTCCCTTATTATGCATTCATTAAGCTGTGTGTAAGACCAAGATTTCTTGAAACTAAACACTTCTCTTCCCAACCTTTATTCTTTGTCAGATTCTGCCCTTCCACTTTCAATCATTCATTTATTCGTATTTATTGACTGATGTCAAGATTTGAATAACGTATACCTAATCTGTGATCTTTTGGAGACTGATACACTCCTTTATCATTCTTTGTTCTTGTTTGTATCTCTTGTATTGGAAATGATGAATTTTTTGTTTCAATCTTTATTGCTATTTATTGCTATCACTCTTTGTTCTCTTTATATACCACACTTCTCCTCAGAACTATTCATCTATTCCTAAACTTGTTTTTCATTCCTATCCTTTTCATTCACTATGTCTTCTAAACCCACTAAGGGAGAAATCTCTGACTTAGATCTCTTGAAAGAATACTCTATTGATTTCAAGGCTCTAGTTGACAATGGTCTTTCCAATATTCTCTCAGATATCGTCTACCAGAACTGGGATAAATACCTTGAAATACTCAATGAACCTATCTATCCAGTACTTGTAAAGGAATCTTGGGCCAATGCTCGTGTCTTTGCACATGAGTCTGATACTTGTTACATACTGTCTACTGTATCTGGTTTTCCCATTATGATTAACTCCACCATCATCTCTCAAGCTATTGAATGTAAAGAAGATGGTGAATATGTTGAATATTACAGAGGAAACAACTGGTTTCCTAAACACATTCACATCATCTATCTTCAGGAAGGACCTGCTGACAGTCCCTCTTCTCTCACCTCTGAGGCAAAAGTCTGATACCAAATTATGGGAACAAATCTTAGGCCTAGAGAAAAGGGAACATGAAGGCTCTCTGCATTGGATAAGCTTTTCATTTTCTTCTTAATCTCCAAGATTAAGATCAATCTGCCCCAATCCATATTCAACTTTTTGAAAGAAGAAATACTTTCATCGAGAGAGGAGTTATCATTTCAGATTCCCTACAGTAGAGTTATTTCTCACATTCTTTATCTTCAAGGAGTTATTGCTTACTTAAATCAAACCGGGATGACTGAGAAACTTGTTAATGATTGGTGTTCTCCCATGAACTATTCTGAAACCATCATCAAGAAATGAGATAGTTGGTTGGCGGGTGTTTCTGTTGGTCTCTCTTTTCATCGTTGTTGTTTTTGTCTGTTGTTCTTTTTTTTATTTTCTTGTTTTGTGCCCTGCTCCTGTACCGCGCCTCTGGCATTTTGTTTTTAATCAATGAAAAATTATCCTTATTGCATCTATCTTATCTTATTGCATTTCTTTATGATTGCCATAAAAAAGGGAGGGGGGAGAAGTACTGAATTTAACTTATCTAAATTCTCTTAAATCTAAATGCTTACGTTAATCATTGATTACCCTTTTTTATTATGACAAAAAAGGGAAGTATTTAAATGGAAAGTTATTTTGATAAATATCTTGTCTCTGAATCATAGCTCTAACATTCTAACACTTTAATTGCAAAAAAAATTAGAATTCTTTTCAGGAACAATATTTATATTGGCAAAATGACTCTGATATCAATTAAACTCTGATTTAACTAATCAAGCTCTGTTATCAGAATGTATTACCACTATAATCAGGCTCTGGTATTTTGGATCTGACTAGATCCTTGCAATCAGGCTCTGGTATCCTAAATCTAATAAGATTTTTTTAAGTCTTAGATTCAGGGGGAGCTTGATAAAGGGAAGTTTACTTTGAACTTATCTGAGTCAATTCTTATTAATTATCTTCGTACAAAATTGTGTTATCAAAATACATTGTTTTGTCATTATCAAAAAGGGGGAGATTGTTAGAACAAGATTTGGTTCTGCAAGATATCTCTAAGTTTTGATAATGACAAAGTTGTATTTGTGTGAGAACAATTTTGGTAATCTAACGTTTGTTTTCTAAAGTATTGACAAACAGATTCTGACTCTGATAAGATAGCACTGACTCTGATAGAGATCATGTGGAACGTCACTCTCAATGGATCAAAAGTTGCTTCTGCGTCAAAGAAGCAAGTTTGCTTCTGATATGCTTCAAAAAGATTCTAAGAAGGCAATATGTTGCTGCTACAATGTTCTCTTGGATTCTGTCTCTGAATATAACTCTGATATTTATCTACTGAAGACTAAGTGCTAAAGACTCTGAAGACAAGGGTCTCATGAACAACGTTCTAAAGACTCTGAAGACTTAAGTTTCTGAACACTAAGTTCTGAAGACTCTGAAGATAAGGTTCTGCTGAACAACATTCTGAAGACACTGAAAACTTAATTTTCTGATAACCAAGGGTTCTGAAGAAGGAGTGCTGAAGACTCTGAAGACAAGGTTCTGCTGAACAAGTTCTGAAGACCCAGTGATCAATTCTTCTGATCATACTTCAACCATATCTATTCAGAAGCCTCTGATGAATAGAAGAAGATGAAACATTTGCGAGGGAAAATAGTACATAGTACAGATCAAACACGTTCTTTTCCACTACCATTCCACTATCTTGATTTGTTGGTACAAAGGACAACTTCAGTGTATGAGTTTCTTCCCAGCATAACGACATTATTTCAAGTCGCCAGCAATTTTACTGATATTCCTGATCTACCCTTCAACGGATCTTTTTCTGGCTATATAAAGACTTGATCACTCAAAGAATCAGTAGAGAAAATTGATACGAAGAAAAGATTGAAACACTGATTCATACGAGAAAGAAACACAGAAATACAAATAAGAGTAATCCATGAGTGAACAGTAAAGCACTACAATACAAAGAAGAAATATTGTTCATACTGTATAGATTTTCTCTAAGTTAGTTTGAGCTAGAAATTGTGTTTATATCAGCTTGTGTAGAAGCATTTCATTGTAGACATCATATTTGATCAAACAGTTGTTTGTATTCCTTAAGGGACCAGTTGGGTCAAAATCCTTAAGAAGAGAAGGTTAGTCTGTGTATGTTAGTCACCAGCAGTTGCTAGTGCAGTTGTAATCAGTTTGGTTATAGTGGATTAAATCCTTGTGTATAAGGCGAAATCACCTTGGCGGGTGGACTGGATTAACTTGATAGTTTTCAAGTGAACCGAGATATATTGTGTGTCTTTCTCTATTGCTAGTTTATTTGTGATCTTTGTTGGAGTTTCACAAAAAACTTTCATTTTGAAAACCCAATTCAAACCCCCATTTCTTGTGTTTTCTCACACCTTCAATTAGTGCCACAAACATAATGAAAATAAATTAATTTTGCACTCAATATACATTAGTCTCGCTAAAAAAAGCATGATTTAAATTAAAATAAAAAAGTTTAAAGGATATTCTACTTCATTATTTCATAATTGAGCATCAAACTTCATTCATGAACCTTTATATATATATATATATATATATATATATATATATATATATATATATATATATATAAAACAATCAAGTGTGACAGAGAGTGAGAGAAAAAAAGAAATATAATAAGAAGTTTTATATTACTACATGATAATGGGCTATTGGAAGCCTCCACCTTTACGTTATAACATTTTCTCATGTTAGTTCCTGCAGTGCATTCATGGTTAGTCCAGTAGCCAATTCACAACCATATTATATTGTAAGTAAATATTTAATAAATTTGGAAACACAATGAATAATATTTCTACAATTTTTAAGCGGCTATTGTAGAAGTAAATTACTAATTGTATGATAAATATGAAGAAAAAAAACTAAATGATAAAATATAGATAATCATAAAAATACAATTTTTATAACCCAAAAGTATATCCAATTCATCTCTTAAACAACACAAATTTAATAATATTAAATGACCATAATTATTTTTAAACAAAATGTTACAAATACATTTGACAAACATTTCACAACTATGATTTCATATCAGAGAATTTTTTGCAAAAAGATAAACTAATCCATTTATAATCAAATGTCGTCTTCGTCATCTAAGAATAAATCCAATTGTTTGCTTCTACCATGTAATGAAAGTTATGTATCATCGTTCATAGTCTCCCACTCGCAACATAGTCACCGAGTAATGTCACCTTCCATATCTTCATGGACTTCTCACTTCTGTTTTAATTGCATTGTGTCCATTCTTCCTATGCAAACATTAAAAAGAATATTTAATAGAAACATTTTGGAAAATGAAATCTAAAGATAGGGTGAGAGTGAATTGCATTTTGAATGCAAAAGAAGTTATATTTCTTCCATTTTGATTTCGATAAAATAAAATATATATGAATAGATTATAAAGCAACAAAAACGTCTCTTTCTTCCGTGACAAACACAGTTAATGTTTTAAAAGTCGAAATGAAGGGTAGATGATGAATTTGATTCATAGTCCAGATTGCTTGATACTATTAATTTATGGTGATATATTAAAAAAACATTAGTACCATTCAGAATTGTTATAGATAATTGAAAAGGATCTAAACTACCACAAAATGAAGCATTTTGTTATAGATAAAAGAAGATTGAAAAAGATCTAAACCGTTACAAACTAGAGTCAATGGAAGTTATAAATGTGAGATTTTTTTTGTGAGAGACGGAAGTTACCTTTTTAATTGGTAACCAACAAAAGTTACCAACCACTCGAGTTATTTATACAAAAGATAAAGGACAATTTTGGAATAAAAATAGGTCACTTCAAAAACTTAAATTCCCTTTATACATAATTATAGATACTCATTGTAATATTTGTTAATAAAACTAGTAATATCATCCACATCGATCAGCTTCATTTGGATTTTTTGAATTAGATCGACTTAATTTTTTATATATATTATACATTTATATTTTTTTAACAATTTAATTATATTTTTCAAATATTCATACAAACTATCAAAATTTTAAAATGGGTTCCATCAAATCTCACAATATACCTCACATTTATATTATATAAAAATATAATTAAAATAATTTAATTCAAATATATCGAAATACATTAAAAAATTATACATTTAAAATAAATCAAAATAAAATAATTATATATTGATTAGGATCCATTGCACTATTTTTCATAAAATTAAATTCAAAATTATGTTGATTGAGATCCATTGACAAATAAATGTGTAAGAAGAAAATAATTTGAATGATATAAAAAAATAGTTGAAAATTAAACTAGTTATAAATGAAAATTATAATAAAATGAGTAACTATTTAGTGTTAATTAGAAATTATTACTGGTAGTGCGTGAGACGCTTTTAGTGAAGAGAGAAAGAGAGAAAATAAGAAAATAAGGATTGATATTATTGAATGAATTGTTTTCTTATTTTCTCTCTCTCTCTCTCTCTCTCTCTCTCTCTCTCTCCTCACTTAAAGTGCCTCACGCACTAACAAATTGGTATCAGAGCTGGCAATTCGACCAACTCCCATGTGTTGTTTCTTTCAATTGCTTGTAACTCTTCGACCATAGCAGACTTCCATTGTTTATCTTTGAAGGCTTCGCTATAGACGATTGGTTCAACACTTGCAAGTAAAGCAAAATAAACTAGTTCCCGATCTATTGTGAATTCATCATCACCAACCACTTCATAGTCTTGAAGTCTTGCTGGACGAGCTCTAGTTCTTTGAGGTATCTGACTTGTGCCAGCCATATCCTCTTCGACTTCGACTGTGTCGAGAATGTCACCAACTGCTTCGACTTCTTCTTCGACTGGAGTATTAATAATATCTTCGACAGAGGAGATTTCAAGACCAAGTTATTTTGAATGTCAAAAAGTTCTAAGGCTCCATCTTTCATAACCACTGAGAACCCCTTTTCGACTAGTTATCCAAAACTTAGCATATTGCACTTCATTTCAGGGACATAGAGTACATCTTTGATCAAGGCTTTTGCTCCATTACTCATATGAATAACTATGTTGCCAATACGTTCTGCTGGCAACGAGCTATTATCAGCAAGTTTCACCTTACTCTTCTTTGACTCGTCGGAATCTAATAACCATGCTTTTTTACCAGTCATGTGATTCGAACAACCTGAGTCGAGGAATCGGATCTTGGATTCGACATGGTCATCTGCAACTGCAGCCATAACTACCATATCATCAAAATCATCTGAATCTTGACGTGCAAGGTTCGTTCCTTCGTCCTTGCCCTTTGTCGAACCCTTGTCTTTCCTGTACCAACAATGCTTATTGGGGGTATGAGAAGGAGAATTAACATTGGGCCAAGAGCAACACAAGTGAAAGAGACACCACATATTCACCCAAAACATTAAGGTGATAGGTGTATGGGTCCTATTGCTTAGAAAAGTGGAGGTTAAGCACTTTATAAGTAAGAGAACCCATACACCTATCACCTTAAGGTTTTGGGGGAATATGTGGTGTCTCTCTCACTTGTGTTGGTCTTGACTCAATGTTGATGCTCCTCCTAATGATCCAACAAATGGTATCATGAGCATGGTTCGAGTAAGGGACCAGCTCCTTGTGTTGAAAGTCTTCTTGATATATTGGTCAGGCGGCATGTTTCGTTGAAGTGCCTATGACGAGATAAGGGTGTCTCTCAATGGCGGTACAAGCATGTAGATGAAAGAGCTTCCACTATAGGGGGAGCATAGTGGATGGACTCACACTTGAAGGGAAAATTGTTGGGTTGTGTTGAGAATTAAGTATGAGTTCTAAGTCCCACATTACTTAGAAAAATGGAGGTTAAGCACTTCATAAGTAAGAGGACCCATACAATTATCACCTTAAGGTTTTGGGTGAATATGTAGTGTCTCTCTCACTTGTGTTGCTTTTGACCTAATGTTGATGCTCCTCCTAATGATCCAACAATTACCGTCGTTAAAATTATTACCGTTAATTTATATCTATTGCATTATTATATATTTTCAATATTATTATTGTTTTTTTATTATTTCCTAGTCGATGCCTTATTATTATTATTATTATTATTATTACTATTGGCTTTATGCACATGGCAATAAATGTAAGTTAGAGAGCGTTATTGAATAAGAGAGCGTGTTTATATATAGTAATTTTTTTCTCTTTCAATTATCCAAGTTGACATTTCCATTCGCACGAGTTGTGTGATGAAGATTATTAATTAAAAGTATATCTAAATAGAGAGCGTTATTGAATAAGAGACTGTGTTTATATATAGTAATTTTTTATATATAGTAATTATTAAACTGAAGGTTGTGATCGTGATGCATCTTGAATCAAAGACGTTGATTTTGAACTGGTGTTGCTAATCTCTGATACGGTGGACCTAGGGGGTGCGTGTATGGTTAGTATTTTGATGCCCAAGTCAATTTAGGATTCAATATAATCATAGTGAAAGTGGAGATTAGAGATTGTGTACCTGAAATCCCTTTGTAACTGTATTTCTACATTGGGTTTAATGGAGCATATAAGATGAGAGAGCCTTATATTATTAGGGAGTTGGTTGGCCTAGAACAATATCTATTTTTTCTAGTTCTAAAGTGTTTTGAATTTATTCTATTAGTAGTTGGTCATAAACCAACATATAAAATTAGTAGTCGGTTTCTCAGTCTGAGAGATTTTGCTTGTTATGGATCCTGATGTTGAAATAGTGACAAACATAAACAATTTTTAAAACTAACAAAGACATCAAAGTAGAACACAGTGTAGGCTCATCAACATATTAAGATAAAGTATAAATAAACCAAGGTATCAAATACCAAATCAAAAGTTATTGAGCTGCTAAGAAAAAAGGAGAAAGGCTGAAGAAATTCACTTGTAAAATACTATGAATTAAGAAAAAGCGCCACATAATTATGACCTCCACGAGGGTGATTATACATTGTCGGACTTTCACTAAAGGATGCTTTCCGCCTTATCAGACAATATATTGTTAGGCCTTCATTGAAGGGTCCTTGCCGCCTTATCAAGCAATACATTTCTAGACCTTCATTGAAGGATCCTTGTCGCCTTATCAGGAAATACAATGTTGGAACTTCCCTTATGGATCCTTGTCACCTCAATAGGCTACTCATTTAACACTAAACAAGGAATTATCTTCATCTTAGCAAACAATTCACTAATGGAATCTTTTCCAAAGTAAAGTCAACTCGCCCCAAGTGCAATATAGAGGAATACACCTCAGATAATAAAATGAAATTATAAAAAAATTAGGAAAATCGCCATGAGTTCTAAACATTTTCATCAATAAACACACCGCCAAAGTCGTAAAAATAATATTGTTAAGGGACTTTGAGGGGCCATGATAAAAAAAACCTCCTACATGGCAACGAAACAATTAGCACAAAGCCAAAGAAATAATAGTAGAACATTCTTAAATAACTGTAAAGTGTTGCCTAAGAAACTCAACTTAAAGTCTTGTTGAGGGACTAAACTTAAGGTTTTGCCTGAGGGACTCAACTTAAAGTTTCACTTGAGAGACTCAATTTAAAGTCTCGCCCGAGGGACTTATAGTCTCGCCAAAGAGACTCAACTTAAAATCTCGCATGAGGGAATCAACTTAAAGTCTTTTATGAGGCAATCAACTTAAAATATATTTAGAGGGACTCAACTTAAAGTCTCTTCTGAGAGACTCGACTTAAAGTCTTGCATGAGGGACTTAAATTAAAGTCCTTCCTAAGGGACTCAACTTAAAGCCTCGCTTAAGAAACTCAACTTAAAAGTCTCGTATGAGGGACTCAACTTAAAGTTTAGCCTGAGAGACTCAACTTAAAGTCTCGCCTGAGCAACTCAACTTAAAGTCTCACATGAGGGAATCAACTTAAAGTCTCACCTGAGCGATTCAACTAAAAGTCTCCCCTGAGGGACTCAACATGAAGTCTCTCGTGAGAGACTCAATTTAAATTGTCTCTAGGACTCAACTTAAAGTTTTGCCTAAAGGTATATACTAAAAGCATCTCCCCAAGTTATGCTTGGGGGACTCATGACAAGCCCTCATCAAGAAAATCCTAGTTGGGATAGATCACTTCAAAAGAGTCATAAAGATGCGAGCGCTCTTATTAATCACTTCGTCCTTTTCAAGCCCCCATGCTTGAGGGAATGTGTATTGGCATAATTTTATTGGGCTTTAGGAAGGGATAACTTACGTAAAATCAAGGAAGGTAAACACATACCTGAGAGACGATTCGTTCTGCAAAGCCACAAGTTGCATGAAATGGGCCACGGGGGTGCCTGGATCTTAGTAATTTCCTGCTCGATTGGGATTGGTCCATGCAAAGTCATTCCCCACTTGTTCAATGGACGTGGAAGGTGATGTGTCCCATCATAACATACTGGAAAAGAGGGTAAAAGATAACAACTTCCTTCTCCATGATCTAAGCAAGAATAACTCCAATCCTCTCCACGCTTTTTGTAATGGAGCTTAAAAAACTATCTTCAGGCCCAGCCCAAGAGGTCTCTATAAGTAGCTCAACCTTAGTGTTGGATTGTGAAGTCTTTAATTTCTAACAAAAACACACATATAGTGCTTCTCACCATTCTCTGTGAGCAAGCCCTACATGTTGTTCAAATATCCTATACACCATACACAGTCCTACGAATACTAGGCTAGATTATTTTACTTTTTAGTGAGTAATATATATATATATATATTATATATATATATATATATATATATATATATATATATATATATATATATATATATATATATATATATATATATATATATATATATAGTTTTAACAAATAACTTATACAACATTCAAATATTTTTATATTTTCTTTATGATCATTTAATGCAAATATTGAGTTTCATTTGTGAATCTTAATATTACGTTTTATGACCGAACTTTTTACACAATTTAAAAAAGGAATGTTGTTAAGTCTTTAAAATCTAACACCTTTTTCTAATTAAAAATAATTTTATATTTTCTATGGTTGGAATTCCAAAAGCTTGAACTAGACACGAGTTTAAGTTAATGCACTAGAAAATTTGTGATTCATTTATTATTAAATGGACATCTTTATTTATTTTTAATTAAAAACAAGATGCTTTTTCCCACGGTTGGATTTGGCAACTGTGGTGAAATGTTAGCCTTTTTTTCCCTAATTTGTAAATTGTTGAAAGACTGACGCCTTGTTGAAAATAAAATAAATAGGATTTTACCACGATTGTATGTTCCAACCGTGGAGAAATGTCTTGCTCTTAAACAAGAAACAAAGCTTTAATTTGTCTCTTCAATTTTCTCTTACAAATATCACATTCAACCGGTATAAATAGCATATCTGAGCCCTAATAAAGTTTATCATATCCATTAACGACAAGAGTACTAAACACCTATCATCTTCAAATCATTCACCATCGTATGATCTCCATCACCATCATATTTTCTCCAACTCATTCTTCAACAAATAAAGTTGAACTCCATAGTATCTTATCCAACTCGTACGAAGCAAGGAAAGACGAATAAAGAATGCGAAGAAGAAATCTAAATGATACTTGCAAAAAGGAAAGACAAAACATAAAATGATATTTAGTTCTTTGACTTGTTCATCGCATTTTCGGTACGTAAATATCTTTACCATGTATGTGAAAGTAATGTTGTTGGCGTTGTTGAGAAATGTTAGGTTTTATGTTTTTGTAGTTGATTTTAAGAGCCTAAACCCTAAAGGTTTATCTCTTGTTTTTTTTAAATCATTCTCTTACAAGCCCTCTTTTATGATATTTTTGTTGTTTTGAAATTGAGATTGAAGTTTATTTGTTGGTTTTCTTGTCATTGAGATTGATATTGAGGGTTTTATCATATAGTTTTGTTGAAATAAGTGAAATGTTTATTGTTGTTGTTGTTATTGAGATTGAAGGTTTACTGTTGTTGTAGTTGTTATTGAGATTAAAAAAAAAACTCATACATTGTACTAATGCACTCTAACAAACTCTATAGTGATTAAAAAAAGTTTTTATAAGTTAATTGTACAAGACGTCACTAGATATACATAGTAGGAAACATCGATTGAAAATCTATTGAACCTAATTTCCAACTTGGTTTAAGGATATGTAAGTAGATTTTAGTTCATGTATGATATTTGGTATGATATTAACATTAATGTTATTGAGATTATTAAGATATGTTAGGTTTAATGCTTTTGTTGTTGTTAAGAGCCTAAACCCTAAAGGTTTATGTTGGGAAAAATGTGAGTTGTTGAGAAACAAGTGTGAGTTCTAAGTCCCACATTGCTTAGAAAAGTGGAGGTTGAGCACTTTATAAGTGAGATGACCCATACACCTATCACTTTAAGGTTTTGGGTGAATATGTGGTATCTCTCTCACTTTTTTAGGTGAGTCTTTGACCTTTAGGTGAGTGTTTGACCCAATGTGAATACTTTCCCCTCATGATGACCCATCAGTGGTATCAGAGCCTAGTTCGAGTAAGGGACCGACTCCTTGTGTCGAAAGTCTTCCTGACCCGGTGGTCAGGCGGCGTGTTCCGTTGAAGTTCCCATAACGAGATAAGGGTGTCTCTCAACGGCGGTACAAGTTTGTGGATGAAAGAGTTTCCGCATGAGGGGGAGCATAGTGGATGGACTCACACTTGAATGGGGAGATTGTTGGGGAAAATGTGAGCTATTGAAAAATAAGTGTGAGTTCTAAGTCCCACATTGCTTAGAAAAGTAAAGGTTGAGCACTTTATAAGTGAGATAACCTATACACCTATCACCTTATGGTTTTGGGTAAATATGTGGTGTCTCTCTCACTTGTTTGGGGTGAGTCTTTGACCTTTAGGTGAGTGTTTGACCCAATGTGAATGCTTCCCCCTCTTGATGACCCATCAGTTTAATGTTGTTGTTGTTTTAAGATTGTGATTGATGTTTTTCTGTTGTTGTTGTTGTTTTTCTATAGTTGTTGTTGTTTTGAACTTACATGGATCATTCATCCAATACCACTCATACAAATGAGTGTTATTCTATTGAGAATAACAGAAAAATAAAAATTATAAGTGCCACAATGATGGCTAAATTACCAAAAGTCAGCAACACACGTGTTATGTTACCGATCAAGATTGATCATAAAATTGGGACTCATTATTGTAAGAATGCTTTCCTATTTAGAAGTTATATGGCATATCTTGGTCATAGCAAAGCTAGTACTTTGATAGATCATTGTGGCCAGATACCATATGATTTGAAAGGAAATATATGGACAAAACTTAAAGTATTAATTTTAATTTACCTGATTTGATAGTATGTTTTTTGTTAAGTACTAATACCTACTTGTTGATGTAACTGTAGTCAATTTTTGAGTTTCACAAAAGTAGTGATAAGTTGAAGAATATGTTGTTTTCTTATGTTGATGAGCTTTTGAGGGGCTTTAAGTCACCGCTCACGCATGATTACATTAGAAATCCCAAGCCAGACTTTGAACATCCAACTGTGAAATATAAATTTATTGATAAGGATATTTGGGATAAGTTTGTCGAGTCTTGTAGTTGTACTGATTCTTGACTAGTAGTAATCTTATTTTGTGAAGTTTAAACTTATTTTGTGTTTTGTTGATTTGGATATAATCTTGAAAATTAATATTTCCACTATGTTTATAATAGACTAAGAGCCAATCAAAAAAGGAAAACAAGACTAAAAATATATATTCACATAGATTATCTTGTGGAGGATATAGAAAACTGAAGGAAGAAATGATTTATTAAAAATGACAACAACTGGGAGATGATTCACTAAGTCGTGATCACAACTCATCTCCTTCATCACGCCATGAGAAATGGAAGAAGGTCCGACAAGAACAGGTGGAAAGTTCACATCAAAGGTTACATGTGTAGGTTCTGAGAAGATTGTAAGTATATTCGTTTGTTAATAATATTAATTTTAGGTTATTTAAGATTGGTAATTATATTTTATTTATATTGTAGTATTTGTTGGTTGAAATGTCCACTGAAGGTTTCTTTGTACCACAAGTACGACATAATATTATAGCAGAATAAATTGGAACAAATGAGCATAGTGGGTGAGTCCATCGTGTTGGACAAGGCATCAGATTGAGAGTATACTTCAGATCATCAAGAAAGAGTAAAAAATTTTGCAAGAAGGAGATGGCTGATCTCATTGATAAGAAGTAAGAAGAAAAATTAGCATCGGAGCGGGAATCACGAAAGAAATAGATGGACGAGCTCTACGATAAGAAGTTAGTAGAAAAATTAACACATTAGCGAGAATCGCGCAAGAAATAGTTGGACGAGCTCTATGGGGTATGTATAAGTTTTGTTTTGTTGTTTTTATGCTTAAAATTATGTTTTGTGTATTTCATCTATTTATGGTCTTATAACATTATGTTTTGTGTGTTGCTGTTATTTTTATGATGTAGAAATTGGCAGTGATGACTGTAATCATCTAACCGAATACAAATGTAGTAAAGTTACTTGAAAACATTTTTTGCATGGTAAGAGTATAAAAGAAAGTTATCCAACCGCCCAGATCCAAAATGATATGCTAGTTCCTCATGAAGATCTGGTGAAAAGATTGGTATGGTTTATCATGGATAATAAAGCACACATATTAGTTCATTTAGAGAATGCTCCAAATATAGAATTTTTATATATTGATCCTAAGAATATAAACGATTTTGTGTTTGGAAATAAGTGGTTGAACATATCTATACTATAATTGTGGTGCACACAAGTACATTTTTTCCGGTGCTGTCAATTTAAACTGGTGCACATAAGTATTTTTAATGTCAATACTCACTTCTTTTGGGGAGTTTGGGAGAGTTAGGATCACCAATGAGACTAATGCTCCAGGACCACAAGAGAGGAAAATGCCACATCTCAACCTAAAATATTATGGGGTTAGGTAAATGGGTGCTCTCTCTTATAAATCCCATATTACATCTATTCATAGGTAATGTGAGACTTTAACCACTCACACTTTGTACCCAACAACTTCATTATTTGAATATTGTTTTAAAATTTTGGTGCATGCAACGTTTCTCTATAGAAACAAATAAATAAGATCTTTATGGATTCTTGGACCTATATAGTATACGATTTTTCAGCGAATCAAGAAAACGTGGTTGAAGCATACATACAAACACGATTAAGAGATTCAAATAAAATTTGTTTTCTAGCACCATATATTCATTCGTAAATAATTAAGAATTTGTGTTTTCGCTTATTTAATATTCAATTTTTTACCCATTACTAATTATTCTCATGTTCAAGCAGTGGTCATTGGCAATTAATTATTATCTATCCTCACTAGAGCAATGTAATTGTGCTATGTTCCTTAGGCAGACAACTTGACTCAAGGATAAAACGTATAGTTGCTACGTAAGTGTGTAATGTTTAAATTGTTTTTAATATATAAATTCAATATGTTGAAAGGACTTACGAAAAAAGCATAAATTTTATATCCATATAATAAGGGACTGTGTACATTATGGTCTCTTCTCTAAAACATTTTACTCCTATAGGCTTCATGCTTAAGAGAATGTGTACATTCCAGTCTCTCCTCTAAAGCATCTCGCCTTACATGCCTCATGCTTGAGGTACTGTGAATATTTCAATCTCTCCCCAAAAACTATTCAACGCTACATGCCTCATTCTTGAAGAATTGTGTACATTATGAGATTTCCCCTAAAAGCATTTGGGTCATACCCAAACTCGAATCTAACATAACCCTTCCTAACCCCATTGATTCACATAAACTAAGTCATATCAATCTTAATGGGCAAGGTCGAGGAGGTCGACCCAAGACTAAATACAATTCAATGAACATCCACATTGTTGGAAATTTAATTTAAACCGAATGGATCGAGGCAAGCACTCTCAAATATGTCTTAGAGTTGGAACGCAAGAATACCCAGTATAATTTAGCCTTATATCGAATTTGTACAAGACCGACGAAAACTCGATTATGTAGCAAAGAGTGTCTGGAATTTTATACAAGAGGATATTTGGTTTGTGATATGATTTTTTGAATTCCCAAATGAGGTATTTATAAGCCATGCATGTGTTGTTTCACAACGTTGCTACCCTTGATGAAACAACACCTTTTAACCAAAAGTTGTCATGTTTCCAACCGTTGCCTATGTTCATTCTGCAGCAACCTGTAGCGAGCGATTTTTGGACGTGGTTCTTAAGCATTGTCGCTCTTTGGGGGGAACTACAGGTCGATTCATTTTTTATCCTATTGAAGCTGATGAAGGAAGGGAAATAGATGTCTCTAATTAACCCTGCTTGCATACTGAGTTTAAACATCTAACTGTCAGTTTACAGATGCTATTGTGGTTGTGGGGCTCTCTCTGCTTATTTTGTTAAGAATGAAATGTCGGGACTATTCATGGGGATTTGGGTTTTTTTTTAGTGTGCTCGCTAAGATTTTTCTTTCAATCTTATGCCTACGTATTCCCGTTTACCGAAACAGGGAAATTAGAGCGTTCGTAGTTCCTCCTATTCTATGGGAGGAAATGGTTGTTTTGGTGGCTTGTTCAAAGCCCAAGACGTGAAGCGAAAGGTGTTTGTATCTTGTTCGAAGCCCAAGATGTGAAGCTGAAAGGGTTTGACTTTAGAGAGAATTTTTCGTCTCTAAAAAGGGGGTTGTATGTCACAACTGTTTATAAAGGAGAATTACTTTAACGGGGATTTGTGAATCCGACAATGCCATAATTTCCTTTATAGGAGATTTTCAACCTGAAGGAGAAGACTTTAACTCAGTGTAGAGCAATGCTATCTTTCCTTGGGAATTTCTCATGCTAAAAGAGGGACAGTGGCATGGATGTAGATGATCCAGAGGCTTGCCGCTTATAGCAACTAGATGAAGGAGTTATTGATGTTTGTGTACTGTGAACGAGGCACAGATTTGATGCTAAAAGGTTGATTGGATCAACCAGTGGTTTTCTTATACAAAGCCTAAGAGGATGCTAAAAGGTTTTCCTTATACAAAGCCTAAGAGGAGGCTAAAAGGTTTTCCTTATACAAAGCCTAAGAGGAGGCTAAAAGGGAGTTGACTCAACGAGGGAGTCTTTATGTGTATCTCGTACGAAGCCCGAGAGAGAGGCTAAAAGTTTTATCCTCAACAAGGGAGTGGTTTGTGTCTTGTACAAAGCCCAAGGCGGAGGCTAAAAGGTTTGACTCCACTGGGGAGAATTTTGGTATCTCGTACGAAGCCCGAGATAGAGGCTAAACGTTTGCTTCGCTGGGAAGAATCATTGTACAAAGCCCAAAAGGAGGCTATTGTAACTGTTTCAGTTAAGTGACAGATCCAATATACTGATTTTAAAAGAGAAAATCAGTTCTTATATGAGTAACACTGTACTCAAGGATTTGATTCAGGGATATTTCCTTTTCTTTGAGGAAATGGGAAATCCAAAGGGTAATGAGACTGTCCGAGTCTATGGGTTTCCTTCCTATCTAACGAAGGGGGTCACTTGAGAATGTCTTTGAGACTCAAGGATATTATACTGTCCGTGTCTAGAGTTTCATCTTTTGTACTATGCTTTGAGAAATAGTAGTAGACTCTTGGAAAGGACTGTTCTATGAAGATGACTAAGTTTTGTTCCTATACCTCTAGGAGGTCGTCGGGACAATTTGTATGAAGCCCAAAAGGAGGCTAGAGACTTTTAAGAAGCCGAGAGGTCCTTGTACGAAGCCCAAGAGGAGGCTATCATTCCCGGAGGAAGAGATCATTATACGAAGCCTAAGAGGAGGCTGTGACTACTTCTAAGAAGCCGGCGGGTCCTTGTGCTAAGCCCAAGAGGAGGCGGGGTTGCTTTTAAGAAGCCGATGGGTCCCCAAACCCCGAGAAATTAAAGACATGCCATTCACCGAGAATAGATCAAGCCAGGAAAGTTTGAGAATTTGGAAGAAACTAAAGAGATGCCATTCATGGAGAAAAGATCATCTCTAGGGAATAGAGTTTCTTGACAAGTGCTTTTAAGAAGCCTGCGGGTCCCCAAACCCCGATAAATTCAAGACATGCCATTCACCGAGAATAGATCAAGCCAGGAAAGTCCAAGAATTTGGAAGAAACTCAAGAGATGCCATTCACGGAGAAAAGATCATCTCTGGGGAATAGAGTTTCTTTGACAACTTCTAAAGGTGACAGTCTATGAAAAGGCTCACCGAGAATGTTGCCTTTCATATCTCCATATTGTTTAACCCCAAGAGGAGGGAAGACTGTGTCTGGTAATCCTATGGGGATCTAGTTTTGACTATTTAAGAGTGATCAACGGGCTTAATACTAGACGTAGTTGCCGGGGAAACTCTAAATATCTATACTATTATTACACAGTTGATATGAGTTTATGAAAGAAGACTTACAACAAGACATCCCCACAATACAGTTATATGTATATGAAAGCGGTAAATGAAAGTGTATAAACACTTACTCGGTTGTAGAGCTTCCATGCTGTTTGGTTAGTTGTTCAACAAAGAAAGGTTGAAAACAACAGTATATTTCAAAATCAAAGGAGAAAGTACTTTGAAAAAGAAGTATTTGGGGCTTATAGCTCAAGGAGAGACCCAGGGTTTTACCAGTGATTGCATTGTCGAATTTGTACAGAGGGACTTATACAAGTGACTGAGGCCCAAAAAGGTTTTCTATACAAAGGGATGGGTCTTACACTCTCTCAAGAGGCCCAAAAAGTTTTAAAGGAAAAGAGTGGAGCTTATAACACGAGGGTAGGCCCAATTGATTTTTCGTTTGAAATGGCGATCGCGCCGAGGTTTTCTTTTAACGCAGAGGAACTTATACAATATGTGAGGCCCAGAGTTGTTTTGGTTAAAAGGGGGTTTAGGTATTACACTCTATTAGAGGCCCAAAAGTGAATGGGTCTTATAGCTCAAGGAGAGGCTCAGAGGATTTATTTTTCAAAAGGCGACGATCGCGCCGTTTGTTTTTTACGGTATCGGGACTTATACAATACACTGAGGCCCAAAAATGATTTGGTCAAAAAACGGATTGGGTCTTACACTCTATTGGAGACCCAAAGTGTTTTGGAAATGATTTATGAGGGTTGAATTAATCCAAAAACCCTAATTTGTTTTCAAAATGTGTTTTAATTGAATAAAAATTCAATTAAAGTGATCAAAATTGTTTAACATATGGAAAACAAATTGTGATCTTGGATTAATGCTTCAAAAATTAAGTATTGACCTACAAAATAATTAGAAGGCATTAAAAGTTGCAAAATCAAGGTGGAAAAAATATTCAAAATGTCAAAAACAATTAAAATATTAATTATTTGCAAAAATATCAATTATATGAAATAAATAATATTTTTGGGATTTTTTGGGAAAGTAAAATATTTTAACATTTTTGTGAATTATTAAAAAAAGAATTAACTCAAAATCATTAAAACTCATAGAGAAATTAATTTTTGAATCAATTAAATAAAATCACAAAATTCAAATATTTGAATTTTCAAAAATGGCGCCAAGAACACACCAAGAACACGCGCGTGTTCTGGGTTTGCCCAGATTTGCATTTTCTCTCCAATCTCACTGAATACTTGATCATATCATGTAATCCACATACCAATCAACTCGTTTCAACCTCACGAACATGTCTATGACAATTAATTTCATTTAAATTAAGCATAAAACAAGAAATCACGAAAAATCCTCAAGAACCCTAATTTCTGCATGAAGGCTGGGATTTTTGATACACGATTCAAACAATGCAATTAATTGAGGGGAAACATTCCATGCATGATTATGAACATACGACCAAATTATTGTGCAGCAAAAATTGCATGGATCATAGAGTTAGAAGAGCTCATGCTTACCACTTGCAGCTGGTGATCTTGATTTGTGTTGGAGGTGTTACAACTAGGTTCCAATGATCTGGATAGCTTCCCTAGGTGCCATGGAGTGTGTATGAATGCTTGGAATGGATTGAAATGATATGGAACTTGAGATGGTACCCCAACTGCAAATCTGTCAAGAACTTGAGTAATTGGCTAGTGATTTTGTGAAATCTGTGTTCCAGATGTTATGTGAGTGTTTGGATCACTTCTATATGATGTATTTGAGGTGTGTGTGTGTGATTGGTTTGATTGGAAAAGCTCTCAAACTCAAAACCCGATAGTGACTTGCCTTAGAAGGCAAAATTGGAGTGAAAGAAGAGATTTTGAGGAAAGCATCTGTTTGATGGCTTTGGTGTACTCAAACTAATCACAATTGAGCTCTATTTATAGTAGAGCAAGTTTGTTTTACAAGGAATAGTGAATGGAAACTGCTGAGTAGGTTTGGCCAATGTTGGCAAATGAAAATCCAAGTCTCATCTAGCCATTGACTAGAGGTTAGTGCACAGGCTACTGGTCCCCTTGGTCTTGGATAAGTCTTGACTGAATTCAATTGCTAAGGGCTCAGTTCATGCCACCTTGATGCTTCCATTGAATGCTCCAATCCAAAATTGGAGTCTTGTCCCTATTTTGGCAATTCTAGGTTCAACATGCTATTTCTTGTTCCAAAGACTTTGGAGGTTTGGCTCAGTGATTGTCCCCTTTAGATTCAATCCTTAGAGGTGTCCAAGTGGATAGGAGCATTTGGATTTGGCTGATTTTGGCAAATCGACCAAAAGTGCAAAAATCTGCCTTGCCTTGGCAGATTTCAGCAAGGCAACTTGCCAATGTCATATCTCATGGCTCAAATTGAATTTGGTAATGTTCTTGGCCATTTTGGAAAACCCTTACATGATACAACAACTGTTTGAACATGTTTGGTTTTGATCTCTTTTGAATCCAAGTGAAAAATCCCCCTACATTTGGAAAAAAGTAAAGGCAGATTCTGACTTAGTGAAATTTTCACTAAGTGTTGGAACAAAGTGACTTTTCTTGATTTTGATCACTCCATAACTCAAAATCCATGAGGAATTTGGACATAGGTCAGTATGAAGCTTTTGTAGAGGGCAATGTGATCTACAAATCAAACTTTGAATGGGGAACAATGGCCTTGTGGTTTAGGAGTTATGGTCCTCCAAAGTTGGCACATTAGTGTCACTTTTTCCAT
The DNA here is from genome assembly GCA_022829125.1 of Lathyrus tuberosus. Taxonomy (NCBI): domain Eukaryota; kingdom Viridiplantae; phylum Streptophyta; class Magnoliopsida; order Fabales; family Fabaceae; genus Lathyrus; species Lathyrus tuberosus. The sequence goes on from JALAZF010000251.1 coordinate 8,449,660, forward strand.
AACTTAGAAATTTTTCTAAGTTTTTATGGTTACCCCTTTTACAAGTTATCCCACTTTCTTTGATTTTTCTTGATGAATGATGATTCAAATCATACATTAACATCATTTTAGGGTTAAAAATCCATTTTGGTGAAAAATCTCAAAAAGTCAAAGTTGACTTTTGTGCACAGTTGACTTTATATCAGATGAATTCCAAACTGTGCAATTCTTCAGGAAATCATGTCCTTGACCTAAATCAAACTTGATGGACATGTTCCATGGGTGTATAGGGTATATTGAATCATGTCTTAGGGTTTGGGAGAATGTCCTAGTCAAAAGTCAAAGTTACAGTTGACTTTCCTCGCGAAACCCTAATTGTGGTGCAGATGAAATTGAGACTTGTTGCTCAAGCTTCTTGGATTATTCCATTGTTGCAAATGGATTAATATAGTTCATTAGAGACCCTCAAATCATGTCTTGAGGTCTTGGTTCATGCTTTGTCCCAAAAGTCAACTTAGGGGTGAATTAGGTCAAGAAACCCTAATTCCTGATTTTTGATGTATGCATCCCCTGAGGTCAAATTGACTTGATGATTGGGTCCATGAGGTTCCATGGAGTATATTAGGTTATGTTTTGGATCATTGGCTTGTGCCTAGATGAAAAATTTCCATCTGGAGGCCCTGGTCGACCAAAACCCTAATTTGGTGACACTGTTGATCTTGAGACTTGATCCACCTAGAAGGGAGCAGCCTTGTGCTTAATCCTTGAAGTGGGAGTCCTTTTGATCCCTTGTGGATATTTTAGAGGCTAGACATGTTGAAGATCAAGTCATTCCTTGATTTATCCTTTGTCTAAAGGCCTGAGAGGGCTTAAAACCCTAATTTTGATTGTAGTGAATGCTCGCCAACCCTTGAGGAATTTGATGAGGCATGATGGTTCATCCATATTGTGATGATGATTTGCACAATGATGGGAAATATTAGTGGTCAAAATTTGGGGTATGACAGATGCCCCTATTTAATCTTCTTGGACCCGAAGGTGTGAATGACGAAGGTATTCGGGCATTCAGGGTGCAAGAGGATTAAATATCGGAATACCCAAAATTTTGATGGCTATGAATGGCAGCTTGTGCATTCATCTTCTTTTTCTAAGCAATAATGCTTAGAAAAGGTAAACTTCCCCTCGATTCTGGTCTTCAGCCAAGGAACTGGTCTCAGTTTTATTTTGAAATAAACCTTCCCTCGATCCTGGTTTCCTACCAAGGAACTGGTCTTAGTTTCATGAATAAACTTCCCCTCGATCCTGGTTTCCTACCAAGGAACTGGTCTAAGTTTCTGATTTAAACTTCCCCTCGATCCTGGTTTCCTACCAAGGAACTGGTCTTAGTTTCTGGAATAAACTTCCCCTCGATCCTGGTTTCCTACCAAGGAACTGGTCTAAGTTGTTGTTGTAAACTTCCCCTCAATCCTGGTTTCCTACCAAGGAACTGGTCTCAGTTTCTTCCGTCAATAAACTTTATTGACAAGGGACGCTATTTGTAGCGGTTTTCCTCAAACTTCTCGCTGGATTTTCCTGGGGAGATGCCACTTGAAGGAAAAAAAATGACGTCAGACTTGCTGGGGAATCCAGTCGTCCGAGTTGTAGAGGTGCACAAACTTCTCTGTTGGAGATGCCATTTGTCGACTCTATCTGGGGAAACTGAGTCTCTTGAGAGACTGCTTCCGCTTGGGGTCTTACATCATACTTTTCTCGGGATCTTCCCGGAGAAATACCATATGATGGGCTCCAATTTTGAGGTGCCGATGACCTTTTCATCAGCGGTCTTTCGGAGAAAGGCAGCTGTACTTCCAAATCTCTGCTTAGGAGGCTTTCTCTGGGGATTTTTCTTTAATCCGGGTAAGCAAGGATATCATCTTCAATGGTGAAGAGTGACATTTGTAGAAAGCTTCTCTGGCTTTTCAAAGGTTCAAGTTATCAAAGTGGTCGAGTGCCGACTCTAATCCAGAGATACACTGAAGGCGAGATTGTTCAAACGCAGCATTTCCTGACGAGGCAAGAACTGACAACTCGATTGAGAGGACTGTTATCACTAGGGGACAAGACCGACTAGAGTGATAGTGATGCAATATGAATATGAATGCAAATCAAATGTATGATGTATGTATGTATATGCTGAAAAAACTAACGCGATATACAGACTGACGAGTGAACACGACTGGATACTCGGCCATCACGGGGCGAAGAAGTACCGTTGTTCAAAAAAGCTGCAATTTTACCTTGCTTAGGAGAGATAGTCCCTACGGGGAATACCGTTGATCGGGCTTAGGAGATAAGAACTTGGCCGAGGGTATCAGATGGGAAAGCCGTATCTCATACAGTTGATCCTTCGTTCAGACGTACTGTCCTAGAAGGAGTACTTTGATTCTGCACTTTGAAATTCAAACGCCTTTGGAGACGCAATCTACGTTCTTTCGATGTTCAACAGTCAAAAGAAATTGCCATCTTTAATTTAAAAGCAGAAAAAGTTTTAACAAGTAAATTCATTTTTGTTTCATTTCAAGAATCACTAATCATGTTAAAACGCCATTCTGTAAAGCTAAAACAAATAAGAATTACAAAGAAAAGCACAAGGGCTCACATTTTATTGATAAGATGGAGATCAGCCAAATGCGTGAATCCAAAGAGTATATACAAAGTTTGAAAATGGTAATTTACAGGGAAAAGGGCTACGTTGAAACATAACGACCACTATCCTTCTACCAACTTTGAATTCGGGACATCCTGAGCTTCTGTCGAAGATGACCTTGACTGGAGTTTTCCTCCGATGGAGGATGTAACTGCTGCTGAGGGACTTGCCTCTGTTGAACATAGTTACTTGCCATTATCCCTAATTTTTGCCTGGATTGTACTATGAGATTTCCAATCCATCGGGATGATTTTTTTCATGTCTCTAACTTTTGCCTGGACCGCCCTTTCGGGTTTTCAATCCACCGAGAAGTTTTTTTTTTAGTTTAGGCGAAGTATTTCTTGACTACATCAACATTCATGGGGTAGGCAAATTCCTCTCCGTCCATGGTTGCAAGTCTCAAGGCACCGCCTGAGAAAGCTTTCGTGACCACATAGGGGCCATCATAATTTGGGGTCCATTTGCCCCGAGAGTCAGTGAGAAACGATTGTATCTTCTTGAGCACGAGGTCTCCTTTTCTGAAGACACGAGGTCGGACCTTTTTGTCGAACACCCACTTCATTCTCTGCTGATAGAACTGACAGTGGCATAGTGCCATGATTCGCTTCTCTTCGATCAGGTTTAATTCGTCATGTCGACTTTGACACCATTCAGCTTCTGAAAGCTTAGCTTCCATCAATACCTAGATTGATGGGATCTCTACTTCTATGGGGAGAACTGCCTCCATGCCATATACTAGAGAGAAAGGGGTTGCCCCTGTTGAAGTGCGGACAGATGTTCGATAATCGTGAAGAGCAAAGGGTAGAATCTCGTGTCAATCTTTATAGGTTAAAACCATCTTTTGAACGATCCTCTTGATGTTCTTGTTAGCTGCTTCTACCGCTCCGTTCATCTTGGGTCGGTAGGGAGATGAGTTATGGTGTTCAATCTTGAACCCTGCGCACAACTCTTTCATCATCTTATTGTTCAAGTTAGATCCATTATCAGTAATGATCTGGCTCAGAACACCATAACGGCAGATGATATTGTTTTTGATAAATCGGACCACCACTTGTCGGGTTACATTGGCGTATGACACTGCTTCAACCCATTTGGTGAAATAGTCAATGGCTACCAGGATGAACCGATGTCCGTTTGAAGCCTTAGGTTCGATCAAGCCAATCATGTCGATTCCCCATATGGAAAAAGGCCACGGGGAAGAAAGAACTTTGAGATGTGATAGCGGTACATGAATTTTGTTAGAGTATATCTGACACTTGTGACACCTCCTCATGTACTTGTAGCAGTCGGATTCCATTGTCAACCAATAGTACCCTGCTCTTATAATTTTTCTCGCCATTGCGTGTCCGTTGGCATGAGTGCCAAAGGATCCTTCTTGAATTTCTTTCATAAGCATGTCTGCTTCTGGTCTGTCTATGCATCGGAGCAAGACCAAGTCAAAATTTCTCTTATAAAGAGTGTCACCGCTCAGGAAGAAGCTTCCAGCCAATCTTCTGAGGGTTTTCCTATCTTTTCTGAGTGCCCCAGATGGGTACTCTTGTTTCTGAAGGAAGCATTTGATATCGTGATACCAAGGTTTGTTGTCTATGACTGCTTCGATCGTGAAGATGTAGGCGGGTTGTTCAAGGCGTATTATGTCGATCTTACGTAGGTCATTCCATTGACCTACACTAATCATGGAAGATAGAGTGGCTAATGCATCAGCCATGTGATTCTCATCACGAGGGACGTGATGAAACTCGACTCTGTTAAAGAAGGGTAACAACCTTCTTGCATAGTCTTTGTAAGGAATCAGTCCTGATTGGTATGTGTTCCAATCTCCTTTTATCTGATTGATAACCAAGGCTGAATCGCCGTATACGTCCAAGTTTTTTATCCTTAAATCAATCGCTTCTTCGAGACCCATCATACAAGCTTCGTATTCGGCCTCGTTGTTCGTACATTTGAACGTAAGTCTGGCAGTGAAAGGAATGTGGGTACCCTGAGGGGTAACAATGATTGCCCCAATTCCATTTCCATAATGATTAACTGCTCCGTCAAAGATAAGTCCCCATTGGGAACCTGGTTCTGGCCCTTCACTGGGTAACGGTTCATCGCAATCTTTCATTTTTAGATACATGACATCTTCGTCTGGGAAGTCAAACCCGGTTGATTCTTGATTGTCAATCGGTTGATGAGCCAAATGATCGACTAAAATACTTCCTTTAACGGCTTTCTGAGCGTGGTACTCTATATCATATTCTGATAATAACATCTGCCAACGGGCAATTCTTCCCGTGAGAGCAGGCTTTTCGAAGACATACTTGATTGGATCCATTTCGGAGATTAACTAAGTAGTGTGACGAATCATGTATTGGCGAAGACGTTTGGCTACTCAAGCCAAAGCGCAACAAGTTTTCTCAAGCATCGTGTACCGAGTCTCGCAGTCGGTGAATTTCTTGCTCAAATAGTAGATGGCAGACTCTTTCCGTTTAGTTTCGTCTTGTTGGCCAAGTACACATCCCATTGAGTCCTCTAGGACTGTGAGGTAAATGATCAGTGGTCTTCCTTCCACTGGAGGTGATAGAATCGGCAGATTCAACAGATATTTCTTAATACTTTTGAAGGCAGTTTGGCAATCTTCTGACCAAACACAATCCTGGTTCTTTTTGAGTAATTTAAAAATCGGCGCACACGTGGCGGTCATAAGGAATATAAATCTGGAGATGTAGTTCAAACGTCCCAAGAATCCTCTGACTTGTTTTTCAGTTTTCGGAGAAGGCATTTCTCGAATGGCCTTGACCTTGTCAGGATCAACCTCAATTCCTTTCTGGCTGACGATGAACCCTAAGAGTTTCCCCGAACGGACACCGAAGGTGCACTTGTTGGGATTCAAGCGGAGTCTGTATTTTCTCAACCGCTCAAATAGTTTTGACAGGTGGGTCACATGCTCCTCTTCTGTCTTAGATTTTGCAATCATGTCTTCGACATATACCTCTATCTCTTTGTGTATCATGTCATGAAACAGAGTAGTCATGGCCCTTTGATAGGTTGCCCCGACGTTCTTTAAACCGAACGGAATTACCTTGTAACAAAAGGTACCCCATGGGGTAATGAACGAAGTTTTCTCCATGTCTTTCGGCGCCATTTTGATTTGGTTATAACCCGAGAATCCATCCATGAAGGAGAAAACTTTGAACTTTGTTGTGCTGTCTACCAGCATGTCAATGTATGGTAAAGGAAAGTCGTCCTTTTGACTTGCCTTGTTCAGATCCCTGTAATCAACACACATTCTGACCTTTCCGTCCTTTTTGGGAACGGGTACGATGTTGGCTAACCATTGAGGATATTCAGATGTCGCGAGGAAACCTGCGTCGATCTGTTTCTGTACCTCCTCTTTGATTTTGATGGCCATGTCCGAGTGAGTCCGTCTCAACCTTTGCTTTACTGGCGGACATTTCGATCTTAACGGTAGATGATGTTCCACGATGCTGGTATCCAACCCTGGCATATCCTGATAGGACCAAGCGAATACATCGGGGAATTCTTTGAGAAGCTTTATCAAACTCTATTTGGCAGTTGGACTGAGCAGTGCCCCAATCCTGATTTCTTTTCTCTCTTTTTTCGAACCCACATTGATCATTTCCAACGGCTCTTTTTGAGGTTCAATGGACCTTTCCTCCTGTCTGAGTAGTCGAGAGATCTCTTCTGGAATTTCGTTGTCAACTTCTTCTTCAGCCCCAAATACTGGGAACTCAAAGTCGGGAGAAGGCATCGGATCGTATGTTTCAACTGGGTTTAAGACAAGCAATCTGCATGACATGATGATTCGTGATTAGAAGAGATAGAGAAAATGCGAGTGTGTGCAGTGTATTTATTTTACTACTTGTTTTTATTTTTAATTGTTTTTTAGGATTACCATTTTCTGAAAAAGCAAAAAGAGAAAACAGCAAATAGTGCGAAAATTACAGAACGACATTATTTTATTAATGAACAAGTCGATCCTTGAAACTACAGCCCTATAAAACAAAACTTTGTCGCTTTGGGCGGAGCGAAGAGGGAAAATTTACATAAAGCGAGCCCTATCAAAACATCTGTTTCACCTGGGCAGGGTGAAAGGTTAAAGATGGCAATTACTTTGATTGGCGAACGACCTTCAGAACATCGACTGCGACCCATTGGCGGTGAACTCCTCGGTGAATCACAAAGTCTGGCACCTTCCTTGATTTGTCTTCAAAAATAACACTGATTTCTGGTGTAGCAGGATCATTGGAATTTGTCTCCCAGGCAGAGTTGTCGTAGGAGGATTCCTCTGTTGTATTTTGCATATCATTTGTGCTCTCAGATGTATCTCCTATCCAGTTGGCTGGATATCTTGGAGCCTGATACGAGAGCTTTCGGGAGCGGTGTACTTGACCATATAGTCAAATTTTCCACTTGGTTGTCCCAGGGTGTCCCATACTTCTCTGGAACTGGAGGGGTCATCCCTCTCGATGACGTTGACCTCGGGAAAAGCATAGTTGATGAATTTAAGTCCTGTAACCGTTGCAAATTCATCGTCATGTTGAGTAGTTTCTGAATGACCTGAGTGTTGATCCCATGACATGGTGGGGACACAGGTATTCTATTCAATGACGGTCAGTTGATTTTCATTGTTCGGCTGACTCTCTTGCCCCAAGTCTCCTGGATAAGGTTGCCACATTGGCAGACCATCCATTGGGCCATAGTAGGTGTAGTCAAAATTGTCTTTCATCGGAGTGTCTTCCTCTAATGAATTTGGTGGAGCACGGCATCCTTCTGGATCACAAACTCCGTATATCATTTCGACATCTGATCGTGGTATAAATCTCGGACTCTGTGTGGGATAGCAAAATGGCGTAGGCACCTCTTCCTGAGACATATAACCATCCTCATTAAGAAAGGACTTCCATTCTTCATCTGTGTCGGAGGGATCTTCCTCATTGATAGCATGTACTGCTTGAGACACTGGGTGAAGAAAACCTCCACTGTGGAAGAAGTTCTGAATGGGATGAAGACTTCCATCGCTGGCAGCTGTTTGGGTACAGGTTGCAGAAAAACTAAAACCCTTCTTTGTTTTATTGTCAATAGGAATGACAAGCTGTCCCCATCCGGTTGTATCGGTACTCTCGACCGCTTTGATAGCATCTTTGTATGAGGAAATCGAGGTTCCTCCTTGGGATTAATTGTCATTGCCTACCGACATCGCTTGGAACTGCATCCCAATAACCTCCTCGGGTTCTACACAAGTAGATGATGATAAGTTACTCACGAGCAAGGCCTGTTCTCCACAGACTGTGACAAGTTGATCGTTCTGAACGAACTTTAGCTTTTGGTGGAGGGTCGAAGTGACCGCTCCAGCCTGATGTATCCAAGGTCTTCCTAATAAACAACTGTATGTTGCTCGGATGTCCATGACCTAGAAAGTGACTTGGAAAGTGTGAGGACCGATAGTTATGGGAAGATCAACTTCGCCGATAACTGTTTTTCTGGATCCTTCGAACGCTTTGATGACGACCTCGCTGATTCTCATCGGAGGGCCTTTGAATGATAATTGCATCAAAGTGGACTTTGGCATAACATTCAGGGCTGACCCTGTGTCTACCAGTATGCTGGCTAAAGCATCGTCCTGGCAGTTAACTGTAATGTTGAGTGCCATGTTATGACGGCGACCCTCTTCAGGTAATTCCTCATCACTAAATCCTAAATTATTGCAGGAAGTGATGTTAGAGACAATGTTATCGAACTGTCTGATTGTTACATCCTGTTCCACAAAGGCTTACTCCAAGACTTTCTGTAGAGCCTCCCTGCGGGCTTATGAACTCAGTAACAGTGATAATACCGAGATCTTTGAAGGAGTCTGTAACAGCTGATCAACAATGTTATATTCACTCCTTTGGATGAGCTTCAGTATCTCATCATTATTTTTCGAAAGGTCGGGATCACTGGATTGACCGACTGATGGATCGGGAGCTTCTGTCTGAAGTTCCTTTTCCTTGTTAAGTTCTCCAACTCCTCGGTTGAAGATTCGACCGCTCCGTGTTACACGACTGATGTCTGCAATATTCACGACGGATGGTAATGGAATTTCCTTTCCATTCTCGATTGTTGTTGCACCGTATTTGTAAGGGATAGCCTTAGTTGATTCATACGGTAGTGATCCCGGTAGATAGATGACTATGGGAACCTTCTGATTTTTCTGACCATCATAAGTAATCTCGATCCGTTCCCGGTTGGGAATTCTAGATTCGTCAAGTAGAGGGATGATGGCAAAAACATTCCTGGTCTGGTGACGACCAGAGATTGTGACGACATCCTCGACTTGATTGGCAAGGTAGTTCGGCATCCAGTTGATGGGTCCAAAACTCGGATATGGGCGAATCTCTCCACGATCCACCTACCCATAAAGAGCTGCTCTCACAAGGTAACACCCTTGGTTACTTTCCGAACAGACACTACAACGGTCATAGTTGTGTGTTGGCACCTGGCCACGCCCACTTTGAATACAATGTAACCTCACTAGGTTAGCTTCCACAGATCGGACATCCTGACTTTGACGCCGAGTGGGATTCCTGTTATTGATACTAATCTGCTGAGTATCTTCATCCATATAGATTGGCATCCACCAGTGATTTAACAAGTGCTGAAGTGCCTCCTGGACAAGGGTACAACCTCGATCGTTTTTGCAACCTGCTTTACAGCTTTGATAGTCGTGTGATATTAAGAATCTGAGTCGGACCTGCTCAGCATGTAACTCTACCAGGTTCGTATTCATCACGCAAATATCGAAGATCTGAACCATGTTGATCTGATAAGGGTTCCTATCATGGTAGTCTTGGATCCATCCAAGATCCATCTGACGCTGGAGGGCCTCTTGTATGAAAGAGCATCCATGTTTGTTTACCGAGCAAGTCAGACAGGAACTATAATCGTGTTGTGGAAGATTATGATACTGGCTTTTCCTTGAGTGCATTGCCACCAAGTTGACATTCATTGTACGAATGTCGTGGTTCTGAATGACGTTGGGGTTCGTATACACCATGTTAACTCCACGAACTCGGTGCTCTTGGATCCATCCGAGACCATCTGTTCTTGTAGAGCTGATTGCACTACCGAACATCCTCTATTACTTTTAGAGCAGACATCACATTGATAATAATTATGAGGTGGCACATGGCCATATCCACTCTGTCTACAATGCATCTTGACCAAATTGGTCCTCAATAAGAGTACATCGTGAATTTGATAGACATTGTTAGACTCTCTCTCAATCAGGTTGACTGCAGCTTTCTCGTGTTGAGGCAGCGGGTTCGTGAAAACATTGAGATTCATATCTTTGAAAGAGAAGAGCCCGCTCCTAACAAGCTTTTGCACGTCAGATTTGAAATTGAGACAGTTCTCTATGTTATGCCCCGATCCTCCTTGATGATAAGGGCATGTTTGATCCACCTTAAACCAAAAAGGCGGATTTTCTGGTACTGTAAGAGGAGACTTAGTCTGGATGTGCCCCTTAGCCAGTAGTAACGGAAATAGTTCTGCGTACAACATGGGTATAGGATCAAACCCTGATGGTCGTGTTGTACGGTTGTTGTTATATGGAGGACGAGCCTGCTGAAGAGGCTGTTGTGTCCTTTGCTGATTAGGTTGGCTCTGCGCAACCTAAGGTTGATACGTAGGAATAGGCGCAGGGCTGATAGCACGAGTTACAGCTGCTACCGGTTGATAACGTCGCCTTTGCTTTCCGAGAGAGATATTCCCAATATCTTGCTCTTTTTTTTTAGGGAGAGCATTACCGTATGGTTTTGTACTACTTGATGATCCAGCGTCTTTTGCTAAACGTCCTTCTCGGACGGCTTCCTCAAGACGAACTCCCATGCCCACCATCTCGGTGAAGTCACTGGGCGCACTGGCAACCATTCTGTCATAGTAAAATGAGCTTAAGGTTTTTAAGAAGATCTCTGTCATCTCTTTTTCCTCAAGAGGTGGACAAATCTGAGCGGCAATTTCACGCCATCTCTGGGCGTACTCCTTAAAGGTTTCCTTGTCCTTTTGTGACATGATCTGAGTTGATCTCTGTCCGGTGCTATGTTCAAATTGTATTTGTATTGTTGGATGAAGGCAATACCAAGATCTCTGAATGTGCTAATCGTAGCACGGTTTAAACCCATGTACCATTTTAATGCGGCACCGGTTAAACTATCCTGAAAGTAGTGAATCAGCAGGTCTTGATTCTCCGTCTGAGCTGACATTCGCCGAGCGTACATCACCAGATGGCTCTGAGGGCAAGAGTTACCCTTGTACTTTTCAAAGTCGGGCACTTAGAATTTGTGCGGGACTTTCACATTGGGGACCAGACAAAGGTCTGCGGCGTCCTTTCCAAATAGATCCTGATCGCGAATGGCTTGCAGTTCCTTCTGCATTTCTAAGAACTATTCCTGGAATTCATCCATTCTATTGAACATAGTTTCCTTCTTACCAGAAGGTATCGGCGGAATCTGTCCTTCCGGGACAGTGTGCACCACAGGGGGTGGGACCGTGACTACGGCAGTGAGTCTTGGCGTTTCCCGAAGTTTGTAACCTTCAGGAGTCTTCAATATGCCTCTGGCATCTTCGCTTTCTTGAAGTTTGTAACCTTCAGGACCAGCGGCATCTGTCGCGATTCCCTGATCTTCAGTTATCGGCGGAACATATCCTTCCGGGATATAGTTTGCAGGCATGCCCTAGGGACGATCTTTCAGCATTTGATACCTAGGATCAAACTTCTCCACTATGGGCGCTGAGGTGATCTCCGAGATCACAGTCCTTTGTAACTGAGCTTCTGCCATGGCTTGCATGTCATTACGAAGCTTTCTCAGATCCTCTCTCAGAGCGTCGATCTCTTCTTTCAACTCTCTGTTCTCTTCCTCAAGATCATCCATCTTTTTCTGACGATTAGCCCGAGTATTGTACGAATGAGACAGTTTGACTCTAGAACCGAGACACAAACGTGAGATTCGTAGGTAAGAAGAATATGCGATGTGAGAATGATGAATGCAATGATTATATTAATTGTTTTTTTGGTTTAATCAAAATAAACTTCGACATTTAGATTGTAAATATCAAACAGTGGGGAAACCCCTTTTTATTGAAATTCAAAGGATTACAGAAATAGAAATACAGTAGATTACAAAGTGCAGAAACAGAAACCTAAGCTAATGGGTCCCGAGAAGACTCAGGTGCTGATTCTGGTATCTTCCTTTTTTTACCAGGGCTCCTGAGTCGTTGTCGGGTTGTCATTCCTTTGCCAAGTGAAAGGAGCGAGCAAATTCCTTTGGTCATCCTGATTATTCACAGCATGTTGCTCTAAAATCTCGATTAGAGCATCCTTATCTTTTAGTAGTTGCTGTATTTTGATGCACTCCACATTAAGAGCGCGGTACTTGTTCTTCCAAGACCTCTTCTCCAGTTGAACTTTGTTGAGAGTAACCTGAAGCTTTTCAGTTTCCGTCATGAAGTACATGACAGATTCCCTCGGCGGAAGAATTCCGTAACGAGGATAAGGCATCTTTAGCTTAAGAGCTCTAGTTTGTACCCAGTGGAGATAAGGCTCCACCGAGACACAGTCTGGTTTTCCTAAAGACTCCCGTCCTTTCTTATGAACGTGTTTCCAAGCGTGCACTATTTCCGTCTTTAGTGCTCTGTCACTTTCTCCTTCCTTGAAGAAAAGACCTTCCAGATGAGCATTCCTTGGGACATGCCTCATTGGGTATCCAAACTGACGGCGAACCAATATCGGATGATAGTTGATTCCTCCCTTAGTTCCTATAAGGGGTACGTTGGGGAAGTTTCCACAACGGTCAATGATCCTGATTCCATCATAAATCCTATTGCACCAAACAATGTCAGAGTTGGTGAGAGACATGATCTTCTGCGACCAGCGCAAAGCACTCTTATGATTCCAGAAAGCAGCAGACTTAGGTAAATGGGAGATAAACCATTTGTAAAGCAAAGGTACACAACATGTGATCTCCTCTCCGTTGTACAAATTCCCTAAGTGTACAGAATGATACGCATCTGCGAGCAAAGTCGGCACAGGGTTTCCAATGAGAAAAACCTTAATAGCGTTGATATCAACGAAGTTATTAATGTTGGGAAACAAAAATAATCCGTAGGTGAGTAAGACAAAGATGCTTTCAAAAGTAGTCCCGTTCCCTATACTAGCGAAGTACAGAGCTTTCTTTGTCAGAAACTGGGCTGGCAAACCTTGTATGCCACCCTTGGTAGTCATGTGAGCCATAACCTCAGACTCATCCAAATGAATTGCTCTTGCAATGATCTGATTCATTGGAATTTCTTCCAGTCCAGAAAATGGAGCTTGATCAGTAATGTGTAAATCGATCAGATGAGAATATTCCTCCAGCGTTGGTGCTAGCTGGTAATCCGGGAATGTAAAGCAGTGATAAACTGGATCGTAGAATTGAACGAGCGCGTCCATGATTCCCTCAATCACATGTACCCTTAACAGAGGTAGCAGACCTCCGTACTTGGCTCTGAAGGCCTCTTGGTTTGTGATCATCCTTGCTAATCCTCTAGTTTTGGAACCTTGAAGGTGTACTTATGAGTTCTCCTTCTACCAAAATCCATTAGCACAATCCTTTTCTCTGATATTTGCAATCACAGTCTTAGTTTATTTTGAAAAAAACAGAGAGACTAGAAGAGAAATTTTTTGAATGTTTTAATTTTTTTTAAATGAATGCATGAATGCAGCACACAAAAACATAAAAAAAAACATGGGGTCAAAGGGTCGTTGTCATGAAGTCAAGGCTCTACCCATCCCCAAAGGTTTATACTAGGGTGATTTTTTGTACCTGTACTCAAAATCATCAGCTCCTCCCAGGATAACAAACAGCAAGCGGATCGCCAACGAGCTGTATGAAATCTTAGAGTAAATGCTATTCACCGAGAATAGATCATCAGCCTTAAATGAGGGTAGTATCGCGTGACAACTATTTCCGATAGCTTCCGCACTACAAAAGGGTTAGCTCCTCAGCTTCTCAGACATCACAATCGGCCCATTGCCTATGAGAGGGAATGGGTTGCATTGGTCAGCCTCCACTGAGGTTGATGGTCGACCTCGTCGCCATCACTTATCTTAAGTGTATACTCAATCTTTCCACATGCGGCATCACACGCATTCCCATTAGCAGCAAAATAAACAAGTATAACAATTAGGAAAAGTAGTATATATATTTGTCCTAAAGTCCTAGACCTTTTAAAGCTATGAATCCTAAGTTCCTGACAGAAAATGGTTTCCCGGCGGAGTCACCATCCTGTGGTTTCATTCCAAATTAACGGCGTTTTGACCTAAGATCCTAGTGACGTCAAGGTTTCTACCTAGGAGACGAGAAGAGAAAAAGATCCCAAAAGGGATTTTGCTGTCCCCAGCAGAGTCGCCATTCTTTCGGAAGTTTTTAGACTTAAGGTTTCAACCAGAGAGATAAGAAAGACAAGATTCCTTGTCGGGCCCCACGGTGGGCGCCATTTTTCTGTAGCGAGCGATTTTTGGACGTGGTTCTTAAGCATTGTCGCTCTTTGGGGGGAACTACAGGTCGATTCATTTTTTATCCTATTGAAGCTGATGAAGGAAGGGAAATAGATGTCTCTAATTAACCCTGCTTGCATACTGAGTTTAAACAGCTAACTGCCAGTTTACAGATACTATTATGGTTGTGGGGCTCTCTCTGCTTATTTTGTTAAGAATGAAATGTCGGGACTATTCATGGGGATTTGGGTTTTTGTTTAGTGTGCTCGCTAAGATTTTTCTTTCAATCTTATGCCTACGTATTCCCGTTTACCGAAACAGGGAAATCAGAGCGTTCGTAGTTCCTCCTATTCTATGGGAGGAAATGGTTGTTTTGGTGTCTTGTTCAAAGCCCAAGACGTGAAGCGAAAGGTGTTTGTATCTTGTTCGAAGCCCAAGATGTGAAGCTGAAAGGGTTTGACTTTAGAGAGAATTTGTCGTCTCTAAAGAGGGGGTTGTATGTCACAACTGTTTATAAAGGAGAATTACTTTAACCGGGATTTATGAATCCGGCAATGCCATAATTTCCTTTATAGGAGATTTTCAACCTGAAGGAGAAGACTTTAACTCAGTGTAGAGCAATGCTATCTTTCCTTAGGAATTTTTCATGCTAAAAGAGGGACAGTGGCATGGATGTAGATGATCCAGAGGCTTGCCGCTTACAGTAATTAGATGAAGGAGTTGTTGATGTTTGTGTACTGTGAACGAGGCACATCTTTGATGCTAAAAGGTTTATTGGATCAACCAGTGGTTTTTTTATACAAAGCCTAAGAGGAGGCTAAAAGGTTTTCCTTATACAAAGCCTAAGAGGAGGCTAAAAGGGGGTTGACTCAACGAGGGAGTCTTTATGTGTATCTCGTACGAAGCCCGAGAGAGAGGCTAAAAGTTTTATCCTCAACAAGGGAGTGATTTGTGTCTTGTACAAAGCCTAAGACGGAGGCTAAAAGGTTTGACTCCACTGGGGAGAATTTTGGTATCTCGTATGAAGCCCGAGATGGAGGCTAAACGTTTGCTTCGCTGGGAAGAATCATTGTACAGAGCCCAATAGGAGGCTATTGTAACTGTTTCAGTTGAGTGACAGATCCAATATACTGATTTTAAAAGAGAAAATCAATTCTTATATGAGTAACACTGTACTCAAGGATTTGATTCAGGAATATTTCCTTTTCTTTGAGGAAACGGGAAATCCAAAGGGTATTGAGACTGTCCGAGTCTACGGGTTTCCTTCCTATCTAACGAAGGGGTCACTTGAGAAAGTCTTTGAGACTCAAGGATATTAGACTATCCGTGTATAGAGTTTCATCTTTTGTACTATGCTTTGAGAAACAGTAGTAGACTCTTGGAAAGGATTGTTCTATTAAGATGACTAAGTTTTGTTCCTATACCTCTAGGAGGTCGTCGGGACAATTTGTATGAAGCCCAAGAGGAGGCTAGAGACTTTTAAGAAGCCGAGAGGTCCTTGTACGAAGCCCAAGAGGAGGCTATCATTCCCGAAGGAAGATATCCTTATACGAAGCCTAAGAGGAGGCTGTGAATACTTCTAAGAAGCCGGCGGGTCCTTGTACTAAGCCCAAGAGGAGGCGGGGTTGCTTTTAAGAAGCCGATGGGTCCCCAAACCCCGAGAAATTCAAGACATGCCATTCACCGAGAATAGATCAAGCCTGGAAAGTTCGAGAATTTGGAAGAAACTCAAGAGATGCCATTCACGGAGAAAAGATCATCTCTGGGGAATAGAGTTTCTTGACAAGTGCTTTTAAGAAGCCTGTGGGTCCCCTAACCCCGAGAAATTCAAGACATGCCATTCACCGAGAATAGATCAAGCCAGGAAAATCCGAGAATTTGGAAGAAACTCAAGAGATGCCATTCAATGAGAAAAGAGCATCTCTGGGGAATAGAGTTACTTTGACAACTTCTAAAGGTGACAGTCTATGAAAGGGTTCACCGAGAATGTTGCCTTTCATATCTCCATATTGTTTAACCCCAAGAGGAGGGAAAACTGTGTCTGGTAATCCTATGGGGATCTAATTTTGACTATTTAAGAGTGATCAATGGGCTTAATACTAGACGTAGTTGCCGGGGAAACTCTAAATATCTATACTATTATTACACAGTTGATATGAGTTTATGAAAGAAGACTTACAGCGAGACATCCCCACAATACAGTTATATGTATATGAAAGCGGTAAATGAAAGCGTATAAACACTCACTCGGTTGTAGAGCTTCCATGCTCTTTGGTTAGTTGTTCAACAAAGAAAGATTGAAAACAACAGTATATTTCAAAATCAAAGGAGAAAGTGCTTTGAAAAAGAAAGATTTGGGGCTTACAGCTCAAGGAGAGGCCCAGGGTTTTACCAGTGATTGCACTGTCGAATATATACAGAGGGACTTATACAAGTGACTGAGGCCCAAAAAGGTTTTCTGTACAAAGGGATGGGTCTTACACTCTCTCAAGAGGCCCAAAATGTTTAAAAGGAAAAGAGTGGGGCTTATAACACGAGGGTAGGCCCAATTGATTTTTCGTTTGAAATGGTGATCGCGCCGAGGTTTTCTTTTAACGCAGAGGGACTTATACAATAAGTGAGACCCAAAGTTGTTTTGGTTAAAAGGGGGTTTGGGTCTTACACTCTATTAGAGGCCCAAAAGTTTTGAATGGGTCTTATAGCTCAAGGAGAGGCCCAGAGGATTTATTTTTCAAAAGGCGATGATCGCGCCGTTTGTTTTGACGGTATCGGGACTTATACAATACACTGAGGCCCAAAAATGATTTGGTCAAAAAAAGGATTGGGTCTTACACTCTATTAGAGGCCCAAAGTGTTTTGAAAATGATTTATGAGGGTTGAATTAATCCAAAAACCCTAATTTGTTTTCAAAATGTGTTTTAATTGAATAAAAATTCAATTAAAGTGATCAAAATTGTTTAACATATGGAAAACAAATTGTGATCTTGGATTAATGCTTCAAAAATTAAGTATTGACCTAGAAAGTAATTAGAAGGCATTAAAAGTTACAAAATCAAGGTGGAAAAAATATTCAAAATGTCAAAAACAATTAAAATATTAATTCTTTGCAAAAATATCAATTATATGAAATAAATAATATTTTTGGGATTTTTTGGGAAAATAAAATATTTTAACATTTTTGTGAATTGTTAAAAAAAGAATCAACTCAAAATCATTAAAACTCAGAGAGAAATTAATTTTTGAATCAATTAAATAAAATCACAAAATTCAAATATTTGAATTTTCAAAAATGGCACCAAGAACACGCGCGTGTTCTGGGTTTGCCCAGATTTGCATTTTCTCTCCAATCTCACCGAATACTTGATCATATCATGTAATCCACATACCAATCAACTCGTTTCAACCTCACGATCATGTCTATGACAATTAATTTCATTTAAATTAAGCATAAAACAAGAAATCACGAAAAATCCTCAAGAACCCTAATTTCTGCATGAAGGCTGGGATTTTTGATACACGATTCAAATAATGCAATTAATTGAGGGGAAACATTCCATGCATGATTATGAACATATGGCCAAATTATTGTGCAGCAAAAATTGCATGGATCATAGAGTTAGAAGAGCTCATGCTTACCACTTGCAGCTGGTGATCGTGATTTGTGTTGGAGGTGTTACAACTAGGTTCCAATGATCTGGATAGCTTCCCTAGGTGCCATGGAGTGTGTATGAATGCTTGGAATGGATTGAAATGATCTGGAACTTGAGATGGTACCCCAACTGCAAATCTGTCAAGAACTTGAGCAATTGGCTGGTGATTTTGTGAAATCTGTGTTCCAGATGTTATGTGAGTGTTATGATCACTTCTATATGATGTATTTGAGGTGTGTGTGTGATTGGTTTGATTGGAAAAGCTTTCAAACTCAAAACCCGATAGTGACTTGCCTTAGAAGGCAAAATTGGAGTGAAAGAAGAGATTTTGAGGAAAGCATCTATTTGATGGCTTTGGTGTACTCAAACTGATCACAATTGAGCTCTATTTATAGTAGAGCAAGTTTGTTTTGCAAGGAATAGTGAATGGCAACTGCTGAGTAGGTTTGACCAATGTTGGCAAATGAAAATCCAAGTCTCCTCTAGCCATTGACTAGAGGTTAGGGCACAGGCTGCTGGTCCCCTTGGTCTTGGATAAGTCTTGACTGAATTCAGTTGCTAAGGGCTCAGTTCATGCCACCTTGATGCTTCCATTGAATGCTCCAATCCAAAATTGGAGTCTTGTCCCTATTTTGGCAATTCTAGGTTCAACATGCTATTTCTTGTTCCAAAGACTTTGGAGGCTTGGCTCAGTGATTGTCCCCTTTAGATTCAATCCTCTGAGGTGTCCAAGTGGATAGGAGCATTTGGATTTGGCTGATTTTGGCAAATCAACCAAAAGTGCAAAAATCTGCCTTGCCTTGGCAGATTTCAGCAAGGCAACTTGCCAATGTCATATCTCATGGCTCAAATTGAATTTGGTAATGTTCTTGGCCATTTTAGAAAGCCCTTACATGATACAACAACTGTTTGAACATGTTTGGTTTTGATATCTTTTGAATCCAAGTGAAAAATCCCCCTACATTTGGAAAAAAGTAAAGGCAGATTCTGACTTAGTGAAATTTTCACTAAGTGTTGGAACAAAGTGACTTTTCTTGATTTTGATCACTCCATAACTCAAAATCCATGAGGAATTTGGACATAGGTCAGTATGATGCTTTTGTAGAGGGCAATGTGATCTACAAATCAAGCTTTGAATGGGGAACAATGGCCTTGTGGTTTAGAAGTTATGGTCCTCCAAAGTTGGCACATTAGTGTCACTTTTTCCATAACTTAGAAATTTTTCTAAGTTTTTATGGTTACCCCTTTTACAAGTTATCCCACTTTCTTTGATTTTTCTTGATGAATGATGATTCAAATCATACATTAACATCATTTTAGGGTTAAAAATCCATTTTGGTGAAAAATCTCAAAAAGTCAAAGTTCCTTTTGTGCACAGTTGACTTTTTATCAGATGAATTCCAAACTGTGCAATTCTTCAGGAAATCATGTCCTTGACCTAAATCAAACTTGATTAGAGGTGTCAAAAAAGCCCTAAATGACAAAGCACCAATAATTAGGCCCCTTGATGGCCCCATTTTTTTAGGCCCCTTACTAAATGAATATTTTCTTGGCCCCTTATTTTTAAGCCCCTTCATATTTTTGTCTTTAATGGGGCTTAAGTGAAGGGCTCAAAATCTAATTTATTTGAAATAAAATATTTTATATTATAAAATCGATTTTTTTCTAAAATTGTTTTTTTCTTAAAACTGTTTTTTTACTAAAACCGATTTTTTCCAAAAATAAAAAAAAAACCCAATTTTTTCAGATAATAAAAAACTAATTTTTTTCGAAAATAAAAAAAAAACTGATTTTTTCCGAAAAAAAAAATCAATTTTTTTCGAAAATAAAAAGACCTGTTTTTTCAGAAGAAAAAAAAGCAGATTATTTCCGAAAATAAAAAAAAAACCCCGATTTTTTTTTCCGATAAAATAAAAAACCAATTTTTTCCGAAAATTAAGAAAAATGATTTTTTTTCAGAAAAAAAAAAAAAACGTTTTTTTTCGAAGATAAAAAAAACTGATTTTTTCTAAAAATGAAAAAAAAATCAATTTTTTCTGAAAATACAAAAAAATCAATTTTTTTGGATAATGAAAAAAACCGATTTTTTCCGAAAATGAAAAAAAAAAGATTTTTTCCGAAAATAAAAAAATCGATTTTTTCCGAAAATGAAAAAAAACCGATTTTTTCCAAATATAAAAAAATCGTTTTTTTCTGAAAATTAAAAAACCGATTTTTTTCTAAAGTAAAAATAATCAATTTTTTCCGAAAATGAAAAGAACTAATTTTTTCGAATATAAAAAAATTGACTTTTTTCGAAAATGAAAAAAACTGATTTTTTTCGAATATAAAAAAAAAACTGATTTTTTTCTGAAAATGAAAAAAACCGGTTTTTTCCGAATATAAAAAAATTGGTTTTTTTTTTTCGAAAATGAAAAAACCGATTTTTTTCTAAAATTAAAAAAAAACTGATTTTTTCCGAAAATGAAAAAACCGATTTTTTTCTAATATAAAAAAACCAACTTTTTCTGAAAATGAAAAAAACTGATTTTTTCCAAATATAAAAAAACTGATTTTTTCCGAAAATGAAAAAAACTGATTTTTTCCGAATATAAAAAAACCGATTTTTTCTGAAAATGAAAAAACCCGATTTTTTCCGAATATAAAAAATCTGATTTTTTTCCGAAAATAAAAAAAAAACGATTTTTTCAAAAAAAAAAAAACGATTTTTAAAAAAATTGATTGAATAAATCTATTTAAAAAAAAAAAAAGTCAAGTTTTGAAAATGTTGGGGCTTTGAGGCTCTACTTGAATTTTAGGGGCCCTTAATTTAGGGGGCCTATATATTTTGGGGCTCATTTATTTTTAAAATTTTAGGCCCTTCAATTTTTGGGGGCCTTGAAATTTAGACCCCAGCCCCCTAAATTGACACCTCTAAACTTGATAGACATGTTCCATGGGTGTATAGCGTATATTGAATCATGTCTTAGGGTTTGGGAGCATGTCCTGGCCAAAAGTCAAAGTTACAGTTGACTTTCCTCGCGAAACCCTAATTGTGGTGCAGATGAAATTGAGACTTGTTGCTCAAGCTTCTTGGATTAATCCATTGTTGCAAATGGATCAATATAGTTCATTAGAGACCCTCAAATCATGTCTTGAGGTCTCGGTTCATGATTTGTCCCAAAAGTCAACTTAGGGGTGAATTAGGTCAAGAAACCCTAATTCCTGATTTTTTATGTATGCATCCCTTGAGATCAAATTGACTTGATGATTGGGTCCATGAGGTTCCATGGAGTATATTAGGTTATGTTTTGGATCATTGGCTTGTGCCCAGATGAAAAATTTCCATCTGGAGGCCCTGGTCGACCAAAACCCTAATTTGGTGACACTGTCGATCTTGAGACTTGATCCACCTAGAAGGGAGCAGCCTTGTGCTTAATCCTTGAAGTGGGTGTCCTTTTGATCCATTGTGGATCTTTTAGAGGCTAGACAAGTTGAAGATCAAGTCATTCCTTGATTGATCCTTTGTCTAAAGGCCTGAGAGGGCTTAAAACCCTAATTTTGATTGTAGTGAATGCTCACCAACCCTTGAGGCATTTGATGAGGCATGATGGTTCATCCATATTGTGATGATGATTTGCACAATGATGGAAAATCTTAGTGGTCAAAATTTGGGGTATGACACAACCCTTCACGAAATGTTGCTTCTTTTCGAATTCAAAAAATTAATATTCACTTGAATATTTTCTTGTCATTTTGGAACACACTTAATATTATTAATTATTAATAATTTACAACAATCCCCCACTTGTTCTAATAATGACAAGATCAATTCCAAAAAAAGAGAAACAAAGAATGTTAATACAGTTAAGTATCTTTCATTTAAAACTTAACCTTAGTAAAGACAACACAAAGTCTAATCAGAATGTTAGGTAACAATGCTTTTAAACCATTAATCCATGTGAATAGATCGGCGTTACCTCACACATATTCTTTAAGGTTCTTTGCCTACATTTCTCGCCTAGCACTTATTTATGGCCATATGCTTTCTTGTTTCATGAATTTTTCATGAGAGAAACTCCAACTCTCACTTTGAGACGACATAATCTTGAAATTCACATAGGTGAAGTTCATATTGTATCCTTTTCCATGAGACACGTACCCTCGGTATTGAACTTCATTAAGAGTTTAAATAAAAACCCAACCCTCATTTAAAGGTCAACATTATCACGAAATGTTTGACAAACATCCAAATCAACGACTTGTTGTTACCCATATCTTGAGGTTAATGTTCTGTTAACGTAAGATTGGGTTGCCACCGTTGTCGAAACTCTTACTCAAGGAGTTTCAACCCCATGCCTCTCGAGGTTGTTTTTGCTAAGTCTCTGGCCAGTAGCTTAGTAAATGGATCAAGAAAATTTTAGGTCGATTGTATATATGTGAATGATTACATCCTTAATTAATTTTCTCACGAAAGAATGTCTAAGTCCTACTTGCCTAGAATTTCTGTCATACAATTTTTGTATGCTCTAGTTAAAGAGGTTTGACTAATGCAATGTATCAACACCTTTGAAACATTGTCTTTAGTCAATGGAACTTCCAATAGAGGGTCCCTTAACCATTTAACTTCTTCACAAGCGAAAGCAAGAGCCTCAAACTCGGATTCTATGGTTGAGAGAGTGATCCACATTTGTTTCTTGATCTTCCAAGAAATGACACCCTCTGCTAGTGTAAATATCCACCCAAATTCATATTTTTGATATTCAACACTCGATATCCAACTCGCATCGGTATATCCTTCTAATATGGCATGAAATCTACCATAATGGAGACCAAGATATTTGGTTTTCATAAGATATCCGAAATTTTCTAATGATGGCCTTTTAGTGCTTCATCATTTGGATTGCTAGTAAAATTTACTCATTTTATCAATTACGAATGCTATGTTGGTTCAAGTACATTGCATGCACTTGACTATTCCAATTAAGTCACAACTCTTCCGTCATTCTTTTGAAGTTTAACACTAGGATCAAATGGAGTGGTCGCTTCCTTAAAGCGCAAGTGTTTGAACTTATCAAGCACTTTCTCAACATAGTGTGTTTGACTAAGTTCATAACCCCCACTATTTCGCTTTACTTTGATCCCCAAATGTGTGTCAACTAGTCCATGATCATTCATCTTGAATGTGGAAGTTAGAAACCTTTTTGTTTTTAAAATTCCATTCATCTTGTTGCTAATGATCAATCATATAATCAACATGGAGACAAATGAATATCACAATATTATCACACAACTTTGTGTAC
Source organism: Lathyrus tuberosus (assembly GCA_022829125.1). Lineage (NCBI taxonomy): Eukaryota > Viridiplantae > Streptophyta > Magnoliopsida > Fabales > Fabaceae > Lathyrus > Lathyrus tuberosus. The sequence continues at coordinate 8,472,775 of JALAZF010000251.1, forward strand.
AAAACACTTGTAATAAGAATGAGATGAAGAATGTTTTTAGATAATCATGCATGATGATGCAAGAAGGTTTTTTAGATGAAGTGAGAGATGAACTTTTGTGCAATTTAAAGTGATATAGTATGAACTGCAATGAGTACCTTAGTTACTTGTCTCAAATCTTCACTTGAATTTCTATGTTTAATCTTCTTGATCGACTTCATCATTGATGTGCATGATACTTTTGATCCTTTCTTCTTTGATAATCTATGTCTTCATCAAAACTGAACTCGATATAGGATATATTCTTCACAATCTCCCATTTTTGATGATGAAAAAATCTTTGACTTTGTTTTTTATAATAATTGAAAAGTTCCCCTTTAAATTGTGTGTCTCCCCTTAATTGGTGAATCTTACAATGACAAAGTCAAACTTTTGATGTCATTGTTTCGGTGCTTGTTTTAATCTGTACAAGGATTTGACAAGTTTGCACGCTTTTTGTTCATTACCAAGAATCACATAACCTTCTGGTTTCTCCTTGTAAATCTCCTCATCGAAACCTCTATTTCGGAATGTCACATTTTGACATTCATTTGATGAACTATAAGGTCATGTAAAGAAACTAATGCAAACAATACTCTAATTGTCGTCGTCCTTGCCACTAGTGCATATGTATCGAAATAATCAACACCTTCTTTTATCTAAAAATTCATGTATACTAATCTAGCCTTTTAGGTGTTTAGTGTACCATCATTATGATACTTCCTTTTAGATACCAACTTGCATCCAATGGGTTTTGATCCTTTAAGTAGGTCAACAAATCAAGTGTGGTTTGACATTATTGGATCCATTTCGTCTTGGATAACATTCTTCTAAAAATATGAATCCTTTGAAGCTATTGCTTCCTTATAAGTCTTAGGATCATCTTCCCCTTGAAGAATAATAGGAATCTTGCGAACACAATTCTTACTATTTCCTTCCATTAGATAAAAGTATGATCATCTTCCACTTAAAGAATAACATGAATCTTACAAACAAAATTTTTACTATTTCCTTCCATTAGATAAAAGAAATAAACCGACTATCAATTTTGTTCGGTCTTAGATAACCTTTCGAACTCTCTTACTTATTCTAAGTCCGGGTTATTTTTCAAATATCCATGAAGAATCTTCCTCACGATATTCTTCATTAGCTTTCATTTGTGTTTTAACAATCCGTGGAGAACCTTCCTCACGAAGTTCTTTATTTGTGGAAATATCGAATTTCTTATCCTTCGTGATAAGGATCTCAAAATTCCACGTCTTGGTATTCAATAGTTACATTAGACTCCAAATTCAAAAGTCTATATAAGTCGTGATCTATTTTCAGATGATCTTTATATGCCTTATAATAAATTTCATCGATCACAAATAATTTACATAGCATATATATCATAATTCAATGCATAATTTAAAATCATGAACTTTAATAAATTAATTAACAAACTCTACTTTAATAAATAGCTTTAATTTTTAAATATAACATTTCATTTCAAATTTATTATATAAACTAAAAGGGAAATGCTAACCAGTGCCCTCAAGGCACTTTTTAAGAACTTTAAATAGTAAGTTTTTATAAAAGTATGTGGGATGTTACACTTTCTACTTAAAAACAACCACAATTATTCACCTGGAAAACAGATACATAACACATAATTTCGGATGAACCGATAACAACCTGCTCAGTCTTTAAAATAAAACAACTGGCATTACTACGCAACGGATTCACAAAAATTCAACTTTGATAACAGACCATCTTTGTTCACATAAACAACTTCAAAACAGAAAGTCTTTAACGAAAACAACTTAAAAATTCAGCAACAATAATAAAATCAACAATCAAAGTTGAATTTTTGTGAATCCGTTGCGTAGTAATGACAGTTGTTTTATTTTAAAGACTCAGCAGATTGTTATCGGTTCATCCGAAATTATGTGTTATGCATCTGTTTTCCAGGTGAATAGTTGTGGCACTTTTTAAGAACTTTAAATAGTAAGTTTTTATAAAAATATGTGCAATAATGTATAATAATGTGCATTGAAAATTGAAGTGTTTGAATTTTTTAAGAAAAAATTTCTTAATATGGAATTCTTAAATAGTGCCCTCCTGAGAGCGCTGGTTAGCAAGACCCAAACTAAAATATATAAGCATATTTAACTACAAGTCTCTTGTTATTTATGTAGAAAATAAATCCACTATTTATTACAATAATAGTATTTATTTATTATGATTCCATTAGTGTACAAAAATATATCAAGGTTAAAATGTACATTACTGTATATGAACCATATCAATTATATAATCTGTAAAATTAAAATTGAACAATAGTGTTTACATATATCATATGCACTTAAATGTATCTTTTTATAACCATTATAAACTTTTGAATGTTTTCCTAACTCAAACAAGAGTGGACAGGACTTAACTCCCTTTATTGTCTTTCAATCACGTACCATATAATAACAATAACAATTAAATTTGCATAAAAACGGGTTCTATAAAAACCAGCAATCGATAACCATAAAAAGTTATGCTCGTTTAATACAAATATTTGGAGTTTCATTTGAGGATATGAAAATTAATGTCGTATTACATATTTATAATTTAATTTAATTTTTTAAAGATCTTTTTCTCTCTCTCTTTTTTTTTTTTTTTTTTTTTTTTTTAATTTTACACCTTGTGTGTGAAACCAAATAATTCAAACAAGCTGTCATTAAGTAGACACAACATTTAAATATCAGAGTCAAAAAAAGTATACATAGATGAGGCAGACCGATCTTCAATCCTCTATCGATACACGAGCCAGATCCGCCAAAACAATAATTCCAGCAGCCAAACAAGAAAATAGATAATGTACAATTTGCTGTGTCTTCATTATAGTCTGTTCAACAATCTGAAAGATATAAAAGCTCCATACTAGTTTGTAATTTCTTCCAAAGTTAACCAACAAATAAACACAATAGATATAAAAGATCTTTTTCTCTTTTTTTATATATTACAGCATGTGCGTGAAACCAAATCATTCAAACAAACCGGTCTAAGGGAAATTTTGGGCCACATCATACTTCATCTATAGATATACTTCTCAGCATTGTCATTAATTTTAATATCACATTCAAAAAAAGTATACATAGATGAGACAAAGCCGCCAAATCAATAATTCCAGCAGCCAAACAAGAATATAGATAATATATTAAATTTGCTTTGTCTTCACTATACTCTGTTGTTCAACATCTGAAACATATAAAAGCTCCATACTAGTTGCTAATTTCTTCATATCCATTTCAACCAAAGTTAACCAACAAATAAACACAATAGAAATGGATTTCAACACAAACGGTTCTGAAGAAAGTGAACTGTATCATGCTCAGATCCATTTGTACAAACATGTATACAACTTTGTGAGTTCCATGGCACTCAAGTCTGCTATGGAACTAGGCATGGCAGATGCAATTCATAACCATGGAAAACCAATGACTCTTAATGAATTAGTTTCATCTTTGAAACTTCACCATTCTAAAGTTAATATCCTCCATCGGCTCTTGCGCCTGTTAACACACAATGGGTTCTTTGCAAAAACAACGGTGAAATGCAAAGATGGGGTAGAAGAAGAAACAGCATATGCTTTGACACCTCCTTCAAAGCTTCTCGTAACAAGCAAATCAACATCTTTAGCACCACTCGTTCGAGGATCACTTCATTCCACTTCTCTAGATGTATGGAATTCCTCCAAGGAATGGTTCAATGAGGAGAAGGATGTCTCACTTTTTGAGAGTGCAACTGGGGAGAACTTCTGGGAGATGTTGAACAAAGATTCTAAATCTGATATACTGATCATGTTTCAAGATGCCATGGCAGCTGATTCTAGAATGTTTAAGCTTTCCCTCAAAAACTGCACCCATGTGTTTGAAGGTTTGGAGTCTTTGGTTGATGTGGCAGGTGGAACCGGAGTTGTGTCAAAACTCATTCATGAAGCATTTCCTCACATCAAATGCACTGTTTTCGATCAACCAGAAGTTGTTGGTAACTTGACTGGAAATGAAAATATCAACTTTGTTGGTGGAGATATGTTCAAATCTATCCCTCCTGCTGATGCTGTTTTACTCAAGGTATCTTTATTTTTATCAATTCAATTGTTACTAATTCATTCCATTATATTTTCTATAAATAGAAAGTTAATCTATCAAATGTTTTTTTTTTACAGTGGGTTTTGCATGATTGGGATGATGAGCTGTCTTTAAAGATATTGAAGAATAGCAAAGAAGCTATTTCTCACAAAGGGAAAGATGGAAAAGTGATTATTGTCGACATAGCAATTGATGACACAAGTGACGATCATGGATTAACTGAACTGAAATTACACTTTGACATGGTAATGTTGACTCTGCACAATGGGAAAGAAAGAGAGAAAAAGGAATGGGAACAACTCATTTACGATGCAGGCTTTAGTAGCTATAAGATTTTTCCCATATGCGGCTTCAAGTCTCTCATTGAAGTTTATCCTTAACTTAAATTTGAAGTTGGTGCATTATTCTAATTATCTACAAATTCAACAAGTTAAATTTGTAATGTTTATTGTTTCCTTTGTTTAATTTGAAGTTGGGTGCATTATTCTAATTGTCTACAAATTCAATAAGTTAAATTTGTAATGTTTATTGTTTCTTTTGTTTAATTTGAAGTTGGGTGCATTATTCTAATTGTCTACAAATTCAATAAACTTAAATTTGTAATGTTTATTGTTTCCTTTGTTTAATTTGAAGTTGGGTGCATTATTCTAATTGTCTACAAATTCAATAAACTTAAATTTGTAATGCTTATTGTTTCCTTTGTTTAATTTGAAGTTGGGTGCATTATTCTAATTGTCTACAAATTCAATAAACTTAAATTTGTAATGCTTATTGTTTGCTTTATTTTTCATGTAATGTTAATGATTTCCAATTAGACATTAGTGTAGCTTATGAATTATAAGCTAGTGTTATAGTAAATTTTGTCAAAATTGTTGTCGAAGTCGAATAGTAAGTGTAGCTGTCGAAATATGTTAGGTCGTTAGTATGTCAAATTTGCCCAGTCTATTGGACCAATTGTTTAGTATGTTAGTTGGAAGGTAGAGTTTATTTTTTCTTATAAATAGCATACTAGTCATCATTTCTCCATCATTCCCTGATAATCTTAATTAAGGGAGAAAATAGTGTGCTTGAAATTCAATTGTATACATAGTTCCCTAATCACTACGCTAAAATTGATATTTGGTATCGCCTAATTTAATAGCGTTTTTAAAGAAAGTGATATTAAAAAGAAAACAAACACATCTATAATAGCACTTTATGGTCAGACACTATCACAGGATACAGATAATGTGACTTTGATAGCACTTTGTAAAAAAACGCTATTATTAAACTTCATTAAGATAGCACTTTCTTTAAAACGCTATCAATACTCTTCATTAAGATAGCACTTTTAAAAAAAATGCTATTATTTTACTATTCTTTATTAGCATTTATAAAAAAGTGCTATTATATTATAAAATATATAATAAAAAAATGAAATGAAGAGCAATTAAGGGAGATAAGCAAAACATTAAACGGAAAATTCCTTCTTTCAATCAGACGTAAACCTTCTCTCTTTTCTATTTGGTTCTCACGATTTCTCTCTCACCCTTTGGAACTCACGAATTCTCACTCTCTTGAGTCCATTCATTTTCTTTTTGCTACTGCAACCCACAAAACCCAGCCCCTTCAGGTTTTAAAAGGTCAAATTCTATCACAAGCAAGAACAACTAGGAATATTTCATCCCCAAACTCAGAAATTATAAACCCTAACATAAACATGCCTCGATTTACACTTCTGAACGAAACGATAGAGTACCGAAACGGGAGAATGAAGAACTCGGCCTGGATTGTGCTTCGAAAGGTATAGTTCCCTCTTGCTATTTCCGCTTTTTCTGCTCCTTTTGTGTTGTATCTCTCTGTCGTTGTGCTTGCGCGGAATTGAGTGAGTGTTTTAACTCAGAGTTTTGATTTGAAATTCTGAGAAGCTATTGAACGAGTTTCCTTTGTGGGTTTTTGTTCTACAGAGTAGGAATTTGCTGTTTCATTGTAATAGATCAACAGAACACATTTGGTGTTCTTCAAGTGATACAAACAGATAGGTCTATTGGATCACACTTCAAAGTTCCACCAGGGTGGATGAACCTGGTATCAACGAAGGCACGTCGCGACTCGGCTTTGAAACATGGCTCGTTTGATTCATCCATGAGCTTCGGTTTACTCATTCTGCAGTTTGCACTGTCGGGTTTAAATGAAGCCTTTGATGCTGTTGCTATTATGGAATTCTTCACCTTGCGAATGTCGGAGTCAATGAGAACCGTTGCTGGCGTCATCTTTTTTCTGAGTCTGTCAATTGCAAACTACATTAGAAGTTGTTTCTGATCATATATTGGTTCAGCAGAGGGTCTGCTGGTTTTGGAAAATGTTTGTTGGGGTTTTTTGCTAGGTGAGTGGTTTGATTTCTTGAAAGGTTTTTTTGCAAAAACAGATGAGTGATGAAGCTGAAGAAAATATTTATTCCATGAGACAAAGGTTGAGAGACTTCGCGAGTATGTCATAATGTATCCGAATCAAAAAGCTTAAACTACCCCTGGTGGAATGGAATTATCATGTGCCATGCTCAGAACACTGCCACTGTATGGTTCTAGAGTCTCAGTTTATGTAGTTACTGATAGTTAAGTGAAGTATTAGCACAACTGTTAGGTAGTTAGATTTTGTTAACTGAAGAAGTTCTTACCTAGTACTCTTCTATTACTCTCCAGAATATTTTTCTATTATAACTTATAAAAATAATGTACCTCTCTATTATTGCTTTTAGTGAAGTAACTCAAATTTACAGAAACTGTTGTTTTTTTTCTTACATCCTTCAATGTTATTTCTTCTTTTCAACTTGTCGGTTTTAAAAGTTCTCTTCACTTTTTAGTTTGTAATTATTACTAGTATACACTAACGTAAAACATGGTTATGATGAATTTATCTTGTACTCAACTACTGTATTATAGTATGCAACAGTCTGGCACTGAATTATCTTGTAAGCTGGTTATTGATTTTTGCTATTATTAGATGTGGTTTGAGGAAACGAGAGTGAGATTGAAAGCTAGTCTCCTAGTGCAGCTCTTGATAGTAGCCAACTTGATTATCAAAATCAGGAGCAAAAGCAATCACTGTATCTTCAAAGAATTGATTAGGGCGGGCAATATGCTGCAATTGCAACTATGATGGTACATGAATTTGGTTTTCCTTCTGATTCTAATTCAGATAATGAAGGGCATCATGATGTAAATTTCTCAAATTGTGGGGTGAATGGATCTTCTCAGATCAGCTCCTTTGCTGGAAACAGGAGCATGGACTACTTTTCTTTTGTTTGAAAATGGATCTGCTTGTAAGTTATCTGTTTACTTGGACTGTACAGGAAACATGTATAACTTTTCATTTGTAATTGTTTGCTTTTTTGGAAACTAACTGATGAACAAGGATCTACACCACATAACACATGCAAAGGTTCAAAAGTTACTTCTTTCCTTAGTTGAAACTTGGAAGCACACTGTAAACTGATCCACTTCAAAAGTTACTTAACACTGTTCTAGTATGCTAAAGAAAAAGTTGATTTTTGTCGTAATTTTTCTATCGTACGAAACTTCAGTAATCATGAGTTATCTTATGGTTGAATGTGTTACAGAAATTGCTTGATGTTTATTTTCTTTCTTCCAAGATATTGTAGTGCTTTGAGGAAACTTTTGAGTGGTCGAAATTCCAATGTCATAATTTTAGGCACTGGAAGCCATCAAAAAGCTGCCGAAAAATGTGGATACACTTATAGTGATTCCAAACGACCGTCTTCTTGACTTAGCGGATGAGCAGACGCGTATTCAGGATGCTTTCCAGCTTGTCGATGATGTTCTACGACAGGGACTACATGGAATATAAGACATCATAATAATGGGTTGATCAACAATTTATTGATATTTCCTATTTCATCACTGTAATGTGAGAAATTTAGTTTACCACAGTAGATTGATAGATTACTAAATTGCAAAGAGAATTAGGTTATTAAAAAGTTGAATAAATTCTCTACCTCCTTTTTTCATTTGAGTGATGATACAAATTATCCTGTTAAGTACATTTTGATGTTCTTCTATTGCAACAATACAAATTATCTATCTTTTTTACAGATACCTGGTCTTGTAAATGTAGATTTCGCTGATGTAAAAGCTATGATGAAAGACTCTGGAACTGCAATGCTTGGAGTAGGTGTTTCCTCTGGTAAAAACTGTGCAGAAGAAGCTACAGAACATGCTACTTTGGCACCTTTTAATTGGATCATCTATTCAATCAATTACTGGAATAATGTATAATATTATCATAGGAAAAGACATAACTCTACAGGAAGTGAATAGAGTGTCTCGGGTACTTCATTTTATCAACACTTGTTGAAAGAGAATCATATCATTACTTTTGCACAAATGATCTGATTGGATTAGTTTATTTGAGCTTATCAATTGATATAAACATTCGCGAAACTGTTTAGGAGAGTTTATAGAAACAACTTTTGACATGTCCATAAGCGCTATTTTTCAGTTCATTTCCATAAACTTTTTTAGAATAGCTTTTGGTTAAGTACATATGTTGTTGTAGTTCTATTTGTTTAAGTACCTTTAAAATTTCTTATATGGACACAAAGATATTGATCCGTTTTTATACATATTGTTTTCCTTTTTTGGTTTGGTTGTAGAGAATGTTTGATTACTCTAGCCTTCATTCATCGATTCACCGTCGATTCACCACCGGAAAGAGGAAATACGGTCGATTTAGATTCACCTCTGATTTACCACTCGAATAGAAAGAGGAAACACAGGAAAGAAAGAACGAAGAAAACTCATTCTCCGTCGAACTCAACCCTTCATCAGCTCACTGCCGTCATCCTTCTCTTCATTGGTATGTGGTAATCTTTCTTTTCTCAGATTATTGATTTGTGTTGTAAATTGTAAAATTAGGGATTTGAATTTGAAGATAATTTAGTTTCTATCATTGTTGACTAATTATAAGTGAATCCCTAATTTTTCTGAGCTTTGCAATATTTAAACCTAAGGTATTATCGAATACACTCTCGTCTTTAACAATTATCCCTGGTCAAACTTCAATGAATTGGTTGACCTTCAAAACACCCTGTTGAGAAGAAATTGTCAGATGCGTTTAAAAACTAATGTATCAATATGTTTGATATAGTTATGATATGATACTTGTTTCTGTTGCAAACCGAAATCTCAGCAAAAACACTCCCAGGAAATAAATGAAAAAGTGGAGAGGGGTGAATACCCATCTCTTCTGCCGCAGTGCACGACTCATTCAGATAACAGAAGCTTCTATGACCTTAACCCAGGAAAAATAATACTGTCACGATGATCTGGCATCACATATCTATTTTGGATAATGCTACTGAGTCATGACCGGCATGTGATTGATCTAAATTACAGAATTACCACCTCCTTGTTTTCTGTCTTTGATTTGAAAAGAAATTTTCAATCCTTGTAGAACTTGAGAAATATCTTGTCAAAAATGTATATCATATATTTGAAGAGGAAATGTATATCACAAAGTATGCTCCTAAGAGCTTCTCAAGCTCCTCAACACTGCCAACACCGCTATTGACAGTACCAGCCTGTATTTTAGGTATTTCGCCACTAACAACGCTTGAGAAAGATAGAGAGAGTGACTAGGGTAGAAATTTGCAATTGTAAGAACAAGAGTTGTCTCGGCAAGTCATCTCTATGTTTTGATGATAACAATGAGTATTTGTGAAAGAACTATTTTATGCTCTAATGTTTGTTTTTGTGCAGATCACAAACATTAAAGATGTTAGATCAAATAAACAACATCAAGATGAGCGTAAAAGACTACATACGAGTTACTATGTGTAACACAAGTCATAAAAGTGCTGAAGAAGCAAGTTTGCTTCTGTGGATTCTGTTCTGAAAGTGTCTCGGTTCTGAAGATATGCGAAGCTCCTGAAGAAACAATCTTCTGAAGAACTAAGTGTAGCACCCCAAAATTTGCCCTACCTTTTTCTGGCTTTCGCTCCGCGTTCTCATTTGCATTTTCATTAGGCCATACTCATTCATTCATTTGCATTGGGTTCCTAAGACGTGTGATCAAGGCATCTTCCTCTAGTTTAAGCTTTCCGTATTCAGAAGATTATCAGTGTACATCAAGAGCCTGGGGTTTTCTTATTTTAAAGGATTCATCAGAGGCGTTGCGTCAGGTTTTATTGGGTGTGAATCAGGGTTTGGTTCTTTCTCTGTTCAGGACATTTCCTCATCAGTGTGCGTTCAAGGTGAATCAAGGTTCCTCATTGCGGGTTGAATTTGTGGATAGTCGTCAAACTGAGAATCATTGGTTAGAATTACATGTGTTCAATTCGACTGAATTTAGTGATTGAAGATGGGGAGCCATTAAGGACACGAGTTTGTTTTGGATCTGAAGCTTGATGTGGGTGGAATGTGTTAAGATTGATAATGTGACTTGCTTGGAAATTGAGATGCCATCCGCTTCATAAACCATTAAACCAATTTCTAAACTTTTTTATCTTGTCCACATCTTCATTTTTTTCTTGTACATATCCATTTATAAAAATCATTTCCAACCATTTTTAGAGTCAATAACCAAGTGATCATCCTTTTTTAAGACCTAAACCACTTTCTAACCCATATCCATTTTTAGACCACTTTTATTCATTCTTTTTCATTTCATAAATATCCATTTTATTTTTTTTTACTATTTTAGTCCATTCTTTCTAAACCATTTCCATTTTATCCATATTTCATATCCTTTATTCATATTTTAAATCCCATTTCAAGCCATGGGTTATCCAATTCAAACCAATTTTATTTCCATATTCAAACCATTTGTATTTTCATTCCATTTCTCATTTCCATGCCCAAGTAGCCTTATTCAAATAGTCTTACTTCTTTTTAAAAAAGAAAAGCTCAAGGGAAAGTATGAGGAGGCTATGACGTTGAAAGATTTTACGGGTGGGATGATGATGAAGCCGATACTGTTGGCTGCTGCACATTAAAAGTTGGGAACGTGATAAGAGAAGCCCCCAACAAACAAATTGAAGTTAACTTCCTTGATAAAGATTCAATCAAATAGAAAAATAACAGTTACAAATTTACAACCAGAAAACTCACCAAAAAACCACTTCCAAACAAGTTCTTAACAGCAGGAAATTAAAAGAGAGGAATATGCAGTGACAGAAAAAGAAATAACAGTGATATATAAAATTCACAACTGCATTCAAACAATAACCGGGTTTCAACACCAGAAAAGCAATAACGGATAACTGATAATAATTACAGCCATAACAGTTCCTAACAGAATCCATTTTTTCCCTTGAACATACCAACATAACCAACACTTCATAACTTTCCCTAACATTAATCTTAACCTCTAACCACCCTAACTGAAATCATAACAGAAAACCAAAACTCCTACCAATTTTCTCTAACCAACTCTAACAAACTTTAACCGAATTTCATTGTGATGACAATCCTACCCTCCCAAATCCACCATATAAAGAGTGAGCTGCAGTAGGATTTGAGGGAAGAGCTTCATTTTTCCATATTCATCTTCAAAACTCTCTTTCTCTCAGAGTCTTCTTCCACATTTCATTTCCATATTCAAAGCAGAGCACCGTTTTCACCAATGCTTCAACAACTCTTCTTGATATCTGAAGTGGAGATCCACGCAAGAATTTGATACATTCGAAGAACAAGAGCAACCTGCAGAATTCACGGTTCGCGATTCAAATAGTTGCTGAAGAATTCATCAACCAGTAAGTAGCGGCAATCAGAAGAAGAAGCAGATTGAAGAATCGAAGAGGAATAGCGGAATCGAGCAAAATTATGCGTACCTGAAGATTGTCTCTGGTTCTCTCTTCATTTTTGTCAATTTCGAAGAGTCGCCGGAACTGCTCCGGTAGGTAAGTCGATCTTGATCTGAACTTTGATTCTGTGATGATATTGTTATTCAATTCGTATTTGTGTTGAGTCGCGCCGTGAGAGAGAGATTGAAGTCGAATGCATCGTGTCGTGAGAGAGTGAGAGTATTTCGTTGAGAGAGGCGAGGTTGTTCGTAGTGTTTGTTTGAGCGGCGAGAGAGAACGGAGAGAGTAGTGTGAATCCCGCGCGTTCCTTTTTCGAGTGTGGTGAGGATTTCGTACTGGCTTTGAAGGTTTGATCTGTTTGTTTATCAATTCCTTTGAACTCGAAAGTGGTAAGTGTGATGGATGTGGTGGTCGGCGGTTCTGCGACGGAAAGGAAAGAGACGGAGAAGCTCAGCCGAGTGAAGAAAGAAGACAGCGGAGGAAGGTGAGGACGGACCGAACGGAGAGAATGAGAGATGATGATGAAGTCGGCAAGGAGAAGCTCAGCCGAGCGAGGAAGAAGATGGCGGCGATTTTGTTAAAGGTTGAAGAAGAAGCATGGAAGGTGGGATTCGAAAAGAAGTTGAAAGGGATGGCGGCAGAGTTTGGAAGGACATGTTGACGGCAAGGAATGTTGAGAGAAAAAAGACGATATAAGCACATTAGGGTTTTGCCAAATTGGATTTTTATGTTGCTTTCAAACGGACCGGGCTTCAATTTACACATTCTCCATGGAATCATTATCTGCACTCCCAAAAATCATTTCTCACACCCCCATGGGCGTGGATCAAAGGCCATTGGGCCAGACTGCTGCTACTTTCCACCTCCCAAATTCAGCTGCGCACCCCCTGTAAGCCCAAAACCCCATATAACTAATATTCACACTCATAAATTCTATCCACCCCACCACAATTACTCGTACAACCCCCCTGTAGTTTTTTTCTTTTAATATTCTTTTTAGATTATTATTGTTTTGTGTAGAGTTTTATGTTGAATTTTTGGATAATGGTTTTTTTAGAGTTTTAACTGTGAAAAGAATTTGATTAACTTTTAATCCTTTTCTAGGTAGAATCTAGATTTTAGATTAGATTTTAATTTTAGGATTATAATTAGTCTATAACTTTTGAATTACAGTAATTTGAAATTGAGATTAGAATGAAATCCTAAATCTTGGTTAGTTTATCTTCTAACTAGAAATAGGTTTTTAGAAGTAGCTCATAATTTTAGAATTAGTTTAGAGATTAATCTTGACTTTAATTGGCATTTTAACTTGGATTAATATTGATTTGTGACTTTGTTTAGTTGATATTAGTTTATAATCCTAGAATTAACTTTAGGTTTAATTTTAGATTTAGAACTAATTTTAGAGTAACTCATCTTGTTAGATTTTAATCTTGATTTTTACTTAGCATTTTGATTCTAGCTTGGTTATTTTTGACCATGATTTTTGATCGCCTATTCTTGTTTAGTTGTTGATTAATTTCTGCTTAATTCTTGATTAATTGTTTCTTTGCTCACTTAATTTTCTTCATCCCTCTTTAAGATCAACTTAACTTCCATCTTGGAAGTAAGTTGCTTCTTATGTTCTTCTCCTCTCTTTAGGATAGAGTTCTCATACTACACTAAACCTTAGGACTTCCAAGCATGCTAACACTAGGGTGTGTCGTAGTCTCCCCATAGATTTTACCTTTCTCCTCCTCTTGAGTCTTTCATCTTCTCATCTCAAAGAAAATTCAAAATATCTAATAAAGGTAGGCATTTATTGCATTTAGGCCTTTAATATAAAGAAAAGATTATAAGGGGTCTTCTCTTATAATCTTAGAATGTGTAGCATATGCCCCATCTTGGGTCAATGTGTTAAACATTTGATCTTGTATGAGGGACTTAAATGCAATACTTGTTGAAGGTACAAATAAAGAAAAACACTTCTTCATTTCATAACCAACAAAAACACTTAATAAACACAAGTATGCTAGTGTGTTTGAACCTTAATAATTGGAACTAAGTGTGAGGGTCTTCTTCACCCTTAGTGTGCTTTCTTACTCATTCCATCTTGGAATGTGAGAATGTACACATTCCAATAATTAAGATTTGGATACACTATCATATGCAAACAAATGAAAAACTCTTAAAAGACAAAAACAAACAATAACGTCTTTCCTCCGGGATTTCTCTCCTCATCTCATTCACTAATTCCTTAAGGATGCGTCATTTCCGTTCTACCGCAAACAGGTAACGCCTAAGTCTCCCTACAGCGAGCTGCAACACCTAAACTGCCAGGACGCTAATGTTGACGTATTCCACTAAAAAACACAAACAATCCATCCCTAGTGAGGGGAACTACGTCGCTCTGATTCTCATATTCCCCATGAGATACGTAGGCAGTGGGGTAGGGCCCATGCGAGCACTTCTTTTATTTTCCCTACATTTGTTTCTCGTTCCTTTTCCATTCTTTCTTCTTTCTTTCTTTCAGTTCCTTTTCCAGTATCATTTTCTATCACCCTTTGATCGAGACAAGCAAGCGTGGATCCCATCGGGTACGATGGACGCGTGGGGGTGTTAATACCTTCCTCGCGCGTAACCGACTCCCTTACCCATTTCTCTTGGTCGTAAGACCATGCTCTATCCTTTCCCTCAGGTTTATGCAGTGTTTCCTTTCCCTCTCTTGGAATAAATACACATTGCTGGCGACTCTGTTTCGGTGCCACTTTCGCGTTTGTACTAGGATGAAAATCTCGGGAGCGACAGCTGACGGCTCTGCTGGGGACAGGTTGACCTATTGCTGGTCTATCCTAAGCGAGTCAATCCTAGCGCTTGTTTGCTTTTCTTTCATTGGGTGTTTACTGTTATTTTGTATTTTCTGTTTACTATATTTTATTACTTGTACCATATTTACAGCATGTTAGCATTTACATTTCATATGTTATACTGTGTTGCACTGTTCTGTCTGTTTTGCTGGATGGGATTTCTGAGAGATAAGCCCAGTACACAGGCTTGAGTGCACACTTAGATTTAGAGTGGAGAGTAGTGGGACCTACGTACCATCTGTGTACGTTGGGTAATCACGAAATTCACAGCTAGACGAGGCTATCTTGGGACCCATCATGGCGTACGCATCTTGCGTATTCCAGGATGTCGATCTAGAGAGCTGTCGACTCTAGTGACCGATCATGAGGACCTTAGTGCAGCCCTAGATGATAGGATAACTCACCCTTAGATTAGACAACAAGCGTGGATCCCATCGAGTACGATGGACGCGTGGGGTGCTAGCACCTTCCCCTCGCGTAACCGAGTCCCGAACCCAGGCTATGGTTGCGATGACCATTCTTTTCCCTCTTCCTCAAGTTTATGCGGTGTTCCCTTTCCCCCCTCTTGGGATAAATCTACACGGCTGGCGACTCTATTTTTTCCGCGCCACTCTCGTGTTGGTACCTGGATGAAAATCCTGGGAGCGACAGCTGGCGACTCTGCTGGGGAATTCTGGTTGACCTATGTTGGTCCATCCCTAAGCGAGTCAGTCCTAGCGCTTGCTTGTCTTTGTTCTCTTTGGGTGTTTTGTGTTTATTTTGTTTTATTTGTTGTATTTTATTTTTACAGCTTTTTCTGCATTGCATTTCATTTTTATTACTGTCATACTGCTGTGTTGTGCTGGCTGTTTTTGTTTTGCAGGTTGGGTGGGTCTGAGAGATAAGCCCAATACCCAGGCTTGAGTATACCCTAGGACTAGAGTGGAAAGTAGTGGGACCTACGTGCCCGCTTGGTACGTTTGTGTGTTCACGAAATTCACAACCAGACGAGGCTATCTTGGGACGCATTCTGACGTGTATGTCTTGCGCATGTTAGGGTGTTGATCTAGAGAGCTATCGACTCTGGTGACCGATCATCGAGGACCTTAGTGGAAACATCCCTCTTTAGTGGTGACAGTGGCAGACCACATCCTGTGGCAAACCCATTCGCACCCGAGGGCCCGCTTTGGAACTCGCATAGGATGGCCCCTATCTTTTGAAGAGAATCAGTGGGGCACTCCTCGATTGACGATAATACTGTACCCCGAGGGATGAATGTACTATTGTTTCTTGACCTTAGTGCCAAAGCTGAGGACCTTCCGCTTTGGAGAATCAGTTGAGGCCTCCTCGATTGATGATGATGCCAAACCAGAAATGGTGAACGTGTCATCGTTTCTCGATCTGAGAGCCCAGGATACTGAACATCCTAGTACCCACACGTGAGAGGGGATGGGTGTTTGCAGGTTTGCAGGTAACCGAAACCTTCAACCAACCCTGTTTTTCTGGATTTCTCATCAACGTTTGATTGCTTGGGTTCCTGGTTATCTCAGTGGTTTGGAATTCTGGTTTTCTGGGTTATGGTTCTCGTTCAGTTAACAGCACAACACATCCAGCAGTATTGCCTTGACCCCATGTTTGCATGAGCATATCATTTTCTTACATTCTAACATGTTTGACATTTTTCAGGGCTTGCATCTTACTCTTGATTTCGGTTTTCTGAGGTTACCTTGGCATGGATGTCCAGAGAAAGAAGATTGTTGCCTATTCGTTCCCAGATCCGACTTTGACATTGATTCACAAATTGATTAATATAGCTGGTCCAGGAGTTCGTACAAAGTTCAGTGGAGGGTATGGGAGACTTCTGAAGTTTGTCTACAATATCTCCAAGTTTGAGAAGGATGCCATTCATACACTTCTTCAGTTTTACGATCCATCTTTGCGTTGCTTCACTTTCCCAGACTACATCTTGGCCCCAACATTGGAGGAGTTCTCATTTATTTTGGGAATCCCCATCAGGCATGACATAGTATTCTTTCCTGAAGAACACCCCGGGGTAAAAGAAATGGCTGTTGCTCTTCATATTAGTGAATCTATTCTGAGCAGTAATATTGAGGAAAAACAAGGAGCTAAGGGTTTCTTATTGAAGTTCTTGTTTGATCAAGCTTGCATACGTGTTAAAGAGAAGAATTGGACTGCTTTCCAAGCTATTCTGGCTATGTGCATCTATGGGATTGTCCTGTTTCCCAATGTTCCTGATCTGGTGGATATGCATGCTGTCAGAATCTTTATCTCAAAGAATCCTATACCTACCTTGCTAGGTGATGTGTATCACTCAGTCCACTACAAGAATGAAAATAGGCGAGGAAAAAACGTGAGTTGTTGTCCACCACTCTTATCTACTTGGTTTCTGAGCCATCTCCCCGAAACTGGTGCCTTTATTGATACGAAAGATTCTCTGAAGTGGTCAAAGAGGTTAATGGGCTTGATTGCTGACAACATCGTCTGGTTCAGCCGTGATTTGCTAGGAATAGAGATTATTTTCAAGTGCAGACAATTCCCTAATGTACCCTTGATAGGAAGAAGAGGTGGAATTAATTATAATCCTTCCCTTGTTATCAGGTAGTTTGGTTATCCTTTGAAAGGCCCCCCTGAAGAGCGAGATGTCAGAGAGTCCTTATTCTTCAATGGTACTGAGGACCAAGAGATGATAAGGAAGATTGTGAATGCTTGGAAGCAGGTGACCAAGAAGGGTAAAACTTCATTCGGGAAATGTAATAACCGGGCTTTTCCTTCCTATAAAGAGTGGATTAAGAGGAGAGCAGAAGAGTAGCTTCTTCCCTTCCCGGTGGAACCACCTTTGTATCCTTTGATGATCGAGCCTCCTACCACAGTTGAGATAGAGAAGTTTGACAAGTTATGGGCTGAAAAGGAAAAGCTGCGAGAAGAAAACAGAGAGCTACTAAGGGAGATCAGTCAGATGAAGACTCAGATGGGTTTGGTCATAGAGATTTTGAAAACAGTGTTGAAGAAGGAAGACAGTCCTGTGCATGCTTCCACAACAGAGATCCTTACTCCTCCCATCTCTTTGGAATTTGATTTAAATCGTGGATTACCTCGTGAGTCTCTTCCACAACCGGAAGTTCCAGAACTCTCCCAACAACAGCTAGGTCTTGGCTCCCAAGAGAAGCCCAAGGGCAAAAAGTATACACAGGGGCAGAAGAAGTCTGAAAGAGTTTTTCATCCGCTCCCTATGCCATATTCTCAACTATTGCCGCATCTCCTTCAGTTTTAACTGGTACAGAAAAGGACTTCGGCTCCTTACACCGGCAATCCTCCACCAGGCTATGATGCAAGAGCCCATTGTGATTTCCATTCTGGGGCACCAGGGCATACCATGGAGGAATGTAGGGCCTTTCAGCACCGAGTCCAGGATTTGATTGATGCAGGGGCAATTGAGTTCACATCGGGCGACGTGAATATGCAAGGTGATTTTACCCCAACTGTTGCAAAAGAAGTGAAGACTTCTCCCCTCTTTGCAGGATCCACCTCATGTCATGGACTTTCTCCACAACCTTTTGCTACAGAAGTTTTACGTCAACAACCTTTGTTTGTGCCTCAACCGAGTGCAGAAAGGAAAGTACAGGGCCAGACTGGGCGCCCAAATCAGCACCGACGGCAGAATTATCAGCAACAGGGGCAACCGAGACCAAGAAGGCCCAACAGGATATTTGATCCTATTCCTATCCCTTATAGTCAATTATTTGCTCGTCTGCTCGAGAACTCTCTGATTCAAACGAGGAGTACCACGCCGGTACCGTACCCAATTCCTCCGGATTATGACATGACTACTAGGTGCGAGTTCCACTCGGGAACGTTTGGGCATACGATTGATGAGTGTAAGGCATTCCAGCACAAGGTGCAAGACCTGGTAGACTCAGAGATCATTGTATTCACTGAAGATGGCATGTACATCAATGGAGGCCTCCTTTCTCAAATGAACACTCAGTCTGCAAGTACGTCCAGGCAGAATTAAGCTTCCTCAGCAATTGCAACCTTCAGCTTCTTTACTGCATTTTCATTTGTAGTTTTTTTCATTTCTTGTTAAAGCATCCTATGTATGCAAGACTTGTTTGTTTTTATGATGATATTAATGCAATGAGTATCTTTTCCTTGAAGTAATCCATTCGTGTTCACTCTTAAATGTTTACATGCACTGCAATACCAATTTTCTTGTTTAGAACTCTTGAGGGAGGATGATGAGACGAAAACGCAAATCTCTGGTCGTATGTTCAAGGATAGAACCCTATTGAGGATGTACAGGCATTGTTTCAAACCCCTAAACACTGGAGAGATAAGGAGATAAACCTTCGTTAACCCCTTTGATCCTTGGAGTAGGAGTTTCTTTCGTATGAAAAACCCTCATACTTAACCCAGGGGCAGGGTAGGCGTCAGTTAGTTTGACCGAGCATTCAGATTTCAAGGAGAGTAAGCATCCGAGGAAACATTACCTTCTATCCCACCGTCAAGAGGTCAAGAGGTGTGAAACCACGATGGTTGTCCATCAACAACCAAGGAGTGAGGCAGTCAGAACCCTTTCAAGTAAGTAAGACAACCAGTGTCACACGCTTTGTTCGAAAAAGGGGAATAAAAAAGAAAGCCCGCTAAGTCGAAACTTGAAACAGGCGACTTAAGCAAAAGTTAGGGCATCCCGCTGGACTTAAAAATTGAAAAGCTCAAAAGAGTCAGTCCAGGCAAAAATTAGGGATCAAAAAGCAAAAGAAAGAAGAAGCGAAAAGCATTACAAAAGAAAATCCTCGATAAGAACAAATTCGTGTGATTACAGACACAATAGGGGTGACTGTCATTCAACAACTCCCTTAGGTGCCAAACCAGTAGTGGCATGGGATTCTTAAAGATCATAAACCTTTTGAGAGATGAGCGTTTGTGTCAGATTAACTGAACATAGGACTGGAGGACATCACGAAGAGTGGGTGGGCACCGATAAATTTTGAGCCATAAATCCTTTTTCTGAAACCGTGAACTAGACCACGTTACAACCCTTAAAAGTCCTAATTGAAACAGGGTTTATTCCGAGAGCGTACTTCAACAGGATAACGTTCCTGACTCCTATGAGTTGTGCTAATAAGATTTGTTGGTATTGCCTGTGCGCGTTGTTTTGCCATTCAAAAATCAAGGTCGCATCCCGGCTCATGATTCGTTCACAAGGCCGGACGATGCATTTTCAATAAAACTTCAAGGTTAACATGAGTGTTGCATTAGAATTGTCATTTTCATAACAAACATTTTCTGCTTGCATATGTTTGATATCAAAGAAGCTTACACGATGAACGTCAGTCGAGAAGCTCGATCACGCCAAGTCGAGATGGTGAAAACTCCGAAAGGCAATCGTGTCAAGGGGTATGTGGCCAAGAGACTGTGCGCGGCTTGGGGGTTCCCGATAAATGGTGATAAGATGCAGCTAATCTGGAGCAGTCGCGCTAAAAACTATCCTTAAAGCAGCCAAACAGGGGCAATCAGGTCGATTTGACAAATCTCGGTAAGATCAGTCAGGGGAAGAGTTTCTTCAAGACTTGGGGCAGGCCATCCCTAGAGCGTGAGAAATTATCCACTCCTGAAAATGGTTAATTGAAAACACCTCCTCGAAATACTAAAACAGAGTATTTTCAAGTCATTACAAATCTTTTCGAGGTAATGGATTACAAAGACTGGGGCAGTTATGTCGAGATATGATAAATCTCTCCAAGAGTTTGAAGACCCTGGGGCAGTGCGAACGCCCGGTCTTCTATAAAATCCTCTTGAGACGATTTCTTCCGTTAGACCTGGTGGTCTGGGGCAAGTGGAAAGTTCAAAGGGCCGTTTATGAACATAGAGACATGTCAGGTTGAGTGGTAACAGGATTGTAATTCCCCAGCAGTTTTCTCTCCCCAGCATTGAGATTGCACTTTCCTCAGCAGAGCAGACTTTCCCCAGCAAGAGACCTGGAAAGTATTTTCTTTGGATCAAGACGTTATTTCCCCACAGAATCAGGGTGTTCATCTTCCCCCTTCAGTCATGAAGCGTGCTCTCACCGCCGATGTCATATTCTAATCCCTAGCAAGGAGGAGGTAAAATCATTCTCCCCATCAGCAGGCTAAGATCAGCAGTATCCCCAAGCAGGATGGTATTATGGGTTGGCATCCCTAGTAGGTTCTGAGCCCAATTGGTTATTAGCAGTCTTCAGTAACAGACTTCCGATTTCGTTATGGGCGTTCATTCTCAACTCCCCCAGCAGAGGAAAAATCTCAGGTTTTGGATGTTACCTTCAATGAAAGACAGGTGGGGTCCCCGGTAGTTCTTTCGGGATTTCATCCCCGACAGAAGTGGTTGATCCGAAGAGTCGATCAGTATAACCCTTCTCAGCAGAGTTCCTGGATTCAGAGGACAATTTATTTTTGTCATCCCCAGCTAAATTGATCTTTTCTCTCCGGCATTTATTTTGCTGGAGGGACCCTTTTTTTTTTTTGCATATCATAAGCACTTCCATTGCATCCTCAAACGCGTAGCATTTCCATGTCGTATGGAGCATTACGCCAAAATTCAAACATTTGCATTCGAAGCATAAGCCAGGTTTGATACTTTCCTTGCCAGTTCTCTTTCTCAGCAGAGATGGCATAACTCAGGAGATTTTGGAGGGATGCGTTCCTCATACTTGTGCTCCCCGGCAGAGTCTTTTATTTAGACTTCTCCTTTCCCCAGTGGAGTCATCTTATTTGTGTATCATGGGTCCGTTAGAAGTCTGTCTGGACTTTCTCTTTTGTGAAATCCCGTTCTTGCTTGACATATTTTGTTTGCCAGAGGTGGTTTAAACCAGAAATCTTGTTTCACGTTATCCCCAGTGAGGTCGCCGTTTGTTTTGCTAGATTCTCTTTATCAGCAGAGATAGCAATCTATTGGATATTTTCTTTTGTCAGTTTCCCTTTATCAGCAGGGATGGCATTTATTTTGCTAGTTTCTCTTTATCAGCAGAGATAGCAATCTTTTGAAGATTTTCTCTTGTCAGTTTCCCTTTACCAGCAGGGATGGCATTTATCTTGCTAGTTTCTCTTTATCAGCAGAGATAACAAGCTTTTGAAGATTTTCTTTTGTCAGTTTCCCTTTATCAGCAGGGATGGCATTTATTTTGCTAGTTTCTCTTTATCAGCAGAGATAGCAATCTTTTGAAGATTTTCTTTTGTCAGTTTCCCTTTATCAGCAGGGATGGCATTTATTTTGCTAGTTTCTCTTTATCAGCAGAGATAGCAATCTTTTGAGGATTTTCTTTTGTCAGTTTCCCTTTATCAGCAGGGATGGCATTTATTTTGCTAGTTTCTCTTTATCAGCAGAGATAACAATCTTTTGAGGATTTTCTTTTGTCAGTTTCCCTTTATCAGCAGGGATGGCATTTATGTTGCTAGTTTCTCTTTATCAGCAGAGATATCAATCTTTTGAGGATTTTCTTTTGTCAGTTTCCCTTTATCAGCAGGGATGGCATTTATTTTGCTAGTTTCTCTTTATCAGCTGAGATAGAAATCTTTTGAGGATTTTCTTTTGTCAGTTTCCCTTTATCAGCAGGGATGGCATTTATGTTGCTAGTTTCTCTTTATCAGCAGAGATAGCAATCCTTTGGATATCTTCTTTCGTCAGCTCCCTTTATCAGCAGGGATAGCAATCTCTTGAAGGTTTATTTCGTCAGTCCCCTTTAGCAGCAGGGATGGCATTTTGCTAGTTCTCTTTATCAGCAGGGATAACAATCTTTTTAATATTTCCCTTCATCAGTTCCCTTTATCAGCAAGGAGGGCATTTATTTTGCTAGGTCTCTTTATTAGCAGAGATAGCAGTCTTTTGAAGTTGTTCTTTTGTCAGTTCCCTTTATCAGCAGGGATGTCGTATTTTGAGACTCCTTTGTCAGTTCTCTTTATCAGCCGAGATGACATAACCTGGGAGAGTTTGTTTCATTACAGCATTTATAGCTAATTCTCCGGTGGAGGATTGCAAATTTCTGGGTTCTTTGGTATTCAATCTCCGTGCATCCTGATTGTCTAAAAGCCGTCGCTATCATACCCTCAGGACCAAGTTGATTGAATATGGGCAGCTGTTGCACCCCAAAATTTGCCCTCCTTACTTTAGTACTAACTGGCTTATGTTTCATTGCATTTTTGCATTATCATATGTGCATATCATTGGTTCTTAGCATGGGGTCAAGGTGCCTGAGGAAGTTCTTCAGAGAGTCAAGTAAAGAGTCCTGGTATTGTCCAAGAGAGCTCAAGTGGATCACTCTCTCCTAACCAGTGCATAAATTAGGGTTTTGAGATTCTTGGGTTTATGGCTCCAATGGGCATGCTCCTTGGATTTTTATCATCACCAAATGGCATATCTTATCCTTTTTGGAGAGGATACACATCATATTCAGAGGAATTTGGATTTGGAGATTGTGCTATTTCCTCCTAGACTGAGGGTACCAGAACTAGGGTTTGCTATAAAGTCAGTTTATTTCTGATTTTTTGGGCAAGACTTGATTCCATGGTATTCCTTGGGTCCCTAAGTATCTAGGGATGGGAGGTTGTCCATCAGTTTGGTCCAGGAGGATTTCAATTGGCCAATGGATTGAGAATCAGGTGAATTGGGTAAAAGTCAACAGTGAGAGGGGAAGTCAACTGTGGAGTTTTGAGGTTTTCTCCAAGGTTTTTAAGGTCTCTCGTCCTCATATGGTCATCAAGAGTCAAGTTTCATGCCATTTATCAAAAATCAGGAGTTGGTACAAAAGTTACTAAATTTGGAAAGGACCTATAATTTGAAAGTTTCCTTTTTGGGCAAGTTTCTGCACTGCATTCAACTTGAATTTTCATCATCAATAATGCTTCAAATCAATTTTTCTCCAACATTAAAGATGAATATCTTTTTCTCCTCTTTCCAACAAGTACTAGTGGGTCTCCATATCATTTGTGAAACTCCAGTTATGATCAAAAGAAGGAAAAGTGGTTTTTAGGGTTTCTCATGGTTCCATTTTCACAACTTTGGGCATAATGACCTATAATCAATTCCATTGCTTCATGCCACATTCTAATATCAAGTAACATTCCTTGAGGATTATTTTGGGCCCAAGAATTAAGAAATTCCATGGTTTATTCTTCACTTATTTTCCATTATTCAAAATTACCAAAATGTTGAAAACTCATTAACCAATACATCTCAAAGCCCAAATCCCATACAGGTGTGATTAGCAACTGAAATGTGAGGGATCCATCATGGAATTTTTAAGTGTACACGCATGGAGAGAGGTGTAACTCACATTATGCAATTTTCTAAAAATCACCCAAACTCATTAAACAATGAATTGCCCAAGCCCAAATCATTATCAGTAAAAAACCCTAGTCTATTTAAACCAATTCATGCACTGGTTAGGGTTTACACACGTGAAGTTAGAGGAGTTTTCAAGTGAACCCTAAAAAAGATTTCTCATTCGAAACTCACGGCCAAGAGGAGCTCTCCCCAAAATTCTTCCACAAACTTCATTCTTGTGATCCACAGAGCAGAAACCAACCATATTTTGGAGCTAAGAGCAAGGATACGCAGTGCATAGCTTCAGGTTAGTGGTGTTTTACATGATCATGGAATTCTATTTTTAAGTATGCATGTTGATGTGTGATGTCCACTGGTTACCATGATATAATTTATTTTGATTTTGGACGAGTATTGTGTGCATACGTTGAGTTTAAAGTTTTGGACCCAATGTTTATTTCCTTCGATTCGCTTTGGGTGTTACTTGTTTGTGATTTTTGATGCCATATTCGAATTCCTCGTGATTTTCTGGTTCAAATGGTGTATTCGCATGCGTTTTTTGGACGAGTTTTGAGTTGCAGGTGAAGAAAGGGGCGGCCGGAGCTAGGGCTCCGGCGACCTGGGGAGCTTCCGGCCGGCCAAGGGTTCCAAGGAGGAAGACGTAATCCTCACCCTCCGTTCTTTTGATCGCACGGTTCCTACGCTGCCACATGTTTTTTGTTTTATTTTTTTTCTGATTCTAATTTAATGATCAGGTGTTATTTACCCCATGAGTCTTACCATGTTCTACCAATTGGATTTTTTATTTTATTTACTTTTTATATACGTTGACCAATGGTGGACCGTTTGATGAATCATGTGGCCACAATGATGCCACTGAATTAAAATAAACTCGTGCCTGGCACGTGGGAGTACAAGGTATGCTGCTGGCTTTACTATGGCGCGTACATGTTAAGTATTGTGTATCTTTTGATCAGAAGCGTTCATCTTGCCTACTAATTACTTTGGTTGACTATCTGTGTAGCGTACGATCAATCCAAAGGTAAGGATGAAGTCTGACCATTGACTGAGGACCATGCGTGCTCCATTTTGTTTTGTTTTGTTTTATTTTTTTGATGATGGATCTAAGTCTTGGGCCGCTATTTGCACCCCACCTTCCAGCCCATGTTATTTTTCAACGTGACTAAATTACTTTCCACACCCCCATGCGCATTCATTTTTTTAGTTTATTTAATATTACATTATCTCATTTTCAATTTTTAAAAATAGTTGATTATATTTAAAAATTACCAAAAAATTCATGTATACTTTTTATCATTTTATAAAATTTTCACAAATTTTTATTTTTATTTTATTTTTTATCATCTAAATTAATTATTTAGTTATTCTATTGTTGAATTACCCATATCATGCATACTTAAAATTGTATATTTTATTTCTCTGCATCCATAAAACATTTTCAACCCATTCCTTTTGCATTCATTCACTAACATTCTGATATGCATTAAAATATTTTTCTATCATTTTTAAAACTATTTCATATTGCATTTTGGTCCTTCCCTTTGGCACACTGAACCCTACTTCTCACCTGAG
Source organism: Lathyrus tuberosus (assembly GCA_022829125.1). Classification (NCBI taxonomy): domain Eukaryota; kingdom Viridiplantae; phylum Streptophyta; class Magnoliopsida; order Fabales; family Fabaceae; genus Lathyrus; species Lathyrus tuberosus. The sequence goes on from JALAZF010000251.1 coordinate 8,498,451, forward strand.
CTTTGCCCAATTGTTTAAATGGCTGACATCTTGATTTTTTGCAGGAGTTTTTGGTTTTTGGTTTGTCTCTGGTTGAGAAACTTTTATATTTAATTTGGTGATTTTAGAATTTGTTTTACTATTTTGTTAAATGGCTCTTTGTGTGAGATTCTCATGTATGCGTATCCTTGATCTTGTCTGATTATCTGTTTGAAAAGGCACTTATGCCATTGTCTTGGGGTTTGTTTATTTGATTTCTTAATTCATGTTTGGATTGTTATCACTATTGTATGCCATTGTTTGATTTTCATTTGCCTTGATATTATTTATGTCCGTTTGGTACTAATCTTTTGTGCAGGGATTGAGGTAAGTTCTTTAAGGGTGTGGATAAGTATCCATGGTCACCCTTACTCTTTCCTTCTCTCATCTTTTTCCTTTAGGTTTAGGTTGTCGTCAAACCTCACTAACCGTAGGTCACCCATGCATGATAACATTAGGACTCTTAGTCCCCTTTAGAGTTTCCTTTATGTCTTCTCTCTTCTCATCTCAAACTTCTTGAAAATACTTAATAAGGATAAGTTGTATTGCGCACGAGCCTTAAGCGTGGGGAATGAGAAATGAGGGGTTTCCTCTCATCTTTCTAGAGTGCTTAACGAGCGTCCTGTCTTGGGACGATGCGTTAAGTATTCGCCCCTGTGCCCTAGAATTTGGTACAATGCAACTTATGAACTAACTCAAGTCACTTATGTCCTAAAAAATACAAACAAACCTCAAACCTTTTTGTCCTTTGGGATTGTCAAACTAAAGGCTATTTTCAAAAAGGGCACATTATTTTCCGTCTGAGTCGCAAACAGGCAACGACCCTAACTGCCGGACACGAACTTAACGTCGCTCATAAAAAACACAAAAAGAACTTGGTCCGAACTACGGTGACTCTGAATCCCCATTGCACAAAGGGGGTACGTAGGCCTAGGACGTCGACGTCCTACCAAGTTTGTCTTTGTCTTTCCCTTCCCCATCTTAGTACAGCCCTAGATGATAGGATAACTCACCCTTAGATTAGACAACAAGAGTGGATCCCATCGAGTACGATGGACGCGTGGGGTGCTAGCACCTTCCCCTCGCGTAACCGACTCCCGAACCCAGGCTATGGTTGCGATGACCATTCCTTTCCCTCTTCCTCAGGTTTATGCGGTGTTCCCTTTCCCCCTCTTCGGATAAATCTACACGGCTGGCGACTCTGTTTTTTCCACGCCACTCTCGCGTTGGTACTTGGATGAAAATCCTGGGAGCGACAGTATCCTATGGGCTGAATATGCTTTCGCTTCTCAAACCTCCGAAGCTGACAAGCCTTGTTTTCTAGGAACCACATGTGAGAGGGGCGGGTTGTTTACAGGTTTGCAGGTAACCTTGACCTTCTACATACCCGGTATTCTGGATTTCCTATCAATGTGGACTTATCAGCCTGGTATTCTGGTATTTTGATCATCCGGTATTCTGGTTATTCTGGTTATTCCGGTATTCTCTTCAGAACAGACTCATGAACCTATTCAGTTATCAGCACAGCACAGTGATTATTCAGATTATGTGGAAACTTTGATCCCATGTCTTATTGCATTCATATTATTGCATTGCATTTGCATCTTGCATCATTTTTGCATATCCTTTCTCCAGGCCAGACCAGTGAGCTCATCCATCCTTTATCCGAACTTCAGTTTGAATTCCCGACTTTCGTATTGGACGTGAATCAGCTTCTGGAAGAATCATGAACTCTGGGGAACAGAATCAGTTTGTGACTAAGGCCGATGTCGAATTGATGAAAACTCAGTTGGATCAACTAATGAAAGCTATGGCCACCATGACAAGGGGAGAGGCCAATGTTCAAAGAAATGAGAATGTCATTCCACCTCCGGCGAGCAATGTTGCCCAAACTCAGCCGGTGCGGATCCCTGTCGGGAATCAAGTTGAGCAAGAACCTCCTTTTGTCCGAGATGGATATTCATCTTCTCTTGATGCCGTTGATTATCAGAGTTTTGCATTCTCTGTGCCAGATGTCCGAGGGGTAGTTCCGAGGATGAAGCCTAAGGATCCACGATTTATTGATGACGAAAGATACCGCGTGTTGGATGAGAAAATTAAAGCCCTGGAGAGGCGTGATACTCTTGATTTGAATGCTTCGAGCATGTGTTTAGTGTCTGGCCTGGTAATGCCTCCAAAGTTTAAAATGCCGAAGTTTGAGCAATACAAAGGAGATAGCTGTCCGAAGCTACATTTGGTGATGTTCTGCAGAAGAATGACCTCACATGTCGACAATGACAAGCTCATGATTCACTGTTTCCAAGACAGTCTTAGTGGGGCATCTTTGTATTGGTATATGCAATTGCAGAGTGGTAGCATCCGATCATGGTCAGATCTAGCCAACGCCTTTGTAAAGCAGTACAGTTATAATCTTGACATGGCTCCCAGTCAAATGCATTTGCAAGACTTGTCTCAAGCAGATAACGAACCATTCCGAGAGTATGCTCAGAGATGGAGAGAGTTAGCCGCTCGGGTTCAACCGCCACTTTCAGATAGAGAATTTGTTGATTTGTTCATGGATACCTTGCAAGGGCCGTACTTGGAAAAGATGATTGTCAATGGGGCAATAAAATTTTCTGACCTCGTGATGGTGGGAGAACGTATTGAGAGATTGCTCAATTGTGGAAAGCTCCAAGGCATCTCAAACTTCCAAGCTAATGAAAATGAATCAGTTGTTAGTTCTCAGGAAGAATTCGAGGAAGAAAATAGTTCCGTTCAGGAATCTCTACCACCTCGTTCTCAGTGTTCAGACATATCAACTGTTCAGAGTCAATAATCTTATGGGTCTTCATATCATGGACAATATTCTTCTGCAAATCAGAGACCTTCTCAGAATCAACGGTCATATCACCGCCAGCCGCGTCAGCACGCCCGACAAAGGCCAAGAAAGCCAGAGAGGCAGTTCACTCAGTTGCCAATGTCGTACAGTCAGATGTTGCCAGATTTGATCAAAGGTGGATTGATAGTGCCGAAGGAGTTGAAGCCAGTGCCTTTTCCGTATCCACCAGGTTTTGATGTCAACACCCGTTGTGACTATCATGCTGGGGCACAGGGGCATTCAACGGAAGACTGTAAGGTGCTCAGGAGCAAGGTTCAGACTCTTCTTGACTCCAATATGTTCTCATTCACGCCTCAGGGTATTCAGATAAACATTTCTCCTTCATCCAGTCAGGTGGGTTCATCAGTCCAGGTTATGGAAGAAGTCACTGAGAGCAGTTGTGCAGATGAGTATCAGAATGACTTCGATGAGCAATTCTGAAGATGGCCAGCTCATTAGTAAATCAAGCTTGGAAGGCCCAGTTCCTCAAAGCTGGCGACCATTTAGATCATGTCATTTCTTTGCATTTTGTAGTTTCTTTTCTGCTAAAAAGTGCAAACTCATTTGTAAAACTCGTCTGTTTTCGATTGATAATGATAATGAAATGAATATGCATGTTTTGGTTAAATCCAGTCGTGTTCACTCATACTTTTCTTTATTGGTATCTAACACTTGTTTAAGCAGGATCCGAGGGAGGATGATGATATTCAAAGACGCAGAACTTCCAATTGTATGCTTTTGGGACAAAACTCTGCTGATGATGTACAGGCATTGTTTCAATTCCTCAAACACCGGAGATATAAGGAAGATAATCCCTTGTCAACCCCGTTGAGCCTAGAAGCAGGAGTTTCTTTCTGAAAATGAAAAACCCTCAATCTTAACCTGGGGCAGGGTAGGTGTCGGTTAACTTGATCGAGCGTTCAAATTTCAAAAGGAGTGTCCAATTCGAGGATCAAATCACAGTGGTTATCCCTCACCAACCGAAGAGTGAGACGGACACAACCCTTTACAAGTCAAGACAAACCTGTGTCACACGATTAGTTCAAAAAAAAAAAGAAAAGGGAATCAAAAGAAAAATGAAAAAAAAAGCCCGCTAAGTCAAGACTTGAAAACAAGTGACTTAGGCAAAAGTTAGGGCATCCCGCTGGACTTCGAAATCGGAAAAAAATTCAAAAAAGAATCAGTCCAGGAAAAATCAGGGATATCAAAAAAACAAAAGAATGAAAAAGCGAAAAGCGGAAAGTATTACAAAAGAAAAATCCTCGAGGAAAGAACAAGTCGTGTGACCACAGACACCAAAGAACGAAAGGGGTGAGTGTCACTCTGTAAACCGTGTGGGTTCCTTAACTATCCTCCTACCATTCATTAACCTTTTTGAAAGGTGAGCGCTTGTGTCAAGTTAGCTGAACGTAGGACTGGAGAACATCAAGAAAATTGGGTGGGTTAAAACAAAACTTTGAGCCTTATATCCTTTCTTTCTTAAACCGCGAACCAGGCCACGTTACAACATACGAAAGACCTAATTGAAGCAGGGTTGTTCCGAAAGCATACTTTGGTAAAGATCGCGGCGAAGCTGACTCCTAAAAGGATCTTCTTACCATTCATGTTGGTATCAGTGACATTTTGATAAGTGATTCGTTCACTACACGTCATAACATTTTTCTAGTGAACAGACTTGGATTGCAAAACTGTCATATGCATTGCATTAAAATTATATTTTCAAAATGAATTGTTTTACTTGAGAGTCAGTACTTGGCATCAGGAAAGTTTCTACAATGGAAAGATTGATTAATCTAAGGTGCAAAGTGCCCGAGTACTCCGTTGAGCCGGGGCAAGTTATACCAAACGGGTGATCCATTCCAAGATTTAGTTAATCTGGGGCAACTATATTGAGAATCTGGGGTAATCAAGTCGAGATTCAACAAATCTCTCAAAGGTCAGTTAAAGGTACTCCTTCACAGATCATCCAGTCAGGGGCACAAATCATTTCAAAGCTGGGGCAGACCACTCCAAAAGCACAAAAAGTTATTCTCTCCGGAGGACGGTAAATCACAGTCTGGGGCAATATATGTTGGATCGTCACGAGACATCCTGAAGACGTATTTATTTACAGGTTATGCTGCATCGGGGCACCTCTTTTGGTCATATCACACTTGCGGGTTCATGTTGATAGCTGACACGTGACGTCCCTAATAGAGTTTCTCTCCTCGGCAGAGATGGCTGAAGTTTTATCACTCAGCAGAGCATATGAAGATTGTGAATCATTCTCCCCAACAAGAGTTCATGAGTTCGCTATCCCCTGGCCAGCTTGATGAAGTTTATTGCTCTTCAGCGAGAGTTCATATTACCGTACAGGATAAGAGTGTTGGATTTGTGCTTCCTCAGTATGCTGTAAAGTTTTTTGTCTCCCCAACAGAATAAGGGTAGAAGGTAAATTTCCAACAAAGGAGTAAGTCTAATCTGGTCCCCTAGCAGAGCTGACATCATCAACCATTGTCCCCCAAGCATATTTTTGGGTGGTGGTTAGCTTTCCCCAGCAAGTCAAAGGTCGATTGTCATTGGCACTTTTATTCAGCAGATTCCTGGGATGTTTTCTCCAACATAAGTTTGTTATTCATACTTTCCTGCAGAATGGAGGTTTAATCAGGATCTCGAGGAGTTATGACCTTGAAGACGGTTTAGTTATGTTATTCCCAGCGGAGTTGGCCTAGTCTCTTCAGCATTTATTTTGCTGGAGTGCTCCTGTTGCATATCATAAACATCATGGCATAAGCATCATCATTGCATATCATCGCATAACATTGCATGAAGCCTTGTAAAACCGAACAACAAATCCGTAGCCCAACCTTGCTCACCTTCATCCACAACCCACTTTGCTGGCATCTTTCAAAAACTTGAAGCCATATCCCTATTGGCGTCCCCTTTAAAGAAAAGTCCAATCCCTATTGGCACTTCATGCAAAATCTAATCCCCATTGGTACCCAGAAAGATTTTGCCTTTGAAAAACAATCACCATCAGGTTTCACCTATCCTTGTCAGCAAAGTTCAATTATACTTAGCATATTCATCTTTTCTCGGTAGCCCGAGCATGCGTCAGCATTTTGCATATAGTGATCATTGCATCCTCAAATCGCGTAGCATTTCCATTTGGTATGGAGCATTACGCCATAGAAAGAAAATTCCAACATATGCATGTGAAGCATAAGCCAGATTTAGTCCCTTGCGCGAAAGCCCAAATCAACTTCCAATCAAGACGGTGACATATCCCCAGTAGACATTACAATCAACCCCTCTGCTTACCTTTCTTTTGGGTCGTAGATCATACGTCAATCTTACCCTTGACCAGTCATTGTCCATCAACCCCTTGATGACAACATCTCGGTCAAGTTTCTTTCCGTCAAACCCCTTTGACGATGTGTTCCGAGCTCAGGTTTTGTACCTTCGGATATGTTCAGTTTCTTTTCGTCAAACCCCTTTGACGAAGTGTCCCGAGCTCAGGTTTCGTACCTTCGGATATTCTCATCTCCTTGTCCATCAACCCTCTGATGACGACATTCCAAAAACAAGTTTTCTTTCCGTCAACCCTTTGACGACGTGTTTACCTTTTTAGGTCAACTTCTTTCTGTCATCCCCATGACAATGTGTTACCCTCGGCCAGGTTTTCTTTCTGCCATCCCCATGACAATGTGTCTTCTTCGGTTAGGTTTTCTTTCTGTCATCCCCATGACAATGTGTTACCCTCGGCCAGGTTTTCTTTCTGTCATCCCCATGATAGTGTGTCTTCTTCGTTCGAGTCATCTTTCTGTCATCCCTATGACAACGTGTTTCCCTAGGTCGAGTTGTCTTTCTGTCATCCCTATGACGATGTGTCCTCTCGGTTGGGTGTCGAGTCTTCTTTCTGTCATCCCTATGACAATGTGTTTCCTTCGGTTAAGTCCTCTTCCTGTCAACCCTTTGACGATGTGTTTCTTGGGGTTCATCTTCTTTTTGTCATCCCTATGACAATGTGCTCCCTAAGTCGAGTCTTCTTTCTGTCATCCCTATGACAGTGGGTTATCTTCAGTCGAGTCTTCTTCCTGTCATCCCTATGACAATGTGCTCCCTAAGTCGAGTCTTATTCCTGTCATCTTCATGACAATGTGCTTCGTTTGGTCGAGTCGTCTTCCTGTAATCCCTATGACAATGTGCTTCGTTTGGTCGAGTCGTCTTCCTGTCATCTTCATGACAATGTGCTTCGTTTGGTCGAGTCGTCTTCCTGTCATCCCTATGACAATGTGCTTCGTTTGGTCGAGTCGACTTCCTGTCATCCCTATGACAACGTGTTCCTTCAGTTGAGTCTTCTTGTCGTCATCCCTATGACGATGTGTTCTTTCAGTCGGGTTTCATTCTTCTTTCTGTCAAACCCCTTTGACGATGTGGTGCTCTGGGTATGTTGTCGTTTTGTCAGGTTCCTTTGCAAAGTGTGACTGGGCTCTAGTTTCATTTTCTCTCCTTGCGGCTAGCAAATTTTGCGGTTCTTTTTGTATTCAATCACCTTGTACCTTGAATGTCTGAAAGCAGTTGCTATCATCCTTTCAGGTCCAAGTTGATTGAATAGGGGCAGCTGTAGCACCCCAAAATTTGCCCTACCTTTTTCTGGCTTTCGCTCCGCGTTCTCATTTGCATTTTCATTAGGCCATACTCATTCATTCATTTGCATTGGGTTCCTAAGACGTGTGATCAAGGCATCTTCCTCTAGTTTAAGCTTTCCGTATTCAGAAGATTATTAGTGTACATCAAGAGCCCGGGGTTTTCTTATTTTAAAGGATTCATCAGAGGCGTTGCGTCAGGTTTTATTGGGTGTGAATCAGGGTTTGGTTCTTTCTCTGTTCAGGACATTTCCTCATCAGTGTGCATTCAAGGTGAATCAAGGTTCCTCATTCCGGGTTGAATTTGTGGATAGTCGTCAAACTGAGAATCATTGGTTAGAATTACATGTGTTCAATTCGACTGAATTTATTGATTGAAGATGGGGAGCCATTAAGGACACGAGTTTGTTTTGGATCTGAAGCTTGATGTGGGTGGAATGTGTTAAGATTGATAATGTGACTTGCTTGGAAATTGAGATGCCATCCGCTTCATAAACCATTAAACCAATTTCTAAACTTTTTTATCTTGTCCACATCTTCATTTTTTTCTTGTACATATCCATTTATAAAACTCATTTCCAACCATTTTTAGAGTCAATAACCAAGTGATCATCCTTTTTTAAGACCTAAACCACTTTCTAACCCATATCCATTTTTAGACCACTTTTATTCATTCTTTTTCATTTCATAAATATCCATTTTATTTTATTTTTTACTATTTTAGTCCATTCTTTCTAAACCATTTCCATTTTATCCATATTTCATATCCTTTATTCATATTTTAAAACCCATTTCAAGCCATGGGTTATCCAATTCAAACCAATTTTATTTCCATATTCAAACCATTTGTATTTTCATTCCATTTCTTATTTCCATGCCCAAGTAGCCTTATTCAAATAGTTCCTAAAGCAATAACGGATAACTGATAACAATTACAGCCATAACAGTTCCTAACAGAATCCATTTCTTTTCCCTTGAACATACCAACATAACCAACACTTCATAACTTTCCCTAACATTAATCTTAACCTCTAACCACCCTAACTGAAATCATAACAGAAAACCAAAACTCCTACCAATTTTCTCTAACCAACTCTAACAAACTTTAACCGAATTTCATTGTGATGACAATCCTACCCTCCCAAATCCACCATATAAAGAGTGAGCTACAGTAGGATATAAGGGAAGAGCTTCATTTTTCCGTATTCATCTTCAAAAATCTCTTTCTCTCAGAGTCTTCTTCCACATTTCATTTCCATATTCAAAGCAGAGCACCGTTTTCACCAATGCTTCAACAACTCTTCTTGATATCTGCAGTGGAGATCCACACAAGAATTTGATACATTCGAAGAACAAGAGCAACCTGCAGAATTCACGGTTCGCGATTCAAATAGTTGCAGAAGAATTCATCAACCAGTAAGTAGCGGCAATCAGAAGAAGAAGCAGATTGAAGAATCGAAGAGGAATAGTGGAATCGAGCAAAATTATGCGTACCTGAAGATTGTCTCTGGTTCTCTCTTCACTTTTGTCAATTTCGAAGAGTCGCCGGAACTGCTCCGGTAGGTAAGTCGATCTTGATCTGAACTTTGATTCTGTGATGATATTGTTATTCAATTCGTATTTGTGTTGAGTCGCGCCGTGAGAGAGAGATTGAAGTCGAATGCATCGCGCCGTGAGAGAGTGAGAGTATTTCGTTGAGAGAGGCGAGGTTGTTCGTAGTGTTTGTTTGAGCGGCGAGAGAGAACGGAGAGAGTAGTGTGAATCTCGCGCGTTCCTTTTTCGAGTGTGGTGAGGATTTCGTACCGGCTTTGAAGGTTTGATCTGTTTATTTATCAATTCCTTTGAACTCGAAAGTGGTAAGTGTGATGGATGTGGTGGTCGGCGGTTCTGCGACGGAAAGGAAAGAGACGGAGAAGCTCAGCCGAGTGAAGAAAGAAGATGGCGGAGGAAGGTGAGGACGGACCGAACGGAGAGAACGAGAGATGATGATGAAGTCGGCAAGGAGAAGCTCAGCCGAGCAAGGAAGAAGATGGCGGAGATTTTGTTAAAGGTTGAAGAAGAAGCATGGAAGGTGGGATTCGAAAAGGAGTTGAAAGGGATGGTGGCAGAGTTTGGAAGGACATGTTGACGGCAAGGAATGTTGAGAGAAAAAAGACGATATAAGCACATTAGGGTTTTGCCAAATTGGATTTTTATGTTGCTTTCAAACGGACCGGGCTTCAATTTACATATTCTCCATGGAATCATTAACTGCACTCCCAAAAATCATTTCTCACACCCCCATGGGCGTGGATCAAAGGCCATTGGGCCAGACTGCTGCTACTTTCCACCTCCCAAATTCAGCTGCGCACCCCATGTAAGCCCAAAACCCCATATAACTAATATTCACACTCATAAATTCTATCTACACCACCACAATTACTCGTACAACCCCCCTGTAGCTTTTTTCTTTTAATATTCTTTTTAGATTATTATTGTTTTGTGTAGAGTTTTATGTTGAATTTTTGGATAATGGTTTTTCTAGAGTTTTAACTGTGAAAAGAATTTGATTAACTTTTAATCCTTTTCTAGGTAGAATCTAGATTTTAGATTAGATTTTAATTTTAGGATTATAATTAGTCTATAACTTTTGAATTAGATTAATTTGAAATTGAGATTAGAATGAAATCCTAAATCTTGGTTAGTTTATCTTCTAACTAGAAATAGGTTTTTAGAAGTAGCTCATAATTTTAGAATTAGTTTAGAGATTAATCTTGACTTTAATTGGCATTTTAACTTGGATTAATATTGATTTGTGACTTTGTTTAGTTGATATTAGTTTATAATCCTAGAACTAACTTTAGGTTTAACTTTAGGTTTAACTTTAGGCTGAAGGCTTTGAAGACCAAGTGCAGAAAGACTCTGAAGACTTAAGAGATCTGAAGATTGAGGTTCTAAAGATCAAGGGCTGAAGACTCTGAAGACAACGTTCTGAGTGAACATGGTTCTGAAGACTCTGAAGGCTTGAAGACAAAGGGTTTCAAAGACAAGTGTTGAAGTGCTGAAGATAAGGTTCTGAATGAACAAGTTCTGAAGACTGAAGACTTGAGATTCTGAAGACCCAACTATCACATCTCTACTCATGCTTCAATCAAATACTATCAGAAGCCTCTGAAGATTAGAAGACAATGTTACAGTTAGCAAGGAAAGTACACTGTACGAAGATGCTTTATCCCACTACCCCTCCACTACCATAAATTGTGCAAAAAGGACAAAGGTGGTTGTACTATTTTTATTCTTGTGTATTGACTCTCTTCAACAGCCAGCTGTCCTCCAACGACTCTATTTTCTTTGGCTATAAAATTAAGAGAAGGCATTCGTATGTGTTGTTGGTTCAAGCACAATCAACCCATCAACTGTTGTTGGTGTCATCATCAGAACTCAACTGCAAATCATATACAACACATAGAATCATGTAGAAAGCAGGGAGTTGTTGCTCATATCTTGCTCAAACACTGTTGTGTAATTCTGTACTTAAATTAGGAAAATTTTGCTTGTTAAGAAGCACTCAAGTAACCTCCAGAAAACCAATTCTATTTTTAGAATTAGTTGTTCCTCAAGTGATCAAGTGAAAATCAGTAGACTTGAGATGAATGATAGTCATATCTCAAAGAGGAACGAGTGAAGGTCAGACCCTTGTGAGATCACTGATGTATATCATTGAAATCCTGATAGGAGATCTTGCGAGATCGGATTCTGCTGGGTTAATGAACGTTATATCCAGTTTGATCACTGAACGGTTCATTAGAGGTTAGTCACCGGCGGTTGCCTGTGCAAAGTGTAATCAATTCTGATTATAGTGGATTAAGTCCTTGAGTTCAAGGCGAAATCACCTTGGAAGGGTGGACTGGATTAGCTTAAGGATTGCTCAAGTGAACCAGGATATATCATGTGTTTTTTACTCTTGCTTATGCTTTACTTTATTGTTTGTATTTATGTATCGTTTACCAGAACCTCGCATAACAAGTCAAAACCACACAACTCTGATATGCTTCCGCATCGCAAGTCCAAAGTTTCTCAACGAAACTCTGATGTCTTAACGCAACAATTATTAAAGGCGAAAATTTAACAAAGAGTGTAAAACCCAATTCAAACCCCCATTTCTTGTATTTTTCTCACTCCTTCAATTGGTATCAGAGCTTGGTTCTGTTATTGATGGATATCAAACACTTAATAGTGTCAGAAAAAGATCCAGATACGGTGTGAAGAAATACTCCGGGTAAGATTTCAATCCACTCACAATTTTTGTCTCATATCAGAAGATGATTGAATACTGAATTGTAATCAAACGGATTACCTTGAGCAAGTTACTGATTTTTGAAGTCTTGAAGTTGTCAACAACTAAATCTTCTCCAGTGAAGCTTGGAAGAAGATTGAAGAATCAGCTGACAAGATAGATTCATCAGATAAGGAGTAATATCTGTTGAATGCCTATCTTAGAAATACAATTGGATGAACTATGTATTTGCTCAAGATCGAATCATCAGAAAACAAGAAATCTTGTTTGCTGAAGATTAATTCCTTGTGAGTATGAGATGTTTTCAAGGAACGGATTAGTCCACTCTTGACTTTCTCAAGAAAAACTCATTAGGAATTTTCTGAAGTAAAGAAGAAAGATTGTTAAGATATGGTTCTGATGAATAAGAACTTCATGAAGAAGTATGAAGAAAAAGTCAGAAATCATGAACTAAGGAATTCAAATCCTTAGAAGTGATTCAACATCTGAAGCTTAACTGATCAAGTAGTTAGAAGATTCAACGAAGAACAAAATACTGTTTCCTTGAGAAGTTTTGCAGAAAACTGAAGAAAACTCAGAAATAGAAAATCTGTTGATTCATCAGGAATATGATTAAGGATGAATTCTGATTATTGATTGAAGTAACACAGACAATCAAGTTTTGTTAACTTGAGATTCTATCTCAATTGAACAAACTGTAAAGTGTCAGAATGTTATCTGATATCCCTCTCAGAAATTCATGATGCATGAATCCTGAAATCAGAAGATGCTCGACAAGATGCAAAAACAGAAGTCATTTATTCTGACTCAAAAGGATTTAAGTCACTGATGTTTTTCAGAATGAGGAAATCAGTAGATATTCTTCTCATAAGTAGATATGTTGTTAATCCTTTGATGGACTAACTCTAAACAAGTTAGATAAGCATTGCAAGAACAAGGTTGTCATTCAAACTCGTCATGTGTTACACACAAGTTTGATGATACCTGTATATGAACAAGCTCTACATCTGCTCGTGGAAACAAAGTCAGAAAATGTTATGAGATGCCAGTTAATTTTCTCAAAGCACATAATCTCTCAGAAGTTATGTTCAAGCTAAGGAATTACTGATTTTCTAAAAACAAGCATTTGTTTAGAAGAGATCTTGATGGAAGAAAGATGTTATGTTGATCAAAATATCTGTATCTGAAGATTGCTCTCAGAAGTCAGATGAATACTTCTAAACGGAAATAGGAAAAGATCATCTGAAGAGAAGATTGATTCTAGTTCTCAGACTAGAGATCAAAAGCTCAGAAGATACTGATATTCTTCAACGTCAGAATACAGAGAACTTCTGAAGAATGCAAAGGATAAGAGAATATTCATTCAGAACCTCTGGTAAATCACTCTGAAGAAAGAAGAAGCAGAATGAAGTTGATCGAGAGCTTTATTAAAATCCCCAAGGATACTCAGAAGTGGTGAACAAAGAACCAGATGAAAACCATCAGATGCAAAATAAATTAGAATGAAGAGAACCTCTGAGAAAAGACGGAAGCTTCAACACAAGTTAAAGCTCAAGTCAGAGTCAAAATGGGAAGCACTCAGATAAAGAATCGCTGTGAAGATTTCAGAATCTCAAAGGTACGTTTTTCCTTGTCTATGACTCATTTGAACTTCTGATAAAAATACTTCTACAAGTTAGAAGATGTCTTAAACAGAAGTATTAAAGATGTTTGTGCAAACTCAAATTGTGAATTTTTTGATCAGTGAAAATCTCATGATTTGGAACATTCTCTATCTCCAAGAGAAAATCTTTTGATCAATTCTCTAGATAACATGAACACACAATATGACATCAGTCATAATTACGAATCAAGTATGGTTATCTCTGAGAACATAAGTTTTCTGGAGAATGAGCAAAAATATTACGTTTGATATAAGCATCTTTGTTTAATGTCTTTATGTTATGTCATATTTTGCTTGCCATTTCTAAATGCTCATTTACTCTTAGACTTATTAGTAACCTGTTTGGTACCTTCTTCCTTATGAAGACTGGTTCACGTCATTCCATTTTTTTGAAATTCTTGTCTTGTGTTCCGTCCTTGATCCATGTCACTGCTACAGTACAGTACACTTCCTATCATCCACTTAGGTGTATATAAGTCAAGACTGTTAGTCAAGATTCATCACACTTACTTTCTTCTTCTCACAAACCAAGTTTGTCTTATCTTTCCTTTCACCTATTCATCATGCCTCCACTAACCTTTCTAGGAAACGAAGACCTTCTTGAAATTATTTATGAAAAACAGATTCACATTGAAGTGCCCTCTCTTGCAAGTAACATTGCTAGCAGCCTAGTAGATGTGTTATCTGTTCAACAGTGGATAAGATACTCCACCATGATGGAGAAACCATTTACGTGAATCTAGTTAAGGAATTCTGGAAGTATGCATACCTTGATCATGAAAGAGGACGTATCACTTCTTATGTTTTTGAAGTCCCCATCTCCATCACTCCCTTCTTAGTCACTCTCGCAACTGGATGTGAAAATGTTGGAATCACTGTTGATTTTGAAAGAAATAAGTTATTTATTGCTAATAGATTTGCCTCTCTTCATGACATGTCATTGGAATATAAACCTTACAATCCTGAAAATCTCCTACCCATTCCCAAAGCCAGGTACAAGATCGTGATGTCCAATTTCCTTCCTAGAGGAGAAAACCATGACATACTACGATATCATGACCATGAATTCATTTATTTTCTGATGAATGATATTCAGATAAACCTACCACACACAATCTTCAACTGTCTCTGGAAATCCATCTCTAAGTCCAGAAGTCGCACAAAGTCTTACATTCCTTATGGAAGAGTTTTGTCTGAGATTTTCTTCAGAGAAGGAATAATGAATATAATCAAAGAGACAATAGCAGAGGATGGTCCTGAAAACTTTCTAGAAAACTGTTTGTTGAAGACAAACTGTGAAGTCTTTAGTGACTAGGAAAAGAAGACTTATCTCTGTTTAACAGTGTCTGTCTTTGTATGTTCTTCTTGTGTTTGTCTGAATCGTATCTGTTCTGGTCGTTGTACTTGTGTAGGTTTGCTCATAATTTATTTAAGTCTGATCAATAGTCAAATCTGTATCTGTGAACCTTTCTTAATTAAAAAAATATTTACTTTTCTGTTAGAAAATGGCTCGTGCTCTTAAGAATGCTTAGTTCTCCCATTTATTATATCACTTTGCAGTGCCTAAAGTTGAATATGAATAATTCAAGAATCTGATATAATATTAAGAGAAATTTGGAATTATCTAAATCTAAAAATTATGTCTCGTATGTATTTTTACATGTAAGACATATGAAAGATTTTAAGTTCCTCGAGAAACCGCCATCATTAAAATGTGTCTGTCACCTTTGCCACTCATAGGAGAGCATTTATCAACCACGATCGATTGATATTCCCCCATTTAGAGATCAACTGCTCCTTTTTTCTTTCCTTGTATCTATGTCTCTTAGCATACCCTAGGCAATCATAACTTACCTAGGAAATAGTAAATGAAAATCTTTTGTATCGATTCAGTCGTTACTTTCATTTAATTTCTTCCACTCTCATCCATTTATAAATAGTAGGAATTCTCCTTTCACCTTATTCCATCCTTCTCATTCATTAATCCACTCTCTTCCTTCATCTATTTAAAGGCATATCTTGTTTTTCCATAGTCTCTCTCTATAACTATCCATTGTTCAAAACCCTCTTGAAATCTCAAACTATCAAAATGACTCCAAGAACCTTTCATGGCAACGATGATCTCCTAGAAGTCATAAATGAAAAACAACCAATAATTCCAGCAAGTGCTGGTCGAGACTTTCATTGTGGAATTCATTTTCAAAATTGGAATGGATACCTGTCTATGTTAAGAGGATCAATATATCCCAACATCGTAAAGTCCTTTTGGATCAATGCTTATGTCAACATTGATGGTCTATCTATTTCTTCAAACATCTATGGGTTTCCTGTTTCATTCAACTATGCAGACATTGCTGAAGCCATTAATTGTCCTAAAAAGGGTATAACTACCAGTCACGACTCCATTCGACGTACTTCTGATGCTGAAATGCATTATCTGTTCAATAAAGACTCTGTTTTTGAGCCCACGAATCCAGTAAAACTTTTGCCTACTCCAAAAGGATGGTTCAAGTTCATTTTGACAAATCTTCGCCATCGCAATGTTAACAAAGATTTTATGTATCATGAGGATAAGCTTCTCATCATGTGTCTTCTTAAGCCAACTCCTATAGATTTGTCTCAAGTAATCTTTGAACATCTTAAAGATTCAATCATTCTGTCAAGAACTATGAACAAATCATGCATTCCCTATGGAAGAGTTCTATCAGAGGTCCTCTTCAGAGCAGGGATCGTGCAAACAGTTTGTAATGTTCGAGCTGGTCCTGATATTGCTCTGGATAGAAAATTCTGTGAAACCTTCGATAGCCAATGGTTCACATAAAATAAGATGATTGTCTATCAAAACTGGGCTATTGTTATATGTACTTCCCTCAATTTATCAATGAAATATCTTTTGGTTCTTCTCTTGAATGGCTTGCACGTCTTAATTTTGGTATCATAGAGATTCATTATCATATCATGATTTAAAATGCCTAAAATAATCTAACTTTTTTATGATGTCAAAAAGGGGGAGAAATAGAATGTATCATATGATTTTGATAGACTCTGATAGATCTTAAGAGAATGAAGAACTCAAACAAATAAAACATTTAAAATGCGTTTACCACTAACATTTGTTTGATCTTAATCAAGGAACTCTGAACAAGTTCACTAGGCATTCTAAGACAGGTTTAAAATGAAAGAATTCTGTTAAGTTCTTAAGAACTGTTGTTCATATAATCGAAGTTGTACACTTCGTGAACATGTGTTCAGAATCAGATAGACCTTGTACTGTTCAGAAGTTGTGAACTTTCTGAAAGTCAAAATTATCATGATTTTGGTATCATAATGTTCAGAAGTTGTAAACTGTCTAAGAATGTGATATTCAGAACATAAGAATCTGAAGCAGAAGTCTTACTAAAAGCAGTCAAGACAAAGTCTACATTCAGAGATGCTTTTCAGAAGAACTGAGCAAATCAGAAGTTGAAGGTTGTCTGAAGAGTTGGATAGAAGATCCAAGAAGAAGAAGTTCTGATAAACCAAGAATTGGTATCAGACTCAGTCTACAATGATATCAATCAGACTCAAGCTGTGAACTGTTCTGAAATACCTTCATTGGTATCAAACTCAACATACTATGGTATCAGACTAAGAATCAAGATTACGTTGGTATTATATTCAAAATCAAGCTTCGATTGATCACAAAAATATCCTTCAATTAGATCAAGAATCAAGCTGTGATCTTTCATCGAGTTCTGATAGAAACATGGTTCTGAGATGAAGGCCTGTTGTCTGTTCAAACTCTGAAAAGTCATGATCTTATTTGGTGATCAAAATTGCTATATCTGAATCATGATTATGAAGATCCCAATATCTGACTTATAGCAATCAAGGGGAGACTACCCAGAAGATTCACATGTTAAAATCTATAATCTTCATCAAGTCTGAAACTCAGGGGGACTTTCTTATAAGACAGTGTCTATTTCTGATAAATAGCATGGCTAAGTTATTAGAAGAAAACTGCTATATCTCTGTGCTACATTGATTCTGCTGAAAAGTAGAAATTGCTTCAGAAAACTCTGAAGTTATGAGGCTCTGATACAATGTCTAAAGGAAACAAGTTCTAAAGATCTGAAGACAAAGGTTCTGCTAAACAAAGTCCAGATGCTGAAGGCTTATGCTTCTTGAGATAAAAGGAAAAGTACTCCTTCTCTATTGTATGTTCTGACAACTCAAAATTGTTATTCTGTGAGCCTTTGGGTCAGATAAGATTCTAGACTATCACAAATAAAATCTTGGAGTTAACACATTCAGGGGGAGCTGCTGTTCCAGACTCTGAATATGTTTAGTTTGGTGATTACCCTGTATAAAATATTCTATCAAAATACATGGTTTTGTCATCATAAAAAATGGGGAGATTGTAAGAACAAGAGTTGTCTCTGCAAGTCATCTCTATGTTTTGATGATAAAAATGAGTATTTGTGAAAGTATTATTTTATGCTCTAATGTTTGTTTCTATGCAGATCACAAATATTAAAGATGTTAGATCAAATAAACAACATCAAGATGAGCGTAAAAGACTACATACGAGTTACTATGTGTAACACAAGTTGCAAAAGTGCTGAAGAAGCAAGTTTTCTTCTGTATCTGATAACAATAAAAAAGATCCAAGGATGCCGATATTTCCGTTGCAATGCTCTTGTGGATTCTGTTCTGAAAGTGTCTCGAATTCTGAAGATAAGCGAAGCTCCTGAAGAAACAATCTTCTGAAGAACTAAGTGCTGAAGACTCTAATGACTTGAAGTTCTGAAGGCTGAAGGCTCTGAAGACCAAGTGCAGAAAGACTCTGACGACTTAAGAGATCTGAAGATTGAGGTTCTAAAGATCAAGGGCTAAAGACTCTGAAGACAACGTTCTGAGTGAACAAGATTCTGAAGACTCTGAAGACTTGAAGACGAAGGGTTTCAAAGACAAGTGCTGAAGTGCTGAAGACAAGGTTCTAAATTGTGATGCTTATGAATTTGGAGGTTAAAATGGATAATGGATTTTGAAGATATGAAAATGGATTCTTATGATAATTTGGATAATAATAATAAAAAAAAAGAAAGAAAAATGGGGTAATGAATATCTGGATATGGTTGACAAAATGGATAAAAATTGGAAAACTAAAAGGATTTTTATGGAAGTGGAAAAAATGGTTTAGATAGCAAAAAGTGGAATATGGAAAATTTGGTTAAAAAAATGTGGATAATGGATAGCAAGTCTCTTTTTTTTAGCCCAAAACCAATCTTGACTTTTTTTCACAAGCCTCTGATAAACATATGCCACATAACCAGCCACAACTGAAACAACGGCCATCTGAATCTGTTTGAACCCAAAACTCATATGAACCACTGCCTGATAAACTGAAGAATCTAAGCACCAGGCGTCTTGTTTTTGAACAAACACCTGTTGACTTGAAATCACTTCATTGTCTTTGACAAACCTGCACAACACACAGAGAGAGAGAGAAACAAGCAAATGGAATCATATATATTTTTTTTGCATTTTGGTTAGAGGTTAGATAAACAGAAGCAAGTAAGCAACAGAGAATCACACAGGTGCTCAGGAGAAGCACAAACTGTGATCTTGTTCGTGGTAATGATATGCAAATGAAATGAGTGAAATCTTAGGGGTAAAAATTAGGGTCTTACCGTAGGCTCCCGTCCCCGTTTTTGCACGGACGCGATAAGGACCCTCCCAGTTCGCGGCGAGCTTGCCCTCGGGCGAATCTTTCTGGTTCCTTCGTAGGACTAGGGTGTCCACCTGAAATTCGCTTTTGATAACTTTGGTTTCATGGCGTAAAGTTATCTTCTGTTTGAGCGAGGCTTCGTGGAGGGATGCGCCCAACCGTATCCCTTTGACCAGGTCGAGCTCCTCCCTTAGGGCCTCATCATTCATCTCCTCATCGATGGGAGACTCGTTACTTCTTGAGGGTTCCCTTATTTCTACTGGGATTACCGCCTCAGTTCCGTAGGTCAGTCGGAATGGGGTTTCCCCAGTAGTCGAGTGCGGGGTTGTCCTGTAGGCCCAGGGCATGCTGTGTAGCTCGTCGACCCACCTTTTCTTAGCGTCGCCCAGTCTCCGCTTTAGATCTCGCAGGATCACCCTGTTCGCGGCTTTGGCTTGACCGTTTGTTTGTGGGTGCTCGACCAACGTGAAGTGTTGCTTCGTGCCTAGCTTGGTAACGAAGTCCTGAAAGTTCTTGTCGGTGAACTATGTCCCATTGTCGGTGACAATTGCCTGGGGTACGCTGAACTGGGAAAATATATTCCTCTTGTAGAAACGGAGTATGTTGTGGGCCGTGATTTTGGCCAAGGCTTCGGCCTCTATCCACTTAGTGAAGTAGTCAACGCCGACAATCAGGTACTTATTTTGGTACGACCCTACGGTGAAAGGTCTGAGGATGTTCATCCCCCACTAGGCAAACGGCTGATAACGCGAAATTATATCGTTAAATTGACTTAACTTGCATGAATTATTTTATCAATTTTTGTCTATTCACGTTTTATTTGCAAGTGTTCAAGTTCATTTTCAGGTATTTTATCTCAATCAACCTGTATGAGGAAAGAAGATATAATTGGGAAGAAAAGGGAAGCAAAGATGACAGATGACAAAAAAAATAGGAAATTGTACACAGAGAAGTGTGACGACCGTAACGGACAAGCAGTGTGACCCTCGTCACATATTACGTGGCGACAGGCACAACTTGATTTACAGGTTTAATATTTTGACAGCGTGGACCACTCAAACCACTCAGTAACCTCAGCAACTGATCCTACATTTTCTCCTTCCACCCAGTCTTCCTGATTCTTCTCCACGAAGCCACTTTCCTTATTTCTCTCCACGCCTGGTCAAGTAACCGCCCACTAATAGCACTACTTGGAAGTTTTCCCCCACTTTCTCCACTACTCACGCATGACCCATGGAAGTCGGTGAACGAATTTCCTCCTATAAATAGACCTTGTTTTCTTAGTTTTGAGGATCCAAGTTTTTGTGCGCGGAAGCACTACCGAAGTTGTTTCATAGGTTTAGGCAGAAATTACAATTGTAAAAGGGGTAGTTTCTCACATCGAGGAACTACTCCACCATTAGTATTTAGGCCTATGTTCTATGTAACTTGCTTGGATCAACAATCTTGCCATCATTTTATTGAAGTTATTTCTAGTTTCGTTTAATTCAAGTCTCCATTTATTTTATCGTATTTACAGGTTCTTTATTTTATCGCTTTGTTATTATTATTATTGTTATTGCATTTCATACTTATTTAAGCATGCTGTCATTGATTATATTTACCATGTTTATGTTGTTTTCATTTAGTTCCATGTTTGGCTAAATAGTTTAGAGTCCGGCGTATAAGGACCGTCGTTACCGACGGGACTCGGTAGAAAATAATAGGTGCGAACTTATGATTAAAATTCTGTTTTGATTTTAATTTCCAAGTCTAATTTAAATAGCTTTGTCACGAGAGTGAGAGGTTATTTAACACGATTTTATCACGAGAGTGAGAAATTAATTAAGGTTAGAGCCGGCTATACGAGAGCGTGGGGGTCGAACCTGATAGTGGAAATTAGGCAACATATCTAAATATAGCGAGAGCACTTTAGATACATTTAGGATATTATTGGCTTTCAAAATATATTTCCTAGTTACTGGGCGAGCGAGAGCAAAATCTTGGGATTAGGGAACATGACTTTAGTTAATACCGCGAGAGCGTGAGGCGGAGTTTTTAAGTCGGTATATTCTACGAAACTAAATTATAGTTGTAATTAGTACCCGAATTCTACAAAGTCCTTTAGGAACGCGGAATCCATATTCCGGCCTCTCTTTATTATCATATTTTCTAAGTTCATTTTCATTTTAGTTCTAGTCTTAGTTTCCCTTTTATCAATTGTCATTAGCCTTAGCTTTACATCGCAGTAATAGATAACGGTAGGTTGACATTGGTCTCTGTGGGTTCGACAATCTTTTATATTACTTCGATATTTCCGTGCACTTGCGGACGTATCAAGTTTTTGGTGTCGTTGCCGGGGACCAACAGTCAATATTGTTATTCTATTATTGCACCGTATAGACTAAGGCACTCTCATAAAAAAAAAATAATAAAAAAAAAATTAAAAATAATAAAAACTATGTATCACCCAAATTTTCTCTATGATAACCACTCACAATATCTTGAGGAGCCACACCTAAATTTTAGCTACAATTATCAACCGCAATACTCCCAATATTTTTAGGAACCGTAACCAAATTTTCCCTATGATTACCATTCCCAAAATTTCAAGGAACCGCAAGAATAACATAATTTCAATCTCAAAATACTAATGGGGGATTTCAACGCAACACTAACTCGTTTCCACCCAAATTACCACTCCCAATATTTCGAGGAACCACAAGAATTTGTTAATTCCAACCTCGAAACATTAATGGAGGATTTCATTGAAACAACAACTAATTCTAGGTTAGAATCTATGATGGAGCACTTTGTGGAGACACAAACTCTCCAGAATGGAGAGCTTAGAAGGCAACAACTTGATACTTATGAAACCCTTAGGCAGATAAACACTATGGTCGAGTCCCTCGCGACTCACACTGAGGCATTGGAGACTCAAATCTCCCTGCTTGCAAAGACACCTATAGGACCCTCCCCTGAGGAGCATGTGGATTTTGTAACAACCATTAATGAAAAACAAATCGAAAATCCCGAGGAGAGTGATAATGAGGTTGAGGAGAGTGACAATGAGGTTGAGGAGAGTTCTGGTGAGGAAGAAGTAGAGATTGAGAAAAATTCACTGGGACCACCTGAAAGGGAGGTCGTCGAAGAGGTAGAGAGGAAATCACCTATTGTTGTTGCTCTTCCATATACCCCACCATTTCCTTTCCCGCAAAGGTTTGTAGAGGCTAAGGTAGAATCCCAATCCAAAACGTATGTGGAGGTATTGGAAAATATCCACACCGATGCATCTTTGTTTGAGGTCACGCATAAAAAGAGAAAATTTGAGGACCATGGAACTAGGGATATCATTACTGTTAAGAGGGTAAGGTTAGACTTTGAGGTGATGGATGAAATAACTAAGCCCAAACTCAAAAAGCTAATACTTAGGATAGATCCATAACCACCACCACAAGTTCAAAAGAATGAACCGCCCCACAGAAGGAAGAAAAGAAAAGGTGAGGGATATGTGAGATGGCTTGATAAATGGCCATGGAAACCGAAGATTAACACTCATAACCATCGAGCTATCGATGTTAAACAAAGCCCTGCGTGGGTGGCAACCCACGAGATTTTAATTTAATGTTTTCCTTTTATTATTTGTGTTTGCAGAAAATAAAGAATTGTATCACTTGTCACGTCTCAGCTACATTTAGGCGAAAGATCTCTAGACGAAAATCCCTTAAAATGACCTGGTGCCCACGAGCATTCCTACAAATGTCGCTGCTGGTGGTGAGACCAATGTTGAGTATGATAAGAGAGGGCATATATCTCCCGTTCGTAACTCACCTTCTCCTTGTCTGTTTGCATGGTCAGGTTCCACCTGCACACACCGCACCGTATTTTTCTAACATTTTTTGTAGGTATTTCCTTCGAAAACAGGTAGTATGATGAGCGACTTCAGTAAAGTGAAGTTTCAGGAAATCCAGATAACTCGTAGTACAAGACGCCGAAGTAGAAGTGGCCAATGAAGACAGGGACAAAATGGGAAGAATCAGAGCGAATTTGGTCGTGGCACTCATACAGGTTCTATCGTTCCTTTTCCACCTTTTATCAAAACATTGATGACAATGTTTGGTTTAAGTGTGGGGGAGGAACATTTACCGCTTTCATTTTACCGCTTTCTAGTTAGATTTACTGTTTTCAAGCATGATTTAAAAAAAAATTGTTTTAAATGTTTCGTCCGTCTATGCATGTGTTGTCGACTCTTTATGCCGATATTATGTTGTTTATTGATTTTCCCATTGTTGCGGTGAGAATCAGATAACAAGCCATTAATTAACTTGCATCACATTTCTTTGAATTCACAACCGACTTTGATTTATCCAAAGGAAAGGTTCAAGATCGACAAAAACCTAAAGGGGGGAGATCTAAGGTTCGGGGGTTGGTTACGCCTAGGGAAGGTATTAGCATCCTAAACGTCCGTAGTACTCTACGGGAACCTCTTGTTTTGTTTGTTATGTCTTACTTGCTTGCTAAGGGTGCTATGCTAAAGGTTGAAACCGTAGGGGTTAGTATCTAAGTATACTCAACAAAGTATCGCACTTTGCGCCTACGTATCCTGAAGGGAGTGGAATCAGAGTATCCGTAGTTCACCGATCTAAGGGTGAAGAAGAGGAACCATTAACTATGGCCAAAGTTCCAAGGGGAAATGAGTATGAGCTCATTTTAGAGATCACGATAACTCTCTAAATCTAAGTTATAGTGGGAAAGTGAGTTCTCATGATGATGAGAATCACATAGAGTTCAAAAACTCTAACCTATTTCTAATTTGTGATTTCAATGGCTCTCATGAGGCCAAGAAATGGGATAAACCTAAAAGGATAAGGTAGGGTGGTTATTTAGTGACTTCATGAGTCAATTTTAGGATGATCTCCCTTTGGAATTGGGGGAAAGATAACAGTTTTAAAATTACTAAGAAATAACAAGTTATAATTCAAATATGATGATGTAAGAAGATATGAATAAGATATGAGATGAAACAAAATTATGATATCAATGCAAAGTTAGAATCATACGTTAGACATCATTCAAACATGGTAAACAAAGATAACATGGCAAGATGAATAAAAAGATACAATAAAACCTTAAAAGAATTTCCAATCTTAATATGAATAAAAGCAAGTAGTATTAAATATTTTTTACCATTTCTTTTTATATTCAAAAAGTAGATTCAATCAAAAAAACATAGCAAAAAGAATGGAATAAAAAGGATGGAAAATGAACAAGTTATGGAAATTTGAAATTTAAGCACAAACTTGAAAATAAAATAAAACCAACAAGTGATAAAAAGGAAGGAAGTGGCATTCCTAGGGATTGAACCCAGGGCCCTTCGCTTGCAGGTTAAAATCAATACCATCAGGCCAATGCGCGCAACTTGAAAGAATGCAGATAGTACAAGTATATACGTAAAGAGCAGCGAAAATCAGAAAAATAAACAAAAGGACTGGGGCGAGGGGGATTCAAACCCCAATCCTAAGGGTGAAAGGGCGTGTGATAGTGTGTGCTTGCCACTGGGGTGGCTGTTACATCTGGTAACAAATCCAACTCAATTAATATGTAAGCCATTCATGTGCGCATATTTCAAGTTAATAACACAAACCAAACCATTACTCAATCTGCTCATAATTATAGTCCTCCATACCATGCCATTTAAACACAACCAAATAAAATGAAGCAGAACATAATCATCAACTCAAAATCATGAATTGCTACATGTGTTAAATACCAAGTAAGGGTTTTAATCATACAAATGGACACCAAAATAACAACATTCGAATGTAAAGTAACGAAGCTCATACACAGCCACAACAACAAGCATACATCACACATCCAACACATTAAATTGGAAATTGTGTAAGTACATAACTTGAATACAATGAATCAACACACTTGTAGACTATGGAATTTATAACAGTATAATAAGTTTTTATGTATAGCAAAGGTTCTCAAGATTTTAGCATGCTTAATGAAGGGTAGCAGAAATGTTTTAGGACTAAAGTCACATAATTGATAAGGTTATAAGCTTAAAATGCAAGAAAACAAAAGACAGGTTAGGGCATAATACAGTCAGTTCCAATGATACTCTCTCAAAGCTCAAAAGCAATTCAAACATGTCACAAAGAGTGGTGAAAGAGAAGGGATAAGTCAGATCAAGATAAAGGCATACTCTGAGGTCACCCTAACTGTCAGTGGCAGCTCTAGGATATATTGAAAGGATGTTAAGGAATGATGGCAACAATCTCAATAACATAAGCAGTTAGCAGCATACTAGTAATATGTCATTAGGGCAATTACATTCCACAAAGTAATGAGCTCACACATTCAAATGGGATTCAATGAAATGATACATCTTGGACACAACTGATAAACAAACATGCAAATCAAGGAATCCAAAACAGCATGGCATGGATTCAAACATAAGTTTAATGTAAACAAACAAATCAGTGCAAGAACAAGGTAAGTTAGAAACACACCACTGTCATGAGAAACAAAGGTTCAGACATAGTGGCATCTAAATCAAGTAACTGCTAGACATGAGTATCAGACACACAAAATAGCTACACACATCAAGAAAAATCAGTCATGTTACAATGATAAGTACACACACATCATGATGGTCAAGAGCCTCTTATGAATCACAAATATATTCAAGACAGAATAAGACATATCATAGCAACCAAGCTCAAATTCAAACAAATGGTATCATACAATCATAACTTAGAAGCACGTTAGATGACAAATCAAAGCTGGTAATACATATCAGGAACACAAAGTTTAGCATGGAAAATGATCTCACCAAACACAACTCTCTGAAGTTAACAGTTTCACACAATAGTATTAACATGCATAAATTGAAGTAGCATGGTATGACAGGTCATGGAACATTAAGAGGTACATGATTAACAGCAACACAGTTCTCATCCTAAGCTCCACATTCATGAACATGAACCTACTCATATACTACCAAAATCAAACCAATGGACTGTAACACAAGAAACTGAAACACTAAGCAACATAATAGTTCAAATACACCAATCTCAAATACATTAGTCAATCAAAATCAATTCCAAGACAAAGTGGTGCATACCAATGTGAACACACATATGAATAACCCAAAATGCCAATCTTAAAATAGCAAACCTCAACAATGACAAAGTTTAAAAACTATGACTTGAGAACACAAAATGATCATATATTAATAGTGATAGAAAAAGAAAACTAGTGCTACTTTAAAGAGGACAACTTAACATCATCAATCAACCAACAACAAAAATAGATAGGTTCAACCATCCCACAACTTATCAGAACCACATAGAGGAGCTAAGATTCATGAGTCTCTTGCCTCAAAGTAACATCTAAGCATATATGTCATACAAGTGGTTTAACAAAAAAAATCAAACATCTAAACTTGATAATACAATACCACAATGAGAACTTATAATGTTGCAGCCATTCAATAAACAAAACCAGAGGCATTATAATTTTACACAAAGAGCATACATGTATATCATGTCAATGAACAACATCATCTATCTTATGAAATCAAACCACGAGCACATAAACAACATATTCAAGCATATATTAGCAAGATACACATGTAAAGAACAACAAAATGCATATGACACAATGATATCAAATGAGCATGATTAACAAGAGGGAAAGAATGTGATACCAAGTGGAGTAATGTCCACTGCCTTCAAGTATGCTGACTGCTTTTCCTTCCAAAGCACTCCAAAGCCACATCCCTTCTTTCTTGCTCGAAACTTAGGAAATCTCAGAGAATATTTGAGTGTTAGTGAGAATTGTTGGTGTCTTGAAGTATAGAAGCAAGCTCTTTTTATAGGCTGAACAAATGGGCTTGGGTTGCTCTGAGTCCAAAGAGTAAACACTTGGTGTGCTGAGTGAAGAACTAGGGTTGCAACGTCTCTCTTCAAAATTCAAACTTGGTCCACTCCTTGGAGACAAATACGGTTCTCATGCTGCACAAAATTTCAGAGGTTGCAAGGTCCATTTCACCACTTCGAATATTGCTTCAGAGCTCCTCATTTGTTGTCATATGGAGGGGTATCAGATGAGGTAAGGATTGGGATTGCGTGAAGATATTTGCAGGTGGGAGCAGTCTACATGCTAAAACAAGCAATGCTTCAGAAGCACTTTTAATGAACCAAACCGTCGAAAGCTTAAATGGGAATTGCTCTTGGAGAATTCAAAATGAATAAATAACGCGCCAAGTGATTGAGGATGAAACGATTTTTGATGAATTTGATACACTTGTGTTTGAATTTCTTCTTCCAATCTGAAGCTCGCAAGCACGACCAAGGAAGAATAGCAAACTTGGATTGTTTTGCCTCTTTGTATGCCACATGTGGCCTCTCCATTGGTCAGAAAAACTAAGTTGAAAAGTCAAAGCAAATTACTCATTTCCTATTGGTCCTCGGCTAATGCATTTCATTTCCATATTTTTGTAACATACTTGTCACGATGGGCTTATCATGGTAGGCTTATGAACAAATATTAGAATTTGTTTTTCCTTCTTTTTTGTTATAAAAAGAAAAAAAAATGGTTTAGAAAAATAAATGAATAAGTGTATTAGGTAATTGAAATGGTTATGGATATGGTTCAGGTATCATTGAGAAATTGGATAAAATTGGTTAAATTATTGTTGAAATTGGTTAGGAATACAAAATGATAATTGAGGGTAGACAAGGTGGGTAGAAATTAGTTTATGGAGAGGATCATGGAGAGGGTTATAGAGATATCTCTTTGAAATGAGAGACTTGCTTGATTCAATGCTCCATTCAAAATCTTGATTAATCACTTCTTGAATCTCCTTAAGATAACACTTGATTCACAAATGAAACAAACACAAACAAAACCTGGTAAAAGGGTTAGCTATGCAATATGATTGACCTAATATGACATGCAAGAGATCAATGGATCTAAGGGTAAAATTTGGGGTACAACACTTGCCCCTATTTATATATCTTCACCGGATGACATGAGAGATGAAAATCCTCATGAAATCATGGTAAAAGATATTTAAATACAGATAACCGAAAATTTTGCCCTTAGATGCAAAGACATGCAATGCTACTAATATGATGATACGATGCCATGAAAGATGTAAAAATGCAGACAAAACAGGACACCAAAGAAGAAAGAGAAAGACAAACATAGATGAGCTCACTGGGGAAGAAAGAAGGTTAGTATCCACAAGGAAAACTCCTTGGGGATGCAGGCTAACCAACAAAAGAGATTCACTGGGGAGACCCTGAGGCAACACTGGGGATAGAAAAAAAAGGGTAATCTCCACTGGGGAAAGATCCAAGGAGATGGACGACAGGTTCAAAGGTGACCGGACGATACTGGGGAAAAGACACATTCTTACTGGGCACGAAACCAGAAAGAAGACGCGATCTCCACTGGAGATCAGTTTGAAACAAAAGGATAGACACCTGAAGAAAATATTTTTTGGGGATTTCTTATACTGAAGAATTCAAACGGGATCTTCAAGAAAAGCCAGAAAAGACAGTGACGAACTCTGCGCGCTAGATAAAAACACCTGGAGTTTAAAAGGGAACAAGGTTAATGAGCCAAGAATAGACTCTGGTACTCATAAGAGTTGGTTGAGATAACAAATAATCTGCTTTATGAGGAAAACCAGTATGAGCTGGATTTGTAATTGGTTTAGGTTCATATTTGACCTGAGTTTAAGCAGTTTTAGGTTCACGATAACCTGATATAAAAAAACTGGTTCATGATAACCGGAAATAAATAACTGGTTCACGATAACCAGAGGTTTAGGTTCATGATAACCTGAAATAAACAGCTGCTCACGATAACCAGAGGTTTAGGTTCATGATAACCTGATATAAAAAGCTGGTTCACGATAACCGAAAACAAACAACTGGTTCACGATAACCAGAGGTTTAGGTTCACGATAACCTGAAATAAACAACTGGCTCACAATAACCAGAGGTTTAGGTTCACGATAACCTGATATAAATAACTGGTTCACGATAACCAGAGGTTTAGGTTCACGATAACCTTATATAAACAACTGGTTCACGGTAACCAGAGGTTTACAACGCCAACAGTTACTGAAATTTTAGGTTTCCAACTGAGGTGACTGAGTAACAGAATAGTTGTAGGTTAAACTTCTTGGGGAATACTGCACAAAGGGTCAAAATCTGGCGCACAAAGGTGAAAGACCGGACACAAGCAAAACAAAGACAAAGGACCAAATACCCACAGAGAGGAAAAAAGGAAAGAAAAACAAAACCACACAAACAAAACACCCAAATGCAAAGATGCTCAATGCTATGGTATGATGCGAATGCTAAATGATATGCAAGAAACGATAGACCGGGGACAGCAAAAAGGGAAAACACCGTGTCCACCACAAAGAATCACACTGAAATCTGAGCAGGTAGTCAGTCTTAAAGCCAGTGTGAGAACATCCTTAATATGCTGGGGAAACAACTTCTCAACAAACATCTTGTGTAGATACTAGTGAGACGTCCTTAGTGGTTAGCCATTGTTAAAACATTTAAATCAGGAAATACTGCCAATCTTCTTTTAGAGTTCAAAGTTTCAAAACATTCCGCTTTTAAAACCATTATTAATAAATAAGTGAAGTTTTGCATAACAATGAAAATATCAGAGTAATGATAAATATCAAACAAAGAATGGCTCAAAAATCTGATTTTATTAGGATGGTAACTTGCCAATAGCGAAGTTCCATGGATCATTACAATTGAAAAATGGCAAAAGGAAAGGATTACATCATATTCAATGACCTACTCCCTAATGACTAAAATTTCTAGAATTCTATGCTGATACAGACAAGAGGGTCTAGATTCTCAGGCGTAGTACTTTCGTACTGAATCAGCATTTACAAGGTGTGTGAGCTGTTCACCATCCATTGTTGTGAGGAATAAAGAACCTCCTGAGAATACAGTCTTTACCACAAATGGACCCTCATAGTTAGGTGCCCATTTTCCACGAGCATCCCTTTGAGATGGCAAAATCTTCTTGAGTACAAGCTCTCCTTCTCGAAATTCCCGAACACGGAACTTCTTGTCAAAAGTCATCTTCACTCTTTTCTGATACAGATGACCATGACACATAGCTGTCAGTCGCTTCTCGTCAATGAGGTTCAGTTGGTCATATCTCTCTCTAACCCATTCAGCTTCAATAGGAAGGACCGCATCCATTCCATATACGAGAGAAAAAGGGGTTGCCCCTGTCGAGGTTCGAACTGAAGTTCTGTATCCGTGCAAATCAAATGGTAACATCTCGTGCCAATCCTTATAAGTCTTGACCATTTTCTGCAGGATCTTCTTGATGTTTTTATTAGTAACTTCGACAGCTCCATTCATCTTGGGACGGTAAGGCAAGGAATTGTGATGCTCAATCTTGAAATTGTCACATAACTCCTTCATCGTTTTGTTGTTCAGATTTGTTCCATTGTCCGTGATGATCTTGCTGGGAATTCCATAACGACAAATGATATTATTCTTGATGAAACGAGCAACTACTTGCTTGGTTATATTAGTAAAAGAAGCAGCTTCAACCCATTTAGTGAAATAATCAATGGCCACTAAAATGAAACGATGGCCATTAGAAGCTTTCGGCTCAATAGCTCCAATCATATCAATGCCCCGCATAGAGAAAGGCCAAGGGGATGATAACACATTCAACAAGGTCGGAGGAACATGCATCTTATCAGCGTAGATCTGGCACTTATGGCATTTCCTGGCATATTGGATGCAATCAGCTTCCATAGTTAACCAATAATATCCAGCCCTCAAGATTTTCTTAACCATGGCATATCCATTGGCGTGAGTGCCAAAGGCCCCTTCGTGAATGTTGTGAATCAATAGGTCTGCTTCTCGTTTATCAACACATCTTAGCAGGACCATGTCATGATTCCTCTTGTAAAGCACGTTGTTACTGAGAAATAACTTGGATGACAATCTTCGCAAAGTTTTCTTATCAAGATTGGAAGCATTGGCGGGGTATTCCTGAGTTTTCAGATAATTCATGATGTCGTGAAACCATGGTTTTCCATCTGTCTCTTCTTCAACTGCCTGGCAATAATCGGGTTCGGTCTTGCGCTCGATACTGATGAGAGGTGCTTCATTGTGAAACCTGACTTGCCACATTGAAGCCAACATGGCTAGGGAATCAGCTATGTGATTTTCAGTGCGAGGTACATGACGAAAAGTGATTTCATCAAAACACTTAATCAATTCCAAAATGTAAGCACGGTAGGGAATGATTTTTTCATCCTTGGTTTCCCATTCACCCTTGACTTGGTAAATGACCAAAGTAGAATCACCCATAACTTCAAGAACATTGATTCCAAGATCAATTGCAGCTTCTAGACCCAAAATACACGCTTCGTACTCGGCAATATTATTCGTGCATCCAAAGTCCAATCTTGCTGTGAAACGAGTATAACCACCATCGGGGTTTATCAATACAACACCTACACCATGTCCTTTGAAATTGGAAGAACCATCAAACATCATCTTATATCTAAAACCATTCTCAGGACCTTCATCAGGGCCAGGCTTTTCACAATCTTTTACTACCATAATGTCTTCATCCGGGAAATCAAACTTGAGTGGTTCATAATTTTCAACAGGCTGATCTGCAAGGTATTCTGATAATACACTCCCTTTGATAGCCTTCTGAGGTACATATTGGATATCATATTCTGACAATAGCATATGCCAACGGGCAAGTCTTCCTGTTTGAGCGGGCTTCTCAAAGATATACTTTATTAGATCCATTTTCGAGATCAACAAAGTAGTGTGACATATCAAATACTGCCTCAAACGTTTGGCGGCCCATGCTAAGGCACAACAGGTTTTCTCAAGCAGTGAATAACGACTTTCACTATCAACGAATTTCTTACTCAGGTAATAAATGGCATGTTCCTTACGACCAGTTTCATCACGTTGGCCCAAAACACAACCCATGGATCCCTCTAGAACAGTTATGTACATGATGAGAGGTCTTCCAGGCACAGGAGGAATCAGGATAGGTGGTTATTGCAAATAATTCTTGAGCTTTTCAAAAGCTCGTTGGCAATCAGAATTCCACTCTACAGTCTGGTCTTTGCGGAGCAGTTTGAAGATCGGTTCGTAAATCAGAGTCATGTTGAAAATGAATCTGGATATATAGTTTAAACGACCCAGAAATCCTCTTACCTGTGATTCGGTTTTTGGAGCTGGCATTTCTTGAATAGCTCGTACCTTGTCGGGATCTACTTCAATTCCCCTTTGGCTGACGATAAAACCAAGCAACTTCCCTGACCTGACACCAAAAGTACATTTAGCCAGATTCAACTTCAACTGATACTTCCAGAGTCTCTTGAACAACTTCAAGAGATGGTCCAAATGTTCCTCCTCACTTCGGGATTTAGCAATCATATCATCCACGTATACCTCAATTTCCTTGTGGATCATGTCATGGAATAAAGTCACCATAGCTCTCTGATAAGTTGCCCCTGAGTTCTTCAAACCAAAGGGCATGACTTTGTAATAGTAGGTTCCCCACGGGGTGATAAATGTAGTTTTATCCATGTCAGTTGGGTCCATTCTGATTTGATTGTAACCCGAAAAACCGTCCATGAAGGAGAACACTGCAAACTTGGTCGTATTATCCACAAGAGTGTCGATATGCGGTAGGGGAAATCGTCCTTGGGACTAGCTTTGTTGAGATCCCTGTAATCAACGCACATTCTCACTTTACCATTTTTCTTCATAACTGGCACAATGTTGGCTACCCATTCTGGATATTTTGAAACTGCCAAGAATCCTGCATCCAATTGCTTCTTAACCTCATCTCTGATTTGGAGAGCCATATCAGGTATACTTCTACGAAGCTTTTGTTTCACAGGTGGACATTCAGGCTTGAGTGGTAGCTTATGAACTACTATGTCTATATCCAATCCAGGCATGTCTTGATAAGACCAAGCAAACACATCTACATATTCTTCCAAAAGCAGGATTAGCCGTTGTCTGATCTCTACCCCAAGTGTTGCCCCAATCTTGACCTCTTTCCTCTTTTCTTCAGTGCCAAGGTTGATGACGTCCAATTTTTCTTCATGTGGCTGAAGATCCATGTACTGATACTCACACATTTCTGCTAAATCACCGGGGACCTCATAATCCTCTTCTTCCTCAGCTTGATAAATGGGTGAATCAAAGTCGATAGTGAGAGTAGGGTCATTGAATACAACAGGTTTGGGAATCACTCTGCATGATGGAGCGATTTATTTATTAAAAAAATGCACAAACATGAACGCAAGAAGGAGAAATTTTGTAGTTTTGAAAAGATTGCCATTTTTCTTAAAACGAAAACAAGAATAAAGACAAAGAATTTTAACAAAACAAACACTTTCATTGATTAATAAGATTTAAAAGTGGTGGCCCATACAAAATAATCCGAAAGCCTCGGGCAAGGCTGCGGAATTGAAAACATCAAAGCAAACAAATTACTCTGGCATAGGGTACAGAGTGGGTATCTCAACAGCTTCCCAGTTACTTAAAGCG
Source organism: Lathyrus tuberosus (assembly GCA_022829125.1). NCBI lineage: Eukaryota > Viridiplantae > Streptophyta > Magnoliopsida > Fabales > Fabaceae > Lathyrus > Lathyrus tuberosus. Next base: position 8,532,194 of record JALAZF010000251.1, read on the forward strand.
GCGTCACACCGAAACACCAAATGGTCGATATCTTCATCTTCAGTGTCTTTAATAATTGCATGTACTTGCTGTCCTCCACTGACGAACACCTCTTGAATGGTTCTTGGTCTTCTTTTTGTTGAAGCAGCTCTTCCCTTAAAAGTTGGTTTGTAACCCAACCCTTGGTATTTCTCTCTTTCTGGAACTTCGACGATCTTGCCCCAGCCTTCAGGTACTCCTCCTCGTAGAGCAGATTGAATGCTTTTGAAAGAAGCAAAAGATGGACAACCGGAGGTCACTGGTTCCTTGTCATCAAGCATAACGGCATTTGCTATTTCAAGAGCCTGGAAAGAAGTTTCCAAAGCATCTTCATCTGCTTCAATGTAACGAAACGAGGACAAATTGCTGACCATCAGTTCTTCCTCGCCATGTATGATAACTAACTTCTCGTCGGCCACGAACTTCATCTTTTAATGTAAGGTAGAGGTTACAGCGCCAACCTCGTGGATCCAAGGTCTACCCAACAAACAACTGTAGGCAGGGTTGATATCCAAGATCTAAAAAAAGACGTTGAATATTTGAGGGCCAATCAAGATAGGTAGCTCAATCTCTCCCATCACCGATCTTCTTGAACCATCAAAAGCTTTGACAATAAGAGAAGTGGGTTTCATTATAGCTTCTTGGTAAGACAGTTTCTCGAGAGTTCTTTTTGGCAAAACGTTCAAGGATGAACCGGTATCTACAAGAACTCTGACCATCGTATCCTCCTGGCATTTCACTGATACATGTAAGGCAAGATTATGATTCCTTCCAGCTCGAGGCAACTCCTCGTCACTGAAGCTGAGAGTGTTACAAGCTATAATATTGGCGACGACATGGTCAAACTGTCCAGCTGTTATATCTTGGGCTACATGTGCCTGGGTTAACACCCTCTGCAAAGCTGATCTGTGAACTGGCGAATTGACTAACAGAGATAAGATCGAAATCTTGGATGGTGTCTGATGGAGCTGATCTATCACTTTGTAATCATTCCTCTTGATAATTCTTAAGAACTCTTCGTCTTCTTCTTGAGAAATTGCCTCCTTTCCCTTGTCTCTAGATGGTGTGGGGACAACGGTTTCCCTGGGCGTGGTTTCTTTGGGAGAAGGGGTGTATACTCTATCACTTTGGGTCATCTTCCTAGTTCCGACTATATTGGTCACATCTTCAACAGTAGTTCCCACCTCTTTCCTTAGAACTACGTCTTCAACGGCGATTCCCACCTCTTTCCTTGGAATCATGTCTTCTCGTCTTCTGCTACTCATGATATTCTCATAGACCCATGGCACGACCTTGGTCCCTCTGAACCTAAATGGAATAGGTTGTCGGGTGTTGCATTTCTTGGGATGACTAATGATGGAAGCATCAGTCGTTCCAGGATTGTTGAAAATTGGCACTGGTTTATTAAATACAGGAACTACAGACCCAAACTTAAGTGTGTTAGACTCGGAAACCTGCCCTCTTAGTTTGGTAGGTTGAATACAGGCTCGATTGCTGCAACTTTGTTCTCCTTTTCTTTGCTGAATACCTGTAGGAACCCTTCATTGATCAGATACTGAACATTATCTTGGACTAAACGGCAGCCCTTGATACTGACATTACATTCTTCACAGTCATCATGGAAAAATTTAACTAAACCAGCTTTAAACAACTTAGCATGAAAAGTCTTGATAAGGGTTTTGATCTTTGTTGCATCCAAAACTAATATCTCATCCTTTTCGTCTTCTATAGCATTAGTAGCCCCATGAGTAGGCAAAGGATTGTTCTTCACATTTGGTTGATTGTCAGTAAATGAAAGGGCATTATTCTCCATCAAAACCTTCACTACATTCTTCAACGCTAAACATCCTTCCAAGTTGTGACCAGCACCTCCTTGATGAAAAGCACAAGTTGCATTTGGGTTGAAGAAAGGCATAGATTTCTCTGTTGGCGGTCCCAAAGGTCTAATAACGATCAAAACTTGCTCCACTAAAGAAGGGTAGATCTCTGTATATGACATTGGTATAGGTGGAAATGCTGGCTTTCCTCCTTGCCTTTTGTGGGGAGAATTATGCTGTGGAACCTATGGTCTTGGTTGCTGATAATTCTGGTTTTTAGGCCATTGTTGATAAGCTGTTTGTTGATAAGCTGGTGCTTGCTGCGCTGTTTGGTGGTTGAAAGTAGGCGTAACAGCAGCTACGTAGGGTTGCTGAGCATACTGCATCTGGTAGATAGGATGCTGGGAGAAGTTTGGTCTCTGCTGTTGCTGGTACATTGGTTGCTTCCATCGAGGGCTCTGGGTCTTTCCCGCCATGATGGCATTAGTTTCTCCTTCCCTCTTCTTATGAGAATGACTAGGAGACTTCTTAGTACTGACGCCAGTTGAACTTCTTGGAGAACTAATCACTTTTCCACTCTTTAATCATGCTTCTACCTTCACGCCAATGGCAACAATATCAGCGAAATTAGCACTGACACTGCTAATCATTCTCTCATAAAATTTAGGCTTTACTGTGTCTACAAACTAATCAGCCAACTCTTTCTCAGTCAATGGTGGTTCGACCTGAGAAGCATTCTCTCTCCAACATTGTGCATATTCTTTGAAGGTCTCAGTACTGTTTTGGGCCATACTCAATAACTGCCTACGGTCAGGGGCTAAATCCATATTGTACTTGTAGTGTTTCACAAAAGCATCAGTCACATCCTGGAAACAACGGACCTGGGACTGGTCTAGACTTAAATACCACTTAGCAGCAGCCCCCTTCAAACTGTCCTGAAAATAGTGGATCATCAGCTTGTCATTACCTACGTGCGCGGCCATTCTTCGGTAGTACATGATCAGATGGGATTTGGGACATGTGGACCCTGAGTATAACTCAAAACTCGGCAACTTGAATTTGGGTGAAATTACCAAATTTGAAACCAAACACATGTCTTTGATATCAGTACTGAATACATTACTTAACTTCATCGCCTTCATCTTCCTCTGCATTATTTTAACACTTTCTCTCAATTTCTCGTGTCTATCACCTCCTTCTTCTAACGCATCAACGTAATCGTAGGGATGATGGTTTTGGAAAATCGGATGCACTTGCGTTTGTACTACTGGTGGAGCATAAGTAGAAATAGCTTGCAGAGTCTCATTGACCAAAGGATCTGTTTGCTGTGTTGTCAAAGGAACTGTAGCACGGATAAAATCACCTGGCATGTCCAACGTGGGGTTTATGACAGGGATGATAGGAGATTCTACCATTGTGGTGACGATTTCAGAGACCACAGTGGCCTGGGTGTCCATCTTTTCTTTCATAACATTAATAGCCTCGAGGATTTGTCCCATTCCTCCTGGTATTTCATTCAATTCATTGTTGACTTTGTCCATTTCTCCGTATATCTCTGACATCCTGAATCGAGCTTGGGCCTGGGTGTTGTAGTTGTGTCTGGGATTCAGTGTGACGATTCTGGAGAGAACACGGTGACATGAGATAAAGACAAGGGAAAATGAACATGAAGATGCAAATGAGGATGCAAATGCAGATGCAAGCTAAACTATCAAGAAGCCAAAGAAAGTTTGCAAATAATATACACAATAGATTCTTTGACAAAATAAACTTCTTCATTCAAGAGTCTGGTGAGCATTACATCAGGAGCAGTGTATCCTCATACTCCAAGTACATAAGTAGAAATACATCAAAATGAAAGGGAACATTAACAACAAAGGAGATAATAACAGCAATACTAAATATTGAATCCACTGGTTGATGATCCCTCTCCTCCATTAATTACTCTCATTAATTTGCTGATACGCTCTTGTGTCTTCTCTCTTGCAAGAACCAATTCTCCTAAGGCTTCCACCATCCTCTGCTTTGTCTTGGAAGGTGATTCATGGTGAGGATGTGGCTTCATAATTACACGAGCTATATCACGAGACCATTGTAAGTGTGCCTCTGTGATTGGGCATTCAGCTTTCCATAATTGTCTGTTAATCAGGCGCCAAGCACGCTTCAACCGCATCTTCATTTCAAAACCTCCTCTCTCATCATAAAACATCATCTGCATATCCTCATCATTTGGAATTCCCTCCTTCAGATGACCCAGTTGACGGCATGCAAGGACAGGGTTGTAATTGATACAACCGTTTCTCCCCATGAGAGGCACATTGGGGCAATCCCCACAGCTATGGATTATGATAATTCCTTCCTCAGTTAAATCATACCATTCGATGTCGGTATGCTTCAATTCCATTAGCTTTTTGGACCAAATTTTACAGTCTTCAACCTCCCAGAAAGTCGGAGTCTTTGGCAGATAAGAGATGAACCACTTGTAAAAGAGGGCTACGCAACATACAATTAGCCCACAGCCTCTTATGTATCTGGTCTGTATGGAATGGTAAACATCAGCCAGCAGTGTCGGAACTGGATTGTTGACTGTAAAAATCTGGATGGCTTGGGTATCCACAAAGTTCTTGGAACTTGGGAATAGAAACAAACCATATATCATCAGAGCTAGGATTGATTCAAACAAAGCCTCACTTCCTCTGTTCTTGAAGAAAAGAGCCTTTTCCAACAAGAATTGAGCGAGTAGTCCGCGTTTTCCTCCTTTGTTAGTCAGGTTAGCCTGGACGTCAGATAATCTGATTCTGGTTACTCTGGCGATGTCTCTGGCGGAAGGCATTTCTTAAATCCCAGAAAATATGGGAGCTTCTCTGACAGGAATCCCTATCATGGCTGAGAATTCCTCAAGGGTTGGCACCAATTGGAATTCAGGGAACACGAAACAGCGGTACACGGGATGATACAACTAGACCAAAACTTCAAGGGGCCCAACAGTCACTGGTGTCTTCATCAGTGGAATGACACACCCATATCTATCAGCGAAGGCTGACTGGCCTTCAACCATCTCTCCCAACCACAACAAATGTTCCACCTCTGGTAGTTCAAAGAAATAAGGCTAAACTCTTTTCCCTGCAACATCAATTTCTACAAAATCTGCAAAACAAAATTAGTAACTTGATAGTCTAGCAGAGAATGCAAGATGCAATGCAAAGTTTCATGGAACCCAAACATTCGCGAAATATCAAGAGATATCAAAAGACCTCATTTTCATTAAATAAAAGGTGAATTACAAAAGTTGATACACTTTCAAAAGCCCTAAACATGAAGCTAAATAAAAGCTAGAAAGTCCTAAGGAAATTCTCCCAAGAGTCTTGTGTTGAGTCTTCTGATTTCTTTCTCCATCTGATCCCTTTCGGCGACGAGGTTGTCAAGAATGGTTTTCCAAGCAGGAGGATGAGTATTAGAGGAGCTTGGATCTTCCAAGGCTTTCCTTTTCTTGCATGAAAATAATTCTTCATTCTTGGTCTGTAGTTGCTTCTGGAGTTCCAGCTTTTATTCAACAACCACTTGATATTTGAGCTTCCAGGCTTCTTCCGACCTTTGGGCTTGTCTTAAAGAAATCTCCAGCTCTTCTTCTTTTGACATGAAGTATAAAATAGGCTCTTTCTTTAAAGCAATTGGTTCCTGCCTTTTGTAGGGAATCTTCATCTCTATTGATCTTCTTCTGACCCATTGGAGGTAGGGCTCCAATGATACACAGTTAGGTCTTCCCAAAGAACTTCTTCCTCTTTTGCGCTTGCTATCCCAAGCGTTCAAGATCAGCTTTTTCTGTTCTTCATTCTTGTTATATGCTTCAAAGTAGATGTTTTCAACATGGATACTAAGAGGTTTATCTTCCAAAGGACACCCTAATTGGCGTCGTGCTAATACAGGGTTGTAGCTGATTCCACCTTTAATGCCGAGAAGAGGCACGTTGCCATAATTTCCATAGCTATCTATAATCAGAATTCCATCATACACCCGATTATACCAGTCAATGTCTGCATGGGAGAGTGCCATAATTCTCTGAGACCACCATCCTTTCTTGGAATCCCATAATGCGCTTGCCTTTGGTAGATGCGAAATAAACCATCTATAGAACACGAGGACATAACAAGTGATCTGTCCATTTCCATGAGCGTTTCTTGTATGGAATGAATGATAAGCTTCAGCAAGCAGGGTAGGTACCGGATTCTGTTTCAAGAAGATTTTGATTGCATTCAGATCCACAAAGTTGTCAATATTCAGGAACAAGAAGAGTCCATAGATGAGTAAGGCAAAAACAGCTTCAAAGGCATCCCGGTTGTAGTGTTTAGCAAAATAACGAGCCTTTTCAAACAAAAACTTAGCAGTTAACCCAAAAATTCCTCCCTTAGAAGTTAAATTGCTTTTGACGCAACTAACTCCAGATGAGTTTTCTTGGCTATTTCTTCCTCTTTAGGATCCTTCTCGAAGATAGGAAACGGGGACTCATCCTTGATAGGCAAACCAATTATCTGAGAGTATTCCTCGAGGGTAGGCAAGAGTTGATAGTCAGGAAACGTGAAGCAGTGATACTTTGGATCATAAAACTGAAGTAGAGTTGAGAGGAGTCATTCATCAATGGTCTTCTTAAACAAAACCCACAACTTCCCATATCTGTCTATGAATCCTTCAGGGTCTGTTAGCAAATCTCCCAATTTCCTTAGGTCATCCAATTTTGGGCTCTTGAAAGTGTATTTGATGGTGTTTCTTCTTGAGCTATCCATGATATCCCTCTGATATAAGTAAAGAAATCTGAGTTCCATGAAACAGATGCAACATGAATGCTTATGATGTATGAATGCAAGGCACACACGAAGACACACAAAGCACAAACAAAGGGGGGATGTTAGAGCATGGAGCCAAGGTTTACCCTTCCCATTGGTATGTACTATTGGTTTTCACTTGCTGAACAGGGTTCTAAGAAGTTCCCAGAGTCGACAACCCATCTTTCGGATTTTATCGACTTCCCAGATGACTTGGTATTGTAACACCCCCAATCTATACCCCCAAATAAATAAAAACGGTAAAAAGAATATTCAAAATTTCATCAGAGTATATTTAAAACACGACATAGACCGACGGGGCACAACAAATTGAAAAAAACATACGACACCTGCTCAAACAGATATGCAACATTTCAGGTAGTAATACACCCACAATCCAGTCACAGAATATAAGCGGAAAATCCGTAACTGAATATTAACATATATATATATATCATGAAAATTTGTCATACATCTACAATCCAAAAGATACATATACATGATACAAGATAATCACAAACGGCCTCCCTAACTACCCGGTGTCACATATCAGAGCCGACCGACAAAAGAATGAAGACCCTAGCTTCACAAAATACCTCCAGCAACTCTAATCTGCAATGCCTCATAGAGCATTATAAAATAGCAGAAGGGTGAGAAACACAATCATAATACAGTTGCATATAATTATATATATAACACAGAATACACACGTAAAATACTCTCACCACAATTGCTCACAACCAATTATACCACAACACAGTGCAAGTATCGGGTATTCATCACCAAAGCACTCATCATTCATACACAATGCACTCATCATCAACACAATTGCATATATACAATTAATCCATGATTATGCAAATGCACAAAGACCGGCACAATGATTCTATGCACATGCCATGCGGTACCGACTCTAATAATTCATGTCTCATCACCAGTTCACTCAGGAACTATTGGAACCATCGCTCATTACTGAGGGTCGCTCAAGTAACTCCCCGTCGGGCATACGATGTTCACCCGTCGCTTTAGGTCCCCACATGGGCACACGACTTTTATGGATTGCTTTAGGTCCCCACATGGGCACACAATCAGATCGCTTTAGGTCCCTACATGGGCACACGATCGTCTATAAACATCGCTTTAGGTCCTCTATATTTTTAAGGCACACGATATATCAAATCGTTTTAAGTCCTCTTATGTTTAAGGCGCACGATGTTATAGCGGATTCCCTCTGGAACCAAACCGTCACTCAGGACGTCACAACAATGCATATCATGATGCTTGGCATACAATGACTCATGACATTTAATATGCGCACATATACACATCCATAATCATGCATAAATCAACAATTACCACACATCGCATTTTCTTGCCGTAAGGCCACCAATCATTATTACAACAAATATCATGTGCATTTTCATTTCACAACAGCACACAAGTCATACAATATCCACATCAACGACGCATTGCATATACACATCAAGTTCACACAATTAAACGGCAAAAGTCGACACCAAAACAACACATTTTCTCATTCTGACATAATTTAATCGGCCAATAATCTCAAAACCCCCATCACAAGAAAGTACATACTACAAGCTTTCTAACGCACCCAACCACACCTCAAACCGACTCACGGATCAAAAGTTACAGAGAAAACAAATTGGACAAAACTGCTACATTCGCAGTGCGAAGCTCCTAGCGAGTCCTTCGCTACTTCATTCGCAGTGCGAATGTCCCACCGAACGGTGGCAGAAGCAAAATAGCCTTGAAAATTCCCAACGTTCGCAATGCGAACTTCCCAGCGAATGCTCGCTACACCATTCGCCGTGCGAGTCGCCCAGCGAACCAAGTCAGAGGCAAAACAACACAAAATAGCCCAATGTTCGCAGTGCGAACACCCAGCGAACGCTCGCTACTTCCTTCGCAGTGCGAACTGCCAGCGAGTGCTCGCTTTCCCCTTCGCCAGGGGATTCGCAGTGCGAACCTGCGAAAACCAGAAAACCCAGCAGCGCACCAGTTCATCCAAAAATGAGATTTTCTCAAACCAAACACTTCCAAACCAACATATAACAATTAGAACATGACTCTATCATGTTAACAGGTATTCTACCACGTTTACACCAATTTCCGACCGTGAAACCATCGATTTCTCATTATCGACCTAAAATAGAAACTATGAAAAACACAACAAACAATCAAATACTCACATACATAATCATACCCAAGCGTATAATAATCGAGTTTCGCACCCTTACCCGATTTAATTGCGTTCTAGAAAGTCGGTTGATTGATTTCCATGTTTTCCCAAAAATCTCTCTTTTCTTCTCTTCTTCTTTCTCTCCACTTTTCTTCTTCTCTTTTTCTTTCCTTTCTCTTTTTCTCTCTCTCTATTTCTGTTATATCTTTTCTAACTCAACAAAATAAATCAAAAAGCCCAAAATACCCCTACACTCAAATATCTCGCAAACGTTCCCAAAACCCGATAAAACATCACACAGTGAAAAATAACATATTTTTCCAATAAAAGTCGAAAATAAAATAATATAATAATAAAATAATCAAACGACTCGATTAAATAAAACTCACACAAAACTGGGGCGTTACAACTTGGTAATCAATAAAATTCTCAAGAGAATCTCGTCCGAGTGTAGTATCGCGTGACAACCAATTCAGAAATAGACTCCATCATGGTCACCGCACTACATCCTAAAAAGGCTTAGGTGGGGTTTGGTAACTACGGTCCTCAATATCAAGGGCAACTAGGTCGAGAGTAGCACGTTTTCACGAATAGACTCGTTCAACATGACTAGACTCTCAAGAGGGCCTCAACTGAGTGATGGTGTCTCAAGTTAACTTTTTCAGGAATTGACTCCCTCAAAGCCTCCTTGAATATACCATCGTCCTATCCTAAGTGCACTCAAATCTGGGTTAGGATTTATCTCACTACTCAAAAACCAAGCCAGCAAAAGAAATTCAAGCAAAGCATATATACAAGCAATCAAACAGATATATACAAATATAGCAAACAAGCATAAATAAAACAAACAAAAACAAGGTGGGCTTAACCCTCAAAGTTTTTTCCATCCCCAGTGAAGTCGCCATTTCTGTTGCGGTGAGAATCGGATAACAAGCTATTAATTAACTTGCATCACATTTCTTTGAATTCACACCCGACTTTGATTTATCCAAAGGAAAGGTTCAAGATCGAGAAAAACCTAAAGGGGGGAGATCTAAGGTTCGGGGGTTGGTTACGCCTAGGGAAGGTATTAGCATCCTAAACGTCCGTAGTACTCTACGGGAACCTCTTGTTTTGTTTGTTATGTCTTACTTGCTTGCTAAGGGTGCTATGCTAAAGGTTGAAACTCTAGGGGTTAGTATCTAAGTATACTCGACAAAGTATCGCACTTTGTGCCTACGTATCCTGACGGGAGTGAAATCAGAGTATCCGTAGTTCACTGATCTAAGGGTGAAGAAGAGGAACCATTGACTATGGCCAAAGTTCCAAGGGGAAATGAGTATGAGCTCATTTTAGAGTTCACGATAACTCTCTAAATCTAAGTTATAGGGGGAAAGTGAGTTCTCATGATGATGAGAATCACATAGAGTTCAAAAACTCTAACCTATTTCTAAGTTGTGATTTCAATGGCTCTCATGAGGCCAAGAAATGGGATAAACCTAAAAGGATAAGGTAGGGTGGTTGTTTAGTGACTTCATGAGTCAATTTTAGGATGATCTCCCTTTGGAATGGGGGAAAGATAACAGTTTTAAAATTACTAAGAAATAACAAGTTATAATTCAAATATGATGATGTAAGAAGATATGAATAATATATGAGATGAAACAAAATTATGATATCAATGCAAAGTTAGAATCATACGTTAGACATCATTCAAACATGGTAAACAAAGATAACATGGCAAGATGAATAAAAAGGTACAATAAAACCTTAAAAGAATTTCCAATCTTAACATGAATAAAAGCAAGTAGTATTAAATATTTTTTACCATTTCTTTTTATATTCAAAAAGTAGATTCAATAAAAAAAACATAGCAAAAAGAATGGAATAAAAAGGATGGAAAATGAACAAGTTATGGAAATTTGAAATTTAAGCACAAACTTGAAAATAAAATAAAACCAACAAGTGATAAAAAGGAAGGAAGTGGAATTCCTAGGGATTGAACCCAGGACCCTTCGCTTGCAGCTTAAAATCAATACCATCAGGCCAATGCGCGCACCTTGAAAAAATGCAGATTGTACAAGTATATACGTAAAGAGCAGCGAAAATCAGAAAAATAAACAAAAGGACTGGGGTGAGGGGGATTCAAACCCCAGTCCTAAGGGTGAAAGGGCGTGTGATAGTGTGTGCTTGCCACTGGGGTGGCTGTTACATCCGGTAACAAATCCAACTCAATTAATATGTAAGCCATTCATGCGCACATATTTCAAGTTAACAACACAAACCAAACCATTACTCAATCTGCTCTTGATTACAGTCCTCCATACCATGCCATTTAAACACAACCAAATAAAATGAAGCAGAACATAATCATCAACTCAAAATCATGAATTGCTACATGTGTTAAATACCAAGTAAGTGTTTTAATCATACAAATGGACATCAAAATAACAACATTCGAATGTAAAGCAACGAAGCTCATACACAGCCACAACAACAAGCATACATCACACATCCAACACAATCAATTGGAAATCGTGTAAGTACATAACTTGAATACAATGAATCAACACACCTGTAGACTATGGAATTTATAACAGCATGATAAGTTTTTATGTATAGCAAAGGTTCTCAAGATTTTAGCATGCTTAATGAAGGGTAGCGGAAATGTTTTAGGACTAAAGTCACATAATTGATAAGGTTATAAGCTTAAAATGCAAGAAAACAAGAGACAGGTTAGGGCATAATACAGTCAGTTCCAATTATACTCTCTCAAAGCTCAAAAGCAATTCAAACATGTCACAAAGAGTGGTGAAAGAGAAGGGATAAGTCAGATCAAGATAAAGGCATACTCTGAGGTCACCCTAACTGTCAGTGGCAGCTCTATGATATATTGAAAGGATGTTAAGGAATGATGGCAACAATCTCAATAACATAAGCAGTCAGCAGCATACTAGTAACATGTCATTAGGGCAATTACATTCCACAAAGTAATGAGCTCACACATTTAAATGGGACTCAATGAAATGATACATCTTGGACACAACTGATAAACAAACATGAAAATCAAGGAATCCAAAACAGCATGGCATGGATTCAAACATAAGTTTAATGTAAACAAACAAATCAGTGCAAGAACAAGGTAAGTTAGAAACACACCACTGTCATGAGAAACAAAGGTTCAAACATAGTGGCATCTAAATCAAGTAACAGTTATACATGAGTATCAGACATACAAAATAGCTACACACATCAGGAAAAATCAGTTATGTTACAATGATAAGTACACACACATCATGATGGTCAAGAACCTCATATGAATCACATATATATTCAAGACAGAATAGGACATATCATAGCAACCAAGCTAAAATTAAAACAAATGGTACCATACAATCATAACTTAGAAGCACGTCAGATGACAAATCAAAGCTGGCAATACATATCAGGAACACAAAGTTTAGCATGGAAAATGATGTCACCAAACACAACTCTCTGAAGTTAACAGTTTCACACAATAGTATTAACATGCGCAAATTGAAGTAGCATGGTATGACAGGTCATGGAACATTAAGAGGTACATGATTAACAGCAACATAGTTCTCATCCTAAGCTCCACATTCATGAACATGAACCTACTCATATACTACCAAAATCAAACCAATGGACTGTAACACAAGAAACTGAAACACTAAGCAACATAACAGTTCAAATACACCAATCTCAAATACATTAGTCAATCAAAATCAATGCCAAGACAAAGTGGTGTATACCAATGTGAACACACACATGAATAACCCAAAATGCCAATCTTAAAACAGCAAACCTCAACACTGACAAAGTTTAAAAACTATGACTTGAGAACACAAAATGATCATATATTAATGGTGACAGAAAAAGAAAACTAGTGCTACTTTAAAGAGGACAACTTAACAACATCAATCAACCAACAACAAAAATAGATAGGTTTAACCATCCCACAACTTATCAAAACCACATAGAGGAGCTAAGATTCATGAGTATCTTGTCTCAAAGTAACATCTAAGCATATATGTCATACATGGGGTTTAACAAAAAATCAAACATCTAAACTTGACAATACAATACCACAATAAGAACTTATAATGTTGCAGCCATTCAATAAACAAAACCAGAGGCATTATAATTTTACACAAAAAGCATACATGTATATCATGTCAATGAACAACATCATCTATTTTATGAAATCAAACCATGAGCACATAAACAACATATTCAAGCATATATTATTAAGATACACATGTAAAGAACAACAAAATGCATATGACACAATGATATCAAATGAGCATGATTAACAAGAGGGAAAGAATGTGATACCAAGTGGAGTAATGTCCACTGCCTTCAAGTATGCTGACTGCTTTTCCTTCCAAAGCACTCCAAAGCCACCTCCCTCCTTTCTTGCTCAAAACTTAGGAAATCTTAGAGAATATTTGAGTGTTTGTGAGAATTGTTGGTGTCTTGAAGTATAGAAGCAAGCTCCTTTTATAGGCTGAACAAATGGGCTTGGGTTGCTTTGAGTCCAAAGAGCAAACACTTGGTGTGCTGAGTGAAGAACTAGGGTTGCAATGTCTCTCTTCAAAATTCAAACTTGGTCCACTCCTTGGAGACAAATACGCCTCTCATGCTGCACAAAATTTCAGAGGTTGCAGGGTCCATTTCACCACTTCGTATATTGCTTAAGAGCTCCTCATTTGTTGTCATATGGAGGGGTATCAGATGAGGTAAGGATTGGGATTGCGTGAAGAGATTTGCAGGTGGGAGCAGTCTATAAGCTAAAACAAGCAATGCTTCAGAAGCACTTTTAATGAACCAAACCGTCGAAAGCTTAAACGGGAATTACTCTTGGAGAATTCAAAATGAATAAAAAACGCGCCATGTGATTGAGGTTGAAACGATTTTGGATGAATTTAATACACTTGTGTTTGAATTTCTTCTTCCAATCTGAAGCTTGCAAGCACGACCAAGGAAGAAGAGTAAACTTGGATTGTTTTTCCTATTTGTATGCCATATGTCGCCTCTCCATTGGTCAGAAAAACTAAGTTGAAAAGTTAAAGCAAATTACTCATTTCCTATTGGTCCTCGGCTAATGCATTTCATTCCCATATTTTTGTAACATACTTGTCACGATGCGCTTATCACGGTGGGCTTATGAACAAATATTAGAATTGGTTTTTCCTTATTTTTTGTTATAAAAAGAAAAAAAATGGTTTAGAAAAATAAATTAATAAGTGTATTAGGTAATTGAAATGGTTATGGATATGGTTTAGGAGAATTATTATTGAGAAATTGGATAAAATTGGCTAAATGATTGTTGAAATTGGTTAGGAATACAAAATGATAATTGAGGGTAGACAAGGTGGGTAGAAATTAGGTTATGGAGAGGATCATGGAGAGGGTTATAGAGATATCTCTTTGAAATGAGTGACTTGCTTGATTCAATGCTCCATCCAAAATCTTGATTAATCACTTCTTGAATCTCCTTAAGATAACACCTGATTCACAAATGAAACAAACACAAACAAAACCTGATAAAAGGGTTAGCTATGCAATATGATTGACCTAATATGACATGCAAGAGATCAATGGATCTAAGGGTAAAATTTGGGGTACAACACCCATTCTCTTGAGCCATACCAAATATTTTGAAAATTTTTGAGTTAAAAACAGGGTTTCTTTTGAAAATCTTAGGTTACAGACGAAATTGAGGTTAGATTGTGAGACTTGGGAAAATTCCGCAAGATCGGTATCATTTTAACACCGTGAGCCTCTAAATTATGGAAATCAATTTGAGTACTTGTTATGCCATAGCCTTAAGTTCTCACCCCTTTAGTAGTCCCTAATTAGTTTATTTAGCAGTCAGCACCATCCTAAGCACACACTAAGTAGGAAGTCGATGCAAATAAGTGTATGATATCAGGCTTAAAAAGGTAAATTAAGAAAAAAAATGAATGAATGAAAATAAATGTTCCTTCTAAGTTAGGTGATCCTCACCCGATCATTTAGCCCAACGGTGCAAACTTCTTTATTCTATTGATATTTAAGCCAATGTGCAAAAAGAAAAAAAAATGATAATAATGAGATCATAGTCACTAACAAGCCATCCTACCATGAGTGTGAAAGGATAACAGGCTTAATGTGATTGTGCCAGAATGAAAAGGGACGAAAGAAGAATGAGTGAGTTAGGCTTAGGTATAATGACATGACTCAGATTGGTTTGTATAGGATGGAGGTTGATGACCGCAAAAGCGGAATTGTGTTGTTACGATATCCTTAGTGTGTGAGCAAGTACCTATCAACATAAACTTAACCGAAGTAGAGTTGGTAGCCTAGGATGAGTATCCGTATACACTATTTTTCTTGCGAGTCAAGGTTTACTTGAGGACAAGCAAAGTTTTAAGTGTGGGGGAGTTTGATAACGCGAAATTATATCGTTAAATTGACTTAACTTGCATGAATTATTTTATCAATTTTCGTCTATTCAAGTTTTATTTGCAAGTGTTCAAGTTCATTTTCAGGTATTTTATCTCAATCAACCTGCATGAGGAAAGAAAAAAGAATAGGGAAGAAAAGGGAAGAAAAGAGGACAGATGACAGAAAAATAGGAAATTGCACACATAGAAGCGTGACGACCGTCAAACTTCTGTGGCAACCGTAACGGCCAAGCAGTGTGACCCTCGTCACATATTGCGTGGCGACCGACACAGCTTGATTTACAGGTTTAATATTTTGACAGCGTGGACCACTCAAACCACTCAATAACCTCAGCAATTGATCCTACATTTTCTCCTTCTGCCCAGTCTTCCTGATTCTTCTCCACGAAGCCACTTTCCTTATTTCTCTCCACGCCTGGTGAAGTAACCGCCCACTAATAGCACTACTTGGAAGTCTTCCCCCACTTTCTCCACTACTCATGTATGACCCATGAAAGTTGGTGAACGAATTTCCTACTATAAATAGACCTTGTTTTATTAGTTTTGAGGATCCAAGTTTTTGTGCGCGGAAGCGCTACCGAAGTTGTTTCATAGTTTTAGGCAGAAATTACAATTGTAAAAGGGGTAGTTTCTCACATCGATGAACTACTCCACAATTAGTATTTAGGCCTATGTTCTATGTAACTTGCTTGGATCAACAATCTTGCCATCATTTTATTGAATTTATTTCCAGTTTCGTTTAATTCAAGTCTCCATTTATTTTATCGTATTTACAGGTTCTTTATTTTATCGTTTTATTATTATTATTATTATTATTATTATTATTATTATTATTATTGTTATTGCATTTCATACTTATTTAAGCATGATGTCATTGATTATATTTACCATGTTTATGTTGTTTTCATTTAATTCCATGTTTGGCTAAATAGTTTAGAGTCCGGCGTATGAGGACCGTCGTTACCGACGGGACTCGGTAGAAAATAATAGGTGTGAACTTATGATTAAAATTCTGTTTTGGTTTTAATTTCCAAGCCTAATTTAAATAGCTTTGTCACGAGAGTGAGAGGTTATTTAACACGATTTTGTCACGAGAGTGAGAAATTAATTAAGGTTAGAGCCGGCACTGCGAGAGCGTGGGGGTCGAACCGGATAGTGGAAATTAGGCAACATATCTAAATACAGCGAGAGCGCTTTAGATACGTTTAGGATATTATTGGCTTTCAAAATATATTTCCTAGTTACCGGGCGAGCGAGAGCAAAATCTTGGGATTAGGGAACATGACTTTAGTTAATACCGCGAGAGCGTGAGGCGGAGTTTTTAAGTCGGTATATTCTACGGAACTAAATTATAGTTGTAATTAGTACCCGAATTCTACAAAGTCCTTTAGGAACGCGGAATCCATATTCCGGCCTCTCTTTATTATCATATTTTCTAAGTTCATTTTCATTTTAGTTCTAGTCTTAGTTTCCCTTTTATCAATTGTCATTAGCCTTAGCTTTACATCACAACAATAGATAACGGTAGGTTGACATTGGTCTCTGTGGGTTCGACAATCTTTTATATTACTTCGATATTTCGGTGCACTTGTGGACGCATCAACGGCCACGGGGACGAAAGCATTTTGAGTTCACTGAGCGGGGCCAGGTACATGTCCCCATGTCGCTGGCATCTGTCACACTTCTTGACATGCTCTTTGGTGTCTTGCTGTATGGTGGGCCTGTAGTACCCTGCTCGCAATGCTTTACGAGCTAGGGACCGTCCACCAAGGTGTTGCGCATTGATCCCGCCATGTATATCCTGTAGTATGCCAGAGACCTTAGACTCCTCAATGCACCTGAGGATGGGGATCGAGAAGCCCCGCTGGTATAACATGTCCTCAAAGATAGTATATGAGCAGGCACGCCGCCTAACTACGCCGGCATCCTTGGGGTCGTCGGGTAGTTTTCCCGGGTTGAGGTATTCGTATACCGGGGTCATCCAGCAGTGGCTGTCTCCAATGGCATGCACGTCAGCTGTGGGGATGGATTTCTGGATGCTCGGATAATGAAGGACTTCTTGGATGATGGACTTGTTCCTGCCTTTTTTCTTTGTACTCGCGAGCTTGGATAGGACGTCTGCCCAAGTATTGTGTTCGCGTGGGACATGACTCACTTCTGCCGAGGTGAAATTTTTCATCATTTCTTTCACTAAATCTAAGTATTCGATGAGGTTGTCGTTCTTGGCTTGGTACTCTCCTCGCACCTGGGAGGCCACGAGCTGGGAGTCGGTGAATATTTTCACTTCTTTGGCGCCGAGATCCTCGGCTAGTCGTAACCCGACGAGGAAAGCCTCGTACTCAGCCTGGTTGTTTGACGTCGGGAAGGACAATGTAAGGGATACCTCAATCAGGATGCCTTCCTCATTCTCTAGGATGATGCCTGATCCGCTTCCTGTCGAGTTGGATGCCTCGTCGACGTAGATTGTCCATTTTTGGGATCCATCGACCGAAGGTTCTGGGATGGTCATCTCCGTGATCTCGAATAACACTTGAGCTTTTAGGGCCTTTCTACCCTCGTATTGGATGTCAAACTCGGCGAGTTCGAGCGACCATTTAAGCATCATACCTGCCATGTCTGGTCGGTCGAGGAGCTGTCTCACTGGTTGCTCGGTCCTCACCACGATTGTGTGGGCCAAAAAGTAGTGCCAAAGTCTTCTGGCCACGGTGACGAGGGCCAGAGTGACCTTTTAGATCTGCTGGTACCTAAGTTCAGGTCCTTGGAGGGCTTTACTGGTGAAGTAAATTGGCTTCTACCCGTCGGGGGTTTCCCGGATTAGGACCGCGCTGACCGCTTCGCTCGTGACTGCGAGGTACAAGAACAACGTCTCCCCGTCTTCTGGTCGCAAGAGGACCAGGGGTTGTGATAGGACTTGTTTGAGGTGCAGAAGCGCATGTTTGCACCCCTCGGTCCATTCGAATATGACCTCCTTACGTAGGAGTTTGAAAAATGGAAGTTCGTATTACGTCGACTTGGCCACGAAATGGGATAGCGAGGTGAGCATCTCGTTTGGAGATTGTATCGATTTCTTTGAGTTCGGCGTCGGGAATTTGGAGAATTCCTTGCACTTGTCGGGGTTCGCCTCGATCCCTCGTTCTGTGAGGTAGAAACCGAGGAACTTACCTGCCCGGACGCCGAAGGTGCATTTCTCTGGGTTAAACCTCATCTTGCAATTCTTCGCCATGTCGAAGACTCTTTTGAGGTGAGAAGTGTGGTTGACCTCTTCTCGTGATTTTACGATCATGTCGTCTATGTAGACCTCGAGCATGTCACTGATCTCTCCCTGGAATACTTTGTTCATCATCCGCTGGTAGATGGCGTCGGCGCTCTTCAGGCTGAAGGGCATTACGTAGTAGTAGTAGTAGTTGCCCGACTCGGTCATGAAGGCCGTGTGCTATTTGTCAGCCTTCTCCATGGGGATTTGGTTGTACCCCGAGTACGCGTCCATGAATGACATCAACTTAAAACCTGTAGAATTGTCGACCAGTTTGTCGATTTTAGGCAGTGGATAAGCATCTTTCGGGCATGCCTGGTTAAGATCGGTGTAATCAACGCACATTCACCATTTTCCATTATTTTTCTTAACAAGTACAACGTTGGACAACCAGGTTATGTACGGGGCTTCCGAAATAAAGTTTGCCTCTAAGAGGTCTGTTACAGCTTTTTCAGCAGTCTCCGCTTTCTCGGGAGACTTCCTACGCCTACGTTGCACTATAGCCCTAGCGGCTGGGTCTATTATAAGTTGATGGCAGGCCACATCTGGATCGAGGTCGAGCATCTTCGACGTTCTCCACGTGAACAAGTCAGCATTCTCCTGGAGGCAGGCCTTCAGCTGCTTCCTCGCCAGGTCGAGAAGCCCTGTGCCAAACTTCACCTTCCTGTCTGGATTGTCCCCGAGATTGACGAGCTCGAAGTCTCCATCTAGAATGGGGCACATTGGGTGGAGTGGATGCCTGTTGCCTTTAGCTGGAAGGTCATCGTCTGCTGCTTCTCGTTGATCCTGCTCGCTAGGGAAGTGACTGTCGAGGTCCACCGCATTGACGCACGGGATTGGCTTCTGCTCTACATCCAGGGCTGGTTTCTCTGTGGTCTTAGACTTAATGTTGATCGAGTTCAGACCCTTGGTCGCAGCTTCGAAGCATCTCATAGCAGCTTAAATATCCCCGTGGAAGGTGACGACCCGACCACTGGTCGTGTAGTACTTCTTCTTCAGATGCACTGTAGATGGTACCGCCGTGAACTCAGCCAGAGTTGGTCTTCCCAGGATGCACTGGTACAGAGAAGGGCACTCCACCACCAGGAAGCGGACCTAAACTTGTTGGGAAGTGTCATCGTTCCCGAAAGTGACAATCACCTTGACATAGCCCCACAGTCTGGTAGTGGTGCCATTGAAACCCTGGAGGTTTGAGCCCACGTAGGGGGTCAAATGTGTTTCATTGAGCTGGAGGGTCTCGAAGAGGTGGGCGTACATGATGTCCACCGAACTTCCTTGGTCGACCAAGATGCGGTGGACATCAAAGTTCTCCATCTGCGCCCTGATCAAGAGGGGGATGGTGGAGTTTGGGGCGCCGCCCGGCAACTCTTCGAGGTAGAAGGTGATGGGGTTCGACCTTCCTTGGACCTTCTCAAAAGTGGCGGTCTACACCGAGCTCGTCTCTATCAGCCTGTCGAACTTCCACTTTATCGACCCCACTGATACCTTGTTGAACCCCCCACCGGATATGACTATTGCGGCGGGGAAAATTTCCCACAGGCTGCAAGCTGTCACAGGGATGTCGGGCTCATCGGGAAAGTAGAAGTCCTCTGGTCGGTGACACACAGGGCAACTTTTAAACCGTTCTCGCCGGAGGAAGGGGTCGCCTCCTTGACCCTTTGCATCTCCCGGGCCTCTTGTCGGGGAGCGTCGTTCCTCTTTGTGTACTGCTTGAGGTGCCCCTCCTTAATCAGGATTTCTAACGCATCCTTGAGGTGGATGCAGTCCTCTGTGACATGCCTGTGGCTCCTATGGAACTTGCAGTACTTGGACTTGTCAACGTTTGGTTTGGGGGGTGTCGGCTTCGGGAAATGGACACCTTCTTTCTGGAATTCCGAGTTGATGCACTCGGCCAGGATTCGCTCGCGGGGAACGGTGAGTAGCGTGTACTCTGTGAACTGGCCTGCCAGTCCCCTCGGCTCTCAAGAGTATTAGGGTCGGTCTTCTCTTCTTCCCCCTAGTCGGGGGGCGGTGGAGTCGTCGTGCCTGGAGATTCTGGGGCCCTCTTGATTCTGCGAATCGTAGGCACAGTGGGCGGCCTCTATCTCCTCATACTGAATGTATGCTTGGGCCTTGTGGAGGAGCGCTTCCAAGGTGCGATGCCTTTCAATGCCGACAGCCTTGGCGAACTCGGTGCGAGGTTGCAGTCCTTGCTCGATCAAGAATTTCTTCATGTCGTCCATGGTGGACACCTGGACAGCTTCTCGTTTGAATCTCTCGATGTAATCCCGAAAAGATTTGTCTTTTCCCGGGATGATGGCTTCCAGGGATGCTTCCGTCTTTGGGTGGCGTCGGGAAACAGTGAAATGCCTGGAGAACTGTCTCTTCAGTTCCTTCCAGGCGGTGATGGACTCCGGTGCGGGGCTCTTGTACCACGCCATGGCACCCTTCCAGAGGGTAGTGGGGAAGAGCTTGCACTTGATGGCTCCTCGGAAGTTCCGGTAATCGAGCATTGCATCGAAGCTTTCGATGTGGTCGTCCGGGTCGGTCGTACCATCATACGTCGCCAGGGGTGGATGTTTCTACATCTCAACGGCCAGGGGAGTCTCCATGATGTCCCTGGACAGCGGGGTGCAGTGGTCGTCCTCGTCACTCCTGACAGAAGATCGTGACGGGGATTGGTCACCCCGGCCGCGCCTGCTTCGTCGGGGGGAACTTCTCGGTCGGCTCTTTGGCTTCTCGTCATGTACTTTGGCCTTATTCCTCTTCTGAACGGGGGGAACGTCATTCCTTCCAAGGAGGGGACCGATCGCGCTCCTGGGCGACCACGGGTTATGGCCGCTAAAGACGCGGTCGACGCTGAGGCATCCGGGGAGAAGGGCTCCTAGAGTCATCGTGTCGCGTCCTCCGTGGGGGAGGAGAGGGGTTGCGAGAGATGGGGAGACGATGTCTCCACGGGGGAGAGCGTTGTTGTCGCTCCCTCTCGAGCACTCCTATCTGTTCATTTTGTTGGAAGATCATCAGACTAGTCTAATTGATCGCTGCGAATAGAGCCACCATGGTCGGATCAGCATTAGGTGGTGCGGGGATCGGCTAGTAGACAGTCGGGCTATTAGAGTATCAGGCGGCATTGAAAGTCGCATCATCAGAAAAGGGAGAAGCGGTGTACCCATTCCTATGGTCGCCTTCTTCAACATGAACAGCCACGTTGGGGTTGTGGTCGTCTCCATTGTTGAATGGGACGAAGGCGGTGTCCGAAGTATTGGCGTCAGTTCGAGGGCTGGCCATGATCGTCAAAGATTGAAGGTTGCTTTGGTTTCTACGGGAGGAAAAAAGGGGAACAAAGGGTTCCCACAGGCGGCGCCACTGATCGTACTTGATTAAAAATAGATCGGTGGCCAGCAACACGTCGTAAGCTCCGTTACACTCCGGTGGTGAGAAGGTGGGGGGCGTATTTGAAAGGTACTCCGATGCCAAAGTAAGAGACTGAGTAAAGAGTGTAAGTACAAAAAGGTAGTGAGAGTAAAGATACAGGATACCTGACCCTCTAGTGAAAGAGGGTATTTATAGTGTGCCCCCAGCATTGGGCCAACGGTCGTCTTCACTGGGTTGAATTGCCAGGACCAATGCAAATAACTGCCAGGGCTTACGTGGCGTAGGGAAGACCAGCACGTGGTCTTCGCCCTGGAGCAACTACCCCGTGATCTTTAGAAAGTGGACTGACCGGTTCTTCAGGAAATGGGTGGTCACCTGATGACGTGTTCCTACGTGGGGGGCACGTGGAGTACGTGGGGAAGACGCGCGGTCTCTCCCCGTATCAGGTAGCGGCCTGCTCGACCATAGTGGATGTTGAACGTGTCCGACGACGGGGAGGATTAGCCTTAATGGGCCACTCTCGAGTGTTATTGGGTTGGGCCTGCCCAACTGATAGGCAGGTCCTGGCCCAGTCTAGAACAGGTATCTTGCTCGGGTGACACATTTTAAATTTCTTGTACATAGAACCAAGGAGGAGGTTACAAACCTCAACCTTAGACTATCATACTCAGAAGGAGCTTACAAACCTCAGACTCTGATGTTACTAAGATAACTAAATACTTTTTCTTGAAAGTAGTTCTTAGGGATGGTCTATAGAACTCAACTTTGGACTATTAGACTCAGGGGGGCTTACAAACCTCATACTCTGATGTTACAAAAAAAAAATTATAACTGTCCAACATTGTATGTTTGTCATCATCAAAAAGAGGCATATTGTTAGAACAAGATTTGTTAATGACATATATTCCTTGGGTTTTAATGATAACAAAGTATATGTGTGCTTATTGTATGCAGGTTCTAATAACTATAAATATATATACAAAATCTGGTATACAAAGGCACACTTGAGAGAAGCTGAATTGCTAGCTTCTAGTGGTGCAGAAATTGAAGAACACTCTCTAATTGATGTCTGGCATAGACTCTGAAGTTGAAGGCCTCAGCACAAGAAGAAGCAACATAATTGTCTCTACACTTGGTGAATGTAAATTGGATTTTGGTGATCGTTCAGAGTTAGTAATAAAGCTGAAGTTATACGTACTGCAGAAAACAAGTTGCATTGTCAAATCAATTTGTCAACTAGAGTCTTAGTTCACAAGGCTCATGAAAAGTTGACATGCTTTACGGATATCTACTCTCAACGGCTCTATAGTACATGATCTCTTTGAAGACTAAGTGGTTAAACATGATACACAATTGATCAAGATCTTTTGGTGTATCTATCTTCAACGTCTCTTGTACTATGGAAAACGCAAAGACACTTGATCAAGTTATCTCTCCAACGGCTAGTCTTCTACAAATGCTATATAAGTAGCTAAAGGTTCAAACTGAATCCTTAACAAGGATCAGCCTCATGGAGGAGTAACAAGATCAGCAATTATAAACATAAATGGTTATGCAAAGTTTCTGTTGTAGGTTGTAATTGTAAAAGCCTTAAGATTTCTTACACAATGAATATCTTAGAAATATTAAGAGCTTTAGGTCTTTGTTATGGTGATTACCCCGTACCTCTAATAATATTTTTATCAAGTACACCTTGTTCTCTATTCTGTTGAACATGTTGTTTAGCATTTTAGATAAAAGTCTCTCGCCAAGATGCTTGAGCCATGTAAGTCTTCTGCTATGTGCTAGAGCATTGAAAGTCTTAATCAAGTGGATTGATTGAGAAAATCCAAGTCTCTCGCCAAGATGCTTGAGCCATGTAAGTATCCTACTATGTGCTAGAACATTAGAAGTCTTAATCAAGTGGATTGATTGAGCAGAAGTCTTGGGTTCGTGGAACCGGAGCAGAAGTCTTGAGTCTGTATGGCTTAAGCGGGAAGTCTTAAACATGAGGGGTTTGAGAAGAAGTCTCGGGTTCGTGGAACTTGAGCAGGAAGTCTCAGATCGAGGGTCTGAGCAGAAGTCTTGAGCCTGAGGGGTTTAAGCAGAAGTCTTGGGCCAAAGTGGCTTGAGCAGGAAGTCTCAGTTTGTAGAACTTGAGCAAAAGTCTTGGGCCAAAGTGGCTTGAGCAGGAAGTCTTAGTTCATGGAACCTAACCAGAATTCTTGGGCAAGAGTGGCTTGAGCAAGAAGTCTTGGGTCTGTAGGACTTGAGCAAGGAAGTCTTGAACCTTAAGGGTTTAACCAAGAAGTCTTGGACTCAGGGTCTGAGCATTATAAAAGTCTTATGCAGAATGCATAAGAAATTGTAATCATGATTTTGTTATAGTGAAAATCTCATGTAAAGCAACGGGACTGGACTACTCTCAGTTGGGAGGAACCAGTATAAATCTTTGTGTCTTCTGCTATTATTTATTTTCTTCTGTTAACATTCCACTGCTAAGTATAATTAGAATTTGAACACCAATTTAGATTCTGAATTATGATCAGATGCAAATTAAGAAAACAGAAAACACAATTCAACCCCTTTCTTGTGTACTTTTTCTGACCTTTAGATGTCTTCACTTCGAGTACCAGTTGGGGGAAGCTAATAGGAGGATTTCCGCTTTGGAAAATTAAGAGAGTGATGCAGCCTACATGCTCTAGAAGAATGATTGTGTGTCCTGGAGAAGGCTATATGAAGAAGCCAGAGAAGCCCTAGATGAATATGAGTGTGTCATCAAGAAGCTTCAAGACCTTTATGTTGAGTGGAAGGGAAAGTTCCATAACTTGGCAAGGTTTGCTAATCTCCACATGATGGAACTCCCAGAAAAACTTCAAAAATCTGATTGGTCCATGTGCCCAGAGAATACTCCACCTCAGCTCTTCAACTTTGTCAAGTATTATAAGAAGCTGGTGAAGAAGCTCACCACAGATCGCACAACAATCATAAAGGGCGATTTGGAGCATAAGATTACTCGTACTTGAGTTTGAATTAATCTGTCTTTTTGAATGTAGCTCAGAGCTTCTTGTAGTTGTACTTGAATATTTGAATTAATGAAAGTTCTCATTTTGGATTTCATCTATTGTCTTACCTTTTATTTTTATTTAAATTTCTTACAAATAAAATGTTCTAATATTACTGAAATAAATAAAAAGAATAACCAAGAGCTTTGCACACAAAAAAATGCATCCAGATATGCATCCATGCATTCATGTAATTCTTAAAATAAAATGCTCATTATGTTGTTCTACACTGAGTCCTCAACACTGGTACAATACTAGAGCCTAAGCTCGGTAAAGAATGGAAGAACAAAAGCAAGAGTTAGAGAGAGTCAGCTCCGAACTTGAGAACCTGCGAGGGAGCGTAGGTCAGATAATGGAAATGCTCCAATTCATCACGGCTAATATGGACACACAAACAATGAAATTTGATTCACCGTATCACGCTACTCATTTGCAAGAACCGCAACCCTTCAAAGCCTTCACTTGGTTGAATCCGAGTTGTGAATTGTTGTAATCCAAGATTTACCAATATGATCCACCGTCTCACGCTACTCCTTTTCAAGAACTGCAGCTCTTCAAAGCCTTCACTCGATTGAATCCAAACTAAAGTAATCTTGTCCAAAACCTTCAAATCCCCAATTTGATCTTGAAGGAAAACCCAATTTACAATACCACAAGCTAAATTGGACCTTATCAACTTAATTCTATATGGCACCCAAATAATGAATGATTATGTGTTCTTTGTTTGTGTGTATGCATAAAACCAAGGTTGAAGATGATGAAAACTCCTAGTATGTTCTAGATTTCGTTTATGGTTTTGCCAAAATCATTAAAAAGAAATGATGCATGTATGAAGTATTTATATGCATGCATGTTTAGAAGCAAAAGGAATGCAAGAGAATTAAAAAAGTTGAGAATTTTTTGAAAATTTTGTTGTATAGGCCGACCTATGAAAGCCATGTGCCGACCTGTATAGGTTATGCGTTGACTTGTAAATGTCATGTATCGACCTGTAGAGGCAACACATATAATAGAGCTTATATGCTTTAATAATGCAGTGAATCTTCCAACCTATTAAGCGGATGAGTCTACACATAGGAAAAAATTTCCTTCTATGTGTCGACCTGAAGGATGCATGTGTCGACCTATAGATTGACTTTTCACAAAAAAAAATGTTTTTGATGTATTTTTGATACATGAAACCTTTTTCAACTTGTTTCTAAATGCTTTTATGCTTTCTAATGCTAAGATGCATATTTTGAATCAAAGGATATTATCCAATATACATGAACGCTAAAGTATCCTAGTTTTAGCATCATGAAAAATACATCTAACGGAAAGTTGCACTCACATATGCTATGTTTGTTTGAGTTCAGAAAGAGTAGGGAGATGAGTAAGTGAAATTGGGGTGTGATTCAGGTAGTAAAACCTTTGGGATTAGTGAGTTGTCTCATTTCCTTTTCCAGCTTACCAAACCTTCCTCTCCCTCTCTCACAAGTTTATCTTCGACGAAAACCGCTCTGCCCCATTGGAGGCGACGAAGCAACCCAGAATCGGCCAAAACCACACCCATTGATTCCTTTCACCCTCCTCTTTTCACTTATCAACTCTATTTCACCTAAACTCCACCAATACATCCATTTCACATTAAAAATAATCAAGAACCCTAGGTCTTTAGATTGAAACTAAATGCTAACTTTGCATTAATCTAAACCAAATCCATAACCATACCTTCAATTCCACGTCATGGTAAAAAACTTGGAACGAGATAAAGAAGAATCAAGGAGACGATCCTACCTGTAGAGCGGAGACTTGCCGTGGGGAAATTTGAAGCTGCTTAAAGAAGACGATGCAGAGAAAAAAAATACCAGGGAGGCGATAAGGTAAAAAGCTCAAATCTTCAATCCTTGTAGTACTTGTTCCTTCTTCTTCAAAATAGTATGTAAGGAATTGTTGTGTTGTTTTTATTGAGTGTTAGAGTAGAGAGAGAGAGAGGTTAATCTTTGTTGAAGCAAAACTTCAAGGTGAAGTTTTGCTCAACACTGGAGGATTGAGAGTTTTGAGTGTGTTGGTGAGGAGATAATTATAAGAGAAATTGCAGGGTGAAGTGTTAGTAAGTTGAAATATGGCAATTAGAAGTGTTAATTAGACTGTTAAACTGTTAGTAAGTTTTGGAACTAGTTAGGAGGGCTTGTTAGTTAAGTTAGTGTTTAGCTCGAGTAAGTGTGGTATTAGGTTTTGGGGAAAACAATTAGGTTAAGGTTCATTAGAAGTTACTATTTGTTAATTGTGATAGTTAGTTAGTGAATTTGAAGCTTAAACTGTGATAGTTAATGGCTCAGTTAGTAGGAGTTGGTTTCAATCTGACAGGTAGAAATGATAACAGTTAGTTTATGGCTTGAACTGGCTTGGAATGGACTCATTAGCTTAACCGAAAAACTAGTTAACTGTTAAGGGATTTTAGAAGTAATGTTAATGGAATGTTGATGTTAGTTGATTATTTTGCTTGACTAAAAAAGAAGATATTGATGACAGTTAGGATTTTCATTTTTAATTAGTTAGAAATTGAAGGTTCATTGAACAAAAATGTTATAGGTTAAAGAAAGGTAAATTAGGAAGATAATTAGTGTTGTGCTAGTCTATTGAATGATTGGTGTTGGTATTGCATTGTATGTGTATGTGTATGTATGCTGATGTATTTTATAGTATGCATTGTGCATATGTTTGTGCAATGAATATCATGACTTGGTTTGTATATGTGCGTGAAATATAGACTAAGGTTGTGTATGTTGCTAATTCATTCTTCTTGCTACAAGGTTTATTTTCATTTGGTAGGGCGAAATGTTTGTGCTTTGTTACGTGTTTACTTTGTGATATTGATTTAAAGCAAGGGTGTCACATGCAAGTATACATGTATGTTTGATTGCAACAAGTAATAAAATAAGAGATCGTACCCACAGGGAGTGAAATTGATTTAGCTTTGAACCTAAAGTATTCAAATTTTGTTTAAAACATGTATGAGCAAGGTAACAAAATACTAGTGATAATAAACAACAAGAGATTCACACAATAACCTAAAATACTAAGTAAATAGGGAATAAAATATCAGAGAGAATGATTGATGAGTTAAGATCCATTAATATATTATTGCTGAAATGTATTCATGATGTGAAGTGTCGTGCCTCAAAAGGTCAGAATATGATCTAGTGGTGTATCTCTACAACATCAGAGCATGCATAACTAGGGCAAGGGAACAAATATCTAAGCCTCACTTATAACCCTAAAATGCGCCTGGTTTTAATTCTGAAAATCTTTATGGCCTCAGCTTCTTATCTCTAAGCAAGTTGAATTAAGTGAATATCTCTATCCTACTTCATTAACCACTTTTGTTATGAAATCCACTTGTTGTTAGATCTCTCTCAACAACAAGCTTGTACCTTTTTCTAAGTTGATCATTCTAAGAAGCAAGTGTATAGAATAAAAACACATAACAAAATAAGACACATAACAAAATAAAAACACATCATTTCAACATAAAAAAAAACTTTATATTAACTTCACTTTGCTCATCAAACAAGAGTTTAGCTCATAATGAGCTGAGTACAAACTACTGGAATAAAGCTACAAGATGACATACTCTTAGCAAAATTATGCAAAAGAAATGACAACCTAGTAATAACTTGAAGATCCCTTGCGTTGGATAGACACCAACAAATCTCTTCAGTCACGACAACTCCAAGCAGTGAATACATGATTAGATGAGAATAAGAAAACTCTCCAATTCTTCCTAACCCTCAAAATGACATAAAACTAAACTAAATATGAATGTGTGAAAATCTTCAACTCTCAGCCTCCTTTCTCTGATGTGCAAGGCTTGCTTTTATAGACTTTGAGTATGAGTGTAGAAGTTGATGGGTCTTGGATCATGGGATTTTGATAGGAATAAGGTTCGGCCCATATCAAATCACTAAAATTTCCAGTTGTCCAATCTCCCTTCGTGAACAAGTTATCCAGTACAGACAGCAATGGGAGACAAGGTGTCTTTGGCAGGCTGCTGTAGCAGGTAGTGGCGCAGAGCAAACGGCGGGTGGCTGGGTGCAGGATGCACTTTTACAGGCGTGGTCCCCACTATACTACCTTTTGTCCTCAAGCTCCTTTGATCTTATCTTTATGCTCTAGCTCTTTCTTCACACAAATCCTTGCCACGTGTGCCCTAATGATCAAATCCTTCCGAGCTCTTGGTGAATTATAGATAACAAGACTCATAATCTCCTTTCCTTTAATCTTCATTCTACTCCAGATTCTGTCTTGAGGTTTCATGCCTCAGTTTACCTTTATCAGATTTTATTTAAAACAAAAACACACGAAAAACCATAAACGGTGCACCTAGTGCACTTAAGGTAAAAACACACTAAAACAAGTAAATTTAAATAAATCCTAATTAAACTTAACTGAAACCATAAGAAAAATGGGTCATCGTGACACACTAAAATAGCATTATCACTCCCCCAAACTTGAACTATCACCTGTCCTCAGGTGATGCGACAGTGAATGTCAAAAGAGAATTTCAAGAACAACAAATTTGGATCATATTAGTGAAGGGGGTTCAGTTATTTACTGGATGAATAGTCTGGGTAGAAAAGTAATTGGCGCAACTCCGCCTGTTTTTAGCCTAAGAGATGTTACTAACTAAAGTGACTAGACACCTACTGTCACGCCACCACTCTCTTGAAGAATGAGCTAATTTTTCTTTGTGATTCCAATTTGAGTACCTCTTGTGAATTTAGTTTTCTTCCTTTTGGGTTTCAAGATGGGATTCTGTCCTGACTCTTTTATTAACTTTTGACTTTCACATTTTAGATCACACCTTTCCACTTTATTTATTTTCTTTTTCTTTTCAATTTTATCTCCCTCTTTTTTTTTGCTCAACACTCCATCTTTTCACTCAACGGGATCTCACTTGTAATGAGTCAAACTGGCTATTGTGATGAAGATGCTGGTTGTTCCTCCAGTTTCAGGCACAGGAACTTTTCACTAAGAGTGGTCTTTACCACCTTTTTGCACACTTTTGTGCGTTTTATTAATAACATGTGGAGTGCTCTTTTTGTGTGAAAAATCTAAGTCTTTATCAAAATAAGTTCATCCTTCCCATAGTAATTCCCTAAGGTTTCTACTTGCTTCGCAATTTCAAACAAATAAGTTTCTAATTTTTTTTTTTTGCTAATTCAACAGACTAGTGGAGGCAGGACAGAGGTTATCAGTATCCTCTGCAGCAACATACTTGGTCATAACTTGGCTTTGTTTCCACAGATTCATAGGCAGATGCATCACCCAGTTTTTATTCTAAGCACAAAATTTTTTCTAATCCTTGGTTGTTCTTTACTCAACTCTTTGCTAATCTAAAAAGAAACTACTCATGCAATTATAACAACTACGCCTTAAAGCAACTCATGCAAAATGAAATTGAATTTAAACAAAATTAAGCTACGCAGACAGAAATTAACATAAACCAGATGAGTAAGTTATACAAACATCAAACTTGGCCAAAAAACACGGGCTCCAAAATTCCTAAGAAAATATCCAAGCAAAATATTTCAGCAAATATCCCAGCAAATTGTCATCCTATCCTAAGCAGAAACATCATTAAATAGTAGATAGAGAAAAGAAAGAGAGAAGCTCAAGGTTTTATCTGCCTCCCCCAAACTTAAAGTAAAGACAGTGTCCTCACTTTCAAGTGTCAGGGGAAGACAAGACTAGACTTACCTTTGATTAATACCCATTAGGCCTTAAGCCTGGTGCTCTTGCGTGCAGGAGGGATGTCTTCTCTCTTTTTCTTCTTGGCTTCCTTCTTGGTGGCCTTTTGCTTCTCAGACTCCTTAGCTTGTTCTTTGAAGACTTCAAGTGTGACAGCTTCTTTCTGCATAGGCTCCTCCATGACAATCTTTTCTTTCTTCTCCAGCTCCTTTTTCTTTGGGCTAAGCACCTGTTCTTCCTCACTCTCTGCTGCAGCTGTCTTCTTGACCGGAGTTACCACAGGAGTAGCCACAGTAGTGACTACCACTGCTTCGCCTTTGCTTGTCTCATTATCAACCTCATCGCTCTCAGGTTTTTCTTCAATTTTCTTTTCTTCTGCCTTCAAGGATCCAGGGGAGGATTCCTCAGTGGTTGATTAGTATTTGGGTAAACTATCATCTACAAACTGATCTTCATCTTCCATCAATTTTTCTTCCTTATTGTCATCATCTTCTATGCCTTGATTTTGATTCATCTCATTGTCATCCTTGTCAGCTTCTTCAATCAATTCTTCTATGACATCATCCTTCTAAATTGGGCTTAGTTCTGGGTCAGTTTGATTCAAATAAAAATCCTTCAGAGGACTATTTTCTGGAGTCTCGATAGCAGGGGTTTCCTTCTTCTTCCATTCTTGCCTTAACTTCTTCTTCCTTTGAGAACTGCGAGTGTCCCTTGGGGGCACAACTGCAGCTCTCTTGGTGACATCAGCTTTCTCAAGTTCTGGCATGCCATGCCTCCGACACAACATTATGGTTAAGTAGGGGAAGTATACATTCCCTTTTTCTTTCTTAAACATGCTTGAATCTCCTGCACAATGATCTTTCCTACGTTGATTTTGCTCAGCGACGTGATACAATGAAGCAACACCATCCTTGCCCTGCTGACTATCTCTTTGTGGGCAGTGGACTTCAATTAGTGCTTCATAAACTGATACCATACCTTCACTTCTGGCAACAGATCCATCCTCCTGGCGGCCTTCTCAGAACTGAACTCTACCCATTTAGTTCCTGGGGTACATAATGATTACAAGTACACATCAAAATCATCCTCATCCGACTTCATCACAAGCTCTTGATATTCATCACCAGCTTCCCTTATATTCAAAGCAAGATTGATGGTGGCTTCATTGTACACCACCATTGTTCCTCTCATAACCACTTTGATCCTTTTGTGTCCTGGGTCAGTTAGGTTGGAGTAGAACTCCTTGACCAAAGAAATGTTGTAAGGTCCTGGTTGGCAACAAAACTTCATCCATCCAAGATTTATGATGGTTGTTCCGATATCTCCATCAAGGCCTAGGTTTTCTTCTTGGTTATCGAAGACAAAACCTCTTTCAACATGGAAACCCATCTTACTGAAATACTCCATAAAGCGACGGGAAGCCTCGCTGTTGATGAACGTTTCATGGCCTTCTTGTTCCTCATCAGAATACACTACATACTGTGTAGCGTTCTTTCTAGCAGCCATCTTGACATGTCTTCCGGGTGGTATTTCCATTGTGTTTTGTTGGGGTGAAGGAGGAATGGTGATTAGGGTTTGTAGAGAAACAGACAAAGGAGATGGTTGTTTGGGAGTTCAGAGAGAAAACGTCATAGTGAAATGAGGATAGTTTGGAAAGAGAAAGGGAAAATTTGCTTTTGTGAAATTAGGGCTTGAACTAAAGGGTTTGGTTGATGTGACGGAGGGAAAAAACAAAAAAAATGAATTTCTTGCATAGAAAGGGGTTGGCGTGTTGATACGTTCCACCAGTCTGACATGTCAGACTGGGCCATTATGAGTTGTTTGGCACAAGGCTCTAGGCGCGTGCATTTTACTCATTCTACTTCTCCCTCCAAAATTCCAATGATTCATTTCTTGTCCAAGAGAATAAAATAATAATGCCAGCTCAGCATTTATTTAATTCCTCTGGACTTAGAAATATTTGTCTTGAATTTCACTTTGCTCTTTTCACATTTGTTGTTGTCCCAACTATCATGACTCCCAATGCTATTGTTTTCCATAAAAATTACTCATCTGTACAAACTAAAAAAAACTTCATTAAGCTAGGTTGCCTCCCAGTAGCTATTTTAAGGTCTTATAGCCTGACCAAAACAGAAATCATAAATCAATAAAGTCAATGGTTCCCCTAGTGCTATTTGAAGGGTCACCAAAATAGGTTTTGATCCTTTAGCCATTAACCTTGATTCTTTCACCATTTTTTTCATTCAACAACTCCACAGCTCCATGGGGGTAAATTTTCACTAACTTGAAAGGTCCTGACCATCTTGACTTTAATTTTCCAGGGAATAATTTCAATCTAGAGTTAAAAAGTAAAACTCTTTGACCTTCTACTAATTACCTTTTTTGGCATTTCCTGTCATGCCATCTTTTAGTCTTTTCCTTATAGAGTTCAGCATTTTCATAAGAGAACAACCTATGCTCTTCTAACTCATTGAGTTGGAGCATTCTAGCTTGGCCAGCAGTTTTTAGGTTGAAATTTAATTGCTTAACGGCCCAAAAAGCTTTGTGCTCCAATTCAATGGGTAGATGACAAGCCTTCCTATAAGCAAGTCTATATGGAGACATGTCTAAGGGAGTCTTGTAGGAAGTTCTATATGCCCAAAGAGCCTCGTCTAAATGTTTGAACTAATCTTTCCTTGTGGGGTTAACAACTTTCTCCAAAATCCTCTTGATTTCTCTATTAGATAGCTCAACTTGGCCACTTGTTTGAGGATGGTAGGTTGTAGCAACTTTGTGTTTGATCCCATATTTTGCCATTAAATTTTCAAAAATCTTATTGCAAAAATGAGACCCAGCATCACTAATGATTGCTCTAGGCATGCCATGTCTTATCTGGATGTTTTTAAGCAAAAATTTGGTTACGACTCTAGCATCATTAGTGGGTGTTGCTACTGCCTCTATCCATTTAGAGACATAGTCTACAACCACAAGAATATACAGATTACCAAAAGATGGAGGGAACCATGAAGTCAATGCCCCACACATCAAAAATTTCAATTTCAAGTATGTTGGTGAGTGGCATCTCTTGCCTCATGGAAATATTTCCTACTTTCTGGCATCTATCACATCTCTTAACTAATTCATGAGCATCTTTAAAAAGAGAGGGCTAGAAATAACCTGATTGCAACACTTTTGCAGCAGTTATGGTTCCTCCAAAATGTCTTCCATATGGAGCTTCATGACAGGCAGACAAGATCTGTCATGCCTCTGGATGATCTACATATCTTCTTAGCAATTTGTCTGCATATTTTTTGTAGAGGAAAGGTTCATCCCAGAAATAGCTCTTGACAGTGTGGAATAACCTCTTCCTTTGCTGAAAGTTGAAATCAGGGGGCACATATCTGCTGACAAGATAATTCACTATATCAGCATACCATGGTGTCACGTCAGTGCTTATTAGCAGTAACTTCTCGTCAGGAAAAGCTTCTTGAATTTCTCCACTGTTATTGTTTTGAACTTCTTCTGGTAATCTAGAGAGATGATCAGCAACAGATTTTTCTATCCCTTTCTTATCTCTAATCTCCAGATCAACTCTTACAACAAGAGGATCCATCTTATGAGCCTCGATTTAGCATCTCTTTTAGCAATCAAGTACTTGATGGCGGCATGATATGTGTATACAATGACTTTTGTTCCAACCAGGTAGGGTATAAACTTGTCAAATGCAAACACTACAGCCAACAACTCTTTCTCAATTGTGGTGTAGTTGATTTGTGCTTCAATCAAGGTCTTACTAGCGTAATAGATGGTATGAAAAACCTTGTTGTACCTTTGACCTAGCACAACTCCAATAGCAAAATCGCTTCCATCACACATCAACTCAAAGGGTTTTGACCAATCAAGAGTCTTCACAATGGGCGCAGAAATGAGGCCCTTCTTTAACTGATTAAAGGAGTCCAAACATTCCTGACTGAAGACATATGCCACGTCATGCTGCAGCAGCTAGCATAGAGGCTTAGTAAATTTTGAAAAATCTTTGACGAACCTTCTGTAGAAGCCAAAATGCCCTAGAAAACTTCTGATTCCCTTGAAGTGAGTGGAGATTCTGCTTTAGTGATCTACTAAGTTAAGGGTGAATGGGAGACCCGTGACGAAACGTTGATTTTGTACCGTGCTTATATTGTGGAGTTGATCAAATACTTTGATGAGATCACTTTTCGACACGTCCTGATGACAGAAAACCATATATCTGATGCCTTGGCTATGCAAGCCTCTATGTGGAAAGTCAGATACATTAATGAAGCGCCACTTATTTGGATTGAACGAAAGATCGAATCTGCCTACTGTCAATTAGTTGAAGAAGAAACCGATGGAAAGCCATGGTTCCATGACATCAAGAACTATATGCAAACCCAGAAATATTGATCTAACACTATAGCTCTAGACAAAAAGACTTTGAGAAGGTTGGCATCCAAATTCTTCCTCAGTAATGACATGTTGTACAAAAGAAACCATGACATGGTTCTGCTTAGATGTGATAACAGACGTGAAGCATACCTGTTAATTCAAGAAATTCATGAAGGATCATTCGGAACTCATGCCAATGGTCATGCTATGGCTAAAAAGATTTTGAGAGCTGGGTATTATTGGTTAACCATGGAATCTGATCGTATCCAATATGCCAGAAGATGCCACAAATGCCAAATTTATGCTGACAAGGTGCACGTGCCTCCGACACTGCTGAATGTTCTATCCTGGCCGTTGGCTTTCTCTATGTGGGGCATTGACATGATTTGGGCAATCGAACCTAAAGCTTCCAATGGTCACCGTTTCATCTTGGTTGCAATTGACTATTTCACAAAATGGGTAGAAGCTGGTTCATATACCAATGTGACAAAACAAGTGGTTGCCCGCTTCATCAAAAAGGAGATTATCTTCCGTTATGAGATTCTGAGCCGTATCATAATAGATAATGGGACCAATATGAACAATAAAACCATTAAGGAGCTGTGTGAAAGTTTCAAGATTGAGCATCACAAATCTTCTCCTTACCGCCCGAAAATGAATGGAGTCGTTGAAGCCGCGAACAAAAATATCAAGAAAATCCTGCAAAATATGGTGAAGACTTACAAAGATTGGCATGAAATGCTACCATTTGATTTGCATGGATACCGAACTTCAATAGGGGAAACCCCTTTTTCCTTGGTGTATGGGATGGATGCAGTCCTTCCTATTGAAGTAGAGATGCCATCCCTGAGGGTCTTCATGAAAACCAAACTTGATAAAGTAGAGTGGGTCCAAGAGAGATTTGATCAGCTGAACCTCATTGACGAGAAATGCATGATTACGATGTGCCATGGTCAGTTGTCCCAAAAGCGGATTAAAAGGGCATTTGACAAGAAGGTATGTATCCGAGAATTCAGAGAAGGAGAGCTCGTACTCAAGAAACTCTTGCCAGTTCACAAAGACATGCGTGGAAAATGGACTCCCAACTATGAAGGCCCATTTTTTGTGAAGACAGTCTTCTCAAGAGGTTCACTAATTCTCACAACAATGGATGGTGAAGAGCTTGCACACCCTGTGAATTCTGATGAGTCTGAAAATATTATGCCTAAATAAAACCCGCTAAGTCAAAAACCTAGAAAGGTAACTTAGGCAACAATGGGTATCGCGGTGGATCATAACCTATGAAGGAGATCCAGGCAAAAGTTATGGATGAAAATATAAAAATAAGAGCTCGCTAAGTTGAAAACCCGAAAGGGCGGCTTAGGCAAAAATGAGTGTCCCGGTGGATTGAAAACCTGAAAGGGTGATCCAGGAAAAAGTTAGGGACAAAAGGCATTTTACTGCATCAGATGGGGTTCACCATTGCAGAAGAATCAAAGCAGAAGTTCAATCTAGTCGCTCTCGTCAGAAGCAAGGTTTTTGGAAGTCTTAGTTATTAGGGCTAGTAGTTGTCATTGGATTCAATGTAACTTTTCCCTATTGCCATTTTCAAATTGTAATAGTCCATGGAGCTTTGCCATTTTCAAGCTACCATTCTTGACTAAAATCATATTTTTGCCTATTCAATTCTTGCCATTTATGCTTTCTCTACTTTTCCTTATTATGAAAAATGTTATTTATTTGTTAATAATGATTTTGAAAGTGAAAAGTTTTGAATTGAAAACAGTTTTGAAAACATAATGAAAGAACATAAAGTTGCTTTGACTTGTGGAAGGATTTAGAAGAAATCTTGAATTCCCCAAAAAGTCTTAAGGTTGCAGAAGCACTTTTCGACCATTTCAACAAAATCCCCATTGAAGCATAAACTAACAAAACTTCTGGACTGATCCTTTAGTCATGTGTGATTTTCAAGATTGAAGATAATCTCCCCAGTGTCCACCATGTGATACATGTTTATGGTTATTAAGGATTTGCTCCCCAGTTGAGTCATCTTTTTATCCCCACTGAAGGTACCCTATTTCCCCAGTAAGCTGCGTTGGCTTCATACTTCCCCAAATGAAGTGGACGTATATTTCCCAGTGAATCTCTGGACTCCTATGTTCCTTAGTGAATCTACAGACTCCTCTACTCCCCGGTGATTTCCTGTGACTCATTTCTTCCTCAGTGAAGTGTGTAATACCCCAAAATTTGCCCTCTCATTTCTTCATATCATTTAGCATGAGCTTTCATTTCATTCCATTGCATTCAAGCATAGAAAAATAAAACATAAAGCATTGCATATTGCATAAGGACATGTGATCAAGGCATCTTCCTTTGGTTTGAGATTTCCGTATTCAGAAGATTATCAGTGTGCATTCGAAGTGGTTATTTCTCAAGCGGTCAAGTTGTTGTGGGTGGAAGTCCTCAAATCAATAAACAATGGGCCATGTGAGGTGTGGATTCAATAATCAGCGTAAGGTTTTCAATTGGTTCAAATGGTCGTTGCAATTGGTTCGGGGTAACTGTACTTATTTTATCAGAGGATATTGTAAAAAGTGTGGGTGTGGTTCCTGGATTAAAATCAGTCAAGGTGCTCGTTAGTGGAAATATCAATGGAGGGCTTTATACAGGTTCATCATTAAGTCATTTATCATATTTCTAACCATTTTCTATTAATTTCCATTTTCTATTAATCAAAATCCATTGTTCATTTTCTAATATCCACATCCTTTTTAAACCATTTCTAACCAAAGTCCATATCCATTTTCGAAACCAATCTTTCCAATCCATTTCAAATAAAACCATTTTTTGAAATCCATAGTCATTCCAAATATCCAAATGCCAAAACCAATACCCATTATCCATCTCAAATCATAAAGGTTCATAGCCATTTTCTTATCCCAAACCATATTCATCCAAACCAGTTTTAATCTTAAATCCACATTCGAAATTACAATTGTATCAAATAACCTTCATGGAGATTATCAGCTAGCAAAGGGTTATGGACATGATGGTGTAGAAGGTGCTCTTAGGAGGCATAGAAATAACTTTATTACAACAGAGGATTTCAAAGTTCTATATGGACAGGGAATAAATACGGTGAGGATTCCGGTTGGGCGGTGGATTGCTTTTGATCCTGATCCTCCAAGTCCATTTGTTGGAGGGAGTCTTGATGCTCTAGATATTGTATTCTCATGGACACGTGAGTATGATATAAAATCCATAAGAGAAATTTTTGACAGTTTCAGTGACATTCAATAACAAAAACTATAACAGATTTTTTGAATCACCATAACACCAATAACAAAAAACCAGAAAATTCATTAACCACCAGAAAACTCCTATCATAATTTTCTCTAACAATTTCTTCTGAACTTTCTAACTGAATTCTCTAACCTGCTAACAGTTCCTAACCGAATTCAATAACTGTCATAACCTCCTCTAACCATATTCATCAACCACTCCGTAGCTTCATCTTCATCTTCATCTTCACCAATCTCCAATCTTCTCTACATTATTCATCCTCAATCATCTCCAAGGCTTCTCATCAACCTTCAATTTATCAACAATCTCAATATCTGCAGAAACGGTACCATCTTTCTTCTCTCGGTAATTCATCAATCTTCACCGTGCAAACCATATCATCTTCAATCTCAAAACCTGCATCACAAATCGCAACAACCACAACAATTGTTGAAGTTCAGATCCACTTGCAAATCGTCGAAACTGCAGCAGTCAAATTCAAGTTCACAGAGCAGAGAGAAGAAGAGCGAAAAAGAATATTAATACACGATTTGCAAAAGAGATCGATGACACAATACCTGAAGAAGAAGATCCAATCTTGAAGAGCCGTCGTAGCTACAATGATCGGTAAATTTCACTTTGCCTCTTTCAATTCGCAATGAAATCGACGTCTGGACATAGTTCCTCTGTTAAGGAGCCAACACTAGAGTTTGAAATCCACTTCACCATCCCTTGATCCCGCCGTCGTCACTTTATTCAACACGGAATTCATGAGTCAGGTGAAGCTTCAGAGGTAAAATCGTTCAACCTTGCAAAAAACGTTGAGCACCTTATTTCTCGCCTCGCGTAACTGGTGGTGGCGATCGCGATAACGAGTCGAGGCAAATTGTTGTTCGTGCCGCTCACGAATTAGAGATTTCGCTTAGGGTCCGTGGATGGTTTCGTTCGAATTCATGAGGCTCTGTTAGAGTGGGATGAGATTAAACGATGAGGTCGGAAGAGAAGGTAGATTACGGAGAAGATGGTTGGCCATGGAAACTCGACAGAAAGGAGGATAGTAAAGAAGATGGTGGAAGAAGAAGACTGAGAGGGTGAAAGGAGAGCGAGACGGCGGCGATAAGGGAGAAGAAAGTGGTGCTTTCATACTGAAGCACTATGTATTTTTAAGAAAGGATATTGGATTCTATGGCCATGAACTGGGTTCAAAGCCCGTGTAATTTTCAGTTCTGCACCCCCAATATACTTACAGCACCCCCACGGTAACCCTTTCCTTGTCTTTTTCTTTTTCTTTCTTTTGTTGTTTTTTAGAAATTAATTGGATTAGAGATTAATTAGAGTTTATAGGATTTATTTTTACATTGCCATTGATTTAGGTTTTGTATTAGAATTAGGTTAGGAGTTAACCTTGGCCTAATTAGACCTTAACTTCAATTGATATTTTAACATAGCTTAATTGATTTAGGAGGATTAGAATTAGTTCATGATTTTAGAAATAGGTCTTTAGAATTAATTCACCATTTTAGAATTTGTTTTTTGAATTCGAACTTAACCTTGACATTTGAACATGTTTTAGTAGTTAATTGACTTTGTGGTTTAACGTTGGTTAAGATTTTGGACTTATTAGATTAGATCTTGATATTGTTTTTTTACAATTGTTTTGATAATTGACTTTACATTTTGCTAATGGTGTTTGAATATTTGTTTTGTTCACTAATGGCTCACTAATTGTTTTTTACTTGATCACACTAACTATTTTAGCTTAATCCCACTAATTGTTCTAGTTCACTAATAGTTTTTGGCTTAATTGGTCACTAATAGTTCACTAACCATTTTTTAGATTAATCGTTCAATAATTGTTTTTTCTTAATCATTTCCTAATTGTTTTTTCTTACCTATGTACCAATTGTTTTTGTAGAATTAGAAATAACTTTGAATTAATTGACATTGACTTAGTGCTAGCGTCGACTAATCATTTTAATAGTTCATTTGTTAACTTTGTTAATAGACCTTAATAGGTTTTGCATTGATTTTTGACTAATTAGTGTTTACATTTAGTATTGATTTCAATTACTTCTTATTGACATTTCCTTTTGAT
Source organism: Lathyrus tuberosus (assembly GCA_022829125.1). Lineage (NCBI taxonomy): Eukaryota > Viridiplantae > Streptophyta > Magnoliopsida > Fabales > Fabaceae > Lathyrus > Lathyrus tuberosus. The sequence goes on from JALAZF010000251.1 coordinate 8,572,627, forward strand.
CTTAGTTGCTCACTTTGGTTATTTCCATGTGAATTTTGACTAACCTTTGAGTTTGTTTTGTAGTGACTCTCACTTGACTTGATAAGTTGGTTTAAATGTAGAAGGTGCTGTAACATACACAGCTGCTGTGCACAAAGTGTGCTGTAAGATGTTGTTGTTCTGTCTGGCTGCATATACACCCATTCTGTTCTGTAAATAGTAGCTGTTATAGACTGTTTTTACTTGTTGCTAGTTTTTACAGCTATGCAGGTGCTGGAGCGCTGTTGTTACTGCTGTTTATGGCTTATGGCCTTGTTTTATTGTTTTAAGAGCATTTGGTTCCTTGCCTTTCACGGACCCGTTTCACTTTCTAACACTTTTGCTCATTTATACTAGGTTACTAGAAGTGTGCCGGTTTGCATATACTTTGCTTGCGTTGCTACGGATTGATATCCGTTTGGTATCACTTCTCTTCTCTTTTACTAATTCCGCATTTTTCCTTTTTATGCCATGAGAAGTAGGATTGGGAGTCCGTGCCACTTGGCCGGCAATGATGGAAGTCCTCAAAGGAGGCTCTATTTGTGATTGTTTAATATTGCGCCTGAAGACCTCTATGAGGCATCCCATTCCCATTTCCCCTGGTAAGACCTCCAAGGAGGTAACTGACAGAAGGTAGGGTTCGCAATCAACCCCCGTTATTCTAGTTGATTCGTTCTTAGCTCTCATTACATGATTGAAGCTTTGAACATTACCTGCTTCTGTTATCGAGTCGGTCAAGTAGAAGATAGGGTTCGCAACCAACCCCCACGCTTTGTCTTTAGCTCGCATTGACCAATGCTGATGCTTATGTGATCTGATTCACATCTTCCCCTTTTTTATTCTGCTCTCTATGGTTCTTGATACCATTGGGTGAGCACACTTACTTCCCACAACTAGTTTGTTTGCCTCGGTTGATATGACCCCTTGGCTAAAGCTCCGTCTTTCTTATTTTGACTGTGTGACATTACTATTGACTGACACTGTTTACTCTGTTATTGCTTTTAATTCATTTTGTGATTGATTTATCCTGTGTTTACTTGTCTGATGACAGATCCCGTAGGATTCCTAGCTCCACTTAATTTTCGATTAAGTCGGAGGTAGGAGAGACATTAGGATAGCAATCCATGCATACTGACATAGGTAAACTTACCTCACCTAACCATAGGATCTCCGTGCATGATAACTTTAGGATCATTAGTCCCCCTCTTAGACTTTGTCCTTTCCGCTTTTGAGTCTCTTCTTCTCATCTCATAATAAAAGTAAAAAACACTTAATAAAGGCATAACACCTATTGTATTTAGGCCTTTCATGTGGGAACAAGGAGGTGAGGGGTCTTCTCTCATTTCTTTGGGAATGTTTAGCGTACGTCCCGTCTTGGGTCGATATGCAAGGCATTCGATCCTATATGAAGGACTTAAATACAATACGAGTTACAAAACACCGAAAACATTCAAAACACTTCTTTCTTCTAAAAGGCAAAAACAAACAATAATGTCTTTCCTTCGGGAATTCTTTTCTCACCTCATTCACTCTCAACGTATGAATGTGCTTCTTCTCGTTCTCTTGCAAGATGGTAACGCACTCGAACCGGCGAGCCTGCAACACCTGAGCTAGAACGTTAGCCGTTCCTTAAAAAACATAAACAATCCATCCCTAGTGAGGGGAACTACGTCGCTCTGATTCTCATGTTCCCGATGAGATACGTAGGCAGTGGGGTAGCACTTCTTTTATTTTCCCTACATTGGTTTCTCTTTCTCTTTCCATTCCTTTTCCAGTTCTTTTTCCAGCATCTTTCCTTACACCCTTTGATCGAGACAAGCAAGCGTGGATCCCATCGGGTACGATGGACGCGTGGGGGTGCTAATACCTTCCCTGCGCGTAACCGACTCCCGAACCCAGTTCTCTTGGTCGTAAGACCATGCTCTTTCCTTCCCTCAGGTTTATGCGGTGTTTCCTTTCCCTCTCTTGGGATAAATCCACATTGCTGGTGACTCTGTTTCGGTGCCACTTTCGCGTTTGTACTTGGATGAAAATCCCGGGAGCGGCAGTTGGCGACTCTGCTGGGGACAGGTTGACCTATTGCTGGTCCATCCTAAGCGAGTTAATCCTAGCGCTTATTTGTTTTTTCTTTCATTGGGTGTTTACCGTGGTGCTGTGTTTTGCTGTATTTACTGTTGTACTGTATTGCTATTTACTATATTGCGGATTTACTGTACTTTACTGTATTTATCGCATTTACTGCATTACATATCATTATTGTGTTGGACTGTGCTGTTGTTTTCTGTTTGGTGGGCAAGGGTGTTCTAAGAGATAAGCCCACTACCCAGGCTTGAGTACACACATAGGTACTAGAGTGGATAGTCATGACGCTTGCGTGGTGGTGACCATGTATTATTGTTCATGATACCCACAACCAGACGAGGTTCTATCAGGAGCTTTCTGCTACTGCATGTTATGCCGGCCAGTAGTTATTCTTTTGAGGAATTGACGACTTTGGTGACCATTCCCGAGGACTCAGTTGCAGCACTCCTTCCGAGATGTGACAGTGGCTGACCACATTATGTGGCAAACCCATTGTACATTCTCGATCCGAGGACCCAATGCTGGGAACTCACTATAGGACATCCCTTTTGAAAGAGAATCAATGGAGGCACTCCTCGATTGGCGATAGTACTGTACCCCGAGGGATGAATGTACTATTGTTTCTCGACCTCAGTGCCAGAAGTTGAGGACCTTTCGTTTTGGAGAATCAGTTGAGGCCTTCTCGATTGATGATGATGCCAAACCAGAAATGGTGAACGTATCATCATTTCTCGACCTGAGAGCCCGGGATACTGAACGTCCTAGTACCCACATATGAGGGGGGCGGGTTTGTTTACAGGTTTGCAGGTAACCTTGACTTTCATCCTACCTGGTATTTTGGTTCTCTTATCAGTGTGGACTCATCAGCCTGGTATTATGGCATCATGATTATTCTGACCATCCCGGTATTCTGATCAGGCCGGTGCTCTGATTATGCCGATATTCTGGCCTTCTGGTATTCTGATTATGCCGATATCCCGGCACCCTAGCATTCTGATTATTCGGATGTTCCGGTATTCCGGTATTTTCTTCAGAGCAGACTTATGAGCTTATTCAGCCGTCAGCACAGCAGTTATCCAGATTATATGGAAGCTTTGATCCCATGTCTGTTGCATTTGCATCATCATTTTTGCATACATGTTCTTGTATTTCCAAGGGAGATTAACTTTGAGACTTGCCACTGGGCATTTCCATCCATTTCTTATGCTTTTTTCAAAAAAAAAATTTTTTTTTTTGAGTTAAAGCATAATGATCCCTTGGAAATACGCGAACATGGCATTCTGCATGGCATTCTCATACTCATATGCATAACAGGTGTTCCGGAGCGGACTTCTCATTCTGACTTGGTATTCTCTACAGAAACGGCCAACATGACTTCTTCCAACTACTCGATTCACCACAATCAAGGTTCAGATATGGAACAACTCCGAGCAGAGGTGGCTGAGATGAAGGCCCAACTAGGGCATTTTATGGTGGACATTCAAGCGTTGTCCCAAGGTCAGGAACTGCTGAGAGAAGAAGTCAATCGGATGAAGACGCAGATGGGCCGGGTTATGGAAATTATGAATGACGTGTTAGGAAAGGAAAACAATCAGGTGCCCGCTTCCGCAGCAGATGTTCTCATTTATCCTATCTCTTTGGGGTCTCCTCTAGACCATAGTTTGCCTCGTGAATCCTGTAACGCCCCGTTTTGCCAATTTTATATTATTGAGTCTTTTTGGATTATTTTATTATTATTTTATTTTATTCTCGACTTTTATGCGAAAATATGTTATTTTTCGTCGTGATTATATTTTATCGCGTTTTGGGAACATTTGCGGGATATTTGAGTGTGGGGGTATTTTGGACATTTCATAGATATTTTTACTAAGTTAGTAAGAAAGAAAAGAAAATAGAAAAGAAAAGGGAAAGAAAAATAGAGAGAAAGAAAGAAGAAAGAAGGAAAAAGAGAAGAAAAGAGGAGAAGAGAGAAAATTGGAGAAAGAGTGGAAAAATCATCAAGAACAATTTCTAGGAATCGATTAATCGGGTAAGGGTGCGAAACTCGATTATTCTATGATTGTATACGATTATGTATGTGTTTTGTTGTTGTTTTTGGATTGATTTGGAGAATATTAGTAAAACTTAGATTGTGTAAGAATTGATTAGAAATGAATTTGATTGTGGTAAAAATCTTGTTGAATGCATTGTTGATTGTTCATACATGTTTGTGGTATGCTATTACACTTCAAATTGCTGTTTTTCTGAGTTTTAGGTGAAGAAATTGGTTGATGTTGGGTAGGAAAACGCAGAAATTGTTCTGCAGAATTTTTCTGGGTATGCTCTGGCCATACGCGTAAGGGGCATGTCCATACGCGTATGAGCCAAGGCGATACGCGTATCATTGGCTTGTTTTTGGGCCAATACGCGTATGAATCTTGGCGTTACGCGTAACATGGGCGAGCCATGGGCCAATACGCGTATGGGTTTTGGAACGAGGAATTTGTGAAGGAAATGGGTTCTGTCCGTACGCGTATGGACATGAGTGATACGCGTATGGACAGGAGAATGTCAAAAATGTGATTTTTTCAAAATGTGTTTTCGGTTTTGTCCGTAACTTTGGTTCCGATTATCCGATTTTTGAATTCTTGGTGTCGTTAGAAAGGTTTCGAGTTGTACTTTGTGATTATGAGGTTTTGAGAATTGTTAGCCGATTAAATTTTGTCGGGAAATGTGAATAGTGTCGAATCTCGACTTTTGTTGTTTTAAATGGTGCGTATTTGATGTGTATTATGTTATAAGTTGGTGAATTGGATGTGTATGCCTTATGTGCTGTTGTGGGGATGAATTGTGGCCGGAAGGCAAGAAAATGCTAAGTGTGGTATTTGATAAATGTGCATGATTATGAATATGTGCATGGATGCAATGTGAGTGTCATGAGTCATTGTATGCCAAGCATCATAATGTGCATTGTGGAAACGTCCTGAGAGACGGTTTGATTCCTGAGGGGAATATGCTATAACATCGTGTGCCTCGAAAATATGAGGCGCTGCCTGAGGACTTAAAGCGGTGGTTATAGACGATTGTGGGCTCCTTTGGAGACTTAAAGCAATCCTTAACGTCGTGGGCCTCGAAAAAATGAGGCGTTGCCTGAGGACTTAAAGCGACGGGTGAACATCGTAGGCCCGACGGGGAGTTACTTGAGATTCTCAGTAACGAGCGATGGTTCCAATAGTTCCTGAGTGAACAGATGATGAGACAAGAGACATTGGAAGTCGGTACCGCATGGCATGTGCATAGAGTCGTTTCGTCGGTCTATGTGCATTGCATAAATCATGAATTAATTGTGTGTGAATTTGTGACTGTGATTGATGATTGTATGGTATATGTGTGGTGTGTAATGGTATTTGATGCTTGAGAATTGTGCGGTATTATGTTACATGTGGTTGTGGTGAGAATGTGTTACTTGTACAATTCTGTGTTATTATATATAATTTTATTCAATTATATTATGGTTGTTTTTCTCACCCTTCTGCTGTTTTATAACGCTCTATGAGGCGTTGCAGATTAGAGCTGCTGGAGGTATTCTTTTTGTGAAGCGTTGCGTCTTCATTCTTTTGGTCGGTCGGCTCTGATATGTGACTCCGGGTAGTTAGGGTGGCCGCGTGCTATTATTTTGCATATTTGATGATGTATTTTGGTTGTACATATGCTACCTGATGTATGACAAACTGTTTATATGTGTATATGTATTTATGTTAATTAGATTTTAGATCTTCCGCTTTAATTCTAATTTCTGAAAAGTGGGTGTAAGGAACAAAGTTTCCTCTGTTTGATTGCTACCCCACAGTTGCATATCAATATGGGCAGGTGTTGCATGTTATGCTATGTTTGGGTACAGTTGATGTGATTCCTCCCTTTCTATGCCGCGAATTCAAATGTACTCTGACGAAATTTCGAATTTTCTTTTAGTGCTTTAATTGCCTGTTAATTGGGGGTATAGATTGGGGGCGTCACATTAAGTGGTATCAGAGCCAGTCCGTGTCGGTTGTGTCAGTTGTGTCTGGCATATTGGGCGAGTTGTGTTGGACGAGTTGTTGTTTAACCATAGTTTCTGTATTTGGACGAACAGAATATGGCTGGTCGTAATGATGCTGCTTTGGCTGCTGCGATGGAGGCTATGGCACGAGCTGTGCAGGGTGCACCGAATGCTGCAGGTAATGATGAGTTTAGAAAGAATAAGCCGCCGGTCTTTAAAGGGAAACATGATCCGGATGGTGCGCAGTTGTGGTTGAAAGAGATTGAGAGGATTTTTAGGGTAATGGATTGTGATGACGATGATGATAAAGTGAGGCTGGGTACTCATATGCTGCACGAAGAGGCTGATGACTGGTGGGTCAGTACTCGTCAGGTGTTGGAAGCTGAGGAGGAGGAAGAAGAGATTACTTGGGAAGTGTTTAGCCGAGAGTTTCTAAGGAAGTATTTTCCGGAGGATGTCCGAGGAAAGAAGGAGATTGAGTTTTTAGAGCTAAAACAAGGTAATATGTCGGTTATTGACTATACTGCTAAGTTTGTGGAACTTGTGCAGTTTTATCCTCATTATTTGGAAGCGACTGCTGAATTTTCAAAGTGTGTGAAGTATGAAAGTGGCTTGCGTCCTGAGATAAAACAGGCTATTGGTTATCAGAGGATCCGAAGGTTTGCTGATTTGGTGGAATGTTGTAGGATTTATGATGAAGATAGTAAGGCCCGTTCTGCTCACTATAAAAGTGTAAGTGACAGGAAAGGGAAACAACAGTTCCGTGGTGGTCCGTATGTGTCACCGGCTGATAAAGGTAAACAAAGGGGTAATTTTGATCGAAGGTCAAGTGGAGGAGGTATGTCTAATGCTCCTAGGTGTTTTAAATGTGGTGAATTGGGTCATCGCCAGATGGAATGTAGGAAGAAAGTGGATAAGTGTTCTAATTGTGGTGGTATCGGACATGTTTTAGCTGATTGTAAAAGGAAGAATGTAGTGAAGTGTTATAACTGTGGGGAACCTGGTCACATTAGCTCGAAGTGTCCGAATCAGAAGAAAGCTCCGACTAGTGGGAAAGTGTTTTCATTGGCGGGAACTCAGACCTCAAGTGCAGATCGTCTGATAAGAGGTACTTGCTTTATTAATAATACGCCTTTAATTGCTATTATTGATACTGGAGCGACTCATTCATTTATTTCGTCTGAGTGCGCGGAACGTTTGAATCTTGGGTTGTCTTCGATGGGTGGTGAGGTGGTTATTGATACTCCAGCGATGGGGTCAGTAACTACTTCTTTAGTGTGTTTGAGTTGTCCTTTGACCATTTATGGCAGGGACTTTGCGATGGATTTGGTGTGTTTACCGTTGGAAGGTTTAGATGTGGTGTTGGGAATGAATTGGTTGCAATTCAATCGGGTACACATTGATTGTTATCATAAGCTTGTAAGGTTTCCTTCTCTTGAGGAAGACGAAGACTCGAGTTTCTTATCTACCAAAGAGTTGAAGAAGCTTTTGGCGGATGAAGCTCAGTTGTTTGGATTATTTGCATCTTTGACTGTGGATAGTCAAGTTTCATTGGAAGTGTTTCCTGTTGTGTGCGAATTTCCTGAGGTGTTTCCTGTTGATATTTCAGATGTGCCGCCAGAGAGAGAAGTTGAATTTTCTATAGATCTAGTTCCTGGTACTAGACCTGTTTCTATGGCACCTTATAGAATGTCGGCATCTGAATTGGTGGAGTTAAAAAGGCAGTTAAGTGACTTATTGGAGAAGAGGTTCGTGAGACCAAGTGTTTCTCCTTGGGGTGCTCCAGTTTTGTTAGTGAAAAAGAAAGATGGGAGTATGCGATTATGTATTGATTATCGCCAGTTGAACAAAGTGACGATTAAGAATAAGTATCCGCTTCCGAGGATTGATGATCTGATGGATCAGTTGGTTGGTGCTTGTGTATTTAGTAAGATTGATTTGAGATCGGGGTACCATCAGATAAGGGTGAAGGAAGAGGATATTCAGAAGACGGCCTTTAGGACACGGTACGGTCATTATGAATATTTGGTGATGTCGTTCGGGGTTTCTAATGCGCCTGGTGTGTTTATGGAATACATGAATCGGATTTTTCACGAGCATTTGGGATATTCAATGTGAAGAAAGTTTTTGTGAGCTGAAGAGAAGATTGACGACGGCTCCGATTCTTATTTTACCTGATCCTAATGAACCGTTTGTTGTGTATTGCGATGCTTCTTTAATTGGTTTGGGTGGTGTTCTGATGCAGGAAGGTAAAGTTGTAGCTTATGCTTCAAGGCAGTTAAGAGTTCATGAGAAAAACTATCCTACTCATGATCTTGAATTAGCGGCTGTGGTTTTTGTGTTGAAGATTTGGAGGCACTATCTCTATGGTGCGAGGTTCGAAGTCTTTAGTGATCATAAAAGCTTGAAATATTTATTTGATCAGAAAGAGTTGAACATGAGACAGCGGAGATGGTTGGAATTCTTGAAAGACTACGACTTTGGCTTGAATTACCATCCTGGTAAAGCTAATGTGGTAACCGATGCATTGAGCCGGAAATCGTTGCATATGTCCGCATTGATGGTGAAAGAGTTGGAACTTTTGGAGTCGTTTAGAGACTTGAGTTTGATATGTGAAGTGACATCGGTTAGTATAAGGCTTGGAATGTTGAAAGTTACTAATGAATTTTTGTTGTCGGTAAGTGAGAAACAAAAGCTGGATTTGAAATTCGTTGATTTGATGAGGAATGAGAATGTGGATTTCAAGGTGGATAATTTTGGTGTTTTGAGGTTTCGTGGTCGTATTTGTATTCCTGATGATGCGGAGTTGAAAAGAATGATTTTGGAGGAAGGACACCGGAGTAATTTAAGTATGCATCCGGGTGCGAATAAGATGTACCAAGATTTGAAGAAGATTTTCTGGTGGTCTGGTTTGAAAAGAGACGTGGCTCAGTTTGTGTATGCATGTTTGACTTGTCAGAAATCGAAAGTGGAACATTTGAGACCTAGTGGTTTGTTGCGACCGTTGGATATTCCTGAGTGGAAGTGGGATAGCATTTCGATGGATTTTGTGACGGGATTACCGAACACTCAGCGTGGGCATAATGCTATTTGGGTGATTGTTGACAGGCTGACTAAATCGGCGCATTTTATTCCGATTGACATCAGTTTTTCTTTGGAACGGTTAGCTGAGATCTATATCAGTGTGGTGGTGAAATTGCATGGGATTCCATTGAGTATTGTTTCTGATCGAGATCCTAGATTTACATCTAGATTTTGGGAAAGTTTACAAAAGGCTTTGGGTTCTAGATTGAGGTTGAGTTCGGCTTATCATCCGCAGTCGGATGGTCAGACCGAAAGAACGATTCAGTCTTTGGAGGATTTGTTGAGAGCGTGTGTGTTGGAACAAGGTGGTGCGTGGGACGGTTATCTTGCTTTGGTTGAGTTCACGTATAATAACAGTTTCCATTCTAGTATTGGAATGGCACCTTTTGAGGCTTTATATGGACGAAGATGTAGAACGCCGTTGTGTTGGCACGAAACAGGTGAAAGTTCGGTGGTTGGACCGGATTTGGTGCAACAAACGACGGAAAAGGTAAAGTTTATTCGTGACAAAATGAAGGCTTCTCAGGATAGACAAAAGAGTTATCATGATCGGAGACGGAAGGATCTTGAGTTTCAAGAGGGTGATCATGTATTTCTGAGGGTTACGCCGGTAACGGGTGTTGGTCGTGCTTTGAAATCTAAGAAGCTTACTTCTCGATTTATTGGTCCTTACCAGATATCTGCGAGAGTTGGTGCTGTGGCGTACCGTGTGGCGTTACCGCCGAATCTGTCGAATTTGCATGACGTTTTTCATGTTTCACAGCTTCGGAAGTATGTCCCAGACCCTTCACATGTTATTCCAATGGACGAGGTTGAGGTAAGGGATAACCTTACGGTCGAGACTTTACCAGTTAGTATTTTGGATCGCGAGGTGAAGCGGTTGAGGGGTAAAGAGATTGCACTTGTGAAAGTGGCGTGGGGAGGCGCTGCTGATGGTAATCTGACGTGGGAGTTGGAAAGTAGGATGCGGGAGTCGTATCCAGAGTTGTTTGAATCAGGTAAGATTTTCGAGGACGAAAATTTCTAAGTGGGGGAGAATTGTAACGCCCCGTTTTGCCAATTTTATATTATTGAGTCTTTTTGGATTATTTTATTATTATTTTATTTTATTCACGACTTTTATGCGAAAATATGTTATTTTTCGTCGTGATTATATTTTATCGCGTTTTGGGAACATTTGCGGGATATTTGAGTGTGGGGGTATTTTGGACATTTCATAGATATTTTTACTAAGTTAGTAAGAAAGAAAAGAAAATAGAAAAGAAAAGGGAAAGAAAAATAGAGAGAAAGAAAGAAGAAAGAAGGAAAAAGAGAAGAAAAGAGGAGAAGAGAGAAAATTGGAGAAAGAGTGGAAAAATCATCAAGAACAATTTCTAGGAATCGATTAATCGGGTAAGGGTGCGAAACTCGATTATTCTATGATTGTATACGATTATGTATGTGTTTTGTTGTTGTTTTTGGATTGATTTGGAGAATATTAGTAAAACTTAGATTGTGTAAGAATTGATTAGAAATGAATTTGATTGTGGTAAAAATCTTGTTGAATGCATTGTTGATTGTTCATACATGTTTGTGGTATGCTATTACACTTCAAATTGCTGTTTTTCTGAGTTTTAGGTGAAGAAATTGGTTGATGTTGGGTAGGAAAACGCAGAAATTGTTCTGCAGAATTTTTCTGGGTATGCTCTGGCCATACGCGTAAGGGGCATGTCCATACGCGTATGAGCCAAGGCGATACGCGTATCATTGGCTTGTTTTTGGGCCAATACGCGTATGAATCTTGGCGTTACGCGTAACATGGGCGAGCCATGGGCCAATACGCGTATGGGTTTTGGAACGAGGAATTTGTGAAGGAAATGGGTTCTGTCCGTACGCGTATGGACATGAGTGATACGCGTATGGACAGGAGAATGTCAAAAATGTGATTTTTTCAAAATGTGTTTTCGGTTTTGTCCGTAACTTTGGTTCCGATTATCCAATTTTTGAATTCTTGGTATCGTTAGAAAGGTATCGAGTTGTACTTTGTGATTATGAGGTTTTGAGAATTGTTAGCCGATTAAATTTTGTCGGGAAATGTGAATAGTGTCGAATCTCGACTTTTGTTGTTTTAAATGGTGCGTATTTGATGTGTATTATGTTATAAGTTGGTGAATTGGATGTGTATGCCTTATGTGCTGTTGTGGGGATGAATTGTGGCCGGAAGGCAAGAAAATGCTAAGTGTGGTATTTGATAAATGTGCATGATTATGAATATGTGCATGGATGCAATGTGAGTGTCATGAGTCATTGTATGCCAAGCATCATAATGTGCATTGTGGAAACGTCCTGAGAGACGGTTTGATTCCTGAGGGGAATATGCTATAACATCGTGTGCCTCGAAAATATGAGGCGCTGCCTGAGGAATTAAAGCGGTGGTTATAGACGATTGTGGGCTCCTTTGGAGACTTAAAGCAATCCTTAACGTCGTGGGCCTCGAAAAAATGAGGCGTTGCCTGAGGACTTAAAGCGACGGGTGAACATCGTAGGCCCGACGGGGAGTTACTTGAGATTCTCAGTAACGAGCGATGGTTCCAATAGTTCCTGAGTGAACTGATGATGAGACAAGAGACATTGGAAGTCGGTACCGCATGGCATGTGCATAGAGTCGTTTCGTCGGTCTATGTGCATTGCATAAATCATGAATTAATTGTGTGTGAATTTGTGACTGTGATTGATGATTGTATGGTATATGTGTGGTGTGTAATGGTATTTGATGCTTGAGAATTGTGCGGTATTATGTTACATGTGGTTGTGGTGAGAATGTGTTACTTGTACAATTCTGTGTTATTATATATAATTTTATTCAATTATATTATGGTTGTTTTTCTCACCCTTCTGCTGTTTTATAACGCTCTATGAGGCGTTGCAGATTAGAGCTGCTGGAGGTATTCTTTTTGTGAAGCGTTGCGTCTTCATTCTTTTGGTCGGTCGGCTCTGATATGTGACTCCGGGTAGTTAGGGTGGCCGCGTGCTATTATTTTGCATATTTGATGATGTATTTTGGTTGTACATATGCTACCTGATGTATGACAAACTGTTTATATGTGTATATGTATTTATGTTAATCAGATTTTAGATCTTCCGCTTTAATTCTAATTTCTGAAAAGTGGGTGTAAGGAACAAAGTTTCCTCTGTTTGATTGCTACCCCACAGTTGCATATCAATATGGGCAGGTGTTGCATGTTATGCTATGTTTGGGTACAGTTGATGTGATTCCTCCCTTTCTATGCCGCGAATTCAAATGTACTCTGACGAAATTTCGAATTTTCTTTTAGTGCTTTAATTGCCTGTTAATTGGGGGTATAGATTGGGGGCGTCACAAATCCTCTCCACCATCAGAGTTTTTTCATCACCAACTATTTCTTGAGGGTTTTAAGCCAGAGAAGACTGAGAAGAAGTTTGATCCGATTCCGATCCCATACGCTCAGTTACTTCGGCACTTGCTCAAATTTTAGCTGATTGAATTGATTGCTAGGGAATCTCCACACACCAAGCTTCCTCTGGGACCTAATGCTAATGCTAGATGTGAGTTCCACTCAGGGACACAGGGGCATGCCATTGAAGACTGTAAGGTGTTCAGGCAAAAAGTGCAAGATCTGATTGATGCTGGGATCATTATTTTCACTGCAGATGGTCTGTACGTCAACTAAATCTTCCTAAGCTTCCTCAACAAAGCAAAAACATCTTCAGAATCAATAAGTCCAGACGGAGTCAAGCCTCCTCAACAAGGATAATCATTTAGCTTCTTTACTGCATTCTCATGTGTAGCTTTTTATGTTTGTCAAAACATTTGTATGCAAGCATGAAATCTGTTTTTCTTTTTATGTTAATCCTAATAAAGTGCGCATGTTTTCCTGAAGTAATCCATTCGTATTCACTCATAAGTTTGTATATGTGCATTGCAATACCAACTGTCACGCTTAAACTCTTGAAGGAGGATGGTGATTTGAAAACGCAAAAATCTCTAATTGGGTGCTTTTGAACCGAACCCTGTTGAGGATGTACAGGCATTGTTTCAACTCCCCAAACACAGAAGATATAAGGGAGATAAACCCTCGTTAACCCCTTTGAGCCTTGAAGTAGGAGTTTCTTTTCGTATGAAAAAACCCTCACATTTAACCCAGGGGCAGGGTAGGCGTCAGTTAATTTGACCGAGCGTTCAAATTTCAAAAAGGAGTGTGCATCTGAGGATCCATTACCTTCTATTCTACCATCAAGAGGTCAAGAGATGTGAAACCACAATGGTTATCCATCAACAATCAAAGAGTGAGGTAGTCACAACCCTTCCAACAAAGTCAAGACAATCAGGTGTCACACAACGTGTTCAAAAAAAAAAGAAGAATAAAAAAAAAGAAATGAAAAGCCCGCTAAGTTGAAACTTGAAAACAAGCAACTTAGGCAAAAGTTAGGGATAAGCAAAAAAAGAATACGAAAGCGAAAAACAAAAGGATTACAAAAGAAAATCCTCGAGCAAGAACAAAGTCGTGTGACTACGAACAAAAGACAAAAGGGGTGACTGTCAATCCAAAGCCTCATTAGGTGTCAATCCATCAGATGCATGGGTTCCTTAAGGATCACAAATTTTTTTGAGAGGCGAACGCTTGTGCAAATTAGCTGAATGTAGGACTGGCGAACATCACGAAGAATGGGTGGGCACCGATAAACTTTGAGCCATAAACCATTTTTCTTAAAACCGTGAACCAGGCCACGATACAACCCTCAAAAGTCCTAATTGAAACAGGGTTATTTCAAAGGCATACTACCAAGAGATAGTGTTCCTGACTCCTGTGAGTTGTGCTAAAAGATCTTTGTTGGTGTTGCATGTGCATTGCATTCTTTCATTCAAAAATTAATGTCGTATCTTAAGCAGTGATCCGTTCACAGCTTTGCGACATCTTTTTAGTAAAGACTTCAAGATTAACATGTGTGTTGCATTAGAATTTTCATTCTCAGACTAAAACATTTTCTGCTTGCATACATTTGTTTGACATCAAAAGAAGTTTACATATGGAAATTCAGTCCAGAAGCTTAATATTGCCGAGTTGAGAATCTTGAAACTCCCGAAGGGCAGTCACGTCCAATGGTACTTCCTCAGGAAATTTTGTTGAGCAGGAGCTTTCCCAACAAGTTGTGCTAAGATGTAGTCGATCTGGGGCAATCACGTCAAACCATCTCTTTAAGGTGTAGCCAATCTGAGCCAAACTGGGGCAATTACTTCGAGATCTGACGAATCTCTCCAGGAGTTTGAAGACACTGAAGCATTGAGCATGCCAAGTCTCCTGTAAAATCCTCTTGAGATGACTTCTTCTAAGTAATCTATACGGTCTGGGGCAGTTACGTCGAGATCCGACGAATCTCTACAAGAGTTTGAGGACATTGAGGCGTCTTGAATGTTAAGTCTTTTGTAAAATCCTCTTGAGGCAATTTCTTTTGGTGGACCATGTTGATCTGGGGCAAGTGGAGAAAAAACTGTTGGTCACGCATATGCAGTCAATCAGCCAAAAGGGCTTGAAACAAAGGGGCATTCCAACCCAAGGCATTTGTGGTCCCTTGTCTTCAGCAGACTCCATTAATCATTCTCCTGGCAAGAAATTGCATACAAACCTTTCTCCCCAACAAGTGGTGGTTCAGAGTCGGATTATCTCAATTGCAAAAGTCATATCCAGCACAGGGCATATGCGCATAGTCTTTGCTTGCAGGCAGCAACCCTGTACCAGGCTCAAAAGCAAGATTGAATCCTTTTCAAAAGTTGGGGGTATCTCTCCTAGACAAGTAATCACTTATTCCCACGCAGAAGACTGGGGCAATCATGTTCAGGGAAGGGTCCACTTGTCGCCCTTTTGTCACAAAGTTTACTGATTGAGTCCATCATTCGGTCTACGGTTGTTCACGATGTTTCGATATCAGCAAATTGAGTTCGATTGGATATCGTTGTATCTTATTAGGTCGATTCTCTCATTCAGTACTTCCAACAGCTACAAACTTTTCTGTGTCGATAACGGTTGCAAATTCCCTAGTAGAGTTGCTTCGTAGACACCGAAGTTGTTGGTTAATCCCCAGTGAAGTTGCCAGGAGTTTAAAGATGTTTAATCTTCTGTAAAATTCTCTTATGACGTTTTCTTCAGATCAGTCTTGGGGCAAAGGAGCTAGTTGTTGACCCTCTCAAACATGGGGCATGTTGAATTTCCCCAGCAGGAGATGTTCCAGATTTATTATCCCTAGTAGAGTTGGAAGACGTTTGGTCTTTTGTAAAATCCTCTCCAAGGGCATCCCCAGCATGAGACGCTTTAAAGCAGTTTTCTCCAGCAGAGTTTGTTATAAACTCATCATCCCCAACATAATCGTCAAAAGGAAAGTTCGCCTAGCATGGGGCATTGTGGCACTTATCTTAGGCTCAACAGTCTTATTCCTCAGCAGACTACTGTGGAATTGTTTTGAGCTTCCCTATCAGATATAGGGACTTTTTCCCAACAAGTTGCAATGAAATGTTCCAACTAGGATTGGCACATCCCTGGCAGAGTATCTCTTTCCCAGCAAGATCATATCTCTGGTAATGGTATCCCCACAGAGTTCAACATTTTGATAGTAAGTTCCCCAGCAAGGTCTAAATAGATCGGTGGTGTAATTCTCAGCATTGCTCATTTACAACTCAAAGTCCAATTTATTTTTGGCACACAGACAGTTTGTTCGTATTATTCCAGCATGTGGGATAGTATTGTGGATGGTTGTTCCAGCATGTGGGATGATCATTGTATACAGTTTGTTCGTATTATTCCCGCATGTGGGATAGTATTGCAGATGGTTGTTCCAGCATGTGGGATGATCATTTGGAAAAGCTTCCAAAGCCGGTTTGGTAAGCACTAAAGTCCAACGATAGATTGGCAGAAATCTAACACGAATTGGTAAAAGTCCAACAACAGATTGGCAGAAATCCAACACAAATTGGTAAAAGTCCAACGACAGATTGGTAAAAGTCCAATGATAGTTTGGAAAAGCTGCAAAAGTCCATCTGAAGATGGAAGTTTGAGATTCCAAAGCCGGTTTGGTAATCATTAAAGTCCAATGACAGATTGGCAGAAATCCAACACGAATTGGTAAAAGCCCAACGACGGATTGGCAGAAATCTAACACGAATTGGTAAAAGTCCAATGACAGATTGGCAGAGCAGTTCAAGTCCATCGAAAGTATGGCAAACAAGTAGTCGCCTGACGTCGTTCGAAAAGACATTGTTGAAAGTCCATCGACAGTATGGCAAGCCAGTAGTCGCCTGGCGTCATTCAAAAAGTCATTGTCTCAAGTCCATCGACAGTATGGCAAGCCTGTAGTCGTCTGGCGTCGTTCAAGAAGACATTGTTGAAAGTCCATCCATAGTATGGCAAGCCAGTAGTCGTCTGGCATCGTTCAAAAAGACATGGTTGAAAGTCCATCCATAGTATGGCAAGCCAGTAGTCGTCTGGCATTAGACAAAAGACTCCCTTCAGTGATATTCTTCATCATCAGAGTTTTCTTCAAGTAGAGTTCATTTGGTTGGATTTATATCCCTTTTCTTCTTCTCCACAGAGTGCAAATTTTCTGGTTATTTTCGGTATTCAATCCCTCCATACCTTGAAAGTCTGACAGCAATCGCTATCATCCGTTCAGGTCTACAGTGATTAAATAGGGGCAGCTGTAATACCCCAAAATTTGCCCTCTCATTTCTTCATATCATTTAGCATGAGCTTTCATTTCATTGCATTGCATTCAAGCATAGAAAAATAAAACATAAAGCATTGCATATTGCATAAGGACATGTGATCAAGGCATCTTCCTTTGGTTTGAGATTTCCGTATTCAGAAGATTATCAGTGTGCATTCGAAGTGGTTATTTCTCAAGCGGTCAAGTTGTTGTGGGTGGGAGTCCTCAAATCAATAAACAGTGGGCCATGTGAGGTGTGGATTCAATAATCAGCGCAAGGCTTTCAATTGGTTCAAATGGTCGTTGCAATTGGTTCGGGGTAATTGTACTTATTTTATCAGAGGATATTGTAAAAACTGTGGGTGTGGTTCCTGGATTAAAATCAGTCAAGGTGCTCGTTAGTGGAAATATCAATGGAGGGCTTTATACAGGTTCATCATTAAGTCATTTTTCATATTTCTAACCATTTTCTATTAATTTCCATTTTCTATTAATCAAAATCCATTGTTCATTTTCTAATATCCACATCCTTTTTAAACCATTTCTAACCAAAGTCCATATCCATTTTCGAAACCAATCTTTCCAATCCATTTCAAATAAAACCATTTTTTGAAATCCATAGTCATTCCAAATATCCAAATGCCAAAACCAATACCCATTATCTATCTCAAATCATAAAGGTTCATAGCCATTTTCTTATCCCAAACCATATTCATCCAAACCAGTTTTAATCTTAAATCCACATTCGAAATGACAATTGTATCAAATAACCTTCATGGAGATTATCAGCTAGCAAAGGGTTATGGACATGATGGCGTAGAAGGTTCTCTTAGGAGGCATAGAAATAACTTTATTACAACAGAGGATTTCAAAGTTCTATATGGACAGGGAATAAATACGGTGAGGATTCCGGTTGGGCGTTGGATTGCTTTTGATCCTGATCCTCTAAGTCCATTTATTGGAGGGAGTCTTGAAGCTCTAGATATTGCATTCTCATGGACACGTGAGTATGATATAAATTCCATAAGAGAAATTCTTGACAGTTTCAGTGACATTCAATAACAAAAACTATAACAGATTTTTTGAATCACCATAACAACAATAACAAAAAACCAGAAAATTCATTAACCACCAGAAAACTCCTATCATAATTTTCTCTAACAATTTCTTCTGAAATTTCTAACTGAATTCTCTAACCTGCTAACAATTCCTAACCGAATTCAATAACTGTCATAACCTCCTCTAACCATATTCATCAACCACTCCGTAGCTTCATCTTCACCAATCTCCAATCTTCTCTACATTATTCATCCTCAATCATCTCCAAGGCTTCTCATCAACCTTCAATTTATCAACAATCTCAATATCTGCAGAAACGGTACCATCTTTCTTCTCTCGGTAATTCATCAATCTTCACCGTGCAAACCATATCATCTTCAATCTCAAAACCTGCATCACAAATCGCAACAACCACAACAATTGCTGAAGTTCAGATCCACTTGCAAATCGTCGAAACTGCAGCAGTCAAATTCAAGTTCACAGAGCAGAGAGAAGAAGAGCGAAAAAGAATATTAATACACGATTTGTAAAAGAGATCGATGACACAATACCTGAAGAAGAAGATCCAATCTTGAAGAGCCGTCGTAGCTACAATGATCGGTAAATTTCACTTTGCCTCTTTCAATTCGCAACGAAATCGACGTCTGGACATAGTTCCTCTGTTAAGGAGCCAACACTAGAGTTTGAAATCCACTTCACCATCCCTTGATCCCGCTGTCGTCACTTTATTCAACACGGAATTCATGAGTCAGGTGAAGCTTCAGAGGTAAAATCGTTCAACCTTGCAAAAAACGTTGAGCACCTTATTTCTCGCCTCGCGTAACTGGTGGTGGCGATCACGATAACGAGTCGAGGCAAATTGTTGTTCGTGCCGCTCACGAATCAGAGATTTCGCTTAGGGTTCGTGGATGGTTTCGTTCGAATTCATGAGGCTCTGTTAGAGTGGGATGAGATTAAACGATGAGGTCGGAAGAGAAGGTAGATTACGGAGAAGATGGTTGGCCATGGAAACTCGACAGAGAGGAGGATAGTAAAGAAGATGGTGGAAGAAGAAGACGGAGAGGGTGAAAGGAGAGCGAGACGGTGGTGATAAGGGAGAAGAAAGTGGTGCTTTCATACTGAAGCACTATGTATTTTTAAGAAAGGATATTGGATTCTATGGCCATGAACCGGGTTTAAAGCCCGTGTAATTTTCAGTTCTGCACCCCCAATATACTTACAGTACCCCCACGGTAACCCTTTCCTTGTCTTTTTCTTTTTCTTTCTTTTGTTGTTTTTTAGAAATTAATTGGATTAGAGATTAATTAGAGTTTATAGGATTTATTTTTACATTGCCATTGATTTAGGTTTTGTATTAGAATTAGGTTAGGAGTTAACCTTGGCCTAATTAGACCTTAACTTGAATTGACATTTTAACATAGCTTAATTGATTTAGGAGGATTAGAATTAGTTCATGATTTTAGAAATAGGTCTTTAGAATTAATTCACCATTTTAGAATTTGTTTTTTGAATTCGAACTTAACCTTGACATTTGAACATGTTTTAGTAGTTAATTGACTTTGTGGTTTAACGTTGGTTAAGATTTTGGACTTATTAGATTAGATCTTGATATTGTTTTTTTACAATTGTTTTGATAATTGACTTTACATTTTGCTAATGGTTTTTGAATATTTGTTTTGTTCACTAATGGCTCACTAATTGTTTTTTACTTGATCACACTAACTATTTTAGCTTAATCCCACTAATTGTTCTAGTTCACTAATAGTTTTTGGCTTAATTGGTCACTAATAGTTCATTAATCATTTTTTAGATTAATCGTTCAATAATTGTTTTTTCTTAATCATTTCCTAATTGTTTTTGCTTACCTATGTACCAATTGTTTTTGTAGAATTAGAAATAACTTTGAACTAATTGACATTGACGTAGTGCTAGCGTCGACTAATCATTTTAATAGTTCATTTGTTAACTTTGTTAATAGACCTTAATAGGTTTTGCATTGATTTTTGACAAATTAGTATTTACATTTAGTATTGATTTCAATTACTTCTTATTGACATTTCCTTTTGATCTTAGTTGCTCACTTTGGTTATTTCCATGTGAATTTTGACTAACCTTTGAGTTTGTTTTGTAGTGACTCTCACTTGACTTGATAAGTTGGTTTAAATGTAGAAGGTGCTGTAACATACACAGCTGCTGTGCACAAAGTGTGCTGTAAGATATTATTGTTCTGTCTGGCTGCATATACACCCATTCTGTTCTGTAAATAGTAGCTGTTATAGACTGTTTTTACTTGTCGCTAGTTTTTACAGCTATGCAGGTGCTGGAACGCTGTTGTTGCTGCTGTTTATGGCTTATGGCCTTGTTTTATTATTTTAAGAGCATTTGGTTCCATGCCTTTCATGGACCCGTTTCACTTTCTAACACTTTTGCTCATTTATACTAGGTTACTAGAAGTGTGCCGGTTTGCATATACTTTGCTTGCGTTGCTACGGATTGATATCCATTCGGTATCACTTCTCTTCTCTTTTACTAATTCCGCATTTTTCCTTTTTATGCCATGAGAAGTAGGATTGGGAGTCCGTGCCACTTGGCCGGTAATGATGGAAGTCCTCAAAGGAGGCTCTGTTTGGGATTGTTTAATATTGCGCCTGAAGACCTCTATGAGGCATCCCATTCCCATTTCCCTTAGTAAGACCTCCAAGGAGGCAACTGAAGGAAGGTAGGGTTCGCAATCAACCCCCGTTATTCTAGTTGAGTCGTTCTTAGCTCTCATTACATGATTGAAGCTTTGAACATTACCTGCTTCTGTTATCGAGTCGGTCAAGTGGAAGATAGGGTTCGCAACCAACCCCCACGCTTTGTCTTTAGCTCGTATTGACCAATGCTGATGCTTATGTGATCTGATTCACATCTTCCCCTTTTTTATTCTGCTCTCTATGGTTCTTGATACCATTGGGTGAGCACACTTACTTCCCACAGCTAGCTTGTTTGCCTCGGTTGATATGACCCCTTGGCTAAAGCTCCCTCTTTCTTATTTTGACTGTGTGACATTACTGTTGACTGACACTGTTTACTCTGTTATTGCTTTTAATTCATTTTGTGATTGATTTATCCTGTGTTTACTTGTCTGATGACATGATCCTGTAGGATTCCTAGCTCCACTTAATTTTCGATTAAGTCGGAGGTAGGAGAGACATTAGGATAGCAATCCATGCATACTGACATAGGTAAACTTACCTCACCTAACCATAGGATCTCCGTGCATGATAACTTTAGGATCATTAGTCCCCCTCTTAGACTTTGTCCTTTCCGCTTTTGAGTCTCTTCTTCTCATCTCATAATAAAAGTAAAAAACACTTAATAAAGGCATAACACCTATTGTATTTAGGCCTTTCATGTGGGAACAAGGAGGTGAGGGGTCTTCTCTCATTTCTTTGGAAATGTTTAGCGTACGTCCCGTCTTGGGTCGATATGCAAGGCATTCGATCCTATATGAAGGACTTAAATACAATACGAGTTACAAAACACCGAAAACATTCAAAACACTTCTTTCTTCTAAAAGACAAAAACAAACAATAACGTCTTTCCTTCAGGAATTCTTTTCTCACCTCATTCACTCTCAACGTACGAATGTGCTTCTTCTCATTCTCTTGCAAGATGGTAACGCACTCGGACCGGCGAGCCGCAACACCTGAGCTAGAACTCTAGTCGTTCCTTAAAAAACACAAACAATCCATCCCTAGTGAGGGGAACTACGTCGCTCTGATTCTCATGTTCCCGATGAGATACATAGGCAGTAGGGTAGGGCCCATGCGAGCACTTCTTTTATTTTCGCTACATTGGTTTCTCTTTCTCTTTCCATTCCTTTTCCAGTTCTTTTTCCAGCATCTTTCCTTACACCCTTTGATCGAGACAAGCAAGCGTGGATCCCATCGGGTACGATGGACGCGTGGGGGTGCTAATACCTTCCCTGCGCGTAACCGACTCTCGAACCCAGTTCTCTTGGTCGTAAGACCATGCTCTTTCCTTCCCTCAGGTTTATGCGGTGTTTCCTTTCCCTCTCTTGGGATAAATACACATTGTTGGCGACTCTGTTTCGGTGCCACTTTCGCGTTTGTACTTGGATGAAAATCCCGGGAGTGACAAAGTGAATATGTTTATCTATTCCCCTTGAGTCTCCAACTCTGTGTCTCTCTGCAGAGTCAATATTTGCATATCATGAGCATCTGAATCATGTCATATCATGTGGATTTAGTATCAATCCAGGTATTCCTTGTTGGCTGTAGCCCATTTGATCCTAAGTTTAGTTATTACTGGCGTCTTTGCTAAGATCTTTGGTCGTCACCAAATTCCTGTCCAAATCCAGTTGTCGTTGACATTTTGCTAAACTTTTGGTTGTCACCTGTTGTTGTGGTGAGAATCGGATATCACGCTATTAATTAACTTGAATCACAAATCATGAATTTCACCACCGAGCTTTGATTTATTCAAAGGAAAGGGTAAAGATCGAAGAAAACCCTAAGTGCACTATGTAACAATAAAGCTAGAGATCTAAGGTTCAGAGGTTGGTTATACCTAGGGAAGGTGTTAGAATCTTAAGTATCTATAGTACTCTACAGGAGCCTCTTGCTAGTATTTGTGTTATGCTAAAGTTTGCTTGCTAAGGGAACTGTGCTAAGGTAAAGACCTAGGGTATATACACTAAGTATGCTCACCATGACATTGTATCTCATGCCAACGTATCCTGACTAGGAATGGAATCAGAGCATTCTTAGTTCACCTAACTAGGGTTGAGGAACTCTTGACTGTGGTCAAGGTTCCAAGGCGATTCATAGCTATGATACTTACATATAGTTAACAAACTCTCTAAGTCTAAGTTGGAAGACTAACTAAAAGTTGACTTTAAGCAAAGTCAAAGGGGAGAGTGAGTACTCATTACAATGGCATTCTCATAGAGTTTACAAACTCTAAGCTTAGTTCTAAATTGTAAAGAAGTAATGGCTCTAACAAGGCCAAGGAGAGGAAGATAAGTATTTATAGCAATAATACTTATTTAGGGTTTACAAACCTCAACCTAAAGTTAGGTTAAAAAGGGAGAAGTGGCTCTAACAAGGCCAAGGGAAAAATTATCCTAAAAAGGTCAAGAGGTAAGTAGGGGAAGGTCTAAGCTATCCTAGAATATGACTTACAAGTCAAAGATGGAAACCTTCCTTTGGAACGAGGGACATACAACTTGTAACAACAAGTGTTTGAAAGATAAGCTTTAAGATAAGGATGATAACAATCAAAGTGTCAAAGCCAAAGAGTTCAAATGAGATGAAAATCCCACAAGCGCAGTAGCTACATCATGTTATGTTCAACATATGGAAATAATCAAGAATCATGTCAACCACACACCAAAAGAACAAGCATACTTGTTACAAACTTAAACAAGCCAAAAGAAATGCAAAGAATGGTTCAAACATGGGAGTTACAACTCAAAGTCCACATGGGCAGTAGCATACACATTTCAAAAAGTTTATATTCAACATCAAGATGCCAATAAAAACACAAGCAAGAACCTCATCAAGACATAAACAAAACTATATGCAAGGAACAAAACAAACATCAAGAAATGACTTCAAACAAACAAGGCATGTATGAAAACTCAAATGGGAAAAAAATCCACTTTGGAATCATGAATTCAGTATCTAAGACATTTCTTTCAAACCACACACAAGAAAAAAATTATCAAGGAAGATCACTCAAAGAGTATGCCTAAAAACTAGGTCAAGATACATACCAAAACATGCTCAAAATGGACCCTAATTTGATGTCCAAATCAAAAATAGGAAAATAGTAAAATAAAATCCAACTCAAAATTTTAAATCATGTTTAAACACTCAAGAATAAATGTGCAAAAACTCACAACAAGATTGGTGCAAAAACCTCCCCAAATGCTACTAACAAGCTCATGGTACTAAAAGAAATCAAGGCCTAAAGAATCAATACAAAAGTCAACTTAACAAACTTATTTGAGGCTACGAAAAATATTCAAGACTTCCTCTATCATATGTAGAAACATATCAAAAAATGAGGTCAAAAAGATTTGAGAAAGTCATTCAAAAGAGAAACCCTAATCCAAGGGTGTTTTAGTAAACATACTTAAACAAAATATTTAAATAAAATATGAAAAATAAATAAATAAAATAAATAAAAATTATCAAAAATATGTTAATATAGTAACATGTCTAAAAATATTTTTTGTGTGATTTTTGGATGTTTAAAACATAAAAAATAAAATATAAAGTTAAAAGGAATAAAAGAAAAGAAAATAAATATCAAAGTCGGGCTGGGGGGTGCATTCAGTAATCAGAGAAACAAAAGGAATTAGTGAAAATATCATCTGGGCCTTAAAAGGGAGTGTGGGAATAGCATGCGAGGCCTAGAATTACATAAAAATAGGAAAATAAATGAAACAAGGAAATAAAAAAGGGTATGGGGCGAGGGGGATTCGAACCACAGACCCCTAGGCTAACGCGCGCTCTTCTTACCACTGGGGTGGCTATACATCCATTGTATAAGCCACCCAGATTTGTATATATTCTCTACACATCACCCCACAGCCAAGTCAGCAAAATGACCTCCACGTCATATTCTTCTTCTTCGCTCAGTTTCTCTCTCTCTCTCTCTTTCTCTCTCTCTCTCTCTCTCTCTCTCTCTCTCTCTCTCTCTCTCTCAGATTTCTCTCTCTTTGTGTTCAACAACAACAACATATTATTTCATCATTTTTTATCACTTACAACAAACATATCTATCTCACCCCTCAACCTTTCTTCACAAAATAAAAACCCATCTTGACTAGAATTTTCCCAGGAATCTAAATATACAATTGGTTTGGGCTAAAGCTAAACACACAAAACACACGTAAACCAAAACCTAAATGCACGTTACAGAATGCAAACAGTAATTGATTCATGCTAAACATACCAATATCTACATAATGGAATCAAGAGAAAGTCATGAACAAAGCATTCATGGGAGTTTCAAGGGTTAGAAACTTACCTCTTGGAGACAGTCCAAGGCTTCTTCGATATGAAGATACAGATGCAAAATAGAAACCCTAAGTGCTTCCTTGATGCCTTTAGAGAGTCCTCGAGTAAAGGAAATGACCAGAAGTTCCTTGGAGAACTCACATGAGTGTTCTTGCAAGATGAATCAATGGGAATGGAATGTGGTGTTAAGGCTGTTAGAGAGCTCTTTCAAAGGCTTGAATGAACTCTAATAGGTGTTTAGGGCTGGTTCATATGATGTGTTTAGAGTTCACGTGAGTAGGAAAGCTCTTTGAGTGTGTTTTTCCAAAACAAGTGATTATGGGACCTCTTCGAAAGTGAGAACTCTTGGTTGTGTTTTTCACTCTCTCTTGCTCTCTCTTTCTCTCAGGTTTTGTGTGTATGTTTTTCTCCTCCCTCCTTAGCCAGAAACCTCTTTTTAAATTTAGAAAAATTGGTTGTTATCTAATGTCCAAGAAATAATAGGTGTGATGGTGGAAAGCTACACGCATGGCCATCTTTCAGGTCTTGAGCCAAGTGTACTTGGGATAGATTGCTTGTACTCAGAGCCATGAGGCCAGAAAGAAGATAAGAAACCAAAAGATTAGGGCATACGAATGAGTTTACATATTGGTTCAAGGTTTGTGTCAAGCCATGTCCTAAATGTCACAATTCAAAGAACTATAAATGGTGAGTCTTGAGCTCCACATTTGCAGCCTTTTGGTGACAAGAAACCATCAGCTTTGGGTGCTGAAAAGGTTTGGTAGGTTTGGTTTAAATGTTGATCATGGTTTGGGCAGGGTTTGGAAAGGTCACACCCATGGCTAAGGTAGCAACTTTGGCATGTGATATCTCCTTGGTTTTTTACTCAAATGGCGAGGTCTTGAGCTTTTTGTAAAGGGGGTATGTAAATGAACAACTTTTGTGTTAAAAAGATTTTTATTTGAAGCTTGTAACATGATGTAAAATGGACATGAAATTTGATTCAAAAATATGGCCTAGGGCTTGGCCTGCGTGGCCTGGTCTTGCCTTGGCAACTTCTTGACATGGTTTGACACCCATCTTTATCATATCATATCTTGAGCTATAAAAATCCAATTGCCAAGTTCTACACATGCTTGGAAAGCTAAGATGGAGAAGAACAACTTTCATGTTCAACAATTGTGAATTTGAAGCTTGAAACCATAATAAAAGCAGCTTGCAAGTTGAGCAAAAACATGACTTGAGGTGCCTTGGCAACTTGGGCAAGTTGCCTAACTTTTGCCCAAAAACCTCCAACTTTGAGATATCATAACTTTTGACTCCTTGATCCAATTGGAGAGTTAAACATATGCTTGGAAAGCTTGAAGAACAAGGAATAACTTTCATGTTTTAAGAATTTTGATTTGAGGTCAAGAAATTCATGAAAACTTGGCTTGAACTTGGTACAAAAACCTGAATTTTAGGACTTAGAAAAATTTCTAAGTATAGGTATCAATCATGATTTCTTCCAACTTTAATCATCCATAATTTAAAATCCTTAGATTTTTTGAACTTGATTTTTTATACATACTAGTAGTATGGAATTTCATCATTAAAATGAGTACTAGTTTGCTCCATTTGGATCAATAATGACTGAGATGTGATCCTTGAAAGATGGCTAAAAATCATGATTTCCACACTTAGAAAAACTCATTCAAAACCCTAATTTTCCAAATCTCCTGATTTTATTGTTCCAACTTGGTTTTTCTTGATCTAACCTCATGAGATCATGGGATATGACTTGAAATGTTCATGGTTGACCAAAAAACTCAAAGTTTGACTTTTTGGAGCCTCAGTTGACTTTTTGATTAGATGAATTCAAAACCTCTCCCATTCACTTAGGAAATCCTTGAAATGAGTTGTGTTGAACCAAAAGGCATCTTAGGAATCCTTGAAGTGTGTGAGGACTTATTTTGTTGATCTCTCTCTCAAATCCTAATTAATCAGAGCTTTCCCTTTCTTGTACAAAACCCTAATTCCACAAGAGAAACAAAACCACAAAGCTTGATAATTTGGTTAGCTATACAAAGATGATTGACCTATAATGCTTATGCAAATGATGATGACATATAAGGGGGTAAAATTTGGGGTATGACAGTTGCCCCTATTTAAATATCTTTACCGGATGGCATGAGCGATGACAATCCTCCTAAAATCAAGGTGAAAGGTATTTAAATATAACAAACCAAAAATTTTGCCCTTAGATGCAATGTTATGCTTAGGACGACAGAAACTATGCAAATGCTGACATGCCATGAACTCTAGCATGATGCTATGATGATGCAAGATGCGAACAAAATAGGGAACAAAAGGACAGAGGTCAACAACCAAAGGGCAACAACTCACATGGGGATGGCCTGGGAAAACACTAGGGAACAGAGACAAACTGGGAAAGTATAAAGTGATCAAGTCAAAAGTTTAGACATGACCAAACATCACTTTAGAAGAAAAGATCCTCACTAGAGATAGAACCAAAATATATGGTATCCACTAAGGAATATCCAGAAAGGTTAATCAACAGGTTCATACATGATTGGATAACATGTTGGAACAAAAGGCAAAACGGCAGACTATTTACTAGGGATAAAACCAGAAAGAAGTATGATCTCTAATGGGGATCAAGTGAAACAAAGGGTTGGCTTTCTGACAAGAAAATTAGACAAACAAGAAAAAAGTGATCTTCTAACAAGAGATCAAAGAAGCTGGAAATGGTCCTCCGACAAAAGGTCGGGCAAACATTGGGAAACACAACGACTTTCTGGAAATTTCTTAAAATGAAGAGTTCAAACGGGATCTTCAAGAGACACCAGAAAAGACAGGGAGATTACAAACTCTGTTCATTCTAGATAAATTGGGCTTAGATCACAGACAAAGGTGACAAACCGACTTTTGATGGGTTGATACCAGTAACTACTGGACTTTCAGGGGTATTGGTGACAGCCAAATTTCCAATATTTGTACCGAGATGGGATAAGAGTGCCTATAACAATTGGATTGTAAACAACACCAATAACAATTGGAAATTTAGATACCAATAACAATTGGATTTTCAACGAAGCCAGTAACCACAGGACTTTGAAAAAGAACTAGTAATGGCCAGATTAACAACACCAATAACGATTGGGTCCTAAACAGTGCCAATAATAATTGGACTCCACAAATATGTTGGTAACAACAAGACGAATAGCCAATTGATTACAGTAGACTTAAAGGTGTGTCATACCCCAAATTTTGACCACTAATATTTCCCATCATTGTACAAATCATCATCACAATATGGATGAACCAACATGCCTCAGTCAATCTCCTCAAAGGTTATTGAGCATGCACTACAAACAAAGATTAGGGTTTCAAGCCCTCTCAGAGCCTTAGACAAAGGATCAATCAAGAATTTACATGATCTTCAACTTGTATAACCTCTTAAACATCCACAATGGATCAAGAGGACTCCCACAGCAAGAATCAAGCACAAGGTTGCAGCATTCTGAGTGGATCAAGCGTCAAAATCGACAGTGTCGCTAAATTAGGGTTTTGGCCGACCAGGGCCTCCAGATGGAAATTTTCCTCTGGGTATGAGCCAATGCTTCAAAGCATATCCTAATATACTTCAAGGGACCTCATGGACCCAATCATCAAGTTAATTTAGCCTCAGGGGATGCATTCACTAAAAATCAGGAATTAGGGTTTCTTGACCTAATTCACCCCTAAGTTGACTTTTGGGACAAATCATGAGCCAAGACCTCAAGACATGGTTTGAGGGTCTCTAACACACTAAATTTATCCATTTGCAATAATGGATTAATCTAAGAAGCTTGATCAACAAGTTTCAAGTTCATCAAAACCACAGTTAGGGTTTCGCGGGAAAAGTCAACTGTATCTTTGACTTTTGCCCAAGACATGCTCCCAAACCTTGGGACATGATTCAATACACCTTATAACACCTATGAAATCAATCCATCAAGTTTGATTTAGATCAAGGACTTGATTTCATAGAGGATCGCACAGTTTGGAGTTCATCTGATAAAAAGTCAACTGTGCCCAAAAGTCAAAGTTTGACTTTTTGATTTTTTGATAAATTATGGTTCCCTAACCCTAAAATGATGTTAATTTGTGATTTTAATCATCATTCATCAAGAAAAATCAAAGAAAGTTGGATAACTTGTAAAAGGGGTAACCATAAAAAACTTAGAAATTTTCTAAGTTATGGAACAAAGTGGCTAGGGTACCAACTTCCAAGGATCATAACTTGAGATCTAAGCAACCATTTTGGCTGCTCCAAAGATGGATTTGTAGCTATCATGGCATACTTTAAAAGTGTCAACTACACCTCATTCCAATTCCTCATGGATTT
Organism: Lathyrus tuberosus; assembly: GCA_022829125.1. Lineage (NCBI taxonomy): Eukaryota > Viridiplantae > Streptophyta > Magnoliopsida > Fabales > Fabaceae > Lathyrus > Lathyrus tuberosus. The sequence goes on from JALAZF010000251.1 coordinate 8,602,004, forward strand.
TAAGTTATGGAGTGACCAAAATGACAAAAAGTGAAAATGTCACTTTCTTCCAACACTTAGTGAAATTTTCACTAAGTCAGAATCTGTCTTGTTTTTTTTTCAAATGTAGGGGAATTTTTCACTTGGATCCAAAACGTGTCAAGACAAACTATGATCACACATGTGTTGTATCATATAAGAGCTTTCCAAAATGGCCAAGAACTCCATCAAATTCCATTTGAGCTAAGAGTTATGCTAGTGCCCAAAATGCCTTGCTGCAACTGTCATAACTAGGAAGATTTGTGCATTTTGCTCGATTTGAGAAATTTGTGCAAATGACAAACAAGTTTATCCATCTGAACACCTCAGGGGGAGACCAAGGAGGGACAAACACTGATCCATAAGCCTCCCAAGTCTTTGGAACCAAAAGTAGCATGCCAAACCTAGAAATGCCTAAAAAGGGGACAAGACTCCAATTTTGTTTTGGAGCATTCAATGGATGCACCAAGGTGGCATGAACTGAACCATTTCTAATTGAATGAGTCAAGGATAAGATCTGAACTAGAGAACCACAACTCTGTGCTCTAACCTCTAGTCAATGGCTAGAGGAGACTTGGATTCCCATTGATCAACATTGGCCAAACCTCTACTGCAGTTGCCATTCACTATTGCAGCAAAAACAAACTTGCTCTACTATAAATATAGCTCATTTGTGATCAGTTTGAGTACACCAAAGCCATCAAATAGATGCTTTCCTCAAAATCTCCTTCTCACTTCCAATTTTGCCTTCTAAGGCAAGTCACTATCGAGTTTTGAGTTTGAGAGCTATTCCAACCAAACTAATCACACACACACCTCATAAACATCATATGGAAGTGATCCAAATACTCACATAACATCTGTAACACCAAAATCACAAAATCACTTGCCAACTGCTCAAGTTCTTAACAGAGGTGCAGTTGAGGTACCATCTTTAGTTCCAGCATGTTTCAAACCACTCCAAGCACTCAGACACATTACTTGGCACCTAAGGAAGCTGTGCAAATCATTGGAACCAGCTTGCAACACCTCTAACACAAAACACGATCACCAGCTGCAAGAGGTAAGCCTGGGCTCTTCTAACTCTATGATCCAAGCATATTTTGCTGCACAATAATTTTGCCATATGTTCATAATCATGCATAGAGTGTTTACCCTCAATCAATTGCTTTGTTTGAATCGTGTATGGAATTTCTGAGCCTTCATGCAAATTTTAGGGTTCTTAAGGTTTCTCTTTGATTTCTTATTCCACACTTAAAATAAATGAAATTAAAGACCATAGACATGATCGTGAGGAAAAAACGAGCAGATTGATATGTGGTTTGTGTGATTTCATCATGTATTCAGTGAGATTGATGACAAAATGCAAATCTGGGCAAACCAGAACACGCGCATGTTCTTGGTGTTGTTCTTGGCGCCTTTTTTGAAAATTCAAATATTTGAATTTTGTGATTTTATTTAATTGATTCAAAAATTAATTTCTCTCTGAGTTTTAATGATTTTGAGTTGATTCTTTTTTAATAATTCACAAAAATGTTAAAATATTTTATTTTACCAAAAAATCCCAAAAATATTATTTATTTCATATATTTTATATTTTTGCAAAGAATTAATGTTTTATTTGTTTTTTGACATATAAGATATTTTTTCCTTCTTGATTTTCCAAATGTAATTGGTTTTCAATCATTTTGTGGATATAAACATGATTTTTGAAACATTGATCCAAGATCACCACTCATTTTTCACTTGTTTTCATCATTTTTTATTAATTTTTTAAAAAAACTAATTCCTTTTTAAACAAAAGTAGGGTTTTGATTAATTCAACCCTCATCAATCATTTTAAAAACTCTTTAGGCCTCTTGGTAGAGTGTAAGACCCAATCCTTTTGTAAATAAACCTTTTTGGGCCTCACACATTGTATAAGTCCCTCTGTATATTTTCAAAAGTATGACGCAGTCGTCGCCTTTGTAACGAAACCAACTGGGCTTCTCCTTGAGCTATAAGACCCATCTCTATTCATTTTCAAACACTTTTGGGCTTCTAATAGAGTGTAAGACCCAATCCCCTTTGAAAACCAAAACATTTTTGGACCTAAGTCATTGTATAAGACCCACTGTGTTTTCAAAAATCTCGGCGCGATCGCCAGTTCAAAAATCAAAACACCTTGGGCCTCTCCCTGAGTTGTAAGACCCGCCATCTGTACAAAAACACTTTTGGGCCTTAATAGAGTGTAAGACCCAATCCCTTTTGAAAACAAAAATTATGGGCCTCAGTCATTGTATAAGACCCACTGTGTTTTCAAAAATCTCGGTGTGATCGCCATTTCAAAACAAAAATCGTCTGGGCCTACCCTCGTGTTATAAGTCTCATTTCCTTTCTTTAAAACATTTGGTGACACTGGGCCTCTCCTTGAGCTGTAAGCCCCAACAATGTTTCAAAACACTTTCTCCTTTGATTTTAAATATAATACTGTTATCAAAGTTTTTCTTTGTTGAACAACTAACAAAACAGCATGGAAGCTCTACAACGGGTAAGTGTTTATCCACTTTCATTTATCGCTTTCATATGTATATAACTGTATTGTGGGGCTGTTTCACTGTAAGTCTCCTTTCACATCCTTTTATATACTTGCCAACTATCAACTGTTTAATACTAGTATAGTTATTTATAGTTTTCCCCGGCAACTACGCCTAGCATTAGGTAAAGCCTTGTTGGTCACTCTTAAATACAAACAAAACTAGATCCCCTCGTAGGATTCTAGATACAGTCTTCCCTTCTCTTGGGGTTAAATAATATGGAACAAAGAGAAAGGCAGTATTCTCGGTGAACCTTTTCTCAGACTGTCACTTTTAGAAATTGTCAAAGAGACTCTACTCCCTAGAGTTGATCTATTCTCCGTGAATAGCATCTCATGAGTTTCTTCCAAATTCTCAAACTTTCCTGGAATGATCACTTATCTGTGAATTTTATTTCTTGAACTTCTCGTGGTTTGGGGACCCACAGGCTTCCTAAAAGCATCCCCGCCTCCTCTTGGGCATTGTACAAGGACCCTTCGGCTTCTTAGAAGTTCTCATGCCTTCTCTTGGGCTTAATACAAGGACCCTGATGACCTCTTAAGGGTATAAGACAGAACTTAGTCATCCTTTGCTAGATCAGTCTTTCCAGTGTCAAACCTATGGCCACTTTAGGGTTGATACTCATCCCCTAATGCCCGTGCCTCCTCTTGGGCATTATACAATAGATTAAACTCTAGACTTGGACAGTCTAAACCCCTTGAGTCTCAAAGACATTCTCAAGTTCCTTTCAAACATAGCAAAAAACACTAATCACTCAGAAACCCAGCCTCTCTCATGAGGGCTCTCCCACTTGGTCCTGCCTATGGATCTAATCCTCAACAGTAAGATAGCCTCCTCTTGGGCTTTGTACAAATGACTTTCCCCAGTAGAGCTAACCTTTTCAGACTCTCTTGTTGAGTCAAACCCCTTTTTTAGCCTCCGTCTTAGGCTTCGTATAAGACAGGTAAAAGTACTCTCTTGTTGAGTCAAACCTTTTAGCCTCCGTCTCGGGCTTCGTACAAGACACATATAAAACCCACTATCTTGTTGAGTATAAAAGACTCTCTTGTTGAGTCAATCTCTCTTTAGCCTCCGTCTTGGGCTTCATACAAGACACATATAAAACACTCTCTTGTTGAGTATAAAAGACTCTCTTGTTGAGTCAATCCCCTTTTAGCCTTTATCGCGGGCTTCGTACGAGACAACAAAACACTCTCTTGTTGAGTATAAAAGACTCTCTTGTTGAGTCAATCACCTGTCAAACAGGCTCTCTTGTTGAGTCAACCTTTTAGCCTCCGCCCTGGGCTTTATACAGGACAAATAAAAGTACTCTCTTGTGGAGTCAAACCTTTTAGCCTCCGTCTTGGGCTTCATACAAGACACATAAAAAGCCCTCTCTTGTTGAGTCAGTCACTTGTTAGTACTCTCTTGTTGAGTCAACCCTTTTAGCCTCTATCTCGGGCTTCGTACGAGACAACAAATAAAAGACACCCTCTTGTTGGGTTAATCGCCTCCTCTTAGGCTTTGTATAAGGAAACCTTGGTTGAGTCAATCAACCTTTTAGCATCAAATCTGTGCCCTGCTCACAGTATATAAACATCAATAACTCCTCTTTAGAGATGACGAATTCTCTCTCATCCAAACCTTTTAGCTTCACATCTTGGGCTTTGAACAAGATACAGACCACCTTTAGCTTCATGTCTTAGGCTTTGAACAAGACACCAAAACAACCTTTTTCCACCCATATAATAGGAGGAACTACGATCGCTCTGATTTCCCTGTCTCGGGAATACGTAGGCATAAGATTGAAAAATCTTAGCGAGCATAATAATCAAAAACCCAAAATCCAGTACCCCATATATCAACCTAAAAGCACCAAATCCTAACATCTTACCAAAAACCTCGCAAATAGTCCAGACATTCTAATCTTTACAAAATAAACCGAAGAGGGGCCCACATCTTAATAGCATTTGTAAACTAACAGTCAGCTGTTTAAACTCAGTATGCAAGCAGAGTTAATTGGAGACATCAATTTCCCTTCCTTAATCCGCTCAATATGATAAAAATGAATCGAACTGTAGTACCCAAGCGATCGTGATTCAAGACCAAAAAAATCACGCTACAGAAAAAATGGCGCCCACCGTGGGGCCCAGTTCTCTTTCTTACAATCTTCGGTGAAAACCTTAAGTTTAGAAAAACGCTACAGAAAAGTGGCGACCATAGTGGGAGGCAAGGTAAGATCTTGTCGTCCCCATTTTAAGGTGAAGTCCTTAAGTTCACCAAGTGTCACAGAAATGGCGACTCTGCAGGGGAGTCATTGTCTGTATAGGATCATAAGACTAGAGGTCTAGGATGATTAAGGCAAATATATATACTGCTTTTCCTAATTGATATTTGTGTTTATTTTTCTACTAATGGGAATGCGTGTGATGTCGCATGTGGAAAGATTGATTATACACCTAAGATAGGTGATGGCATTATACGGGTAATCTTACGGGGAGTGAATCCTAGTTAAAAGTCCCCAGTTGACCATCAAACTCAGTGGAGACTCCCTTTGTAGATACATTACCTATACGACTTCGGTTGTTGAAAGTAGTGTGGTCGACTGGGTTATCTGAGAAGCTGAGGTTTTTAGTAGACTGAAACCATTTTGTAGTGCGGAAGCTATCGAAAATAGTTGTCACACAATACTACCCTCATTTGAGATCACTCTAAGATACATCAACTCGCTGGCGATCCGCTTGTTGTTGTTATCCCAAGAGGGGTCAATGATTTTGCGGACAGGAACAAAAAATCACCAGTATAGACCTTTGGGGATGGGTAGAGCCTTGACTTCATGACACCGACCCTTTGACCCCATGTTTTTTCTATGTTTTTGTGTGTTGCATTCATACATTCATTTAAAAAACATTTAAACAAAGAAAAATTTCTTTTCTAGTCTCTCTTTTTTAAATTAAACTAAGACAATGATTGCAAATGTCAGAGAAAGAGATTGCTGATAGATTTCGGTAGAAGAAAAACTCACAAGTATACCTTCAAGTTTCTAAAGTTAGAGGATTTAAGGGTTGGCTGGGATGATCACCAATCCTGAGGCTTTCAGAGCCAAGTATGGAGGATTGTTGTCCCTATTAAGGGTCCATGTAATTGAAGGAATCCTGTCTACACTAATCCAGTTCTACGATCCGGTTTATCACTATTTCACATTCCCGGATTATCAGCTAGCACCAACACTGGAGGAGTATTCTCACCTGACTGATTTACATATCACTGATCAAGCTCCCTTTTCTGGACTGGAAGAAATTCCAAAAGATAAAACCATTGCATGAGCAATTTATTTGAACGAGTCAGAGGTCAGGACTCACATGACCACTAAGGGTGGTGTCCAGGGTCTGCCAGCCCAGCTTTTGATAAAGAAAGCTCTGTACTTTGCCAGTATAGGGAATGTGGTTGCTTTCGAGAGCATCTTTGTTTTGCTTACATACGAGTTATTTTTGTTTCCCAACATCGATAACTTTGTAGATATCAATGCCATTAAGATATGTCAGATTGGAAACCCTGTACCGACCTTGCTCGCAGATATGTATCATTTGGTACACTTAAGGAATTTATACAATGAAGGAATGATTACCTGCTGTATACCCCTGCTGTACAAATGGTTTATTTCCCACTTGCCAAAGTCTGCCGCATTTTGGGATAAAAAGAGTACTTTACGTTGGTCGGAGAAAATCATGTCTCTTACCAACTCTGATATCAATTGGTACAATCGAATCTATGACGGGATCATAATCATTAACCGTTGTGGAAACTTCCCAAATGTACCCCTTATAGGAACTAAGGGGGGAATCAATTATTATCTGGTGTTAGTTCGTTGTCAATTTGGATACCCAATGAGGCATGTTCCGCGTAATGCCCATCTGGAAGATCTTTTCTTCAAGTAAGGAGAAAACGACATGGCACTAAAGACATAAATAGTGCATACCTGGAAACACGTTCATAGAAAAGGAAGAGAGTCTCTAGGAAAACTAGACTGTGTCTCGGTGGAGCCTTATCTCTACTGGGTACAAACTAGAGCTCTCAAGCTGAGGATGCCTTACCCTCGTCAGGAAGTTCTTCCATTAAGGGACCTTGAAATTCTGGTATCAGATGTGTGATGTTAAGTGCGATGTCACAACAACACACTCTGCACAATGGACAAAATAAACAGTAGAATAACACACCAAATTGTTCACCCAATTTGGTCTAACTACCTACGTCTGGGGGCTACCAAGCCAGGGATGAAATTCACTACTTGTAGAATTAAATTACAGACTCAACAATCTAGTTGACAATCTCCTAATCTTAATTCCTACTAGCGACTTTCTACCTAAGAACCCACTTAGATATGAGAACACTACTCAATCCCTAAAACACTTCAGTGATATACTTCAAAGATCACACACTTTGAATAACACTACTTGATTTTGCTTCACAGCTTTGATCAAGAACAACTCAAAATAACAATACCAATTCACACTCGAATGGTTTACAAAACATACACGAAGACACAATCGACACTCAGTCTTTAGCTCTCTTTCTTCGTTACTTTTTCTTCAGTACTGGTGCGCTTTATATAGCTCCTTGAATTGGACTTAGACCTGCTACAATATCTGACTTGATTTGTTATTTAAAACTAAATATTCAAAACAGATTTTCTCCTAAAATCTTTTCAAATCTTCAACCTTTTAAATCTCCTACAAATCTGCACCAGATCTCCTATGCAGCAAAGAATATCTAACCCAAGATATTCGCATCCAATAAGACTACCTGCTCTCCACAATTCCAGCTAAGACGCAAACCCTAACAACATCACAACCTGATGTTATTAATTCTGCAGATCTAATGTCACAACATCGCATGTGACATCAGACATCCAAACTTCTGTAACTAAACCACTTAACACAGCCCAGTGTTAAGACTCAATGTTATGACATCACCACCTTGACATCAAACATTGAACATTCTTTGTTTTACCAAAATTCTAGCCAATCCAAGAAACTAACAATCTCCTCCTTTGGCTAATTTTGGCTAAAACAATCTCTGCACATTCAGAGACTTCAGCAGCGGAAAAAACTTCAATAATATCTTTTAAAACTTCAAGCAGCAGCATCAATAAAATTTAAAAAAAAACTCTGCTGCAGCACCAACTTCAACAGCTACAATCTGCACATATTCATCAATGTAAAAACCAGCCCTTAACAGCTGTTCAGCAGTTCAGCAATTACTCCCCCTCAATTTCTTCACTTCTGCACCATAACATCAGCAATCAACTATATCCTTGATTTCATCCCTTGGCAGCTATCAACTCCTTTGACATTAGTACTCTTTGATATTCTTGGCTAGTTCTCCCCCTTTTTAGCCACAATTTGACAATCCTCAACAAGCAAGTCTTACTACAGTTAGTACTACCCTAGCTCTCATTGTTAGTCTCACAATATTCAGCACAATATACAGCACAATATTCAAATTACAAATAGAACACAATAGAACACAAATCATAGAACAAAAACATAACGGGTGCATATACAACACAATATTCAAATTACAAATAGAACACAATAGTGCTGAATAAAAAACAACAGAAATAAAGCTAAAACTACTTAGAAACAAAAGCAAATACACTAGTCTTCACTTGATCCATCTCCATGATCAACATCCTCATCATCTTCTTCTGAACCTGTTTCTCCAACATCATCATTATTGTTACCATTGACTGCTCCATCTTCTTTTTCTGCCAGTCTCAGAGTCATGAGAAGTTTTTCAAATTTCTGCTTTCTTTCAGTACTCACTCTGATTACTTCATCCAACTCCTTGCATGCCTCCTCCAATTCAGAGATCAACCCAGTTTTGGCAGGTGACTGTTGTGATGTTGAAGCAGATGTCTTGACAATGTCAGGAACATGTTTCCCTTCAAACAACTTGTAATGGATGGACAAAGCAGACTCCCTTTTGCAAGCAACATCCGAATCCTGTAGAATACCAGGATGCTGAGACAAGATAATCCCACAGATAAGAGAGGGAAAGGCAATAGGCATCTTCACAACATTTGTAGCAGCATGCTTAATAGTCTGATCATAGATGTAGGAACCATAATCAAATCTTTGCTTCGTCCCAATAGCATAAATTATCTTCCCCAATCCAACAGAAATAGTGGTTTTGTGATTAGTAGGAACCCAGTTGGCAGCACCTATCCTGTGCAGAATAGCATATTTGACACTCAACAAACTGGCTGACAACTTTCCTTTTAAGGGCCAGACTTTTACTTGACCTGCTGTGATTTCTTTGCACACAGTATTGTCAGTTTCTTCCACCTCTACATACTCTTTCCCTTTTCTTCCTAAGTATGTATTAATAATCTCAGGAGAAAAATTGACACACTGACCCCTAACATATACCTTTCTAAAATCCATACTTCTGTCATCATTAATAGCCACAGGAATGTTTACTACAAATTCCTTGACTAGCCCGTCATAGCACTTGGACAAACCAAAAATAGTCTTCATTAGCCCAACAACTTTAATTAATTCTACAACTTCCTTGATTTCCAAAGCATCTCTACCAAGTTCTCTTTCTAGTGCCAGTCTTCTTTGACAGACAAATTTCCACATGGGTGCACTGCTAGCATAGTGTTATAAAATGTTGTCAACTGGAACATCAGGAATTTTGTCAGCAATTCTCTTCAATATTGACCTTCTAATTGGAGTGATGTCTTGAACATCGTCCTCAGCATCAAACTCAGATTCTGAATCTTCTCTCAACTTCCTCTTTTTGGAATTTACAACTACTTTGTTCCAAGTCTTAGTAGGACCCACCACGGTTGATTTCTTCTTTTTGTTCTCAGGTTTTTCCTTAGGGGGAGAATCTGTAGACTTCCCTCTTCTAGACCTTATTCTCTTGGCAATTCCAGGAACCGCTTTTCCGATAACTTCATTATCTGAAAGGTCAATCACATCCACCTTATCAGCATTCTTCTTTTCTCTGGAGCTAGGATCATCATCCCTAGTAGGTGATGTTCTGACATTATGTTCAACATCAACTTCCTCTTCTACATGAGTATCTTCAACTTCTGCATCTTCAATAACTGAAACAGCCAATCTGTGAAGCTTGGTTTCAGTATACTGCATGTCATTCTTTTCAGCAGGCATTTGTCTAAGAGGTATAGATATTCCTTTCACCGACAAACCCTTATCCAAAAATTTTGTGGCAATCTGATTGAGACTTTCATCAACATCAACTCTTTCCTCAACGACTTGAGAGGGAGGAGTGGTAGTCTCAGGAACAGAGCGATCTCTAAACAGAATGCTAGTCATAAATGCTCTGCTATTGCTATCATCAATTTTCTTAGCATTCGATTGATTAGAAGAAGAGTTACCTGTTGAAGCCCTCCTTGGTTGAAACTTCTCAGGTATGTTCTCAGAGGCAGACATTACCATAGATAGAGGAGTTATATTCAAGGCTTCATCCACAGAGCCTTTGTTCATAAAAACCCTAGATTTTTTATGAGTGGAACTTTTGGATTCAGACTTTCTAGATGAAGAAGACACTTGTTTCGACATTATTCCTGTATGGCGACTGATGATTAGAGAGGGGTTGGGATTTCTTTTCTTAGATGAGAAGATGTCCAGATGAAGATAGTTGTGGTGAGTGAAATTAATAATAGGAAAGGATAGTCTATGGTATGGCGCCCGAATTTGAGTATCCCTTAAAGCCCAATCAATGATCTTCTCCCTCCAATTTAACTTTCCTTTTAACAGTTTAAAAGGATTCACATTAAGAGTACTTAACCCTAGCAAACTTTCACACTTGATGTCACTGTCTAATGTTAAAACATCAGTCTTAACATCGATAGTTGAGCTGACTTCTATAGGTATCCATAGATAACAATTATCTCTAGATCTGACTCCTTTCATGACTACTTCATCCTTTTCATTCGTCACCAGACATTCGTCCTTGGAATAGCTGACTATGTAACCTTCATCACATAGTTGACTTATGCTAATCAGATTTGCCTTCAAACCTTGGACAAGGATCACACTGTCAAGAGTAAGACCATCAAGATTCTTCACTCTTCCAACTCCTTCTACTACTCCTTTTTCTCCATTGCCAAACACAACCTTATTTGCATGGCAAGGGTTGAACTCCACCAACTGTTCCTTGGATCCAGTCATGTGCTTTGCACATCCATTGTCAAAGTACCATGCATCCATGGCAAAGTGTCCATCTGAGGTATGAGCCAATAGACATGTGACTTGAGCTTTAGGAACCCATTGTTTAGCAACTTTGGGACTGTCCTCCTTTAGTTTTCTTTGAGGAGCAGATTGTGGATAACCATGCAATTTAAAACAAGAGTACTGCATATGTCCAAACCTTTCACAATAGAAGCATCTAACTCTGTCATCTCTGAATTTGTTATATCTTCTACCATTATGATGATTTTGTTGTGGCTTCCATCCAAAATGTTGTCTCCTACTTCCATAGTTGGCCTGTCTTCTACTGTGCTGTTGTCTTTTATCAAAGGTAGACTGTATCCTGAACTGAGGATGCGGTCTTCTAGACTGTCTACTATGGTGATGAGGCTTCCTTCTTCCATAGTAATGAGGCACAACATTGTTGTATTCATATCCATACCAGTTACCATGATGTTGAGACATCTGATGAAACCTTTTCTGATTAGACCTAACAACCTCCATGCTCTTATGATATTGAGGAGGCATATACTAACTAGCTCCTTGAGGCTTCCCCTTCCTTTGATGGGTACTACTTTTCTTTTCAATATTCTATGGCTGAACAACCTTCTTAGGTGTAGGATCCTGTCTCTTAGTTTCATGTTGAGACAATGGTTGAGACACCTCCATCTTTGTTCCTGAAGTGCTAGCCACATATCCTATACCTGACTTATCACCAGCAACCTTTTCTGTCTGAAGGATCTTATCAAGTGTGTCTGTACCACAGCTCAGCATCCTAACAGATTTGGCCATATGATCAATATGAGCTTTGACCAGTGAGACTTCATTTTCCAAATCAGCTTTAGCAGTCTCAAGCTGAGTAATCTGTTCCTTTTGACTCTTGTTTTCTTGACAGATTTCAGCACTCTTCAGACAAAGCTCTTGATAAGTAGAAGCTAGATCCTCAAAGGTTATTTCCCCATCACTAGAATCATCCTCGGAAACAACAGTTCCTATCAAAGCTCTAACATGCTTTGCTGACTCACCTTCACTTTCACTATCAGAGTCAGACCAGGAAACTGTCATGCCCTTCTTCTGCTTTCTCAAGAAGGTGGGACACTCTTTCTTGACATGTCCATACCCTTCACACTCAAAACACTGAACTCCTTTATCTTGGGCAGTTTTCTCTTCATCCTTCTCTTTTGACTTGCTGATGTCAGACGATATGTTCTTGACGTTAGGCTTGGAGTTATTGTTCATCCTCTTGAACACCTTGTTGAACTGCCTTCCCAACATAGTTATGGCTTAAGATAAATCCTCCTAGGATTCAGTACTCTTTCCTTTCTCTTCCTGAGCATTTGAGGTCAAGGCTATACTTTTTGGCTTCTTTTCAGGTTCTTCTTCATTTAACCCAAGCTCAAATGTTTGAAGAGATCCAATGAGCTCATCAACCCTCATCTGGGTGATGTCTTGTGCTTCTTCAATGGTAGTCACCTTCATCTTGTACCTCTTAGGAAGGGACCTAAGGATCTTCCTTAAAAGCTTTCATCTGACATCTTTTCACCAAGGGCACTGGATGCATTAGCCAGCTCAAGCACACTCATATGGAAGTCATGGATAGTCTCATCTTCTTTCATCTTCATACTCTCAAACTTCGATGTTAGAAGCTGAAGTCTTGACATCTTAACTCTAGATGTTCCTTCATGTGTAGCCTTCAAAATATCCCATGCTTCCTTAGCAACTTCACATGTATTGATCAGCCTGAATATGTTTTTATCCACTCCATTGAAGATTGCATTTAGAGCTTTGGAATTACCAAGGGCAAGCTCATCTTCTTCCTTGGTCCATTCTTCTTCAGGTTTCGGCTTTGAGGTGCCTTCTTTATCTTTTCCAACATCATCTTTTTCAAACACAACAGGTGCTTTCCATTCTTTAATTATAGCCTTCCAAGCCCTGCTGTCCTAGGATTTCAAAAACGTGATCATCCTTGGCTTCCAATAATCATAATTCGAGTCATCCAAAATAGGGGGTCTGTTGACAAATCCTCCAACTTCTTTGTCCATCTTTAGACCAGAAAGTAACTTCCCTAGATGTCACCCAGAGACAGACAGGATGCCTGCTCTGATACCAATTGAAATTCTGGTATCAGATGTATGATGTTAAATGCGATGTCACAACAACACACTCTGCACAATGGACAAAATAAACAGTAGAATAACACACCAAATTGTTCACCCAGTTCGGTCTAACTACCTACGTCTAGGGGCTACCAAGCCAGGGATAAAATTCACTACTTGTAGAATTAAATTACAGACTCAACAACCCAGTTGACAATCTCCTAATCTTAATTCCTACTAGTGACTTTCTACCTAAGAACCCACTTAGATATGAGAACACTACTTAATCCCTAAAACACTTCAGTGATATACTTCAAAGATCACACACTTTGAATAACACTACTTGATTTTGCTTCACAGCTTTGATCAAGAACAACTCAAAATAACAATACCAATTCACACTCGAATGGCTTACAAAACATACACGAAGACACAATCGACACTCAGTCTTTAGCTCTCTTTCTTCGTTACTTTTTCTTCATTACTGGTGCGCTTTATATAGCTCCTTGAATTTGACTTGGACCTGCTACAATATCTGACTTGATTTGTTATTTAAAACTGAATATTCAAAACAGATTTTCTCCTAAAATCTTTTCAAATCTTCAACCTTTTAAATCTCCTACAAATCTGCACCAGATCTCCTATGCAGCGAAGAATATCTAACCCAAGATATTCGCATCCAATAAGACTACCTGCTCTCCACAATTCTAGCTAAGACGCAAACTCTAACAACATCACAACCTGATGTTATTAATTCTGCAGATCTAATGTCACAACATCACATGTGACATCAGACATCCAAACTTCTGTAACTAAACCACTTAACACAGCCCTGTGTTAAGACTCAATGTTGTGACATCACCACCTTGACATCAAACATTGAACATTCTTTATTTTACCAAAATTCTAGCCAATCCAAGAAAATAACAGACCTTATCCTTTACTTTATGTCTAATACAGAAAAACTTCAAGTTACTCTCAACAAAGTTCAGCAGGAGAAGAGGTCTTGGAGGAACAAGTACCGCATTCTCAATGTGGAGTGTAAGAAAATACAGCAGCTGTTGAAAGATAAGGATGCTCTGATCGAGATTTTAGAGCAACATGCTATAGAGAATCAAGAAGACCAAAGGAATTTGCTCGCTCTTTCACTTGGCAAAGGAATGACAACTCGACAACGGCCCAAGAGCCCCGGTCAAAGAAAAGGAAAATACCAGGACTAGCACCCGAGCTTTCCTCAGAAAGGACTCATGATCCATTAGCTTAGACATTTCCTTTTTAGGACTTTGTAATCTACCGTATTTCCATTTTCGCAATCCTTGAATTCAATAAAACGGGGTCTCCCCACTGTTTGATATTTGCAATCCCATTGTCGAAGCTTATTTTGATTAAATAAAAAGTTAATTAATATAATCATTGCATATCATTCATCATTCTCGCATAAATTCATTCTTCTTCCCTGCGAATCTCACGTTTGTGTCTCAATTCTAGAGTCAAAGTGTCTCATTCGTACAATACTCGGGCCAATCGACAGAAAAAGATGGATGATCTCGAGGAAGAGAATAGAGAGTTGAGAGAAGAGATTGACACTCTGAAAGAAGATCTGAGGAAAATTTCACAATGACATGCAATCTCTGGCAGCAGCCCAGATGCAACAACAACGGACTGTGATCTCAGAGATCACATCTATGCCCATAGTGGAGAAGTATGATCCTAGGTATAAGATGCCAAAAGATCGTCCCTGGGGCATGCCACTCAACTATATCTCAGAACGATATATTCCGCCAATCATGGAAGATCCAGAAACTGCAGCAGAAGCCGCTGGGCCTGAAGGTTACAAACTTCGGGAAATCAAAGATGCCAGGGGCATGACAACAACTCCTAAAGGTTACGAAAAGCAAAGGCGACGATACCAACCAAAGGCGACGATACCAAGAAAAAAGAGCAAGATATTGGGAATATCTCTCTCGAAAAGCAAAGGCGACGATACCAACCAGTAGTAGCTATAACTCCTGCTATTAACCCTGCGCCTGTTCCAACGTATCAACCTTAGGTTGCACAAAGCCAACCGAATCAATAGCAATATCAGCAAAGGACACAACAGCCTCTTCAGCAGGCTTGTCCCCCGTACAACAACAACCGTACAACGCGACCGCCAGGGTTCGACCCTATACCAATGTTGTACGCATAACTGTTTCCGTTACTACTGGTCAAGGGGCATGTCCAAACCAGGTCTCCTCTTACAGTACCGGAAAATCCACCTTTTTGGTTCAAATCGGATCAAACTTGCCCTTACCATCAAGGGGGATCAGGGCATAACATAGAAAACTATCTGAGTTTCAAATCTGACATATAAAAGCTTGTTAGAAGCGGGGTCTTATCTTTCAAAGATACGAATCCGAATGTTCTCATGAACCCGTTGCCTCAACACGAGAAAGCTGCAGTTAATTTGATAGAGGGAGAGTCTAACGACAGCTATCAAATTCATTATGTACTCTTATTGAGGACCAATCTAGTCAAGATGCATCATAGACATAGCGAGTATGGGCATATACCACCTCATAACTATCATCAGTGTGATATCTGCTCTAAGAATAATCAAGGATGTTCTGTGGTGCAATCAACTCTACAGGAACAATTGGATCTTGGGTGGATCCAAGAGCACCGAATTCGTGGGGTCAACATGACTTATGCAAATTCCAACATCATTCAGAGCCACGACATCCATGCAATGAATGTCAACTTGGTGGCAATGCACTCATGGAAAAGCCAGTATCATAATCTGTCGCGACACGATTACAATTCCTGTCTGACTTGCTCGGTAAACAAACAGGGATACTCTTTTGTACAAGAGGCCCTCCAGCGTCAGATGGATCTTGGATGGATCCAGGACTACCATGATAGAAATCAGTATCAAGTGGATATGATTCAAATCTTCGATATTCGCTTGATGAACACCGGCTTGGTAGAATTACATGCTAAGCAAGTCCAACTCGGTTTTCTGACTTCGCATAATTATCAAAATTGTAAAGGATGTTGTGAGAGCGACCAAGGATGTGCTCTCGTTCAAAGAACTTTGTAAAACTTGTTAAATCACTGGTGGCTTCCGATCTATCTAGATGAAGACACGCAACAAGTCAGTATGATCGATGGGAACCCTACTACGCGTCACAGTCAGGATGTTCGATCAATGGAAATGGACCTAGTGAGGTTACACTCCATTCAAAGCGGACGTGGCCAGGTGCCACCACATAACTACGAGCATTGTAGAGTGTGCTCAGAAAATAATCAAGGATGTTACCTCGTGCGAACAGCCCTTTAGAGTCAGTTATACCGCAAATAGATTCAACAATATTCAGTTTCGGGGTCCATTAACTGGACGCCAGACTATTTCGCTGATCAAATCAAAGATGTGGTTGTAATCTCTGACCGCAAGAGGACCAAAGATGTTTGTGCCATCATCCCTCTGCTTGATAAATCAAACGTTCTTAACCAGGAACATATTAAAGTTACTTATGATAGTCAGATAAATCAGAAGGCTCCTGTAGATATCTATCTACCGGGACCAGTGCCGTACGAATCTGCTAAGGCGATCCCTTACAAATACGGTGCAACAATAATTGAGAATGGAAAGGAAATTCCATTACCCTCTGTCGTGAATATTGCAGACATCAGTCGAGTAACATGGAGCGGTTGAATCTTCAATCGAGGATTTGGAGAACCTAACAGAGAAAAGAAACCTCAAATGGAAGTTCCCGATCAACCGGTCAGTCAGTCCAGTGATCCCGACCTTTCAAAGAATGATGATGAGATGCTGAAGCTCATCCAAAGGAATGAATACAACATTGTTGATCAACTGTTACAAACTCCTTCAAAGATTTTCGTGTTATCTCTTTTACTCAGTTCTGAGGCCCACCGAGAGGCTCTACAGAAAGTCTTAGAGCAGGCCTTTGTGGAACAGGATGTGTCAATACAACAGTTCGACAGTATCGTCTCTAACATCACTTCCTGCAATAACTTGGGGTTTAACGATGAGGAATTGCCAGAAGAAGGTAAAAGTCACAACATGGCGCTCAATATCACAGTTAACTGCCAGGATGATGCTTTAGCCAGTGTACTGGTAGACACCGGATCAGCTCTCAACGTTATACCGGAGTCCACTTTAATGCGACTATCATTCAAAGGATCCCCGATGAGGGGTAGTGAGGTCGTCGTCAAAGCATTTGAAGGATCTCGAAAAGTAGTTATCGGCGAAGTCAACCTTCCCATAAATATCGGTCCTCACACTTCCCAAGTCATTTTCTAGGTCATGGACGTCTGGGAAGCATACAACTGCTTATTAGGAAGACCTTGGATACACCAGGCTGGGGCAGTCACTTTGACACTGCACCAGAAACTGAAGTTTGTCAAGAACGATAAACGCGTCATGGTCTGTGGAGAACAAGCCTTAATCGTGACTAACCTATCATTATCCACTTATGTAGAACCCGAGGAGGTTGTTGGAACTCAGTTCCAAGCACTTTAGGTGAGTAATGAGAATCAATCAGAGAAAGGAACCTTAATATCCTCGTACAAAGATGCTCTCGAAGTGATCAAAAGTAACAACACAAAGGGATGGGGACAACTTGTCATTCCTACTGATAACAAAAAAAAGAAGGGTCTTGGTTTTTCTTTAACCAGTACCCAGGCTGCTGCTAACTATGAAATTTTTCATCCCATTCAAGACTTCTTCCATAGTGGAGGTTTCCTTCACCCAGTGTCTCAAGAAGTACATACCATCAACGAGGGAGATTCCTCCGATACAGATGAGGAGTGGAAGTCCTATCTTAACGAGGACGGTTATGTCTCTCAGGAAGAAGCACCTACGCCATTTTGTTATCCCGCACAAAGTCCGAGATTTATACCCAGGTCAGATGTCACAACGATATACGGAGATTGTGATCCGGAAGGATGTCGTGCTCCACCAAACTCATTAGAGGAAGACACTCTGATGAAAGACAACTTTGACCATGAATATTATGGCCCAATGGATGGCCTGCCTATCTGGAAGCCGTACCCAGGGGACTTAGGGCAAGAAAATCAGCCGAACAATGAAAATCAGCTGACCATCATTGAACAGAATACCTGCGTCCCCACCATATCATGGGATCATTACTCAGGTCATTCAAAACATTTCCAGCACTATGATGAATTCGTAAAGTTTGCAGGACTAGAATTCATTAACTCTACTTTTCCAGAGGTCAACGTCATCGAGAGAGATGACTCCTCCTGTTCCAAAGAAGTGTGGAATACCTTGGGATAACCTAGTGGAAAATACGACTATATGGTCAAGTACACTGCTCCCGAAAGCTCTGGTATCAGGCTCGAAGACATCCAGCCAACTGGATGGGGAGATCTGCCTGAGAGCAAAAATCATATGCAAAATACAACAGAGGAATCCTCCTACGACAACTCTGCCTGGGAGACAGATTCCAATGATCCTGCTCCGCTAGAAATCAGCGTCATTTCTGAGGACAAACTAAGAAAGAAGGTACCAGACTTTGTGATTCACCGAGGAGTTCGCCGCCAATGGGTTGCAGTCGATGTTCCAAAGATTGTTCATAAGTCAAAGTAATTGCCGTCTTTAGCCTTTCACCCTGCCCAGGTGAAACGGATGTTTTGATAGGGCTCACTTTTTGTAAATATCCCTCTTCTCTTTGCCCAAAGCGACAGAGTTTTGTTTTATAGGGTTGTAGTTTCAAGAATCGACAAGTTCATAAATAAAATAACGTCGTTCTGTAATTTCCGCGTTATTGTTGTTTTCTCTTTTCACTTTTTTCAGAAAATGGTAATCCTAAAAAAACATTTCAATAATAAAAAATAAGCAGTTTTTAGAAAAACACTGCACACACTCTTGTATTCTCTCTATCTCTTCTAAAAAACAAATCATCACGTCATGCAGATTGCTTGTTTTAAACCCCGTTGAAACATGCGATCCGATGCCTTCTCCCAACTTTGAATTTTCGGTATTTGGGGCTGAAGAAGAAGTTGACGACGAAATTCCAGAAGAGATCGCCTGATTACTCAGACAGGAGGAAAGGTCCATTGAACCTCACAAAGAGCCGTTGGAAACTGTTAACTTGGGCTCAGAGGAGGAAAGAAAAGAGGTCAGGATTGGGGAACTACTCAGTCCAACTGCCAAAGAAAGTTTGACAAAGCTTCTAAAAAAGTTTCCCGATGTATTCGTTTGGTCCTATCAGGATATGCCAGGGTTGGATACCAGCATCGTGGAGCATCATCTATCTTTGAAATCGGAATGTACGCCGGTGAAACAAAGGCTGAGACGGACTCACCCAGACATGGCCATCAAAATCAAGGAGGAAGTACAGAAACAGATTGACACGGGTTTTCTCGCCACGTCGGAATATCCTTAATGGTTAGCCAACATCGTACTCGTTCCGAAAAAGGACGGAAAGGTCAGAATATGTGTCGATTACAGAGATCTAAATAAGGCTAGTCCGAAGAATGACTTTCCCTTACCACACATTGACATGCTGGTTGACAGTACAACAAAGTTCAAAGTTTTCTCCTTCATGGATGGATTCTTGGGCTATAATCAAATTAAAATGGTGCTGAAAGACATGGAGAAAACTCCGTTCATCACCCCATGGGGTACCTTTTGTTACAAGGTAATGTCGTTCGGTTTAAAGAACGTCGGGACAACCTATCAAAGGGCCATGACTACTCTCTTTCATGACATGATACACAATAAAATTGAGGTATATGTCGATGACATGATTGCCAAATCTAAAACAGAGGAGGAGCATGTGACCCACCTGTCAAAGTTATTCGAGCGTCTGAGAAAGTATAAACTCTGCTTGAATCCCAACAAGTGCACATTTGGTGTCCGTTCAAGGAAACTCTTAGGGTTCATCGTCAACCAGAAAGGAATTGAGGTTGATCCTGACAAAGTCAAGGTCATTCAAGAAATTCCTTCTCCGAAAACTGAAAAACAAGTCAGGGGATTCCTGGGACGTTTGAACTACATCTCCAGATTCATATTCCTCATGACCACGACATGCGCGCCGATTTTCAAATTACATAAAAAGAACCAGGACTGCATTTAGACAGAAGATTGCCAAACCGCCTTCGACAGTATCAAGAAATATCTGTTGAACCCACCGATTCTATCACCTCTGAAATTCTGGCCTGTATATTAGATGTCCTATCGAGATGTCGAGACACTGATATACAACAACAATGAACAAGTTCAATACAATAGTGTGCAAAAAATGTAAAGAACACCAGAAATTGTTAACCCAGTTCGGATCTAACTATCCTACATCTGGGGGCTACCAAGCCAGGGATGAAATCAATATTTGATAGTATCAATTCACTGATAACCACACTCGGTTCAATCAGCTCACTTAATCACTACCCTTCCTATGACTTCTACCTAAGACTCCCCTAGGTATGAGGCCCTCCTCAAATCCCTCTTCAATCACAACCCGTGACTGGTTCCTTATAAGATAAGTAACAATGGTCGAAACACAAATTCTCAATACTTCACAGCTTATGAGAATTAACACACAACTACTCAATGCTTAAAAGCTTATGAGCAACCTTACACAACTTACACTACAGTCCTTATACTGTTATCATAAGATACTAGTTAGGCTCACAAAACACAAGCACACAACCCTAAAAATACATGCAAGTTCGACACCTAAAACTAGGTTTACATCAGTCATTATATAGCAATTAATCTGGACTGAATTGGGCTTCAAAAACGCAGCAAATAGACTGCTCACAAATCTGCAAAAATAACTCCAACAAAATAGGTCTTCAATCCAAAGTTTCCTATTTTGTCTCCACAATTAGAAACAGCAGCAAATCTGAAAACCAACAAATAACCCTAATCCAAAAATGCTTTGGA
Organism: Lathyrus tuberosus; assembly: GCA_022829125.1. Taxonomy (NCBI): domain Eukaryota; kingdom Viridiplantae; phylum Streptophyta; class Magnoliopsida; order Fabales; family Fabaceae; genus Lathyrus; species Lathyrus tuberosus. Next base: position 8,622,807 of record JALAZF010000251.1, read on the forward strand.
TGCCACATAGGATAACCAAATATTCACAGAATATTCAGTAACAAATCATAGTAACAGAATCTGCATTAAAACTGACTTCACAACGTGATGTCCTATGAGCTGCCATGGAACATCTTCATACGACATGTTGAACAAAGAGTAATGAAACATATTATTAGACATCTTCATTCAACATTTGCTGCTACATGAGTTTTAGCAAAATAATGCCAACCATAAAACCAAGGAAATAACAATCTCCCCCTTTGGCTTATTTTTGGCTAAAACTCCATACACACTCAAACACCATCAGTAACAGCAGCGGAAAGAACACTCAAACACCATCAGCAAAAAAAACACAAACAGATCCAGCATAGCAGCACTCCCCTTCAGCTGCATAAAAGACACAGTACCGCAAGAACACTCATCATAGTAAACTGGCAAAACTCCCCCTCAACAGCAGCAACATTTCACATTCTCCCCCTCAGCAACTGCAGCAGCACAAGCACACATAATCTACCTACAACACAAACAATCTACCTGCAGCACACACACTCCCCCTCAATAGCACAAGCACATAACAATGTTGCTGACAAGCACACATACTACTCCCCCTTTTTAGCCACAAATATGACAAAGAGAGATCATAGACAAATGTAACCAAATTACATAGCAGTATATTGTTCAAAACCAAACCAGAATTAAGTTGTCCAAAAAAAACAAAAACAGACAAAACAGAAAATAAACTTGCAGATAGCCTAGCTAATCAACACTGTCCTCTTCATCAGCAACCTCATCACTTTCACCTTCAGATTCAGAAGCACCATTCTCAGAACCAGAATCATCAGACAGCTGGACACTCCTTCTATCAGACTCAGTAGATTCACCTTGTCCAACATCTTCAGTCAGCTCTTGATCTTTAGTAGCGTTTCTCTTTTCAACCAAGGCTGTAATCAGCTGCTCAAGCTTTGCTTTCCTTGCTGTACCTCTCCTGATAGATTCTTCCAGCTCTTTGCAAGTTTCTTGCATCTGAGCAATGATTTCATCATCAAGATTAGCATGACTGGAAGTCTGTGAAGATGTCCCAGTAATGTTAGAGACATGTCCTCCACCAAGTAGCTTGTAGTGAAGGGATAGAGGAGGTTTCCTTTTGAGTGCAGTGTCACCCTTCAACACAAGATTAGGACACTGTTCTAGAATACTACCACATATCAAGGAAGGGAAACAGATAGGCATCTTGACAGCAGGTGAGCTAGCTTGTTTCAAGATCTGCTCAAAGATATATAATCCAAAATCAAAGGCAATCTTCTTCCCTGTAGCATATATGAATCTGCCAAGTGTCGAGGAAATAGTAGATGTGTAATTTGTAGGAACCCAATTTACCACAGCAATCCTGTGGAGGATGGCATATTTTACACTTAATTTTCTAGACGACAACTTCTCTGCATTTGGCCAATGTCTCATACAGCCACCTGTAATCTCCTTGCATACAGTATTGTCTGTTACCTCCAACTCAGGTTGGGATTCCTTGCTCTTGCCCAGATAGTTGTTGATAATTTTAGGTGAAAAGGTGACAGCTTCTCCTCTCACAGATACTTGTCTGAGATTGTTGCCCCTGTTTCATCACACTCTTCAGACATATTTACCACAAATTCTTTGACTAGATTTCCATAGCAGGGTCCTAACTTGGACACTGTTCTCATCAATCCAGCTGCAGTAATGAGCTCCACTATTTCTTTGTACTTTTCGAAGTCCTTCCCCAACTCTCTCTCCAGAGCAATCCTTCTTTGATCAATAATCTTCCATCTATCTATATTTCTCATAGAACTTTTAGTAGAAGCCTTCTTGCAGGTGGAGTTTTTTATACCAATGATGTCTTGGACATCTGTTTCAACTTCATAGTCAGAATCACTTTGATCAGTAATTTTTCTTTTCTTAGTTGGCACTACAACCTTACTCCATTGCTTAGGCGGCCCTGCTTGAACTTTTCTTTCCCCACCTCCAGATTTACCACGCAATTTTGAAGACTTGGAGCCTTCACTTATTACAGTTTTTCCTCTTCTTCTATGAATTCTTCTCAGCATTCCAGCAATAGGTTCCTCATCAGAAGTGAGGTCATCAACATTAATAACATCGTCAGTCCTTACATCAGCTTTCCTTTTACTTCTTCTCTCATGGTCCACATGTATGGAAACATCACCATCAGTCCTATCAGTAGGGCTGCTATTGATATTTTCTGTCACTGATGTTGGAGCATTAGACTCGACATTTGCCTAAATTCCACTCAGAATCGAGGCAACAACCCTTCTAATTTCCTTATCCTTTCTGACAGCATCATCATCAGTGGAATTCTTGTTCACATCACAAGATTTAGTAACCTTCTGCTTCTCCACTAAGCCTGATTTAGATCCCTTTTCAGCCACGTTTTCCTTAGGGCTTACTTGGTTAGCATACAAACTGGTCATGGAGTGGACTTTCTTCTTAGGTGAGAAAGGTTTAGATTTCTTACCTGGAATGTTGACATTCGTTGTGTGAGAAGCTTCCTGGTTGCCTTTTAGGTCAGCTGTCATAACTTTCAACGGAGCAACGCCGAGCACTAGGTCAGAGAGATTTATCATCCGCATTGATTCTTCATCTCCAGCATTGATTCGTGGAGAACAAGTGTTATCAGGGGAGCCGTGCATGGAATCGGAGTTAGGATGTTGAGACATGTTCAGTTGATCACAAAATGCAGTATTGAGGATAGTAAGAGCAAACCCTAGCAGAGAAGAGTTTTGAAAGAATAGGCCAGATGAAGTTTTTACACTGTAGGATTAAAGTTGGAATGTGTTAGCTGGGCTATTTATAAGTTTTGGAAATGGGTCCTTATACACGTGCCATTCACAAGCTCTTTGATTTAACACTTCCACAATAGTGCTTTCAGTTTTCCACAAATAGCAATCCTCTGAGGTTCTTTCACCCCTCATAACAACATAATTCTTTTCATACATTATTAAGCATTCGTAGTTTGTAAAGATGACCCTAAGACCTTGATCACACAACTGACTTATGCTTATTAGGTTAGTATCTAACCCTTCAACAAGCAATACTTCTTCCAGAATTGGCTGTCCTGGACAATCCACTCTTCCAACACCAAGCACTTTTCCTTTTGATCCATTACCAAAAATCACCTCATTAGGAGCATGATACTTAACATGTGACATATATCTACTAACACCAGTCATATGTCGAGAACATCCACTATCAAAGAACCATTTTTCATCTGTAGAGACTCTGAAGGACTTGTAGTCCCTATGTTCTTTTACCCTATCCTTTGAAGTCCATATCCTTTTTGTTTCAACCCTGCTCCTTTTTCTACTATACTGTTGCATGGGTTTGGGATAACCATGTAGCTTGTAGCAAAAAGCTTTTATATGACCAAACTTCCCATAATGGTAGCATGGCCATCTTTGATTCTTTTTCTTTATGAACTTCTTCTGATGTCTGGGAGGATGTTGCAACATGTTATTCAACATCTTCAAACTTCTCTTATCTTGAGCGGGTATTTCCTCAGATTTCTTTCCTTCATCTAATTCCTTTGTACCTTCAAATCCAATACCACTGACATTTATAGCATCTCTTCCTGACTTCAAAATTTCATCAAGTATATCAGAACTCCTATTTAACATTCTGACATTTTTTATCATATTGTCCAATTTTGAATTCAAAACACTTACTTCACTTTGTAGATCAGCTATAGTAGACACATGCTCAGTATTCTCAGCTTTTAAATGAACAATAACACATGCTTGTTCTTCTTTCTGCTGACATACTTCTTCATGTTCAATGCACAACTTCTTATAAGAGATAGCCAGCTCTTCAAAAGTAAGCTCTTCAGATTCTTCATCTGATTCACATACTCCTGTTAATGCTATCACCAACTTTACAGATTTCTCATCAGCTTCAGTCTTAGAATCATCTTCTGACCATGTCACAGATAATCCCTTCTTCTGTCTTTTGAGACAAGTGGGACACTCAGTTTTTACGTGCCCAAATCCTTCACATTCATAGCATTGAACTCTCTTCCCTTGATTAAAGTCTTCTTTAGTTCTGGTTCTTCTGCCTCCATCCTAGTCTTTGTTGATGTCGAGAGACTTGTTTCAAACATTTTCTCTTGACTTCCAGTCCATCCTTTTCAACACTTTATTAAATTGTCTTCCAAGCAACACTAGCTCTTTGGACACATCTTCTTCATCATCTAAGTCATCAGCATTCAACACAAATGTTATACTCTTCTTCTTTTCAGCTTTTTCACTGAATCCTAACTCAAAAGTTTGGAGTGATCCCATAAGCTTATCCACCTTCATCTTGTCAATGTCCTGAGCTTCCTCTATAGCAGTGACCTTCATATCAAATCTCTTAGGTAGAGGCCTGAGAATCTTCCTGACCAGCTTGCTGTCAGACATCTTTTCTCCTAGGGCACTAGAGGCATTGGCTAACTCAATAATGTTCATATGAAAATCATGAATGCTCTCATCCTCTTTCATCTTCAAACTCTCAAACTTGCTAGTGAGAAGCTGAAACTTTGACATTTTCACCTTTGAAGTCCCTTTATGAGCAACTTTCAAGACCTGCCAAGCCTCTTTGGCAATAGTACAATGCTCAATCAGCCTGAAGATATTTCTGTTGACACCATTGAACAATGCATTCATGGCTTTAGAATTTCCAACAGACCCTTTGTAGTCAGCATCATCCCAGTCTTCCTCTTCCTTCACTACATCAGTATGGTTACCTTTATCATCTTTAACCTTAGGGGGCTCCCATCCTTTGATGACAGCTTTCCATGCCTGATCATCCATGGATTTGATGAAAGCTATCATCCTAGGTTTCCAATACTCATAGTTTGAACCATCCAGCAGAGGTGGTTTATTCAGAGCTCCTCCATCCTTGTCCATTGTACCAGAAAGTACCTTCCCTGAATCTCACCCAGAAACAACTAAGGGTGCAAGCTCTTGATGCCAATTGAAATTCTGGCCTGTATATCAGATGTCCTATCGAGATGTCGAGACACTGATATACAACAACAATGAACAAGTTCAATACAATAGTGTTCAGAAAATGTAAAGAACACCAAAAATTGTTAACCCAGTTCGGATCTAACTATCCTACATCTGGGGGCTACCAAGCCAGGGATGAAATCAATATTCGATAGTATCAATTCACTGATAACCACACCTGGTTCAATCAGCTCACTTAATCACTACCCTTCCTATGACTTCTACCTAAGACTCCCCTAGGTATGAGGCCCTCCTCAAATCCCTCTTCAATCACAACCCGTGACTGGTTCCTTACAAGACAAGTAACAATGGTCAAAACACAAATTCTCAATACTTCACAGCTTATGAGAATTAACACACAGCTACTCAATGCTTAAAAGCTTATGAGCAACCTTACATAACTTACACTACAGTCCTTATACTATTATCATAAGATACCAGTTAGGCTCACAAAACACAAGCACACAACCCTAAAAATACATGTAAGTTCGACACCTAAAACTAGGTTTACATCAGTCATTATATAGCAATTAATCTGGACTGAATTGGGCTTCAAAAACGCAGCAAATAGACTGCTCACAAATCTGTAAAAATAACTCCAACAAAATAGGTCTTCAATCCAAAGTTTCCTATTTTGTCTCCACAATTAGAAACAGCAGCAAATCCGAAAACTAACAAATAACCCTAATCCAAAAATGCTTTGGATGCCACATAGGATAACCAAATATTCACAGAATATTCAGTAACAAATCATAGTAACAGAATCTACATTAAAACTGACTTCACAGCGCGATGTCCTATGAGCTGCCATGGAACATCTTCATACGACATGTTGAACAAAGAGTAATGAAACATATTATTAGACATCTTCATTCAACATCTGCTGCTACATGAGTTTTAACAAAATAATGCCTACCATAAAACCAAGGAAATAACAACCTCCAATGAAAGGAATACCACTGATCATCTACTTAACAGTCCTAGAGGACTCAATAGGTTGTGTGCTTGGCCAACAAGACGAAACAAAAAGAAAAGAGTCTGCCATTTACTATCTGAGCAAGAAATTCACCGACTGCGTGACTCGGTACACGATGCTTGAGAAAACTTGTTGCGCTTTGGCTTGGGCAGCCAAACGTCTTCTCCAGTATATGATTTGTCACACTACCTGGTTAATCTCAGAAATGGATCCAATCAAGTATGTCTTTGAAAAACCTGCTCTCACGGGAAGAATCGCCCGTTGGCAGATGTTGTTATCAGAATATGACATAGAATACCACACTCAGAAAGCCGTTAAAGGAATAATTTTAGCCGATCATTTGGCTCATCAGCCGATTGGAGGTCAGGAATCAATCGGGTTTGACTTCCCAGACGAAGATGTCATGTACTTGAAAATGAAAGATTACGATGAACCACTACCTAGTGAAGGACCCGAACTTGGTTTCCAATGGGGACTAATCTTTGATGGAGTTGTAAATCATTATGGAAACGGAATTAGGGCAATCATCATAAACCCACAGGGTACCCATATTCCTTTCACTGCCAGACTGACATTCAAGTGTACAAACAACGAGGCTGAATACGAAGCTTGTATTATGGGTCTTGAAGAAGCGACCGACTTAAGGATTAACAACTTGGATGTGTATGGCGACTCAGCCCAGGTTATCAATCAGATCAAAGGAGATTGGAACACATACCAATCAGGACTGATTCCTTACAAAGATTACGCTAGAAGGTTGTTACCCTTCTTCAACAGAATCGAGTTTCATCATATCCCTCGTGAAGAGAATCACATGGCTGATGCATTAGCCACTCTCTCTTCCATGATTAGTGTAGGTCAATGGAACGACCTACCTAAGATCGACATAACGCACCTTGAACGGCCCGCTTACATCTTCGCGATTGAAACAGTCATAAACGACAAACCTTGGTATCAAGATATCAAATGCTTCCTTCAGAAACAAGAGTACCCACCTGGGGCTCTAAGAAAGGACAGAAAGACCCTCAGAAGAGTGGCAAACAATTTCTTCCTGAGCGGTGATACACTCTATAAGATAAATTTTCACATGGTCTTGCTTTGATGTGTAGACAGACCAGAAGCAAACATGCTGATAAAAGAAATTCACGAAGGATCCTTTAGCACTCATGCCAACGGACACACAATGGCGAGAAAAATTCTAAGAGCAGGGTACTACTGGTTGACCATGGAATCCGACTGCTACAAGTACATGAGGAGATGTCACAAGTGTCAGATATACTCCGACAAAATCCATGTACCACCTACACATCTCAAAGTTCTCTTTTCCCCATGGCCTTTTCCCATATGGGGAATCGACATGATTGGAATGATCGAACCCAAGGCTTCGAACGGACATCGGGTCATCCTGGTAGCCATTGATTACTTTACCAAGTGGGTTGAAGCAGCGTCATACGCCAATGTAACCCGACAAGTGGTGGTCCGATTTATCAAAAACAATATCATATGTCGTTATGGTGTTCCGAGCCAGATCATTACAGATAATGGATCTAACTTGAACAATAAGATGATGAAAGAGTTGTACGCAGAGTTCAAGATCGAACACCATAACTCATCTCCCTACAGACCTAAATTGAATGGGGCGGTAGAAACGGCTAACAAGAACATCAAGAAAATTGTTCAGAAATTGGTTGTAACCTACAAAGACTAACACAAGATGCTACCCTTTGATCTTCACGGTTATCGAACATCTGTCCGCACTTCAATAGGGGCAACTCCTTTCTCTCTAGTGTATGGTATGGAGGTAGTGCTCCCCATCGAAGTAGAGATCCCATCAATCCGGGTATTGATGGAAGCTAAGCTTACAGAAGCTAAATGGTGTCAAAGTCGACACGACAAACTAAATTTGATCGAAGAAAAGAGAATAACGGCACTATGCCACAGTCAGTTGTATCAGCAAAGGATGAAGAAGGCGTTTGACAAAAAGGTTCGACCTCGCGTCTTCGGGAAAGGAGACCTTGTGCTCAAAAAGATACAATCATTTCTCACTGATTCTCGGGGAAAATGGACTACGAATTATGATGGCCCCTATGCAGTCAAGAAAGTTTTCTCAGGCGGCACCTTGAGACTTGCAACCATGGATGGAGAGGAATTTGCCTACCCCACAAATGTTGACGTAGTCAAGAAATACTTCGCCTAAAAAAAAAAAGAAAAAAAACGTCTCGGTGGATCGAAAACCCGAAAGGGCGGTCCAGGCAAAAATTAGAGACATACTCAAAAATCATCCCGGTGGATTGGAAATCTCAAAGTACAATCCAGGTAAAAGTTAGGGATAATGGCAAGTAACTACGTCCAACAGGGGAAAATCCCTCCGCGGCAGTGATGCCATCCATCAGAAAACTCCAGTCAGGGTCATCTTCGACGGATGCTCAGGATGCCCAAAATTCAAAGTTGGTAGAAGGATAGCGGTCATTATGTTTCAATGTAACCCTTTCCCCTTAAATTACCATTTTCTAAACTCTGTAAATACTCTATGGAATCACGTGTTTGGTTGATTTCCATCCTATCAATAAAATTTGAGCCCTAGTGCTTTTGTTTGCAATTCTTATTTGTTTTAGCTTTATAGAACGACATTTTAACATGATCAACGATTCTTGAAATAAAACAAAAATGAATTTACTTGTCAAAAAATTTCTACTTTTAAAATAAAGATGACAATTTCTTTTGACTGTTGAACATCGAAAGAACATCGATCGCTTATCCCGAAGTAATCGAGCTTCAAAGTGCAGAATCAAAGTACTCCTTCTAAACCAGTGAGCCTGAATGAAGGATCAACTGTATCAGATGAGACTTTCCCATCTGATACCCTCGGCTGAGTTCTTATCTCTTAAGCCCGACCAACATGGTCCCCGCAGGGACTATTTCTCCTAAGCAAGGCAGAATTACTATCATAAACCAGTGATACTTTTCATCCCCCGCATTGGCCGAGTATCCAGTCATGTTCATCCCTCAGTTTGTATGTTGTGTCAGTGTTGTCAACATATACATACATACATCATGCATTATTGATTTGCATTCACATTTATATTGCATCACTATCACTTTGGTCGGTCTTATCCCCAAGTGATAAAAGTCCTCTCAATCGAGTTGTCAGTTCTTTCCTTATCAGGAAGTGAACCATCTAAACGATCTCTCCTCCAGTTTATTTCTGGATTGAAGTTATTCCTTGACTCCTTTGATAACTTGAACCTCTGAAAGACCAGAGAACTTTTGACAAACATCACTCTTCGCCATTGAAGATGGTATCGTCGCTTTCCCGGATTAAGGAAAATCCCCAGAGAAAGCCTCTTAATCAGAGATTCGGTAATACAGCAGTTTTTCTCCAAAAAATCTGCTGACGAAAAGGTCATCAGCGCCTCAAAATTGGATCACATCATATGGCATTTCTCCGAGAAGATCCCGAGAAAAGTATGATGTAATATCCCAAGCAGAAACAGTCTCTCAAGAGACTCGTTTTCCCCAGTAGATTCGACAAATGGCGTCACCAATAGAGAAATTTGTACACCTCTACAACTCAGACGACTGGGTTCCCCAGCAACTCTGACATCAAATTTTTTCTATCAAATGGCATCTCCCCAAAAAAATTCGGCGAGAAGTTTGAGGAAAACTGCTACACATAGCGTCCCTGTCAAGAAAGTTTATTGACAAAAGAAACTTAGACCAGTTCCTTGGTAGGAAACTAGGATCGAGGGGAAGTTTATTTCAGAAACTGAGACCAGTTCCGTGACTAGAAACCAGGATCGAGGGGAAGTTTATATCAGAAACTTAGACCAGTTCCTTGGTAGGAAACCAGGATCGAGGGGAAGTTGATAAAAGAAACTTAGACCAGTTCCTTGGTAGGAAACCAGGATCGAGGGGAAGTTTATTTCAGAAACTGAGACCAGTTCCATGGCTAGAAACCAGGATCAAGGGGAAGTTTATATCAGAAACTTAGACCAGTTCCTTGGTAGGAAACCAGAATCGAGGGGAAGTTGACAAAAGAAACTTAGACTAGTTTCTTGGTAGGAAACCAGGATCGAGGGGAAGTTTATTTCAGAAACTGAGACCAGTTCTGTGGCTAGAAACCAGGATCGAGGGGAAGTTTACATCAGAAACTTAGACCGGTTTCCTGGTAGGAAACCAGGATCGAGGGGAAGTTTACATCAGAAACTTAGACCAGTTCCCTGGTAGGAAACCAGGATCGAGCGGAAGTTTTTACCTTTTCTAAGCATCATTGCTTAGCAAAAGAAGAAGGATGCACAAACTACCATTCATAACCACCATCAAAATTTTGGGTATTCCGATATTTAATCCTCTTGCACCCCGAATGCCCGAATACCTTCGCCATTTACGCCTTCGGGTCCAAGAAGATTAAATAGGGGCATCTGTCATACCCCAAATTTTGACCACTAATATTTCCCATCATTGTGCAAATCATCATCTCAATATGGATGAACTAACATGCCACAGTCAATCTCCTCAAAGGTTATTGAGCATGCACTACAAACAAAGATTGGGGTTTCAAGCCCTCTCAGAGATTTAGACAAAGGATCAATCAAGAATTGACACGATCTTCAACTTTTCTAACCTCTCAAACATCCACAATGGATCAAGAGGACTCCCACAGCAAGAATCAAGCACAAGGTTGCAGCATTCTGAGTGGATCAAGCCTCAAAATCGACAGTGTCACCAAATTAGGGTTTTGGCCGACCAGGGCCTCCGGATGGAAATTTTCCTCTGGGCATGAGCCAATGCTTCAAAGCATATCCTAATATACTCCAAGGGACCTCATGGACCTAATCATCAAGTCAATTTAGCCTCAGGGGATGCATTCACTAAAAATCAGGAATTAGGGTTTCTTGACCTAATTCACCCCTAAGTTGACTTTTGGGACAAATCACGAGCCAAGACCTCAAGATATGGTTTGAGGGTCTCTAACACACTACATTGATCCATTTTCAACAATGGATTAATCCAAGAAGCTTGATCAACAAGTTTCAAGTTCATCAAAACCACAGTTAGGGTTCCGCGGGAAAAGTCAACTGTATCTTTGACTTTTGCCCAAGACATGCTCCCAAACCTTGGGACATGATTCAATACACCCTATAACACCTATGAAATCAATCCATCAAATTTGATTTAGATCAAGGACTCGATTTCATAGAGGATCGCACAGTTTGGAGTTCATCTGATAAAAAGTCAACTGTACCCAAAAGTCTAAGTTTAACTTTTTCATTTTTTGATCAATTATGGTTCCCTAACTCTAAAATGATGTTAATGTGTGATTTGAATCATCATTCATCAATAAAAATCAAAGAAAGTGGGATAACTTGTAAAAGGGGTAACCATAAAAAACTTAGAAATTTTCTAAGTTATGGAATAAAGTGGCTAGGGTACCAACTTCCAAGGATCATAACTTGAGATCCAAGCAACCATTTTGGCTGCTCCAAAGATGGATTTGTAGCTCTCATGGCATACTTTAAAAGTGTCAACTACACCTCATTCCAATTCCTCATGGATTTGAAGTTATGGAGTGACCAAAATGACAAAATGTGAAAATGTCACTTTTTTTCAACACTTGGTGAAATTTTCACTAAGTCAGAATCTGTCTTGTTTTTTTTCTAAATGTAGGGGAATTTTTCACTTGGATCCAAAGAGTGTCAAGACAAACTATGATCACACATGTGTTATATCATATAAGATCTTTCTAAAATGGCCAAGAACTCCATCAAATTCCATTTGAGCTAAGAGTTATGATAGTGGCAAAATGCCTTGCTGCAATTGTCATAACTAGGCAGATTTGTGCATTTTGCTCGATTTGAACAATTTGTGCAAATGACAAACAAGTTTATCCATCTGAACACCTCAGGGGGAGACCAATGAGGGACAAGCACTAATCCATAAGCCTCCCAAGTCTTTGGAACCAAAAGTAGCATGCCAAACCTAGAAATGCCTAAAAAGGGGACAAGACTCCAATTTTATTTTGGAGCATTCAATGGATGCACCAAGGTGGCATGAACTGAACCATTTCCAACTGAATGAGTCAAGGATAAGATCTGAACTAGGGAACCACAACTCTGTGCTCTAACCTCTAGTCAATGGCTAGAGGAGACTTGGATTCCCATTAATCAACATTGGCCAAACCTCTATTGTAGTTGCCATTCACTATTCCAGCCAAAATAAACTTACTCTACTATAAATAGAGCTCATTTGTGATCAGTTTGAGTACACCAAAGCCATCAAACAGACGCTTTTCTCAAAATCTCCTTCTCACTTCCAATTTTTCCTTCTAAGGCAAGTCACTATCGGGTTTTGAGTTTGAGAGCTATTCCAACCAAACCAATCACACACACACACACACCTCATAAACATCATATGGAAGTGATCCAAATACTCACATAACATCTGTAACACCAAAATCACAAAATCACTTGCCAATTGCTCAAGTTCTTGACAGAGGTGCAGTTGAGGTACCATCTTCAGTTCCAGCTTGTTTCAAACCACTCCAAGCACTCAGACACATTACTTGGCACCTAAGGAAGCTGTGCAAATCATTGGAACCAGCTTGCAACACCTCTAACACAAAACACGATCACCAGCTGCAAGAGGTAAGCCTGGGCTCTTCTAACTCTATGATCCAAGCATATTTTGCTGCACAATAATTTTGCCATATGTTCATAATCATGCATAGAGTGTTTACCCTCAATCAATTGCTTTGTTTGAATCGTGTATGGAATTTTTGAGCCTTCATGCAAATTTTAGGGTTCTTAAGGTTTCTCTTTGATTTCTTATTCCACACTTAAAATAAATGAAATTAAATACCATAGACATGATCATGAGGAAAAAACGAGCAGATTGATATGTGGTTTGTGTGATTACATCAAGTATTCAGTGAGATTGATGAGAAAATGCAAATCTGGGCAAATCAGAACACGCGCGTGTTCTTGGTGTTGTTCTTGGCGCCTTTTTTGAAAATTCAAATATTTGAATTTTCAAACTGCTCAAGTTCTTGACAGAGGTGCAGTTGAGGTACCATCTTCAGTTCCAGCTTGTTTCAAACCACTCCAAGCACTCAGACACATTACTTGGCACCTAAGGAAGCTGTGCAAATCATTGGAACCAGCTTGCAACACCTCTAACACAAAACACGATCACCAACTGCAAGAGGTAAGCCTGGGCTCTTCTAACTCTATGATCCAAGCATATTTTGCTGCACAATAATTTTGCCATAAGTTCATAATCATGCATAGAGTGTTTACCCTCAATCAATTGCTTTGTTTGAATCGTGTATGGAATTTCTGAGCCTTCATGCAAATTTTAGGGTTCTTAAGGTTTCTCTTTGATTTCTTATTCCACACTTAAAATAAATGAAATTAAATACCATAGACATGATCGTGAGGAAAAAACGAGCAGATTGATATGTGGTTTGTGTGATTTCATCAAGTATTTAGTGAGATTGATGAGAAAATGCAAATCTGGGCAAATCAGAACACGCGCGTGTTCTTGGTGTTGTTCTTGGCGCCTTTTTTGAAAATTCAAATATTTGAATTTTGTGATTTTATTTAATTGATTCAAAAATTAATTTCTCTCTGAGTTATAATGATTTTGAGTTGATTCTTTTTTTAATAATTCACAAAAATGTTAAAATATTTTATTTTACAAAAAAATCCCAAAAATATTATTTATTCCATATATTTGATATTTTTGCAAAGAGTTAATGTTTTATTTGTTTTTTGACATATAAAATGTTTATTCCTTCTTGATTTTCAAAATTTAATTGGTTTCCAATCATTTTGTGGATATAAACATGATTTTTGAAACATTGATCCAAGATCACCACTCATTTTTCACATGTTTTAATAACTTTTTATTAATTTTTTAACAAAATTAATTCCTTTTTAAACAAAAGTAGGGTTTTGATTAATTCAACCCTCATCAATCATTTTAAAAACTCTTTGGGCCTCTTGGTAGAGAATAAGACCCAATCCTTTTGTAAATAAACCTTTTTGGGCCTCGCACATTATATAAGTCCCTCTGTATATTTTCAAAAGTACGGCGCGGTCGTCGCCTTTGTAACGAAACCAACTGGGCTTCTCCTTGAGCTATAAGACCCATCTCTATTCATTTTCAAACACTTTCTGGCCTCTAATAGAGTGTAAGACTCAATCCCCTTTGAAACCTAAACATTTTTGGGCCTCAGTCATTGTATAAGACCCACTGTGTTTTCAAAAATCTCGGCGCGATCGCCAGTTCAAAAATCAAAACACCTTGGGCCTCTCCCTGAGTTGTAAGACCCACCATTTGTACAAAAACACTTTTGGGCCTCTAATAAAGTGTAAGACCCAATCCCTTTTGAAAACAAAAATTATAGGTCTCAGTCATTGTATAAGACCCACTGTGTTTTCAAAAATCTCGGTGCGATCGCCATTTCAAAATGAAAATCATCTGGGCCTACCCTCGTGTTATAAGTCCTATTTTCTTTCTTTATAACATTTGGTGACATTGGGCCTCTCCTTGAGCTGTAAGCCCCAACAACTTTTCAAAGCTCTTTCTCCTTTAATTTTGAATATAATACTGTTATCAAAGTTTTTCTTAGTTGAACAACTAACAAAACAACATGGAAGCTCTACAACGGGTAAGTGTTTATCCGCTTTCATATGTATATAACTGTATTGTGGGGCTGTTTCACTATAAGTCTCCTTTCATATCCTTTTATATACTTGCCAAATATCAACTGTGTAATACTAGTATAGTTATTTAGAGTTTTCCCCGGCAACTACGTCTAGCACTAGGTAAAGCCTTGTTGGTCACTCTTAAATACAAACAAAACTAGATCCCCCGTAGGATTCCAGATACAGTCATCCCTTCTTTTGGGGTTAAACAATATGGAACAAAGAGAAAGGCAATATTCTCGGTGAACCTTTTCTCAGACTGTCACTCTTAAAAATTGTCAAAGAGACTCTACTCCCCAGAGTTGATCTATTCTCCGTGAATAGCATCTCTTGAGTTTCTTCCAAATTCTCGAACTTTCCTGGAATGATCTCTTCTCTGTGAATTTCATTTCTTGAACTTCTCGTGGTTTTGGAACCCACAGGCTTCCTAAAAGCATCCCTGCCTCCTCTTGGGCGTTGTACAAGGACCCTTCGGCTTCTTAGAAGTTCTCATGCCTTCTCTTGGGCTTAATACAAGGACCCTGACGACCTCTTAAAGGTATAAGACAGAACTTAGTCATCATTTGCTAGAGAAGTGTTTCCAGTGTCAAACCTCTGGCCACTTTAGGGTTGATACTCATCCCCTAATGCCCGTGCCTCCTCTTGGGCATTGTACAATAGATAAAATTCTAGACTTGGACAGTCTAAACCCCTTGAGTCTCAAAGACATTCTCAAGTTCCTTTCAAACATAGGAAAAAACACTGATCACTCAGAAACCCGGCCTCTCTCATAAGGGCTCTCCCACTTGGTTCTGCCTATGGATCTAATCCTCAGCAGTAAGATAGCCTCCTCTTGGGCTTTGTACAAATGACTCTCCCCAGCGGAGCTAACCTTTTCAGACTCTGTTGTTGAGTTAAACCCCTTTTTTAGCCTCCGTCTTAGGCTTCGTATAAGACAGATAAAAGTACTCTCTTGTTGAGTCAAACCTCTTAGCCTCCATCTTGGGCTTCGTACAAGACACATATAAAAACCTACTCTCTTGTTGAGTATAAAAGACTCTCTTGTTGAGTCAATCTCTCTTTAGCCTCTGTCATGGGCTTCATACAAGACACGTATAAAACACTCTGTTGTTGAGTATAAAAGACTCTCTTGTTGAGTAAATCCCTTTTTAGCCTTTATCTCGGGCTTCGTACGAGACAGCAAAATACTCTCTTGTTGAGTATAAAAGACTCTCTTGTTGAGTCAATCACCTGTCAAACAGGATCTCTTGTTGAGTCAACCTTTTAGCCTCCACCCTGGGCTTTATACAGGACAAATAAAAATACTCTCTTGTGAAGTCAAACCTTTTAGCCTCCGTCTCGGGCTTCATACAAGACACATAAAAAGCCCTCTCTTGTTGAGTCAGTCACTTATTAGTACTCTCTTGTTGAGTCAATCCTTTTAGCCTCTATCTCGGGCTTCGTACGAGACAACAAATAAAAGACACCTTCTTGTTGGGTCAATCGCCTCCTCTTAGGCTTTGTATAAGGAAACCTCGGTTGAGTCAATCAACCTTTTAGTATCAAATATGTACCTTGCTCACAGTATACAAGCATCAACAACTCCTCTTTAGAGATGACGAATTCTCTCTCATCCAAACCTTTTAGCTTCACATCTTGGGCTTTGAACAAGATACAGACCACCTTTAGCTTCATGTCTTGGGCTTTGAACAAGACACCAAAACAACCTTTTTCCTCCCATAGAATAGGAGGAACTATGATCGCTCTGATTTCCCTGTCTCGGGAATACGTAGGCATAAGATTGAAAAATCTTAGCGAGCATACTAATCAAAAACCCAAAATCCAGTACCCCATATATCAACCCAAAAGCACCAAATCCTAACATCTTACCAAAAACCTCGCAAATAGTCCAGACATTCTAATCTTAACAAAATAAACCGAAGAGGGGCCCACATCTTAATAGCATCTGTAAACTAATAGTCAGCTGTTTAAACTCAGTATGTAAGCAGGGTTAATTGGAGACATCTATTTCCCTTCCTTAATCAGCTCAATAGGATAAATAATGAATCGAATTGTAGTACCCAAGCAATCGTAATTCAAGACCACAAAAATCGCGCTACAAGGTGCCAATGATGATTGGACTTGCAAACAGGGGTGTTAGTAACAACCAAACCTTACGGGAGTACTGGTAACGACCAGAAAAAATGTCAACAGGAACACTAGTAACAACTAGACTTCACAAGGGAAGTTGTTGACGACCAGGCAAGCAATCAAATAGGGAGCTAGTAATGACTAGACTTCAAAGAGGAAATTGGTGACGATCAACCAAACAATACCAATAACAATTGGTTTTGTAATAGGTGCCAATAACAATTGGACTTTCACCTGGGATTGCTAGTAACAACTAGACTTTAAACATATGGTGACAACCAAGGTTCAACAGTACCAATAACAATTGGGCTTCAAAAAATATGTGCTAGTGACGAATATAATTCAAAGGGATACAGGTAACGATCAAAAGTTCAACAAAGTGTCGGTGACGACCAGGTTTAAATAGGAAATTGGTGACGACCAATGATTTCAATGAGGGGGGCCAGTTACAACTGGTCTTGGGGTCAAAGGGCTACAGCCAACAACAAAGACCTGAAGAGATGCTAAATGCACATGACATGACATGATGCAAATGCTTAATGATATGCAATAGCCGACTCTAAAGAGGGGTAAGGAAATGGAGACTCTAGAGAAAATGGATAAACATATCCATTCTGCTGGGGAACCAAAGAGTCACACTGAATCCGAGGCATAAAGACGTCCAGAGGTTCACTGAGAAATACACCCACTTCACTTGCGGAGGTAAGAAGCAATGGTAGCTTGCTAGGGAAATAAAAATCTTCAGCATTCCAACATGTATCACATGGAGGATATTGGAGAGATTCTCTTCAATCTTGATAAACACAACATCTAAAGGGTCAATCCAAAGAGGTATTGTTACTTAAATCATGCTTCAAAGTGGAATTCATGCAGATAGTCTAACAGTGCTTCCGCCACAATAAGACCTCTCGGGGAACATGTGATTTCATTAAATCATTCCATATGCCAAAGTAAATTGTGTTTTCATTCATTTTCAAAAGAAACTATTTTTATTTCAAAACTTTTCGCTTTCAAAATCATTATTAACAAATAAATGAAATTTTGCATAACAAGGAAAAGTAGAGAAATAATAAATGACAAAAAATTGAATGGCCCAAAATATGATTTTGTTCAAGAATGGTAGCTTGAAAATGGCAAAGCTACATGGAATATTACAATTTGAAAATGGCAACAGGGAAAAGTTACATTGAATCCAATGACCACTACTAGCCTTAATAACTAGGAATCCCTCAAAACCTTGCTTTTGACGAGAACGACGAGCTTGAACTTCTTCTTGAATTCTTCTGCATTTGTGATAACCCATCTGATGTAGTGAAATGCCTTTTTCCCCTAACTTTTGCCTGGACCACCCTTTCGGGTTTTCAATCCACCGAGACGCCCATTTTTGCCTAATCCACCCTTTCGAGTTTTCAACTTAGCGAGCTCTTATTTTTTTTATTTGCATCCCTAACTTTTGCCTGGATCTCCTTCATAGGTTATGATCCACCGGGATACCCTTTTCGTTGCCTAAGTCGCCTTTCCAGGTTTTCTTCTTAGCGGGTTCTTTTAGGTATAATATTTTCTTACTACATCAGAGTTCACAGGGTGTGTGAGCTGTTCACCATCCAACATTGTGAGAATGAGCGAGCCTCTTGAGAAAACTGTTTTCACCACAAACGGGCCTTCATAGTTGGGCGCCCATTTTCCGTGCATATCCTTTTGAGGTGGCAATATTTTCTTGAGTACAATTTCTCCTTCTCGGAACTCTCAGATACGGACCTTCTTTTCGAATCTCTTTTGATCCTTCTTTGATATAACTGACCATGACACATTGCAGTCATGCACTTCTCATCAATAAGGTTCAGTTGATCAAGTCTTTCTTGAACCCACTATGCTTCATCAAGCTTGGTTTCCTTCAGAACCCTCAGAGATGGTATCTTAACTTCAATGGAAAGAATGGCATCCATCCCATACACCAAAGAGAAAGGGCTTGCCCCTGTCGAAGTTCGAACAGAAGTTTTGTACCCATGCAAGGCAAATGGCAGCATATCATGCCAATTCTTATAGGTCTTCACCATTTTCTGCAGAATCTTCTTGATGTTTTTATTAGCAGTTTCGACGACTCCGTTCATCTTAGGGCGGTAGGGAGAAGAATTGTGGTGTTCAATCTTGAAACTTTCACACAACTCCTTCATTGTCTTATTGTTCAAGTGCGTCCCATTATCCGTTATGACTCTACTTGGAATTTTGTAACGACAAATAATCTATTTTCTGATGAAACAAGCAACCACTTGTTTGGTTAAGTTGGAGTAAGATGCGGCTTCAACTCATTTTGTGAAATAATCAATAGCCACCAAAATGAAACGATGACCATTGAAAGCTTTTAGCTCGATTTCCCCAATCATGTCGATGCCCCACATAGAAAAGGGCCAAGGTGATGACAACACGTTTAACAATGTTGGAGGTATATGCACCTTATCGGCATAAATTTGGCACTTGTGGCATTTCCTGGCATATTGGATGCAATCAGTCTCTATGGTCAACTAGTAATATCCAACCCTCAATATCTTCTTGGACATAGCATGTCCATTGGCGTTAGTGCCAAATGATCCTTCATGAATATCTCGAATCAACATGTCTGCCTCTCGTCTATCAACACATCTAAGCAAGACCATGTCGTGATTCCTCTTGTAAAGCACATCATTGCTGAGAAAGAAATTGGACACCAATCTCCTCAAAGTCTTCTTATCAAGAGTTATGGCGTTGGCTAGATATTACCGATTCTTCAAATAATTCCTGATATCGCGAAACCACAGCTTCCCATCTACTTCTTCTTCAACCAACTGGCAGTAAGCAGGCTCCGTCTTAAGCTTAATTTGAATGAGTGGTGCTTCGTTAACAAATCTGACCTTCCACATCGAGGCTAGCCTGGCCAATGCATCAGCAATATGGTTTTCTGACCTTGGAACATGACGGAAAGTGATCTCACAAAAGTACTGGATCATCTCCATAATGTAGGCCCGATATGGAATCAGATTCTCATCTCTAATTTCCCATTCTCCCTTAACTTGATAGATAACCAAGGATGAATCTCCACTGACCTCTAAGATCTTGATTCGGAGGTCAATAGCTGCTTCAAGGCCCAGAATGCACGCTTCATATTCAGCAATGTTGTTCGTACATTCAAAACAAACTCTGGCTGTAAATGGAGTATAACCACCATCAGGATTCATCAAGACGGCACCTACACCATGCCCAATGTAATTAGAAGAGCCATCAAACATCATTTTCCAACGAGAACCTGGTTCAGGACCTTCATCTGGACCTGGCTCCTCATAATTTTTCTTCACCAACATAATGTCTTCGTCAGGAAAGTCAAACTTTAGAGGTTCATAATCTTCCACAGGCTGATCGGCGAGATAATCTAACAAAACACTCCCTTTGATAGATTTTTGGGTGACGTATTGGATGTCATATTCAGACAACAGCATATGCCAACGGGCAAGTCTCCCTGTCTGAGAAGGCTTCTCGAAGATATACTTTATTGGATCCATTTTTGAGATCAACAAAGTAGTATCACATATCATGTATTGCCTCATACGCTTGGCGGCCCGTGCTAAAGCACAACAAGTCTTCTCTAAGAGTGAATGACGACTTTCACAATCAGTGAATTTCTAGCTCAAGTAATAGACGGCGTGCTCCTTGCATCCAGTTTCATCGTGTTTGCCCAACACGCAACCCATAGATCTTTCCAGTACAGCCAAATACATAAAGAGTGGTCTGCCTGGGATGGTGGGACTAAGATAGGAGGCACTTGTAGATAACCTTTGATCTTGTCAAAGGCTTAATGACAATCTGAATTCCATTCAATAGTCTGATCCTTTCGGAGTAACTTGAAGATTGGTTCATAAGTGGGGGTCATATTGGATATAAATCTGGAGATGTAATTCAGCCGTCCAAGAAAACACCTAACTTGTATTTCGGTTTGTGGAATTGTCATCTCTTGGATAGCTTAAACCTTATCAGGGTCTACCTCGATTCCTCCTTTACTAACGATAAAACCAAGGAGCTTTCCAGATCTTACACCAAAGGTACACTTGGCAGGGTTCAGCCTCAGCTGGTACTTCCGGAGTCGTTTGAACAGCTTTAACAAATGATCTAAATGGTCTTCTTCATTTTGTGACTTTGCAATCATATCATCAACGTACACCTCAATTTCCTTGTGCATCATATCATGAAAAAAAGTGACCATCGCTCTTTGATATGTTGCCCCTGCATTCTTCAAACCAAAGGGCATGACCTTATAATAGTAGGTCCCCCAAGGAGTAATGAATGTAGTCTTGTCCATGTCAGCAGGGTTCATTCTTATCTGGTTATAACCAAAGAAACCATCCATAAATGAGAAGACTGTGAAACGAGTGGTGTTGACCACAAGTGTGTCGATATGTGGTAGAGGGAAATCGTCCTTTGGACTTACTTTGTTGAGATACCTATAATCTAGACACATTCTAACCTTACTGTTCTTTTTAAGTACTGGCACGATATTGACTACCCATTCAGGGTACTTTGAAACTACCAGAAAACCTGCAACAAGTTGTCTTTTAACCTCGTCTCAAATCTTCAGAGCCATATCAGGCCTACTTCTTCGAAGCTTTTATTTTATCGGTGGGCACTCGGGTTTGAGCGGTAGCTTGTGAATAACTATCTGTATCCAAACCAGGCATGTCCTGATACAACCATGTGAACACATTGATGTACTCTTCTAGAAGCTTCACCAGCTTTTGCCTGACCTCTGCCCCAAGTGTAGCCTCGATCTTGACCTCTTTATTGTCTTCGTCAATGCCAAGATTAATGGTATCAACCTGCTCCTCGTGTGGCTGAAGTTCCGTGTACTCATACTCGTACATCGTTTTCAGCTCATCAGGAACCTCGTATTCTTCTTCATTCTCATCTTCAACTTGGTAGATGGGAGAATCGAAGTCAAAAGTGAAAGTAGGGTCATCGGGTTCAACAGGTTTCTGGATAGTTCTGCATGTTTGGAATGATTTATTTTATTAAAAATGCAAAGACAAATGCAAAGGAAGAAAACGTTTTTGGTGGTTTTTAAAAGATTTTCATTTTCTTTTAAAAGTGAAAGCAAAAAACAGTAAATGAAACAATGAGAATTAACAAAACATCTTCATGATTATAACAATTTGAAAGCATGGTGGCCCTACAAAATAATCGGATAGCTTTGGGCATAGCTACGGACTTTGAAAAAACAACAAAACAAAGACAAACAAATTACTCTGGTGAAGGGATCAACACAGGGATTTCCACTGTCTCCCAATTATTCAAAGCGGCATTGCACTGAAATACCAAATGGCTAATATCTTCATCTTCTTGGTCTTCAATCACAGCATTGACCTAAAAGTCTTTACTAATAAATACCTCCTGGATTGTCTTTGGACGTCCTATTGCAGAGTTTGATGCTTTACCATGAGTTGGTTTGTAACCCAACCCATGGCGGTTCAGCTTCTTCTTCACTTCAAAGACCTCTCCCCAACCTGCAGGAGTGCCTTCTTCCATAGTCTCCTTTATATTCTGAACAGAAGCAAAGGATGGACCACTCTTTACCACTGGTTCCTTGATGTCCAATAGTACATCATTAGCAATTTCTAGCACCTGGAAAGAAGCTTCCAATGCATCCTCAACAACTTCTATGTACCTGAACGAAGAAAAATTTCTTACCATAAAATCCTCTTCACCGTGAACAATTACCAACTTGTCATCAACGACGAACTTTATTTTCTGGTGAAACGTGGAGGTTACTGTGCCAGCAGCATGAATCCACGGCCTCCCCCAACAAACAATTGTAAGTCGGGTTGATGTCCATCACTTTAAATGTGACATCAAAGACATACAGACCAATTAAAATTGGTAGCTCAACCTCTCCAATCACCGTCCTACGAGAACCATCAAAGGCTTTGACAAACAATGAAGTCGTCTTCATCTCCGCCCCTTTATAAGCAAGTTTGGTAAGGGTTCTTTTAGGTAGAACATTCAATGAAAAAACTGTATCGACAAGCACATGAGCCACAACATCCTCCTCACATTTCACCGGCACGTGCAACGCACGGTTATTATTTTTACCTTCTACGGGTAACTCCTCATTGCTGAAGCTAAGCGTATTACATGCAGTAATATTTGCAATCACATAATCAAACTGACCAACTGTAATACCTTGAGCAACATGAGCCTACGCTAGCAACTTCTGCAGAGCAACTCTATGAGCAGGGGAGCTCATCAAGAGAGATAAGATGGATATCTTAGATGGCGTCTGGTGAAGCTGGTCAATAACTTTGTAGTCGCTCTTTCTGATGATTCTCAGGAACTCTGCGTCTTCTTCATTCAAAACTACTTCTTTGTCCTTGGTAGGCACATCAACCGTTTCTTTTAGAGGAATTATTATCACTACAGATTGGTAAACATAACCGCTTCGGGTCATTTTGCTGGTTCCAACAATATTTCTCACATCTCTCTGCACACCTTTCTCATCTTTCTTTGGGATAGCTTTTCCTAGTTCTTTATCAACCACTGTTACGTCATACTTCCATGGCACGGCTGTATTATCTTGGAAACGAAATGGATTAAGTTTCTGAATGAACATCGACCTAGATTGACTGACTGGTAGGTCAACATGCTTTGTAGTGTTGAAAATTGGCTTCGGCTTATTAAAAACTGGAGTTGTTGAGCCCGACTTTGGTAAGATGAACACTGGTACCTTGTCACCTGGCTTCGGCAGATTGAATATCGGCTCAATCACTAATACCTCCTCCTTTTTCACTCTACTGCCCACTTGTAAGAAACCACTATCAATCAAATTCTGCACATCTTTCTGAACTAACAAGCAGTCTTTTGGGTTATCAACACAATCCTTAAATTTGGAATGGCAATTTGCAGCAAAACTAACCTCTACTAATTTGGCATGGAAATCTCAGAGTGGAGTCTTAATTTCAGTAACATCCAGAATTAGTGTCTCTTCAGATCTATCTTCAATGGCATTTATTGTCCCATGGGTAGACAGAGGATTACTTTTCACATTCGGCTGAGAGTCTCCAAAGGACAAAATTTTCTTTTCCATTAGTTCCCTTACTATGTGCTTCAACGCAAGGCACCCTTCTAAATCATGGCCAGGAACACCTTGATGAAACGCACAGTGAGCATTTGGGTTATAGTAAGGTGGAAGCTTCTCTGGAGGCGGGCCCCATGGTCGGGTCGTTATTAAACCTTGTTGTACCAAATAAGGATACAACTTTGTATACATCATCGGGATTGGAGGAATTGGAGGTTTCACACCCTGTCTTTTGTAAGGAATGTTTGGGCGAGGAGGCTGGGTCCTCTATTGTTGCTGATATGTTGGAGCGCTGGGCGCTTGTTAATAATTATGCTGTTGTTGGACTGGCTGATAGACTGGTCCCTGCTGCACTGGTTGATAAGTTAGAACCTGTTTGTTGAATGTGGGCGTGACAACTGCCATATATGGTTGTTGGGTATACTGCACAGGATACACTGATTGCTAAACATAATTTTGTTGAGGTTGTTGATGTTGTTGGTATGGTTATTTCCAAGACTATTTTTGTTAGAGCAAGAGTTGTCTCTACAAGTCGTCTCTATGTTTTGATGATAACAATGAGTATTTATAAAAGAACTATTTTATGTTCTAACGTGTGTTGTGTGCAGATCATAATCATAAAAGATATCAGATCTAACAAGCACCAGCAAGATGTGCGTAAATGATAATATGCGAGTTAATATGTGTGACACAAGTCGCAAGAAGCAAGTATGCTTCTGTATCTGATCATAATCACTCAGATCCAAGGATGCTGATATTGCTGTTGCAATGCTCTTGTGGATGCTATCTGAAAGTGGTTATGGTTCTGAAGATAGCGAAGCTTCTGAAGAGATAATCTTGTGGAGAACCGAAGTGATAAAGATTCTCATGACTTGAAGTTCTGAAGGCTGAAGGCTCTAAAGACCAAGTGCAGAAAGACTCTGAAGACTGAAGTGTTTTGAAGATTATGGTTCTAAAGGTCAAGTGCTCAAGTATCTGAAGACAGCGTTCTGAGTGAACAAGGTTCTGAAGATTCTGAAAACTTGAAGCAGTGAAGATAACGAGTTTCAAGACAAGTGCTGAAGTTCTAAAGACAGATTCCTAATGGACAAGTTCTGAAGATGGAAGACTTGAAGTTTCTGAAGACCCAGTTATAAAGTCTCTACTCATGCTTCAATTAATTACTATCATAAGCCTTTGAAGATTTGAAGACAAATGTTACCGTTAACAATGATTGTACATTGTGCTAAAAGGACCTATCCCATCACTTCTCCTACAGTAAAATGAAGATATGGCAGTACAACTTTCATCATTGCATAACGACTCTTTTCAAACAGCCAACAGCTATCTAACGACTATATTTTACTTAGCTATTTAAAGGAAAGAAGAATACGCTTCTGCAGGTGTCGATGTGATGATAGTCGCAACGATCAGTTATCGTTGTTCCACTAAACACTTAAAGCTATCACCATTAACACACGACCATTGTTGTTGAAACTCAAAGATCATCATTCAACATAACAACAATTAATTGGAACAAAAGTTGTTGATGAACAAGACAACATTGCAAATCAGTCAAGTCATCAACCAACTTCATCATCTGAGCTAAATTGAAGATCTGAAGCAAGGAGTTGTTGCTCGATGCTTCCTCAACAAAGAAGATGAAGAAGATCTACAAGATGTCATCAAGCTGTCAAATCTATATACATCTTTGTAGAATATAAAGATAGCGAGGAGTTGTTGCTCACATCTGGCTAGAACACTATGTACTTAAACTTAGGAGTTATCTGCTTGTTAAGAAGCATCATTGTAATCTCCAGAACAACTAATTCTATGTGAATTAGGATTCCTCAAGTGGTTAGTGTGATCAGAGACTTGAGAAGACAATGGCTTGGTGTCGTTGTGGAAATCCTGAAATATGGTCAATGATAGTCATATCTTAAAGAGGATCAGTTTTCGGTCAGACTCTTGTGAGATTACTGATGGAACTCATTGAAAATCCTAGAAGAATGGTCAGTAAACGTTATATTCGTTAAGTCGAATCCCTGAACGTTTAGTTGTGAAATCCTGATAGTAGATCTTGCGAGATTAGAACCTATTAGGTCAATGTTCATTATATTCATTAAGTTGAATCCCTGAACGGTTCATTATGGGTTAGTCACAGCTGCGGTTGTGTAGGATGTTAGTCACTGGCTGTTGCCCGTGCATATGTAATCGGATTTGGTTATAATGTATTAAGTCCTTGTGTTCAAGGCGAAATCACCTTGGAAGGGTGGACTGGACTAGCTTGGGAATGGCTCAAGTGAACCAGGATATATCGTGTGTTCTTTACTCTTGTTTATGCTTTGTTTGATTGTTTATATTTGTGTATCAATTATCAGAACCTTGTATAGCAAGTCAGAACCTTGCAATCAAACTCTGATGAGCTTCCGCATTGCAAGTCTGATTTAAGCATTGCTAATTCAGATTCACCTTATTGCCTATGCTTCATGCATAGCACGATCTGAATGATGTTTCGTAAGTCAGAGTCTCTCAAGCAACTCTGATAAGTCTCTTGCACGTTAATGATAAGAGGCAAAAATTTAGTAAGAGTTAAAACACAATTCAAACCCCCCCTTTCTTGTGTCTTTCTCACACCTTTAATTGGTATCAGATGCTACAAAGATTCGGGGTCTCTATTGGGTGTATTTTGTTTAAAAGTGGTGTTTGGTCGATTGGTGGGAGGTTTAGATATTAGGACGAATATATGAAAGTATGGGATTTTGGGTTTTTGTTTAGTGTGCTCGCTAAGATCTTTTCTTTTGATCTTATGCCTACGTATTCCCGTTTACCGAAATAGGGAAATCAAAGCAATCGTAGTTCCTCCTATTCTATGGGAGGAAATGGTGTTTTGGTGTCTTGTTCAAAGCCCAAGACGTGAAGCTGAAGGTGGTTTATATCTTGTTCAAAGCCCAAGATGTGAAGCTGAAGGGTGTTGTCTTTAGAGAGAATTTGTCATCTCTAAAGAGGGGGTTGTATGTCAACTGTTTATAAAGGAGAATTACTTTAGCCGGGATGTGTGAATCTGGCAATGCCATAATTTCCTTTATAGGGGATTTTCAACCTGAAGGAGAAAACTTTAACTCAGTGTAGAGCAATGCTATCTTTCCTTAGGAATTTGTCATGCTAAAAGAGGGACAGTGGCATGGATGTAGATGATCCAGAGGCTTGCCGCTTACAGCGATTAGATGAAGGGGAAAGGAGTTGTTGATGTTTGTGTACTGTGAACGAGGCACAACTTTGATGCTAAAAGGTTGATTGGATCAACCAGTGGTTTTCTTATACAAAGCCTAAGAGTAGGCTATTAGCCCAACAAGAGGGTGTTTTTGTGTCTCATACAAAGCCCGAGAGAGAGGCTAAAAGGGGTTGATCCTACAAGAGGATCTTTTATACTCAACAAGAGAGTATTTTTGTATCTCGTACAAAGCCCGAGATGGAGGCTAAAATTTGTTTGGCTCAATAAGAACCTTTTTGTATCTCGTATAAAGCCCGAGATGGAGGCGAAATGTGATTGACTCAAAGAGGGAGTCTCTTATGTGTCTCATACAAAGCCCGAGAGAGAGGCTAAATGTTGTTTGACTCAACTGGGGAGAATCATTGTATAAAGCCCAAGAGGAGGCTATTGCGCTATTTTAGTTGAGTGACAGGTCCAGTATGCTGATTTTAAAAGAGAAAATCAGTTCTTATATGAGTAACATTGTACTCAAGGATTTGATTCGAGGACCAGGGATATTTCCTTTTCTTTGAGGAAACGGGAAATCCAAAGGGTATTGAGACTGTCCGAGTCTACGGGTTTCCTTCCTATTTAACGAAGGGGTCACTTGAGAATGTCTTTGAGACTCAAGGAGATTAGAATGTATGTGTCTAGAGTTTCATCTTTTGTACTATGCTTTGAGAAACAGTAGTAGACTCTTTGAAAGGACTGTTCTAGGAGGTCGTCGGGACAATTTGTACGAAGCCCAAGAGGAGGCTGGAAGCTTTTAAGAAGCCGAGAGGTCCTTGTACGAAGCCCAAGAGGAGGCTATCATTCTCGGGGGAAGAGATCATTATACGAAGCCTAAGAGGAGGCTGTGAATACTTCTAAGAAGCCGACAGGTCCTTGTACTAAGCCCAAGAGGAGGCGGGGTTGCTTTTAGGAAGCATGTGGGTCCTTGTACGATGCCCAAGAGGAGGCCGGTGCTTTTAAGAAGCCGATGGGTCCCCAAACCCCGAGAAATTCAAGACATGCCATTCACCGAGAATAGATCAAGCCAGGAAAGTTTGAGAATTTGGAAGAAACTCAAGAGATGCCATTCATGGAGAAAAGATCATCTCTGGGGAATAGAGTTTCTTGACAAGTGCTTTTAAGAAACCTGTGGGTCCCCAAACCCCGAGAAATTCAAGACATGCCATTCACCGAGAATAGTTCAAGCCAGGAAAGTCTGAGAATTTGGAAGAAACTCAAGAGATGTCATTCACAGAGAAAAGATCATCTCTGGGGAATAGAGTTTCTTTGACAACTTCTATGAGTGACAGTCTATGAAGGGTTCACCGAGAATGCTGCCTTTCATATCTCCATATTGTTTAACCCCAAGAGGAGGGAAGACTGTGTCTGGTAATCCTATGGGGATCTAGTTTTGACTATTTAAGAGCGATCAACGGGCTTAATGCTAGAAGTAATTGACGGGGAAACTCTAAATATCTATACTATTATTACACAGTTGATATGAGTTTATGAAAGAAGACTTACAGCGAAACAACCCCACAATACAGTTATATGTATATGAAAGCGGTAAATGAAAGTGTATAAACACTTACTCGATTGTAGAGCTTCCATGCTGTTTGGTTAGTTGTTCAACAAAGAAAGATTGAAAACAACAGTATATTCAAAATCAAAGGAGAAAGTGCTTTGAAAAAGAAAGATTTGGGGCTTACAACTCAAGGAAAGGCCTAGGGTTTTACCCGTGATTACACTGTTGAATTTGTACAGAGGGACTTATACAAGTGATTGAGGCCCAAAAAAATGGTTTTCTGTACAAAGGGATGGGTCTTACACTCTCTCAAGAGGCCCAAAAAGTTTTAAAGAAAAAGATTGCGGCTTATAACACAAGGGTAGGCCCAGATGACTTTTCGTTAAAAATGGCGATCGCGCCGAGGTTTTCTTTTAACGCAGAGGGACTTATACAATAAGTGAGGCCCAAAGTTGTTTTGGTTAAAAGGGGGTTGGGTCTTACACTCTATTAGAGGCCCAAAAGTTTTGAATGGGTCTTATAGCTCGAGGAGAGGCCCAAAAGGTTATTTTTCAAAAGGGCGACGATCGCGCTATTTGTTTTTTACGGTATCGGGACTTATACAATACACTGAGGCCCAAAAATGATTTGGTCAAAAAAAAGATTGGGTCTTACACTCTATTAGAGGCCCAAAAGTTTTGAATGGGTCTTATAGTTCGAGGAGAGGCCCAAAGTTTGTTTTTCAACGGATGATGATCGCGTCGAACTTTTTTGAAATACAACGAGACTTATACAATAAGTGAGGCCCAAAATAGGTTGTATTTACAAAGGATTGGGTCTTACACTCTATTAGAGGCCCAAAAGTTTTGAAAATGATTTATGAGGGTTGAATTAATCAAAAAACCCTAATTTATTTTCAAAATGTGTTTTAATTGAATAAAAATTCAATTAAAATGATCAAAATTGTTTAACATATGAAAAAAAAATTGTGATCTTGGATTAATGCTTCAAAAATTAAGTATTGACCTATAAAATAATTAGAAGGCATTAAAAGTTGCAAAATCAAGGTGGAAAAAATATTTTAAATGTTAAAAACAATTAAAACATTAATTCTTTGCAAAAATATCAATTATATAAAATAAATAATATTTTTGGGATTTTTTGGGAAAATAAAATATTTTAACATTTTTGTGAATTA
The DNA here is from genome assembly GCA_022829125.1 of Lathyrus tuberosus. Taxonomy (NCBI): domain Eukaryota; kingdom Viridiplantae; phylum Streptophyta; class Magnoliopsida; order Fabales; family Fabaceae; genus Lathyrus; species Lathyrus tuberosus. The sequence continues at coordinate 8,652,651 of JALAZF010000251.1, forward strand.
TTAAAAAAAGAATCAACTCAAAATCATTAAAACTCAGAGAGAAATAAATTTTTGAATCAATTAAATAAAATCACAAAATTCAAATATTTGAATTTTCAAAAAATGGCGCCAAGAACACCCCAAGAACACGCGCGTGTTCTAGGTTTGCCCAGATTTGCATTTTCTCTCCAATCTCACTGAATACTTGATTATATCATGCAATCCACATACCAATCAACTCGTTTCAACCTCACGATCATGTCTATGACAATTAATTTCATTTAAATTAAGAATAAAACAAGAAATCACGAAAAATCCTCAAGCACCCTAATTTCTGCATGAAGGCTAGGATTTTTTATACACGATTCAAACAATGCAATTAATTGAGGGGAAACATTCCATGCATGATTATGAACATATGGCCAAATTATTATGCAGCAAAAATTGCATGGATCATAGAGTTAGAAGAGCTCATGCTTACCACTTGCAGCTGGTGATCGTGATTTGTGTTGGAGGTGTTACAGCTAGGTTCCAATGATCTGAATAGCTTCCCTAGGTGCCATGGAGTGTGTATGAATGCATGGAATGGATTGAAATGATCAGGAACTTGAGATGGTACCCCAACTGTAAATCTGTCAAGAACTTGAGCAATTGGCTGGTGATTTTGTGAAATCTGTGTTCCAGATGTTATGTGAGTGTTTGGATCACTTTTATATGATGTATGTGAGGTGTGTGTGATTGGTTTGATTGGAAAAGCTCTCAAACTCAAAACCCGATAGTGACTTGCCTTAGAAGGCAAAATTGGAGTGAAAGAAGAGATTTTGAGGAAAACATCGGTTAGATGGCTTTGGTGTACTCAAACTGATCACAATTAAGCTCTATTATAGTAGAGCAAGTTTTTTTTGCAAGGAATAGTTAATGGAAACTGCTGAGTAGGTTTGGCCAATGTTGGCAAATGAAAATCCAAGTCTCCTCTAGCCATTGACTAGAGGTTAGGGCACAGGCTGCTAGTCCCCTTGGTCTTGGATAAGTATTGACTGAATTCAGTTGCTAAGAGCTCAGTTCATGCCACATTGATGCTTCCATTGAATGCTCCAATCCAAAATTGGAGTGTTGTCCCTATTTTTGCAATTCTAGTTTCAACATGCTATTTCTTGTTCCAAAGACTTTGGAGGCTTGGCTCAGTGATTGTCCCCTTTAGATTCAATCCTCAGAGGTGTCCAAGTGGATAGGAGCATTTGGATTTGGCTGATTTTGGCAAATCGACCAAAAGTGCAAAAATCTGCCTTGCCTTGGCAGATTTCAGCAAGGCAACTTGCCAATGTCATATCTCATGGCTCAAATTGAATTTCGTAGTGTTCTTGGCCATTTTGGAAAGCCCTTACATGATACAACAACTGTTTGAACATGTTTGGTTTTGATATCTTTTGAATCCAAGTGAAAAATCCCCCTACATTTGGAAAAAGGTAAAGGCAGATTCTGACTTAGTGAAATTTTCACTAAGTGTTGGAACAAAGTGACTTTTCTTGATTTTGATCACTCCATAACTCAAAATCCATGAGGAATTTGGACATAAGTTAGTATGAAGCTTTTGTAGAGGGAAATGTGATCTACAAATCAAGCTTTGAATGGGGAACAATGGCCTTGTGGTTTAGGAGTTATGGTCCTCCAAAGTTGGCACATTAGTGTCACTTTTTCCATAACTTAGAAATTTTTCTAAGTTTTTATGGTTACCCCTTTTACAAGTTATCCCATTTTCTTTGATTTTTCTTGATGAATGATGATTTAAATCATACATTAACATCATTTTAGGGTTAAAAATCCATTTTGGTGAAAAATCTCAAAAAGTCAAAGTTGACTTTTGTGCACAATTGACTTTTTATCAGATGAATTCCAAACTGTGCAATTCTTCAGGAAATCATGTCCTTGACCTAAATCAAACTTGATGGACATGTTCCATGGGTGTCATAGGGTATATTGAATCATGTCTTAGGGTTTGGGAGCATATCCTGGTCAAAAGTCAAAGCTACAGTTGACTTTCCTCGTGAAACCCTAATTGTGGTGCAGATGAAATTGAGACTTGTTGCTCAAGCTTCTTGGATTAATCCATTGTCGAAATGGATCAATATAGTATATTAGAGACCCTCAAATCATACCTTGAGGTCTTGGTTCATGATTTGTCCCAAAAGTCAACTTAGGGGTGAATTAGGTCAAGAAACCCTAATTCCTGATTTTTAGTGAATACATCCCCTGAGGCAAAATTGACTTGATGATTGGGTTCATGAGGTTCCATAGAGTATATTAGGTTATGTTTTGGATCTTTGGTTTGTACCCAGATGAAATTTTCCATCTGGAGGTCCTGGTCGACCAAAACCCTAATTTGGTGACACTGGCGATCTTGAGGCTTGATCCACCTAGAAGGGAGCATCCTTGTGCTTAATACTTGAAGTGGGAGTCCTTTTTGATACTTTGTGGATGTTTGAGAGGTTAGACAAGTTGAAGATCAAGTCATTCCTCGATTGATCTTTTGTCTAAGAACTCTGAGAGGGCTTGAAACCCTAATTCTGATTGTAGTGAATGCTCAAAAACCCTTGAGGAATTTGATGAGGCATGATGGTTCACCCATATTGTGATGATGATTTGCACAATGATGGGAAATCTTAGTGGTCAAAATTTGGGGTATGACAGATTCCCCTATTTAATCTTCTTGGACACGAAGGTATGAATGACGAAGGTATTTGGGCATTCGGGGTGTAAGAGGATTAAATATCGGAATACCCAAAATTTTGAAGGCTATGAATGGCAGCTTGCGCATTCATTCATCTTCTTTTTGCTAAGCAATGATGCTTAGAAAAGGTAAAAACTTCCCCTCGATCCTGGTCTTCAGTCAAGGAGCTGGTCTCAGTTTCCTTTTGAAATAAACCTCCACTCGATCCTGGTTTCCTACCAAGGAACTGGTCTAAGTTTCTTTTATCAACTTCCCCTCGATCCCGGTTTCCTACCAAGGAACTGGTCTAAGTTTCTGACTTAAACTTCCCCTCGATCCTGGTTTCCTACCAAGGAACTGGTCTAAGTTGCTGTTGTAAACTTCCCCTCGATCCTGGTTTCCTACCAAGGAACTGGTCTCAGTTTCTGATTTAAACTTCCCCTCGATCCTGGTTTCCTAACAAGGAACTGGTATCAGTTTCTTCCATTAATAAACTTTATTGACAAGGGACGCTATTTGTAGCAGTTTTCCTCAAACTTCTCGCCGAATTTTCCTGGGGAGATGCCATTTGAGGGAAAAAATGACGTCAGACTTGCTGGGGAGCCCAATCGTCTGAGTTGTAGAGGTGCACAAACTTCTCTATTGGAGACATCATTTGTCGACTCTATCTAGGGAAAATGAGTCTCTTGAGAGACTGCTTCCGCTTGGGGTCTTACATCATACTTTTCTCGAGATCTTCCTAGAGAAATGCCATATGATGAGCTCCAATTTTGAGGTGTCGATGACCTTTTCATCAGCGGTCTTTTGGAGAAAGGCAGCCATACTGCCAAATTCCTGCTTAGGAGGCTTTCTCTGGGGATTTTTCTATATCCTGGGAAAGCAAGGATATCATCTTCAATGGCGAAGAGTGACATTTGCAGAAAGCTTCTCTGGCTTTTCAGAGGTTTAAGTTATCAAAGTGGTCGAGTGTCGACTCTAATCCAGAGAAACACTGGAGGTGAGATTGTTCAGACGCAACGTCTCCTGACGAGGAAAGAACTGACAACTCGATTGAGAGGACTGTTATCACTAGGGGACAAGACCGACTAGAGTGATAGTGATGCAATATGAATGCAAATGCAAGTAAAATTCATGATGTATGTATGTATATGCTGAAAAAGACTTGACACAACACACAAACTGACGGATGAACATGACTGGATACTCGGCCACTGCTGGAGATGAAAGGTATCACTTGGTTCAAGATAGCAATTCTGCCTTGCTTAGGAGAGATAATCCCTGCGGGGAATACCATTGATCGGGCTTAGGAGATAAGAACTCGGCCGAGGGTATCAGATGGGAAAGCCGCATCTCATACAGTTGATCCTTCGTTCAGGCGTACTAGCCTAGAAATAGTACTTTGATTTTGCATTTTGAAATTCAAACGCCTTTGGAGACGCAATCGACGTTCTTTCGATGTTCAACAGTTAAAATAAATTGCCATCTTTATTTTAAAAGCAGAAAAGTTTGACAAGTAAATTCGTTTTTGTTTCATTTCAAGAATCGCTAATCATATTAAAACGCCATTCTGTAAAGCTAAAACAAATAAGAATTACAAACAAAAGCACAAGGGCTCAAATTTTATTGATAAGATGGAGATCAGCCAAACGCGTGATTCCAAAGAGTATATACAAAGTTTGAAAATGGTAATTTACAGGGAAAAGGGCTACGTTGAAACATAACGACCACTATCCTCCTACCAACTTTGAATTCGGGACATCTTGAGCTTCTGTTGAAGATGACCTTGACTGGAGTTTTCCTCCGATGGATGATGTAACTGTTGCTGAGGGACTTGCCTCTGTTGAACATAGTTACTTGCCATTATCCCTAATTTTTGCCTGGATTGTACTATAAGATTTCCAATCCATCGGGATGATTTTTTTTTATGTCTTTAACTTTTGCCTGGACCACCCTTTCGGGTTTTCAATCGACCGAGACGTTTTTTTTAGTTTAGGCGAAGTATTTATTGACTACATCAACATTCGTGGGGTAGGCAAATTCTTCTCCGTCCATGGTTGCAAGTCTCAAGGCACCGCCTGAGAAAGCTTTTGTGACCACATAGGGGCCATCATAATTTAGGGTCCATTTGCCCCGAGAGTCAGTGAGAAACGATTGTATCTTCTTGAGCACGAGGTCTCCTTTTCTGAAGACACGAGGTTGGACCTTTTTGTCGAACGCCTTCTTCATTCTCTGCTGATACAACTGACTGTGGCATAGTGCCGTGATTCGCTTCTCTTCGATCAGGTTTAATTCGTCGTGTCGACTTTGACACCATTCAGCTTCTGAAAGCTTAGCTTCCATCAATGCCCGGATTGATGGGATCTCTACTTCTATGGGGAGAACTGCCTCCATGCCATATACTAGAGAGAAAGAGGTTGCCCCTGTTGAAGTGTGGACAGATGTGCGATAACCGTGAAGAGCAAAGGGTAGCATCTCGTGCCAATCTTTATAGGTTACAACCATCTTTTGAACAATCCTCTTGATGTTCTTGTTAGCCGCTTCTACCGCTCCGTTCATCTTGGGTCGGTAGGGAGATGAGTTATGGTGTTCGATCTTGAACTCTGCACACAACTCTTTCATTATCTTGTTGTTCAATTTAGATCCATTATCTGTAATGATCTGGCTCAGAACACCATAACGGCAGATGATATTGTTTTTGATAAATCAGACCACCACTTGTCGGGTTACATTAGCGTACGACGCTGCTTTGACCCACTTGGTGAAATAGTCAATGGCTACTAGGATGAACCGATGTCCGTTTGAAGCCTTTGGTTCGACCAAGCCAATCATGTCAATTCCCCATATGGAAAAAGGCCATGGGGAAGAAAGAACTTTGAGATGTGATGTCGGTACATGAATTTTGTCGGAGTATATCTGACACTTGTGACACCTCCTCATGTACTTGTAGCAGTCGGATTCCATGGTCAACCAGTAATACCCTGCTCTCAGAATTTTTCTCGCCATTGTGTGTCCGTTGGCATGGGTGCCAAAGGATCCTTCATGAATTTCTTTCATAAGCATGTCTGCTTCTGGTCTGTCTACGCATCGGAGCAAGACCATGTCAAAATTCCTCTTATAAAGAGTGTCACCGCTCAGGAAGAAGCTTCCAGCCAATCTTCTGGGTTTTCCTGTCTTTTCTGAGTGCCCCAGATGGGTACTCTTATTTCTGAAGGAAGCATTTGATATCGTGATACCAAGGTTTGTCGTCTATGACTACTTCAATCGTGAAGATGTAAGCGGACCGTTCAAGGCGCATTATGTCGATCTTAGGCAGGTCATTCCATTGACCTACACTAATCATGGAAGAGAGATTGGCTAAGGTATCAGCCATGTGATTCTCTCTACGAGGGACATGATGAAACTCGACTATGTTAAAGAAGGGTAACAACCTTCTTGCATAGCCTTTGTAAGGAATCAGTCCTGATTGGTATGTGTTCCAATCTCCTTTTATCTGATTGATAACCAAGGCTGAATCGCCGTGTACGTCCGAGTTTTTTATCCTTAAATCAATCGCTTCTTCGAGACCCATAATACAAGCTTCGTATTCGGCCTCGTTGTTCGTACATTTGAACGTAAGTCTGGTAGTGAAAGGAATGTGGGTACCCTGAGGGGTAACTGTCATACCCCAAATTTTGACCACTAAGATTTCCCATCATTGTGCAAATCATCAGCACAATATGGATGGACCATCATACCTCATCAATCTCCCCAAAGATGGGTGGGCATCCATTACAATCAAGAATTAGGGTTTCAAGCCCTCTCAGAGTTCTTAGACAAAGGATCAATCAAGAAATGACATGATCTTTAACTTGTCTAACCTCTCAAGTAACTACAAAGGATCAAAAGGACTCCCACTTCAAGGATTAAGCACAAGATTGCTCCCTTTTAGGTGGATCAAGTCTCAAGATCGCCAGTATCACCAAATTAGGGTTTTGGTCGACCAGGGCCTCTAGATGGAAAATTTCATCTGGGCACAAGCCAAGGATCCAAAACATAACCTAATATGCTCCATGGAACCTCATGGACCCATTCATTAGGTCAATTTTGCCTCAGGGGATGCATACATCAAAAATCAAGAATTAGGGTTTCTTGACCTAATTCACCCCTAAGTTGACTTTTTTGCAAATCATGAGCCAAGACCCCAAAGGAGGGTTTGAGGGTCTCTAATGAACTATATTGATCCATTTGGAACAATGGATTAATCTAAGAAGCTTGAGCAACAAGTCTCAATTTCATCTGCACCACAATTAGGGTTTTAAGGGAAAAGTCAACTATAACTTTGACTTTTGACCAGGACTTGCTCCCAAACCCTAGGACATGCCCCAATATACCCCATGACACCCATGGAACATGTCCATCAAGTTTGATTTAGGTCAAGGACATGATTTCCTGAAGAATTACACAGTTTGAAATTCATCTGATAAAAAGTCAACTGTGCACAAAAGTCAACTTTGACTTTTTGAGATTTTTCACCAAAATGGATTTTTAACCCTAAAATGATGTTAATGTATGATTTGAATCATCATTCATCAAGAAAAATCAAGAAAATTTGGATAACTTGTAAAAGGGGTAACCATAAAAACTTAGAAAATTTTCTAAGTTAAAAAATAAAGTGACAAGGGTACCAACTTTGGAGGGTCATAACTCCTAAACCACAAAGCCATTTTTTCCCATCCAAAGCTTGATTTGTAGCCCTCATTACCCTCTACAAAAACTTCAACTAGACCTAAGTCCAATTCATTAAGGATTTTGAGTTATGGAATGATCAAAATGGCTGAAAAGTGAAAATGTCACTTTTTCCAACACTTAGTGAAATTTTCACTAAGTCAGAATCTGCCTTCACTTTTTGCCAAATGTAGGGGGATTTTTCACTTGGATTCAAAAGAGATCAAAACCAAATATGTTCAAACAGTTGTTGTATCATGTAAGGACTTTCCAAAATGTCCAAGAACATTGCCAAATTCCATTTGAGTCATGAGATATGACATTGGCAAGTTGCCTTGCTGAAATCTGTCAAGGCAAGGCAGAATTTGCAACTTTGCTCGATTTGCCAAAATGAGTCAAACTCTAATGCTCCTATCCACTTGGACACATCTGAGGATTGAATCTAAAGGGGACAATCACTGAGCCAAGCCTCCAAAGTCCATGGAACAAGAAATAGCATGTTGAACCTAGAATGGCCAAAATAGGGACAAGACTCCAAATTTGGATTGAAGCATTCAATGGAAGCATCAAGGTGGCATGGACTGCACCATTCTCATCTGAAATCAGTCAAGACTTATCCAAGACCAAGGGAACCAAAGCTCTGTGCCCTAACCTCTAGTCAATGGCTAGAGGAGACTTGGATTTCCATTGGCCAACATTGGCCAAACCTACTTACCAGTTGCCATTCACTATTCGTTGCAAAAAAAACTTCCTCTACTATAAATAGAGCTCAATTGTGATCAGTTTGAGTACACCAAAGCCATCTAACAGATGCTTTCCTCAAAATCTCTTTCTCTTGGCAAAAATGCCTTTCTTAGCAAGGTAGCTATCGGGTTTTGAGTTTGAGAGCTTTGCCAATCAAACCAATCACTCACACACCTCATATACATCATATAGAAGTGATCCAAACACTCACATAACATCTGGAACACTGATTTCACAAAATCACCAGCCAATTGCTCAAGTTCTTGACAATTTTGCAGTTGAGGTGCCATCTTCAACTCCAAACCATTTCAATCCATTCCAAGCACTCAGACACATCACTTGGCACCTAGGGAAGCTATACACATCATTGGAACCTAGATGTAACACCTCCAACACAAATCACGATCACCAGCTGCAAGTGGTAAGCATGAGCTCTTCTAACTCTATGATCTATGCAATTTTTGCTGCACAATAATTTGGCCATATGTTCATAATCATGCATGGAATGTTTTCCCTCAATTAATTGCTTTGTTTGAATCGTGTATCAAGAATCCTAGCCTTCATGCAGAAATTAGGGTTCTTGAGGTTTCTTCGTGATTTCTTGTTGTATGTTTAATTTAAATGAAATTAATGGACATAGACATGATCGTGAGGTTGAGACGAGCATAATGATATGTGGATTGCATGTTATAATCAAGTATTCAAGGAGATTGGATAGAAAATGCAAATCATCCAAACCCATAACACGCGCGTGTTCTTGGTGTGTTCTTGGCGCCATTTTTGAATAATTCAAATATTTGAATTTTGTGATTTTGTTTAATTGATTCAAAAATTAATTTCTCTCTGAGTTTTAATGATTTTGAGTTGATTCTTTTTTAATAATTCACAAAAATGTTAAAATATTTTATTTTATCAAAAAATCCCAAAAATATTATTTATTTCATATAATTGATATTTTTGCAAAGAATTAATATTTTAATTGTTTTTGACATTTTAAATATTTTTTCTACATTGATTTTGCAACTTTTAATACTTTCTAATTATTTTGTAGGTCAATACTTAATTTTTGAAGCATTAATCCCAAATCACAATTTGTTTTCCATATGTAAAACAATTTTGATCATTTTAATTGAATTTTTATTCAATTAAATACATTTTTGAAAACAAATTAGGGTTTTTGGATTAATTCAACCCTCATAAATCATTTTCAAAACTCTTTGGGCCTCTTGAGAGAGTGTAAGACCCAACCCACTTGTACAGAAATATTTTGGGCCTCATTCGTTGTATAAGTCCCTCTGTACATTTTCAAATAAACGGCGCGATCGTCACCTTTACAAAATAACGTTGGGCCTACCCTCGAGTAGTAAGACCCATTTCTTTTCTTAAAACTCATTTGGGCCTCTAATAGAGTGTAAGACCCAACCCCCTTTTAACCAAAATCATTTGGGCCTCACTTATTGTATAAGTCCCTTTGTGTTAAAAGAAAATCTCGGCGCGATCGCCATTTCGAACGGAAAAATCATCTGGGCCTCCCCTCGTGTTATAAGCCCCACTCTTTTTCTTTAAACCTTTTGGGCCTCTTGAGAGAGTGTAAGACCCATCCCTTTGTACAGAAACAATTTTTGGGCCACAGTCACTTGTATAAGTCCCTCTGTACAAATTCAACAGTGCGCTCACTGATAAAACCCTGGGCCTCTCCTTGAGCTGTAAGCCCCAAATCTTTCTTTTTCAAAGCACTTTCTCCTTTGATTTTGAATATACTGTTGTTTTCAATCTTTCTTTGTTGAACAACTAACCAAACAGCATGGAAGCTCTACAACCGAGTAAGTGGTTATTGCTTTCGTTTACCGCTTTCATATATATATAACTGTATTGTGGGGCTGTTTCACTGTAAGTTTTCTTTCATAAACTCATATCAACTGTGTAATAATAGTATAGATATTTTGAGTTTCCCCGGCAACTACGTCTAGAACTAGGTGACGTCGTTTCGTTTAGAAATAGACAACTAGATCCCCAATAGGATCACCAGATACAGTCTTCTCTTCGGCTGTCCTCATTAGGAATTGTCAAGAAACTCTACTCCCAGAGATGAATGTATTCTTCGTGAATGGCATCTTTGAGTTTCTTCCAAATTCTCGGACTTTCCTGACTTTGATCTATTCTCGGTGAATAGCATTGCCTTGAATTTCTCGGGGTTTGGGGACCCACGGGCTTCTTAAAAGCATCGGCCTCCTCTTGGGCATCATACAAGAACCCACAGGCTTCCTAAAAGCAACCCCGCCTCCTCTTGGTCTTAGTACAAGGACCCTACGGCTTCTTAGAAAGTATTCACAGTCTCCTCTTAGGCTTCGTATAATGATCTCTTCCTCTGAGAATAATAGCCTTCTCTTGGGCTTAGTACAAGGACCGATCGGCTTCTTAAAAGTTTCCAGCCTCCTCTTGGGCTTCGTGCAAATTGTCCCGACGACCTCCTAGAGGTATAGGAACAGAACCTAGTAATCCTCATAAAGCAGTCCTGTCGAGAGTCTACTACTATTTCTCAAAGCATTGTACAAAAGATGAAACTCTAGACTCGGACAGTCTAATATCCTTGAGTCTCAAAGACATTCTCAAGTGACCCCTTCGTTAAATAGGAAGGAAACCCGCAGACTCGGACAGTCTCAATACCCTTCGAATTTCCCGCTTCCTTAAAGAACAGGAATAACCCGGACCCTTGAATTAAATCCTTGAGTACAGTGTTGCTCATATAAGAACTGATTTTCTCTTTAAAATAGTATATTGGACCTGTCACTTAACTGAAACAGTTAACATAGCCTCCTCTTGGGCTTTGTTCAATGATTCTTCCCAGCGAAGCAAACGTTTAGCCTCCATCTCGGGCTTCGTACGAGATACCAAAATTCTCCCCAGCGGAGTCAAACAACATTTAGCCTCTCTCTCGGGCTTTGTATGAGACACATAAGAGACTCCCTCGTTGAGTCAATTACCCCTTTCGCCTCTATCTCGGGCTTCATACGAGATACAAAGACTCTCTTGTTGAGTTAAACTTTTATCCTCCATCTCGGGCTTTGTACGAGATACAAAAACACTCTCTTGTTGAGTATAAAAGATCCTCTTGTAGGATCAACCCCTTTTAGCCTCCATCTCGGGCTTTGTACGAGATACAAAAAACACTCTCTTGTTGAGTCAAATAGCCTCCATCCCAGGCTTTGTACGAGATACTGGAAGATTCTCCTGTTGAGTCAACCCTTTTAGCCTCTCTCTCAGGCTTTGTACGAGACACATAATAGCCTCCTCTTAGGCTTTGTATAAGGAAACCACTGGTTGATCCAATCAACCTTTTAGCATCAAAGCTGTGCCTCATCCATAGTATACAAACATTAACAACTCCTTCCCCTTCATCTAATCGCTGTAAGCGGCAAGCCTCTGGATCATCTACATCCATGCCACTGTCCCTCTTTTAGCATGAGAAATTCCTAAGGAAAGATAACATTGCTCTACACTGAGTTAAAGTCTTCTCCTTCAGGTTGAAATCCCCTATAAAGAAAATTATGGCATTGCCGAATTTACATATCCCGGTTAAAGTAATTCTCCTTTATAAAATAGTTGTGACATACAACCCCTTCTTTAGAGATGACAAATTCCCTCTATAGTCGAGGCCCTTCAGCTTCACATCTTGGGCTTTGAACAAGACACAAATAGACCCCTCAGCTTCACATCTTGGGCTTTGATCAAGATACAAACTACCTTTAGTTTCACGTCTTGGGCTTTAAACAAGACACAAAAACACCCATTTCCTCCCATAGAATAGGAGGAACTACAAACGCTCTGATTTCCCTGTTTCGGTAAACGGGAATACGTAGGCATAAGATCAAAAGAAAAGATCTTAGCGAGCACAATCAACAAAAAACCCAAATCCCATATTCTCACATCCAAAAGCATCAGTCCTAACATCCTAATCCTTGTTCCCCGTTATAAAGTCCTAAAAAAAGAAAGAAATCCGTATTGGCGAAAATACAAATAACCAGTACAAAGCCCCCCCCCCCCCCACATTGATAGCATCTGTAACCTAACAGACCACTGTTTAAACTCAGTATGCAAAGCAGGGTTAATTGGAGACATCTATTTCCCTTCCTTCATCAGCTTTAATAGGATAAAAAATGAATCGACCTGTAGTCAAAGCTAAAACCGCAGAGAGCGACCAGCGCTTAAGAACCGCGTCCAAAATCGCTCGCTACAGAAAAATGGCGCCCACCGTGGGGCCCTTCTTTCTTTCTTTCTGTTTTCCTTGTGTAGAAACTACAGAGTGGTAACTCAGTCGGGGAGCCATTTCTGTCAGGAACTTAGGATTCTTAGCTTTAAAGGTCTAGGATGTTTAGGACAAATATATATACTGCTTTTCCTAATTGCTATACGTGTTTATTTTTCTGCTAATGGGAATGCGGGTGATGCCGTATGTGGAAAGATTGAGTATACACTTAAGATAAGTGATGGCGATAGGGTCGACCATCAACCTCAGTGGAGGCTGACCAACGCAACCCATTCTCTCACCTAGACAATGGGCCGGTTGTTAAGTCTGAGAAGCTGAGGAGCCAAACCCTTTCATAGTACGGAAACTATCGGGAATAGTTGTTACGCGATACTACCCTCATTTGAGGCTAGTGATCTATTCTTGGTGAATGGCACTTACTCTAAGATTGCACTACAACTCGGTGGCGATCCGCTTATTGTTTTGCTTTCCTGGGAGGAGCTGATGATAATGAGTACAGGTACAAAATCATCCTAGTATAAACCTTTGGGGATGGGTAGAGCCTTGACTTCATGACAACGACCCTTTGACCCCATGTTTTTCTATGTTTTTGTGTGCTGCATTCATGCATTCATTTAATAAAACATTAAAACATTCAAAAAAAATTCTTCTCTTCTAGTCTCTCTGTTTTTCAAATTAAACTAAGACTGTGATTGCAAATATCAGAGAAGAGGATTACGCTAATGGATTTCGGTAGAAGGAGAACTCACCAGTATACCTTCAAGGTTCCAAAAGTAGAGGATTTGAGAAGGTTGGCAAGGATGATCACTAACCCTGAGGCTTTTAGAGCCAAGCACGGAAGTCTGCTACCACTATTAAGAGTCCATGTGATTGAGGGAATCATGGATGCGCTCATTCAGTTTTATGATCCGGTTTATCACTGTTTTACATTCCCGGATTACCAGCTAGCACCAATGCTGGAGGAGTATTCTCACCTGATCGATCTACATATCACTGATCGAGCTCCATTTTCTGGACTGGAAGAAATTCTAAAGAATTAGACCATTGCAAGAGCAATTTATTTGGACGAGTCTGAGGTTAGGACTCACCTAACTACCAAGGGTGGCATCCAAGGTTTGCCAGCCCAGTTCTTAACAAAGAAGGCCCTGTATTTTGCCAGTATAGGGAACGTGACTGCTTTTGAAAGCATCTTTGTCTTGCTCACTTATGGGTTATTTTTGTTCCCCAACATTAATAATTTCGTTGATATCAACGCCATTAAGGTTTTTCTCATTGGAAATCCTGTGCCGACTTTGCTCGCAGATGCGTATCATTCTGTACACTTGGGGAATTTGTACAGCGGAGGGGAGATCACATGTTGTGTACCTCTGCTTTATAAATGGTTTATCTCTCACTTGCCCAAGTTTGCTGCTTTTTGGGATTGTAAGAGTGCCTTACGTTGGTCGCAGAAAATCATGTCCCTCACCAACTCTGATATAGACTGGTGTAATAGGATTTATGATGGAATCAGGATCATTGACCGTTGTGGAAACTTCCCCAACGTACCCCTCATAGGAACTAAAGGAGGAATCAACTACCATCCGGTATTGGTTCGTCGTCAATTTGGATACCCGATGAGACACATCCCACTGGGTGTTCATCTGGAAGGTCTTTTCTTCAAGGAAGGAGAAAACGACAAAGCACTAAAGACAGAAATAGTGCATGCTTGGAAACACGTTCTTAAGAAAGGACGAGAGTCTCTAGGAAAACCGGACTGTGTCTCGGTGGAGCCTTATCTCCACTGGGTACAAACTAGAGCTCTCAAGCTAAAGATGTCTTATCCTCGTTACGGAATTCTTCCTCCGAGAGAATCTGTCATGTACTTCATGACGGAAACTGAAAAGCTTCAGGTTACTCTCAACAAAGTTCAAAAGGACAGAAGGTCTTGGAAGAACAAGTACCGCACCCTCGATGTAGAGTGCATCAAAATACAACAATTACTGAAAGAAAAAGATGCTCTGAGAAATTTTGGAGCAACATGCTGTAGAGAATCAAGATGACCAAAGGAATTTGCTCGCTCCTTTCACCTGGCAAAGGAATGATAACCCAACAACGGCCCAAGAGCCCCGGTCAAAGAAAAGGAAAGTATCAGAACCAGCACCCGATTTCTCTTCCGAGAGGACTCGGGACCCATTAGCTTAGGTTTCTGTTTCTGCACTTTGAAATCTACTGTATTTCTGTTTCTGTAATCCTTTGAATTTTAATAAAAAGGGGTTTCCCCAGTGTTTGATATTTGCAATCTAATTGTCAAAGTTTATTTTGATTAAACCAAAAAACAATTAATATAATCATTGCATTCATCATTCTCACACCGCGTATTCTTCTTACCTACGAATCTCACATTTGTGTCTCGGTTCTAGAGTCAAAATGTCTCATTCGTATAATACTCGGGCCAATCGTCAGAAAAAGATGGATGATCTTGAGGAAGAAAACAAAGAGTTGAAAGAAGAGATCGATGCTCTGAGAGAAGATATGAGAAAGCTTCGTAACGACATGGAAGCCATGGCAGAAGCTCAGCTACAAAGAACTGTGATCTCAGAGATCATCTCAATGCCCATAGTGGAAAGGTTTGATCCTAGGTATCAGATACCGAAAGATCGTCCTTGGGGCATGCCTGTTAACTATATCCCGGAAGGATATGTTCCGCCGATCACTGAAGATCAGGGAATCGCAACAGAAGCCGCTGGGCCTGAAGGTTACAAACTTCAATAAAGCGAAGATGCCAGGGGCATACTGAAGACTCTTGAAGGTTACAAACTTCGGGAAACGCCAAGACTCACTGCCGTAGTCATGGTACCACCCCCTGTGGTGCACACTGTCCCGGGAGGACAGATTCCACAGACACCTTCTGGTAAAAAGGAAACTATGTTTGACCGAATGGATGAATTCCAGGAACAATTCTTGGAAATGTAGAAGGAGCTGCAAGCCATTCACGGTCAGGATTTATTTGGAAAGGACGCTGCAGACCTCTGCTTAGTCCCTAATGTGAAAGTCCCGCACAAATTCCAAGTGCCCGACTTTGAAAAGTACAAGGGTAACTCTTGCCCTCAAAGCCATCTGGTGATGTACGCTTGGCGGATGTCAGCTCAGACTGAAAATCAGGACCTACTGATTCACTACTTCCAAGATAGTTTAACCGGTGCCACCTTAAAATGGTACATGGGTTTAAACCGTGCCACGATCAGCACTTTCAGAGATCTTGGCACTGCCTTCGTCCAACAATACAAATACAATTTGGACATGGCACCCGACAGAGATCAACTCAGATCGATGTCGCAAAAGGACAAGGAAACCTTTAAGGAGTATGCTCAAAGGTGGCGTGAAATTGCCGCTCAAATTTGTCCACCTCTTGAGGAAAAAGAGATGACAAAGATCTTCTTAAAGACCTTAAGCTCATTTTACTATGACCGAATGGTTGCCAGTGCGCCCAGTGATTTCACCGAAATGGTCGGCATGGGCGTACGTCTTGAGGAAGCTGTCCGAGAAGGACGTTTGGTAAGAGACGCCGGATCGACGAGCGGTACTAAAAAATACGGTAGTGCTCTCCCTAAGAAAAAAGAGCAAGATATTGGGAATATCTCTCTCAGAAAGCAAAGGCGACGTTATCAACCGGTAGCAGCTGTGACTCCTACTATCAACCCTGCGCCTATTCCTACGTATCAACCTCAGGTTATGCAGAGCCAACCTGACCAGCAAAGGACATAACAGCCTCTTCAGTAGGCTCGTCCTCCATATAACAACAACCGTACAACACGGCCACCAGGATTTGATCATATACCCGTGACGTATGCAGAACTGTTTCCATTACTACTGGCTAAGGGGCACATTCAGACTAAGTCTCCTCTTACAGTACCGGAAAATCTGGCTTTTTGGTTTAAGGTGGATCAAACTTGCCCTTATCATCAAGGAGGATCAGGACATAATATAGAGACTTGTCTCAATTTTAAGTCCGACGTGCAAAAGCTTGTTAGGAGTGGGGTCTTATCCTTCAAGAATATGAATCCTAATGTTCTCACGAACCAGCTGCCTCAACATGAGAAGGCTGCAGTCAATTTGATAGAGGGAGAGACTAACGATGTCTATCAAATTCACGATGTACTCTTGTTGAAAACCAATCTGGTCAACATGCATTGTAGACAGAGTGGATATGGACATGTGCCACCTCATAATTATCATCAGTGTGATATCTGCTCTAAGAACAATCAAGGATGTTCAGTAGTGCAAGCAGCTCTACAGGAACAGATGGATCTCGGATAGATCCAAGAGCACCGAGTTCGTGGAGTTAACATGGTATACACGAATTCCAACGTCATTCAAAATCACGACATCTGTGCAATGAATGTCAACTTGGTGGCGATGCACTCAAGGCAAAGCCAGTATCATAATCTGCCGCGGCACGATTACAGTTCCTGTCTGACTTGCTCGGTAAATAAACAGGGATGCTCTTTCATACAGGAGGCCCTCCAGCGTCAGATGGATCTTGGATGGATCCAAGACTACCATGATAGGAATTGTAACAGCCCGCGGCCGCTCGCGTACGAGTCCTGACACTATTACCAACTCAAACTTAATCACTAGCCCCCTTTTTCAACTATACTAGTGTTTTTGCCTCCCGTGGGAATCGAACCGTGTACCTGGGGATAAGTACCACGTTCAATGCATTCCCACTACCAATTTTTTGTAACAGCCCGGGCCCCCTCGCAAGGCGATCCCGGCACTGCCACCTCACGATCTTCTCTACCCCCCCTCACTAGTAGAGTTTTTGCCTTCCGTGGGAATCGAACCCTGTACCCTGGGGTTCAAGTACATGTTCATTCCATTCCCACTACCGATTGAGCTAGTAGCTCAATTGGTAGTGGGAATGGAATGAACATGTACTTGAACCCCAGGGTACAGGGTTCGATTCCCACGGAAGGCAAAAACTCTACTAGTGAGGGGGGGTAGAGAAGATCGTGAGGTGGCAGTGCCGGGATCGCCTTGCGAGGGGCCCGGGCTGTTACAGGAATCCCTATCAGATTAACATGGTTCAGATCTTCGATATTCACGTGATGAATACCAACCTGGTAGAGTTACATGCTGAGCAGGTCCGACTCGGATTCTTAATATCACATGACTATCAAAGCTGTAAGGCAGGTTGCGAAAATGATCGGGGTTGAACCCTTGTCCAGGCGGCACTTCAGCATTTGTTAAATCACTGGTGGATGCCAATTTATATGGATGAAGATACTCAGCAGATTAGTATCAGTAACAGGAATCTTACCCGGCGTCAAAGCCAGGATGTCCGCTCAGTGGAAGCTAACCTAGTTAGGTTGCATTGTATTCAAAGTGGGCGTGGCCAGGTGCCACCACACAACTATGAACGTTGCGGCGTCTGTTCGGAAAGTAACCAAGGGTGTTACCTTGTGAGGGCATCTCTTCAGGGTCAGGCGGACCGTGGAGAAATCCGTCCATATCCGGGTTCTGGACCCATCAACTGGACGCCGAATTACCTTACCAATCAAGTCGAGGATGTTGTCACCATCTCTGGTCATTACATGACCAAGGATGTTTTTGCCGTCATCCCTCTACTTGATGAGTCTAAAGTTCCCAACCGGTAATGGATCGAGATTACTTATGATGGTCAGAAAAATCAGAAGGTTCCCATAGTCATCTATCTACCGGGACCACTACCGTATGAATCAGCTAAGGCTATCCCTTACAAATACGGTGCGACAACAATTGAAAATGGAAAGGAAATTCCATTACCCTCCGTCGTGAATATTACAGACGTCAGTCGAGTAACACGGAGTGGTAGAATCTTCAACCGAGGGGTTGGGGAACTTAACAAAGAAAAGGAACTTCAGACGGAAACTCTTGATCCACCAGTCGGTCAATCCAGTAATCCCGACCTTTTGAAAAATAATGATGAGATGCTGAAGCTCATCCAAAGGAGTGAATATAACATTGTTGATCAGCTGTTACAGACTCCTTCAAAGATCTCGATATTATCACTGTTACTCAGTTCAGAAGCACACAGGGAGGCTCTACAGAAAGTCTTGGAGCAGGCCTTTGTGGAACAGGATGTAACAATCAGACAATTCAATAGCATTATCTCTAACATCACTTCCTGCAATAATTTGGGATTTAGTGATGAGGAATTACCCAAATAGGGTCACCGTCATAACATGGCGCTCAATATCACAGTTAGCTGCCAGGACGATGCTTTAGCCAGCGTACTGGTAGACACAGGGTCATCCCTGAATGTTATGCCGGAGTCCACTTTGATGCAATTATCATTCAAGGGCCCTCCGATGAAAGTCAGCGAGGTTGTCGTCAAAGCATTCGACGGATCCAGAAAAATAGTTATCGACGAAGTTGATCTTCCCATAACTATCGGTCCTCACACTTTCCAAGTCACTTTCCAGGTCATGGACATCCGGGCAACATACAGTTGTTTATTAGGAGGACCTTGGATACATCAGGCTGGAGCGGTCACTTCGACCCTCCACCAAAAGCTAAAGTTCGTCCAGAACGGCCAACTCATCACAGTCTGTGGAGAACAGACCTTGCTCGTGAGTAACTTATCATCATCTGCTTATGTAGAACCTGAAGTGGTTATTGGAACTCAGTTCCAAGCACTGTCGGTGAGCAGGGACAATCATTTCAAAGGAGGAACCTCAATTTCCTCATACAATGATGCTATTAAAGCGGTCGAGAGTACCAATACAACCGGATAGGGACAGCTTGTCATTCCTATTGACAATAAAACAAAGAAGGGTCTTGGTTTTTCTGCAACCTGTACCCAGACAGCTGCCGATGGTGAAAATCTTCATCCCCTTCAAAACTTCTTCCACAGTGGAGGTTTCCTTCACCCAGTGTCTCAGACAGTACATGCTATCAATGAGGAAGATCCCTCTGACACGGAGGAAGAGTGGAAGTCCTATCTTAACCAGGACGGTTATATGTCTCTGGATGAAACGTAAACTCCTTTTTGCTTTCCTACATAGAGTCTGAGATTTATACCAAGGTTAGACGTCGAAATGATATACGGGGATTGTGATCCGGAAGGATGTCGTGCTCCGCCAAATTCATTAGAGGAAGACACTCCGATGAAAGACAACTTTGACCACAATTACTATGGCCCAATGGATGGTCTGCCAATGTGGCAACCTTATCTAGGAAACTTGGGGCAAGAAAGTCAGCCGAGTAATGAAACTCAGCTGAGCATCATTGAACAGAATACCTGTGTCCCCACCATGTCATGGGATCAACACTCAGGTCATTCAGAAACTACTCAACATGAAGATGAATTTGCAACATTTGCAGGACTCGAATTCATTAACTATGCTTTTCCCGAGGTCAACGTCATTGAGAGATATGACTTTTCCAGTTCCAAAGAAGTTTGGGACACTCTGGGATAACCGAGTGGAAAATTTGACTATATGGTCAAGTATACCGCTCCCGAAAGCTCTCGTATCAGACTCAAAGATATCCAACCAACTGGATGGGGAGATACAGCTGAGAGCATCAATGCTCTGCAAAATACAACTGAGGAATTCTCCTACGATAACTCTGCCTGGGAGACATATTCCAACGATCCTGCTTCACCAGAAATCAGCGTCATTTCTGAAGACAAATCAAGGAAGGTACCAGACTTTGTGATTCACCGAGGAGTTCGCCGCCAATGGGTTGCCGTCGAGGTTCCGAAGGTCGTTCATCAGTCAAAGTAATTGCCGTCTTTAACCTTTCACCCTGCCCAGGTGAAACGGATGTTTTGATAGGGCTCGCTTTCTGTATATTTCCCTCTTCGCTTCGCCCAAAGTGACAAAGTTTTGTTTTATAGGGCTGTAGTTTCAAGAGTCGACTTATTCATTAATAAAATAACGCCGTTCTGTAATTTCCGCATTAATTGCTATTTTCTCTTTTCGTTTTTTAGAAAATGGTAATCCTAAAAAACATTTGATAATAAAAAACAAGCAGTAATAAAAAATAAAACACTGCACACACTTGCATTTTCTCTATCTCTTCTAAACGCGAATCATCACGTCATGCAGATTGCTTGTTTTACACCCCGTTGAAACATACGATCCGATGTCTTCTCCCAACTTTGAGTTCCCGGTATTCGAGGCTGAAGAAGAAAATGACAACGAAATTCCAGAAGAGATATCCCGACTACTCAGACAAGAGGAAAGGTCCATTGAACCTCACAAAGAACCGTTGGAAATGGTAAACTTGGGTTCAGAAAAAGAGAGAAAAGAAATCAGGATTGGGGCACTGCTCAGTCCAACTTCCAGAGAGGGTTTGATAAAGCTTCTCAAAGAATTTCCCGATGTATTCGCTTGGTCCTATCAGGATATGCCAGGGTTGGATACCAGCATCGTGGAACATCACTTACCGTTAAGATCAAAATGTCCGCCAGTAAAGCAAAGGTTGAGACGGACTCACCCGGACATGGCCATCAAAATCAAAGAGGAGGTACAGAAACAGATTGACGCGGGTTTCCTCGCTACGTCTGAATATCCTCAATGGTTTGCCAACATCGTACCCGTTCCCAAAAAGGACGGAAAGGTCAGAATGTGTGTTGATTACAGGGATCTGAACAAGGCAAGTCCAAAGGACGACTTTCCTTTACCACACATTGACATGCTGGTAGACAGTACAGCAAAGTTCAAAGTATTCTCCTTCATGGATGGATTCTCGGGCTATAACCAGATCAAAATGGCGCCGAAAGACATGGAGAAAACTTCGTTCATTACCCCATGGGGCACCTTTTGTTACAAGGTAATGCCGTTCGGTTTAAAGAACGTCGGGGCAACCTATCAAAGGGCCATGACTACTCTGTTTCATGACATGATACACAAAGAAATCGAGGTATATGTTGATGATATGATCGCAAAATCAAAAACAGAGAGTGAGCACGTTGAACATCTGTCAAAATTGTTCGAACGTTTAAGAAAATTCAAGCTCCGTTTGAATCCCAACAAGTGCACCTTCGGTGTCCGTTCAGGAAAACTACTAGGGTTCATCGTCAGCCAGAAAGGGATAGAGGTTGATCCTGACAAGGTCAAGGCCATTCAAGAAATGCCTTCTCCGAAAACTGAAAAGCAAGTCAGAGGATTCTTGGGACGTTTGAACTACATCTCCAGATTCATATTCCTCATGACCGCGACTTGTGCGCCGATTTTCAAGTTACTCAAAAAGAACCAGGATTGCGTTTGGTCAGAAGATTGCCAAACCGCCTTTGACAGTATTAAAGAATATCTGTTGAATCCTCCGATTCTATCACCTCCAGTGGAAAGAATACCACTGATCATTTACGTCACAGTCCTTGAGGACTCAATGGGATATGTACTTGGCCAACAAGATGAAACTAAAAGGAAAGAGTCTGCCATTTACTATCTAAGCAAGAAATTCACCGACTGTGAAACTCGGTACATGATGCTCGAGAAAACTTGCTGTGCTTTGGCTTGGGCAGCCAAACGTCTTCGCCAATACATGATTCGTCACACTACTTGGTTAATCTCCGAAATGGATCTAATCAAGTATGTTTTTGAAAAACCTGCTCTTACGGGAAGGATTGCCCGTTGGCAGATGCTGTTATCAGAATATGACATAGAGTACCATGCTCAAAAAGCCATTAAAGGAAGTATTTTAGCCGATCATTTGGCTCATCAACCGATTCACGATCAAGAATCAATCGGGTTTGACTTCCTAGACGAAGATGTCATGTATCTAAAAATGAAAGATTGCGATGAACCGTTACCCAATGAAGGGCCAGAACCAGGTTTCCAATGGGGACTTGTCTTTGACGGAGCAGTTAATCATTATGGAAACAGAATTAGGGCAATCATTGTTACTCCTCAGGGTACCCACATTCCTTTCACTGCCAGACTTATGTTCAAATGTACGAACAACGAGGCCGAATACGAAGCATGTATCATGGGTCTTGAAGAAGCAATTGATTTAAGGATCAAAAACTTGGACGTATATGGCGACTCAGCCTTGGTTATCAATCAGATAAAAGGAGATTGGAACACATACCAAACAGGACTGATTCCTTACAAAGATTATGCAAGAAGGTTGTTACCCTTCTTTAACAGAGTTGAGTTTCATCACATCCCTCGTGAGGAGAATCACATGGCTGATGCATTAGCCACTCTCTCTTCCATGATTAGTGTAGGTCAATGGAATGACCTACCTAAGATCGACATAATGCGCCTTGAACGGCTCACCTACATCTTCACGATCGAAGCAGTCATAGATGACAAACCTTGGTATCACGATATCAAGCGCTTCCTTAAAAAATAAGAGTACCCATCTGGGGCACTCAGAAGAGACAGAAAAACCCTCAGAAGATTGGCTGGAAACTTCTTCCTGAGCGGTGACACTCTCTATAAGAGAAACTTTGACATGGTCTTGCTCCGATGCGTCGACAGACCAGAAGCAGACATGCTTATGAAAGAAATTCATGAAGGATCCTTTGGCACTCATGCCAACGGACACACAATGGCAAGAAAAATTCTAAGAGCAGGGTACTATTGGTTGACAATGGAATCCGACTGCTACAAGTACATGAGGAGGTGTCACAAGTGTCAGATATACTCTGACAAAATTCATGTACCGCCATCACATCTCAAAGTTCTTTCTTCCCCATAGCCATTTTCCATATGGGGAATCGACATGATCGGCTTGATCGAACCTAAGGCTTCAAACGGACATCGGTTCATCCTGGTAGCCATTGACTATTTCACCAAGTGGGTCGAAGCAGCGTCGTACGCTAATGTAACCCGACAAGTGGTGGTCCGATTTATCAAAAACAATATCATCTGTCGTTATGGTGTTCCAAGCGAGATCATTACTGATAATGGATCTAACTTGAACAATAAGATGATGAAGGAGTTGTGCGCAGAGTTCAAGATTGAACATCATAACTCATCTCCCTACCAACCAAAGATGAACGGAGCGGTAGAAGCGGCTAACAAGAACATCAAGAATATTGTTCAAAAGATGGTTGTAACCTACAAAAATTGGCACGAGATGCTACCCTTTGCTCTTCACGGTTATCGCACATCTGTCCGCACTTCAACAGGGGCTACCCCTTTCTCTCTAGTGTATGGCATGGAGGCAGTGCTCCCCATCGAAGTGGAGATCCCATCAATCTGGGTATTGATGGAAGCTAAGCTCACCGAAGCTGTATTGATGGAAGCTAAGCTCACCGAAGCTGAATGGTGTCAAAGTCGACACGATGAACTGAATCTGATCGAAGAAAAGAGAATCACGGCACTATGCCACGGTCAGTTGTATCAACAGAGAATGAAGAAGGCGTTCGACAAAAAGGTCCGACCTCGTGTTTTCAGAAAAGGAGAGCTCGTGCTTAAGAAGATACAATCTTTTCTCACTGATTCCCGGGGCAAGTGGACTCCGAATTATGATGGCCTATATGTGGTCACGAAAGCTTTCTCAGGCGGTGCCTTGAGACTTGCAACCATGGACGGAGAGGAATTTGCCTACCCCACGAATGTTGATGTAGTCAAGAAATACTTCGCCTAAAAAAAACGTCTCGGTGGATTGCAAACCCGAAAGGGCGGTCCAGGCAAAAGTTAGAGACATGAAAAAATCATCCCGATGGATTGGAAATCTCATAGTACAATCCAGGCAAAAATTAGGGATAATGGCAAGTAACTATGTTCAACAGAAGCAAGTCCCTCAGCAGCAGCAGTTACATCATCCATCGGAGGAAAACTCCAGTCAAGGCCATCTTCAACAGAAGTTCAGGATGTCCCGAATTCAAAGTTGGTAGAAGGATAGTGGTCGTTATGTTTCAACGTAGCCCTTTTCCCTGTGAATTACCATTTTCTAACTTTGTAAATACTCTTTGGAATCACGCGTTTGGCTGATCTCCATCTTATCAATAAAATTTGAGCCCTTGTGCTTTTGTTTGTAATTCTTATTTGTTTTAGCTTTGCAGAACGACATTTTAATATGATTAATGACTCTTGAAATAAAACAAAAATTAATTTACTTGTTAAAACTTTTTCTGCTTTTAAAATAAAGTCGGCAATTTCTTTTGACTGTTGAACATCAAAAGAATCTCAACCGCTTCTTCAGAAGTAAGCAAACTTCAAAGTGCAGAATCAAAGTACTCCTTCTAACCCAGTACGCCTAAATAAAGGGATCAACTGTGTCAGAGACCTTGTTTCGTCTGACACGCCTCGGCCGAGTTCTTATCTCCTAAGCCCGATCAACGGTATTCCCCGCAGGGACTATCTCTCCTAAGCAAGGTGGAATTGCTATCTTGAACCAGCTATATTTCTACGCGCCCCGCGATGGCCGAGTATCCAGTCATGTTCATCTCGTTAGTCTGTATGTCGCGTCAGTTTTGTCAGCATATACATACATACATGCATCATGCATTTGATTTGCATTCACATTTCATATTGCATCACCATCACTCTAGTCGGTCTTATCCCCTAGTGATAACAGTCCTCTCAATTGAGTTGTCAGTTCTTGTCTCATCAGGAAATGCTGCGTTTGGACAATCTCGCTTCCAGTGTATCTCTGGATTAGAGTCGGCACTCGACTACTTTGATAACTTGAACCTCTGAAAAGCTAGAGAAGCTTTCTACAAATGTCACTCTTCGCCATTGAAGATGATATCCTTGCTTTCCCGAATTAAGGAAAATCCACAGAGAAAGCCTCCTGAATGGAGATTCGGCAGCACGCCAGTTTCGTTCTGAAAAAACCACTGATGAAAAGGTCATCGGCACCTCAAAATTGGACCCCATCATATGGCATTTCTCCGGGAAGATCCAGAGAAAAGTATGATGAAAGATCCCAAGCAAAAACAGTCTCTCAAGAGACTCGCTTTCCCCAGTAGAATCGACAAATGGCGTCTCCAAACAGAGAAGTTTGTGCAACTCTACAACTCAGACGAATGGGTTCCCCAACAAGTCTGACATCAAAACTTTTTTCCACTCAAATGGCATCTCCCCAGGAAAATTCGGCGAGAAGTTTGAGGGAAATCCGCTACAAATAGCGTTCCTTGTCAATAAGGTTTATTGACAAAAGAAACTGAGACCAGTTCCTTGGTAGGAAACCAGGATCGAGGGGAAGTTGACAAAAGAAACTAAGACCAGTTCCTTGGTAGGAAACCAGGATCGAGGAGAAGTTTAAATCAGAAAACTGAGACCAGTTCCTTGGTAGGAAACCAGGATCGAGGGGAAGTTGACAAAAGAAACTAAGACCAGTTCCTTGGTAGGAAACCAGGATCGAGGGGAGGTTTATTTAAAAAGAAAACTAAGACCAGTTCCTTGGCTGAAGACCAGGATCGAGGGGAAGTTTACCTTTTCTAAGCATCATTGCTTAGCAAAAAGAAGATGAATGTGCAAGCTGTCATTCATAGCCATCAAAATTTCGGGTATTCCGATATTTAATCCTCTTACACCCCGAATGCCCGAATACCTTCGTCATTCACACCTTCAGGTCCAAGAAGATTAAATAGGGGCATCTGTCATACCCCAAATTTTGACCACTAAGATTTCCCATCATTGTGCAAATCATCAGCACAATATGGATGGACCATCATACCTCATCAATCTCCCCAAAGATGGGTGGGCATCCATTACAATCAAGAATTAGGGTTTCAAGCCCTCTCAGAGTTCTTAGACAAAGGATCAATCAAGAAATGACATAATCTTCAACTTGTCTAACCTCTCAAGTAATTGCAAAGGATCAAAAGGACTCCCACTTCAAGGATTAAGCACAAGGTTGCTCCCTTTTATGTGGATCAAGTCTCAAGATCGCCAGTATCACCAAATTAGGGTTTTGGTCGACTAGGGCCTCGAGATGGAAAATTTCATCTGGGCACAAGCCAAGGATCCAAAACATAACCTAATATGCTCCATGGAACCTCATGGACCCATTCATTAGGTCAATTTTGCCTCAGGGGATGCATACATCAAAAATCAAGAATTAGGGTTTCTTGACCTAATTCACCCCTAAGTTGACTTTTTGGGCAAATCATGAGCCAAGACCTCAAAGGAGGGTTTGAGGGTCTCTAATGAACTATATTGATCCATTTGGAACAATGGATTAATCCAAGAAGCTTGAGCAACAAGTCTCAATTTCATCTGCACCACAATTAGGGTTTTAAGGGAAAAGTCAACTGTAACTTTGACTTTTGACCAGGACATGCTCCCAAACCCTAGGACATGCCCCAATATACCCCATGACACCCATGGAACATGTACATCAAGTTTGATTTAGGTCAAGGACATGATTTCCTGAAGAATTGCACAGTTTGGAATTCATCTGATAAAAAGTCAACTGTGCACAAAAGTCAACTTTGAATTTTTGATATTTTTCACCAAAATGGATTTTTAACCCTAAAATGATGTTAATGTATGATTTGAATCATCATTCATCAAGAAAAATCAAGAAAAGTTGGATAACTTGTAAAAGGGGTAACCATAAAAACTTAGAAAATTTTCTAAGTTAAAAAATAAAGTGACAAGGGTACCAACTTTGGAGGGTCATAACTCCTAAACCACAAAGCCATTTTTTCCCATACAAAGATTGATTTGTAGCCCTCATTACCCTCTACAAAAACTTCAACTAGACCTAAGTCCAATTCATTAAGGATTTTGAGTTATGGAATGATCAAAATGGCTGAAAAGTGAAAATGTCACTTTTTCCAACACTTAGTGAAATTTTCACTAAGTCAGAATCTGCCTTCACTTTTTGCCAAATATAGGGGGATTTTTCACTTGGATTCAAATGAGATCAAAACCAAATATGTTCAAACAATTGTTGTATCATGTAAGGACTTTCCAAAATGGCTAAGAACATTGCCAAATTCCATTTGAGTCATGAGATATGACATTGGCAAGTTGCCTTGCTGAAATCTGTCAAGGCAAGGCAGAATTTACAACTTTGCTTGATTTGCCAAAATCAGCCAAATTCAAATGCTCCTATTCACTTGGACACATCTGAGGATTGAATCTAAAGGGGACAATCACTGAGCCAAGCCTCCAAAGTCCATGGAACAAGAAATAACATGTTGAACCTAGAATAGCCAAAATAGGGACAAGACTCCAAATTTGGATTGAAGCATTCAATGGAAGCATCAAGGTGGCATGGAATGAGCCATTCTCATCTGAAATCAGTCAAGACTTATCCAAGACCAAGGGAACCAAAGCTTTGTGCCCTAACCTCTAGTCAATGGCTAGAGGAGACTTGGATTTCCATTGGCCAACATTGGCCAAACCTACTTACCAGTTGCCATTCACTATTCCTTGCAAAACAAACTTGCTCTACTATAAATAGAGATCAATTTTGATCAGTTTGAGTACACCAAAGCCATCTAACAGATGCTTTCCTCAAAATCTCTTTCTCTTGGCAAAAATGCCTTTCTTAGCAAGGTAGCTATCGGGTTTTGAGTTTGAGAGCTTTTCCAATCAAACCAATCACTCACACACCTCACATATATCATATAGAAGTGATCCAAACACTCACATAACATCTGGAACACTGATTTCATAAAATCACCAGTCAATTGCTCAAGTTCTTGACAGTTTTGCAGTTGAGGTGCCATCTTCAACTCCAAACCATTTCAATCCATTCCAAGCACTCAGACACATCACTTGGCACCTAGGGAAGCTATCCACATCACTGGAACCTAGCTGTAACACCTCCAACACAAATCACGATCACCAGCTGCAAGTGGTAAGCATGAGCTCTTCTAACTCTATGATCCATGCAATTTTTGCTGCACAATAATTTGGCCATATGTTCATAATCATGCATGGAATGTTTTCCCTCAATTAATTGCTTTGTTTGAATCGTGTATCAAGAATCCTAGCCTTCATGCAGAAATTAGGGTTCTTGAGGTTTCTTCGTGATTTCTTGTTGTATGTTTAATTTAAATGAAATTAATGGACATAGACATTATCGTGAGGTTGAGACGAGCATAATGATATGTGGATTGCATGTTATAATCAAGTATTCAAGGAGATTGGATAGAAAATGCAAATCATCCAAACCCATAACACGCGCGTGTTCTTGGTGTGTTCTTGGCGCCATTTTTGAATAATTCAAATATTTGAATTTTGTGATTTTGTTTAATTGATTCAAAAATTAATTTCTCTCTGAGTTTTAATGATTTTGAGTTGATTCTTTTTTTAATAATTCACAAAAATGTTAAAATATTTTATTTTATCAAAAAATCCCAAAAATATTATTTATTTCATATAATTGATATTTTTGCAAAGAATTAATATTTTAATTGTTTTTGACATTTCAAATATTTTTTCTACATTGATTTTGCAACTTTTAATACTTTCTAATTATTTTGTAGGTCAATACTTAATTTTTGAAGCATTAATCCCAAATCACAATTTGTTTTCCATATGTAAAACAATTTTGATCATTTTAATTGAATTTTTATTCAATTAAATACATTTTTGAAAACAAATTAGGGTTTTTGGATTAATTCAACCCTCATAAATCATTTTCAAAACTCTTTGGGCCTCTTGAGAGAGTGTAAGACCCAACCCACTTGTACAAAAATATTTTGGGCCTCATTCGTTGTATAAGTCCCTCTGTACATTTTCAAATAAACGGCGCGATCGTCGCCTTTACAAAATAACCTTGGGCCTACCCTCGAGTAGTAAGACCCATTTCTTTTCTTAAAACTCATTTGGGCCTCTAATAGAGTGTAAGACCCAACCCCCTTTTAACCAAAATCATTTGGGCCTCACTTATTGTATAAGTCCCTTTGTGTTAAAAGAAAATCTCGGCGCGATCGCCATTTCAAACGGAAAAATCATCTGGGCCTTCACTCGTGTTATAAGCCCCACTCTTTTTCTTTAAACCTTTTGGGCCTCTTGAGAGAGTGTAAGACCCATCCCTTTGTACAGAAACAATTTTTGGGCCACAGTCACTTGTATAAGTCCCTCTGTACAAATTCAACAGTGCGCTCACTGATAAAACCATGGGCCTCTCCTTGAGCTGTAAGCCCCAAATCTTTCTTTTTCAAAGCACTTTCTCCTTTGATTTTGAATATACTGTTGTTTTCAATCTTTCTTTATTGAACAACTAACCAAACAGCATGGAAGCTCTACAACCGAGTAAGTGGTTATTGCTTTCGTTTACCGCTTTCATATATATATAACTGTATTGTGGGGCTGTTTCACTGTAAGTTTTCTTTCATAAACTCATATCAACTGTGTAATAATAGTATAGATATTTTGAGTTTCCCCGGCAACTACGTCTAGAACTAGGTGACGCCGTTTCGTTTAGAAATAGACAACTAGATCCCCAATAGGATCACCAGATACAGTCTTCTCTTTGGCTGTCCTCATTAGGAATTGTCAAGAAACTCTACTCCCAGAGATGAATGTATTCCCCGTGAATGGCCTCTTTGAGTTTCTTCCAAATTCTCGGACTTTCCTGACTTTGATCTATTCTCGGTGAATAGCATTGCCTTGAATTTCTCGGGGTTTGGGGACCCACGGGCTTCTTAAAAGCATCGGCCTCCTCTTGGGCATCATACAAGGACCCACAGGCTTCCTAAAAGCAACCCTGCCTCCTCTTGGGATTAGTACAAGGACCCTACGGCTTCTTAGAAAGTATTCACAGCCTCCTCTTAGGCTTCGTATAATGATCTCTTCCTCCGGGAATGATAGCCTTCTCTTGGGCTTAGTACAAGGACCGATCGGCTTCTTAAAAGTTTCCAGCCTCCTCTTGGGCTTCGTGCAAATTGTCCCGAAGACCTCCTAGAGGTATAGGAACAGAACCTAGTAATCCTCATAGAGCAGTCATATCGAGAGTCTACTACTGTTTCTCAAAGCATAGTACAAAAGATGAAACTCTAGACTCGGACAGTCTAATATCCTTGAGTCTCAAAGACATTCTCAAGTGACCCCTTCGTTAAATAGGAAGGAAACCCGCAGACTCGGACAATCTCAATACCCTTCGAATTTCCCGCTTCCTTAAAGAACAGGAATAACCCAGACCCTTGAATCAAATCCTTGAGTACAGTGTTGCTCATATAAGAACTGATTTTCTCTTTAAAATCAGTATATTGGACCTGTCACTTAACTGAAACAGTTACCATAGCCTCCTCTTGGGCTTTGTTCAATGACTCTTCCCAGCGAAGCAAACGTTTAGCCTCCATCTCGGGCTTCGTACGAGATACCAAAATTCTCCCCAGCGGAGTCAAACAACATTTAGCCTCTCTCTCGGGCTTTGTACGAGACACATAAGAGACTCCCTCGTTGAGTCAATTACCCCTTTTGCCTCCATCTCGGGCTTCGTACGAGATACAAAGACTCTCTTGTTGAGTCAAACTTTTAGCCTCCATCCCGGGCTTCGTACGAGATACAAAAACACTCTTTTGTTGAGTATAAAAGATCCTCTTGTAGGATCAACCCCTTTTAGCCTCCATCTCGGGCTTTGTACGAGATACAAAAAACACTCTCTTGTTGAGTCAAATAGCCTCCATCTCAGGCTTTGTACGAGATACTGGAAGATTCTCCTGTTGAGTCAACCCTTTTAGCCTCTCTCTCGGGCTTTGTACGAGACACATAATAGCCTCTTCTTAGGCTTTGTATAAGGAAACCACTGGTTGATCCAATCAACCTTTTAGCATCAAAGTTGTGCCTCGTCCATAGTATACAAACATCAACAACTCCTTCCCCTTCATCTAATTGCTGTAAGCGGTAAGCCTCTGGATCATCTACATCCATGCCACTGTCCCTCTTTTAGCATGAGAAATTCCTAAGGAAAGATAGCATTGCTCTACACTGAGTTAAAGTCTTCTCCTTCAGGTTGAAATCCCCTATAAAGGAAATTATGGCATTGCCGGATTTACATATCCCGGTTAAAGTAATTCTCCTTTATAAAACAGTTGTGACATACAACCTCTTCTTTAGAGATGACAAATTCCCTCTATAGTCGAGGCCCTTCAGCTTCACGTCTTGGGCTTTGAACATGACACAAATAGACCCCTCAGCTTCACATCTTGGGCTTTGATCAAGATACAAACTACCTTTAGCTTCACGTCTTGGGCTTTGAACAAGACACAAAAACTCCCATTTCCTCCCATAGAATAGGAGGAACTACGAACGCTCTGATTTCCCTGTTTCGATAAATGGGAATACGTAGGCATAAGATCGAAAGAAAAGATCTTAGCGAGCACAATCAACAAAAAACCCAAATCCCATATTCTCACATCCAAAAGCATCAGTCCTAACATCCTAATCCTTGTTCCCCGCTATAAAGTCCTAAAAAAAGAAAGAAATCCGTATTGGCGAAAATACAAATAACCAGTACAAAGGCCCCCCCACACATTGATAGCATTCGTAACCTAACAGACCGCTGTTTAAACTCAGTATGCAAAGCAGGGTTAATTGGAGACATCTATTTCCCTTCCTTCATCAGCTTTAATAGGATAAAAAATGAATCGACCTGTAGTCAAAGCTCAAACCACAGAGAGCGACCAGCTATTAAGAACCGCGTCCAAAATCGCTCGCTACAGTAACAATGATGGCCCCAATTCTGTTTCCATAATGATTAACTGCTCCGTCAAAGATAAGTCCCCATTGGGAACCTGGTTCTGGCCCTTCCCTGGGTAACAGTTCATCGCAATCTTTCATTTTTAGATACACGACATCTTCGTCTGGGAAGTCAAACCAGGTTGATTCTTGATCGTCAATCGGTTGATGAGCCAAATGATCGGCTAAAATACTTCCTTTAACGGCTTTCTGAGCGTGGTACTCTATGTTATATTCTGATAATAACATCTGCCAACGGGCAATTCTTCCCGTGAGAGCAGGCTTTTCGAAGACATACTTGATTGGGTCCATCTAGGAAACCAACTAAGTAGTATGACGAATCATGTATTGGCGAAGACGTTTGGCTGCCCAAGCCAAAGCGCAACAAGTTTTCTCAAGCATCGTGTATTGAGTCTCGCAGTCGGTGAATTTCTTGCTCAGATAGTAGATGGCAGACTCTTTCTGTTTGGTTTCGTCTTGTTGGCCAAGTACACATCCCATTGAGTCCTCTAGGATTGTAAGGTATATGATCAGTGGTCTTCCTTCCACTGGAGGTGATAGAATCGGCGGATTCAACAGGTATTCCTTAATACTGTCGAAGGCGGTTTGGCAATCTTTTGACCAAACGCAATCCTGGTTCTTTTTGAGTAATTTGAAAATCGGCGCACACGTGGCGGTCATAAGGAATATGAATCTGGAGATGTAGTTCAAACGTCCCAAGAATCCTCTGACTTGTTTTTCAGTTTTCGGAGAAGACATTTCTCGAATGGCCTTGACCCTGTCAGGATTGACCTCAATCCCTTTCTGGCTGATGATGAACCCTAAGAGTTTCCCCGAACGGACACCGAAGGTGCACTTGTTGGGATTCAAGCGGAGTTTGTACTTCCTCAAACGCTCAAATAGTTTCAACAGGTGGGTCACATGCTCCTCTTCTGTCTTAGATTTTGCAATCATGTCATCGACATATACCTCTATCTCTTTGTGCATCATGTCATGAAACAGAGTAGTCATGGCCCTTTGATAGGTTGCCCCGGCATTCTTCAAGCCGAACGGCATCACCTTGTAACAAAAGGTACCCCATGGGGTAATGAACGAAGTTTTCTCCATGTCTTTCGGTGCCATTTTAATCTGGTTATAGCCCGAGAATCCATCCATGAAGGAGAAAACTTTGAACTTTGTTGTACTGTCAACCAACATGTCAATGTGTGGTAAAGGAAAGTCGTCCTTTGGACTTGCCTTATTCAGATCCCTGTAATCAACACACATTCTGACCTTTTCGTCCTTTTTGGGAACGGGTACGATGTTGGCTAACCATTGAGGATATCCAGATGTAGCGAGGAAACCTGCATCGATCTGTTTCTGTACCTCCTCTTTGATTTTGATGGCCATGTCCGAGTGAGTCCATCTCAACCTTTGCTTTACTGGCGGACATTCCGATCTTAACGGTAAGTGATGTTCCACGATGCTGGTATCCAACCCTGGCATATTCTGATAGGACCAAGCGAATACATCAGGAAATTCTCTAAGAAGCTTTATCAAACCCTCTCTGGAAGTTGGACTGAGCAGTGCCCCAATCCTGATTTCTTTTCTCTCTTTTTCCGAACCCACATTGATCATTTCCAACGGCTCTTTGTGAGGTTCAATGGACCTTTCCTCCTGTCTGAGTAGTCGAGAGATCTCTTCTGGAATTTCATTGTCAACTTCTTCTTCAGCCCCAAATACCGGGAACCCAAAGTCGGGAGAAGGCATCGATCGTATGTTTCAACTGGGTTTAAAACAAGCAATCTGCATGACGTGATGATTCGTGTTTAGAAGAGATAGAGAAAATGCAAGTGTGTGCAGTGTATTTATTCTACTGCTTGTTTTTATTTTTAATTGTTTTTTAGGATTACCATTTTCTGAAAAAGCAAAAAGAGAAAACAGCAATTAATGCGGAAATTACAGAATGACATTATTTTATTAATGAACAAGTCAATCCTTGAAACTACAGTCCTATAAAACAAAACTCTGTTGCTTTGGGCAAAGCGAAGAGGGAAAATTTATAGAAAGCGAGCCCTATCAAAACATTTGTTTCACCTGGGCAGGGTGAAAGGTTAAAGATGGCAATTACTTTGACTGGAGAACGACCTTCGGAACATCGACGGCAACCCACTGGAGGCGAACTCCTCGGTGAATCACAAAGTCTGGCACCTTCCTTGATTTGTCTTCTGAAATAACACTGATTTCTGGTGGAGCAGGATCATTGGAATCTGTCTCCCATGCAGAATTGTCGTAGGAGAATTCCTCTATTACATTTTGCATAGCTTTTGTGTTCTCAGGTAAATTTCCCCATCCAGTTGGATGGATGTCTTCGAACCTGGTACGAGAGCTTTCGGGAGCGGTGTACTTGACCATATAGTCAAATTTTCCACTTGGTTGTCCCAAGGTGTCCCACACTTCTTTGGAACTGGAGGAGTCATCCCTCTCGATGACGTTGACCTCGGGAAAAGCATAGTTGATGAATTCAAGTCCTGTAAACATTGCAAATTCATCGTCGTGTTGATTAGTTTCTGAATGACCTGAGTGTTGATCCCATGACATGGTGGGGACACAAGTATTCTGTTCAATGATGCTCAGCTAAGTTTCATTACTCGGCTGACTTTCTGGCCCCAAGTCTCCTGGGTAAGGTTGCCACATTGGCAGACCATCCATTGGGCCATTGTAGGTGTAGTCAAAATTGTCTTTCATCGGAGTGTCTTCCTCTAATGAATTTGGTGGAGCACGGCATCCTTCTGGATCACAATCCCCGTATATCATTTCGACGTCTGACCTTGGTATAAATCTCGGACTCTATCCAGGAAAGCAAAAAGGCGTAGGCACCTCTTCCTGAGACATATAACCGTCCTCATTAAGATAGGACTTACATTCTTCATCTGTGTCAGAGGGATCTTCCTCATTGATAGCATGTACTGCTTGGGACACTGGGTGAAGGAAACCTCCATTGTGGAAGAAATCCTGAATGGGATGAAGACTTTTATTGTTAGCAGCAGTCTGGGTACAGGTTGCAGAAAAACCAAGACCCTTCTTTGTTTTATTGTCAATAGGAATGACAAGCTGTCCCCATCCGGTTGTATCGGTACTCTCGACTGCTTTGATAGCATCTTTGTATGAGGAAATTGAGGTTCCTCCTTGGGATTGATTGTCCTTGCCCACCGACAGCGCTTGGAACTACGTCCCAATAACCTCCTCGGGTTCTACACAAGTAGATGGTGATAAGTTACTCACGAGCAAGGCCTGTTCTCCACAGACTATGATGAGTTGATCGTTCTGAACGAACTTTAGCTTTTGGTGGAGGGTCGAAGTGACCGCTTCAGCCTGATGTATCCAAGGTCTTCCTAATAAACAACTGTATGTTTCCCGGATGTCCATGACTTGGAAAGTGACTTGGAAAGTGTGAGGACCGATAGTTATGGGAAGATCAACTTCGCCGATAACTGTTTTTCTGGATCCGTCGAACGTTTTGACGACGACCTCCCTGATTCTCATTGGAGGGCCTTTGAATGATAATTGCATCAAAGTGGACTTTGGCATAACATTCAGGGCTGACCCTGTGTCTACCAGTACGCTGGCTAAAGCATCGTCCTGGCATTTAACTATAATGTTGAGCGCCATGCTATGACGGCGACCCTCTTCGGGTAATTCTTCATCACTAAATCCCAAATTGTTACAAGAAGTGATGTTAGAGACAATGCTATCGAATTGTCTGATTGTTACATCCTGTTCCACAAAGGCTTCCTCCAAGACTTTCTGTAGAGCCTCCCTGTGGACTTCTGAACTGAGTAATAGTGATAATACCGAGATCTTTGAAGGAGTCTGTAACAGCTGATCAACAATGTTATATTCACTCGTTTGGATGAGCTTCAGCATCTCATCATTGTTTTTCGAAAGGTCGGGATTACTGGATTGACCGACTGATGGATCGGGAGCTTCTGTCTGAAGTTCCTTTTCCTTGTTAGGTTCTCCAACCCCTTGGTTGAAGATTCGACCGCTCCGTGTTACACAACTGATGTCTGCAATATTCACGACGGAGGGTAATGTAATTTCCTTTCCATTTTCAATTGTTGTTGCACCGTATTTGTAAGGGATAGCCTTAGTTGATTCATACGGTAGTGGTCCTGGTAGATAGATGACTATAGGAGCCTTCTGATTTTTCTGACCATCATAAGTAATCTCGATCTGTTCCCGATTGGGAGTTCTAGATTCGTCAAGTAGAGGAATGATGGCAAAAACATCCCTGGTCTGGTGATGACCAGAGATTGTGACAACATCCTCGACTTGATTGTCAAGGTAGTTCGGCGTCCAGTTGATGGGTCCAGAACTCGGATATGGACGAATCTCTCCACGATCCACCTGACCCTGAAGAGCTGCTCTCACAAGGTAACACCCTTGGTTACTTTCTGAACAGACACTGTAACGGTCATAATTGTGTGGTGTCACCTGGCCACGCCCACTTTGAATACAATGTAACTTCACTAGGTTAGCTTCCACAAATCGGACATCCTGACTTTGACACCGAGTGGGATTCCTGTTACTGATACTAATCTGCTGAGTATCTTCATCCATATAGATTGGCATCCACCAGTGATTTAACAAGTGTTGAAGTGCCTCCTGGACAAGGGTACAACCTCGATCGTTTTCGCAACCTGCTTTACAGCTTTGATAGTCGTGTGATATTAAGAATCCGAGTCGGACCTGCTCAGCATGCAACTCTACCAAGTTGGTATTCATCACGCGAATATCGAAGATTTGAACCATGTTGATCTGATAAGGGTTCCTATCATGGTAGTCTCGGATCCATCCAAGATCCATCTGACGCTGGAGGGCCTCTTGTATGAAAGAGCATCCCTGTTTGTTTACCGAGCAAGTCAGACAGGAACTGTAATCGTGCCGTGGCAGATTATGATATTGGCTTTGTCTTAAGTGCATCGCCACCAAGTTGACATTCATTACACATATGTCGTGGTTCTTAATGACGTTGGAGTTTGTATAGACCATGTTAACTCCACGAACTCGGTGCTCTTGGATCCATCCGAGATCCATCTGTTCCTGTAGAGTTGATTGCACTACAGAACATCCTCTATTACTTTTAGAGCAGACATCACATTGATGATAATTATGAGGTGGCACATGGCCATATCCACTCTGTCTACAATGCATCTTGACCAAATTGGTCCTCAATAAGAGTACATCGTGAATTTGATAGAGATTGTTAAATTCTTTCTCAATCAGGTTGACTGCAGCTTTCTCATGTTGAGGTAGCGGGTTCGTGAGAACATTGGGATTCGTATCTTTGAAAGATAAGAGCTGGCTCCTAACAAGCTTTTGCACGTCAGATTTGAAATTAAGACAATTCTCTATGTTATGCCCTGATCCTCCTTGATGATAAGGGCATGTTTGATCCACCTTAAACCAAAAAGCCAGATTTTCCGGTACTGTAAGAGGAGACTTAGTCTGGATGTGCCCCTTAGCCAGTAGTAATGGAAATAGTTCTGCGTACAACATGGGTATAGGATCAAACCCTGATGGTCGTGTTGTACGGTTGTTGTTATATGAAGGACGAGCCTGCTGAAGAGGTTGTTGTGTCCTTTGCTGATTAGGTTGGCTCTATGCAACCTGAGGTTGATATGTAGGAATAGGCGCAGGGCTGATAGCAGGAGTTACAGCTGCTACTGGCTGATAACGTCGCCTTTGCTTTCCGAGAGAGATATTCCCAATATCCTGCTCTTTTTTCTTAGGGAGAGCACTACTGTGTCATTTTGTACTGGTTGATGGTCCAGCATCTTTTGCCAAACGTCCTTCTCAGACGACTTCCTCAAGACGAACTCCCATGCCCACCATCTCGGTGACGTCACTGGGCGCACTGGCAACTATTCTGTCATAGTAAAATGAGCTTAAGGTCTTTAAGAAGATCTTTGTCATCTCTTTTTCCTCAAGAGGTGGACAAATTTGAGCGGCAATTTCACGCCATCTCTGTGCGTACTCCTTAAAGGTTTCCTTGTCCTTTTGTGACATTGATCTGAGTTGATCTCTGTCCGGTGCCATGTCTAAATTGTATTTGTATTGTTGGACAAAGGCAGTACCAAGATCTCTGAATGTGCTAATTGTAGCATGGTTTAAACCCATGTACCATTTTAATGCGGCACCGGTTAAACTATCCTAAAAGTAGTGAATCAGCAGGTCCTGATTCTCAGTCTGAGCTGACATTCGCCGAGCGTACATCACCAGATGGCTCTGAGGGCAAGAGTTACCCTTGTACTTTTCAAAGTCGGGCACTTATAACTTGTGCGGGACTTTCACATTGGGGACCAAGCAAAGGTCTACGGCGTCCTTTCCAAATAGATCCTGACCACGAATGGCTTGCAGTTCCTTCTGCATTTCCAAGAACTGTTCCTGGAATTCATCCATTCAGTCAAACATAGTTTCCTTTTTACCAGAAGGTATCTGTGGAATCTGTCCTTCCGGGACAGTGTGCACCACAGGGGGTGGTACCGTGACTACGGCAGTGAATCTTGGTGTTTCCCGAAGTTTGTAACCTTCAGGAGTCTTCAATATGCCTCTGGCATCTTCGCTTTCCCGAAGTTTATAACCTTCAGGACCAGCGGCATCTGTCGTGATTCCCTGATCTTCAGCGATCGGCGGAACATATCCTTTCGGGATATAGTTTACAGGCATGCCCCAGGGACGATCTTTCGGCATTTGATACCTAAGATTATACTTCTCCACTATGGGCATTGAGGTGATCTCTGAGATCACAGTCCTTTGTAGCTGAGCTTCTGCCATGGCTTGCATGTCGTTACGAAGCTTTCTCATATCCTCTCTCAAAGCGTCGATCTCTTCTTTCAACTCTCTGTTCTCTTCCTCAAGATCATCCATCTTTTTCTGACGATTAGCCTGAGTATTGTACGAATGAGACAATTTGACTCTAGAACCGAGACACAAACGTGAGATTCGTAGGAAAGAAGAATACGCGATGTGAGAATGATGAATGCAATGATTATATTAATTGTTTTTTGGTTTAATCAAAATAAACTTCGACAATTAGATTGCAAATATCAAACAGTGGGGAAACCCCTTTTTATTGAAATTCAAAGGATTGCGGAAACGAAAACACAGTAGATTACAAAGTACAAAAACAGAAACCTAAGCTAAGGGGTCCCGAGTCCTCTCTGAAGAGAAATCGGGTGCTGATTCTGGTATCTTCCTTTTCTTTGACCGGGGCTCTTGAGCCGTTGTTGGGTTGTCATTCCTTTGCCAAGTGAAAGGAGCGAGCAAATTCCTTTGGTCATCCTGATTATCCACAGTATGTTGCTCTAAAATCTCGATCAGAGCATCCTTATCTTTCAGTAGTTGCTGTATTTTGATACACTCCACATCAAGGGTGCGGTACTGGTTCTTCCAAGACCTCCTCTCCCGTTGAACTTTGTTGAGAGTAACCTGAAGCTTTTCAGTTTTTGTCATGAAGTACATGACAGACTCCCTCGGCGGAAGAATTCCGTAACGAGGATAAGGTATCTTTAGCTTGAGAGCTCTAGTTTGTACCCAGTGGAGATAAGGCTCCACCGAGACACAGTCCGGTTTTCCTAGAGACTCCCATCCTTTCTTATGAACGTGTTTCCAAGCGTGCACTATTTCCGTCTTTAGTGCTCTGTCACTTTCTCCTTCCTTGAAGAAAAGACCTTCCAGATGAATACTCCGTGGGACGTGGCTCATCGGGTATCCAAATTGACGACGAACAAGAACTGGATGGTATTTGATTCCTCCCTTAGTTCCTATAAGGGGTACGTTGGGGAAGTTTTCACAATGGTCAATGATCCTGATTCCGTCATAAATCCTATTGCACCAATCTATGTCAGAGTTGGTGAGAGACATGATCTTCTGCGACCAACGTAAGGCACTCTTATGATCCTAGAAAGCAGCAGACTTAGGTAAATGGGAGATAAACCATTTATAAAGCAAAGGTACACAACATGTGATCTCCCCTCCGCTGTACAAATTTCCCAAGTGTACAGAATGATACGCATCTGCGAACAAAGTCGGCACAGGGTTTCCAATGAGAAAAACCTTAATGGAGTTGATATCGACGAAATTATTAATGTTGGGCAACAAAAATAATCCGTAGGCGAGTAAAACAAAGATGCTTTCAAAAGCAGTCCTGTTCCCTATACTAGCCAAGTACAGAGCTTTCTTTGTCAAGAACTGGGCTGGCAAACCTTGTATGCCACCCTTGGTAGTCATGTGAATCTTGACCTCTGACTCATCCAAATGAATTGCTCTTGCAATGGTCTGATTCTTTGAAATTTCTTCCAGTCCAGAAAATGGAGCTCGATCAGTAATGTGTAGATCGATTAGATGAGAATACTCCTACAGCGTTGGTGCTAGCTGGTAATCCGGGAATGTGAAGCAGTGATAAACTGGATCGTAGAATTGAACGAGCGCGTCCATGATTCCCTCAATCACATGGACTCTTAGCAGAGGTAGCAGACCTCCGTACTTGGCTCTGAAAGCCTCTTGGTTTGTGATCATCCTCGCCAAACCTCTCAAATCCTCTAGTTTTGGAACCTTGAAGGTGTACTTATGAGTTCTCCTTCTACCAAAATCCATTAGCACAATCCTTTTCTCTGATATTTGCAATCACAGTCTTAGTTTAATTTGAAAAACAGAGAGACTAGAAGAGAAATTTTTTTTAATGTTTTAACGTTTTTTAGATGAATGCATGAATGCAGCACACAAAAACATAGAAAAAACATGGGGTTAAAGGGTCGTTGTCATGAAGTCAAGGCTCTACCCATCCCCAAAGGTTTATACTATGGTGATTTTTGTACCTGTACTCATTATTATCAGCTCCTCCCAGGAAAGCAAAACAACAAGCGGATCGCCAGCGAGTTGAAGAGCAATCTTAGAGTAAGTGCCATTCACCGAGAATAGATCACCAGCCTCAAATGAGGGTAGTATCACGTGACAACTATTTCCGATAGTTTTCGCACTACAAAAGGGTTGGCTCCTCAGCTTCTCAGACATCACAATCGGCCAATTGCCTATGAGAGGGAATGGGTTGCATTGGTCAGCCTCCACTGAGGTTGATGGTCGACCTCGTCGCTATCACTTATCTTAAGTGTATACTCAATCTTTCCACATGATCACACGCATTCCCATTAACACAAAAATAAACAGGTATAGCAATTAGGAAAAGCAGTATATATATTCGTCCTAAAGTCCTAGACCTTTAAAGCTAAGAATCCTATGCTCCTGACAAAAAATGGGTTCCCCGGCGGAAGCCCTAATCTGTGGTTTTCACACAAGAGAAGAAGGTTAGAAGAGCCCCACGGTGGGCGCCACTCTTAAAGTTTTCCACCTAATAGACGGGAAGAGAACAAGATCTCGCTACAAAGGTGAGATAGATCCTAATGACACGTCCCCAGCAGGATCGCCAGGTCCCCAGTAGAGTCGCCATTTTTCTGTAGCGAGTATTTTTGGATGTGGTTGCGAAGCACGATCTCTCTAATACTACAGTTCGATTCATTTTTTATCCTATTAAAGCTGATAAAGGAATGGAAATAGATGTCTCCAATTAACCCTACTTGCAAATTGAGGTTAAACAGCGGTCTGTTAGGTTACAGATGCTACAAAGATTCGGGGTCTCTATTGGGTGTATTTTGTTTAAAAGTGGTGTTTGGTCGATTGGTGGGAGGTTTAGATATTAGGACGGATATATGAAAGTATGGGATTTTGGGTTTTTGTTTAGTGTGCTCGCTAAGATCTTTTCTTTCGATCTTATGCCTACGTATTCCCGTTAACCGAAACAGGGAAATCAGAGCAATCGTAGTTCCTCCTATTCTATGGGAGGAAATGGTGTTTTGGTGTCTTGTTCAAAGCCCAAGACGTGAAGCTGAAGGTGGTTTATATCTTGTTCAAAGCCCAAGATGTGAAGCTGAAGGGTGTTGTCTTTAGAGAGAATTTGTCATCTCTAAAGAGTGGGTTGTATGTCAACTGTTTATAAAGGAGAATTACTTTAACCGGGATGTGTGAATCCGGCAATGCCATAATTTCCTTTATAGGGGATTTTCAACCTGAAGGAGAAGACTTTAACTCAGTGTAGAGCAATGTTATCTTTCCTTAGGAATTTCTCATGCTAAAAGAGGGACAGTGACATGGATGTAGATGATCCAGAGGCTTGCCGCTTACAGCGATTAGATAAAGGGGAAAATAGTTGTTGATGTTTGTGTACTGTGAACGAGGCACAACTTTGATGCTAAAAGGTTGATTGGATCAACCGGTGGTTTTCTTATACAAAGCCTAAGAGGAGGCTATTGGCCCAACAAGATGGTGTTTTTGTGTCTCATACAAAGCCCGAGAGAGAGGCTAAAAGAGGTTGATCCTACAATAGGATCTTTTATACTCAACAAGAGAGTGTTTTTGTATCTCGTACAAAGCCCGAGATGGAGGCTAAAATTTGTTTGGCTCAATAAGAACCTTTTTGTTTATGTGTCTCGTACAAAGCCCGAGAGAGAGAGGCTAAACGTTGTTTGACTCCACTGGGGAGAATCATTGTATAAAGCCCAAGAGGAGGCTATTGCGCTGTTTTAGTCGAGTGACAGGTCCAGTATACTAATTTTAAAAGAGAAAATCAGTTCTTATATGAGTAACACTGTACTCAAGGATTTGATTCGAGGACTAGGGATATTTCCTTTTCTTTGAGGAAACCTGAAATCAAAAGGATATTGAGACTGTCCGAGTCTACGGGTTTCCTTCCTATTTAACGAAGGGGTCACTTGAGAATGTCTTTGAGACTCAAGGAGATTAGACTGTCCGTGTCTAGAGTTTCATCTTTTGTACTATGCTTTGAGAAACAGTAGTAGACTCTTTGAAAGGACTGTTCTATGAAGATGACTAGGTTCTGTTCCTATACCTCTAGGAGGTCGTCGGAACAATTTGTACGAAGCCCAAAGGAGGCTGGAAGCTTTTAAGAAGCCGAGAGGTCCTTGTACGAAGCCCAAGAGGAGGCTATCATTCCCGGGGGAAGAGATCATTATACGAAGCCTAAGAGGAGGCTGTGAATATTTCTAAGAAGCCGACGGGTCCTTATACTAAGCCCAAGAGGAGGCGAGGTTGCTTTTAGGAAGCCTGTGGGTCCTTGTACGATGCCCAAGAGGAGGCTGATGCTTTTAAGAAGCCGATGGGTCCCCAAACCCCGAGAAATTCAAGATATGCCATTCACCGAGAATAGATCAAGCCAGGAAAGTTAGAGAATTTAGAAGAAACTCAAGAGATGCCATTCACGGAGAAAAGATCATCTCTGGGGAATAGAGTTTCTTGACAAG
This sequence comes from Lathyrus tuberosus, assembly GCA_022829125.1. Lineage (NCBI taxonomy): Eukaryota > Viridiplantae > Streptophyta > Magnoliopsida > Fabales > Fabaceae > Lathyrus > Lathyrus tuberosus. The sequence continues at coordinate 8,695,980 of JALAZF010000251.1, forward strand.
TGCTTTTAAGAAGCCTGTGGGTCCCCAAACCCCGAGAAATTTAAGACATGCCATTCACCGAGAATAGATCAAGCCAGGAAAGTCCGAGAATTTGGAAGAAACTCAAGAGATGTCATTCACAGAGAAAAGATCATCTCAGGGGAATAGAGTTTCTTTTACAACTTCTACGATTGACAGTCTATGAAAGGGTTCACCGAGAATGCTGCCTTTCATATCTCCATATTATTTAACCCCAAGAGGAGGGAAGAATGTGTCTGGTAATCCTATGGGGATTTAGTTTTGACTATTTAAGAGCGATCAACGGGCTTAATGCTAGACGTAGTTGCCGGGGAAACTCTAAATATCTATACTATTATTACACAGTTGATATGAGTTTATGAATGAAGACTTACAGCGAAACAGCCCCACAATACAGTTATATGTATATGAAAGCAGTAAATGAAAGCGTATAAACACTTACTCGGTTGTAGAGCTTCCATGTTGGTTGGTTAGTTGTTCAACAAAGAAAGATTGAAAACAATAGTATATTCAAAATCAAAGGAGAAAGTGCTTTGAAAAAGAAAGATTTGGGGCTTACAGCTCAAGGAGAGGCCCAGGGTTTTACCCGTGATTGCACTGTTAATTTGTACAGAGGGACTTATACAAGTGACTGAGGCCCAAAAAAAGGGTTTTCTGTACAAAGGGATGGGTCTTACACTCTCTCAAGAGGCCCAAAAAGTTTTAAAGAAAAAGATTGGGGCTTATAACACGAGGGTAGGCCCAGATGAATTTTCGTTAAAAATGGCGATCGCGCCGAGGTTTTCTTTTAACGCAGAGGGACTTATACAATAAGTGAGGCCCAAAATTGTTTTGGTTAAAAGGGGGTTAGGTCTTACACTCTATTAGAGGCCCAAAAGTTTTGAATGGGTCTTATAGCTCGAGGAGAGGCCCAAAAGGTTATTTTTCAAAATGTCGATGATCGCGCCGTTTGTTTTTGACGGTATCGGGACTTATACAATACACTGAGGCCCAAAAATGATTTGGTCAAAAAAAGGATTCGGTCTTACACTCTATTAGAGGCCCAAAAGTTTTGAATGGGTCTTATAGCTCGAGGAGAGGCCCAAAGTTTGTTTTTCAACGGATGATGATCGCGTCGAACTTTTTTGAAATACAACGGGACTTATACAATAAGTGAGGCCCAAAATAGATTTTATTTACAAAGGGTTGGGTCTTAAACTCTATTAGAGGCCCAAAAGTTTTGAAAATGATTTATGAGGATTGAATTAATCCAAAAACCCTAATTTATTTTCAAAATATGTTTTAATTGAATAAAAATTCAATTAAAATGATCAAAGTTGTTTAACATATGAAAAACAAATTGTGATCTTGGATTAATGCTTCAAAAATTAAGTATTGACCTACAAAATAATTAGAAGGCATTAAAAGTTGCAAAATCAAGGTGGAAAAAATATTTTAAATGTTAAAAACAATTAAAAAATTAACTCTTTGCAAAAATATCAATTATATAAAATAAATAATATTTTTGGGATTTTTTGGGAAAATAAAATATTTTAACATTTTTTGTGAATTATTAAAAAAAGAATCAACTCAAAATCATTAAAACTCAGAGAGAAATTAATTTTTGAATCAATTAAATAAAATCACAAAATTTAAATATTTGAATTTTCAAAAAATGGCGCCAATAACACACCAAGAACACGCGCGTGTTCTAGGTTTGCCCAGATTTGCATTTTCTCTCCAATCTCATTGAATACTTGATTATATCATGCAATCCATATACCAATCAACTTGTTTCAACCTCACGATCATGTCTATGACAATTAATTTCATTTAAATTAAGCATAAAACAAGAAATCACGAAAAATCCGCAAGAACCCTAATTTCTGCATGAAGGCTAGGATTTTTGATACACGATTCAAACAATGCAATTAATTGAGGGGAAACATTCCATGCATGATTATGAACATATGGCCAAATTATTGTGCAACAAAAATTGCATGGATCATAGAGTTAGAAGAGCTCATGCTTACCACTTACAGCTGGTGATCGTGATTTGTGTTGGAGGTGTTACAGCTAGGTTCCAATGATCTGGATAGCTTCCCTAGGTGCCATGGAGTGTGTATGAATGCTTGGAATGGATTGAAATGATCTGGAACTTGAGATGGTACCCCAACTGCAAATCTGTCAAGAACTTGAGCAATTGGCTGGTGATTTTGTGAAATCTGTGTTCCAGATGTTATGTGAGTGTTTGGATCAGTTCTATATGATGTATGTGAGGGGAGTGTGTGTGATTGGTTTGATTGGAAAAGCTCTCAAACTCAAAACCCGATAGTGACTTGCCTTAGAAGGTAAAATTGGAGTGAAAGAAGAGATTTTGAGGAAAACATCTGTTAGATGGCTTTGGTGTACTTAAACTGATCACAATTGAGCTCTATTTATAGTAGAGCAAGTTTGTTTTGCAAGGAATAATGAATGGCAACTACTGAGTAGGTTTGGCCAATGTTGGCAAATGAAAATCCAAGTCTCCTCTAGCCATTGACTAGAGGTTAGGGCACAGGTTGCTGGTCCCCTTGGTCTTGGATAAGTCTTGACTGAATTTAGTTGCTAAGATCTCAGTTCATGCCACCTTGATGCTTCCATTGAATGCTCCAATCAAAAATTGGAGTCTTGTCCCTATTTTGGCAATTCTAGGTTCAACATGCTATTTCTTGTTCCAAAGACTTTGGAGGCTTGGCTCAGTGATTGTCCCCTTTAGATTCAATCCTCAGAGGTGTCCAGGTGGATAGGAGCATTTGGATTTGGTTGATTTTGGAAAATCGACCAAAAGTGCAAAAATCTATCTTGCCTTGGCAGATTTCAGCAAGGCAACTTGCCAATGTCATATCTCATGGCTCAAATTGAATTTGGTAATGTTCTTGGCCATTTTGGAAAGCCCTTACATGATACAACAACTGTTTGAACATGTTTGGTTTTGATCTCTTTTGAATCCTAGTGAAAAATCCCCTTACATTTGGAAAAAAGTAAAGGCAGATTATGACTTAGTGAAATTTTCACTAAGTGTTGGAACAAAGTGACTTTTCTTTATTTTGATCACTCCATAACTCAAAATCCATGAGGAATTTGGACATAAGTTAGTATGAAGCTTTTGTAGAGGGCAATGTGATCTACAAATCAAGCTTTGAATGGGGAGCAATGGCCTTGTGGTTTAAGAGTTATGGTCCTCCAAAGTTGGCACATTAGTGTCACTTTTTCCATAACTTAGAAATTTTTCTAAGTTTTTATGGTTACCCCTTTTACAAGTTATCCCATTTTCTTTGATTTTTCTTGATGAATGATGATTCAAATCATACATTAACATCATTTTAGGGTTAAAAATCCATTTTGGTGAAAAATCTCAAAAAGTCAAAGTTGACTTTTGTGCACAGTTGACTTTTTATCAGATGAATTCCAAACTGTGCAATTCTTCAGGAAATCATGTCCTTGACCTAAATCAAACTTGATGGACATATTCCATGGGTGTCATAGGTATATTGAATCATGTCTTAGGGTTTGGGAGCATGTCCTGGTCAAAAGTCAAAGCTACACTTGACTTTCCTCGCGAAACCCTAATTGTGGTGCAGATGAAATTGAGATTTGTTGCTCAAGCTTCTTGGATTAATACATTGTTCCAAATGGATCAATATAGTATATTAGAGACCCTCAAATCATGCCTTGAGGTCTTGGTTCATGATTTGTCCCAAAAGTCAACTTAGGGGTGAATTAGGTCAAGAAACCCTAATTCCTGATTTTTAGTGAATGCATCCCCTGAGGCAAAATTGACTTGATGATTGGGTTCATGAGGTTCCATGGAGTATATTAGGTTATGTTTTGGATCTTTGGCTTGTTCCCAGATGAAATTTTCCATCTGGAGGCCCTGGTCGACCAAAACCCTAATTTGGTGACACTGGCGATCTTGAGGCTTGATCCACCTAGAAGGGAGCATCCTTGTGCTTAATCCTTGAAGTGGGAGTCCTTTTTGATCCTTTATGGATGTTTGAGAGGTTAGACAAGTTAAAGATCAAGTCATTCCTCGATTGATCCTTTGTCTAAGAACTCTGAGAGGGCTTGAAACCCTAATTCTGATTGTAGTGAATGCTCAACAACCCTTGAGGCATTTGATGAGGCATGATGGTTCACCCATATTGTGATGATGATTTGCACAATGATGGGAAATCTTAGTGGTCAAAATTTGGGGTATGACAACATTCATATACAGTCTGCCTCCTCTTGGGCTTTATTCAATATGGAAAAAAGAAAAGCATTATTCCCGGTGAAACTTTTCTTAAGACTGTACAACCTTAGAACACTTCAACGAAGAGAGGAAGGTTTCCCGGTGAAACCCCTCTTAAACCCTCTTCACCTTTAGTTCAGACTTTAGGATGCCAATGCCTCCTCTTGGGCTTCGTACAAGGACCATCGATGACCCTCGGTTAGCCTCCTCTTGGGCTTCATACAAGGACCCCCAGGCTTCTTAAAAGCATCGCCCTTTACAAATCTTTCAACTTTTCATTCAAATCTCTTAACTCTTTCCAATCAATCCTTACAAATTTCCTTCCAGCTTTTCCCCGTGTTTCCGAACTACGAATGCTCTGATTTCTCTTTTGAGAATACGTAGGCACAAGGTCTCAACCCTTGGCGTGTACCTTTTTTTTTCTTTTTCATCCTCTTTTCCATTTTCTTCAAATTTTCTTTTTTCTATCTATTTCAAAAACAACAAAAACATTTATCACTCTCTCCCTCTCTTAAAAACAATAAAACTTTCTCAATAATAGCAAATAATAATAATAACACAGATATATACAAGAGGTTCCCATAGAGTACTATGGATGCTTAGGGTGTTAATAACTTCCCTTAGTATAACCAACCCCTGATTCTAGTTCTCTTTATTTGCACTTCGTTTTTGTTAACATTTCCATTCTTGCAGGGTTTGTTTGGATTGTTTTCCCTTCCTTTAAAACATCAATAGGATAAATATAAAAGTTCACATGTGCCACATTGCGGTTCACAAGAAATCTCATCCACGGATGTGGGCGGTCACGAAAATCGCGCTACACTTTCGTTCTTGAAACGAACGCTTCCAACATTGGTATTAGGGTTGTTCTAAGTCAGGAAGGTCACTCCATTGCTTTCTTTTCCAAGAAGTTGGGTCTATTGCTAAAAAATAGTCTGCATATGTGCGTGAATTTAGGGCTATCACAGAAGCATTGACTAAGTTTCGCCACTATTTACTGGGGCATAAGTTCATCATCTCCATAGATCAAAAGAGTCTCAAAGCCTTGATGGAACAAACTCTGCAAACACCAGAACAACAGGCTTGGTTACACACATTTATTGGCTTTGATTTCACAATTGAGCACAAGCCAGGCAAGGAGAATCAAGCTACTGATGCACTTTCTCGGGTATGTCTGATGGCTTGGTCAGAACCCCATTATTCCTTCATTTATGAGTTGCGCTTGGATACTCAGCAAGATATTCACCTCAAGGAGCTTATGCAGCAATGCTTAAATAACTTTTTGCTGAGTCGAACTACACTGTCAAAGATAACCTTCTGTTTTGGCAAAAGCGCTTAGTAATTCCAGACAGAAGTGCACTTATTGTTGGAATTTCATTCTTCGCCTATTGGGGGACATTCAGGCATAACCAAGACCATGGCTCGCATTGCTTCACAATTCTACTGGCCCCACATGCGCCAAGATATCGTTGCTTTTATTAAGCATTGTATGATATGTCAACAAGCTAAGACAACAACCACTACTCTGGCGGGTCTGCTGACGCCGTTGCCAATTCCCACATTAATTTGGGCTGATGTTGCCATGGACTTTATCACGGGACTTCCACCATCAAATGGGTTCACAGTGATATTAGTGGTAATTGATCATTTGACAAAATACGCTCATTTCTTTCAACTCAAGTCAGATTCTGATAGCAAGAAGGTAGCTGAGGTTTTTATGCAAAACATAGTGAAACTTTATGGGATGTCCTATTCTATAGTATCCGATGACAAGGTCTTCACTAGTACCTTCTGGCGCCATCTCTTTAAACTGCATGGTACAACTCTTGCTATGACTGCAGCATATCACCTACATTTCGATGGTCTATCGGAAGTGCTAAACAAATGTGTTGAAATGTATTTGTGTTGTCTGACATTTAACAATCCTGTCAAGTGGTCTAAGGCTTTGCCGTTGGCCGAGTTTTGGTATAACACCTCGTATCACACCAGTGCGACAATGACCCATTTTAAGGCTTTGTACGGTCGTGATCCTCCTCAATTGGTGCGAACTAAAGGTACCACAACTGACCATCCAGACCTGCAAACTCAGTTGGATGAACGTGAGGACCTCTTGTCTCAATTGTGGGTTAATCTACACAAGGCTCAGCAAACTATGAAGTTTCAAGCTGACAAGAAACGTCGTCATGTGGAGTTCAATGTGAATGACCAGGTACTTGTCAAATTACAACCTTATAGACAATCCTCTGTTGCCTTATGCAAACTTTAAAAACTAGGCTTGAGATATTTTGGTCCTTTTCTAGTAGTGGCAAAGATATGAGCCATGGCTTACCACTTGGGACTGCCAACTACAGCCAAAATTCACCCTGTCTTCCATGTCTCACAATTGAAGTTATTTCACGGGCCTAATATTCCTCCATATATGCCTTTATCTTTGATTACCTCCGAGTTGGGTCCAATCCTTCAACCCGGTGCACTGCTTGATTCGTACATCATCATGAGAGGTAATATTACAATTCCTCAAGGGCTGATCTGTTGGGAGGGAATGGATATGGCTGATGCCACATGGGAATATCAAGAAGAGTTCAAGTTAGCTCATCCAAACATCAACCTTGAGGACAAGGTTACTTTTAATGGGGTGAAGTATTGCAAGAGATCCAATCATTCATATGGACTCACAAGATAATGAGTCAGCAGAAGAGAATGAGTCATCATTACAAGATGAGGAAGGGACTAATAATTCTGTTACGGATCCGAGAAATGTGGGAGTAAGGTGCAACACTAGAAAGAGAATTGTAAGTACTAGGCTTAAGGGGTGTAAGAGGTACTAGTGGCTTCGTAATCGGTGTGGAATATCTGATTTCTCTCCTCTTTTTCTGGACCCTCTTTGGGTACTTCTCTCTCTGAAAAGGTTCTTCTTTTTCACCTTTATTGTTAATTGTTGTTCCTCCATGATTATAACCAGAAGTGTAGATTCTATTTGAATTTCAATTTAATCAAAACAACACTATTTTCTCTCTTTCTATATTCTAAGTCATAACACAGTGCAATATGACAACTATGTTTAAATAAGATTTACTTCTTTCTGTACGGGATAAGGTAGCCCATAACACTATTTTTAAACTCTTTTAATATTTATAATTATTTAATTATAATAAATAAAAAAGATGAAAACGACAACCACGGCGATATAGTAAAATATCACAGACACAAAAAGAATAGTACACCGTTTCTGTCAAACCACCGTAGTAAAACCAATCCTTGGCCGAGCCCCACCACGTTTTGAAATCATTCTCCCACTTGACTCAATCAACTTATCAAACTTAAAAAAGTCCCTTAATATGGTCCCACTTTTATCAAAAAAGCAAACATCAATAAAAGCTAAGTATAATAATTCTTATCCAAAATGCAATTTAAACTATTTATTTATTTATTTGGCGTAAATGTAATTTCAACTTTTCTTCTGAAACAAAATTAAATAATTTCTATGTGCCAAAATTAAGCGGTTTAAAAAAAAAAAAGGGAAACCGGATAATCATTCTTTTCAGCAACTGCAGGATACTAAAAAAATATCTAGAAAATATCGTCCTTATCCAAATACCAAACCCTCACAAAATTTCGCAGTATTTAACGGACATAGTATAATATAAACCATCATCATAATGCAGCCTTATCGTTAACACTATTTCTTCCTTTCTCTGAAATCACTTTTTCACAACGATGAATTCATCCGCACTACTTCGTCCTTCTTCTCCTCCCCTGCTTTTTCATCGCAACCGTTTCGTTATTTCTTCTTCATCTAGAAACCAATCTTACATCCCTAAACTCGAACCTTTTAGCCGATCCAAAATCGATAGAGTCGCTAAAAACCTTCCCCTCATTGAAAAAACTGAAAAAGATCTCACCGGTGCGTTCCCTCCCTTGTTATTTTTTTCATGTTTATTTTTATAATTTGATTTTAATTTATACTTTTAATTTTGATTCGCAGATTATTGTTCTACACTTGAAGGTGATGAATGTTATAGTTGCTGGCAGGCTTATTTTGAACTCAAAGATCTTGAAGTAGGTTTTCTCTTCCGCTCTTATTCATCACTTTTATTTTTTGTTTGTTAGTTAAATCATTGAAAGAAAGATGGTATGTTTTACAGAAGGAGCAACCAAGAGCAGATATAGAGATGTTAATTATTCAGATTGGTGGTGTAAAATCCTTGATAGGATGTTTACATGGAATTGCTATGATGCATAAATCGAACAAGAATGAAATAGAATCAGAAGATGAACAAAATCGTTGTCCTAGACCAGATGGATTACCAAAATCTGCCGAAGAAATTATGGAAGAAGAGCAGGCAAAAATGCCTGATTCATCGCATACTAAGCTTCTTAGATCGATGGGAAAGTGGCCTGCTTGGTATTCTAAAGTACCAGATCATGAAACTGATTGATGATTACTAAAATTAGACATGTTTGTTTCTTTTTTTGTTTGTAGGGAATGATTAATCATGTGAATGTGAATATGTTAGGAGTAGGCTAGTTATATGCTCCTATATTTGTGAGGTTTTTATTTTTGTTTACTTTGGGTATTGCTTTTCATAAGTCCTGATCTCATGTAATTTCAGGGAGTAGTGTATATAACTGGATTTTGTTTTTCACAATTTTAAAGTTTTGATCTAACGTAATGAAGTTTGATATTTTAATGATAGCTCTGAAAATTTTTTAATGTCTCATTATTAATTTTATTTTGGCTTAAATATTATTTTCGTCCTAGTAAGTAAACGTGATTTTGGTTTTCGTTCCTGTAAGTTTTTTATTTTATTTTAGTCCCTATATTTCATATTCGTGTTTGGTTTAGTCCTTATAACCAAAAGCTGCTGAAAATTTTGTAGAAAAATCCGCAGAAAATATTCGGATTTTTCTGCGAATTTTAACAAGAAAAGTAAGATACATGGACTAAAACAAAAAAAAATTAAAGAAACAAAAATAAAAAATTCACTAAATTACAAGGATAAATTAAAGATAAAGAAAATAAAAAACTAAACAAGAAACTCTAAAAGTATGGGCACGAGACCTCATTATAACACCTTCAATGTTATTATCAATTTAATGGATCCTCAACATTCATTCGTCGAAACAGTAGGGAGAATGAAGACTTTATTATTGTTCAAAATAGGATTATAATTGACTAACCCTAATCCGTTCGCATAACAATTTTCTTTCTATCATATATGGTTGGACTTGATGTTCCAATTCTCTTGTGTCATTTCTTGAGTGTACATACTAATGTTGGTAAACTCTGATTCTCCCCAATTTCTTAACTAACCATATCAAACAAAACTTCAAAATTTTAGAAACCATTAGATTTGTAATCCTCTTTTGCTAAACTAGCTTCATCTTATACAACATTGCACACATCTCACATCTCAATTATGTAAGCACTCCTAGCAAAAAGTTCATTATTTTTATTATCACCCTATCCCAATTTGTCTGCACCATCTTCACTAAAAAAGGAGGAGTTGCAATAATTCAATTAACCATATCAATAATGAGCTAGTTTTAAAACAAATGAAGATTCCACAGTCCTTTCCTATTGACAACATCTTTAAATGCTATGTATGGTATTATCCAAGAGAATTTTTTAAGACATCTCATGAATTTCTTTTCTACCGTGTGGTTTTTCACAAATATCCTCAGATTTCAGTGATATATCTTCGGACGCATCTCATGGTTTAACAATATTTTAGAGATATATCTCTGGAACAATTTAAACCTTAAACAGTCACATCATATCTCCTATTGCCCATTTCCATTTGAATTTTTTCGGAGATGCATTTACGGAAATTTTCCAGAGATCCATCTCCGAAGTGTTTCAGAACAGTTTTTTATTTAATTAAGAAAACGCATTGTGTATTTGTTCGCAGATGAATTATAAAATAACAGACAACCCAAAATAACATAACAATATAGTAATAGGATGTGATACGTCACGTAAATAAAAAATGTAGTAACAATGTCAGGAAAAACGTACAAATTATAGTACTGAAACAAAATAAATACATACAACTGCTGGGTGTGCCTGACAACCTCTCATCTGCCTCTTGTGCCTCCTGTGCATGGTCTGCCTCCCCAGCCATCGATCCCCCTGTCCTCGCGCGATATTTGCAGTACAAAAGTGCCCCATGTGCCTCCGCAATAATGACATCCAGTACTCGCCTGACAGCAGACCCCTCAGGGAAGATACCCTCGTCAATGCCTGTCCGCGCCATCTCCACTATGCGACGACAACGAGGCAAGACATCCTCAGTATGATCCATCTGAGCCTACTCCTCCTCTAGAATCTCCTGATGAGCGGGTCTCGGTGGATCTCCTGGAGCAGTCGACACCATTTACGGATGTGAGACCCTGAAAAACCACCCGATATATCTATCGACGTAGCTCCAGTCATTCGGCGCTATGGTAGCCCGAGCCTCCTCCGGTACCAGATGACTCCAATAATCAGCAAACATTTTCTCTATCTGTATACGAGTCAAGGCAGGAGGAGCAAAGACAGTAGGGTGTTTGGGGATGGTCTGGGTATACCCGAACTACAGCAAGACGCGCTCGAGAAAATGAGGAGCAATGATACTCGATCCGCAGGCCAACCATTTAGAGTATAGTGATATGTCGTCAAATGGTCGCGTCTGACGGTGATCCACGTAGCAGTTGAAGTGGATGTCCTCGCCAGCCAAGCAATCAAGATAGACTCTGAAAGGCTTAGCCACCTAGTTCCCTCTCAGCGGGATAAAAGCATAGACACAGGGAATCTTCTCAGTGTACTCATCCCAACACGACAAACCAGTGATGTGCGGGAAGTGCTGGAAGATCCAAGCCTGAAATGAAAATAAAAAGCATTCGGGGATCAAGAATTATCGCAAATATGAAATGATAAAGATAAAAAAAAACATTCAAGGATAAAAAATTATTACCACCAGCAGTGTCGTGCTGCTAGTGACCTGCTTCGTCCTTCCATGACATCCATCTCCCAGCCTCGAATACAGATATGCAAGGCAAGTCGTCCCCTAGTTGTACTCATGGATCCGTGTGAGATCCAAGAAGTACCGGAGGTATGCAACGTTAGTGTAGGTGGAACTCGTGTCCACAAAAATCATAGTGCCAACTAAAAATAGAAAATAACACCTCAAAGCATGAGTCCTATGTATGACCACCTCCTCGACATCACCATCAGCCTACTCTGCAGCAACGACCGCCTTATCAAATCTCACCTTCAAGAACGAAAACCTAACATGAGCACCCTGGTCTTATCCACCTGCTTAAGCACCTTCCCTAGATCAACCCCAGAGGCTCCACCATCATATCGACCGCCTCGTCTTTGGTCATCCCACCATAATGGAGAAATCTCCCCCTGATCGGTAGATGCAACAAAGACGAGACACCGTCAAGTGTAATCAACATCTCACCATACGGGAGATGAAAGGAAGAGGTCTCAGAGTGCCATCGCTCCACGAATGCATTTAGTATCCCGTGGTTGACCAGAGTGTAACTGGTCAAGCATAGGTCACTCAACCCAGAAGCGGTCAGAACCGAATGAAACCACTCCTCATCAGGCTGATGCAATGCTAAAATCTTCCGCCCATGGTTCAGAAACTTCTGGGGATCATGCACCTGCAAATTTCCAGAAATAATCAATGTATATAAGAATCAATGTTAGAAATAATCAATGTCATCAATTTAAATTAACATAAAAAATATAGTAACAATGTGACTAATGTTACCTCTCCGTCCCATATATGTTTTCCAGTGTGGTATGGGTATAGAGGAAGTAGGGACATATCAGATGGACCCCCCTCCGAAAGCCTCTGGCTCGGCATCAGCAACATCACCCTCCGGAGGTGGCATTACTGCATCATGATCAGCAGGTGCGACCAGATCAATAGGAGGTGGCACATGTGCATCCCACCGCCTGCGGGAGGATGAGGGAAGTGACGCGTCAGCTGGTGCATCCCGTGGTTCGCGGGAAGAAGATGAAGAAGGTGGAGTGAACTAAGATGTAGATGGAGTGGGCTGAGATGTAGCTGGAGTGACCTAAGATGTAGATGGAGTGGCCTGAGGTGAAGGCTGAACCCCAGGAGTGGGCTAAGCCTCAAGAGTAGACTGTACACCAGCAGTTGATGCCTCTCCTTGACCAGAGGTACCTGCTGCATACGGACCCGACTGACTCTGCTATCTTCTAACAGATGTGTTATGGGAAACTCGTCCATGTCTCAATCGGCCTGCTCTGTCAGCCATTATGCCTGCAAGGTCAAATTAGTCGTGGAATCAGCACAATAAGAAAATTATAAAACAAAAAGGAAAAAAACAGACTGAGATGATTCCGGTGATACATCTACGGAAACATTTCGCAAATGTATCTCCGGAATCACCAAAGTGCATGAAACGTATAATTTTTCCGTAGATGTATCTTCGAAATTTTCTGCAACTCAGAGGTCGCGACAATGGCGTCCTCTGCCCCTTAAAATGAGAAATTTGAAGCCCTGGTCGTCCATTTCAGCCAACAAACAATACATACACTAACTTTAAACTATGTTTCAGTTTATATCTAAACATTTCTACACCTAACAATGCATTCTACCTCGTTTACAGGAATACTCAAGTACTTATCGGAAACTCAAAAAACTTACTCGGATTATATGATTCGGAAGATGTTGAATGATGCATTGGATGCTGCTTGATGATTACTTAAGCCTCCGACGTAAGAAATCAAATTTGGTGAAGTTTGAGAAATTTGGGAATGCGAGATGTGAAGAGGTTTGTGAATGGAAATGAAAAAGTGTGAGAGGAAAAGAGTCCGGCGTGATAATATGCTCCAAATTGTTCCGAAGATATATCTCCAGAATATTTCAATTTTCAATTGAGCTTTGGTGCGTCCGGAGATATATCTCTGAAATATCTTAACGTTTAGTTAAATTATGGCGCGTTCGGAGATATATCTCCGAAATTAAAAGACATATATGAAAAGTCACATGGTGTGTAAGAAGTCCATAGGGTGCCTTAAGAAACTCTCATATCCAAAATTAAATCAGTTTGGGCCAGATTAACAAAGCCAGTTTGTTGTATTGAAATCCAATAGTCATGTTAAAAATTGACCCTTATTCCATTTTCAAGCTTCCAAGTAATATTTTTTTTCTCTAAATTTTGTCCTAAATTTTCGTTAAAGATTTCTATAACGGAGAATCATTCGACTTACAAATTATATTCTCCAACAAATTTTAATTCCTGGTACTTATTAATGATAATTTAACATCATAAATCATTTGATTCTAATAGTTAAATTCCAAATCATTTCAATTTATCATATACCTTCTACAAGAAAATTTTACCTCATACCCTTACATTTATCCCCATACCCCTACAAATTTTCAAAAATTCCAATTTTATCCTTTTATTTTTTATTTAATTTTTTTACTTTTTACCGTGCAGTCAGATGAGTCCAAAATTACTTTTTGTCAGTATACGACGAGAACCGGAGAACACAAGGTAAAGATTTCCTGAATGTATTTTTTTCAAACCGGAAAACGTGATAAGATGAAATCCGGTTTGAAAATTTCCCTAAACCGGAGAACACGATAAGATGAAATCTAGTTTGCGTTGTGAAGGCCAAACATATAACCGGATACCTTGTCTCCAAGATATCTGGTTGGTATACTTCTCAACACCGGATTACTTGTTGTTAAGTTATTCGGTTTGGGGTTTTTGTCAACCGGATAACTTGGTGCATAGTTATCTGGAGCATTTTTTTTTTGTTTTTTTAATTTATATTTATTTAGGAGACATGGATATTCCTTTGATGATATGCGACAAAGACCAGACAAGTGTAGATACAACGGAGATATTCTCGACTACAGAAAAATTTCCTACAAGAGAAGAGACGACTAGGTGGATTAAGGAGGTTGGACTCAGGAATAGAGTCACTGTTATAATAACCTGTTCGGACACCAATACTGGCAAGCACTAGTGTAGGAAAGACTTTTTACATCGGGTGAAAAACACATTTTACATCGGGTCTAGGTCTGATGTAAAGTCAAGCGATGTAGTAAATCAAAGACATTTTACATCGGGCCATAGTCCGATGTGAAAAATACATTTACTACATCAGTTGACTATAAAGTCTGATGTGAAATATGGGTTTAACTTTTTTTTTATTTTTAAAAATGCACATTTTACATCGGTTGCCTTTTTGGCCCGATGTAAAATGTATGTTTTTACATCGGTTGCCTTTTTGGCCCGATGTAAAATGTAATTTTTTTACACCAGTTACCTTTCTGCCCCGATGTAAAATGTATGCTATCTTTCTTAAAATGTATGTTTTTACATCGGTTGCAAGGTGCGCCAGATGTAATATGTATGCTATATTTTTTAAAAAATTAGACTATTTTTTTATCATAATCGAGGTGGAATCCCCGTAATTTTTTTGGGTACCTAATTTTTTATATTTTTCCAACATCACACAGACCATATTTAAGTCGCTATTTTGTATCTAATTTTTCATATTTTTTCAACCAACTTGTTAATTTCATTGCACCAAATAGCTAGGATGCACATATTCTTCAAAATGAACAATTGATTTACAAAAGCACTAATCTAGTATACACACAAGTGTACAAAATTATAAGTATGTTTACACGGTGGATTACTACAACAACAAAACCAGTGAAAACATACAAAAATATCCAACCATTTATAAGTCCTTTCCTACACTTGAATTACCAACATGCAATCCACAAGAAGATGACAGAGTCCTAATGTGACAGAGTCCTAATGTGATCTGCAACAACCCTATATGCCATGTCTACTTTATCGGAATCCTCAGGTCCAACTTTCCTGGAATATGGGTGAGCACCAGTTGCCTGTAATTGAGATGGCAAGAAAACAGAATTATATTTCAATGAAATCATCATTCCTCAATCCGTTTAGAGTTACAGATAATGGGCCTGTGCCTAACATAGGCATGCCTAATAGGAGCCCTACTAACAAACCACTTTTCCCTCTGTCTACCATATGTGTAAACATTCCCTTTAAGATGGTTATGTAACCACCAAAACATTACATGAATTTCAATTCAAATATCACACAATTCAAGACTAAATATTATTCTGGTTTAAATATATATAGAAATATGATAAGCTTTAATTCCTGGATAACCATACCAGCTGAATAACGTCGAAATAGGCACGAAGACATCAGTGTCATAATTGCTCATTTTGTTATGTAGAATAGAGGTCAATCTTTCAAAACCTATCCAGTGTTAACATGCTTTGCAGGCAGGGATTTAAGAGAGCCATCAGCCTCCCTTTTGAACTGTGATGCCACAAACAGGGTCAAATCAGATACAGATTTCATGGGGATAGGAATAGTTTGCATGTTGATTATAGTACCAGCTTATAAAGTAGATGAGATTAACAGAAACATATAAAATACAGATTTCATTGGTATAGAATAAAAGTCGGCATGCTAGAAACATTGATTCTAATACAAACTTATCAAGTACACAAGTTTTATTACGGGTGGGGTGGGGGGAGGAAAAAGGCAATAACATACTCTGTATAACATTAAAAGTAATATATTTGGATAAAGACGAGGTTCCATATCTCAATGCAGGTAGGATCATCATTATTAACCAAATCCGCAGCATCACTGTGCTTGTGACCCGGGCTTGTGACGGAATGATGTGGGGCTACTATGATTTTAAAGCAAAAAGAAAGAGATTAGAGCAGTTAGAAGAAGAAAAATGAGATGTATAAGCTCTTCAAATTAGCTTTTCTAAAAAAGATAGGAAAATTTTCCCCAAAAAAACAAGAGTCAAATAGTCAATCCGTCACAAATTATAAGTATAATCAACTACAATATCCAATTTAACCCTCAATACAAACATTAATTGTGTGAAACTTGTTTCAATTAGTATAACTTAATAAATTAAATTAAGGGCATTTTTGGCATGTTAGCATTAAATATAGTATCAAAAATCAACTTTTGCTTATATTTTCTTACAACTTATATGGTCAAAACTTGCTTATATTTTGTTACGGATGGTGATCTATCTAATATCAAATCTAAATGTTTTCCATACAAATTAAAACCCAGACGGCAAACAACATTGCATATTAATATATTGATGATAAATATATCATATCAAATCAAATTACTAAATAGAATGATAAGTACCATATTAACTATATTTTGCATGTCTTATGAAAATATTCCATTCTAAATGTTTAAGAGAAAATGCCGTAAAGCATACTTTACAGCCAAAAGGAAGCACTCGTCCAGGAGGCAAAAATTTCAACCATATACTCTAGCCTCGGTATCAGGGGCGAGACCAGCCTTCTCATCACCACCAAAATATGTAGCATAAATGCGGTCTGAAGGTAATTTATAAACCTACAATGCAATAGTAGATAATGTAAAAACAAATTATATATAGTTGAGCATTATATCTACTGAGGAACTAAATAACTATCAATTTCTACATTTGAAAACATATTGCAAACAAGATAAACACCTAAGAACATAATAACTTTAGCTAGCTTATTCACATTGAATAGAACATTTTAATTTACTATTTCTTTGGACGAGACTATAAGTTTATCCACATTTAGAAACTGAAGGCCACATCAGATTAGGATTGGTATTGCCAAATCTGATATCTGCTACTAGTATACAACTAATTTACAAATGTCATTCTTCTTGAAATGAAACCCATTACAGTAGTAGTAGGCACGGTGTAGTTGACATAATGGAAGTGGTGATTCGCTACTGTGAGTGATAGTGCAATTTCTAATTGAAAAGCATTGTTCTTAACAAAGATTGAACACTACACATATATTTGTGCGCAGAAAGTTTTACCATACTGTGACCAGATGTAGCTGGCAGGTTTTCCTGTGAACTGTTGGCATTATCTTTTCCAGTATCAGCATTTAGCTTTAGAGAAGACCACGTCAAACTTCTTATGTCAAAAAACTGCAAACAGCTAAATCATGTAACTCACAACAAAGAGTCCAAGATTCAGAGCATCTGAGCATACCATATACCTGAACATCTGATAAATGCCGACCATTACGACTTCCACCGACAATGTATAATTTTTCATCAACTACTGCTGCTGCATGCTACAGTGAAAGGTCAACAATTGGAATAAGAATTTGGGCCAGAGCTAAAGAAGGTTTTCAGCTAAGAAGCCAAGAATGACAAATTCATTTTTATCATTCAAAGCAAAATAGCTCATGACAAGACCCAATCAATCATGAATTACTTATATGCTTTCATTTCAACTTTGTATTCTTTCATCCTCTAATAAAATAAGAAAAAGAGAAAGATGGAGAGAAGGAAACCTTGTAGCGAGCGGGAGGACGTGCACCAGATACAGTAATAGGTACCCAATTATCATATGTAAGATCGTTATGCCAATTGTTGACTTGCATTTCTCTCTGATTCTCCTTTAGTCCAGGAATAACTGTTACAGATCACCTTGTTTGTCATTTAAAAGGAATAAACCTTAGAAAGCCCATATACAATCATGACCACAAGAATGTGATAAAATTTCAACATTACAATAGAAAACACATTTATGATTCAACAAAATAAAATTACACGAAAACACAGATTTAAATTGAAAGAGAGAACAACACTTTCAAAGTCAGCATTAGTAATTAATAATTAGTAAAAATATATATACTAAAATAATTTATTTATTTAATAGTATAATGTATTCCTGTTTGTATTAGTATTAGTAAATAATAATACAATATATCGTTCAAAGAAATAAGACAAAAACCAAATGCTGATGCTAGAATACTCATTACACAAGTGGTAAAAGTTTAAGGCACTTGATATATTTTTAAGATTTTATAGCATTACTCCACAATCCACACCGACAAGCTCCAACACCTAACATATATGCATAAATTTATTAGAAAGAAAATCAGAGACCTGAGGAGAAACCTTCGGTTAAAGAAATCTCTAGCACAATTCTCGGAGACACGTGATTTCGGCAATGCTTAGATAACAAGCTAATTGTACATGAAATTGGAAATCGAGATCGAGTAAGCCGTATGAAATCAAGATGAATTTCAAATCCTGAAGTTCAAATTACATTCAAGACGAAGATGGGGGAATTCGAAATTGATAGACATAGAAATGAATTAATTGGGATTGAATGGGAGAAGAATGAAACCTGATATCAGATAGAGGTTTCAGATTTGGAAACGGCGTCGTCTGAAGAAGAGGAGAAGGTTGGACGGTGGCAGATCGAGAGCCACGAGATCTCGGTTGAACCTGTTATCAGATAGAGTTTGTGCTTTGTGGAAAGATCAATTTCTGGATCCAATGAGTTTTGTGTTATTGGTGATGCGACGGGATAAACAGAGGGACCAGGGTTTTAGTGAGATTGGACTTTTTCACATCGGATGCAAATTCAGGCCTGATGTGAAATTCTTTCATCAGTAAACTTTTCACATCAGGTGCAAATTCAGACTCGATGTGAAATCTTTTATAACAAAATTTCACATTATTTACGAAATTGTCACCTTGTTATTTTTTCATCAGTAAACTTTTCACATCGGGTACAAATCTAGGCCCGATGTGAAATCCTTTATAACAATTTCATATTATTTACGAAACTGCCACCATGTTATTTTTCACATTAGTGGAAATAAATGTCTGATGTAAAATTCCTAAATCAAATATTTTTCACTTCATATTGTTATAAAATCTGATGTAAAATCTTTTAACAAATATTGTTCACATCATATATCTTGAAATCTGATGTAAAATCATTTAACCAAATGTTTTATTTTTAGTAGTGAAGAGAGGAAGAAGTGACAAAGTTATATTTGGCTGTGATAGAGGTGGAAAATACAAAGAAGGGGATAGCGAAACACAAAGTGCTACCAAAAAATGTAACTGTCCTTTCAAAGTAAGATAAACACCTTTAAAAGATGGTTCTGGTTGGAAAATTTATGTAAAATGTGGAGATCTCAACCATGGTTTACCTGATAGATTTGAAGGTCGTGCGTTTGTAAGTCGACTCAATGATGATGACCAATAACATATTGTTGATTTGTCAAAACGTCATGTTCCTCCAAGACACATATTGTTGTCATTGAAAGAACGAGATCCGGAGAATGTGACTCGAATCACCCAAATATATTAACATAAGAGTAAGATTCGGAAAAACATCAGGGGACCTAGAATGAAAATGTAACAGTTGTTTAAGTTGATAGAGGAATCTGATTATGTTTATTGGAGTAGGAAAAAAGATGAGTCAGAAGTTGTGAGAGATATCTTCTGGGCCCATCCAGACTCTGTGAAGTTGTTGAATATGTTTCCTATTGTGTTGACTATGGATAGTACTTACAAAACCAATAAGTATAGGCAACCTTTGTTTGAAATAGTTGGTGTGACATCAACTGAGTTAACATTTGCTGTTGCATTTGCCTATATGGAATCTAAGCAAACAGAGACTTTGTGTTGGGTACTAGATAAATTGAAACAGTTATTCACTTAACAAGGGTTATGGCCACAAGTAATTTTAACTGATAGAGATTTTGTTTTGATGAAAGCAATTAAAACAGTATTTCCTACAACAATTAATTTGCTTTGCCGATTTCACATAAGCAAGAATGTGAAAGCGAAGTGCAAGGAGTATGTTGTGAATGATATGCGAAAACCGATAAAGGAGTTTTGGTACAAACTTGTAAAAGCTAGTGATGAAGTGGAATACCATCAAAAGTTGAAATTGCTTGAGCATGCCTGTTTGGAATATGGATCTTTTCTGGATTATGTGAAAGACACATGGTTGACACCTCATAGGCATAGATTTGTTGAAGCTTGGATCAATAAAGTGTTGCATTTAGGCAACATCACGACTAATAGGTAATGTGTTTGTTTTATAGCCATAGTTTGTTTATGGTAATATTAATGGTACTTATACTGAACTTTTTTTTAGGGTCGAATCTGTGCATTGGAAGCTGAAGCAGGTGTTGGAGAACAATTTAGGTGATATGTGCAAATGCTGGGAGCCTATGAATGGCAACATCAAGGTTCAAGTGGGCAATATTAGAGAATGATTAATCATGTGAATGTGAATATGTTAGGAGTAGGCTAGTTATATGCTCCTATGTGAGGTTTTGGTTTTTGTTTTTGTTTACTTTGGTTATTGCTTTTCATAAGTCCTGATCTCATGTAATTTCAGGGAGTAGTGTATATAACATGGGTTTTGATTTTCACAATTTTAAAGTTTTGATCTAACGTAATGAAGTTTGATATTTTAATGATAGCTTTGAAAATTGTTTAATTTCTCATTATTAATGTTTTTCTTTTAACAAAAGAGGGCTTAAAGATACAAAAATATAAAACTAAACAAGAAACTCTGCACGAGACCTCATTATAACACCTTCAATGTTATCATCAATTTAAAGGATCCTCGGAACTTTCATTCGTCGAAATAGTTGGAAGAATGAAGACTTTATAATTGTTTAAAATAGGATTATAACTGACTAACCCGTTCACATAGCAATGTTCTTTCTATCATATATGGTTGATGTTACAATTCTCTTGTGTCATTTCTTGAGTGTACATACCAATGTTGGTAAACTCCGATTCTTTCCAATTTCTTAACTAATCATATCAAACAAAATTTCAAAATTATAGAATCACTCTTGACCATTAGATTTGTAATTCTCTTTTGCTAAACTAGCTTCATCCTATACAACATTGCACACATCTCACATCTCAATTATGTAAGCACTCCTAACAAAAAGTTCAATATTTTTATTATCACCCTATCTGATCGTGAAGGCTGGATCAGATTCTGTAGAATCAGGCCTCCAAGTGCGTCAGGGATGCTGGTCGTATGGAGAGGAGGAGGGGGTGTACCTGCAAGGCACTCCGACGCTCAAGTAAGTAAAGGTCAGAGAAAAAGGGGCAAGTACAAAGAGTGAATTCTTAGGGTGAATATTGGATACCTGACCCTCTCAAGCGAGAGGGTTTATATAGAGCCCCCAGCGCGTGGCCAACGGTCTTATTTTCGGGGCTAAATAACCGTTTTCCCCAAAGAATAGGTAACTGCCCAAACTAGCCGTTATATCGGGCAGGGTGCCCGAAACTAGCCGTTATGTCGGACATAAACGCAGTTCCGGGCACATGTCCTTTGCTGTTCGAGCAGTGAGAAAGCCGTGCGTAACGGGCATCGATTCCGAGGAGGAACTCTGCATTTCTTGCCCGGTTGGAGGGGCAGAAAGGTCACTTTTGCCCCTCCGTGGATTAGACTTAGGCAATTTGGGCCGCTCTGGAGCAGAGGGGGATTGGGCCAGTTCTAGTCATTGGTCCAGTCCAGAACAGGAGCACCCCAAGTCATTGCTCCCGAGCATGGGAGTGGTGACTTAAGGACTGCTCGTTGCTCCGGGAAGCTAGCATAGAGTCGTCGTTTGGAGACGAGGATGGTTGTCTCGAAGTGCTCGTAGCTCTATGTGTCAGTGATATTCGTGGTCGTGACCCTATTGCCCGGTATTCGGGGAGATAAAGCGTCAGACAGAATGGGAAACGTTGGATTGCCACGTGTGCTTCGAGCCCTGTGTAGCAGTTAATAGGTAATGATGGCTAGTGGGCAGTCATTATGGCCTACGGGCGCGTGTGTGCACGTGCCCCTCAGTATAAAAGGGGGGAGATTGTCCCATTTTGCACTTTTTCTTTCTGATTTCTCTTCGCCTCTTCTGCGTTCTTGCCCGTCACCGTCTTCAGAGCATCCGACCACCGTGCCAAGCTTCGAGCAATCTCTTTCTTCTACCCAAATCAAGTAAGTTTTCTGATTCGTAGCTTGTTTTACTCTCTTTTGTTGTTAGTGGTAGATTGCATGCGGTTAGGGTTAGCTTTAGGCGATGAAATAGGTAGATTTATGGCGAGTGTTGGTGGTGGACGGTGGTTGTGCCATTTTTCCGCCTTCAGCACTTCGCCAGAATATGTGTAGTACGTTTAGCGAGGAGGGTGGTCCACGGCGTGGTTGCGGTAGTTGTGCATGCGTGACCACCGTGTTTGTCCATCTTCTGATAGGGCGATGAGTTTTTTGGTAGAACGTTTCCAGATTCCGGTGAAGCTTTGCGGTTTCCGGTGGAGCTTCGAACGGAATCTGGGCATGAGTGCGGGGAGGTTCCTTGCAGGAGTATGGTATGTCTCGGGCATCTCCTCGCGGGGAGGTTTTTCATTCGATGTTAGGGCTTAGGCCGGGGACGTTGTCCTCAGCCTTTTGCGCGCCCTTTCACTTGACTTGGCAGTGGAAGGGTGGATTTGATTACCTGTCGAATTCACTGTCTTTCTCTGCTTTTTCAGGTGATCGTAATGGCGACGGGGCCAGACAGAGAAGTTATTCTAGACACGTCCGAGGAGGAAATTGGCTCCGAGGAGAATAGCAGCTCGACGGCTTCGAGCTCTGCGGCTTCGAGCTCGGTAACATCGAGCTCCTCGAGCAATGTCGGGGAGGAAGAAGAATTGGATGTCATGGAGGAAGACGTTGAAGGGTTCTGTGCGGAAGAATGGGAGGTGGCCGAACCTTCCGAGCATATTTCTACGTTCGCGAAGTCTTTGGCGGACGTCTTTACGGAGGTGGGACCAGAAGGGGAGTGGAAGGTGCACTTCCCTACCTTGAATGAGCGGGTCTGCTCGGATTTCGGGGACCACTTTACCATGTACGAGTATGCCTTCAAAGAGCTGGGGCTGAGGCTGCCTTTCACTGATTTCCAGCGGTCGGTGTTCGAGCATCTGAAGCTGGCGCCCTCTCAACTTCACCCTAATTCGTTGGCCTTCATCTGGGCTTTTGAATTGGTGTGCGAGCATCTCGCTTTGGGGACTACTCTCCCTCTGTTTTTCGTTGTTTTCCATATTCAAAGGCAGGTGACGAGGAAGAAGTACGGATGGGTTTCCTTGAAGCATCCCAAAAAGTTATTTAAGCCGTTCTCGGAGTCAATCCGAACATTTAAGGAACGGTATTTCATCGTAGAACTCATGTCCGAGGTTGCCCAGGATAGCACATATGTCTGGGAGATAGAGGTCGACGAAGATGGGAATGAGCTGCTCAACGAGGAGGGAAAGTATATTGGGCGGAGGTTGTACATGTTTCCCATCCGCTGGGCACCCGACCATTTCTCCAAGAAGCCCGTCGCTTATGTCTTCCAGCCGAGCGAGCTGCGCGGGCAGGACGCCGTGGCTTACGAGAAGCTGGTGAACTGGGTCAACTCCTTCAGTCTTACAAGCTGCTGGACGAGCAAGGGCAACCTTATCTTCGAGGAGGATGGGAGCCAGAGAGTTGAGCGCAGATTCATCAATGTTAAGGCACTGCTGGAGTGCAAGACTCCCGCTGATGCTGAGAAGCTGCTCGGTAGTCTTGGTTATTTAGATTTTGTTTGTGTTATCTCTTTTCCACGTAGCTAACGTGCTCATCTTTTCATTTGTGCAGGTGAGATGCCTCAAGCTCGCAATCGCGTGGTGAGGAATGCCATGGCGAGGAATAAAGCTGGAGCGGCTCCTCCTAAGACCCGGCTTGCTGGTGCTCGTGCTCCTCCCCTTGTTCAAACTGTCGTGGGGACCTCTTCTTCTCCCTCTCCTGCTCCACGAGGATCTCCACTGCCTTTGACCGGGCGGGCGAAGCGGCCAAGGACATTAGATGTTGTGGACCTTACCCGTGTGCTGGAGAAGGGGAAGTTTGAGTTACCTCCGTGCATCCTTGACAGGAGATTCTTTGAAGGTAACTCTTTGGTCATCCCTCAGGCGGAATCCCTTTGCTTGGAAGGCATGGATCGCCCGAGCAAGAGGCCGCTGGTGGCCCATGATGCTTCTGCCCTGGTCAGAATGTTGGAGATGGCTGCTGTTTACGCCGAAGGGATTCTACGCTTGAGTCCGAACTCAACGCTGCCCGGGCTTCTGAGGCGACCCTCAAGGAGGAAGTTAAGAGTGCCCGTGAAGCTCGGAAGAAGACCGAAGAGGAGACGACTAGGTTGAAAGAGGATGTCACCAAGCTGGTGGCGGAGAAAAAGGCTGCCGAGGAGCTGAACAAAGAGTTGATGGCGGCCAGTGCCCCGGGTGCCAACGAACCGGATGAGATAAAAGAGTTGAAGACTAGGGCTGAGCTGGTTGCCCGCATCCTGCTGGCCGAGGATGACGGTATCGCCGTGGCAGTGGAGTCTTTTGAAAGCGTCGTGGCTCAGTTATGGGTGGTGAACCCTGGGCTTGAGATCTCGACCGAGGGTACTCACTATCTAGCGCGCATTGAGGATGGTCGCATCGTCTTGCCCGCATGCCTTGTTCTAGATACCCCCGAGGCCCAGCCTGAGGACCAGCCCGAGGAGGACCAGAGTCCTGAGCCGGTGTCAGCCGAGCAAGCGGATGAATGAGGGGTGTTGTTATTTTGATGTTGTTGTATCTTGTCCGGCCTGCGCGCCATAGAATTATTTGTAATTTTATTTTTGGGGGCATGGCCCCGTTTTATGTAATAACGCACAATCGTGGCCCTTGTGGCCATCTGTTATGTTAATTATATTTCTGTCTTCTTCGCGTGCATGATTTTACTTGCGTTTGTTTTTGCTAAGTGTTGTATGCATGCTTGCTGTGAATGTATGCCTGCCCGTGTTTGGGAGCTTTTGACTTGTGCGAATATTTATGGGGGGATTGCTCGTTGTAGATTTGTTCGACAGTGTGGGGAACTGGTCGAACGGCCGGGGAATGTCCTGGCTGGGGAGCGGAGCTCAGGTCGCGTTTGAGGCCTGAGTTCGCGGCGTGAACGTCCCATCGCGAGCTGGGGTTCTGCCAATCATGGTACTTTGACGACGGCGATGCTCGATCGAGGACCGCTGTCGAGCGACTACCCGGCTCGTTACTGAGCGGGGTTGTGCTTTAATCGTATGCGACGCTTGTACCTAGACGCGCATAGTGGTCGGTAGTTGACGTTCGTCATTGCGACGAGTCGAACCGAGGATTTCGCTATAGTATTGTTTTAGCTTTTCGGCGTTCCATGATCGAGCGAGTTCTTCCCCAGTGAGATGTTCTAGGTAGTAGGCCCCATTTTCCGTTTTTGCCCAGATGCGATAGGGTCCCTCCCAATTGGCTGCTAGCTTGCCTTCGCGAGAGTCTTTGTGGTTTCTTCTTAGGACAAGGCTTCCCACGTCGAACTCTCGTCGTATCACTTTGGCGTCGTGCCTGATGGTGATCTTTTGTTTCAGTGAGGCCTTGCGGAGAGCTGCACCGGTTCTGATTTCCTCGACGAGGTCGAGCTCTTCCCTCAGAGATTCGTCGTTCATTTCCTCGTCTAGGGGCGACTCTGTCCGCCTATAGGGTACGTGAACTTCGACGGGAATTACAGCCTCGGTTCCGTATGCTAAACGGAAAGGTGTTTCCTCGGTCGTTGAATGGGGAGTTGTACGGTAAGCCCAGAGCACGTTGTGTAGCTCCTCGACCCACGCCTTCTTTGTTTCGTCTAGCCTTCGCTTGAGGTCTCGAAGGATGACTCGGTTAGCTGCCTCAACCTGCCCGTTTGTTTGGGGGTGTTCGACGGATTCAAAGTGTTGCTTCGTGCCCAGTTGGGCGACGAAGTCCTGAAACTTCCTGTCCGTGAACTGCGTCTCGTTGTCCGTTACTATCGCTTGGGGAATGCCAAAACGTGCAAGGATGTTTCGTTTGTAGAAACGCAGGATGTTGAGGGCAGTTATTTTGGCTAGAGGTTCTGCTTCTATCCACTTTGTGAAATAATCCACGCCCACTATGAGGTACTTGTTCTGACTTGATCCTACCACGAAGGGTCCTAGGATGTCTAGGCCCCACCAGGCGAATGGCCACGGGGAGGACATAGTCTTGAGCTCATTTGGCGGGGCTAGGTGCATGTCCCCGTGCCGTTGGCATTTATCGTACTTCTTTACGTGCTCTTTTGTGTCGTTTTGCATAGTCGGCCAGTAGTATCCTGCTCGGAGGGCCTTTCGAGCAAGGGACCTTCCGCCGAGATGTTGGGCGTTGATTCCTTCGTGGATTTTGCGCAGGATGTGCGTGACCATTTCTTCCTCGACACATTTGAGCAGCGGAATGGAGAATCCCCGTCTGTAGATTTTTTCATCGACCAGGACATAAGAGCAGGCCCTTTGCCTGACTATGCTGGCCTCCTTTGGGTCGGACGGGAGTTCGTCTCTGGCGAGGTAGTTGTAGACTGGGGTCATCCAGCAGTTGTTGTCGCCGATCACCTGCACGTCGAGTGTCGGGGAGGCCTTCTCGATGCTGGGTCAAGGAAGTACTTCTTGTATGATGGATTTATTTCTGCCTTTCTTCTTCGTGCTGGCCAGTTTGGACAGCACGTCCGCTCGTACATTATGTTCGCGGGGAACGTGCTTTACTTCTACTGTTGTGAACTTTGCCATTTCCTTCTTTACTAGGGCCAGGTATTCGGTCAGGTTGTCGTTTTTGGCTTGGTATTCACCTCGGACCTGGAGGGCCACGAGTTGTGAATCCGTGCAAATGACGACTTCTTCTGCTCCCAGGTCCTCGGCAAGGCATAGCCCAGCGAGGAAGGCTTCGTATTCAGCCTGGTTATTGGAAGTTGGGAAAGACAGTGTGAGTGATACCTCAACGATAGTCCCTTCGTTGCTCTCCAGTATAATGCCCGCGCCGCTACCTGCCGAGCTTGAGGCACCGTCGACGAAGATGGTCCACTTACGTGTCTCGCTCGCGGGGGAGTCTGCGAATGTCATCTCCGCGACGAAATCGGCCAAAGCTTGGGCCTTAAGGGCTTTTCTGCCTTCGTACCGGATGTCAAATTCGGACAGTTCTAGCGACCATTTAAGCATTTGTCCGGCCATATCTGGTCGTCCAAGCAGCTGCTTTATGGGCTGATCTGTTCGAACCACGATCGTGTGGGCTAGGAAGTAGTGCCTTAACCTCCTGGCAGCGTTGATGAGGGCCAATGCCACCTTCTCTATCTGCTGGTATCGTAACTCTGGCCCTTGTAGCGCCTTGCTCGTGAAATAAATGGGCTTCTGCCCGTCAGGTGTCTCGCGGATGAGAGCGGCGCTCACTGCTTCGGCCGCTACGGCCATGTATAGGTATAGCGTTCCGTCATTGTCCAGGCGAGAGAGGACCGGAGGCTTCGAGAGTGCTCGTTTCAGATGGAGAAGGGCCTTGTTGTACTCCTCGGTCCATTCGAACGCGACCTCTTTGCGGAGGAGCTTAAAGAACGGTAGGGTGTGCTGGGCGGACTTGGCCACGAAACGAGATAGTGATGCGAGCATTCCGTTGAGGGACTGGATGGATTTTTTGGACTTGGGCGTAGGAAACTCGGAGAATGCCCGACATTTGTCGGGGTTGGCTTCGATTCTTCGTTCCGTCAAGTAGAAGTCGAGGAATTTGCCTGCCTGGACACCGAATGTGCACTTCGCCGGATTAAAACGCATTTTGTATTTCCTGGCCTGTTTGAAGACCTTTCGCAAGTGGGCGGTATGATCGGTTTCCTCGTGGGACTTTACGATCATGTCGTCCATGTATACTTCGAGCATGTCGCCTATTTCTCCCCGAAATACTTTATTCATCATTCGTTGGTATGTTGCTCCGGCGTTCTTCAGGCCGAAGGGCATTACGTTGTAGTACATTACGTTGTAGTAATAATTCCCTGATTCGGTCATGAAGGCCGTATATTTTTTGTCGGACATTGCCATTGGGATTTGATTGTAGCCCAAGTAGACTTCCATGAACGATAAAAGTTTAAAACCAGCGGAATTATCAACAAGTTTATCAATATTGGGGAGGGGTAGGCATCCTTCGGGCATGCCTTATTGAGATCGGTATAATCAACGCACATACGCCATTTTCCATTAGATTTTTTGACCAATACAACGTTGGACAGCCAAGTGGTGTACTTGGCTTCCGAAATAAATTTGGCCTCGAGGAGGTCCTTTACAGCTTTTTCAGCAGCCTCCATTTTCTCCGGAGACTGCTTTCTCCTACGTTGTGCTACGGCCTTAATGGCCGGGTCAATGGTCAGCTGGTGACATGCAGTGGACGGGTCCAAACCGGACATCTCTGCGGCGCTCCAAGCGAAGAGGTCAGAGTTCTCCTGGAGGCATGCTTTGAGCTGCTTCCTCGCGATGTCAGGTAGGTCTGCTCCGATCTTTACTCCCCGCTGGGGGTCTTCTCTGAACAAAACTATCTCGAAGTCGCCATCCGGGATTGGGTGCATCAGATGGGAGCTGCTGCTGGATGCTGTAGACGGGCCGGCTGATGCTGCTCGTTCCTCTTGATGGTCCTCGGGGAAGCGGCCGTCGAGGTCGATAGAGTCGACCTGGGGCAGAGGCTTGGCTTCCTCAGAGCTGCTCGGCAGTGTTGGCTTGCTCGACACCTTTGGCTTGGGCACAATGGTGTTGAGTCCCTTTGTGGCCGCTTCGAAACACCGTCGGGCAGCTTCTATATCACCGTGGAGAGTGGCGACTTTCCCCTTCGAAGTGTAGTACTTCATCTTCAGGTGGACGGTTGAGGGCACCGCTACCAACTCGGCCAGAGTTGGCCTTCTGAAAATGTATTGGTAAAGCGACGGGCAGTCGACCGAGCTGCCCTGGTCGACAAGTATTCTGCGGACGTCGAAGTTCGCCATCCGGGCTCTGACGAGCAGAGGTATGCTGGAGTTCGGGGACCCGCCGAGGAGTTCCTCCTTGTAAAAGGAGATTGGGACGGAGCCCTTCTGGGCCTGATCAAGCGTCGTCACTTTGTTGCAGCTGGTGTTGATCAGGTGGTCGAACTTCTGTTTCACGGAGCCCACAGTGACTTTGTTGAATCCCCCACCAGAAATGACCATGGCGCAAGGAAAAGTCTCCCAAGGGTTGTGGGCCGCGAAATAAGCAGGGGAACTGAGCCCTTCTGGGACGTAGAAGTCCTCCGGCCGGGATATGGACATCGCTACCTATACGTTGGTGTCATCCAAGGAGGGTACTTCTTCCTCGACCTTCTTGGACTCCTGGGCGTCTTGCCGAGGAGTGTCCTTCTTCTTTGCGAACTATTTTAGGTGCCCGTCCCTGATCAGTATCTCTATGGCATCCTTCAGGTGGATGCAGTCCTCTGTAGTATGGCCATGACTTTTGTGGAAGTGGCAGTACTTCGACTTATCCACGTTTGGTCTGTTCAGCAGCTGTTTGGGGAAATAGACCCCGGCTTGTTTGAACTCCGAATTGGCACATTCGGACAGAATCTTTTCCCTGGAAACGGTCAGGGGAGTGTAGTCGTGGAAGCGCCCAAAGGGTCCCTTGCTGTCGCAGGAGTCCCTCGGACGGTCCTCATGTCTTCGTTCACCCCGACGAGATGTCGAGGCTTCTTCTCCTTTGGCGGCCCCGACATTCTCCTGGCGGCGTGATGCCCAGACGTTGCAGGCCGCAATCTTCTCCTCGTACTGGATATGAGTTTGGGCTTTGAGGAGGAGGGCGTCTAAATTCCCCGGTGGGGCGAGGCCGATGGCTTTAGCGAAATCGGAGTTCGGGAGGACCCCTTGTTCGAGCAGGAACTTCTTCATTTTGTCCGTCGTCGGGACCTGCACTGCTTGGTTGTTGAACCTCTCGATGTATGCTCGGAGAGGTTCGTCTTTCCTCTGGATTATGGCTCCGAGGGAGGCCTCAGTTTTGGGGGTGGCGGTGAGATGCTGTGAAGTGCCGCGAGAACATCCTGCCGAGCTGCTTCCACGAGGTAATGGACTCCTCGGGCAGTTGTTTATACCATGTCATTGCTCCTTTCCGAAGCGTGGTCGGGAATAGTCTGCATTTGATGGCGCCCCGTACGCCGCGGTAGTCTAAGAGGGCATCGATATTCTCGATGTGCTCGTCTGGGTCAGTGGTCCCGTCGTATGTACCAAGTGATGAGGGTTTCTCCAAGCCTTTCGGGAGACGGGTGGCCAGGATCTCTTGGGACAACGGGCCGAGAGGCTCGTCGTCGTCACTGGAACTGGTGTATGATGGTGACAGGACGGGCTGCTCGCGTCGGCGGTTCCTTCGTGGAGAAGGTGAGTGGTTCCTTCGAGGAGAATGTGAGCGGTTCCTTCGCGGGGAAGGTGAGTGTGTCCGTCTTTTGGACTTGATCGGAGACTCTTCGTTTCTTCGAGTCCTTTTGTGGTCATGAGCGTGCTGGTCACGCGGGGAGATCTGGTCGCACTTTCGGGCTACGCGAGGATCTTGCTCTTGGCGCAGCCTTTGGTCAACTTCTCTCCGGGGCTGCGGGCTTCTTGATCGCCGCGGATTCCTCCGTGTAGGAGGGGATCTTGGACGGAGGGACTCTTCCAGTGCCCCGATCCTCTCGTTTTGCTGTAGGATCAGGGTGTTGGCTTTGTTGAGGGCCTCTAGGAGGGCTGCCACGGCCGGGTCGGCACTGGGCAGAACAGGAACGAGCTGGAGGTCGAGAGATGGTTGATCGTTGTGGCGATCAGCAGGAGTTGGGGAAGGAGAAACGGTGGCCCCATCCCTAAGGAAACGGGCATCTCGGAGGAGAGATGATTGGCCGTCAACGTCAGATTTGTTGACGGGGAGGATGGTGGAATGAAGAGCATCCTGGGTGCGATCTTGGGAGGCCATGATCGTGATGATTTTCGAAAGTTGTTTTGATCTTCGGTTAAAGAAAGAAGGGGAGAACAAAGTTTCCCACAGACAGCGCCACTGATCGTGATGGTTGGATCAGATCCTGTAGAATCAGGCCGCCAAGTGCGTCAGGGATGCTGGTCGTATGGAGAGGAGGAGGGGGTGTACCTGCAAGGTACTCCGACGCTCAAGTAAGTAAAGGTCAGAGAAAAAGGGGCAAGTACAAAGAGTGAATTCTTAGGGTGAATATTGGATACCTGACCCTCTCAAGCGAGAGGGTTTATATAGAGCCCCCAGCGCGTGGCCAACAGTCCTATTTTCGGGGCGAAATAACCGTTTTCCCCAAAGAATAGGTAACTGCCCAAACTAGCCGTTATGTCGGGCAGGGTGCCTGAAACTAGCCGTTATGTCGGGCATAAACGCAGTTCCGGGCACATGTCCTTTGCTGTTCGGGCAGTGAGAAAGCCGTGCGTAACGGGCATCGATCCCGGGGAGGAACTCTGCATTCCTTGCCCGGTTGGAGGGGCAGAAAGGTCACTTTTGCCCTTCCGTGGATTGGACTTAGACAATTTGGGCCGCTCTGGAGCAGAGGCGGATTGGGCCAATTCTAGCTATTGGTCCAGTCCAGAACACTATCTTAATTTGTCTGCACCATCTTCACTAAAAGAAAGAGGAGTAGCAATAATTCAATTAACCATATCAATAATGAGCCAGTTTTAAAATAAATGAAGATTCCACAGTCCTTTCCTATTGACAACATCTTTAAATGCTATGTTGTATTGAATCAGTTTGGGCCAAATTAACAAAGACAGCTGGTTGTATTGAAATCCAGAAAATTTTACCCCATACTCCTACATTTATCCTTATACCCCTATTCATCAATTTTTTGGACGGAAATACCCTCATATAAATAGTCTATATTTCAAAAATTTCACTTTTTTCCTCATTTTGTCTTTGTACGAACGACAAAAATCTCACAGAAATTCACTCCCGAAGAACCCACACAAGCTACTTTCGGATCACAAATTTTGCAAACCGGAGAACCAACACTAGCTACTTTCGGAGCACAAGTTTTGCAAACTAGAGAACTCAAGTAAGCTACGTCCGGTTTACTTTTTTTTTGGTACACATCGTGTTATCCGGTTTGTGTAATTCCTACACCGGATAACCTGATGTCAAGTTATCCGGTTCGTAAAAGTTCTTCACTGGAGAACTTGCTGTTGGGTTTTCTGGTTTTGTTTTGTTATTTAATCTTTTTTAATGGCTCGCTTTAGAGGACGCGACGGATTTATTTATCGACGACACGCTGATGGATCGGTAGTTCGAGCACAGTATATTCGAGATGAAGATCGGATAGCTGATCATGCACATGTACCAGCAGCGGCTCACATTCCACCGCATCCACCATTTCCTGGAAGACCGACTGATACATCACTTTTGGTGAGGTATCAGAACCACGTGGCTCGTTATCTATGGGATGGCCAAGTAAGTAAATCTATGACCTTTCTATGGTGAATAAAATGTAATTTTAATTATTCATGTATTCTGACATATTCTATGAATTATTTTTCAGGAGAGAGCTTCGAAGAAGGAGCTGAAGGTTGCTGTACATGGCAACAAACTGATTGGATGGGTTCCTCATAGTCTTCCACCTATGATTGAGCAGTGGGTATCTGGTTCTGGTTTATCCTTTCTGCAGAATACCAATTTATCGAGGATAGATCAGAACTTGTTATCTGCTTTGTGGAGAGGTGGCATCCTGAGACATCGTCTTTCCATATGTCGTTTGGTGAGATGACGATTACACTAGACGATGTTTCTTGCCTCCTTCATATACTGATTAGAGGGGAGTTATGTAACCCTGCACAAGGGTTTACTGACTCGGATGCTATTACCCAGGCTATTGGTCTGATGGGTGTTTCACTGGAGGATGCAGCTGAGGAGATTCGTATAAATAGAGGTCCTTACTACAGGTTAGATTGGTTGAAGAAGCTATTTGTCCGTCTGCGAGCAGAGAGCAGATTTGATTGTGCAGCTAGGGCGTATATGTTGTTGTTACTAGGCTGCACTATTCTTACAGATAAGACCTTTACTCTTGTAGAGGCAAAGTATTTACCACTCTTTGAGGACTTGGATATATGTGGTAGATGTCATACCCTAAATTTTGACCACTAAGATTTCCCGTCATTGTGTAAATCATCATCACAATATAGATGTACCTTCATGCCTCGTCAATCTCCTCAAGGATTGTTGAGCATTCACTACAATCAAAGATTAGGGTTTCAAGCCCTCTCAGAGTGCTTAGACAAAGGATAATTCAAGAAATGGCATGATCTTCAACTTGTCTAGCCTCTCAAACATCCACAAGGGATCAAGAGGACTCCCACATCAAGAATCAAGCACAAGGTTGCATCATTCCAAGTGGATTAAGCCTCCAGATCATCAGTGTCACCAAATTAGGTTTTTGGTCGACCAGGACCTCCAGATGAAAATTTTCCTCTGGGCATAAGCCAATGCTTCAAAGCATAACTCAAGATACTCCAAGGGACCTCATAGACCCAATCATCAAGTCAATTTTTGCCTCAGGGGATGCATTCACAAAAAATCAGGAATTAGGGTTTCTTGACCTAATTCACCCCTAAGTTGACCTTTGGGACAAAACATGAGCCAAGACCTCAAGACATGAGTTGGGGGTCTCTAATACACTACATTGATACATTTGCAACAATGGATTGATCCAAGAAGCTTGATCCACAAGTTTCAATTTCATCAGGACCACAATTAGGGTTTCGAGGAAAAAAGTCAATTGTACCTTTGACTTTTGACCAAGACATGCTCCCAAACCTTGGGACATGATTCAATACACCCCATAGCACCTATGGAATTCATCCATTGGGTTTGATTTAGATCAACGACTTGATTTCACCAAGGATCACACAGTTTCAAATTCATCCGATAAAAACTGTGCACAAAAGTCAAGTTAGACTTTTTGAGATTTTTCACAATTATGGTTCTTTGACCCTAAAACATTGTTAATATGTGATTTGAATCATCACTCATCAAGAAAAATCAAAGAAAGTGGGATAACTTGTAAAAGGGGGTAACCATAAAAACTTAGAATTTTTCTAAGTTATGGAACAAAATGGCTAGGGTACCAACTTCCAAGGACCATAACTTGAGATCCAAGCAACCATTTTGGATGGTCCAAAGCTGGATTTGTAGATCTCATTGCATACTTTAAAAGTGTCAACTACAGCTCATTCCAATTCCTCATGGATTTCTAGTTATGAAGTGATCAAAATGGCTGAAAACACAAAAGTGACACTTTTCCAACACTTGGTGAAATTTTCACTAAGTCAGAATCTGCCTTATTTTTTCCCAAAAGTAGAGGCATTGTTCATTGTAAATCAGGTTGACTCAGAATCAAAGTTGGACATTATGTTGAAATAGGATATATCAGCTTTCCAAAATGTCCAAGAACTCCATCAAATTCCATCTGAGCTAGAAGATATGACAACTGCAATATGCCTTGATGCAAACTGTCTTGCAAGGCAGATTTGTGCATTAATGCTCGAATTGCTCAAATTGTGCAACTTCAAGCATGGTTATCCATCTGCACACCTCAAGGGGGAACAACCAAGGGACAAGCACTGATCTACCAGTCTCAAAAGTCCCCAAATCTACAATAGCCATGCCAAACCTAAAAAGCCTAAAGGAGGCCAAGACTCCAATTTTGTTTTGGAACATTTAATTGATGCTTAGAGGTGGCATGTATCAGAGCAAAGATGAACACTTCAGTCAAGCCTTATCTTTAAATCAAAGAACCATAGGCCTGTGCTCTAATCTCAAGTCAATGGCTAGAGGAGACTTGAGATTCCATTTGATCCACATTGGCCAAAGGCCTGCTGCAGTTGACATTCCCTATTCCTTGCAAAACAAACTTGACACACTATAAATAGACCTCATTTTTGATCAGTTTGAGTACATCAAGTATTCAGTGAGATTGATGAGAAAACGCAAATCTGGGCAAAATAGAGCACGCGGGCAAGAACAAGATGTTCTTGGCACCCTTTTTCAAATATTTGAATTTTTGTGTTTTTATTTAATTGATTCAAAAACTAATTTCTCTCTGAATTTTAATGATTTTGAGTTGATTCATTTTTTAATAATTCACAAAAATGTTAAAATATTTTATTTTACAAAAATTCCCCAAAAACATTATTTATTTCATATACTTGATATTTTTGCAAAGAAATAATTTTTATTTGTTTTTTAACATTTAAATTATTTTTTCCTTCTTGATTTTCCAAACTTAAATTGTTTCCAATCATTTTGTGGATAAAAACATGATTTTTGAAACATTGATCCAAGATCACCACTCATTTTTCACATGTTTTCAATAATTTTTATTAATTTTTAAACAAAATTAATTCCATTTTTTAAACAAAATTAGGGTTTTGATTAATTCCACCCTCATCAATCTTTTTCAAACACTCTTGGGCCTCTAATAGAGTTTAAGACCCAACCCCCTTTGTACAAAAAATAATTTGGGCCCCAGTCATTGTATAAGCCCTAGTACAATTTTCAAAACGACGATGCGATAACTGTCTTTCTTTGGGCCTCTCCTTGAGTTATAGGCCCCATCACCTATACAAAAAATAATCTTTGAGCCTCTAATAGAGTGTAAGTCCCAACCCCTTTGTAAATAATACCTTTTTGGGCCTCACACATTGTATAAGTCCCTCTGTATATTTTCAAAAGTTCGGCGCGATCGTCGCCTTTTTGACAAAATCAACTGGACTTCTCCTTGAGCTATAAGACCCATCTTTATTCATTTTCAAACTTTTTGGGCCTCTAATAGAGTGTAAGACCCAATCCATTTTTAACCAAAACCTTTTTGGGCCTCAGACATTGTATAAGTCCCACTGTGTTAAAAAATCTCGGCACGATCGTCATTTCAAAACGAAAACCATTTGGGCCTACCCTTGTGTTGTAAGTCCCATTTCTTTTTCTTTAAATAATCTTTGGGCCTCTCCTTGAGTTGTAAGACCCAACCCTTTTGTAAGTAAAATAATTTGGGCCTCAGTCATTGTATAAGTCCCTCCGCGATCCTCAGAACAACGGGGCGATCACTGTAAATCCTTGGGCCTCTCCTTGAGTATAAGCCCCACCAATCTTTTCAAAATAATTCCTTTTTTATTTTGATTCAATATACAGTTGTTATCAAAACTTTCTTTAATTTCTTTAAATAACTAACAATACAGCATGGAGGCTTGCTCACTTGTAAGTTTTATCCGCTTTTATTTACTTGCTTTAATATATATATATATATATATATATATATATATATATATATATATATATATATATATATGTATTGCGGGAAGCTGCACACTGTAAGTCTTCTTTCATTCTTTTAAATACATGTCAAATATATATAACTGTATTGTGGGAAGCTGCGCATGGTTAGTCTTCTTTCATACCCTTTTAAAATACTTGTCATATATCAACTGTATATATACTAGTATAGTTATTTAGATTTTTTCCCGGCAACTAGGTCTAGAACTAGGTAAATCCCGGTTGGTCACTCTTAAATACAGACAAAACTAGATCCCCATAGGATTTCCAGATACAGTCTTGCCTTCTCTTGAGCTTAAGCAATATGGAACAAAGAGAAAGGCAGTATTCTTCGTGAACCTTTTCTCAGACTGTCACCCCTAGAAATTGTCAAAGAAATTCTACTCCCTAGAGTTGATCTATTCTTGGTGAATAGCATCTCTTGAGTTTATTCAAACCTTAGAAATTTCACTAAATGATCTATTCTCGGTGAATAGCATTTCTTGAACTTTTCTTGGTTTGAGACCCACGAGCTTCCTAAAAGCATCCTCGCCTCCTCTTGGGCTTTGTACAAGGACCCTTCGGCTTCTTAGAAGTTCTCATACCTTCTCTTGGGCTTAATACAAGGACCCTGACGACCTCTTAAAGGTATAGGACAGAACCTAGTCATTTTTTGCTAGAGCGGTCTTTCCAGTGTCAAACCTCGGATTTAGGGTTGATTCTCATCCCTTAAAATGCCTGTCTCCTCTTGGGCATTGTACAAAAGATAAAACTCTTCCACACCAGTAGACTTGGACAGTCCAACCTTGAGTCTCAAAGACATTCTCAAGTTCCTTACAAACGTAGGAGAAACCCCGGTTACTCTGGAATTAATCTCCAGCAGAGCTAAAACCCAATATCTCTCCCAAAAATCCCAAACCAGGGTCAGCTTATCCCAAATCAGAACCTCAAGGTCTCTGATATCTCAACTCTTCTGTAATCCTCAGCAAGAGTTGATTCCCCATTTGGACCTGCCTCAGGATCTCAATAACCCCCGGCAGAAGATAGTCTCCTCTTAGGCTTTGTATAATGATCTTTCCTCAGCATACCTAGCCTCCTCTTGGGCTTTGTACAATGATTCTCCCCCAGCAGAGCTAACCTTTTCAGACTCTCTTATTGAGTCAATCACTTTTCAGACTCTCATGTTGAGTCAATCACTTTTCAGACTATCTTGTTGAGTCAATCACTTTTCAGACTCTCTTGTTGAGTCAATCACTATTCAGACTCTCTTGTTGAGTCAATCACTTTTCAGACTCTCTTGTTGAGTCAATCAAACCCGTAGACTCTCTTGTTGAGTTAATCACCTTTTAGCACTCTCTTGTTGAGTCAACTTTTTTTAGACTCAATCTCGGGCTTTGTACGAGATAGATAAATACTGTCTTGTTGAGTCCATATTTGTCTAGCCTCATCTCAAGCTTGGTATAAAGATTTCCCCTAGCAGGAGTTAGCCTCCTCTCAAGCTGTGTAGAAGGATTTCTCCAGCTTGTTTAGCCACAATCCTGGGCTTGATACATGACAGATAAAAGCACTCTCTTGTTGAGTCAAACCCTTTTAGCCTTAATCTTGGGCTTTGTACAAGACATAAATCTCCCTTTCTTGAGCTCGGGACATATATCTTTCCCAGCAAAGTCATTTCCTCCCAGCCTTCCTTTAGGCTTTAAGGAATGATTTTCCCCAAGAAGAGTCAAACTCATTTCAGCCTCAATCTTGAGCTTTGTACAAGACACATAAAAATATCCTCACCAGAGTCAGTTAAATTTCTTATTTCAACCTTAATCTTGGGCTTCGTACAAGACACATACAAACCTCCCCGGCGGAGTCAAAATCCCTTTTAGCCTCAATCTTGGGCTTTGTACAAGACA
Organism: Lathyrus tuberosus; assembly: GCA_022829125.1. Lineage (NCBI taxonomy): Eukaryota > Viridiplantae > Streptophyta > Magnoliopsida > Fabales > Fabaceae > Lathyrus > Lathyrus tuberosus. Next base: position 8,734,103 of record JALAZF010000251.1, read on the forward strand.
GATAGAACATTTTCCCCGGAGAAGTCAAACTCCTAGCCTCCTCTTAGGCTTTGTATAATGATATCCCCAAAGAGCCCGTCTCTTTTTTCGCCTCAATCTTGGGCTTTGTACAAAACACCTATATATATACACTCTCTTGTTAAGTCGGTCTTATCCAGACATTGGATAAGGATCTCCCCAGTGGAGTCAATCAACCTCTTAGCTTCAACCTTGGGCTTTGATCAAGGCACACAAAAATCAACAATCCCTCTTTAGAGAGGAAAAATTCTCTCTCAGTCAAAACCTTTTAGCTTCAATCTTGGGCTTTGAACAAGACACCAAAATATCATTTTCCTCCCATAGAATAGGAGGAACTATGATTGCTCTGATTTCTCTGTTTCATTAAAACGGGAATACGTAGGCATAAGATTGTGAAATCTTAGCGAGCATACTAAAAAAAAACTCTAGGTCCCGTACCTTCACACATCCATCAAAATTTAGGTCCAGTACCTTACCAAAAACATCGGGAGTAACCCAAACATCAACAAAAACTCACTCACTCACTCAAATTTCCCAAGAAACTTTCCCAACCCATTAACAGATAAACACCATCAATTATAAAGCGAGACCTAAAGCTAATATCCCGTGGATAACTACATATAGGATGGGTAATTGACAACTCCTCATTGTATAATCTGACCCCGGACCCCCCAATCTCTTTTAAGCGTTTGTTCAGTTAAACATTCGCGTGCAGGGTTAGTTTTAGATAGCTTCCATTTCCCTTCCAGCTTCACAGGATAAATAAGAAATCAGAAAGTATCACCCTTTTTGCTCGAGGAGAAAAACCCAAACTTCAGTGATAAGGTGGTCGCGTCAACTACAAAAATCGCTCGCTACAGTAAAATGGCGACTCTGCTGGGGAGTCCTGATAACTCGAATTCGTATCGTAATTTCTGACTCATTACGCGCACTTTTAGTACCATTTTATCGAGTCTTTCATACTATTTGCTTTGATTTATTATGTTTTCCTTTGTTTTCCTTTGACAGGTCCTATATCAGCCCCATAGAAGGAAAGAACAAGAACTGAGCTAAAAGAGAAGAAAAAGTGAAGAAAATGCTTGATTTTGCCCCAGCCTGATCTGAACGGCGTTCGCCATTCCCCCAGTTCAACTAAATGGCGCTCGCCATAGCAAAAAAGGAGGGAAATCACCTTTTGAAGCAATGACGATCGCCATTAGGCATACGGCGGTCGACATTATGCGCGGGAGCAGTTTTACAGAGGCAGTTTGACAGTTTTGCTTGGTTTGAATTCAAATTCGTGCCAGGCCTTCTTGGAGCCATTTTTCCTCTATATATAGACCCTTGTAGGTCTGCATTTGTATCCAACTTTGCGTGGAAGCGCTGTCAAATTTGTTTCGTAGTTTTAGGCATATATTCACTTGTAAAAGTGACAGTAACTCACATTGATGGATTGTCACATTAGTTTGTATTCTATTTCTGTTGTACTCTTGGATCATCAATCTTGCCGTCATATTATTAAAAGTATTTCCAGTTCTGTTTAATTCAAGTCTCCAATTATTATTAGGTGTACGGAAATCATATTTCGGCCTCGTTTTAGTATTATTTTCAAACCTTTAGTAATTAGCGTTTATATTTCCATTCATACCATTTTAATCATAGCCTTAGCTTTACAAAGCAACGATAGATTACAGTAGGTTGACATTGGTCTCTGTGGGTTCGACAATCTTTTATATTACTTCGATAAATCCGTGCACTTGCGGAGCATCAAGTTTTTGGCGCCGTTGCCGGGGACCAACGGTCAATATTGTGATTCCATTGTTGCACCGTATAGACTAAGGCACTCTTGTTGAAAAAAAACGAAAAAAATAAAACTATGTATCACCCAGATTTCCTTTACAACTACCATTCCCAATATTTTGAGGAACCGCAAGAATCCCATAATCCCGACCTTGAAATATTAATGGAGGATTTCAATGCGACGCTAACTCATTCTCACCCAAATTTTATCTATGATTACCACTCACAATATCTAGAGGAACCGCATCCAAATTTCCTCTATGATTACCACTCCCAATATTTTGAGGAACTGCAAGAATCCCATAATTCCAACCTCGAAACATTAATGGAGCATTTCATTGAAACAACAACCAATTCTAGGCTAGAATCTATAATGGAGCGCTTTGTGGAGACACAAACTCTCCAAAATGAAGAGTTTAGAAAACAACATCTCAATACTTATGAAACCTTTAGGCAGATGAACACGGTGGTCGAGTCCCTCGCGACTCACACTGAGGCATTGGAGACTCAAATCTCTCTGCTTGCCCAGACACCTATAGGACCTTCCTTTGAGAGACATGTGGATGTTGTAACAACCAGTAGTGAAGAACAAATAGAAAATCCTAGGGAGAGTGATAATGAATTTGAAGAGAGTTATGGTGAGAAAAGTGTAGAGATTGAGAAAAATCCACCGACGCCACCCGAAAGGGAGGTTGTCGAAGAGATAGAGAAGGAAGCATCTATTATTGTTCCACCTCCCTATACCCCACCGATTCCTTTCTCACAAAGGTTTGTAGAAGTTAAGGTAGACTCCCAATCCAAAACATATGTGGAGGTATTGGAAAATATCCACACCGATACACCTTTGTCTAAGGTCCTGCATGAAAAGAGAAAATTTGAGGACCATGAAACTAGGGATATCATTACTGTTAAGAGGGTAAGGTTAGATTTTGAGGTAGTGGATGAAAGAACTAAGCCCAAACTTGAAAAGCCGATACTCAGGATAGATCCAGAACCACCACGACAAGTTCAAAAGAATGAACCACCCCACAAAAGAAAGAAAAGAAAAGGTGAGGGATATGTGAGATGGCTTGATAAGTGGCCATGGAAACCAACGATTATTAGCCGTCGGGCTAGCGACGTTAAATAAAGCGCTGCGTGGGAGGCAACCCACGAGATTTTTAATTTAAGGTTTTACTTTTATTGTTTGTGTTTGAAGGAAATAAAGAAATGTATTGCTTGTCATATCTTAGCTACATCCAGGAAAAAAATTCTCGATCCTGGAGACGAGTTGATACCCACGGACATTCCTAAGAATGTCGTTGCTGGTGGTGACACTGACGATGAGTATGATAGGAGAGAGCATGTCTCTCCCATCAGTAACTCACCTCTTCCTCATTCTTCTATTAGTCATGTTCCACCTACACACACTGCTCCATATCTTTCTAACATTTTTGCAGGTACTTCCTCCGGAAGCGGGCGAATATGACGAGCTGATTCAAGAATTGCGTAATTAAAGATGTCATAAAATGCCAGACGCCAAAGTAGAAATGGTCAGTGAAGACAAGGACAAAAAGAGCAGGATCAGAGTAGATTTTAAAAAATTTAAAAAATTTAACCTCCAACTATTTTTGTTTCGACTCATGGCACGACACTGTGAAAGTATATAGGTTGTTTAGGCTGTGTTAGATAGACTTGGGAAAGTTTTGTAAATATCGGTACCGTTCCTACACCTTAGATTCCCTAAGTATGTGATGTTAATTTAAATAGATATTATGCCAAGACCTTATGCCTAGCTTCTTAAAAGTAGCCTCTTGATTAGTTTATATCAGCAGTCAGCACCATCCTTGCGTGTGAACTAAGTAATGAACCGATGCAAATATGTGTTGATCTCATAGTTTATGATTATGTGATTTTCATTGGATAGTGCGAATGAAAGACCTGTTCTAACTAAGTTAGGTGGCTCTTACTCGGCCACTAAGCCCAAAGGCTCAGACTCTTGAGATTCGTAAAACACTAACAGGTTCACTTACCATGTAAACACGAAGGATAACTTGCTTAATGTGATTGCGCGAAAATGAAAAGAAGGTGAAATAGGATGAAGGATGTAGGTCGAGTTATAATGTCATGATTTGAATTGGTATTGTATAGGAAGGGAGTCTTTGTCCGCAAATGTGGAAATGTGTCATTATGATATCCTTGTTTTCACTATTTAGTACCTATCGATCAAACATTAGCCTAGCAGCCACGTATGATTAGATTCAAGTTGTGCCTATGTTTCGAACCATGCTTATTTTGTTTTTACCGTGTTGGTTGATTGCTTGAGGACAAGCAATGGTTTAAGTGTGGGGGTGTTGATAACTCGAATTCGTATCATATTTTCAGACTCATTACGCGCACTTTTAGTACCATTTAATCGAGTCTTTCATACTATTTGCTTTGATTTATTATGTTTTCCTTTGTTTTCCCTTGACAGGTCCTATATCAGCCCCATAGAAGGAAAGAACAAGAACTGAGCTAAAAGAGAAGAAAAAGTGAAGAAAATGCTTGATTATGCCCCAGCCTGATCTGAACGGTGTTCGACATTCCCCCAGTTCAACTGAATGGCACTTGCCATAGCAAAAAAGGAGGGAAATCACCTTTTGAAGCAATGACGGTCGCCATTAGGCATACGACGGTCGCCATTATGCGCGGGAGCAGTTTTGCAGAGGCAGTTTGACAATTTTGCTTGGTTTGAATTCAAATTCGTGCCAGGCCTTCTTGGAGCCATTTTTCCTCTATATATAGACCCTTGTAGGTCTGCATTTGTATCCAAGTTTGCGCGGAAGCGCTGTCAAATTTGTTTCGTAGTCTTAGGCATATATTCACTTGTAAAAGTGACAGTAACTCACATTGAGGGATTGTCACATTAGTTTGTATTCTATTTCTGTTGTACTCTTGGATCATCAATCTTGCCGTCATATTATTAAAAGTATTTCCAGTTCCGTTTAATTCAAGTCTCCAATTATTTTCCCGCATTTACAGGTTCTTTATTTATCGCTTTATTATTATTGTTATCGTATTCTATAATCGTTCAAGCATGTTGTCCTTAATTATGTTTATCATGTTTAGTTTGTTTATGTTTAATTACATGTCTAGTTAAAATAATTAGAGGTCGTCGTATGAGGACCGTCGTTCTGACGGGACTCTGTAGGAACCATCGGTATGAAAATATGACTGTTCGATATTCTGGTTTTAGTGTCTAAGTTTAATTTAGGTGACTTTGTCGTGAGAGCGAGGGGTTGCTTAACAGTGTTTTGTCACGAGAGTGAGAAATGCATTAAGGTGTGTCCGATAGAGCGAGAGTTTGAGGTACGCACCGGATAGTAGCCACTGAGCATCGATCCTAAACACAGCGAGAGCGCTTTAGATGTTGATTAGGATACTGTTGGCTTTCAAATAGTGTTTTTTAGTTACCGGGCGAGCGAGAGCAAAATCTTGGGATTAAGAGATATGGCTTTAGTTAAGACCGCGAGAGCGTGAGGCGGAGCTTTAAGTCGGTATATTCTACAGAATAGGCATATAGTCAAAATCAGTACCCGTTTTCTATAAGTCCCTTAGGTGCGCGGAAATCATATTTCAGCCTCGTTTTAGTATTATTTTCAAACCTTTAGTAATTAACGTTTATATTTCCATTCGTACCATTTTAATCATAGCCTTAGCTTTACAAAGCAACGATAGATTACAGTAGGTTGACATTGGTCTCTGTGGGTTCGACAATCATTTATATTACTTCGATAAATCCGTGCACTTGCGGAGCATCAAGTCCTTAGAATGATCCTTGGGGCATCGTCCCTAGGAATGGTAAGCATACCCAAACCCGCGGGGCCCACTCGCACCTGAACCCGAGTCAACGGGTAAAAACCCGAGTTGATTGGTGTAGCGCGAGTTTTTGCGTGGTTGCGAAGCACTATCGCTTTGGGGTACTACAACTCGATTCATTTTTTATCCTATTGAAGATGATGAAGGAAGGGAAATAGATGTCTCCAATTAACCCTGCTTGCAAACTGAGTTTGAACATATGACTGTTGGTTTATAGATGCTACAAAGATTGTGGGTTTCTCTTAGGTTATTTTGTTAAAATAGTGCCCGGGCGATTGGTGGGAGGTTTAAGACTGATGCTTTTTGATTGATGTATGAAGTTACGGGATTTTGGGTTTTTTGATTAGTGTGCTCGCTAAGATTTTTTTCAATCTTATGCCTACGTATTCCCGTTTAACAAAACAGGGAAATCAGAGCGATCGTAGTTCCTCCTATTCTATGGGAGGAAAAAGGGTTGTTTTGGTGTCTTGTTCAAAGCCCAAGACGTGAAGCTAAATGTGGTTTGTATCTTGTTCAAAGCCTAAGATGTGAAGCTGAAGGGTCTACTTGTATCTTGTTCGAAGCCCAAGATGTGAAGCTAAACGGTTTTGACTTTAGAGAGAATTTGTCATCTCTAAAGGGGGGTGTTTATCACAATTATTGGGTGACTGATTATAAAGGAGAATTACTTTAACTGGGATATGTGAATCCAGTAATGCCATAATGTTCCTTTATATGGGATTTTAAACTTGAAGGAGAAGACTTTAACTCAGTATAGAGCAATGCTATCTTTCCTTAGGAATTTCTCATGCTAAAAGAGGGACAGTGGCGTGGATGTAAATAATCCAGAGGATTGCCGCTTACAGCAATTAGATGGGGGAAAAGGAGTTGTTGATGTTTGTATACTGTGAACGAGGCACAACTTTTGATGCTAAAAGGTTGTTTGACTTAACCGGGGTTCCTTATACAAAGCCTAAGAGGAGGCTATTGACCCAACAAGAGGATGTTTTTATGTGTCTCGTACGAATCCCGAGAGAGAGACTAAAAGGGTTGACTCAACAAGAGAGTACTTTTGTATGTGTCTTGTACGAAGCCCAAGACGGAGGCTAAAGGTGTTTGACTCAACAAGAGAGTCTTTGTACCTCGTACGAAGCCCGAGATGGAGGCTGAGAATGTTTGACTCAACAAGAGAGTCTTTTATACTCAACAAGAGAGTGCTTTTGTATCTCGTACAAAGCTCGAGATAGAGGCTAAAAGTGGTTGACTCAACAAGAGAGTGCTTTTGTATCTCGTACAAAGCCCGAGATGGAGGCTAAAAGGGGTTTGACTCAACAAGAGAGTCTTTTATACTCAACAAGAGAGTGTTTTTGTATCTCGTACGAAGCCCGAGATGGAGGCTAAAAGTTGTTGACTCAACAAGAGAGTCTTTTATACTCAACAAGAGAGTGTGAAAAGGTTAGCTCCACTGGGGAGAATCATTGTACAAAGCCCAAGAGGAGGCTATTGTGCTGGTGGCTGTTTTAGTTTAGTGACAGGTCCAGTATGTTGGATAAAGAGAAAATCAGTTCTTATGAAGATTAAAGGTAAGGTTGTGCTTTGGCGCTGATCGGAGGATCAGGGTTATTTCCCGTTCTTTAAGGAAATGGGAAATCCAAAGGGTATTGAGACTATCCGAGTCTACTGGTGTTTTGAGAAATCGATTCTCAGATAGTGAATGATCTTTGTACGATGCCCAAGAGAAGGCTGGTATGTTAAGGGATGAAGGTCAACCCATTAATAGGTCTGACACTTGATTCAGAAAGACAGCTCTAGCAAATTGATGACTAGGTTCTGTTCCTATACCTGTAGAGGTCTCTGGGTCCTTGTACTAAGCCCAAGAGGAGGCATGAGAGCTTTTAAGAAGCCGAAGGGTCCTTGTACAACGCCCAAGAGGGGGCGGGGATGCTTTTAAGAAGCCTGTGGGTCCCCAAACCCCGAGAAGTTCAAGACATGCCATTCACCGAGAATAGATCAAGCCAAGAAAGTCTGAGAATTTGGAAGAAACTCAAGAGATGCCATTCACGGAGAAAAGATCATCCCTGGGGAGTAGAGTCTCTTTAACAATTTCTAAGGGTGACAGTCTAAGAAAGGGTTCACTGAGAATGATGTCTTTCACGTCTCCATATTGTTTAACCCCAAGAAGAGGGAGGACTGTGTCTGGTAATCTTATGGGGATCTAGTTTTGTTTGTATTTAAGAGTGACCAACAAGGCTTTACCTAGTGCTAGACGTAGTTGCCGGGGAAAACTCTAAATAACTATACTAATATTACACAGTTGGTATATCACGAGTATATAAAAGTTTGTGAAATGAGACTTACAGTGAGCAGCCCCACAATACAGTTTATATATATATGAAAGCGGATAAAGAAAACGGGTAAACACTTACTCGGTTGTAGAGTTTCCATGCAGTTTGGTTAGTTGTTCAACAAAGAAAGCTTTGATAACAATATTATATTCAAAATCAAAGGAGAAAGTGTTTTGAAAAGATTGTTGGGGCTTACAGCTCAAGGAGAGGCCCAAGGTTTTATCAGTGATTGAACTGTGGTTTTGAAATTATACAGGGACTTATACAAGTGACTGAGGCCCAAAAAAGGTTTTCTGTACAAAGGGATGGGTCTTACACTCTCTCAAGAGGCCCAAAGGTGTTTAAAGAAAAGGAATGAGGCTTATAAAATGAGGGTAGGCCCAGATGATTTGTTTTTTTGAATTGGCGATCGCGCCGAGATTTCTTTAACATACTAGGTCTTATACAATGCATTGAGGCCTAAAAAGCTTTGGTTTAAAAAAGGGTTGGGTCTTACACTCTATTAGAGGCCCAAAAGGTTTTCAGAAAAAAGAATTGGGACTTATAGCTCGAGAAGAGGCCCAGATGATTTTTTTTGTTAAAAAGGCGACGATCACGCCGTTGTTTTTGAAAATACAGTGGGAATTATACAATGACTGGGGCCCAAAAGGTGGTGTATTTACAAAAGGGGTTGGGTCTTACACTCTATTAGAGGCCCAATTTTAATTTTAAAAAAGAATGGGGCTTACAACTCAGGGAGAGACCCTGGGTTTTATTCTGAACTGGCGATCGCGCCGAGATTTTCTTTTAACACAGAGGGACTTATACAAGATCTGAGGCCCAAAAAGTTTTGGTTTTCAAAGGGGTTCGGTCTTACACTCTATTAGAGGCCCAAAGAGTTTGAAAAAGTTTGATGAGGGTTGAATTAATCAAACACCCTAATTTATTTTCAAAATGTATTTTAATTGAATAAAAAATTCAATTAAAATGATCAAAATTGTTAAACATGTGGAAAACAAATTGTGATCTTGGATTAATGTTTCAAAAATTAGGTTTTGATCCACAAAATGTTTGGAAATCACTAAAATTTGAAAAATCAAGAGGGAGAAAATATTTTAAATGTCAAAAACAATTAAAATATTAATTCTTTACAAAAATATCAAGTATATGAAATAAATAATATTTTTGGGATTTTTTCGGAAAATCAAATATTTTAATATTTTGGTGAATTATTAAAAAAAAGAATCAAATCAAAATCATTAAAACTCAGAGAGAAATTAATTTTTGAATCAATTAAATAAAATCACAAAATTCAAAAATTCAAATGTTCAAAAATGGCGCCAAGAACATGGAAAGAACACGCGCCACCCTCTGTTTCTGCAGATTTGTGTTTTCTATCCAATCTCACTGAGTACTTGATGATATCATGCAATCTACATATCAATATACTCGTTTTAACCTTACGATCATGTCTATGGTCTTTAATTTCATTTATTTTAACCATGGAATAAGAAATCAAAGAGAAACCTCTAGAACCCTAAAATTTGCATGAAGGTTCAGAAATTGCATACACGATTTAAACAAAGCAATTGATTGAGGGAAAACACTCCATGCATGATTATGAACATATGGCCAAATTATTGTGCAGCAAAAAATGCATGGATCATAGAGTTAGAAGAGCTCATGCTTACCTCTTGCAGCTGGTGATCGTGTTTTGTGTTAGAGGTGTTGCAGCTTGGTTCCAAGGATATGGACAACTTCCCTAGGTGCTATAAAGTGTGTCTGGATGCTTGGAATGAATGGAAATAATCTGGACCTGAAGATGGTATCCCAACTGCAACTTGGTTAAAACCTTGAGCAGCTGGCTAGTGATTCTGAGAAATCAGTGTTCCAGATGTTGTTTAAGTGTTTGGATCACTTCTATATGATATTTATGAGGTGTGTGTGTGTGATTGGTTTGGTTGGAATAGCTCTCAAACTCAAAACCCGATAGTGACTTGCTTTGGAAGGCAATTTTGGAGTGAAAGAAGAGATTTTGAGGAAAGCATCTGATTGATGGCTTTGGTGTACTCAAACTGATCACAAATGAGTTCTATTTATAGTAGAGCAAGTTTGTTTTGCAAGGAATAGTGAATGGTAACTGCTGTATAGGTTTGGCCAATGTTGATAAATGAGAATCCAAGTCTCCTCTAGCCATTGACTAGAGGTTAGGGCACAGGCTGTTGGTTCCCTTGGTCTTGGATAAGTCTTGACTGAATTCAGTTGGAAATGGCTCAGTCCATGCCACCTTGGTGCATCCATTAAATGCTCCAATCCAGAATTGGAGTCTTGTCCCTCTTTTAGGGATTTCTAGGTTTGGCATGCTATTTTTGCTTCCAAAGACTTGGGAGGCTTGGGATCAGAGTTGGTCCTCCTTGGTCCCCCCTTGAGGTGTTCAGATGGATAGAGTTGCTTCCCCTTTGCAAAATTTGAGCAAATTGAGCAAAACTCTCAAATTTGCCTTGCCATGACAGTTTGCAGCAAGGCATATTGGCATTGTCATATCTCATGGCTCAAGTGGACTTTGATGGAGTTCTTGGCCATTTTGGAAAGCCCTCATATGATACAACATCTGTTTGATCATAATTGGTTTTGATACTTTTTGGATCCAAGTGAAAAATGCCCCTACATTTGGAAAAAAGTAAGGCAGATTCTGACTTAGTGAAAACTTCACTAAGTGTTGGAAAAAAGTGACATTTTCACTTTTTGTGATTTTGATCATTCCATAAATTAAAATCCATGAGGAATTGGAATGAGTCATGTTTGAAGCTTTTTTAGAGTGCCATGAGAGCTACAAATCCAGCTTTGGATGGGGAAAAATGGCCTTGTGGTTTAGGAGTTATGATCCTACAAAGTTGGTACCCTAGCCACTTTGTTCCATGACTTAGAAATTTCTAAGTTTTTATGGTTACCCCTTTTACATGTTATCCCAATTTTCTTGATTTTTCTTGATGAATGTTGATTCAAATCACACATTAACATCATTTTAGGGTTAAGGAACCATAATTGTGAAAAATCTCAAAAAGTCAAAGTTGACTTTTGTGCACAGTTGACTTTTTGTCAGATGAATTCCAAACTGTGCGATTCTCTATGAAATCAAGTCCTTGACCTAAATCAAACTTGATGAATTGATTTCATAGGTGTTATAAGGTGTATTGAATCATGTCCTAGGGTTTGGGAGCATGTCCTGGTCATAAGTCAAAGGCACAGATGACTTTTCCCGCGAAACCCTAATTGTGGTTCTGCTGAAATTGAAACTTGTTGCTCAAACTTCTTGGACCAATCCATTGTTGCACATGGATCAATATGGTGTGTTAAGGACCCTCAAATCATCTCTTGAGGTCTTGGCTCATGATTTGTCCCAAAAGTCAACATAGGGGTGAATTAGGTCAAGAAACCCTAATTCTTTATTTTTAGTGAATGCATCCCCTGAGGCTAAATTGACTTGATGATGGGGTCTATGGGGTCCCATGGAGTAATTCAAGTTATGCTTTGAAGAATTGGCTCATGCCCAGGGGAAAATTTCCATTTGGAGACCCTGGTCGACCAAAACCCTAATTTGGTGACACTGGCGATCTTGAGGCTTGATCCACTTAGAAGGTTGCAGCCTTGTGCTTAATCCTTGATGTGGGAGTCCTCTTGATCCCTTGTGGATGTTTGAGAGGTTATACAAGTTAAAGATCACGTTATTTGTTAATTGATCATTTGTCTAAGAGCTTTGCGAGGGCTTGAAACCCTAAGCTTGATTGTAGTGGATGCTCACCCATCTTTGGGGAGACTAATGAGGCATGATGGATTACCCATATTGTGGTGATGATTTGCACAATGATGGGAAATCTTAGTGGTCAAAATTTGGGGTATGACAGATGCCCCTATTTAATATTCTTGGACCCGAAGGTGTGAATGGCGAAGGTATTCGGGCATTCGGGGTGCAAGAGGATTAAATATCGGAATACCCGAAATTTTGATGGTGGTTAAGAATGGCAGTTCACACATCCTTCTTCTTTTGCTAAACAATGATGCTTAGAAAAGGTAAACTTCCCCTCGATCCTGGTCCTCAGCCCAGGAACTGGTCTCAGTTTCTGAAATAAACTTCCCCTCGATCCTGGTTTCCTACCAAGGAACTGGTCTCAGTTTCTGATGTAAACTTCCCCTCAATCCTGGTTTCCTACTAAGGAACTGGTCTCAGTTTCTGATGTAAGCTTCCCCTCGATCCTGGTTTCCTACCAAGGAACTGGTCTCAGTTTTTGATGTAAACTTCCCCTCGATCCTGGTTTCCTACCAAGGAACTGGTCTCAGTTTCTGATGTCAATAAGCTTTCTTGACAAGGGACGCTATGTGTAGCAATTTCCCTCAAACTTCTCGCCGAATTTTCCTGGGGAGATGCCATTTGATAGAAAAAGATCTGATGTTCGACTTGCTGGGGAACCCAGTCGTCTGAGTTGTAGAGATGCACAAACTTCTCTGTTGGAGATGCCATTTGTCGACTCTATCTGGGGAAAACAAGTCTCTTGAGAGACTGTTTTCGCTTGGGGATATTGCATTATACTTTTCTCGGGATCTTCTAGGAGAAATGCCATATTATGTGATCCAATTTTGAGGTGCTGATGACCTTTTCGTCGGCGGATTTTTTGGAGAAAAATTGCCGTACTGCCGAATCTCTGATTAAGAGGCTTTCTCTGGGGATTTTCCTTAATCTGGGAAAGCGGAGATATCATCTTCACTGGCGAAGAGTGATGTTTATCGAAAGTTCTCTGGTCTTTCAAAGGTTCAAGTTATCAAAGTGGTCGAGGAACCAACTCTAATCCAGAAATAAACTGGAGGAGAGATATTGTTCAGACGCGACATTTCATGACGAGGAAAGAACTGACAACTCGATTGAGAGGACTATTATCACTAGGGGATAAGACCGACTAGAGTGATAGTGATGCAATATGAATGTTAATGCAAATGAATAATGCATGATGTATGTATGTTTATACTGACACAACTGACGCGACATACAGACTAGTAGATGAACAAGACTGGATACTCGGCCACTGCGGGGGATGAAAAGTATCAATGGTTCACGATAGCAATTCTGCCTTGCTTAGGAGAGATAGTCCCTGCGGGGACAACCGTTGGTCGGGCTTAGGAGATAAGAACTCTGCCGAGGGTATTAGTTGGGAAAGTCGCATCTGATACAGCTGATCCTTCATTCAGGCGCACTGGCTTAGAAGGAGTACTTTGATTCTGCACTTTGAGGCTCAAACACTTTTGGAGATGCAATCGATGTTCTTTCAATGTTCAACAGTCAAAAGAATTTGCCATCTTTATTAAAAGCAGAAAATTTTTACAAGTAAATTCATTTTTGTTTTATTTCAAGAACTGTTGATCATGTTAAAATGTCATTCTGTAAAGCTAAAACAAATAAGAATTGCAAACAAAAGCACAAGGGCTCAAATTTTATTGATAGGATGGAAATCAGCCAAGCATGTGATTCCATAGAGTATTTACAAAGTTTAAAAATGGTAATTTAAGGGAAAAGGGCTACATTGAAACATAACGACCATTATCCTTCTACCAACTTTAAATTCGGACATCCTGAGCTTCTGTTGAAGATGACCTTGACTGGAGTTTTCTTTCGATGGATGGCATTACTGCTGAGGAGTTGAACTGATCAGATGTAGTTACTTGCCATTATCCCTAACTTTTTCCTGGATTATACTTTGAGATTTCTAACCCACCGGGATGATTTTTTTTATTATGTCTCTAACTTTTGTCTGGACCGCCCTTTCGGGTTTTCAATCCACCGAGACATTTTTTTAGGCGAAGTATTTCTTGACTACGTCAACATTTGTGGGGTAGGCAAATTCCTCTCCATCCATGGTTGCAAGTCTCAAGGCGCCGCCTGAGAAAGCTTTCTTGACCACGTAGGGGCCGTCATAATTCGGAGTCCATTTACCCCGGGAATCAGTGAGAAATGATTGTATCTTCTTGAGCACAAGGTCTCCTTTTCTGAAGATGCGAGGTCGAACCTTTTTGTCGAACGCCCTCTTCATTCTTTACTGATACAACTGACCGTGGCATAGTGTCGTGATTCTCTTTTCTTCGATCAGATTCAGTTCGTCGTGTCGACTTTGACACCATTCAGCTTCTGTTAGCTTAGCTTCCCTCAATACCCAGATTGATGGGATCTCTAATTCGATGGGGAGCACTGCTTCCATGCCATAAACTAGAGAAAAAGGGGTTGCCCCTATTGAAGTGCGGACATATGTGCGATACCCGTGAAGAGCAAAGGGTAGCATCTCGTGCCAGTCTCTATAGGTTACAACCATCTTTTGAACGATCTTCTTGATGTTCTTATTAGCCACTTCTACCGCTTCGTTCATCTTAGGCCGGTAGGAAGATGAGTTATGGTGTTCGATGTTGAACTCAACACACAACTCTTTCATCATCTTATTGTTCAAGTTAGATCCATTATCAGTAATGATCTGGCTCGGAACACCATAACGGCAAATGATATTGTTTTTGATAAATCGGACCACCACTTATCGGGTTACATTGATGTATGACGCTCCTTCGACCCACTTGGTGAAGTAGTTAATGGCTACCAGGATGAACTGATGTCCGTTTGAAGCCTTGGGTTCAATCATGTCAATCATGCTGATTCCCCATATAGAAAAAGGCCACGGGGAAGAGAGAACTTTGAGATGCGTTGGCGGTACATAGATTTTGTCGGAGTATATCTGACACTTGTGACACTTCTTCATGTACTCGTAGCAGTCGGATTCCATGGTCAACCAGTAGTACCCTGCTCTCAGAATTTTTCTCGCCATTGTGTGTCTGTTAGCATGAGTGCCAAAGGATCCTTCATGAATTTCTTTTATCAACATGTTTGCTTATGGTCTGTCTACGCATCGGAGCAAGACCATGTCAAAGTTTCTCATATAGAGTGTATCACCGCTCAGGAAGAAGCTGCCAGCCAGTCTTCTGAGGGTTTTTCTGTCCTTCCTCAGTGCCCCAGGTGGGTACTCTTGTTTCTGAAGGAAGCATTTGATATCGTGATACCAAGGTTTGTCGTCTATGACTGCTTCAATCGTGAAGATGTAAGCGGGCCTTTCAAGGCGCATTATGTCGATCTTAGGTAGGTCGTTCCATTGACCTACACTAATCATGGAAGAGAGGGTGGCTAATGCATCAGCCATGTGATTCTCTTCACGAGGGATATGATGAAACTCGATTCTGTTGAAGAAGGGTAACAACCTTTTTGCGTAATCTTTGTAAGGGATCAATCTTGATTGGTAAGTGTTCCAATATCCTTTGATCTGATTGATAACCAGGGTTGAGTCGCCATATACATCCAAGTTCTTGATACTCAAATCAATCGCTTCCTCGAGACCCATAATACAAGCTTCGTATTCGGCCTCGTTATTTGTACACTTGAACGTAAGTCTGGCGGTGAAAGGAATGTGGGTACCCTGAGGTGTTATGATGATTGCCCCAATTCCGTTTCCATAATGATTGAAAGCTCCGTCAAAGATAAGTCCCCATTGGGAACCTGGTTCTGGCCCTTCACTGGGTAGCGGTTCATTGCAGTCTTTCATTTTTAGATACATGACATCTTCGTCTGGGAAGTCAAACCCGATTGATTCCTGATTGTCAATCGGTTGATGAGCCAAATGATCGGCTAAAATACTTCCCTTAACGGCTTTTTGAGCATGGTATTCGATGTCGTATTCTGATAACAACATCTGCCAACGGGCAATCCTTCCCGTGAGAGCAGGTTTTTCACAGACATACTTGATTGGATCCATTTCGGAGATTAACCAAGTGGTGTGACGAATCATGTACTAGCGAAGACGTTTGGCTGCCCAAGCTAAAGCGCGACAAGTTTTCTTAAGCATAGTGTACCGAGTCTCGCAGTCGGTGAATTTCTTGCTCAGATAGTAGATGGCAGACTCTTTCCTTTTGGTTTTGTCTTGTTGTCCAAGTACACAACCCATGGAGTCTTCCAAGACTGTTAAGTATATGATCAGTGGTCTTCCTTCCACTGGAGGTGACAGGATTGGTGGATTCAACAAGTATTCCTTGATACTGTCGAAGGCGGTTTGACAGTCCTCTGTCCAAACGCAGTCCTGGTTCTTTTTGAGTAATTTAAAAATTAGCGCACATGTCGCGGTCATGAGGAATATGAATCTGGAGATGTAGTTCAAACGTCCCAGGAATCCTCTAACTTGTTTTTCAGTTTTCGGAGAAGGCATTTCTTGAATAGCCTTGACCTTGTCAGGATCAACCTCAATTCCTTTCTGGCTGATGATAAACCCTAAGAGTTTCCCTGAACGGACACCGAAGGTGCATTTGTTGGGATTCAAGCGGAGTTTGTACTTTCTCAACTGTTCGAATAGTTTTGACAGGTGGGTCACATGCTCCTCTTCTGTCTTAGATTTGGCAATCATGTCATCGACATATACCTCAATTTCTTTGTGTATCATGTCATGAAACAGAGTAGTCATGGCCCTTTGATAGGTTGCCCCGACGTTCTTCAAACTAAACGACATTACCTTGTAACAAAAGGTACCCCATGGGGTAATGAACGAAGTTTTCTCCATGTCTTTCGGCGCCATTTTAATCTGATTATAGCCCGAGAACCCATCCATGAAGGAGAAAACTTTGAACTTTGTTGTACTGTCAACCAGCATGTCAATGTGTGGTAAGGGAAAGTCGTCCTTTGGGCTAGCCTTGTTCAGATCCAGGTAGTCCACACACATTCTGACCTTTTCGTCCTTTTTCGGAACGGGTACGATGTTGGCTAACCATTGAGGATATTCTGACGTGGCGAGGAACCCGCGTCAATCTGTTTCTGTACTTCCTCCTTGATTTTGATGGCCATGTCCGGGTGATTTCGTCTCAACCTTTGTTTCACTGGTGGACATTCCGATTTCAATGGTAAGTGATGTTCCACGATGCTGGTATCCAACCCTGGCATGTCCTGATAGGACCAAGCGAATACATCGGGAAACTCTCAGAGAAGCTTTGTTAAACTCTCTTTGGCAGTTGGACTGAGCAGTGCCCCAATCCTGATTTCTTTTCTATCTTTTTCTGAACCCGCGTTGATCGTTTCCAACGGCTCTTTGTTAGGTTCAGTGAACCTTTCCTCCAGTCTGAGTAATCGGGAGATCTCTTCTGGAATTTCGTTGTCAACTTCTTCTTCAGCCCCAAATGTCGGGAACTCAAAGTTGGGAGAAGACATCGGATCGTATGTTTCAACAGGGTTTAAAACAAGCAATCTGCATGATGTGATGATTTGTGTTTAGAAGAGATAGAGAGAATGCAAGAGTGTGTGCAGTGTATTTTCTTATAACTTCTTGTTTTTTATTATTGAATTATTTTTTAGGATTACCATTTTCTGAAAAAGCGAAAAGAGAAAACAACAATAACTGCGGAAATTACAGAACGACATTATTTTATTTATGAACAAGTCGATTCTTGAAACTACAACCCTATAAAACAAAACTCTGTCGCTTTGGGAGAAGCGAAGAGGGAAATTTACAGAAAGCGAGCCCTATCAAAATATCAGTTTCATCTGGGCAGGGTGAAAGGTTAAAGACGACAATTACTTTGACTTATGAACAATCTTCGGAACATCGACAGCAGCCCATTGGCGGCGAACTCCTCGGTAAATCATAAAGTCTGGTACCTTTCTTGATTTGTCTTTAGAAATAATGCTGATTTCTGGCGGAGCAGGATCATTGGAATCTGTCTCCCAGGCAAAGTTGTCGTAGGAGGATTCCTCTGTTGTATTTTGCATAGTATTTGTGCTCTCAGGCAAATCTCCCCATCCAGTTGGTTGGATGTCTTCGAGCCTGATACGAGAGCTCTCAGGAGCGGTGTACTTGACCATGAAGTAGTATTTTTCACTTGGTTATCTAAGGTGTCCCGCACTTTTTTGGAACTGGAGGGGTCATCTCTCTCGATGACGTTGACCTCGGGAAAAGCATAGTTGATGAATTCTAGTCCGGCAAGCTTTGCCAATTCATCGTCATACTAGATAGGTTCTGAACGACCTAAGCGTTGATCCTATGACATGGTGGGGACACAGGTATTCTGTTCAATGACGCTCAGTCGATTTTCATTATTCGGCTGATCTTCTTGCCCCAAGTCTCCTGGGTACGGTTGACAGATAGGCAAGCCAGCCATTGGACCATAATAGTCGTGGTCAAAGTTGTATTTCATCAGAGTGTCTTCCTCTAATGAATTTGGTGGAGCACGACATCCTTCCGGATCACAATCTCCATATATCATTTCGACGTCTGACCTGGGTATAAATCTCGGACTCTGTGCGGGATAGCAAAATGGAGTAGGCACCTCTTCCTGAGACATATAACCGTCCTTGTTAAGATAGGATTCCCATTCCTCATCCGTGTCGGAGGGATCCTCCTCGTTGATGGTATGGACTGCTTGAGACACTGGGTGAAGGAAACCTCCACTGTGGAAGAAGTCCTGAATGGGATGAAGACTTTCATCGTTGGTAGCAGTCTGGGTATAGGTTGAAGAAAAACCAAGACCCTTCTTTGTTTTGTTATCAGTGGGAATGACAAGTTGTCCCCACCCTTTCACGTTATTACTTTTGATCGCCTCGAGAGCATCTTTGTACGAGGAAATCGAGGTTCCTTTCTCCGATTGATTCTCATTGCTCACCGACAGTGCTTGGAACTGAGTTCCAACAACCTCCTCGGGTTACACAAGTAGACGATGATAAGTTACTCACGAGAAAGGCTTGTTCTCCACAGACCGTGACGAGTTTATCGTTCTTGATGAACTTCAGCTTTTGGTGCAGCGTCGAAGTGACTGCCCCAGCCTGGTGTATCCAAGGTCTTCCTAACAAACAGTTGTACGCTGCCCGGACGTCCATAACCTGGAAAGTGATTAGGAAAGTGTGAGGACCGATAGTTATGGGAAGGCCGACTTTGCCGATAACTGCTTTCCGAGACCCGTCAAATGCTTTGACGATGACCTCACTGCCCCTCATCGGGGATCCTTTGAATGATAGTCGCATTAAAGTGGACTTCAGCATAACATTGATGGCCGATCCTGTGTCTACCAGTACACTGGCTAAAGCATCGTCCTGGCAGTTAACTGTGATATTGAGCGCCATGTTGTGACTTTTTCCCCCCTCTGGCAAATCCTCATCACTGAATCCTAAGTTGTTGTAGGAAGTGATGTTAGAGATGATGATATTGAACTGTCGTATTGACACATCCTGTTCCACAAAGGCCTGCTCTAAGACTTTCTGTAGAGCCTCCCTGTGAGCTTCGGAACTGAGTAAAAGTGATAGCACAGAGATCTTTGAAGGAGTTTGTAACAGCTGATCAACAATGTTGTATTCACTCCTTTGGATGAGCTTCAGCATCTCATCGTTGTTGTTTGAAAGGTCGGGATCACTAGATTAACTGACTGGAGGATTAGGAACTTCCGTTGGAAGTTCCTTTTCTCCGTTAGGTTCTCTAACTCCTCGGTTGAAGATTCAACCACTCTGTGTTACACGACTGATGTCTAAAATATTCACGACGGAGGGTAATGGAATTTCCCTTCCATTCTCAATTATCATTGCAGCGTATTTTAAGGGATTGCCATAGCTGATTCATATGGTACTGGTCCCGGCAAATAGATAACTACGGGAGCCTTCTGATTTTTCTGACTGTCGTAAGTAACTTCAATCAGTTCCTTGCTAAGAACCTTTGATTCGTCCAGTAGAGGGATGATGGTACAAACATCCTTGTTTCTCTTAGGGTCAGAGATTACAACCACGTATCTGATTTGATCTGCGAAGTAGTCTGGCATCCAGTCAATGGACCCCGAAGCTAGGTATGGGTGAATCTCTTTGCGATCCCACTGACCTTGGAGAGTTGCTCGCACGAGGTAGCATCCTTGGTTATTCTCCGAGCAGACTCTACAACGTTCATAGTTGTGTGGTGGCACCTGGCTACGCCCGCTTTGAATGCAGTGCAACCTTACCAGGTTTGTTTCCATAGATCGGACATCCTGATTTTGACGCCGAGTAGGGTTTCCATTATGCACACTGATTTGTTGTGTGTCTTCATCCAGATAGAGTGGAAGCCACCAGTGGTTTAACAAGTGTTGTAAAGTTCTCTGAACGAGAGTGCACCCTTGGTTACTCTCACAACATCCTTTATAGTTCTGGTAATCATGCGAAGTGAGAAAACTGAGTTGAACCTGCCTGGCGTGTAACTCCACCAAGATGGTATTCATCAAGCGAATATCGAAGATTTGAATCATGTTGATCTGATAGGGATTCCTATCATGGTAGTCCTGGATCCATCCAAGATCCATCTGACGCTGGAGGGCCTCTTGTACAAACGAGCATCCCTGTTTGTTTACCGAGCAAGTCAGACAAGAATTATAATCGTGATGCGGCAGATTATGATACTGGCTTTACCTTGAGTGCATCGTCACCAAGTTAACATTCATTGCATGGACGTCGTGGTTCTGAATGATGTTGGAATTCGTATAGGTCATGTTGACTCCCCGAACTCGATGCTCTTGGATCCATCCGAGATCCAATTGTTCCTGTAGAGCCGATTGCACCACAGAACATTCTTGATTGTTTTTAGAGCAGATATCACACTGGTGATAATTATGAGGTGGCACGTGCCCATATCCACTCTGTCTACAATGCATCTTGACCAAGTTGGCCCTTAACAAGAGTACATCGTGAATTTGATAGGTGTTGTTAGACTCTCTCTCTCTATCAAATTGACTGCAGCTTTCTCGTGTTGAGGCAGCGGGTTTGTGAGAACATTCGGATTCATATCTTTGAAAGATAAGACCCCGCTCCTAATGAGCTTTTGCACATCGAATTTGAAACTGAGACAATTTTCTATGTTATGCCCTGGTCCTCCTTGATGGTAAGGACAAGTCTGATCCGTTTTGAACCAAAAAGACAGATTCTCCGGTACAGTAAGAGGAGACCTGGTTTGGACATGCCCCTTGACTAGTAGTAACGACAACAATTCTGTGTACAACATGGGTATAGGGTCGAACCCTAGTGGTCGCGTTGTACGGTTGTTGTTGTACGACGGACGAGTCTGCTGAATAGACTGTCGATTAGGTTGGCTCTGCGCAACCTGAGGTTGATACGTAGGAACAGGCGCGGGGTTGATAGCAGGAGTTACAGCTCCTACTGGTTGATATCGTTGCCTTTGCTTTCTGAGAGAGATATTCCCGATATCTTGCTCTTTTTTCTTAGGGAGAGCACTACCGTATCATTTTGTACTACTAGATGATCCAGCGAATTTTACTAAACGTCCTTCTCGGACTACTTCCTCAAGACGAACTCCCATGCCCACCATCTCAGTGAAGTCACTGGGCGCACTGGCGACCATTCTGTCGTAGTAAAATGTGCTTAAGGTCTTTAAGAAGATTTTTGTCATCTCTTTTTACTCAAGAGGTGGACAAATCTGGGCGGTAATTTCACGCCATCTCTGAGCGTACTCCTTAAAGGTTTCCTTGTCCTTTTGTGACATTGATCTGAGTTGATCTCTGTCCGGTGCCATGTCCAAATTATATTTATATTGTTGAACGAAAGCAGCGCCAAGATCTCTGAAAGTGCCGATCGTGGCGCGGTTTAAACCCGTGTACCATTTTAATACGGCACCGGTTAAACTATCCTGAAAGTAGTGAATCAGTAGTTCCTGGTTCTTTGTCTGAGCTGACATTCACCGAGCGTACATCACCAAATGGCTCTGAGGGCAAGAGTTACCCTTGTACTTTTCAAAGTCAGGCACTTGGAACTTGTGCGGAACTTTCACATTGGGGACCAAGCAAAGGTCTGCGGCGTCCTTTTCAAATATATCCTGGCCGCGAAGGGCTTACAGTTCTTTCTGCATTTCTAGGAATTGTTCCTGGAACTCATTCATTCTACCGAACATGTTGTCGTTTCCACCAGAAGGTATTTGTGGAATATGTCCTTCCGGGACAGTGTGTACCCTGGTGGTGGTATAGTCATTATGGTCGAGACTCTCGGTGTCTCCCGAAGTTTGTAACCTTCAGGAGTTGCTGTTATGCCCCTGGCATCTTCGTTTTCCCGAAGTTTGTAACCTTCAGGCCCAGCGGTTCCTACCGCGGTTCCCTGATCCTCAGCGATTGGCGGAACATATCCTTCTGGGATATAGTTAAGTGGCATGCCCCAGGGACGATCTTTCGGAATTTGTACCTAGGATCATACTTCTCCACTAGGGGCATTAATGTGATCTCTGAGATCACAATCCTTTGTTGTTGCATCTAAGCTTCTACTAGAGCTTGCATGTCGTTATGAAGCTTTCTCAGATCCTCTTTCAGAGTGTCGATCTCTTCTCTCAACTCTCTATTCTCTTCCTCTAGATCATCCATCTTTTTCTGACGATTGGCCCAAGTATTGTACGAATGAGACAGTTTAACTCTAGAATCGAGACGCAAACGTGAGATTCGTAGGTAAGAAGAATGCGTTTATGAGAATGATGAATGCAATGATTATGAATTATTTTTGTTTATTCAAAGTAAACTTCGACAATTAGATTACAAATATCAAACTGTGGGGAAACCCCATTTTATTGAATTCAAAGGATTGCGGAAATGGAAATACAGTAGATTACAAAGTGCTGAAAAAGGAAACCTAAACTAATGGATCCTGAGTCCTCTCGGAGGAGAGCTCAAGTGTTGGTTCGGGTGCTTTCCTCTTCTTTGACCGGGGCTCTTCGGCCGTTGTCGGGTTGTCATTCCTTTTCCAAGTGAAAGGAGCGAGCAAATTCCTTTGGTCATCTTGATTTTCTACAGCATGTTGCTCTAAAATCTCAATCAGAGCATCTTTTTCTCTTAACAGTTGCTGTATTTTCCTGCACTCCACATTGAGAATACGATACTTGTTCCTCCTAGACCTCTTCTCCTGCTGAACTTTGCTGAGAGTAACTTGAAGTTTTTCCGTCTCAGACATAAAATAAAGGGCAGAGTCCCTTAATGGAAGAACTTCCTGACGAGGGTAAGGCATCCTCAGCTTTAGAGCTCTAGTTTGTACCCAATGGAGATAAGGCTCCATCGAGACACAGTCCGGTTTCCCTAGAGACTCTCGTACTTTCCTATGAACGTGTTTCCAGGCGTGCACTATTTCCATCTTTAGTGCCCTGTCATTTTCTCCTTCCTTTAAGAAAAGACCTTCCAGATGAGCATTGCGCGGGACATGCCTCATCGGGTATCCAAATTGACAACGAACTACCACTGGATGATAGTTGATTCCCCCCTTAGTTCCTATAAGGGGTACATTTGGGAAATTTCCACAACGGTCAATGATCCTGATCCCGTCGTAGATTCGATTATACCAATCGATGTCAGAGTTGGTAAGAGACATGATTCTCTGCGACCAACGTAAAGTATTCTTTTGATCCCAAAATGCAGCAGACTTGGGTAAGTGGGAAGTGAACCATTTGTAAAGCAGGGGTACATAGCACGTGATCATTCCTCCATTGTATAAATTCCTTAGGTATACCGAATGATATGCATCTGCGAGTAAGGTCGGTACGGGGTTTCTAATCAGGAAAATCTTAATGGCATTGAGACCTACAAAGTTATCGATGTTGGGAAACAAAAATAACCCATAGGTGAGCAAAACAAAGGTGCTCTCGAAAGCGGCCACGTTCCCTATACTAGCAAAGTACAGTGCTTTCTTTGTTAAGAACTGGGCTGGCAAACCTTGGATTCCACCCTTAGTGGTCATGTGAGTCCTAACTTCTGACTCATCCAAATAAATTGCTCTTGCAATGGTCTGATCCTTTGGAATTTCTTCCAGTCCAGAAAAGGGAGCTTGATCAGTAATATGTAAACCAGTCAGGTGAGAATACTCCTCAAGAGTTGGTGCAAGCTGATAATCCGGGAATGTGAAACAGTGATAGACCGGATCGTAGAACTGGATTAACGTGGACAGGATTCCTTCGATTACATGAACCCTTAACAAGGACAACAGTCCTCTATACTTGGCTCTGAAAGCCTCGTGGCTGGTGATCATTCTCGCCAAACCTCTTAAATCCTCTAACTTTGGAACCTTGAAGGTGTACATATGATTTTTCCTTCTACCGAAATCCATTAGTGCAATCTCCTTTCTCTGACATTTGCAATCATTGTCTTAATTTAATTTGAAAAAGAGAGACTAGATGAGAAGATTTTCTTTGTTTTAATGTTTTTTAAATGAATGTATGAATGCAGCACACAAAAACATAGAAAAAACATGGGGTCAAAGGGTCGGTGTCATGAAGTCAAGGCTCTACCCCCCCCCCCCAAAGGTTTATACTGGTGATTTTTGTACCTGTCTCTCAAAATCATTGATTCCCTTCGAGATAACATCAGCGGGTCGGGAACCGTGCTAGGTGATGTATCTTAGAGCAATCTCAGATGAGGGTAGTATCGCGTGACAACTATTTCCGATAGCTTCCGCACTACAAAGTGGCTTAAGTCTGCTAAAAACCTCAGCTTCTCAGATAACCCAGTCGACCACACTACTTTCAACAACCGAAGTCGTATATGCAATGTATCTGAAAAGGGAGTCTCCACTGAGTTTGATGGTCGATCGGGGGATCTTAACTGGAATTCACTCCCAGTAAGATTACCCGCATTGCCATCACCTATCTTAGGTGTATACTCAATCTTTCCACATGCAACATCACACGCATCCCCATTAGCAGAAAAATAAACACAGATATCAATTAGGAAAAGCAGTATATATATTTGTCTTAATCATCCTAGACCTCTAGTATTATGATTCTATACATACAATGACTCCCCAGCAGAGCTGTCATTTCTGTGACACGAAATTAGGGTTTCATCCCTTGGGAAAGCAAGAAAGAATGCCTCCCACTGTGGTCACCAATCTGCTGCGGCACTGTCTAAGGTTTCTAACTAAGATCATACAATGGTTGTCCCCAACAGAGTCGCCATTTTTCTGTAGCGCGAGTTTTTGCGTGGTTGCGAAGCACTATTGCTTTGGGGTACTACAGCTCGATCCATTTTTTATCCTATTGAAGCTGATGAAGGAAGGGAAATATATGTCTCCAATTAACCCTGCTTGCAAACTGAGTTTGAACAGATGACTGTTGGTTTACAGATATTACAAAGATTGTGGGTTTCTCTTAGGTTATTTTGTTAAAATAGTGCACGGGCGATTGGTGGGAGGTTTAAGACTGATGCTTTTCGATTGATGTATGAAGTTATGGGATTTTGGGTTTTTGATTAGTGTGCTCGCTAAGATTTTTTTCAATCTTATGCCTACGTATTCCCGTTTAACAAAATAGGGAAATCAGAGTGATCGTAGTTCCTCCTATTCTATGGGATGAAAAAGGGTTGTTTTGGTGTCTTGTTCAAAGCCCAAGACGTGAAGCTAAATGTGGTTGTATCTTGTTCAAAGCCCAAGATGTGAAGCTGAAGGGTCTACTTGTATCTTGTTCGAAGCCCAAGATGTGCAGCTAAATAGTTTTGACTTTAGAGAGAATGTGTCATCTATAAAGGGGGGTGTTTGTCACAACTGTTGGGTGACTGATTATAAAGGAGAATTACTTTAACTGGGATATGTGAATCCAGTAATTCCATAATGTTCCTTTATAGGGGATTTTAAACCTGAAGGAGAAGACTTTAACTCAGTGTAGAGCAATGCTATCTTTCCTTAGGAATTTCTCATGCTAAAAGAGGGACAGTGGCGTGGATGTAAATAATCCAGAGGCTTGCCGCTTACAGCAATTAGATGGGGGAAAAGGAGTTGTTGATGTTTGTATACTGTGAACGAGGCACGCATTTTGATGTTAAAAGGTTGCTTGACTTAATCGGGGTTTCCTTATACAAAACCTAAGAGGAGGCTATTGACCCAACAAGAGGATGTTTTTATGTGTCTCGTACGATGCCCGAGAGAGAGGCTAAAAGGGTTGACTTAACAAGAGAGTGCTTTTGTATGTGTCTTGTACGAAGCCCAAGACGGAGGCTAAAGGTGTTTGACTCAACAAGAGAGTCTTTGTACCTCGTACGAAGCCCGAGATGGAGGCTGAAAATGTTTGACTCAACAAGAGAGTCTTTTATACTCAACAAGAGAGTGCTTTTGTATCTCGTACGAAGCCCGAGATGGAGGCTAAAAGTGGTTGACTCAACAAGAGAGTGCTTTTGTATCTCGTACGAAGCCCGAGATAGAGGCTAAAAGGGGTTTGACTCAACAAGAGAGTCTTTTATACTCAACAAGAGAGTGTTTTTGTATCTCGTACGAAGTCCGAGATGGAGGCTAAAAGTTGTTGACTCAATAAGAGAGTCTTTTATACTCAACAAGAGAGTGTGAAAAGGCTAGCTTCGCTGGGGAGAATCATTGTACAAAGCCCAAGAGGAGGCTATTTTGCTGGCGACTGTTTCAGTTTAGTGACAGGTCCAGTATGTTGGATAAAGAGAAAATCAGTTCTTATGAAGATTAAAGGTAAGGTTGTGCTTTGGCGCTGATCGGAGGATCAGGGTTATTTCCCTTTCTTTAAGGAAATGGGAAATCCAAAGGGTATTGAGACTGTCCGAGTCTACTGGTGTTTTGAGAAATCGATTCTCAGATAGTGAATGATCTTTGTACGATGCCCAAGAGAAGGCTGGTATGTTAAGGGATGAAGGTCAACCCATTAACAGGTATGACACTTGACTCAGAAAGACAACTCTAGCAAATTGATGACTAGGTTCTGTTCCTATACCTGTAGAGGTCTCTGGGTCCTTATACTAAGCCCAAGAGGAGGCATGCGAGCTTTTAAGAAGCCGAAGGGTCCTTGTACAACGCCCAAGAGGAGGCGGGGATGCTTTTAAGAAGCCTGTAGGTCCCCAAACCCTGAGAAGTTCAAGACATGCTATTCACCGAGAATAGATCAAGCCAGGAAAGTCCGAGAATTTGGAAGAAACTCAAGAGATGCCATTCACGGAGAAAAGATCATCCCTGGGGAGTAGAGTCTCTTTGACAATTTCTAAGGGTGACAGTCTGAAAAAGGGTTCACTGAGAATGCTGCCTTTCACGTCTGCATATTGTTTAACCCCAAGAGGAGGGAAGACTGTGTCTGGTAATCCTATGGGGATCTAGTTTTGTTTGTATTTAAGAGTGACCAACAGGGCTTTACCTAGTGCTAGACGTTGTTGCCGGGGAAAACTCTAAATAACTATACTAATATTACACAGTTGGTATATGACGAGTATATAAAAGTTTGTGAAAGGAGACTTACAGTGAGCAGCCCCATAATACAGTTTATATATATATATATATATATGAAAGCGGGTAAAAAAAGCGGGTAAACACTTACTCAGTTGTAGAGCTTCCATGCTGTTTGGTTAGTTGTTCAACAAAGAAAGCTTTGATAACAATATTATATTCAAAATCAAAGGAGAAAGTGTTTTGAAAAGATTGTTGGGGCTTACAGCTCAAGGAGAGGCCCAAGGTTTTATCAGTGATTGCACTATGGTTTTGAAATTGTACAGGGACTTATACAAGTGACTAAGGCCCAAAAAAGGTTTTCTGTACAAAGGGATGGGTCTTACACTCTCTCAAGAGGCCTAAAGGTGTTTAAAGAAAAGGAATGGGGCTTATAACATGAGGGTAGGCCCAGATGATTTGTTTTTTTGAATTGACGATCGCGCCGAGGTTTCTTTAACATACTAGGTCTTATACAATGCATTGAGGCCCAAAAAGCTTTGGTTCAAAAAAGGGTTGGGTCTTACACTCTATTAGATGCCCAAAAGGTTTTCAGAAAAAGAATTGGGACTTATAGCTCGAGAAGAGGCCCAGATGATTTTTTTTTTCGTTAAAAAGGCGACGATCACGCCGTTGTTTTTGAAAATACAGTGGGAATTATACAATGACTGAGGCCTAAAAGGTGGTGTACTTACAAAAGGGGTTGGGTCTTACACTCTATTAGAGGCCCAATTTTAATTTTAAAAAAGAATGGGGCTTACAACTCAGGGAGAGGCCTAGGGTTTTATTCTGAACTGGCGATCGCGCCGAGATTTTTTTTAACACAGAGAGACTTATACAATATCTGAGGCCCAAAAAGTTTTGGTTTTCAAAGGGGTTCGGTCTTACACTCTATTAGAGGCCCAAAGAGTTTGAAAAAGTTTGATGAGGGTTGAATTAATCAAAAACCCTAATTTGTTTTCAAAATGTATTTTAATTGAATAAAAAATTCAATTAAAATGATCAAAATTGTTAAACATGTGGAAAACAAATTGTGATCTTGGATTAATGTTTCAAAAATTAGGTTTTGATCCACAAAATGTTTGGAAATCACTAAAATTTGAAAAATCAAGAGGGAGAAAATATTTTAAATGTCAAAAACAATTAAAATATTAATTCTTTACAAAAATATCAAGTATATGAAATAAATAATATTTTTGGGAATTTTTCGGAAAATCAAATATTTTAATATTTTTGTGAATTATTAAAAAAAGAATCAAATCAAAATCATTAAAACTCAGAGAGAAATTAATTTTTTAATCAATTCAATAAAATCACAAAATTCAAATATTCAAATGTTCAAATGTTCAAAAATGGCGCCAAGAACATGGCAAGAACACGCGCCACCCTCTGTTTCTGCAGATTTGCATTTTTTATCCAATCTCACTGAATACTTGATGATATCATGCAATCTACATATCAATCTACTCGTTTTAACCTCACGATCATGTCTATGGTCTTTAATTTCATTTATTTTAACCATGGAATAAGAAATCAAAGAGAAACCTCTAGAACCCTAAAATTTGCATGAAGGTTCAGAAATTGCATACACGATTTAAACAAAGCAATTGATTGAGGGAAAACACTCCATGCATGATTATGAACATATGGCCAAATTATTGTGCAGCAAAAAATGCATGGATCATAGAGTTAGAAGAGCTCATGCTTACCTCTTGCAGCTGGTGATCGTGTTTTGTGTTAGAGGTGTTGCAGCTTGGTTCCAAGGATATGGACAGCTTCCCTAGGTGCTATAAAGTGTGTCTGGATGCTTGGAATGAATGGAAATAATCTGGACCTGAAGATGGTATCCCAACTGCAACTTGGTTAAAACCTTGAGCAGCTGGCTAGTGATTCTGAGAAATCAGTGTTCCAGATGTTGTTTAAGTGTTTGGATCACTTCTATATGATGTTTATGAGGTGTGTGTGTGTGATTGGTTTGGTTGGAATAGCTCTCAAACTCAAAACCCGATAGTGACTTGCTTTGGAAGGCAATTTTGGAGTGAAAGAAGAGATTTTGAGGAAAGCATCTGATTGATGGCTTTGGTGTACTCAAACTGAACACAAATGAGTTCTATTTATAGTAGAGCAAGTTTGATTTGCAAGGAATAGTGAATGGCAACTGCTGCATAGGTTTGGCCAATGTTGATCAATGAGAATCCAAGTCTCCTCTAGCCATTTACTAGAGGTTAGGGCACAGACTGTTGGTTCCCTTGGTCTTGGATAAGTCTTGACTGAATTCAGTTGGAAATGGCTCAGTCCATGCCACATTGGTGCATCCATTAAATGCTCCAATCCAAAATTGGAGTCATGTCTCTCTTTTAGGGATTTCTAGGTTTGGCATGCTATTTTTGGTTCCAAAGACTTGGGAGGCTTGGGATCAAAGTTGGTTCCTCCTTGGTCCCCCCTTGAGGTTTTCAGATGGATAGAGTTGCTTCCCCTTTGCAAAATTTGAGCAAATCGAGCAAAACTCCCAAATCTGCCTTGCCATGACAGTTTGCAGCAAGGCATATTGGCATTGCCATATCTCATGGCTCAAGTGGACTTTGATTGAGTTCTTGGCCATTTTGGAAAGCCCTCATATGATACAACAGCTGTTTGATCATAATTGGTTTTGATACTTTTTGGATCCAAGTGAAAAATGCCCCTACATTTGGAAAAAAGTAAGGCAGATTCTGACTTAGTGAAAATTTCACTAAGTATTGGAAAAAAGTGACATTTTCACTTTTTGTGATTTTGACCATTCCATAACTTAAAATCCATGAGGAATTGGAATGAGTCATGTTTTAAGCTTTTGTAGAGTGTCGTGAGAGCTACAAATCCAGCTTTGGATGGAAAAAAATGGCCTTGTGGTTTAGGAGTTATGATCCTCCAAAGTTGGTACCCTAGCCACTTTGTTCCATGACTTAGAAAAATTTCTAAGTTTTTATGGTTACCTCTTTTACAAGTTATCCCACTTTTCTTGATTTTTCTTGATGAATGTTGATTCAAATCACACATTAACATCATTTTAGGGTTAAGGAACCATAATTGTGAAAAATCTCAAAAAGTCAAAGTTGACTTTTGTGCACAGTTGACTTTTTGTCAGATGAATTCCAAACTGTGCGATTCTCTATGAAATCAAGTCCTTGACCTAAATCAAACTTGATGGATTGATTTCATAGGTGTTATAGGGTGTATTGAATCATGTCCTAGGGTTTGGGAGCATGTCCTGGTCAGAAGTCAAAGGCACAGTTGACTTTTCCCGCGAAACCCTAATTGTGGTTCTGATGAAATTGAAACTTGTTGAGCAAACTTCTTGGACCAATCCATTGTTGCAAATGGATCAATATGGTGTGTTAGGGACCCTCAAATCATCTCTTGAGGTCTTGGCTCATGATTTGTCCCAAAAGTCAGCTTAGGGGTGAATTAGGTTAAGAAACCCTAATTCCTGATTTTTTGTGAATGCATCCCTTGAGGCTTAATTGACTTGATGATGGGGTCCATGAGGTCCCATGGAGTAATTCAAGTTATGCTTTGAAGCATTGGCTCATGCCCAGGGGAAATTTTCCATCTGGAGACCCTGGTCGACCAAAACCCTAATTTGGTGACACTAGCGATCTTAAGGCTTGATCCACTTAAAAGGTTGCAGCCTTGTGCTTAATCCTTGATGTGGGAGTCCTCTTGATCCCTTGTGGATGTTTGAGAGGTTAGACAAGTTGAAGATCATGCCATTCCTTGATTGATCGTTTGTCTAAGAGCTCTGCGAGGGCTTGAAACCCTAAGCTTGATTGTAGTGGATGCTCACCCATCTTTGGGGAGACTAATGAGGCATGATGGATTACCCATATTGTGGTGATGATTTGCACAATGATGGAAAATCTTAGTGATCAAAATTTGGGGTATGACAACT
The DNA here is from genome assembly GCA_022829125.1 of Lathyrus tuberosus. Classification (NCBI taxonomy): domain Eukaryota; kingdom Viridiplantae; phylum Streptophyta; class Magnoliopsida; order Fabales; family Fabaceae; genus Lathyrus; species Lathyrus tuberosus. Next base: position 8,765,223 of record JALAZF010000251.1, read on the forward strand.
GGGTTCGGGTGCGGGTTTGGGTAGTGTGAAACCCGCGCCCGAAACCACACCCGCTATATATATATATATATATATATATATATATATATATATATATATATATATATATATATATATATATATATATATATATACCCTCCGTCCCATATTATAAGCAAAAGTTAGTTTTATAAACCAGATACATTAATTATTTAATGTATTTAAAAAATAACTTTTACTTATAATATGAGACGGAGTAGTATATATATTATGTTCATTTCGTGTTTGGCTGTAATATTTTGTCAAGATGAAATATGGTTGATTATAAATAATCAACATAAGCTTCTAAACTACAAAATCATTATTGATATTTGGATGGTTTGTATTTTCGTAATAATGAAGACTACTACCCTATACTCCAATATTTAATACTACTCCGTCCTATATTATAAGCAAAAATTACTTTTTAGATACATTGAATAATTAATGTATCTAGTCTATATATAGGTCAGATACATTAATTATTTAATGTATTTAAAAAGTAACTTTTGCTTATAATATGGGACGGAGGGTGTATATACTCAAAAGCATCCTCGTTAAGACCACTACCCTATGCAAAATCAACTACTCCCGCTGTCTCAAAAAAAGAGTTTTTTTAGCCAAAAATTTTTGTCTCAAAATAAAAGTCTTTTTATGTTTTCAATGCAATAATCATTAATTTTTACCAACTTTATTCCTAATAATTATTATCTATACAATTTTTAAGACAATACATCACATTACACATTTATGATAACCAATGGTAATTAAGGGTAATTTTATAAAATTGTTATATTTAATTAGTCAATCATTACTTTTTTTAATCTATGTGAAATAACTTTAAAAGACTTTCATTTTAAAACGGAGGGAGTATAGTTTAGTTAATGTCAAAAAACGGCTATGGCATTTATTTTCTGACGTAATAATTGTTTACCTAGTAAAATAAACCTTAATAGTCTACATTGAACTTAGCTTTTGAATATTAAACTATGCTTCTTACAACGTGCTTAATAAGTTACCATTTGATATTCCACCATATCAAGGCAGCTGATGACCTTCTCAGCTATTAAAATTTAATATCAATAAACAATAACATTGTTGTTATCAGCAATTAAAATCTATAGTTGAAATCAATTAAAGTTAATAATTCAAAATACTTGTTTATAATTACAAATCAAATAACACAAAGTTAATGAAACCACATTGTCATTCGTTCCGGATTAACATATTTACTGGAAATTATGCAGGATTCTTTTAAATTTGTCCAACATTCGTTCCAACATTTTTGCTACGGGTTCGGGTTTGGGTGAAAAAACCCGAATCCAACGGGTGTGGGTGTGGGTGTTATTTTGCCACCCGAATAGCCTTTAGGTTTGGGTTCGGGTTCGGGTTCGGGTGGTGATTTCGGGTGCTGGTTTGGGTAGTGTGAAACCCGCACCCGACCCGACCTGTTGTCATCCATAATCGTCCCCATTTTCCAACAGTAAAATGGGGACTCTGCTTGAGAGTCATTGTCTGTATAGGATTATAGCTCTTAAGAGGTCTAGGATGTTAGTTTTAGGAATAAATATATATATATATATATATATCGCTTTTCCTAATTGATATCCGTGTTTATTTTTTTGCTAATGGGACTGCGGGTAATGCCGCATCTGGAAAGTTTGAGTGACACCTAAGATAAGTGATGGCACTAGACGGGTAATCTTACAGGGAGTGACTCCCAAATAAGAGATCCTGGTCGACCATCGAATCAGTGGAGAGACCCTTTGAGGATTTAATGTTTATACGACTTCGGTTGTTGAAAGCAAATTGTTCGATTGTGGTATTCTATGAAACTGAGGATTTAGTAGGCTAAGACCATGTTACTATTTTGTAGTGCGGAAGCTATCGGAAATAGTTGTCACGCGATACTACCCTCATTTGAGATTACTCTAAGATACATCAGCTCGCTCGGGTGAACCAGCCTGCTGTTGTTATCCTAAGGGGGGTCAATGATTTTGAGGACAGGTACAAAAAATCACCAGTATAACCTTTGGGGATGGGTAGAGGCATGACTTCATGACACCGAACCTTTGACCCCATGTTTTTTCTATGTTTTTGTGTGCTGCATTCATGCATTCATTTCATTAAAAACATTAAAACAAAGAAAAATTTTCTCTTCTAGTCTCTCTTTTTCAAATTAAACTAAGACAACGATTGCAAATGTCAGAGAAAAAGACTGCGTTATGGATTTCTATAGAAGGAAGACTCACAAGTACACCTTCAAGGTTCCAAAACTAGAGGATTTAAGAGGGTTGACAAGGATGATCACTAACCCTGATGATTTTAGAGCTAGGTATGGAGGATTGTTGTCTCTGTTAAGGGTCCATGTAATTGAGGGAATCCTGTCTACTCTGATTCAGTTTTACGATCCGGTCTATCACTATTTTACGTTCCCGGATTATCAACTGGCACCAACACTGGAGGAGTACTCTTACCTGACTGATTTACCCATTACTGACCAAGCTCCCTTTTCTGGACTGGAAGAAATTCCAAAGGATCAAACCATTGCAAGAGCAATCTATTTGGATGAATCAGAAGTCAAGACTCACATGACCACTAAGGGTGGAATCCAGGGTTTTCCAGCCAAGTTTTTGATAAAGAAGGCTCTGTACTTTGCTAGTATAGGGAACGTGACTGCTTTCGAGAGCATCTTTGTTTTACTCACCTACGGGTTATTTCTGTTTCCCAACATTGATGACTTCATTGATATCAATGCCATTAAGATATTTTTGATTGGAAACCCTGTACCGACCCTGCTCGCAGATGCTTATCATTTTGTACACTTAAGGAATTTGTATAGCGGAGGAATGATCATATGCTGTGTACCCCTGCTTTACAAATGGTTCATTTCCCACTTACCCAAGTCTGCTGCTTTTTGGGATCCTAAGAGTACTTTACGCTGGTCATAGAGAATCATGTCTCTTACTAACTCTGACATCGACTGGTACAATCAGATCTATGACGGGATAAGAATCATTGACCGTTGAGGCATGTCCCGCGTAATGCTCATCTGGAAGGTCTTTTCTTCAAGGAAGGAGAAAACGACAGGGCACTAAAAACAGAAATAGTGCATGCTTGGAAACATGTTCACAGGAAAGGAAGAGATTTTCTAGGAAAACCGGATTGTGTCTCGGTGGAACCTTATCTCCACTGGGTATAAACTAGAGCTCTCAAGCTGAGGATGTCTTACCCTTGTCAGGAAGTTCTTCCATTAAAGGAATCTGTCCGTTATTTTATGTCTGATACAGAAAAACTTCAGGTTACTCTCAACAAAGTTCAACGGGAGATGAAATCTTAGAAGAACATGTACTGCATTATCAATGTGGAGTGTAACAAAATACAGCAACTGTTAAAAGAAAAAGATGCTCTGATCGAGATTTTAGAGCAACATGTTGTAGATAATCAAGAAGACCAAAGGAATTTGCTCACTCCTTTCACTTGGCAAAGGAATGACAACCCGACAACGGCTCAAGAGCCTCGGTCACAGAAAAGGAAAGTACCAGAACCAGCACCTGAGCCCTCCTCGGAGAGGACTCAGGATCCATAAAGTTTAGATTTCCTTTTGCATCACCTTGTAATTACTGTATTTCCATTTTCGCAATCTTTGAACTCAATAAAACGGGGTTTCCCCATTGTTTGATATTTGCAATCCAATTGTTGAAGTTTCTTGTGATTAAACAAAAAATAATTAATATAATCATTGCATATCATTCATCATTCTCACATAACACATTCTTCTTCCCTACGAATCTCACGTTTTTGTCTCGATTCTAGAGTCAAACTGTCTCATTCGTACAATACTGGGGCCAATCGACAGAAAAAGATGGATAATCTCGAGGAAGAGAATAGAGAGTTGAGAGAAGAACTCGATGCTCTGAAAGAAGACTTGAGAAAGCTTCACAATGACATGCAAGCTATGGCAACAGCTCAGATACAACAACAAAGGACTGTGATCTCAGAGATCACATCGACGCCCATAGTGGAGAAGTATGATCCTCGGTATAACATGCCTAAGGATCGTCCCTGGGGCATGCCACTTAACTATATCCCGGAAGGATATATTCCGCCGATCATGGAAGATCTGGAAACCGCAGCAGGAACCGCTGGGCCTGAAGGTTACAAACTTCGGGAAAGCGAAGATGCAAGGGGCATGACAGTAACTCCTGAAGGTTACAAACTTCGGGAGAGGGAAGTACCAAGAGTCACAGCCACAATGACTATACCACCGCCCGTGGTACACACTATCCCGGAAGAACAGATTGCCCAGATACCTTCTGGTGGAAATGAAAGTATGGATGACAGAATGAAGGAGTTCCAGGAATAATTCCTAGAGATGCAGAAGGAACTGCAAGCCATTCGGGATCAGGATCTATTCAGAAAGGACGCCGCAAGCCTTTGTTTGGTCCAAAATGTGAAAGTTCCGCACAAATTCAAGGTGCCCGAATTTGAAAAGTACAAGGGTAACTCTTGCCCTCAAAGTTATTTAGTGATGTATGCTCGAAGAATGTCAACACAGACAGAGAACCAACAGCTAGTGATCCACTATTTCCAAGACAATTTAACCGGTGCCGCACTCAAGTGGTACATGGGTTTAAACCGCACCAAGATCGTGACTTTCAGAGATCTTGGCGCTGCCTTCGTTCAACAATATAAGTATAACCTGGACATTGCACCGGACAAAGATCAACTCAGAGCCATGTCGCAAAAGGATAAGGAAACCTTCAAGGAATATGCTCAGAGATGGCGTGAAATTGCCGCCCAGATTTGTCCACCTCTTGAGGAAAAAGAGATGACAAAGATCTTCTTGAAAACCTTGAGCTCATTTTACTACGACAGAATGGTCGCGAGTGCGCCTAGTGACTTCACTTAGATGGGGGGCATGGGAGTTCGTCTTGAGGAAACAGTCTGAGAAGGACGTTTAGTTAAAGACGCTGGACCATCAAACCGTACCAAAAGATATGGTAGTGCTCTCCCTAAGAAAAAAGAGCAAGATATTGATAATATCTCTCTCGGAAAGCAAAGGCGACGGTACCAACCGGTAGCAGCTGTAACTCCTGCTATTAACCCTGTGCCTGTTCCTACGTATCAACCTCAGGTTGCTCAGAACCAACCTAATCAACAATAATATCAGAAAAGGACACAACAACCTCTTCAGCAGGCTCGTCCTCAATACAACAACAACCGTACAACGCGACCACCAGGGTTCGACCCTATACCCATGTTGTACGCAGAACTGTTTCCACTATTACTAGCCAAAGGGCACATTGAAACTAGGGCTCTTCTTACAGTACCGGAAAATTCGCCTTTTTGGTTCAAAGCGGATCAGACTTGCCCTTATCATCAAGGAGGACCAGGACATAACATAGAAAACTGTGTCAGCTTCAAATCCGATGTGCAGAAGCTTATTAGGAACGAGGTCTTATACTTCAAGGATACGAATCCTAACGTTCAGACAAACCCGCTACCTTAACACGAGAAAGCTGCGGTAAATTTGATAGAGGAAGAATCCAAGCACAACTATCAAATTCACGATGTACTCTTATTAGGAACCAACCTGATCAAAATGGATCGCATACAGAGCGGATACGGGCATGTACCATCTCATAACTATCACCGGTGTGATATCTGCTCTAAAGACAATCAAGGATGTTCTGTGGTGCAATTCGCTCTACAGGAACAGATGGATCTCGAATGGATCCAAGATCACCGAATTCGTGAGGTCAACATGACTTATGCAAATTCCAACATCATTCAGAACCACGACATCCATGCGATGAATGTCAACTTGGTGGCAATGCACTCAAGGCAAAGCCAACATCATGATCTGCAATGGCACGATTACGATTCCTATCCTATTTGCTCAAAGAACGATCAGGGATGCTCTTTTGTACAAGAGGCCCTCCAGTGTCAGATGGATCTTGGATGGATTCAGTATTACCGCGATAGAAGTCATTATCAAGTGAATATGATTCAAATTTTTTATATTCGCTTGATGAATACCAGCTTAGTAGAGTTACACGCTACACAAGTCCAGCTCGGTTTTCTGACTTCGCATAATTATCAGAACTGTACAGTATGCCGTGAGAGCGACCAATGATGTGCTCTCGTTCAAAGAACTTTGTAGCACTTGTTAAACCATTGGTGGCTTCCGATCTATATGGATGAAGACACACAACAAGTCAGCATGACTAACGGGAACCCTACTAGGCATCAAAGTCAAGACGTTCGATCCATGGAAACAGACCTAGTAAGGTTACACTGCATACAAAGTGGACGTGGCCAGGTGCCACCACACAACTATGAGCATTGTAGAGTTTACTCTGAAGATAATCAAGGATGTTACCTCGTGCGAGCAGCCCTTCAAAGTCAGTTGGACCACAAAGAGATTCGACCGTGTCTAAGTTCTGGGTCAATCAACTTGATGCCCGACTATTTCGCTGATCAGATCAGAGATGTTGTCGTAATCTCTGATCATAAGAGGGCCAAAGATGTTTGTACCATAATCCCTCTACTTGATGAATCAAGAATTCCTTTGGACAGTAGAAACGTTCCTAACCAAGAACTGATTGAAATTACTTACAATGGTCAAAAAAATCAGAAGGCTCCTGTAGTTATCTACCTGCCGGGACCAGTGCCGTACAAATCAACTAAGGTTATCCCTTACAAATACGGTGCAACAACAATTGAGAATGGAAAGGAAACTCCATTACCCTATGTCGTGAATATTGCAGAAATTAGTCGAGTAACACGGAGTGGTCGAATCTTCAACCGAGGAGTTGAAGAACCCAGCCAAGAAAATGAACCTCAAACAAAAGTTCCTGATCAACCAGTCGGTCAATCCTATGATCCCGACCTTTCAAAAAACAACGATGAGATGTTGAAGCTCATCTAGAAGAGTGAATACAACATAGTTGATCAACTGTTGAAAACTCCTTCGAAAATCTCAGTATTATCACTTCTACTCAGTTCCGAAGCCCATAGAGAAGCTCCATAGAAAGTCTTAGAGAAAGCCTTTGTGGAACAAGATGTAACAATCAGGCAATTCGACAGCATCATCTCCAACATCACTTCTTGCAACAACTTAGGGTTTAGTGATGAGGAATTTCTAGAAGAGGGCAAAAGTCACAACATGGCACTCAATATTACAGTCAACTGCCAGGACGATGCATTAGCCAGCGTACTGGTAGACACCGGATCGGCTCTGAATGTTATGTCAAAGTCTACTTTAATGTGATTATCATTTAAAGGGTCTCCGATGAGAGGTAGTGAGGTCATCGTCAAAGCATTTGACGGATCCCGAAAAACGGTTATCGGCTAAGTTGATCTTCCCATAACTATCGGTCCTCACACATTCCAAGTCACTTTCCAGGTCATGGACATCCGGGCAGCATACAGTTGTTTGTTAGGAAGACCTTGGACACACAAGGTTGGGGCAGTCACTTCGACATTTCACCAGAAGCTGAAGTTCGTCAAGAATGACCAACTAGTCACAGTCTGCGGAGAGCAAGCCTTGATCGTGAGTAACTTATCATCGTCCACTTATGTAGAACCAGAGGAGATAATCGGAACCCAGTTCCAGGCACTTTCGGTGAGTTACGACAACCAATTAGAGAGAGGAACTTTGATTTCCTCATATAAAGATGCTCTCGAAGCGATCAGAAGTAACAATACCAAAGGATGGGGATAGCTTGTCATTCCTACTGACAATAAGAAAAAGAAAGGTCTTGGTTTTTCTTCAAATTGTGCCCAGACTGCTACTAACGATGAAAATCTTCATCCCATCCAGAACTTCTTCCACAGCGGAGGTTTTCTTTACCCAGTGTCTCAAGAAGTACATACCATCAACGAGGGTGATTCCTCCGATACAGATGAAAAATGGAAGTCATATCTTAACGAGGACGGTTATATGTCTCAGGAAGAGGTGCTACGCCATTTTGCTTCCCGACACAGAGTCCGAGATATATACCAAGGTTAGATGTCAAAATGATATACGGAGATTGTGATCCGGAAGGATGCCGTGCTCCACCAAACTCATTAGAGGAAGACACTCTGATGAAAGACAACTTTGACCACGACTATTATGGCCCGATGGATGGCCTGCCTATCTGGCAGCTGTACCCAGGAGACTTGGGGCAAAAGAGTCAGCACAACGATGCATATTAGCTCAGCATCATTGAAAATAATACATGTGCCCCCACAGAATCATGGGATTATTATTTAGGACATTCAGAGAATATCCAGTACGATGATGAATTCGCAACAATTGCAGGACAAGAGTTCCTTAACTATGCTTTTCCTGAGGTCAACGTCATCGAAAGGGATGACTCCTCCAGTTCCAAAGAACTGTGGGACACTTTAGGACAACCAAGTTGCAAATTCGACTTCTTGGTCAAGTACACCGCTCCTGAAAGTTCTCGCATCAGGCTCGAAGACATCCAGCCAACTGGATGGGGAGATCTGCCTGAGAGTGCAAACACTGTGCAAGATACAACTGAAGAATCCTCCTACGACAACTCTGCCTGGGAGACAGATTCCAACGATCCTGCTCTGCCAGAAATCAGCGTTATTTCTGAGGACAAGTCAAGAAGGAAGGTACCAAACTTTGTGATTCACCGAGGAGTTCGCCGCCAATGGGTTGCTGTCAATGTTCTGAAAGTTGTTCATAAGTCGAAGTAATTTTCGTCTTTATCTTAACCTTTCACCATGCCCAGGTGAAACAGATGTTTTGATAGGGCTCACTTTCTGTAAATATCTCTCTTTGCTTCGCCCAAAGCGACAGAGTTTTATTTTATAGGGTTGTAGTTTCAAGAATCGAAAAAATCATAAATAAAATAACGTCGTTCTGTAATTTCTACATTTATTGCTGTTTTCTCTTTTCGCTCTTTCAGAAAATGGTAATCCTAAAAAATAACTCAAATGATAAAAACAAGCCGTTTTTCAGAAAATACACTGCACTCACTCTTGCATTCTCTCTATCTCTTCTAAAAACAATCATCACGTCATGCAGATTACTTGTTTTAAACCCCATTGAAACATACGATCCAATGCCTTCTCCCAACTTTGAATTCTCGGTATTTGAGGTTGAAGAAGAAGATGACGAAGAAATTCCAGAAGAGCTCTCCCGATTGCTCCAACAAGAGGAAAGTTCTATCCAACCTCACAAGGAGCCGTTTGAAATGGTCAACTTGGGTTCAGAAGAAGAGAGAAAAGAAGTCAAGATTGGGGCACTGCTCAGTCCGGCTGTCAAAGAAAGTTTGACAAAGCTTCACAAAGAGTTTCCCGATGTATTCGCTTGGTCCTATCAGGACATGCCAGGGTTGGATATCAGCATCGTGGAACATCATCTACCGTTAAGATCAGAATATTCGCCAGTAAAACAAAGGTTGAGATGGACTCATCCAGACATGGCCATCAAAATCAAAGAGGAAGTACTGAAACAGATTAACACGGGTTTCCTCGCCACATCAGAATATCCTCAATGGTTAGCTAACATAGTACCAGTTCCGAAAAAGGACGGAAAGGTCAGAATGTGTGTAGACTACAGGGATCTGAACAAAGCAAGTTTAAAGGATGACTTTCCCTTACCGCACATTGACATGCTGGTAGAAAATACAACAAAGTTCAAAGTTTTCTCCTTCATGGATGGATTCTCGGACTATAATCAGATAAAAATGGCACCGAAAGACATGGAGAAAACTTCATTTATCACCCCTTGGGGAACTTTTTGTTACAAGGTAATGCCGTTCGGTTTGAAGAATGTCAGGGCAACTTATCAAAGGGCCATGACTACTCTGTTTCATGACATGATACACAAAGAAATCGAGGTATATGTCGATGATATGATTGCCAAATCTAAAACAGAAGAGGAGCATGTGACCCACCTGTCAAAACTATTTGAGCGTCTGAGAAAGTACAAACTCCGCTTGAATCCCAATAAATGCACATTTGGTGTTCGCTCAGGAAAACTTTTGGGATTCATCGTCAGCCAAAAAGGAATTGAGGTTGATCCTGACAAGGTCAAGGCCATTCAAGAAATGCCTTCTCCAAAGACTGAGAAACAAGTCAGAGGATTCCTGGGATGCTTGAACTACATTTCCAGATTTATATTCCTCATGACCGCGACATATGCACCGATCTTCAAATTACTCAAAAAGAATCAGGATTGCGTTTGGACAGAAGACTACCAAACCGCCTTCGACAGTATCAAGGAATACCTGTTGAATCCACCGATTCTATCACCTCCAGTGGAAAGAAGACCATTGATCATCTACCTAACAGTCTAGGAAGGCTCGATGGGTTGTGTACTTGGCCAACAGGACGAAACAAAAAGGAAAGAGTCTGCCATTTACTATTTGAGCAAGAAATTCACCGACTGCGAGACTCGGTACACTATGCTTGAGAAAACTTACTGTGCTCTGGCTTGGGCAGCCAAACTTCTTCGCCAATATATGATTCATCACACTACTTGGTTAATCTCCAAAATGGATCCAATCAAGTATGTATTTGAAAAACCTACTCTCACGGGAAGGATTGCCCGTTGGCAGATGTTGTTATCAGAATACGACATTGAGTACCATGCTCAGAAAACCATCAAAGGAAGTATTTTAGCCAATCATTTGGCTCATCAACCGATTGACGATCAAGAATCAGTCGGGTTTGACTTCCCAGACGATGATGTCATGTATTGGAAAATGAAAGACTGCGATGAACCACTACCCAGTGAAGGGCCAGAACCAGGTTCCCAATGGGGACTAATCTTTAATGGAGCTGCCAATCATTATGGAAACGGAATTAGGGCAATCATCATAACACCTCAGGGTACCCACATTCCTTTCACTGCCAGATTGACATTCAAGTGCATAAACAACGAGGTCGAATATGAAGCTTGTATCATGGGTCCCGAAGAAGCGGTTGACTTAAGGATTAAGAACTTGAATGTATATGGCGACTCAGCCCTGGTTGTCAATCAGATCAAAGGAGATTGGAACACATACCAATCAGGACTGGTTCCTTACAAAGACTACGCGAGAAGGTTGTTACCATTCTTCAACAGAATTGAGTTTCATCATATCCCTCGTGAAGAGAATCACATGGCTGATGCATTAGCCACTCTCTCTTCCATGATTAGTGTAGGTCAATGGAATGACATACCTAAGATTGACAAAATGCGCCTTGAAAGGCCCGCTTACATTTTCGCGATTGAAGCAGTCATAGATGATAAACCTTGGTATCACGATATCAAATGCTTCCTTCAGAAACAAGGGTATCCACCTGGGGCATTAAGGAAAGACAGGAAAACCCTCAGAAGACTGGCAGACAGCTTCTTACTGAGCGGTGATACACTTTATAAGAGAAACTTTGACATGGTCTTGCTCTGATGCGTAGAGAGACCAGAAGCAAACATGCTGATGAAAGAAATTCACGAAGGATCCTTTGGCACTCATGCCAACGGACACACAATGGCGAGAAAAATTCTGAGAGCAGGGTACTACTCGTTGACCATGGAATTCGACTGCTACAAGTACATGAGGAGATGTCACAAGTGTCAGATATACTCAGACAAAATCCAAGTACCGCCAACGCATCTCAAAGTTCTCTCTTCCCCATGGCCTTTTTCCATGTGGGGAATCGACATGATTGGCATGATTGAACCTCGAACGGACATTGGTTCATCTTGGTAGCCATTGACTATTTCACCAAGTGGGTCGAAGCAGTGTCATACGCCAATGTAACCCGAAAAATGGTAGTCTGATTCATAAAAAACAATCTCATCTGCCGTTATGGTGTTCCAAGCCAGATCATTACAGATAATGGATCTAACCTGAACAATAAGATGATGAAAGAGTTGTGCGCTGAGTTCAAGATCGAACACCATAACTCATCTCCCCACCGACCTAAGATGAACGGAGCGGTAGAAGCAGCTAACAAGAACATCAAGAAGATTGTTCAAAAGATGGTTGTAACCTATAAAGACTGGCATGTGATGCTACCCTTTGTTCTTCACGGTTATCGCACATATGTCCGCACTTCAACAGGGGCAACCCCTTTCTCTCTAAGTGGATGGCATGGAAGCAGTGCTCTCTATAGAGGTAGAGATCCCATCAATTTGGGTATTGAGGGAAGCTAAGCTAACAGAAGCTGAATGGTGTCAAAATCGACACGACGAACTAAACCTGATAGAAGAAAAACGGATAACGGCACTATGCCATGGTCAGTTGTATCAGCAAAGAATAAAGAAGGCGTTTGATAAAAAAGGCTCGACCCCGTGTCTTCAGGAAAGGATACCTTATGCTCAAGAAGATACAATCATTTCTCACTGATTCCCGGGGCAAATGGACTCCGAATTATGACGGCCCCTATGTGGTCAAGAAAACTTTCTCAGGCGGCGCCTTGAGACTCGCAACCATGGATGGAGAGGAATTTGCCTACCCCACAAATGTTGATGTAGTCAAGAAATACTTCGCCTAAATAAAATAATAATAATAAAAAAAAACAACGTCTCGGTGGATTGAAAACCCGAAAAGGGCGGTCCAGGCAAAAATTAGAGACATAATCGAAAATCATCCCGATGGATTGGAAATCTCAAAGTACGATCCATGCATAAATTAGGGATTAATGGCAAGTAACTATGTCTGGCAAAGGGGCAAATCCCTCAGTAGCAGTAGTGTCATCCATCAGGGAAACTCCAGTCAAGGTCATCTTCGACAAAAGCTCAGGTTGTCCAGAATTCAAAGTTGGTAGAAGGATAGCGGTCGTTATGTTTCAATGTAGCCTTTTCCCTTAAATTACCATTTTCTAACTTTGTAAATACTCTATGGAATCACGCGCTTGGCTGATTTCCATCCTATTAATAAAATTTGAGCCCTAGTGCTTTTGTTTGCAATTCTTATTTGTTTTAGCTTTACAGAACGACATTTTAACATGATTAACGATTCTTGAAATAAAACAAAAATGAATTTTACGTGTCAATATTTTTCTGTTTTTAAAATAAAGATAGCAATTTCTTTTGACTGTTGAACATCGAAAGAACATCGATCGCTTCTCCAGAAGTAATCGAGCTTCAAAGTGAAAAATCAAAGTACTCCTTCTAAGCCAGTGCGCCTGAATGAAGGATCAGATGTGTCAGATGCGAATATTCCGTCCGACACCCCCAGCAGAGTTCTTATCACCTAAGCCCGACCAATGGTTTTCCCCACAGGGACTATCTCTCCTAAGCAAGACAAAATTGCTATCTGGAACAAATGGTATTTCCTTATCCCCAGCAGTGGCCGAGTATCCAGTCGTGTCCATCCACTAGTCTGTATGTCGCGTCAGTTTCGTTAGCATAAACATACATACATCATGCATTATTGATTTACATTCATATTCATATTGCATCACTATCACTCTAGTCGGTCTTACCCCCTAGTGATAAAAGCCCTCTCAATTGAGTCGTCAGTTCTTTCCTCATCAGGAATTGTTGCGTCTGAACAATCTATCTTCCAGTTATTTATGGGATGGAGACGGTCTTTGACCACTTTGATAACTTGAACATCAAAAAAGACAAAAAGACCTTCGACAAACGTCACTCTTCACCCTTGAAGATGATATCTTCGCTTTCCCGGGTTAAGGAAAATCCTCAGAGAAAGCCTCTTAATCAAAGATTCGGTAGTACAACAGTTTTTCTCCGGAAGATTCGCTGACGAAAAGGTCATCAGCACCTCCAATTTGGATTACATCATATGGCATTTCTCCGAGAAGATCTCGAGGAAAAGTATGATGTAATATCCCCAAGCAGGAAGCAGCCTCTCAAGAGACTCGGTTTCCCCAGTAGAGTTGACAAATGGTGTCTCCAACAGAAAAGTTTGAACACCTCTACAACTCAGACGAATGGGTTCCCCAACAAGTCTGCCATCAAAGTTTTTTCCCATCAAATGGCATCTCTCCAGGAAAATTCGGCGAGAAGTTTGAGGAAAACCGCTACAAATAGCGTCCCTTGTCAAGAAAGTTTATTGACAAAAGAAACTAAGACTAGTTCCTTGGTAGGAAACCAGGATCGAGGGGAAGTTTATATCAGAAACTAAGACCAGTTCCTTGGTAGGAAACCAGGATCGAGGGGAAGTTTATATCATAAACTAAGACCAGTTCCTTGGTAGGAAACCAGGATCGAGGGGAAGTGTATATCGGAAACTGAGACCAGTTCCTTGGTAGGAAACCAGGATCGAGGGGAAGTTTATTTTAGAAACTAAGACCAGTTCCTTGGTAGAAAACCAGGATCGAGGGGAAGTTTCACCCTTTTCTAAGCATTATTGCTTAGAAAAAGAAGATGGATGAGCTAACGGCCATTCATAACCACCATCAAAATTTCAGTTATTCCGATATTTAATCCTCTCGCACCCCGAATTCCCGAATACCTTCGCCATTCACACCTTCGGGTCCAAGAAGATTAAATAGGGGCATCTGTCATACCCCAAATTTTGACCACTAAGATTTCCCATCATTGTACAAATCATCATCACAATATGGATGTACCTTCATGCCTCATCAATCTCCTCAAGGATTGTTGAGCATTCACTACAATCAAAGATTAGGGTTTCAAGCCCTCTCAGAGTGCTTAGACAAAGGATCAATCAAGAAATGACATAATCTTCAACTTGTCTAGCCTCTCAAACATCCACAAGGGATCAAGAGGACTCCCACATCAAGAATCAAGCACAAGGTTGCAGCATTCCAAGTGGATTAAGCCTCCAGATCGTCAGTGTCACCAAATTAGGTTTTGGTCGATCAGGACCTCCAGATGAAAATTTTCCTCTGGGCATGATCCAATGCTTCAAAGCATAACTCAAGATACTCCAAGGGACCTCATGGACCCAATCATCAAGATAATTTTTGCCTCAGGGGATGCATTCACAAAAAATCAGGAATTAGGGTTTCTTGACCTATTTCACCCCTAAGTTGACCTTTGGGACAAAACATGAGCCAAGACCTCAAGACATGAGTTAAGGGTCTCTAATACACTACATTGATCCATTTGCAACAATGGATTGATCCAAGAAGCTTGATCCACAAGTTTCAATTTCATCAGGACCACAATTCGGGTTTCGAGGAAAAAAGTCAACTGTACCTTTGAATTTTGACCAAGACATGCTCCCAAACCTTGGGACATGATTCAATACACCCCATAACACCTATGGAATCCATCCATTGGGTTTGATTTAGATCAAGGACTTGATTTCACCAAGGATCACACAGTTTGGAATTCATCCGATAAAAAGTCAGCTGTGCACAAAAGTCAAGTTTGACTTTTTGAGATTTTTCACGATTATGGTTCTTTGACCCTAAAACATTGTTAATACGTGATTTGAATCATCACTCATCAAGAAAAATCAAAGAAAGTGGGATAACTTGTAAAAGGGGTAACCATAAAAACTTAGAATTTTTCTAAGTTATGGAACAAAGTGGCTAGGGTACCAACTTCCAAGGACCATAACTTGAGATCTAAGCAACCATTTTGGATGGTCCAAAGTTGGGTTTGTAGATCTCATGGTATAATTTAAAAGTGTAAACTACAGCTCATTCCAATTCCTCATGGATTTCTAGTTATGAAGTGATCAAAATGGCTTAAAACACAAAAGTGACACTTTTCCAACACTTAGTGAAATTTTCACTAAGTCAGAATCTGCCTTATTTTTTTCCCAAAAGTAGAGGCATTTTTCATTGTAATTCAGGTTGACTCAAAACCAAAGTTGGACATTATATTGAAATAGGATATATCAGCTTTCCAAAATGTCCAAGAACTCCATCAAATTCCATTTGAGCTAGAAGATATGACAGCTGCAATATGCCTTGATGCAAACTGTCTTGCATGGCAGATTTGTACATTAGTGCTCGAATTGCTCAAATTGTGCAACTTCAAGCATGGTTATCCATCTGCACACCTCAAGGGGGAACAACCAAGGGACAAACACTGATCTACCAGCCTCAAAAGTCCTTAAATCTACAATAGCCATGCCAAACCTAAAAAGCCTAAAGGAGGCCAAGACTCCAATTTTGTTTTGGAACATTTAATGGATGCTTAGAGGTGGCATGTATCAGAGCAAAGATGAACACTTTAGTCAAGCCTTATCTTTGAATCAAAGAACCATAGGCCTATGCTCTAATCTCAAGTTAATTTCTAGAGGAGACTTGAGATTCCATTTGATCCACATTGGCCAAAGGCCTGCTGCAGTTGCCATTCCCTATTCCTTGCAAAACAAACTTGACACACTATAAATAGACCTCATTTCTGATCAGTTTGAGTACACCAAAGGCCTATAACACTTGTCTTTCTCAAAATCACACTCTCACTTCCAAAAATGCCTTCTAATACAAGCTACTATCGGGTTTTGAATTAGAATGTGTTTCCAACCAAACCAAACACACACACACACACACACCTCATAAACATCATATAGAAGTAATCCAAACACTTAAACAACATCTGGAACATCAATTTCTCAAAATCACCAGCCATCTGCACAAGCTTTTGACAGATTTGCAGTTGAGGTGCCAAATCAAGTTCCAGCTCAATTCAATCCACTCCAAGCATTCAGGCACACTCCATAGCACCTAGGGAAGCTGACCACACTATTGGAACCAAGCTGTAACACCTCCAACCTAGAACTCGATCACCAGCTGCAAGAGGTAAGCCTCAACTTGGTCATCTCATGATTCATGCATATTTCTTCGCACAATAATTTTGCCATATGTTCATAATCATGTATGGAGGGTTTCCCCTCAATTAATTGCTTTGTATGAATCGCGTATCAAATTTCTCAGCCTTCATGCATGATCTAGGGTTCTTGAGGTTTTGTCTTGATTTCTCATTCCATGCTTAAAATAAATGAAATTAAAGACCATAAACATGATCGTGAGTTGAAAACGAGCAGATTGATGTGTGGATTGGGTGATTTCATCAAGTATTCAGTGAGATTGATGAGAAAACGCAAATCTGGGAAAAACAGAGCACGCGAGCAAGAACAAGATGTTCTTGGCACCCTTTTTCAAATATTTGAATTTTTGAATTTTTGTGATTTATTTAATTGATTCAAAAATTAATTTCTCTCTGAATTTTAATGATTTTGAGTTTATTCCTTTTTTAATAATTCACAAAAATGTTAAAATATTTTATTTTACAAAAATTTCCCAAAAACATTATTTATTTCATATACTTGACATTTTTGCAAAGAATTAATTTTTATTTGTTTTTTAACATTTAAATTATTTTTTCCTTCTTGATTTTCCAAACTTAAATGGTTTCCAATCATTTTGTAGATAAAAACATGATTTTTGAAACATTGATCCAAGATCACCACTCATTTTTCACATGTTTTCAATAATTTTTATTAATTTTTAAACAAAATTAATTCCATTTTTTAAACAAAATTAGGGTTTCGATTAATTCCACCCTCATCAATCTTTTTCAAACACTCTTGGGCCTCTAATTGAGTGTAAGACCCAACACCCTTTGTACAAAAAATAATTTGGGCCTCAGTCATTGTATAAGCCCCAGTACAATTTCCAAAACGACGGTGCGATCACTATCTTTCTTTGGGCCTCTCCTTGAGTTATAAGCCTCATCACCTGTACAAAAAAAAATATTTGGGCCTCTAATAGAGTGTAAGTCCCAACCCCTTTGTAAATAATACCTTTTTGGGCCTCACACATTGTATAAATCCCTCTGTATATTTTCAAAAGTTCGGCCCAATCGTCGCCTTTTTGACAAAATCAACTGGGCTTCTCCTTGAGCTATAAGACCCATCTTTATTCATTTTCAAACTTTTTGGGCCTCTAATAGAGTGTAAGACTCAATCCCTTTTTAACCAAAACCTTTTTGGGCCTCAGACATTGTATAAGTCCCATTGTGTTAAAAAATCTCGGCGCGGTCGCCATTTCAAAACGAAAACCATTTGGGCCTACCTTTGTGTTGTAAGTCTCATTTCTTTTTCTTTAAATAATCTTTGGGCCTCTCCTTAAGTTGTAATACCCAACCCTTTTGTAAGTAAAATAATTTGGGCCTTAGTCATTGTATAATTCCCTCCGCGATCCTCAGAACAACGGTACGATCACTGTAAAACCTTGGGCCTCTCCTTGAGTATAAGCCCCACCAATCTTTTCAAAATAATTCCCTTTTTATTTTGATTCAATATACAGTTGTTATCAAAACTTTCTTTAATTTCTTTAAACAACTAACAATACAGCATGGAAGCTTGCTCACCTGTAAGTTTTATCCGCTTTCATTTACTTGCTTTAATATATATATCTATATTGTGGGAAGCTGCACACTGTAAGTCTTCTTTCATTCTTTTAAATACATGTCAAATATATATAACTATATTGTGGGAAGCTACGCATGATTAGTCTTGTTTCATACCCTTTTAAAATACTTGTCATATATCAACTGTATATATACTAGTATAGTCATTTAGAGTTTTCCCCAGCAACTATGTCTAGAACTAGGTAAAGCTCTGTTGGTCACTCTTAAATACAGACAAAACTAGATCCCCATAGGATTTCCAGATACAGTCTTGCCTTCTCTTGGGCTTAAACAATATGGAACAAAGAGAAAGTCAGTATTCTTCGTGAACCTTTTCTCAGACTGTCACCCCTAAAAATTGTCAAAGAAATTCTACTCCCCAGAGTTGATCTATTCTCGGTGAATAGAATCTCTTGAGTTTATTCAAACCTTAGAACTTTCACTAAATGATCTATTCTCGGTGAATAGTATTTCTTGAACTTTTCTTGGTTTGAGACCCACGGGCTTCCTAAAAGCATCCCCGCCTCCTCTTGGGCTTTGTACAAGGTCCCTTTGGCTTTTTAGAAGTTCTCATGCCTTCTCTTGGGCTTAATACAAGGACCCTGACAACCTCTTAAAGGTATAGGACATAACCTAGTCATCTTTTGCTAGAGCAGTCTTTCCAGTGTCAAACCTCGGATTTAGGGTTGATTTTCATCCCTTAAAACGCTTGCTTCCTCTTGGGCATTGTACAAAAGATAAAACTCTTCCACACCAGCAGACTTGGACAATCTAACCTTGAGTCTCAAAGACATTCTCAAGTTCCTTACAAACATAGGAGAAACCCTGGTTACTCTGGAATTAATCTCCAACAGAGCTAAAACCTAGCATCTCTCCCAAAAATCCCCAACCAGGGTCAGCTTATCCCAAATCAGAATCTCAAGGTCTCTGATATCTCAATTCTTCTGTAATCCTCAGCAAGAGTTGATTCCCCATTTGGACCTGCCTCGGGATCTCAGTAACCCTCGGCAGAAGATAGCCTCCTCTTAGGCTTTGTATAATGATCTTTCCTCAGCATACCTAGCCTCCTCTTGGGGTTTGTATAATGATTCTCCCTCAACGGAGCTAACCTTTTCAGACTCTCTTGTTGAGTCAATCACTTTTCAGACTCTCTTGTTGAGTCAATCACTTTTCAGACTATCTTGTTGAGTCAATCACTTTTCAGACTCTCTTGTTGAGTCAATCACTTTTCAGACTCTCTTGTTGAGTCAATCACTTTTCAGACTCTCTTGTTGAGTCAATAAAACCCTTAGATTCTCTTGTTGAGTTAATCACCTTTTAGCACTCTCTTGTTGAGTCAACTTTTTTTAGCCTCAATCTCAGGCTTTGTACGAGATAGATAAATACTCTCTTGTTGAGTCCATCTTTGTCCAGCCTCATCTCAAGCTTGGTATAAAGATTTCCCCTAGCAGGAGTTAGCCTCCTCTCAAGTTGTGTAGAAGGATTTCTCCAGCTTGTTTAGCCACAATCCTGGGCTTGATACAGGACAGATAAAAGCACTCTCTTATTGAGTCAAACCCTTCCGGGGCAGATATCTTTCCCAGCAGAGTCATTTCCTCCCAGCCTTCCTTTAGGCTTTAAGGAATGATTTTCCCCAAGAAGAGTCAAACTCATTTCAGCCTTAATCTTGGGCTTTGTACAAGACACATAAAAATATCCTCACCAGAGTCAGTTAAATTTCTTATTTCATCCTCAATCTTGGGCTTCGTACAAGACACATACAAACCTCCCCGACGGAGTCAAAATCCCTTTTAGCCTCAATCTTGGGCTTTCTACAAGATAGATAGAACATTTTCCCCGGAGAAGTCAAACTCCTAGCCTCCTCTTAGGCTTTGTATAATGATATCCCCAAAGATCCTGTCTCTTTTTTCACCTCAATCTTGGGCTTCGTACAAAACACCTATATATATACACTCTCTTGTTGAGTCGGTCTTATCCAGACTTTGGATAAGGATCTCCCCAGTGGAGTCAATCAACCTCTTAGCTTCAACCTTGGGCTTTGATCAAGGCACACAAAAATCAACAATCCCTCTTTAGAGAGGACAAATTCTCTCTCAGTCAAAACCTTTTAGCTTCAATCTTGGGCTTTGAACAAGACACCAAAATATCATTTTCCTCCCATAGAATAGGAGGAACTACGATTGCTCTGATTTCCTTGTTTCATTAAAACGGGAATACGCAGGCATAAGATTGCGAAATCTTAGTGAGCATACTAAACAAAAACTCTAGGTCTCGTACCTTCACACATCCATCAAAATTTAGGTCCAGTACCTTACCAAAAACATCGGGAGTAACCCAAACATCAACAAAAACTCACCCACTCACTCAAATTTCCCAAGAAACTTTCCAAACCCATTAACAGATAAACACCATCAATTATAAAGTGAGACCTAAAGCTAATATCCTGTGGATAACCACATATAGGATGGGTAATTGACAACTCCCCATTGTATAACCTGACCCCGGACCCCCAATCTCTTTTAAGCGTTTGTTCAGTTAAACATTCGTGTGCAAGGTTAGTTTTAGATAGCTTCCCTTTCCCTTCTAGCTTCACGGGATAAATAAGAAATCAGAAAGTAGCACCCTTTCTCCTCGAGGAGAAAAACCCAAACTTCAGCGATAAGGTGGTCGCGTCACCGACAAAAATCACTCGCTACAGTAGATACTATTGGGAGGCTGCTGCACTTGTCACACTATATATATATATATCTCGGAGATGTTTCGTATTATAGTTGCAGACAACTAGGTGGATATGCCTCTCTACTACAGGTACAAATGCTTAATTTTAATTTCATTTAGACTTGTATTATATTATTTATAATACCTTTAATTAATGATATTCTTGATGTGTCACAGTGTTGGATTTATGAGTATTTCCCAACTGTTGGGAAGAGAAGATTTTCGAAGATTGCTGGTGTTGGTAGTCCACTTCTCAGGGCGATGAAGTGGCAATACAAGCAAGGGACGCAGAAGGTTGATGAGATTAGGGCAGCGCTGGATGGATTGACACCTACTGATGTCATTTGGCACCCGTTTGAGGATCACAGACAACACATACCATTTACTGATATCTGCATGTACAGGGGTGGCCTGAAGTGGTATGGTACAGTTGTTCTTTATTTATCTGACAGATGGTTACGTCAGTTTGGATACAGGAAGTTCATACCATCTCATCCACCTGATATTGACACACTTGATATAAACTTTGAGTGGGTTACTTACCATGGAGCGTCTCGCAAGTGGTGCAGCAGGCCGAGTTTGCAGATACTCCGTATGATACGGTGGCTAATTACATGGCTTGGTACTATACAGTTTCCCATCCTCATTTGATACCACCACCTCTGGGGGAGGTTAGAGAGGTTCCAGTTCCTGAGTTTGATGATGGACCGGCAGATCCGAGGTTACGACATATTTCACATGAGCTGCGTCGCTATCTCGCTCGTCACAAGGCCGAGGAGGATGATGATGATTATGTTGAGATCTTTCGAGCACTACGTCTAGCTCAGGGTGGACTGGTACCTCAGGGTGGACCGATTGCTTATGTTAGTGAGGAGGAAGATTGATGTATTATTCAGACCGGTTACTTATGTATTATTCAGACTTATGATTTATATTTATGTGATAATATTCAGAATTATATTATGATTGATGATGTATAAAAAATATAAAAAATAATATGAAGTTAAACGTCACTTATAAAAATGTAAAAAATAATATGAAGTTAAATGTCACTCATAAAAATGTAAAAAATAATATGAAGTTAAACGTCACTCATAAGTTAACATGTTTTGGGAGCAGAGGCGTAAGTTGCTGCCAGTGTTGTAAACGTCCAACAAATCTAATTATCCATGATGTTGCATCTGATGTCCGATGTTTCCTCCAATCTGTTGTGACTAATGTACGAAAACACCTGTACATCTGGGTGTTTGTACCCACCAAGTCAACCCTATGCCACTCTTCAGCAATGTGCCGCAAGCAGCTCTAGATACTGATCCACGCAAATTCAAATAATATGGACTTTTGTGTGCATGCTCAACCTCATAAAAACTCTTCTGAAATGAAGCTCTAATATTGCCCACTTGAACCTTGAAGTTACCATTCATAGCCTCCCAGCATTTGCACATATCACCTAAATTGTTCTCCAGCATCTGCTTCAGCTTCTGATAAGTGCAAATTATAGCTATTTTTGTATATAAGTTTTGTTGCACTTATCGATACTTTTTGGTTAATTTCGTTCGAATAAACCCCGATTTGTTTATAAATACGTTTACTTTACATTTTAGTGTATACTAGTGTTTTTGATTCATTTATGTAATGATTAATAGTTTTCCATTCATTTTGTAGGTAATTAAGCATTGTTGGAGCAATGAGTAATAAAAGCTCCAGGATGTACCATTTCGATCAATAAAAGGAAAAAGGCAAAGAAAGAAAGCCATTGTATAGAAGCTGGAAGCCAAAATAAAGAAGTGCAGTCAACCTGATTTCGCTGGGCGAAGCTAGTGTCGCTGGGTGATACTACCTTTCGCCTGGCGAGTTACACTAGAAGAATTGCTGACTGTCATGCTCCGCCGGGCGGTGCTTTTTCCGCCGGGCTATAGTGCCTTTCGCTGGGCGAAGCAAGGGCGTAAGGAAATAAGGAAATTCCAGTAGCATTCCAAGTTTTTGAGCTTTCTCCGGGCGATGCTTTTGCCACCGGGCGAAACTAGATATTTGTTGCCAGGCTGTCCAAGTACGCAGCTGGTGTGAGAGTAATAAAGTGCTCCGCCAGGCGAAGCCATTCTTCCGCCTGGCGGTGCGTCAGAGACAGAATTTTGTATTTAGTTCATTTTACTTCATTTTTATTAGGTTATGTTGTTTGGGGGTGATTTTTGCTCTCCCAACTTCATCAACCTCATTCTTTGGTAGAGATAGCTAGAAAACAACTTGGAAGCTTGCACACGGATGAACCGGGGTGGATTGATCGTCGATCGGCTCTGACAATCCGCGAGATGTTTGGTTCATTTCTTTTCTTCTTTGTGTTTTTCTTCTTTGTTGGGTTGTGTATATGTATTTACTCTGAACTCATGTATATTTGTCGCCCATGGCATTGTATGAGATTTGCTTTACAAATCTTTATCGGTGATTGCCCTTTATTTTTGCTTTATGCGCGGGGTTTGAGTTGTGTTAGAGATAAACATCGCAAACTTTGATTAGGGATGATTATCTGTTAGTTTTTGGATGCTAGAGATAGATTTAGAGCTAACAACCTGTAAAAGCGTCAAAGCTTAATGCCTCCGTATCTTGAGTCGGGCGCGAGAGTGCCGATGATGGTAACACGGTTGTTCTCTCAGCTCAGTGCGTCAGAGATGAACACTGTTGTGAGCGATGCTGGGTGTATTGAGGAGTATTGTAGGTTGAGTATAGATGGTCGGTAAGTTTAAGTTTGTGAGGAGTCGATTATGCACATGCCGGATAAGTTTCTTCTCTCTGAAGAATGATTTCTTTTTATTTTAATGTTTACTTTTCTGCATTTACTTTAAACCAATTTAATCCAAACTCATAAACGCGAGAGATTGTCGAACGACATTCTTTCCCTCGAACCGATCTCTGTGGACACGACATAAATCCCGAAGGGAATTCTTCCGAAAATAAATATTTTTGCTTGCCGCTTTATCGCTTCAACAACTTCCAATGCGCAGATTTGACCCTAACAAAAAAAATCAGAAGTCCAGTATAAATATCATTAATATTACCATAAACTATGTCTATAAAATAAACACATTACCTGTTAGTCGTGATGTTGCCTAAATGCAACACTTTATTGATCCAAGCTTCAACAAATCTATGCCTATGAGGTGTTAACCATGTGTCTTTCACATAATCTAGAAAATGTCCATATTCCAAACAGGCATGCTCAAGCAATTTCAACTTTTGATGGTATTCCACCTCATCACTAGCTTTTACAAGTTCGTACCAAATCTCCTCTATCGGTTTTCGCATATCATTTACAACATACTCCTTGTACTTCGCTTTCATATTCTTGTTTATGTGAAATCGGCAAAGCAAATTAACTGTCGCAGGAAATACTGTTTCAATTGCTTTCATCAAAGCAATATCTCTATCAGTTAAAATTACTTATGGCCATAACCCCTGTTTAGTGAATAACTGTTTCAATTTATCTAGTACCCAACACAAAGTCTCTGTTTGCTCAGATTCCATATAGGCAAATGCAACAGCAAATGTTAACTCAGTTTATGTCACACCAACTATTTCAAACAAAGGTTGCATATACTTATTGGTTTTGTAAGTACTATCTGTAACACCCCAAAATTTGCCTTGTTGTTTTTAGCTAACTAGCTTATGTTTCTTTGCATTTCTTGCATTAGCATTTGTGCATAGCATTGGTTTTTAGCATGTGATCAAGGTGCTTGGTTCATTTCAAAGGAGTCTCAAGCCTCAAGGTGGTTTGAGGAATTCATCATATCATCATAAGGTCAAGAATGGCAAAGGATTTCAAGTGGATCTTTCTCTCCTAACCAGAGGGACAAAATTAGGGTTTTTGACCCAAAGGACTTCTTGAAGGGCTTTGTGGATTCAAGCATGTTCTTATGGTATTCCATATGCTCACAAGTGTTCATGGATAGAGACTTGGCTAGTGGTTCATTGTGGAGAATTTTCAGTGGATCAGTTACTTGTGAAGTAAGCAAAAGGCAACAGTTCAAAAGGAAAGTCAACCATGGGTTTTCAAGGGTTTAAATCATGTTTCCCAAGTCCATGTACCTTTATTTGGTCAAGGAATAGCATGTATGGCATCATTCTTCAAGAACCAAGAGTTTGTGCAAAGGTTACTAAATTTGGAAAATGACCTATAATGAGAACTTTCCATTTTTGGCAATTTTTTCACCACATTCAACCTGACTTTTCATCATCAAGAAAGTTTCAAATGAATTTTCCTCCAACATGAAAGTTGAAGATCTTTCTCTCCCATTTCCAAAAAGTACTAGATGGTTTCCATATCATTTGTAGAACTCAAGTTATGGTCAAAACAATGCAAGGTGTTTTTGAGGTTTTTCACATGTACCACTTTTTCCACCTTTTGCATTTTGGTACAAATTGACTTGTAATTGTTTCTATTGCTCCAATTCACATTACCATGTTCAAGTACAAGCCATGAGCATCATTTTTTACTTTTATTTCACACCCACCCGTGCCATATTCATGGTGAATTTCTCAAGTGACCAAAATGCAAGATGCATTGAATCTCATAAATCAAGC
Source organism: Lathyrus tuberosus (assembly GCA_022829125.1). NCBI lineage: Eukaryota > Viridiplantae > Streptophyta > Magnoliopsida > Fabales > Fabaceae > Lathyrus > Lathyrus tuberosus. The sequence goes on from JALAZF010000251.1 coordinate 8,790,850, forward strand.
CACTACAAAGCCCAAAGTCAGTTCAATTGTGATCAGCATGGAAATTGTGGATGATCCATGACCATAAACATGAGGTAGCACGTGGGAATAAGGAGGTGCAATCCAAATTTCATTTTTGCATAAACCTTCAAAAGTCATTAACCAAGGGATTAACAAGACCTTAATCATAATCAGGGGAATAACCAAGTGTATATAAGCTAACTCATGCCTTCACAACTAGGTCATGCACTCTATTTTGGTCAGAATCCATTTTTCACCCTAAACCTTCTCCTCTTCGAATCTCTCTACTCACAAGAGTTTTTCACAAAATTCTTTCACATTCCGAATCATTGAGCTCCATAGAACACAAATCTACCATCTTCTGAAGCTCATAACAAGGATATCATAGGGTTCGAATTTGGAAACCTCTTCTTCAAAACTCAAGATCTAGGTCAGATTCAAGCTCTGATTGCATTTTGTCGCTCCCGGGATTTTCATCCTAGTACAAACGCGAAAGTAGCACCGAAACAGAGTCGCCAGCAATGTGTATTTATCCCAAGAGAGGGAAAGGAAACGCCGCGTAAACCTGAGAGAAAGGAAAAGCATGGTCTTGCGACCAAGAGAAGTGGGTAAGGGAGTCGGTTACGCGAGAGGAAGGTATTAGCACCCCCTCGCGTCCATCGTACCCGATGGGATCCACGCTTGCTTGTCTCGATCAAAGGGTGTAAAGAAAAGATACTGGAAAAAAGAACTAAAAGAAAGAAAGGAGAAAGAAGAACAAATGTAGGGAAAATAAAAGAAGTGCTCGCATGGGCCCTACCCCACTGCCTACGTATCTCATCGGGAGCATGAGAATCAGAGCGACGTAGTTCCCCTCACTAGGGATGAATTGTTTGTGTTTTTTAGAGAACGGCTGACGTTCTAGCTCAGGTGTTGCAGGCTCGCTGGTCCGAGTGCGTTACCATCTTGCAAGAGAACGAGTAGAAGCGCGTTCGTGCGTTGAGAGTGAATGAGGTGAGAAAAGAATTCCCGAAGGAAAGACATTATTGTTTGTTTTTGTCTTTTAAGAGTTTTTTCATTTGTTTGCATATGATAGTATATCTGAATCTTAGTCATTGGAATGTGTACATCCTCACATTCCAAGATGGAATGGGTAAGAAAGCACACTAAGAGTGAAGAAGACCCCCACACTTAGTTCCAATTGTCAAGGTTCAAACACACTAGCATACTTGTGTTTATTAAGTGTTTTGTTGATTAAGAAATGAAGAAGTGTTTTTTATTATTTGCACTTTCAGCAAGTATTGCATTTAAGTCCCTCATACAAGATCAAATATGTAACACATTGACCTAAGATGGGCCATATGCTACACATTCTAAGATTACAAGAGAAGACCCCTTATAACCTTTTCTTTATATGAAAGGCCTAAATGCAATAAATGCCTACCTTTATTATATGTTTTGAATTTTCTTTGAGATGAGAAGATGAAAAACTCAAGAGAGGATAAAGGTAAAAATCTATATGGACTAAGACTCCATCCTAATTGATTAGTTAAGGGAGTGATCCTAAGGTTTGTGAGGTTTCAACCTAACGTCTAAAGAAAGAATGAATTAAACAATTCACTTCTAAAGTAGAAGATGAATTGTAATTCACAAAGGGAAAGTGATGAGTTATTAAAAGAAAGCACATAAGTGCTTAACAAAACATGGAATTGTAAAAGAGAAAGGATAGAAGTTGAATGTGGATTCCTTATCCACACTCAATTGAAACTTACCAAAACCCCTACATGGTTAGCACAATCACTTACAAGTAAAGCAAGAAAATATAATGAACAAATCAAATTCAAACAAGTTGACAAACAAGGTGAAATGAGATTGAATGCTATACATGCTTCCAAGTCAGAATGTAACTCATATTTACACAACCTAATGTTATCCTAAATGGGCATACTAAATCATGCAAACAAAATCTCAATCCAACAAGAAGCAAAGAAGAAAAGGTGAAGTGATGTGAATGTGGTTCATACTTGTGAAACAAGTGACTTAAGGTGCAAGATAAACATCAAACATGCAAAGATGAAACCCAAATGTCACAATCAGAAGTCAATTAACATGCTATACATCCTCAAACAAAACCACAACTCATGGCACAAGTGCCTTCATGATCAAGCAAACCAAACATGAGGCATGCATTCACAAAATGAACAAGTTAAACTTCATGCTTCAAACAAATAGCAAACATGCTTCAAAAATTATGACTTTCACCAATCAAACACCTTAAACACATGCCATTAACATATCAAGTCCACAAGCAATGAATCAGAACCAAAGTCACTCAACAATTAGGTCAAAGTCTCATGGAAGTTTCATGCATTCATGCTCAAAGCAACACATCAAAAGTCATCCAAAAAAGACTTAAAAATCATCTCATAAATCTCAAACATACCTCAACATATTGTGACCACAATGCAAAAAGAAAGGCATCAAAATCATTTTTTATGATCAAGAACAAAAATGCACAAAATCATATGTCACATTAAGTATGCATACAAATGGAAATTCAAAAGAAATAATGGAACAGGGGCAAAATGGTCATAAAATCAGAAAATAAAATCATGAAAAATTTCCTAAATGTCTTAAGAATACTCATGAATTTTTGTAGAATTTTATAATGTCATTTGGTATTTTTAATAAATGGAAAGCAAACATGTACAAAAAAAAGGAAATAAAATAAAAAAACGTGGAAATGGAAGGGGGTATGAACATAGCAATTGGACAGTGTAAACTGGTTTGGGCTTGAAAAAAGGGGGTGGGAATAACAATCTGGCTTAGGTCCACTAAGCACGCAGTCTATAGTAATAGTGGTGGAGCCTCAGTCAAATGTTGACTCAATCAGAGCCACATGATTCAGTCAACAAATGATAATCATACAAGTAATCAGATCTAACGAATCAAAATGCACACGCATGCTAATAATGATGAACGCACGCACACCAAACCAAGTCAAAGTCAACATTCAGAGAGAGAGAGTCACGTGAGAGGCATGAGGTTCATTTATGTGCTGGCCACGTATACACCCTAGGATTGAAATGATCTAACGGTTGTGACATGTTCTGGTTCTAAAACCCTAGCAAACCCTCACCGGCCGGAGAAGTACCTCCGGTCATCTTCTCCGGCCATCTCCGGCAACTGTACATGATCAAACATTCCAGAAATTCATAAAGTACACATCAAAATGAAGCTGAGGTTACACATAACACGAATATGACCTTAGAAAACATACATCATGCGCATACAGAGAGAAACGAGCACAAATAAATTGCCCTAGGTTTTGCAACTATGCTCTTAGAGAGCCTATCAACTAGCCAGATCACTCACACTGCTTCTATTAAGCTCAAATCAACATGAAACAAACTATAATCAGTGATTTAGATGCAAAAAAATGGAGAAACAAGAACCTGAAACGTGGAGATTCTTAGATCTTCAGAAAACCAGAGATGAGATCTTGAACTCTTGAACTTGTTTGAGCAAAATAAATGCTCACAGATGCTTGAGAATGGAGAAGAAATCATGCAATAAGAGAGAGCTCAAAGAGAAAATTCAGAGAACACAGTGAGAATGATTTGTGAAATCTGTGGAAAAATGAATTCACCCCCCTCAATTCTATGAGCAGTGGAGCTTATATAATGTTGAGTTAATGTTTTACCAGTGTGGTTGATGGTTAGAACTCCAGTTAGAATGAGTTGGTTAAGTGAGTTCTGAGTTAACAGAATGAGTGAGGTTGTTAATGGCACGAGTTGGTGAGTTTGGTTAGAGTGTGGAGAAGCTCATGGAGTTATGGTGGTGTGTAGGAGAAGGATGGTGATGTTATGCTGCTCTGATCTTGCAGCAGTGCTTGCTCTGCAAGTTTTCACTCTCTTGTTTGAACCAATATGGGATGGCTGGTACGTGAACATATAGCCTGTGCAGGGTGTATGTTTGATTAATTATGGTAAGGTTTTGGACATGTCATGGCTGATGTATGAAAAGAACAAATTGGTAACAGGTTTTGATTGGCTTGGTGTGGAGGGAAACTACTAGCATGATGTGACCTTTGGAGCACGATAACTTCATGAACAAGAAGTGAAATGGCAAGGTTTTTAGTTACTTGGAAAGGGGGAATGGAGAAGAACAAGATTGATGTTGAAAATGAATTGAAATAACACCTCTAAAGTCCTTAAAAATGATGATGAACATGCTTGGTTGCACCTGAGTTGGTATGTCATCTAACCTGCCATCAACCACACTACATGCATATTAACAAGTCAGTTTAAAATCCTCTACTTTGCCTCATCATAACTCTCAAAATATTGAGCATATGGAAAAAACATAAACATCACTCTTGAAGTTCTCACATAGAGGAACAACTTTCATGTTGAAAGATTTTTCATTTGAAGCCTTTAAACATGAGTAATTGATCCATACATTTTGCCCACCAACTGTTTGAGAAAATGACTGCGCGCAGACCTGGCCAAACTTGGTCATGACATGGTTTTGAACCTACTTTGCTCAAACTTTGATCAATCATATCTCCCTCATTTTTTATCCAATGGAGCTGTTCTTTATGTGGATTTGAAGCTTGAAACAAGATATTTTGTTGTGGCCTAGTGGAATTTTCATTTGGTGCTTCAATTTTGAATGGCCTTGGTTCAAAGTGTAGTGCAAAATGGTCCAAAATTACTATTTTTAGTAACCCTTCTAATTCCAAAAATGGCAACTTTTCACAACTTGATTTTTCCATGATTCCTTTGGAGTTTCTTAACCAAATTTTGTACATTGGACACATATAACATGAATTTCATGATTTTGGGCTCAAAAAGTCAAGGGTTGACTTTTCCCTCTGATTATTTGACTTGACCCCAATTTCTCTGATTTTTTATCTTTCTTCCAATTGAACCACTTCTAAAACCAATTGAGAGGCAATTTTCCACATACATACACTTAAGGACATGTAGAATACCATGACAACAAGCTTTGTCCAAAAAATCAGAGATATCCTGATTTTATTAGAAACCCTAATTTTGACCCCCTCTGGTTAGGAGGGAAAAGTGCAGTCTTCAATTTCAAATTCCTCAGAGTATGTTGTGTATCCTTTTAAAGGATGATGGGATATGCCATTTGAGGATGATTTTGGATCAATGAGCTATCTCTTTTGAGGGTTTTCCTTCAGTTTTTGAACCTCTTGCATGTTGAAGTATGTATTGCTTCAATCTCCCATTGGATCTCACTTCCTTGAGATTGTGGATGATCAATTGAGATGGTATGAGACATGAGAGACTCTTGGCTTGCCTTGAGGCAACTTGATTGACCTTTTTGTGCTTTGAATGATTCCTTGATTGTCCACCTTCCACCTGATCACATGCCCTAATGGTAAGAAGAATGCCATGCTTCATTTTTCTATGTTAAATGCAATGCAATGTTAATGAGGTGGATATGATATGATAAATGATAATGCCATGCTATGATGCCAAAAGGGAAGAGCAAATTTTGGGGTATTACATCTGCCCCTATTCAAGCGCTGTAGACCTGAATGCCTGAAAGCAATTGCTTTCGGACTTTCAAGGTATATAGTGATTGAATACCAAATATAACCAAAAATTTGCTCTGGATGATGAAGAAAAGGGATATAAACCCAACAAGACTGCTGGATTGAATCCTCGATGAAACGTCGGAGAGATCTGTCTTTTGAACGATGCCAGACGACTACTGGCTTGCCACGCTACTGGTGGACTTTAATACTGTCTTTTTGAACGACGCCAGACGACTACTGGCTTGCCACACTACTGGTGGACTTTAATAATGTCTTTTATGCAACTCCAGACGACTACTGGCCTGCCACACTACTGGTGGACTTTGATAATGTCTTTTATGCAACTCCAGACGACTACTGGCCTGCCACGCTACTGGTGGACTTTAATAATGTCTTTTATGCAACTCCAGACGACTACTGGCCTGCCACACTACTGGTGGACTTTGCAGCTTCGTGCCACCCGAAGATGGACTTTTGCCAATCCACTGTTGGACTTTTAGAATATGCCACCCTTAGATGGACCTTTCGCCAATCCACTGTTGGACTTTTGCCACCCGAAGACGGACTTTTGCCAATCCACTGTTGGACTTTTGCCACCCGAAGACGGACTTTTTCCAATCCACTGTTGGACCTTTGCCACCCGAAGACGGACTTTTTCCAATCCACTGTTGGACCTTTGCCACCCGAAGACGGACTTTTGCCAATCCACTGTTGGACTTTTGCCACCCGAAGACGGACTTTTGCCAATCCACTGTTGGACTTTTGCCACCCGAAGACGGACTTTTGCCAATCCACTGTTGGACTTTTGCCACCCGAAGACGGACTTTTGCCAATCCACTGTTGGACTTTTAGCTGCTTTGCCACCCGAAGATGGACTTTTGCCAATCCACTGTTGGACTTTTGGAATTTTAAAATCGAATTACTCTCTGCCTCCGCGCCAGACATCTCTGCCGACTCTGCTGAGGAACCACAATCAATGATTTAATCTCGGAGACTCCTAAAAGGATAATATCTCTGCTGGCGAATGGATGAACAATCCGTCTGCTTCGAATTGTCAAGCTTGCCAAAAATAAATTGGACTTTAAGATATGAGGGAATGACGACTCTGGCAGGAATTATTCCATCTGTTTGGGGCTGGATTCTGGTCACAGCAACTCCGCTGGGGATGAGAATTTTTAAATGACGTCCTGCTGGGGAAATGAGCCATTAAAACTCTGCTTGGGGATTTATTCAACCCAAGATCCTTTATAGGGATTATCAACCTTCTGACCCGGCTAGGGAAAGGCTGTACCATCCTTGTTGAGGAATAGATTCTGTCGATCTGATAAACCTCTGCGGAGAGAACAACAACTCAGCTGGAAGTTGCTGACACGATTCGATGCTGACCTCTGTGGGGATACCATGACCAGAGATACGATCTTGCTGGGTATCAGGGCTACTCTGCCAGGGATATGCAAATCCTGGTTAGAACATTCTACTGCAACTTGCTAGAAAGAGTCCTTAGAGATCTGTTGGGGAAACCCAAAGCAAATCCACAGTAGTCTGCTGAAGAATATGACTGTCAAGCTTAGGATGAGTACCACAATGCCCCATGTTAGGCGAGCTTTCCCTTTGGACAATTCCGTTGGGGATGACGAGTTTATAACAAACTCTGCTGGAGAAAACTGCTTTAAAGCGTCTCGTGTTGGGGAATGCCTTTTGAGAGAATTTTACAGAAGACCAACTGTCCTCAAACTCTACTGGGGGTGACCAACACTTCATGCTGGGGAAACAATCATGCCCCATGCTTGGACAACACAACAATTCATCCCCGCAAAGGATGTCATAAGAGGATTTTACAGAAGATCTAGCCTCTTCAAACTCTTGTGACTTCGCTGGGGATAATGACCATCAGTTTCGGTGTCGACGAGACCACTCTTTTGGGGAACCTGTGACCGTTATCGATATAGAAAAGCTTGTAGCTGTTGGAAGTACTGAATGAGAGAATCGACTTAATAAGATGCAACGGTACCCAGTTGAACTTAATTCACTGAGATCGACCCGATGAACGCCGATCTCCTTACCCATAATTGCCCCAGTCTTTTGCGTGGGGTGATTTATTGCTGGTCTTGTGCTTAAAATCATCTGCACCTGCTACCTGCAACAAAAGAATATGCCCACATGCCCCGAATATTGCGTGGCTAGATTCCACCATCCGGGAGTATTCAACATTCGAAGTAATTTCAAATATTTTTTCTGCGCATGTTATTGCAGGGCTGCCATGTTTTCAAATGCAATGTTTTATCAAAAATTAGGACGTTTTTGCAAACAAAGCAATAAAACAAAAATAGAAAGCTTTTTACTGAAATTCAATTTATTGACTGAGAGCCCAGAATAGGCAATTACACCTGGAAGCAATCCCTGGAAAGAGGTGATCGCTGAAAAATTGAGAAAAGAAACTATCCTAATGGCAATGTGAAAACGGAATTCCACTGAGTTTCCATTCTGTTATGACCAGTATGTCTTCAAAACTCCCCGACCTTGCCTTCTGAGGAATGATCAGACCGATTCCTATCCTTCAGAACGTCAGTTGTTCAAACGGTGACAGGGTACAGATAACTCAAACCGTAGTCATTCGCTTAAATCCCTCTTTTGTGTGGACCGCCCTTTCAGGTTTTCGATCCACCAGGATACCCTTTTTTGCCTAAGTTGCCCTTTCGGGTTTTCAACTTACCGGGTGTACAATTTTTCAATTATATCCCTAATTTTTGCCCGAACCTTATTCTGTTTTTGGTTCGCCGGGATGCCCTTTTTTGCCTGGATTTTTTTTATTTTTATTATCCAGCGGGTCTATTCATGCGAAGTATTTTTTGACTACGTCCGAGTTGACAGGGGATGAAAAGTCTTCGCCATCCATGGTTGTAAGCAATAAAGCTCCGCCCGAAAAGACCTTTTTAACCACGAATGGACCTTCATAATTAGGAGTCCATTTGCCCCTGTGATCTGTATTGGGAGGAAGGATCCTTTTGAGTACCACATCTCCGACTTTATAAACCCGAGGACGCACCTTTTGGTCAAATGCCTGTTTCATTCTGCGCTGATATAGTTGCCCATGACATACAGCCGCCAATCGCTTTTCCTCAATAAGGCTCAACTGATCAAATCTGGCTCGTACCCATTCAGCTTCATCTAGCTTAACATCCATCATGACTCTGAGGGACGGAATCTCTACTTCAACCGGTAGCACTGCCTCCATACCATATACAAGTGAGAATGGGGTTGCCCCAGTGGACGTGCGTACCGACGTTCGATACCCATGCAAAGCAAATGGTAACATCTCATGCCAATCTTTGTACGTGACAACCATCTTCTGTACAATCTTCTTGATATTTTTGTTGGCCGCTTCGACCGCGCCATTCATCTTTGGGCGGTACGGAGAAGAATTGTGATGCTCGATTTTGAAGTCCCGGCATAACTCAGCCATCATCTTATTGTTCAAATTAGAACCATTATCAGTAATGATTCTTTCGGGAACTCCATATCGGCAAATGATATCCCGTTTTAAGAAACGAGCGACCACTTGTTTTGTAACATTGGCATAGGATGCGGCTTCAACCCATTTGGTGAAGTAATCAATTGCCACCAAGATGAAACGATGACCATTGGAAGCTGTAGGCTCAATCTTTCCGATCATATCAATGCCCCACATGGCAAACGGCCAAGGCGACGACATGATGCTCAACGGATTTGGAGGCACATGCACCCTGTCTGCATAGATCTGGCATTTATGGCATTTGCGGGCATATTTGCAACAATCTGACTCCATAGTCAACCAATAATATCCCGACCTTAACAACTTTTTAGCCATTGCCTGCCCTCCGGCATGGGTACCGAAAGAGCCTTCGTGCACCTCAGTCATCAACAAGTTTGCTTCATGTCTATCCACACATCTAAGCAGGACCGTGTCAAAATTTCTTTTATACAGCACGCCATCTTTGTTCAGGAAGAAACTACCAGCTAACCTTCTCAACGTCTTCCTGTCTTTGGACGATGCCCCGGGCGGGTACTCTTGACTTTTCAAGAAACACTTAATGTCATAAAACCATGGCTTGTCATCAGACGTTGCATCGACCGCAAACACAAATGCTGGTCTGTCAAGGCGGGATACCTCAATCTTAGGTACATGGTTCCATCCTTGCACTTTGATCATGGAAGACAAAGTGGCCAAGGCATCCGCGAACCGATTCTCATCTCGAGGAATATGGTACAGTTTCACTGTTGTGAAAAATGTCAGCAATCTCCTCGTATAATCTCTATACGGCACTAGATTTGCTTGGTGCGTGTACCAACTCCCTTTCACTTGATTGATTACCAAAGCTGAATCACCGAATATATCAAGGGTTTTAATCCGTAGATTAATCGCCTCCTCGATCCCCATTATACAAGCTTCGTACTCTGCTTCATTGTTGGTGCATCCAAAAGTTATTCGTGCAGTGAAAGGCATATGAACACCTTCCGGCGTGATAAGAACCGCTCCAACTCCGCACCCATTCATATTGACAGCCCCATCAAACATCAGACTCCATTTGGATTCAGGGTCTGGCCCCTCCTCCGGAAGTGGTTCCTCACAGTCTTTAACTTTGAGAAACATGATGTCTTCATCAGGGAAGTCAAATTTCATGGGTTGGTAATCATCAATCGGCTGTTGCGCAAGATAATCAGACAAGATACTTCCTTTGATGGCCTTTTGTGAAGTGTACTGAATGTCATACTCTGTCAAGACCATTTGCCACCGTGCAACTCTGCCTGTCAATGCTGGTTTCTCGAAAATATACTTGATAGGATCCATTTTTGAAATCAACAAGGTCGTGTGCCTAACCATATATTGCCTCAATCGCTTAGCGGCCCATGCAAGCGCACAGCATGTCTTTTCAAGCATTGAGTATCGGGACTCACAATCATTGAACTTTTTGCTCAGGTAGTAAATAGCATGCTCCTTCCTACCTGTTTCGTCATGTTGACCGAGAACACAACCCATGGCACCTTCAAGCACTGTCAGATACATTATCAGCGGTCTCCCTTCAACTGGAGGTATTAAAATCGGAGGTTCCTGCAAGTATTCTTTTATCTTATCGAATGCCAATTGGCAATCGTCATTCCACCTGACCGTTTGATCTTTCCTTAACAATTTAAATATTGGCTCACACGTGGCTGTTAGGTGAGATATGAACCTTGCAATGTAGTTCAATCTACCCAAGAAACCACGAACCTCTTTTTCTGTTCTCGGTTCAGGCATTTCTTGTATTGCTTTCACCTTGGCAGGATCAACCTCGATTCCTCTTTCGCTCACAATGAAACCCAGTAACTTTCCAGAACGCACCCCAAACGTGCACTTGTTTGGATTTAATCTCAGACGGAACTTTCTCAACCTTTCAAACAGCTTTTTCAGATTAACCAGATGTTCCTCTTCTGTTCTCGACTTGGCAATCATATCATCTACATAACATTCGATCTCCTTATGAATCAAGTCATGAAACAATGTCACCATCGCCCGCTGGTACGTTGCCCCTGCGTTTTTCAACCCAAAAGGCATTACTTTATAACAATATGTACCCCACGGAGTAATGAACGTGGTCTTCTCCATGTCTTCAGGTGCCATCTTGATCTGGTTGTACCCGGAGAAACCGTCCATAAATGAGAACACTGAAAACTGAGCTGTATTATCGACCAGCACATCAATATGAGGTAGTGGAAAATCATCTTTCGGGCTAGCTTTATTGAGATCTCGATAATCCACACACATTCTCACTTTTCCATCTTTCTTCGGTACTGGCACGATGTTGGCTACCCATGGAGGATACTTTGTCACAGCAAGAAAACCAGCGTCCCACTGCTTCTGGACTTCCTCCTTAATCTTTAAGGCCATGTCGGGGTGAGTCCGACGAAGTTTCTGCTTGACTGGCGGACATTCTTCTCTCAATGGTAGCCTGTGCACGACAATATCCGTATCCAACCCCGACATGTCTTGATACGACCAGGCGAAGATGTCAACATACTCGCGCAACATTTCCGTCAAAGTTTGCTTCACATCTGCTTGCAAGCTGGCACCAATCCTGATCTCTTTCTTGGCGTCCTTGGTACCAATATTGATGATTTCTACAGTCTCCTGATGAGGCTGGATGACCCTTTCCTCTTGTTTCAACAATCTGGCCAGTTGTTCAGAAAGTTCACAATCTTTCCCATCCCCTTCTTCGGCTTGATAAATCGGATTGTCAAAGTCATACATGGCCATATCAAAATCGTTATCAGTGGTATCCGGAGGATCAAGTCTGCATGAACGGGTTCATGCCTTATTTTAGAATTTATTTTTAAGCAAAACAAAAGAAAATGAAACATTGCCATTTTATATTTTTTGTGCAAAAATAAAAACTGAAAGACAGAGAACAAAATTTGATTGCAAAACGTCCTTTATTAATGATTAAACATTGCAAATGCAACCATGGTGGCCCTACAAATGAATCTATACGCCTTGGGCAGAGCGCAAGATTTTGTCATGCATTATGGTTAGAAAAAACAAAGAAAAATTACTCTGTCTGAAGAGTAACCCGGATGACTTCTTCAACGAACCAGTTCTGCACTTGTTGTCCCGGAACATGAGGGCGTACCCAATTGTCCAGGTCACAATCACTGTCAACACTATCCTCCGTGGCTGCACAAGACTGGTCCATGTAGATAATTCCCCCACTATTGAAAGTAATGGGTCCCCTGCTCCCCGCATCTGAAGTTGTAGAGGGATGATAACCAATACCAAATTTGTCTTCCTTCATTGGGGTCTCTATCAACCTGCCCCAACCTTGGGCGTTGCCTGCCCTGACGACCTCGACAGCTTGTTTGTAAGATGAAATGGAGGTACCAGCCCCAACTGGTACAGAAGAAGACTCAGGTGCATCGTCAATATTGACTGCTTCGAATGATTGGCACAGCATCTCATGAATTTCCCCATCCATTTCAATGTACTTGAACGTGGACAAGTGACTCACAAAGATGTCTTCTTCCCCACACACTGTCACAACCTGCCCTTCAAACTCATACTTCAGCTTTTGATGTAGAGTAGAAGTAACAGCCCCGGCTCCGTGAATCCAAGGGCGTCCCAATAGGCAGCTATATGCAGGTTGTATGTCCATTACATGGAACGTGGATTTGAATACCTGTGGTCCAATTTGTACGGGCAATTCCACCTCACCAAACACAGATCGTCGGGTCCCATCGAATGCTCTGACCACCAATTCACTAGGCCTTAAGATCAAACCATCAACTTCCAGCTTCATCAATGCCTTCTTGGGCAAAACATTGAGTGACGAACCAGTGTCTACCAGTACATGAGATAACACTGCGCCCTTACACTCCATCGTGATATGCAAAGCCTTATTATGGTTTCTTCCTTCAACAGTCAAATCTCTACTTGTAAAGCCCAAGCCATGGCTGACATTAACATTGGAGATTACGCCCTCGAGCTGATTAACAGTAATTTCTTGTGGCACGTACGCACTCTTCAACACTCTCAACAACGCCTGTCGGTGCGCATCAGAGCACAACAATAGTGACAGGATTGAAATCTTTGAAGGGGTCTGATTCAGTTGGTCCACAATCTTATAATCGCTTTTCTTGATTATCTTCATAAATTCTTCCATCTCCTTATCAAAAGTAATCTTTGTCTCTGCTTCAGGTGTAGGTGCACTTTCAACCACCTGTTTACCCTTATCCTTTGCTGCAGCTTCTACCTCCTTATCACTTCTCAAGGTTGGGGGAGCGAACAACCTTCCACTCCTTGTAAAGCCCCCTACACCCCCTACGTTATCAACATTTGGGCCGACTGATGACTCAACTTCCTGTTTTTTACCTTCGTAATATACATCTGCCCCATAGTGCCATGGGATAGCTTTCGTGGATGTGAACGGAATTGGTCCTGGCACCGTGATAGTGACAGGACTGGGCCCTTCTGGCGCAACACTCGCCACGGGAACTGCATTGACCGGCATTTGAATCTCAGCGGGAGTGTAATAGATGGTCACGGTTGATATCTCATCAGTGTCTTTCACGACTCTGTCGAACTGTAGACATCCTTCATCGATCAGATTCTGTAAACCCATCTTCAACTTATCACAGCCGTTCTCCTGATTCATACACTCAAAGCAATCTTGATTACAGCCCGGGAACACCTGTCCCTTCAATAAACGATCTTTTACAACCAACAAAGAAGTTTTCACTTGACGGATATCTGTCACCAGATTCAATCTCCTCCCATCTTCAATAGCGTACACATTTGCTGCGCTATGATCAGGCATGGGATGCTGAGTAATATTAGGAGCGGGAGAGAAATTGATGGCTTTAGCATCAATCAAATCTTGTACTTTATGATGGAAAGCCCAGCATTTTTCAATGGAGTGCCCCTGAGCACCTGAGTGGAACTCACAACGAGCATTAGCATCGAAGTTAGGTGGCAGGTTTCCGGCAACCGGAGCTTTCATAGTACGGAGTTCTACCAACTTTAACTCGAGTAGCCGGGGCAACAGCGCGGCATAAGTCATAGGGAGAGGATCCATCTTACGATCCCTCTGTCTAGACCTTTGCTGGAAAAAAGGTTGTTGCTGTTGAACTTGTTGTTGGGGTTGTTGTTTCTGAACAGACGGTGTGGGGATTGTCACAGCATCTACCTGATAATAAGCTCGAGAACGCCCTCTGCCTCGTCCTCTAAACACAGCATTCGTATCACCTTCTCTTCTTTTCTGGTTACTAGCAAACGGTTTCTTCGTCCCCGAAGAGCCAGCCCCACTCACATCCTGGATATTTCCAAGCTTTAACAGACTTTCTATTCTTTCTCCCGCAATCACAATATCAGCAAATCCAGTTGACGGACAAGCAGCTAATCTATCCAGATAGGCCCCTTGCAAGGTGCCCATGAACATATCTGCCATTTCTCTGTCTGATAAGGGAGGTTGAACCTGGGCAGCCATTTCCCTCCACCTCTGTGCATATTCTTTGAAACTCTCCTTGGCATTTTGTGACAATCCCTGCAATTGGGTGCGGTTGGGCGCCATGTCAATATTATATTGGTATTGCTTCAGGAACGCTTCTGCCAGATCTTTCCAATTCTTCACAGCAGCTCTATTCAACTTCATATACCAGGTCAAGGACGCCCCAGCCAGACTGTCCTGAAAATAGTGCATCCATAGCTTCTCGTCATCCGTATGGGCTGAAATCTTCCCAAAGTAAGCTTGAAGATGCGTTTGGGGACACGCATTGCCGTGATACTTATCGAAAGTGGGAGGCTTGAATTTAGGGGGAATTCTGACTCCTGAGACCAGCCCCAAGCTGGTAACATCAATACCCATAGAGTTCTTGCATTCTATGGCCCTGATCTTCTCTGCTAACTCATCATACCTTCGATCACCTTGATTACCCACATCAGCATCCAGCAGAGTAAATTGGTCTTCCAGAGTATCCTCAAGAGTAACACCAGCATGCCTACCATTTCCATTACCCCGATTGTTACCACCAGGAGGAGGGTTGCCACCGGGAGGAGGAATGCCATGTCCCTGTGAATTGTCATGATGATCACCTTCGGGCCCATTGTCGGGACGCTCTACCAGAAGCCTCAGTCTCTCCTGATTTTGCGCCATGCCAGTCATGAGGGTCATGAACTGGTCCATACGCGCCCTCATTTCCGCCAAATCACTTTGCACTTGATCCATGATTCTTACTTGATTCCTTCGCGTCGAATATCGGTGAATATGACTCTCCGCTATACTGCCTGAAACCAAATAAAGGTTAGAGTCCCTGCAACGAGTACCTGAAAAGCAAGTAACAAAAATGCAAAATGATATGCAATGCCATGCGGTGCCATGTTTGTCATTTCCTAGGTGCTTTATACCCTGATTCCAATCCAACCACAGAAATCTGAAGACCAGAAATTGTGATATAAAGAGACGTGTCGTGGTCATGTGCTTGTGTGCAGCTATCTGATAAGGAATAATTCTGAATAAAACTGCTCATACTCATTCAACGAAGTAATCAAGTATATTTAAGAAAGGTTCAGCCGCAAATGCAATACAAGGAAAAATGGATCCATCAACAAGCCTGATGGTAACCATTAACAACAAAATATAAGGAAAAGAACATCAGTCTGACAATTCCACACCCTTCAGCTTATCACTTGAGTATTTGATCTCCTCAAAAAGTATACGGGTACGCTGGTGATTCGGCTTTTCAATCATTTCTTTGATCAAGACATCCCTTTTCTCAAGAGCTTCAGTTAAAGAACCCATGTGCAGCATCAGAGCCTCGTCATCACACACTCCTTTGTGTCTTTTTATGCCAGCTTGCGTCTTGAGTATCTCCCTTTCTATCATGACTTCTTCAAGCTCTTTCTTGGTATTCTTCAACTGGCTTCTAGCTTCTTCTAACTGTTCTTGACTTTTATCGAGACTTTCCCGATACTTTCTCCTCTGCTCATGTGCCTTTTTAAGCTCCTCGTCTTTAGTCTTCGACTGATCCTTTAACTCGGCATTTTCGATTCTGACTTCATCCCAAGCTTGACGAAGTTGAGCTAATGAATCCTTGCTTCGGGCTAAAGCCTGTTTTGTAATCTTGTGAGCCTGACTAGTGTCATCTGCTCCCAGAGTAAGTTTCCGAAAGTACCGAGCTCGGTCATCAAAATCTTCCTCTTTGTCAGCCAAGGTTTTTTCCGCTTTCAAGGCTCTCTTTTCCAACTCTTTGTTGTCAGCTAGAGCTTTCTGAAGACATCTGCTCATTCCAGAATTTTCTATCTGCAGCTCTCTGACCATTTTCTTCCACTTCTCACATTCTTCAATAGCCACCATAGTGGGTTGTTCTGGCTGTGCTGAACATAAAAGAGGTCCCCTTGAAAAGGGTAAAAGCAATTCCTTTACTTTCGTCTCAATCCACCTGTCATATTCAGGATAAGATCTACAATCTCCTTTTCCAAAAACTGCTTTTCCAATTTTGTGCTTATCTTTCCAAGCATTCACTACTTCTACCACCTTTGCATCTTTAGTTCCTGTAAAGAATAAGGATTCTTCCACATCTTGCTCTGTAGGAGGATATCTGGAAGCATACCCAAACTGTCGGATGGCCAAAACTGGATTATAATTAATCCCTCCTTTTCTGCCAATCAGAGGCACATTTGGAAAATTTCCGCATCTTGTGACAAGCTCTATTCTCAACAACCGGTGATCAAACCATACAATGTTATCAGCAGTTAAACTCATCAATCGTTTAGACCATTTCGCCACATCTTTGGTTTCCACAAAGACACCTGTCTGAGGCAAATGTTTGAAAAACCAATGACTCAGCAGTGGAGTGCAACAACTAACAGATCCTCCCCTCCTTTTCTCATTCTTGTAATGCACGGAATGATAAAAATCTCCTAACAAAGTAGGGACTGGATTTTTAAGGACAAAAACTCTCGTTGCTTGCATATCCACAAAGTCTTGCTGATTGGGAAAGAAAACTAGGCCATATATGCAGAGAGCCAGAATGGAATTGTAAACCGTCCAATTTTTAGCACTTGCAGCCTCTTGGGCCTGTCCAGCCAGAAATTCTAAATGAAATCCGCTAACTCCATTTTTACTGCTCACACCGCTCTTTATCAATGTCTGATCCATTTGTAAAGCAGCAGCAATTTCTTTTACGCTGGGAGAACTACCAGAGAAGAATGGTATTGCCGACGTGATCGGAATTCCCAAAATAAATGAGAATTCTTCCAGTGTTGGCATCAAAATGTAATTTGAAAAAAGAAAGCACCTCAACGAAGGCTCGTAGAACTGCAGCAGAGTGTGTAAAGCATCATGCTCATACTTGGTGATTGTACGGACCATCCCAACCAAATTCCCGTAGCTCTTCTGAAACCTATCAAGAATACCCGGACCAGCCATATCTATAACTTTGAGCAATGAATCCAAGACAGGATCTGGAAACTTGTAAGACACATTGTTCTTTCTCTCGGCGACGATCTCTGTTGAACCCATGGATTGGAATCAGAAATGTATTATGCACCTGAAAATGACAAACATAACTGTTATGATATGATAATGCAATGCAAAAGGGCATGTGATCAGGTAATCAAGTGTCGGTGTCTGTATTGAACTGTGTGCACTGTGTCTCTGTACTGAATCTGGCAATATCTGAGATGAACACTTAAATCACTGTCATAGGATACAATGTCTGAAATCATCATAGAATCACAAGTAAGGTAGGTAGGAGGCTGGGTTTCCTGCAAACCTGTAAACATCCCGCCCATACTCACATGTGGTTCTTAGAAAATAAGGCTTGTCAGCTTCAGAGGTTTGAGAAGCAATAGCACATTCAGCCCGTAGGATACAATGCTATGCCAATCAAAGAGGTCGTCCACTGACTCCCCTTAGAAAATAAAAGTCATCCTATGCAAGTTCCAAAGTGGGCCCTCGGGTGCGAATGGGTTTGCCACAGAATGTGGTCTGCCATTGTCACCACTAAAGAGGGATATTTCCACTAAGGTCCTCATGATCGGTCACTAGAGTCGACAGCTCTCTAGATCTACATCCTGGAATACGCAAGATGCGTATGCCACGACGTGTCCCAAGATAGCCTCGTCTAGCTGTGAATTTCGTGAACACCCAACGCACTCCAAACGGCACGTAGGTCCCACTACTCTCCACTCTAATTCTAAGTGTATACTCAAGCCTGTGTAATGGGCTTATCTCTCAGAAATCCCATCCCGCCAAACAGAAAATAGCACAGTCCAGTATAGCATAATATATCGTATGAAATGAAAATGCTAAAATATGGTAAATACAGTAATGTACAGTAAAGCAGTAAATAACCATACAATAAAACAGTAAATACAACACAACAGTAAACACCCAATGAAAGAAAAACAGACAAGCGCTAGGATTGACTCGCTTAGGGATGGACCAGCAATAGGTCAACCGCAATACTCCCCAGCAGAGTCGCCAGCTGTCGCTCCCGGGATTTTCATCCTAGTACAAACGCGAAAGTAGCACCGAAACAGAGTCGCCAGCAATGTGTATTTATCCCAAGAGAGGGAAAGGAAACGCCGCGTAAACCTGAGAGAAAGGAAAAGCATGGTCTTGCGACCAAGAGAAGTGGGTAAGGGAGTCGGTTACGCGAGAGGAAGGTATTAGCACCCCCTCGCGTCCATCGTACCCGATGGGATCCACGCTTGCTTGTCTCGATCAAAGGGTGTAAAGAAAAGATACTGGAAAAAAGAACTAAAAGAAAGAAAGGAGAAAGAAGAACAAATGTAGGGAAAATAAAAGAAGTGCTCGCATGGGCCCTACCCCACTGCCTACGTATCTCATCGGGAGCATGAGAATCAGAGCGACGTAGTTCCCCTCACTAGGGATGAATTGTTTGTGTTTTTTAGAGAACGGCTGACGTTCTAGCTCAGGTGTTGCAGGCTCGCTGGTCCGAGTGCGTTACCATCTTGCAAGAGAACGAGTAGAAGCGCGTTCGTGCGTTGAGAGTGAATGAGGTGAGAAAAGAATTCCCGAAGGAAAGACATTATTGTTTGTTTTTGTCTTTTAAGAGTTTTTTCATTTGTTTGCATATGATAGTATATCTGAATCTTAGTCATTGGAATGTGTACATCCTCACATTCCAAGATGGAATGGGTAAGAAAGCACACTAAGAGTGAAGAAGACCCCCACACTTAGTTCCAATTGTCAAGGTTCAAACACACTAGCATACTTGTGTTTATTAAGTGTTTTGTTGATTAAGAAATGAAGAAGTGTTTTTTATTATTTGCACTTTCAGCAAGTATTGCATTTAAGTCCCTCATACAAGATCAAATATGTAACACATTGACCTAAGATGGGCCATATGCTACACATTCTAAGATTACAAGAGAAGACCCCTTATAACCTTTTCTTTATATGAAAGGCCTAAATGCAATAAATGCCTACCTTTATTATATGTTTTGAATTTTCTTTGAGATGAGAAGATGAAAAACTCAAGAGAGGATAAAGGTAAAAATCTATATGGACTAAGACTCCATCCTAATTGATTAGTTAAGGGAGTGATCCTAAGGTTTGTGAGGTTTCAACCTAACGTCTAAAGAAAGAATGAATTAAACAATTCACTTCTAAAGTAGAAGATGAATTGTAATTCACAAAGGGAAAGTGATGAGTTATTAAAAGAAAGCACATAAGTGCTTAACAAAACATGGAATTGTAAAAGAGAAAGGATAGAAGTTGAATGTGGATTCCTTATCCACACTCAATTGAAACTTACCAAAACCCCTACATGGTTAGCACAATCACTTACAAGTAAAGCAAGAAAATATAATGAACAAATCAAATTCAAACAAGTTGACAAACAAGGTGAAATGAGATTGAATGCTATACATGCTTCCAAGTCAGAATGTAACTCATATTTACACAACCTAATGTTATCCTAAATGGGCATACTAAATCATGCAAACAAAATCTCAATCCAACAAGAAGCAAAGAAGAAAAGGTGAAGTGATGTGAATGTGGTTCATACTTGTGAAACAAGTGACTTAAGGTGCAAGATAAACATCAAACATGCAAAGATGAAACCCAAATGTCACAATCAGAAGTCAATTAACATGCTATACATCCTCAAACAAAACCACAACTCATGGCACAAGTGCCTTCATGATCAAGCAAACCAAACATGAGGCATGCATTCACAAAATGAACAAGTTAAACTTCATGCTTCAAACAAATAGCAAACATGCTTCAAAAATTATGACTTTCACCAATCAAACACCTTAAACACATGCCATTAACATATCAAGTCCACAAGCAATGAATCAGAACCAAAGTCACTCAACAATTAGGTCAAAGTCTCATGGAAGTTTCATGCATTCATGCTCAAAGCAACACATCAAAAGTCATCCAAAAAAGACTTAAAAATCATCTCATAAATCTCAAACATACCTCAACATATTGTGACCACAATGCAAAAAGAAAGGCATCAAAATCATTTTTTATGATCAAGAACAAAAATGCACAAAATCATATGTCACATTAAGTATGCATACAAATGGAAATTCAAAAGAAATAATGGAACAGGGGCAAAATGGTCATAAAATCAGAAAATAAAATCATGAAAAATTTCCTAAATGTCTTAAGAATACTCATGAATTTTTGTAGAATTTTATAATGTCATTTGGTATTTTTAATAAATGGAAAGCAAACATGTACAAAAAAAAGGAAATAAAATAAAAAAACGTGGAAATGGAAGGGGGTATGAACATAGCAATTGGACAGTGTAAACTGGTTTGGGCTTGAAAAAAGGGGGTGGGAATAACAATCTGGCTTAGGTCCACTAAGCACGCAGTCTATAGTAATAGTGGTGGAGCCTCAGTCAAATGTTGACTCAATCAGAGCCACATGATTCAGTCAACAAATGATAATCATACAAGTAATCAGATCTAACGAATCAAAATGCACACGCATGCTAATAATGATGAACGCACGCACACCAAACCAAGTCAAAGTCAACATTCAGAGAGAGAGAGTCACGTGAGAGGCATGAGGTTCATTTATGTGCTGGCCACGTATACACCCTAGGATTGAAATGATCTAACGGTTGTGACATGTTCTGGTTCTAAAACCCTAGCAAACCCTCACCGGCCGGAGAAGTACCTCCGGTCATCTTCTCCGGCCATCTCCGGCAACTGTACATGATCAAACATTCCAGAAATTCATAAAGTACACATCAAAATGAAGCTGAGGTTACACATAACACGAATATGACCTTAGAAAACATACATCATGCGCATACAGAGAGAAACGAGCACAAATAAATTGCCCTAGGTTTTGCAACTATGCTCTTAGAGAGCCTATCAACTAGCCAGATCACTCACACTGCTTCTATTAAGCTCAAATCAACATGAAACAAACTATAATCAGTGATTTAGATGCAAAAAAATGGAGAAACAAGAACCTGAAACGTGGAGATTCTTAGATCTTCAGAAAACCAGAGATGAGATCTTGAACTCTTGAACTTGTTTGAGCAAAATAAATGCTCACAGATGCTTGAGAATGGAGAAGAAATCATGCAATAAGAGAGAGCTCAAAGAGAAAATTCAGAGAACACAGTGAGAATGATTTGTGAAATCTGTGGAAAAATGAATTCACCCCCCTCAATTCTATGAGCAGTGGAGCTTATATAATGTTGAGTTAATGTTTTACCAGTGTGGTTGATGGTTAGAACTCCAGTTAGAATGAGTTGGTTAAGTGAGTTCTGAGTTAACAGAATGAGTGAGGTTGTTAATGGCACGAGTTGGTGAGTTTGGTTAGAGTGTGGAGAAGCTCATGGAGTTATGGTGGTGTGTAGGAGAAGGATGGTGATGTTATGCTGCTCTGATCTTGCAGCAGTGCTTGCTCTGCAAGTTTTCACTCTCTTGTTTGAACCAATATGGGATGGCTGGTACGTGAACATATAGCCTGTGCAGGGTGTATGTTTGATTAATTATGGTAAGGTTTTGGACATGTCATGGCTGATGTATGAAAAGAACAAATTGGTAACAGGTTTTGATTGGCTTGGTGTGGAGGGAAACTACTAGCATGATGTGACCTTTGGAGCACGATAACTTCATGAACAAGAAGTGAAATGGCAAGGTTTTTAGTTACTTGGAAAGGGGGAATGGAGAAGAACAAGATTGATGTTGAAAATGAATTGAAATAACACCTCTAAAGTCCTTAAAAATGATGATGAACATGCTTGGTTGCACCTGAGTTGGTATGTCATCTAACCTGCCATCAACCACACTACATGCATATTAACAAGTCAGTTTAAAATCCTCTACTTTGCCTCATCATAACTCTCAAAATATTGAGCATATGGAAAAAACATAAACATCACTCTTGAAGTTCTCACATAGAGGAACAACTTTCATGTTGAAAGATTTTTCATTTGAAGCCTTTAAACATGAGTAATTGATCCATACATTTTGCCCACCAACTGTTTGAGAAAATGACTGCGCGCAGACCTGGCCAAACTTGGTCATGACATGGTTTTGAACCTACTTTGCTCAAACTTTGATCAATCATATCTCCCTCATTTTTTATCCAATGGAGCTGTTCTTTATGTGGATTTGAAGCTTGAAACAAGATATTTTGTTGTGGCCTAGTGGAATTTTCATTTGGTGCTTCAATTTTGAATGGCCTTGGTTCAAAGTGTAGTGCAAAATGGTCCAAAATTACTATTTTTAGTAACCCTTCTTATTCCAAAAATGGCAACTTTTCACAACTTGATTTTTCCATGATTCCTTTGGAGTTTCTTAACCAAATTTTGTACATTGGACACATATAACATGAATTTCATGATTTTGGGCTCAAAAAGTCAAGGGTTGACTTTTCCCTCTGATTATTTGACTTGACCCCAATTTCTCTGATTTTTTATCTTTCTTCCAATTGAACCACTTCTAAAACCAATTGAGAGGCAATTTTCCACATACATACACTTAAGGACATGTAGAATACCATGACAACAAGCTTTGTCCAAAAAATCAGAGATATCCTGATTTTATTAGAAACCCTAATTTTGACCCCCTCTGGTTAGGAGGGAAAAGTGCAGTCTTCAATTTCAAATTCCTCAGAGTATGTTGTGTATCCTTTTAAAGGATGATGGGATATGCCATTTGAGGATGATTTTGGATCAATGAGCTATCTCTTTTGAGGGTTTTCCTTCAGTTTTTGAACCTCTTGCATGTTGAAGTATGTATTGCTTCAATCTCCCATTGGATCTCACTTCCTTGAGATTGTGGATGATCAATTGAGATGGTATGAGACATGAGAGACTCTTGGCTTGCCTTGAGGCAACTTGATTGACCTTTTTGTGCTTTGAATGATTCCTTGATTGTCCACCTTCCACCTGATCACATGCCCTAATGGTAAGAAGGATGCCATGCTTCATTTTTCTATGTTAAATGCAATGCAATGTTAATGAGGTGGATATGATATGATAAATGATAATGCCATGCTATGATGCCAAAAGGGAAGAGCAAATTTTGGGGTATTACACATTTATTTTGCAATTAGAGGTTCAAAGGACTTGATCTGCAGCTTCTAGACGGTTTTCTAGTAGTATTTTGAGCTCTTCAAGATCTCAGGTTAGTGGTGATTCCATGCTCTTAGAACTTAATTTTTTGATGTGCATAATGATCTATGAGGTTCACTGAGTGTGCTTATGTGTTTTGTTTTGAGTTTGGACGTGTATCATGAGAGTATTTGATGGTTGAAGTTTTTGGATCCAAACTTATTTCGTTCGATTCCCATTATTATTGCATTGTTTGTGATTTTTAATATGATATTTGAGATCCTTGTGAAAATATGGACAAGATGATGTACTTGTTTGCATATTCTGGAATTTCTTGAGATGCAGCTTGCCGGAGGAGACGACCTGAGCTAGGGCTCCGGCGTCTGGTTGTTTTTTCAGGTGACCGGAGGCTGGAGGAAGGAGATGAAATTTGGACCGTTGGTGGTCCAGATCTGGTGGTTCACATGTTGCCACGTTTTTTAAAATGTGTTTTTATTTCATTGTTCACGTGTGTGCTATTCCATGCTTATTATTGTGTACTTTTAATATGAGCCACTCATCTAGCTGATTTTGTGATTTGATGATCTACTTATGCACGTCTGATTGATCCAAGGGCGTATGTTGTGCCAACACATTAATTTTTTCATGTGCTTATCACGTGTTTATTTTTTATTTCTGATTGATTTGGTGTGGGTGCGTGCATCATTATTAATGTGTGTGTGTGGATCTGAACCACTTATCATGACTACCTATTGCTTTTGTTGACTTGATGTGAAGCGTTAGATTGATCTTAGGGCTTAGATGGGTCCAGAGGGTTGACTTAGTTCCCTTTTTTTTGTTTGGTACGCGCTGATGGACTATTTGGTTTGGGCTTACTTTCCCCACCCCCCTGCTTTGATCCATTTCATGTTTCAACGTGAATTGCTTGCTGTTTGCACCCCCATGTTTATTTCATTTATTTTTATTTTCATTAATTGTTGCATTTCATTTGTAATTTTTAAAAATAGTTTAATGCATCCGAAAATTATGAAAAAATTCATGAAGCATTTTTAGGATTTTATAATTTTTTTCCAAATTTTATTTTCCATTTTTATTTTATTTTTGGCATCTGAATTAATTGTTGTGTGAATTTCTTTTTGAATTTGTTTCAATTGTGCACACTTAACTTGCTGATTTTGTTTCTCATCATATGTAAAGCATTTTGAATCCATTCCTTTTGTATTGTTTCACCAACATCTTGAAGTGCATAAAAACATTTTTCCCATATTTTTAAAGTCTTTTCATATTGCATTTTGGTCCCTCTCTTTTGCATATTAATTCATAATTCCTATGTGACTTTGTATGATTGATTGAAGGACTTGTCTTGTGAATTTTTGCATGAGTTTTTAATATGATGTTTGTCCCTGGTTGATGAGTTTTAAGGTTTAATTTGGTAATTTCTGAAGATGATTTCCTAATTATTTGATTGCTCTTTGTTTGAGGTCTTCTTTTGTGCACATCTTTGACCATGTTTGATTACTTGTTTGAGAAGGCACTTGTGCCATTGTTTGAGATTGTTTCTTTGACTTCAATAAACCATGTTTGAATCATTATAGGTCATTTGATTGTAATTATAGGTCATTGGTGTGAGGTTGTTGCATATTTTGTGCACATGTTCAATGTTTGATTTACATGCCTCTTTTTGACTTATCTTCTCACTTCTTCTCATCTATGCCTCTTCTTGGTTTGTGTTTGGTTTATGTATGCCATGCCATATCTCTTCTTTGTATCTCATATAATGTATGTTTCTGACCTTGGAGCTTTGTATTCATGTCATGTGCTATTCATGTTTCATTTTGCATCCTTTAACATGTTTCATATACATGCTTCTTTCTTCTTCTTCTAATGATTCTTAATGCTTGGATACTTGTTTGTATGCCTTATGTGACACTTGTATAGCATGTTTAGTCACATGTTTAGGTCATCCAAATTCTGACTTGGATATTATTTGAAGCATTGTTGCATGATCACCTTGCATATCCACTCATTCTTCTTCTACTCCTTCTTTGATGGCTTTCTTGTATGTTCTGCCACATGTTTGCATTCTCTTTGCTTGAGTTTGTTTGGTAAACATTATGGGTCACCCTTAAGGTGTACATTCTGACTTGGATGAGTTTCATTTGGTTTGTAACCATTTCTCTTTGGGTTGTAACTTGTTTGGGTTTCATTTGTCTTATTGTTGCTTATGTTTGTTTTTGCTAACCATGTAGGGGCTAATGGTAAGTGAATGGGATGTGGATAGTTATCCACATTCTAACTTCTCCTTTCCATTTTAAGCTTTCATACTTGTGTTTGCTTTAGCATTTAAGATGCTTCTCCCCTCTCTCACTCTTTCTCATCCCATGAATCTCAAGACTTGATTAAGTCTTGGATTCTCTCCCTTTAGAGCTACCTAGTCCAACTTAATTTTTTATTAAGCTTGGAGTAGGATTAGCATTAGGTTTTAGGTAGTCGTCCCTCCTAAGCCTCACTAACCATAGGTCATCCATGCATGATAACATTAGGACTCTTAGTTTCCCTTTAGAGTTTCCTTTGTGTCTTCTCTCTTCTCATCTCAAAACTTCTTCAAAACACGTAATAAAAGTTAACGTGTATTGCGCTTGAGCCTTCTATGTGGGAAGTGGGGAGTGAGGGGATTCCCCTCATTCTTCTAGGATACCTAGTGTACGTCCTGTTGGGGACGATGTGCGAAGTATTTGTTCCTATATTTAAGACTTGGGTTCAATGCAAGTTATGAACTAACTTAAAACACTTCTGTCTAAAAAACACAAAACAAATTCAAATCTTTTTGTCCTTCGGGATTGTTGGGTTTCAAACTTCTTTTTTCAGAAAAGAGCTCGTCGCTCACGTAAAAAACACTTACCCATCTGTGGTCGTACCCACGAACTACATTAGCTCTGATTCCCCTCTCTCGTCCGATTGAGGATATGTAGGCACAAGACAGCGATTGTCTTGGCGAGCAACCTTCCCCCACAGTTCCCATCCGAACTACATTGACTCTGACTTTCCCATTGCACTGAGGGAGTACGTAGGCCTAGGACAACGATAACGTCCTATCGAGTCACTTTTTTTTCTCTTTTCTTCTTCGTTTCTCCGTTCTTTCCGTTCTCGTTTCTTCTCCGGTCCGGTAGCAGTGGAGCTCCAGATGACGACACCCCTTGATGCAGACAACAAGCGTGGATCCCATCGAGTACGATGGACGTGTTGGGTGCTAACACCTTCCCTTCGCGTAACCGACTCCCGTACCCGTTTCTCTTGGTCGTGAGACCATGTTCTTTCCCTTCCCTCAGGTTTATGCAGTGTTTCCTTTCCATCTCTTGGGATAAATACACATTGCTAGCGACTCTGTGTTTTTCCGCGCCACTCTCGCGTTTGTACCGTTGGATGCGAATCTTTCGGGAGCGACAGCTGGCGACTCTGCTGGGGACAGGTTGACCTCTTGCTGGTCCATCCCCTTTTGCGAGTCAATCCTAACGCTTGTCTGTTTTATTTCATTGGGTGTTTGTTTTTGTGGTGCTTTGTTTTGTTGTATATTACTGTATTGCTGCTTTACTGTTTTTACCACATTTTACTGCATTGCATTGTTATGATGGACTGTGCTGCGCTGTGCTATTTTTCTGTTTGGCAGGTTGGGATGTTCTGAGAGATGAGCCCACTACCCAGGCTCGAGTATACACATAGGTTTTAGTGTGGGCAGGCGTGACGCTCCCGTGGTGTTGGCCACGTGCGGGTGATCACGATCCCCACAATCAAACGAGGTTTTATCAGGAGCTTTCTGCTACTGTATGTTGATACATGCCAGTAGTTATTCTCTTGAGGAACTGTCGACTCTGATGACATTCCCGAGGACTCAGTTGCAGCACTCCTCCCGAGACGTGATAATGGCAGACCAGAAATGGCAAACCCATTATGACTCTCGACCTGAGGACCCAATGCTAGGAACTTGCCATAGGATCTTTTTTTGAAAGTGAATCAGTGGAGGCGCTCCTCGATTGGCGATAGTACTGTACCCCGAGGGATGAATGTACTATTGCTTCTCAACCTCAGCGCCAGAAGCTGAGGACCTTTCGTTTTGGTGAATCAATTGAGGCCTCCTCGATTGATGATGATGCTAAACCAAAAATGGTGAACGTATCATCATTTCTCGACCTGAGAGCCCGGGATACTGAGGATCTTAGTACCCACATGTGAGAGGGATGGGTGTTTGCAGGTTTGCAGGTGACCTTGACCTTTAACCTACCTGGTTTTCTAGTTTTATCACTGTGGTTGCTTTTGTTCTGGGTTTTGGTACAGAGCCTTGATTTGTTCGGTCAGCGCAGTGCAGCCAGTTTGTGTGGATACCTTGATCCCATGCTTTGCATTGCATGCCATTTTTCTGACATTCATGTTTGTGCATTTCCAGGTAGCATCCAGTCTTTTGATTCCAGTCAGAGGGTATTCATAGGGATGGACACTAAGAGGGGTAAGAAGCACATCATCGTCTACAAGTTCCCAAAGATCACTTTTGGTCCGTTGAATAGTTTACAGAGTATAGCTGGTCCAGAAGTTTTGGGAGCCTTTGAAGAGAAGTATGGTTGGATATTATCCCTGGTTCGGAGACTCAGTGAATATGAATATAATGGGCTACACACCTTAATGCAGTTTTATGATCCTTCCTTGAGGTGATTTGTGATGCCAGATTATATGTTGGTTCCTACCCTGGAAGAGTACTCCAGCATTTTGAAGATTCCTGTCAAAGAAGGTGTTCCTTTCTGTGGTTCCCAAGGAGATTGTGATTTCCAAGCAGTGGCTGAGGCTCTTTATTTGAGCAGATCGACAGTGGAGGCTGACTTTTCTAAGAAGGGAAAATCCCGAGGCTATCACTTAGAGTACTTGGTGAAGGGGTCTCAAGAAGAAGCTAAGGAGAAAAGGTGGATGGCTTTCAATGCAATATTGGCTCTGTATATATATGGCATTGTGTTATTCCCTAATGAGTCTGATTTTGTCGATACAGATGCTATTCAGATATTTACAGCTCAGAATCCGGTGCCGGCGTTGTTAAGTGATCTCCACTACGCCCTATACAACTGGAATGAGAAAAGATGAGGTGGGTGGTTTGTTGTTGCGCATCTCTCTTTTACAAGTGGTTTGCCAAGCGTTTACCCCAGTCAGGTGCTTTTATAGATTCAAAGACTTCTCTAGAGTGGAGTAAGCGTATGATGGGCCTAGCTGCTAAAGATATTCTTTGGGTGGATAAGGGATTATTGGGGACTGATATTTTGAATAGCTGTGGCAAGTATCCTAATGTACCCTTGATCGGAAGAAAAGGAGGTATTAACTACAACCCGTCTTTGGCTATCAGGCAGTTTGCATACGCCCTAAAAGATCCTCCAGCTAGAAAGGATTTGGAAGAATCTTTGTATTTTCATATGACTGATGGTGTGACTATTGCACAAGAAGCTTCTGAAACTTGGCTCAGCAGACAGAACATAGGTAAAACTGTTTTGGGGAAACCCAATAATCAACCTTTTGCTCCATATGTTGAATGGGTAAAGAAGAGGGTAGAAGAGTTCTATTTGCCTTTTGATCGGGCGCCTCCCTTGTATCCAGAGATTGTGGAAGAGAGACTCACTGTACCACTCGAAGAATTCGACAAGCAGCAAAAGTTGGTATCTGATTTGAGGGTGGAAAACTCTGATATGAGTAGTCAGCTACAAAGTGCTCTACAGGACAACTTGGAGTTGAAATGGAAAGTTCAAGACATGACATCGCATCTAGAAAAAAGAGAGAGGGATTTTGCTGACCAAGCTCAGCACTTCAAAAAGGTCAGTATGGCTGCTTAATCATCAGGCAAAGCTAAAAGGAAAAACAAGAAGCTTTTGACTAAAGCAGAAGACAAGCTTGCCACGTATCAGGATATGTGGAAGGAGGTCAAGACTGAGAATGGAGAGCTGAAAGAAGAACTTCAGGTAGTGAAAGCAAGGAAAGATCATTACTTTGCCAAGTGGAAAGAAGCACAGAAGGAAATTGAAGAGCTCAAGTTGTAAGCCGAGGTCAAGAGGTCGAAGCGCGAGGACAACAACGCTGAAGAGCAGATTGTTAAATTAAACCAAGATATCGCAAAGAGGAACAAGTTTATCAAAGGACTGATAAAGCAACATACACATCCTGACACTGTGGACCTTCTTGAGGAAGTTGAAGCTAGTTTGTTTGGAATTGATTTGTAGTTGGTTTTGTTTGTTTATCTTTTTGGGATTACCATCAGGTTTGTTGATGGAATCACCTTTGATTATGCTTGAATTTGTCTGTAAGAACTATTTTGTTTTCGATAATGGAATATTTGGTTTAACTATCTGTGCTCTGGCAATTCTGGTTTTCAGAGAGGGCTTGTCCCTGTGGTTTGATCTGGTGGTATTTCTGGGTTCGGATTTATTTTCCGATAGTGTGTCTAATCCCTTGCCCGGTTTCTTGGAATGGAATCAAAGTGGATGTGTCCTGGAAATGTTCAAATATGTTTGTTTGCATTTTTGCATTCGCGTTTGCATAATCATGATCATTTTTGCATTGCAGGTTATCTCAGATTCTCTGGTTTTCTTATGCTCTCTCTTTTTGTCAGTTAGGATTGGTCAACCAACTCATCGGTATTCTACCAGGCTTAATCAAAGCAGAGTGATGGATAAAGTTCAGGCAGACATGGCAGCTATGCAAGCTCGCATCGATCAATTTATGGAGATGATGCAAGGTGTGGTGCAAAGTCAGAATGAATTCAGAACTCTAGTTCAGCCTTTGGTGTCGCAGGTTGATGAAAATGGTATCTTACACGGAGGTTTTCTTAATCGTGTTATTCCTCCGGGCGGAGGTGGTGCTGGTATCAACATTCCTATCACTGGTGCTGGTGGACAGGGTGGTATTCCTTCAGTGGTTGGAGAAGGAAGTATTGTTCGAGCTATCAATGGCCATCGTATTGATGATCAACAGGATGATGTTTTTTCAGTTAAAAGCTTAGACGTTGGTCTTCCTGTGGTTAATGATGAGAGGATCCGTTTAATTGAGGCGCAATTGAAGGGGTTGTGAAACAGGATGATCTAGGAATAGATTTGGACGACCTCGGGTTGGTCCCTGATATTGTCATTCCACACAAGATTCAGATTCCTACACTGGAGAAGTATAATGGTTCTATCTGCCCAAGAACTCATATAAAGGCTTATACCAGGAAGATGGCTGCTCATGCTAAGGATGAAAAACTAATGATGCACTTTTTCCAAGACAGCCTGTATGGCGCGTCTTTGGAATGGTATATGGCGCTGGAGAGAGCTAGCTGTAGCTTTTATCAAACATTACCAGTACAACACAGACATGGCTCCCAACAGAACTCAGCTGTTGAGCATGTCCCAGAAAAATGATGAAAGTTTCAAAGAATACGCGCAAAGGTGGCGTGAATTGGCGGCTAGGGTGCAGCCACCAATGTTGGAAAAAGAGATGTTGGATATGTTTATGGACACACTGCCTAAGCATTATTATGAGAAGCTATTGCCTTGTTCGCTAGGCAAGTTTGCAGATGTGATTGCTATCGGACAGAAGGTAGAGGTTGGAATTAAGGCTGTAAAAGTTTCTAGTGGTGACGGATCGTCCTCCGGACATGGAAATAAGCCGTTTGATGGTTATAAGAAGAAAGGAGAGACGAACGCTGTATCATCTCACAGGGGAAAAGGGAAACAACGTCAGAGCAATAATCAACAAGTAGCATCGGTAACTATCCCAGCAACGTTACCTCCACCACAGCAACAGAGGAATAATGCTACTCAGAATAGGCAGCAAGGTCAGTATCAGAACAGACAAAGGAATACAGAGAGGCATTTTGATTAACCACCAATGTCATATGCACAGTTGTTGCAACATTTGCTGCAGTTGCATCTAGTTGAGCTCCGTACCCTGGCTCCACCAACAGGGGAACTCCCATGAGGCTACGATGCTAACGCACACTGCGATTTTCATTCTGGTGCTCCGGGGCACATTGTGGAGAAGTGTAGAGCGTTTCATCACAAGGTGCAAGACCTTGTAGACTCCAAGGCTATCAATTTCTCGAATGTTGGGCCCAATGTTATTCAAAACCCTATGCCTGATCATAATGGGCCGAGGGTGAATGCGATAATTGAGGAATGTGAAGCTCTGAATTTGATCATGGATGTTGAGGAGCTGAAGACTCCGTTGGCTATGGTTAAAAACAGGTTATTGAAAGGTGGCGTCTATCCGGGTTGTGATGAGAACTGCTCAGATTGTTTGACGAAGGTTAATGGTTGTGATTCGTTGAAGATGGGTATCCAGAGTATGATTAATGAGGGCTGTTTATAGTTTGATAGAGGTAATCAGCAAGAAGAGGCTGTTAGTGAGAAGGTTGCTACTATCACTATCCCGTTCAGAACGATTACTATTTCTGGTCCGGCAAGGCCACCTCCAGTCATTATCACAAGGGCTGGACCCATTTCGTATGAAAGCACTAAGGCTATTCCTTGGAATTACGGTGCAGAGGTGTTTGTCAATGGACAAAAGCAGGAATTAGTGAATACTTCACCAGTGGGTTCTAGTTCAGAGGTTAAGGTTGAAGCTGATTCTATAACGAGAAGTGGTAGAGTGCTTACTCCTGTTAATGATCAACCCAGTACTTCAAGTCAAGATAGGGGAAAACAGGCAATGGATGGTTCTGTTCAGACTCCAGTGGTTACTGATTCTACAATAAAGCCGGTTGATGATGCTTTTTCTGAAAATGTTGAGGAGTTTATGAGGCTCATCAGGAAAAGTGATTACAAGATTGTGGACCAGTTACATCAGACCCCGTCCAAGATCTCTATTCTGTCTTTGCTATTGTGTTATGATGCTCATAGGAATGCTCTTCTGAAGGTTTTGAATGCAGCCTACCTTCCTCAAGAGATTTCTGTTAACCAGCTGGAAGGGGTTGTAGCGCACGTGAATACGGGTAATGGCTTGGGTTTTACAGATCTTGATTTGACTCCTGCTGGGAGGAATCATAACAATGCCCTGCATATTTCGATTGAGTGTCGTGGTTCACTGATGTCACATGTTTTGGTTGATACTGGATCATCGTTGAATGTATTGCCAAAGAAAGCATTAATGAAGTTAGATACCAGGGGACTTATTTGTACACCAAGCGACTTGGTGGTGCGAGCTTTTGATGGCTCGAAGAGATCTGTCTTTGGTGAGATTGTGCTTCCGATCAAGGTTGGGCCGGAAGTCTTTGATGCAACATTTTATATAATGGATATTCAGCCAGCGTACAGCTGTTTATTGGGTCGTCCTTGGATCTATGGTGCAGGCGTTGTAACCTCCACTTTGCATCAAAAACTGAAATACATGGTTGATGGTCATGTAGTGACGGTGTGCGGAGAAGAAGACATAATGATTAGTCAGCTGTCGACCTTCAAATACGTGGAAGTGGATGGTGAAATCCATGAGACGTTGTGTCAGGGGTTTGAAAAGGTGAAGGTTTCTGAAGAGGTTGTCCAGTCTGAGACTACAGAGCAGCCTGCAGTGGCAAATCAACCTGAGGTTTCTATGTCTTCGTTTAAATATGGTAAAGCTGTGGTTGAAGCTGGTAGCTCACAGAGGTGGGGCCAGGTGGTTGAAGTTCAAGAGAAGAGGGATACTTATGGATTGGGATACAAGCCATCCAGGAGAGACAGGGATCCTCCCAAATTCTATGGCCCAGTCCGTTTCACCAGTGCCGGTGTTTTCTTCGACAGAGTTAATGCCATTGAGGAAGAAGGGGACAGTGATTGTGACATGGATAGCTGGATTCGTCCTTGCATCTCAGGAGAAAGTCTGTGCAATTGGTCTTCCGAGAGAGTCATTCAAGTGACTGGCTTTGAGTAATTGCTTTGTTTTCCTATTGTGTTAATCCTGCGTTCTGCCCAAGACGTAGTGATTTTATTTGTAGGGCTTTTAACTGTTGCATGTTTTGCTTTATCATCAATAAAGGACTTTTCACACTCAAATATTTTGATCCCTGTCTTTCTGTTTTTATTTTTATGCATTAAAAACCCACATCAAAATGGCAATGTGTTTCTTGTTGTTGCATACATATTAAACATACCTCATCAATCATGCAGGTCTTTTTGCTCAGATGACACCGATCATGACTCAGCTATAGCTCGGTATGACTTTGACAATCCAATCTATCAGGATGAAGAAGAGACTGACGAAGATTGTGAACTGCCCAAAGAGTTGGCCAGATTGTTGAAGCAAGAGGAGAGAGTCATCCTACCTCATCAGGAGGAAATTGAGATTGTGAATCTGGGAACCGAGGACGCCAGAAAGGAAGTAAGGGTAGGGGCTGCATTGGAAGACAGTGTTAAGGGAAGATTGATTGAAATGCTCCGTGAGTATGTGGATATCTTCGCCTGGTCTTACCAAGACATGCCTGGGCTCGATACTGATATTGTTGTACACCGGCTACCACTTAAAGAAGGTTGTGCTCTGGTCAAGAAAAAGTTGAGAAGAACTAAACCGGAGATGTCTGTCAAAATCAAGGAAGAGATTCAGAAAAAGCTAGATGCCGGTTTTCTTGCCGTGACAAATTATGCTCCATGGGTTGCTAACATCGTGCCTGTACCTAAGAAGGATGGGAAGGTCAGGATGTGTGTTGATTACAGGGATTTGAACAGAGCAAGCCCAAAGGATGATTTCCCGCTCCCTCACATTGACATGTTAGTTGACAATACTGCTCAGTATTCTGTGTTTTCCTTCATGGATGGCTTCTCTGGGTATAACCAAATCAAGATGGCCCCAGAGGACATGGAGAAGACAACATTCATAACACCGTGGGGAACTTTCTGCTACAAAGTGATGCCCTTTGGATTGAAGAATGCAGAGGCAACCTACCAGCGGGCGATGGTGACTCTCTTTCATGATATGATTCACAAAGAGATTGAGGTCTATGTTGATGACATGATTGTGAAGTCACAGACGGAAGAAGAACATTTGGTAAATCTTCAGAAGTTATTTGAAAGGTTAAGAAAGTTCAGACTAAGGTTGAATCCTAACAAGTGAACCTTCGGGGTGAGATCAGGAAAATTGCTGGGGTTTATTGTTAGTGAAAAAGGTATTGAGGTTGATCCTGCAAAGGTAAAAGCCATACAAGAAATGCCTGTGCCGAAAACAGAAAAAGAGGTTCGTGGTTTCTTGGGGAGATTAAACTACATTGCCAGGTTCATCTCTCATCTCACAGCCACGTGTGAACCAATCTTCAAGTTGCTAAGAAAAGATCAAGCGGTCAGGTGGAATGAAAATTGTCAAAAGGCATTTGAAAAGGTTAAAGAATACTTGCAGGAACCTCCGGTCCTTATGCCACCAGTGCCAGGAAGACCTTTGATTATGTATCTCACGGTTCTTGAGAATTCAATGGGTTGTGTGCTCGGTCAACAAGATGAGTCAGGTAGAAAAGAGCACGCCATCTACTACTTGAGTAAAAAGTTTACTGATTGCGAGTCAAGGTACTCGATGCTGGAGAAAACATGTTGTGCACTCGCTTGGGCCGCTAAGCGTTTGAGGCAGTATATGTTAAACCACACAACCCTTTTGATTTCAAAGATGGATCCGATCAAGTATGTGTTTGAGAAGCAAGCACTTTCTGGTAGAATAGCCCATTGGCAGATGGTTCTGACAGAATACGATATTCAGTATGTTTCCCAAAAGGCCATTAAGGGAAGTGTTTTGTCAGAATATCTTGCCGAATAGCCAATTGAGGATTATCAACCAATGAAGTTTGAATTTCCGGATGAGCATATCATGTATTTGAAGATGAAGGATTGTGAAGAACCTTTGCCTGATGAAGGACCTGAGATTGGATCTCAGTGGAAGATGGTTTTTGATGGAGCTGTTAATTCATATGGTAACGGAATCGGGGCAATCATTACGACTCCACAGGGTTCTCATATACCCTTTACTGCCCGATTAGCGTTCATATGCACCAACGATGAGGCAGAGTATGAAGCATGCATCATGGGGTTAGAAGATGCAATTGATTTGAGAATCAAGAACCTCGATGTTTATGGTGATTCTGCGTTGGTGGTTAATCAGATTATAGGTGAATGGGAGACTCGTCAAGCGAATCTTGTTCCGTACAACAACTATGCCAGAAGGTTGTTACCTTTCTTTGACAGAGTAGACTTTCATCACATTCCCAGGGTTGAGAATCAGATGGATGATGCGTTGGCAACGTTGTCATCAATGTATCAAGTGAATCGTTGGAATGAAACTCCTTCAATCAGAATCATGCGCTTGGACAGACCTGCTTTTGTATTTGCAGTTGAAGGGGTATCAGATGGCAAGCCTTGGTATCATGACATCAAGGTCTTCTTGAAGAGTCAGGAATACCCAGCTGGGGCATCTTCCAAGGATAAAAAGACATTGAGGAGGTTATCAGGAAACTTCTTTTTGAACAAGGACGATGTGTTGTACAAGAGAAACTTTGACATGGTCTTGCTACGTTGTGTTGATGAACACGAGGCAGGCTTGTTAATGGAAGAGGTTCACGAAGGTTCCTTTGGTACTCATGCCAATGGGAATGATATGGCAATAAAATTGTTGAGAGCGGGGTATTATTGGATGACTATGGAGTCTGATTGTTTTAAATACGCCTGGAAATGTCATAAATGCCAGATTTATGCTGATAAGGTGCACGTACCACCTACTCCTCTGAATATTTTGTCGTCACCTTGGCCTTTTGCAATGTGGGCCATTGACATGATTGGGAAAATCGAGCCGACTGCTTCGAATGGACATCGTTTTATCCTGGTGGCTATTGATTATTTCACGAAATGGGTAGAAGCAGCATCGTTTGCAATGTCACCAGACAAGTGGTGGTCTATTTTATTAAGAAGGACATCATCTGCCGGTATGGAGTCCCGGAGAGAATCATTACTGATAATGGTTCAAATTTAAACAATAAGATGATGAAGGAGCTATGCCAGAGCTTTAAGATCGAGCATCACAATTCTTCTCCCTATCGCCCGAAGATGAATGGGGTTGTTGAAGCGGCTAATAAGAACATAAAGAAGATTGTGCAGAAGATGGTAGTGACATACAAAGACTGGCATGAGATGTTGCCTTACGCTTTGCACGGATATCATACTTTGGTACGCACATCAACTGGGGCAACTCCTTTCTCACTGGTGTATGGTATGGAAGCAGTCCTGCCATTAGAAGTTGAGATTCCTTCTTTGATAATTCTGACAGACGTGAAGCTTGATGAAGCTGAGTGGGTGCGTTCCCGGATGAATGAACTGAACCTCATTGAAGAGAAGATATTGAAAGCCATTGCGCATAGCCGGTTGTATCAGAGCAGGATGAAGAAAACCTTAGATCAGAAAGTGCGTCCTTGGTGTTTTCAAACTGGTGAATTAGTTCTGAAAAGGATAACTCCTCCTCAAACAGATCACAGGGGCAAGTGGACTCCGAGTTACGAAGGGCCATATGTAGTAAGACAGGTTTTCTCTGGTGGAGCCTTATTACTTTCAACTATGGATGGCGAAGATTTTACGTCCCCTGTGAACGCGGATGTAGTCAAAAAATACTTTGCATAAATGAGACCCGCTGAACATAAAAAGAAGGTTCAGGCAAAAATGGGGCATCCTGGCAGACCATAAAAAGAAAAGGTTCGGGCAAAAATTAGGGATAAACGGAAAAAAGAAATAAAACCCGCAAGGTTGAAAACCTGAAAAGGCAACTTTGGCAAAAATGGGTATCCCGGTGGATTGAAAACCCGAAAAGGGCGATCCAGGAAAAAGTTAGGGATTTAAAAGCAAAGACTACGATCCGCGTTCGATCTGTGATCACTGTTCACACTTGGAAAATTCGAAGGAAAGGAATCAGTCCAGTCAGTCATCTTCAAAGGCCAAAGTATCTACGGATGAACAAGTCATATGGGTTATAGCTGAGTCGAGTCATGGTGGATGTCTGTTCCCCACATTGCCGACATTTGTATTTTCTTTTACTTTTTGTGCAATTACCTCTTTTCAGGAATTGCTTTCAGATGTAAATGCCTATTTACAGGCCGATTCATTCAATAAAGTTTGCATTTCAGTCAAAGAGCTTTTTTTTTTTGTTTTACCTATTTTGTTTGTGAAAATGTCCGATATTTTTAATAAACATTACATGCTAAATGTTGAGCCCTGTGAAACAAGTTGGAAAACAGTGGCAATTGCTTAGGCGATAGTCACTATGATGATAATCAAAGTAATCATTTTTGCACGTAGACCTTTCTGTTGGTTTTGCAGGATGACAGGTGTACCTCCCCAGTAGAGCTCTCCCCAACTTTGAAGTCTGATCGTCCTCAGCAATTTATTACTCTTCCCCACCAGAGTATCAAGGATTGTCTTCCTCAACAGAGTATAAAGAAGTAATTCCCCGAGCGGAGTCGTTGAGGATCGTCCCCTTCAGCAGGAAATAAGAGGTTTTCCCCCAGCCAGAGTTGTGATTTGGCCCACCTTTTTTCAGCAGATGGTGTTTCCCCACAAGATATGGGGGCGGTTGTTTTTCCTCAGCTAGTCAGGAAACAGTGTGTTTATCCCCTAGAAGATTTTCTCACAAGCGGAGTCGTTGAGGATCGTCCCCCTCAACAGGAGTACAGAGGATTGTATACCCAGCCGAAGTTGTGTTTGGATTACTATTCCCCAACAAGCATTCAGGAGTTGTTTGCTCTAAGGTGGATGTTGTTGTATCTCCAGCAGGAAGTTCGTGGACAAAGATGTTATTATCCCCACAGAGTCCTGGTGTCTACTTTCCTCAGTTGTTCAGAAAGTATAGTCTCAACGACAACGGCTTGATCTAATCCCCAGCAGGGTGAGGGTAAAGTTATTTCCCTAGCAGCAGATTAAGCTCATATCCCCAAGCAGAGTCTGGTGGTGAGTGGTATCCCCAGCAGGTCTTAAGTCCAATCGTTTTTGGCACGCATCAATTCCAAGTTTTGAAGTATTTGGTGATCCCCAGCGGAGGAGTTTCCCTCTTCAGTATTCATCTCCCTCCCCTGCTGAGTGGGTATTCTCTCGGAGTTTCGTCCATCTCCGGCAGAGTTGTTGATCTTGATTTTCCCCAACAGAGTGGGTATTCTATCGGAGTTTCGTCCATCTCCAGTAGAATTGGTGATTGTGATCTTCCCTAGCAGGGTGAAGTTTTCCTCAGCTTTGTTCTTTGGTTTGATGACAATGTAGTTTGTCGTCTTTGGTGGAGCTGCTTATGTTCTCAGCGTTTATTTCGCTGGGACGGTCTTTTGCATTGCATAAGCATCTGTTTTGCATGGCATCCTCCTAAATGCGTAGCATTCCCACTTCGTGTGGAGCATTACGGCAAAATTCAAACAGGCATGCTCAAGCAATTTCAACTTTTGATGGTATTCCACCTCATCACTAGCTTTTACAAGTTCGTACCAAATCTCCTCTATCGGTTTTCGCATATCATTTACAACATACTCCTTGCACTTCGCTTTCACATTCTTGTTTATGTGAAATGGCAAAGCAAATTAACTGTCACAGGAAATACTGTTTCAATTGCATTCATCAAAGCAATATCTCTATCAGTTAAAATTACTTGTGGCCATAACCCTGGTTTAGTGAATAACTGTTTCAATTTATCTAGTACCCAACACAAAGTCTCTGTTTGCTCAGATTCCATATAGGCAAATGCAACAGCAAATGTTAACTCATTTGATGTCACACCAACTATTTCAAACAAAGGTTGCATATACTTATTGGTTTTGTAAGTACTATCTGTAACACCCCAAAATTTGCCTTGTTGTTTTTAGCTAACTGGCTTATGTTTCTTTGCATTTCTTGCATTAGCATTTGTGCATAGCATTGGTTTTTAGCATGGGATCAAGGTGCTTGGTTCATTTCAAAGGAGTCTCAAGCCTCAAGGTGGTTTGAGGAATTCATCATATCATCATAAGGTCAAGAATGGCAAAGGATTTCAAGTGGATCTTTCTCTCCTAACCAGAGGGACCAAATTAGGGTTTTTGACCCAAAGGACTTCTTGAAGGGCTTTGTGGATTCAAGCATGTTCTTATGGTATTCCATATGCTCACAAGTGTTCATGGATAGAGACTTGGCTAGTGGTTCATTGTGGAGGATTTTCAGTGGATCAGTTACTTGTGAAGTAAGCAAAAGTCAACAGTTCAAAAGGAAAGTCAACCATGGGTTTTCAAGGGTTCAAATCATGTTTCCCAAGTCCATGTACCTTTATTTGGTCAAGGAATAGCATGGATGACATCATTCTTCAAGAACCAAGAGTTTGTGCAAAGGTTACTAAATTTGGAAAATGACCTATAATGAGAACTTTCCATTTTTGGCAATTTTTCCACCACATTCAACCTGACTTTTCATCATCAAGAAAGCTTCAAATGAATTTTCCTCCAACATGAAAGTTGAAGATATTTCTCTCCCATTTCAAAAAAGTACTAGATGGTTTCCATATCATTTGTAGAACTCAAGTTATGGTCAAAACAATGCAAGGTGTTTTTGAGGTTTTTCACATGTACCACTTTTTCCACCTTTTGCATTTTGGTACAAATTGACTTGTAATTGTTTCTATTGCTCCAATTCACATTACCATGTTCAAGTACAAGCCATG
Organism: Lathyrus tuberosus; assembly: GCA_022829125.1. NCBI lineage: Eukaryota > Viridiplantae > Streptophyta > Magnoliopsida > Fabales > Fabaceae > Lathyrus > Lathyrus tuberosus. Next base: position 8,831,120 of record JALAZF010000251.1, read on the forward strand.
AGCATCATTTTTGACTTTTATTTCACACCCACCTGTGCCATATTCATGGTGAATTTCTCAAGTGACCAAAATGCAAGATGCATTGAATCTCATAAATCAAGCCACTACAAAGCCCAAAGTCAGTTCAATTGTGATCAGCATGGAAATTGTGGATGATCCATGACCATAAACACGAGGTAGCACGTGGGAATAAGGAGGTGCAATCCAAATTGCATTTTTGCATAAACCTTCAAAAGTTATTAACCAAGGGATTAACAAGACCTTAATCATAATCAGGGGAATAACCAAGTGTATATAAGCTAACTCATGCCTTCACAGCTAGGTCATGCACTCTATTTTGGTCAGAATCCATTTTTCACCCTAAACCTTCTCCTCTTCGAATCTCACTACTCACAAGAGTTTTTCACAAAATTCTTTCACATTCTGAATCATTGAGCTCCATAGAACACAAATCTACCATCATCTAAAGCTCATAACAAGGATATCATAGGGTTCGAATTTGGAAACCTCTTCATCAAAACTCAAGATCTAGGTCAGATTCAAGCTCTGATTGCATTTATTTTGCAATTAGAGGTTCAAAGGACTTGATCTACAGCTTCCAGACGGTTTTCTAGGAGTATTTTGAGCTCTTCAAGATCTCAGGTTAGTGGTGATTTCATGCTCTTAGAACTTAATTTTTTTATGTGCATAATGATCTATGAGGTTCACTGAGTGTGCTGATGTGTTTTGTTTTGAGTTTGGACGTGTATCATGAGAGTATTTGATGGTTGAAGTTTTTGGATCCAAACTTATTTCGTTCGATTCTCATTATTGTTACATTGTTTGTGATTTTTAATATGATATTTGAGATCCTTGTGAAAATATGGACAAGATGATGTACTTGTTTGCATATTCTGGAATTTATTGAGATGCAGCTTGCCGAAGGAGACGACCGGAGCTAGGGCTCCGGCGTCTGGTTGTTTTTTCAGGTGACCGGAGGCTGGAGGAAGGAGATGAAATCTGGACCGTTGGTGGTCCAGATCTGGTGGTTCACATGTTGCCACGTTTTTTAAAATGTGTTTTTATTTCATTGTTCACGTGTGTGCTATTCCATGCTTATTATTGTGTACTTTTAATCTGAGCCACTCATCTAGCTGATTTTGTGATTTGATGATCTACTTGTGCACGTCTGATTGATCCAAGGGCGTATGTTGTGCCAACACATTAATTTTTCATGTGCTTATCACGTGTTTATTTTTGATTTGTGATTGATTTGGTGTGGGTGCGTGCATCATTATTAATGTGTGTGTGTGGATCTGAACCACTTATCATGACTACCTATTGCTTTTGTTGACTTGATGTGAAGCGTTAGATTGATCTTACGGCTTAGATGGGTCCAGATGGTTGACTGAGTTCCCTTTTTTTTGTTTGGTACGCGCTGATGGACTATTTGGTTTGGGCTTACTTTCCCCACCCCCCTGCTTTGATCCATTTCATGTTTCAACGTGAATTGCTTGCTGTTTGCACCCCCATGTTTATTTCATTTATTTTTATTTTCATTAATTGTTGCATTTCATTTGTAATTTTTAAAAATAGTTTAATGCATCCAAAAATTATGAAAAAAATTCATGAAGCATGTTTAGGATTTTATAAATTTTTTCCAAATTTTATTTTCCATTTTTATTTTATTTTTGGCATCTGAATTAATTGTTGTGTGAATTTCTTTTTGAATTTGTTTCAATTGTGCACTTAACTTGCTGATTTTGTTTCTCATCATATGTAAAGTATTTTGAATCCATTCCTTTTGCATTGTTTCACCAACATCTTGAAGTGCATAAAAACATTTTTCTCATATTTTTAAACTCTTTTCATATTGCATTTTGGTCCCTCTCTTTTGCATATTAGTTCATAATTCCTATGTGACTTTGCATGATTGATTGAAGGACTTGTCTTGTGAATTTTTGCATGAATTTTTAATATGATGTTTGTCCCTGGTTGATGAGTTTTAAGGTTTAATTTGGTAATTTCTGAAGATGAATTTCTAATTGTTTGACTGCTCTTTGTTTGAGGTCTTTTTTTGTGCACATCTTTGACCATGTTTGATTACTTGTTTGAGAAGGCACTTGTGCCATTGTTTGGGATTGTTTCTTTGACTTCAATAAACCATGTTTGAATCATTATAGGTCATTTGATTGCAATTATAGGTCATTGGTGTGAGGTTGTTGCATATTTTGTGCACATGTTCAATGTTTGATTTACATGCCTCTTTTTGACTTATCTTCTCACTTCTTCTCATCTATGCCTCTTCTTGGTTTGTGTTTGGTTTTTGTATGCCATGCCATATCTATTATTTGCATCTCATATGATGTATGTTTCTGACCTTGGAGCTTTGTATTCATGTCATGTGCTATTCATGTTTCATTTTGCATCCTTTAACATGTTTCATATACATGCTTCTTTCTTCTTCTTCTAATGATTCTTAATGCTTGGATACTTGTTTGTATTCCTTATTTGACACTTGTATAGCATGTTTAGGCACATGTTTAGGTCATCCACATTCTGACTTGGATATTATTTGAAGCATTGTTGCATGATCACCTTGCATATCCACTCATTCTTCTTCTACTCCTTCTTTGATGGCTTTCTTGTATGTTCTGCCACATGTTTGCATTCTCTTTGCTTGAGTTTGTTTGGTAAACATTATGGGTCACCCTTAAGGTGTATATTCTGACTTGGATGAGTTTCATTTGGTTTGTAACCATTTCTCTTTGGGTTGTAACTTGTTTGGGTTCCATTTGTCTTATTGTTGCTTATGTTTGTTTTTGCTAACCATGTAGGGGCTAATGGTAAGTGAATGGGATGTGGATAGTTATCCATATTCTAACTTCTCCTTTCTCTTTTAAGCTTTCATACTTGTGTTTGCTTTAGCATTTAAGATTCTTCTCCCCTCTCTCACTCTTTCTCATCCCATGAATCTCAAGACTTGATTAAGTCTTGGATTCTCTCCCTTTAGAGCTACCTAGTCCAACTTAATTTTTGATTAAGCTTGGAATAGGATTAGCATTAGGTTTTAGGTAGTCGTCCCTCCTAAGCCTCACTAACCATAGGTCATCCATGCATGATAACATTAGGACTCCTAGTTTTCCTTTAGAGTTTCCTTTGTGTCTTCTCTCTTCTCATCTCAAAACTTCTTCAAAACACGTAATAAAAGTTAACGTGTATTGCGCTTGAGCCTTCTATGTGGGAAGTGGGGAGTGAGGGGCTTTCCTCATTCTTCTAGGATACCTAGTGTACGTCCTGTTGGGGATGATGCGCGAAGTATTCGTTCCTATATTTAAGACTTGGGTTCAATGCAAGTTATGAACTAACTTAAAACACTTCTGTCTAAAAAACACAAAATAAATTCAAATCTTTTTGTCCTTCGGGATTGTTGGGTTTCAAACTTCTTTTTTCAGAAAATAGCTCGTCGCTCACGTAAAAAACACTTACCCATCCGTGGTCGTACCCACGAACTACATTAGATCTGATTCCTCTCTCTCGTCCGATTGAGGATATGTAGGCACAAGAAAGTGATTGTCTTGGCGAGCAACCTTCCCCCACAGCTCCCATCCGAACTACGTTGACTCTGACTTTCCCATTGCACTGAGGGAGTACGTAGGCCTAGGACAACGATAATGTCCTATCGAGTCACTTTTTTTTCTCTTTTCTTCTTTGTTTCTCCGTTCTTTCCGTTCTCGTTTCTTCTCCGGTCCGGTAGCAGTGGAGCTCCAGACGACGACACCCCTTGATGCAGACAACAAGCATGGATCCCATCGAGTACGATGGACGTGTTGGGTGCTAACACCTTCCCTTCGCGTAACCGACTCCCGTACCCGTTTCTCTTGGTCGTGAGACCATGTTTTTTCCCTTCCCTCAGGTTTATGCAGTGTTTCCTTTCCCTCTCTCGGGATAAATACACATTGCTGGCGACTCTGTGTTTTTCCGCGCCACTCTCGCGTTTGTACCGTTGGATGCGAATCTTTCGGGAGCGACACTATCCATAATCAACACAATAGAAAACATATTCAACAACTTCACAGAGTCTGGATGGGTCCAGAAGATATCTCTCACAACTTCTGACTCATCTTTTTTCCTACTCCTATAAACATAATCAAATTCCTCTATCAACTTAAACAACTATTGCATTTCCGTTCTAGGTCCCCTGATGTTTTTTTTAATCTTACTCTTATGTTTATATATTTGGGTGATTCAAGTCACATTCTCCGGACCTCGTTCTTTCAATGAAAATAATATGTGTCTTGGAGGAACATGACGGTTTGACAAATCAACAATATGTTGTTGGTCATCATCATTGAGTCGACTTATAAACGCATGACCTTCAAATCTATCAGGTAAACCATGGCTGTGAACTCCATATTTTACATCAATTTTCCAACTAGAACCATCTTTTGAAGGTGTTGATCTTAATTTGAAAGGACAAATACATTTTTTTGGTAGCCCTTTGTGTTTCGCTATCCCCTTCTTTGTATTTTCCACCTCTATCACAGCCAAACATAACTTTGTCACTTCTTACTCTCTTGCCAGTATTGGTGTCCGACCGGGTTATTATAACAATGCCTATATTCCTGAGTCCAACCCTTTAATCCACCTAGTTGCCAGTTGCCTCTTCTCTTGTAGGAAATTTTTCTGTAGTCGAGAATATCTCTGTTGTATCAACACTTGTCTGGTCTTTGTCGCATATCATCAAAGGAATGTCCATGTCTCCTAAACAAACATAAATTAAAAAAATTAAAAAAAAATTAAAAAAAAATTAAAAAAAAAAACATGCTCCGGATAACTATGGACCAAGTTATCCGGTTGACAAAAAACCCAAACCGGATAACTTAACAAGTAATCCGGTGTTGAAAAGTATACCAACCGGATAACTTGGAGACAAGTTATCCGGTTATATGTCTGACATTCGCAACGCAAACCGGAAAACTTGATGTTGTGTTCTCCGGTTTAGAAAAAATACTTAACCGGATTTCATCAACAAAGTTTTCCATTTTCAAGCTTCCAAGTAATATTTCTTTTTTCTAAAATTTATCCCAAATTTTTGTTACAGATTTCTATAACGGAGAATCATTCGACTTACAAATTTTAATTCATTAATGAGAATTTAACACCATAAATCATTAGATTCTAATAATTAAATTCCAAGTCATTTTAATTTGTCATATTCCTTCTTCAAATAAATCTTTATGGACATAACATAATAAAAACTTCTCTTCTTTCATTCTTTTCATCGTGTGAACTATCTCTTGTGTTATAATAATAGAGAATTTCTTAATACACCCCATAAGTTTTTTAGACACCGCGTGAAATTCCACTTATGCCCCCTGATTCCGGATGTGCAAATCAGGACGCACCATGGCGTTAAAAAAAATATTTGTCCCGGATGTGCATATGCAGAAGGTCTCCGTATATGCAGATCCGGAAGAATTGTTGATATATTTGAATCAGCATGATCACTTCCCCATTCTTCCCATTCTCAACCTTTCTTCTTCCACACTCACCCTCATCAACCTAAAAAACCTTACTTCATCAATACCATTTCTCACTCAAAAACTCCAACTTTTTGGTGCAACAAATCAAAGGGAGCAAGAGAAGATTGAATTTCAGGTAAATATTCAACTTCATCCACTACATTGCTCACATTATCAATCTACTTTTTGGAAACAACAAGTTACGCGGCTTTCAGATGTGTAAATCCGGTACGTATTGAGCATGAACTTTTCCGGATGTACACATCCGAAAAAATGCCTGGAACTTATTAATTTTAATTTTCAGCAATTTTTAATAGGTTTTAGTTATATATATTTATTGTTCTATTATTGTTTATAAATAGATATGGTGCACCCCGATAACATCTCAAAAGAATTAGTTTCGACGATTTCTCCAAAAGTTGAAGGGATTATCGTAAAGCCGATTGATGTCGGCGGTGACTTTAATAACAAGCAAGAGTATGATGATCGAATAGCATGCTCGCATATATTTGTAGGACGGCTATTGATCTTGTAATATTTAAATTTCTGTCGATGTAATGCCGAATTTCTGAATGTAATCCCGATTTTATGTTATGAATGTGAGAAACATTGTTGGATTTTTGGTATTCTGCATCTGGTTTTATTCTGTATTTGCAAATGCGAACTTTTACCGGATGTGCACATCCGAAAAAAACTGAAAAATAAAAAAAAAAAGGTGCGTCTTGATTTGCACATCCGAAACAGAGGGGTATTTTTGTAAGCACACAAGGTACCTAAGAAACTTATGGGGTGTGTTAAGAAATTCTCTAATAATATTGTGATGAGTATTCTCTTTAAAATAAAACTAGACGGGTGCATATAGATGATATTATTCAAAAGAGGCTTCACATAATTCACTATAATTTTGATCCCAATTTTATAAATCATATTCTGCAGGATAATGAGACGAAAGTGCATGAAAAATTCTGATTGGTCAATTTTAAAGATGAGCATTAGATGAGTGTTGTTTTCAGAACTAATAACAAAAGAGGATTTTTTTACCCTATAGATTTCTTTTACATCATGTGAATTTTCACATATGCTCATTGATTCTGTAGATATATATCTCCGGACGCACTAAAACTCAATTGAACGTTAAAATATTCCGGAGATATATCTCCGGACACTCTAAAACTTAAGTGATCTTTGAAATATTCTAGAAATATATCTTCGGAATATTTTGGAGTTTATTATCACGTCAACTCTTCTCCTCCTACACTTTTCATTTTTCATTCACAAAACTCTTCCACTTTCTCATTCTCAAATTTCCCCAACTTCATCAAATCAGATTTCATCAATATGAGGCTCAAATAAACATCAAGTATCATCCATTTCATCATTCAACATCTTCCAAATCATAAGTTTCGGGTAAGTTTTTTGAGTTTTCGGTAAATATTCGAGTTTTGTTGTAAACGAGTTTAGAGTAAGTATATGTATTGTTTGTTGGCTCAAATGGACGATCAGGGCTTTACTTTTGACATTCTAAATAGCAGAGGATGCTATTGTCGCGACCTCTGAATCTTAGAAAATTTCGGAGATTCATCTGCGAAAAAGTTCAACGTTTCATATACTTTGAGAAATTCATAGATACATCTCCTGAATGTTTCTGTATATATATCTCTTGGATTTCCTCAGTCTGTTTTTATTTTATTTTATAATTTTCTTGTTTGTGTTGTTCTTTTGTGTAAACTAGTTATATGGCTAATTTTATCTTGCAGGCATAATGACTGACAGAGTTGACAGACTGAGACTTGGACGAGTTTCTCAGCACGTATCCGTTCGGCGGGAACAGAGCCAACAGGTTCCGGAGGTAGCAGGTACATCTGTTCAGGCAGAGACGTCGACTTCTGGGGCACAGTCTACTTTTAGTGAGGTGAGAAAAATCAATTTGTTATTTTGGAGTAAGACAATATAAGTATTAAAATATAATTTTTTTAAATTTATAGCGATGTGAGCCTAATGGACCACCCACAACCTGTATAGGCTAGCCCTAATGGATAGCGGATTTTTTAAAGCTGAGCTAAAAATGTCCTGAAAAATATGGACTCTAATTTTAAAGTCTAAGTCCTATGATTTTTCAGATTTGGTGGGTTGTCTAATAAAAAATAGTAATAAATTGGTGTAAAAAGTGGCAAAGAAAATTTAAAATTAAAAAAAGAAAAAATATTTAATTAAAGAAATGAATAAATTAAAGTTTATGAATGAGTGATGAGATATTACATAATTTGTGCTCATCAGTTAACGGCTAACCCTCTCAAACCACCATGTTTTGTTTCCCGCAAAATGACCCTGTTTCTCAGATTACACCCAGTGAGCTCCACTTGGAAACGGAAAGCAAAAATCCAACTTTTCACGACCCTTTCGCAAGCTTCGGAACCATACCCCCCTCACGTGATCTCCACCAATATCTCCATCGCTCACTGCGCAAAAACCGGGAAACTTGAAGAAGCCCGCCACATGTTCGATGAAATGCCGCTTAAAACAGTTTCCTCATGGAACACCATGATTTCTGGCTACTCCCAATGGCGGAACTACACTGAGGCTTTGACTCTTGTTTCCATCATGCACCATTCTTGTGTCAAGTTCAATGAGATTTCTTTCTCAGCAGTTTTTAGCGCGTGTGCACGCTCTGAGTATTTGTTCCTTGGAAAGCAGGTTCATTCCCTCCTTTTGAAATCTGGACATGAGAGGTTTGGCCTTGTGGGGAGTGCTTTGTTGTATTTCTGTGTGCGCTGTTGTGGAATTAGAGAAGCTGAGCAAGTTTTTGAAGAGCTGTGTGATGAGAATCACACATTGTGGAGTTTGATGCTTGCGGGGTATGTGCAGCGTGACATGATGGGTGTTGCTATGAAATTATTTAACAAGATGCCTGTTAGGGATGTTGTCGCTTGGACTACGTTGATATCTGGGTATGCCAAGAGGGAAGATGGGTGTGAGAGGGCTTTGGATTTGTTCGGGAGTATGAGGAGGAGTTCTGAAGTGTTGCATAATGAGTTCACTTTGGATTGTGTTATAAGGATTTGTGCTAGACTTAAGGTTCTGTATGTAGGAAAGGTTGTTCATGGACTTTGCATTAAGGATGGTTTTGATTTTGATAACTCCATTGGTGGTGCACTTGCTGAGTTTTATTGTGTTTGCAATGCTGTTGGCGATGCGAAGAGAGTTTATGATAGCATAGCAGCAGAAGTTTGTTTGAACGTTGCTAACTCATTGATTGGTGGCCTTATCTCGATAGGGAGGGTCAAAGAAGCTGAGTTGATCTTTAATGGATTGAGAGAGAAAAATCTAATCTCTTATAATTTGATGATCAAAGGTTATGCGATGAGTGGTGAGTTTGAAAACTCGAAAAAATTATTTGAGAGAATGAATGTCAAACATTTAACCTCTTTAAATACTATGATTTCTGTGTATTCCAAAAATGGCGAACTTGATGAAGCTGTGAAGATTTTTGACAAAACTAAAGGTGAAAGAAATTGTGTAACATGGAATTCAATGATGTCGGGTTACATTCATAATGAGCAGCACAACGAGGCATTAAAGTTATATGTGACTATGCGCAGACTATCAATAGTGTATAGCAGATCAACTTTCTCTGTCCTATTTCGTGCTTGTGCGTGTCTCTGTTCTTTTCAACAAGGCCAGTTGCTTCATGCACACTTAGCCAAAACACCATACCATGCAAATGTTTACGTCGGGACTGCTCTTGTAGACTTCTATTCAAAATGTGGTCGCTTGGGTGACGCTCAAAGGTCTTTCGCCAGCATCTTTTCACCTAATGTAGCCGCATGGACAGCTCTTATAAATGGTTATGCATATCATGGACATGGATCTGAGGCGATTTCACTCTTCCACTCGATGTTAGATCAAGGAGTTGTTCCAAATGCAGCTACTTTCGTTGCTGTTCTTTCTGCCTGTAGCCATGCTGGTCTAATTGACGAAGGTTTGGAAATGTTCCATTTAATGCAGATAAGCTACAGGGTAACCCCAACAATAGAACATTACACATGTGTGGTGGATCTTCTTGGTCGATCAGGCCGCGTGAAAGAAGCAGAAGAGTTTATTATAAAAATGCCTGTTGAAGCAGATGGTGTAATTTGGGGTGCTTTGCTCAACGCCTCGTGTTTTTGGAACGACGTGGAAGTGGGAGAGAGAGCTGCTGAGAAGTTGATCAGTTTGGATCCAAATTCAATATCTGCTTTGGTTATTCTGTCTAACATGTATGCCGTACGAGGTAGATGGGGGAAGAAGACAAAAATTAGGAAGAGATTACAGAGTTTGGAATTGAGAAAAGATCAAGGGTGCAGCTGGATTGAGTCGAACAACAATATTCATCTCTTCTCTGTAGAAGATAAAACACATCCTTATTCTGATGTTATTTACAAAACTGTAGAGCATATAACAGCAACCATTAACTCTATCGGACCATTTAATTGTCATTATATCAGCAATGTCAGTTAGCATTTCTAATACAACATGCTCTTTCTGGTCTTATTTTTGTTTCAGATGTGGCCACTTAAATTTTATAATGAAGCACAACAAAGTCTTCCAAAAGGTGAGTTTTTTCGAACTTAACCTTGAATGGGATAGATTTTGTAAACTAGTTTCAGTTAAAAAATTATTTATATTTAAATTTCAACACTTGAATGCAAAAGCAACATAGATTGCACACCTACTTCTTCTAGCCACTAGATTTCAGACTGGAAAAACTTTTATTACAAAGGGATTAGTACTTGTACATTAGTTTTAATCGGTAAATAGTTTATTTTATTTTTAGTTATTTTTCCTATTATTAGTAGTAATCTGTATTCGGACTTTTAGTCCATTAGTCAAACCTGTTAGGTTAAAATAGTTCATATAAAATGATTAGTGCTTGTACATTATTCATATTTGAAATATATTATTCAGTTTTCAGAAAACCATATAATTGGTGTAGAATATTTTGTTTATGGATTGTATATGAAAAATTATGGTTGAAATATTGCTGAAATCCCTACTCACTGCCTGGTTGTCCACGGTGGAGGTGGTTGGAGGAATTGGGAAAGTGGTTATTCATCATCCAAATCATTGGGCGTAGATGGCTGTATGAACGACAGAGACATCAGTATTTTTCAAATAATAGTAGCAATATTAAGCTCTATTTGTAAGAATGCCTACTTGTGATCATCTTATAATGGACTTGAAGTAGAATGGTTTGTAAATGAGTGTTTGAATTAACATTTGCACTATTTATGGATGAAATATCAACATGATAGGACAATTCTATCAGTTTCAAGTAAGTAAATTTATGAGACAAATGGTTCATATTGTGGATATAGCCATGGAGGTTTCTCTTTTACATCCAACAACAAAGTCATTTGAGCTATTTGATGATGACAATGTCCTACTTTAGAAGCTCAAATTTTACTTCAAAGTCCACATGAGAATATGCTACAGTTCTTTGAATACCCGGGTTTTAGATATCCAGAGAGAACAATAGCTGCTGGCATTTTACTAGCAACAATATTAGTTAAAAAGATGAACCTTATAGCTATGTTTTGGTTCCCGAAGCTATGCAGCCCCTTAATTCATTTAGCAAGTGCATGAAAGGAATGGGGTTTCTTCCAAGTAACAAACTATGTTGTCCATCTCAGTCTAAGGCTCAGAGATGAAGAAGCTTCTAAGATGTTCTTTGAACACAGTCTGGAGGAGAAGAAGAAGCTTACCATTGATGATACTAATTTGCCTGGTTATCATGATGCAAATCATACCAAGAATGTCAGAGGCTGGAAAGAAGTGTTTGATTTTCTATCCAAAGATCCCACTTTGATTCCTTTGAATTCTGATGAACATGATGATCAAGTCACTAACTGGACTAATCCATCATTGCAATACCCTCCACACTTCAAGTAATTCGTCTTCAATCCGTACTAGTAATTCTTTAATATCAAACTGAATAATTTCAGCAATTAGACCAGCACCCAAAAGTCCCATTCTCAATGAGTTGGGTTTTTGGTAAAGGTATTGCCAGTTCGGTTCAAAAAGCTACATAATGAGCCCACAAATCTTTATGTTAGCTTGACTCAGGTTTGGAAGAACCATTAACTGTTTGTTTAAAATTTTCTGTTTGAACCAAACCATGAATACTTAGACATAAGCACGACACCGGCACATGTAATTAACCGCACTCAATTACATTTTAAAATGATTTTCAATATGATTATTGCAGATTTATAATTCAAGAGTATATTAAAGAAATGGAAAAGCTAGCACATAAGCTGCTAGAGCTTAGGAGTTGAAGCAAAGAGTTTTGAAGAATATTTCACGAGAGATCAAACTAGCTTTCTTAGACTAAACTACTATCCTCCATGGCCTTACTCTTGGTGCTGGTTCCCATGAGGACTATGGTGTCTTACTATTCTTGTCCAAGATGAGGTTGGAGGAGTTGAAGTGAAGCCGAAAACAGATCAAGAGTGGGGGTTCATGTGAAACCCATATAGCAAGAACGTGCAGTGCTCTGCATCTGTGACTGTTCTGGTGTCATTATTAGTTCCTTCATACTCTTCTAACAATTATTCGACTGAGGACTTCGGTTAACACCTAAAAATAAATAAAATGTTAGTTGAGAATGAATAACAGTCTAATATAAGTTTAGTCGAAGTCATCTCAAGCGAATAATAGTTAATTGAGCAAGACAAAGTCGAATACAAAACAGTCAAATCTTTTACAAGTACATAGTTTTGTGCAGTAGTTAGTGTTTACGCATATCACTTCTCAGTTCAAGCCAACTTATAATAGTAGTTATGAAGCACGGGCATCCAAATATTAGGGTGTTCAAATCCAAACCAATCCAAATAAAAATTGAAATTTGATTCAAAAAAATCGAAAACTGCAAAAAACCGAAATTTTTTAGATGTATTTGGATGTGATTTTGTAAAAACCGATCGGTTCGAATTGGATTTCGGATTGATTTTTTAAAACCGATCCAAACCAAACCAAACCGCATGTATATATTTTTTATACTTATTTATTTTTTATTAGTATATATGTTGTGTTAATTTAATATTAGATGATACTTATTGTTTTAAATAATATTTATTAGTTTGATTTAATCTATTTATTTTTATTATTTTCATCTTGTAATATTAACTTTTGATTTAGTATATTATATATTATGTCAAATTTATTATATATTAGTACTTTTAGAATATTAATAAAAGATATGATTTGTAATTTGGGTATCCCAAAAACCGATCCAAATTAAACCGCGTTAATATGAGTTGGATCGGATCGGATTTTTTTAGTCAATCATCTAAAACCGAATCAAACCGTGAGTAAATTTACCTTTGGATCGGATGATATTTTACTTAAAAACCGATCCAAACCGAACCACGAACACCCATACTAAATACGACCCTGACACTCACACAGCGACACTGATAATAATTTTAAAAAATAAATAAATTAAACGTAATCATAAGCATTGGTGTATGTGTCTGATGCCGACACGGACATAGACATGTCTGTTTTTAAAGGTGTCGGTGCTACATAGTTAGTGTTTACGTCATATCACCTCTATGTTAAAACCAACATAAAATACAATGCAGAGGGACATTTGTTAACACATACAAATAAACAAAATGTTAGTTGAGAAAGACAAACAATTGGATCCAAAGTTAATGAAAGTGTATGAAACAAATGAATATGAGATAGTCGAATCTTTCTCAAATCTACATAGTTTTGCCAATGTTGATATGATATGGATCTTCAATTCTGCTTATTAAAATTAATTATGCTGATTAGAATTTATTATTTTATTTACTCTTAATAAGTTAGTTTAACAAAAATTTTAAATTTGAATTTCAGTATTTTAAGATATCATTTAGGATTAAAACCAATTTTCTTATTAAATAGAATATTATCAATTAAATTTAAATGATAGTACGTTCAGGGAAAAGTTAATTATTAACCTAGTCAAATTAGGACTCAACATAGAGTAATTTGTAAGGCTATTTAAAGGCATTATGATTGGGAATAAAAATCATCAATAATTATTATTAAAAAAATTATAAATTCAAGAAGAGACTTTATTAAGGATGAGTTTACTTCTGTCTTCACCGCAGATCAAAAAAAAAGGTTTTACTACATTTAGAAATGTGTCAATATGATCCCATACCAGAGACCATAACACTTTCGGATCACTATCCAACATGGGTGACATGGATTTAATATCAATCATGAAGAATTTCATGGAACAAATGATAGTTAGGGTCTAGGGAGACTGCTTTAGAAGAGCAGATACTAAAACTATTGGTAAAAGATTGAAAGGATTAAAAATATACTATTTTTATACAATGTCAAAATATAAAACATGAAATTTTTTTATTGAAATCCATTAATATATTCATTAATTTGGGTACATATTTTCACAATATGCAGTGGAAAAAAATCACGTTTTTGTCTCCATACCTCCCAAAAAAAAAATCACACAGATATACTAAAACTAGTCCAGATTCAATGTATACATACTTGTGGACTAATAATCACAATAATGCTGATACGTTTCTTATGATGCTGATATATTTATAAACAACCTTTTAAACAAGGAGAAACACAAGAAAACCATCTTCAACATTAATTTTTACAAACTCTAACAACAGAACAAACATGGGAGAGGTAGATCCTGCTTTTGTTCAAGACCAACAACACAGACCAAAACTATCCATCATTGAAGCCAAAGGAATTCCTGAAATTGACTTCTCCCCATTATTCCACCACCAACTTCCAAATCCATCTGCTATTGATGCATTAGTGAAGGAAATTGGAAGTGCATGCAAGGAGTGGGGTTTCTTTCAAGTCACAAACCATGGAGTCCCTCTGAGTCTTAGGCAGAAACTTGAGGAAGCTTCTAAACTGTTCTTTGCTCAAAGTTTGGAAGAGAAAAGGAAGGTTGCAAGAGACGCAATCAATCCAACTGGTTATTATGACACAGAACACACCAAAAACGTTAGAGACTGGAAAGAAGTGTTTGATTTTCTTGCCAAAGACCCCACTTTGATTCCTGTTACTTCTGATGAACACGATGATCGAGTTACTCAATGGACTAATCAATCTCCTCAATACCCTCCAAATTTCAGGTACTTATTTCATTTTCAATCCATACTTATACATCCCTCTATGTATTTAAAATTTATGCGAACATGCGCAGGGCTATAATTGAAGAGTATATTCAAGAGATAGAAAAGCTGGCCTTCAAGTTACTGGAGCTAATAGCTTTGAGCTTAGGAGTTGAAGCAAAGAGGTTTGAAGAATTCTTCAAAGATCAAACTAGCTTTATTAGATTCAACCACTATCCTCCATGCCCCTACCCTCACCTCGCTCTGGGCGTTGGACGACACAAAGATGCCGGTGCCTTGACTATTCTTGCTCAAGATGAGGTTGGAGGACTTGAAGTGAAGCGAAAATCAGATCAAGAATGGGTTCTTGTAAAACCTACTCCCGATGCTTACATTATCAACGTTGGTGATACCATTCAGGTACTTTTGGCCTAATTGACATTGTGATTTTATCTGCAAATCAATAATTACACTCGACTAAGAGAGAGTTGGGTTTATTGATTGTTACAGGTTTGGAGTAATGATAAATATGAGAGTGTGGATCACAGAGCAATGGTGAAGAAAGAGAAAGAAAGGTTTTCTATTCCATTCTTCTTCAACCCAGGACATGACGCTGAAATTAAGCCTTTGAAGGAGCTTATAAACGACCAAAACCCTTCAAAATATAAGGCATATAAATGGGGTAAGTTTTTAGTCAACAGAATAAATAGCAATTTCGAGAAACAAGATGGGGAGAATCTTCAAATTTATCATTATAAGCTAACTTAGCGATTACAATACTTTAATATAAGTATCACAATGTTACTTAAGTTGTTAATGCAGTATTTGTAACATACGGGTGACACGGTTTCATGTAAAATAGTAGAAAATTCTTCCAATCAACCTCTGCAATTGCAGTGACATGACCAGACTAATTACAATAGATTTATTTTTTACAAGTTGACATTGTAATACTGGCATAGCCAGGCTAATTACTAGGGGTGGACAAAAATCCGAGACCCGCCCAAAACCCGTCATGTCTAATCCGGTGTTTGTTAAAACGGGCGGGTACGCCTGGGTGTCGGTTGAAGAAATGAGAAAATTCGAGTTCCAATGAGTTGTTGTGACTCGGGTCGGATGTTGAAAATTTATCTAAAGAAACCCACATCCAACCGAGAAAAAGTGATACTAGTCTGATTTAATAGTGTGCTACTGTGCTAATATGAATAAATAGCTGTATCTTAGACATTGAGACACACAAATAATGTTATTTAATTCAATTTCTTTCAAATCCATCTTGATCTTCACGTGTCCTTCATCATTGTATAATAGTTTTTCATTCATATACTTTTTATGTATTTTCTTCACTCACTTACAATTGTTTTCATCTCTTATTT
Organism: Lathyrus tuberosus; assembly: GCA_022829125.1. Classification (NCBI taxonomy): domain Eukaryota; kingdom Viridiplantae; phylum Streptophyta; class Magnoliopsida; order Fabales; family Fabaceae; genus Lathyrus; species Lathyrus tuberosus. Next base: position 8,847,131 of record JALAZF010000251.1, read on the forward strand.
CTCTTTCCAAACACAATACAACACGTCATACTTTTAACACCATTTTTAACTTCTGCTTTCTAAACATACACATCTTCATGATAATAGCTTTTTCTTCCACCATTTTTATGTTCCACTAACATCTCGATAATCAAGTTTAATGCAACTATTTACCAACAAGAAGACATACACTTTGTTATTCTGATTTTCTACTCAGATCTTCTCTGAAGATAACATGGATTTTAGATCTAACTTAAAAAGATGAGTAGTATATTACAAATGTTCCAAACTATTTGATTTTATGTATCCTCTTTTGGTTGGTTGTTGTTTTTACGTTTTTGATTTTGATATTTTTAAATTTGTCTGAGTTATGTTAACCGGAAGAACCCACCCACGAAAACCGTTATCCTAAAGAACCGCAACCCGCAGAAACCGACATGCAAAACGGTCGGCAGTGAGTTGAAATATTAAAACCGACGGTCTTGAGCGGTGGACAATTTTCGGTCTGAAACCGTCCGCAACCGACCGTTGTCCACCCCTACTAATTACACAATGACTCACATAAAGTAATCATTTTAATAGTAGTATTTTTTTTAAAAAAGTTTTGAATCATAAATACCAACAAATAATCCAAAAATATAAATAAATGACGGATCGAATTCTTACACACTGATTAACACATATTGCAACAAACATTTAGAGTACAGTTTGCACAACAACATACATTCTTCTTCTTCCTCTAGAATTTCTTTTCTCTCACTTTCAATTGTTTTGTTTTCTTCTTTAGTTCTCTGTGTAGTGTAAAATCATTTTGTAACCAATGAGTGGTTGTTTCACATAGTAAAGGGAGAAGAACAAGACGTGTGTTCAATCAGAAAGATTGATTCTTGTTCATCAAGATTGATTCAGTTAACTTTAAGATTGGAGTTTTTCAAACATCTGGTATCTAAAGTATTGACTGTGCGATCTTTGAGATACATTGAATCACGATGAATCATCTGGTGTAAGCACATGAAGGTTGTTTCCTGTTATTAAGATCTTTGGGATCTTGTGAAGAATAGAGTAACACCAATTTGAGAGAATGCTACAGATGAACAAAAGGCTGAACACAAAGATTTGAAAAAGAAAGATTACAAGGCTCTCTTTTTAATTCATCAATGTGCTGTTCCAGACAACTTTAAGAAAGTTGTTGATGTAGATTCAGCAAAGGAAACATGTGACATCCTGAAAAATGATTTGGAGGCGCTGAGAAAATGAAGGAGGTGAGGTTACATACTCACAAAAAATACGAATTGCTTTAGATGGAAGACAATGAGAACGTGACTGATTTCTTCACCAGAGTAGCAAGACTGGTGAATCAAATCAAGGCATGTGGAGAAGTGTTGACATCAAAATCTGTAGTGTCAAAGATTTTGAGGTCATTGACTCCAAAGTTCGATCATGTGGTAGTAGCCGTAGAAGAATCAATTTTTTTTCAAGTTTGAGAAAAGAAGAGTTTCAAGGGACGCTTGAATCTCACGAACAAAGAATGGTTGAAAGAATTTCCAGCAAGTCGAAGACTGATGTGGCTTTACAAGCTTAATCGGCTAAAGAAAAGAAAATCAAAGGAAAATGGAATGGAGGCAAAGGTTGTGGTGCAGGTAGTGGAAGAGGCGATGGAAGAAAACCTGATAAAAGTCATATTCAGTGCTACAATTGTAAAAAATATGACCATTATGCAAGTCAATGTCGAGGAGGCAAGAAAGAACAAGAAAGTGATGCAAAGCTTGCAGAAGATGAAGTGACGCCAATGGTCACAACAAAAGAAAAAGAAAGATTCAAAGATCAATGATATATCGAATCAGGCTGTTTGTCGCACATGACTGGAAGAAAAGGTTGGTTTATCAACACTAGTCCCTCGTCGAAAAACAAAGTAAAATTTGAAAACGAAAATACCCTATCTCCTGAAGGTATTGGTGATGTTCTAATCAGAAGAAAGGATGGTAAACGATCAATAATTTTCCAATGTGTTATACATATCTGAAATGAAGAACAAGCTGCTAAGTATAAGTCAGCTGATCAAGAGGAATTACAAAGTATTGATCAAAGATAGAATGATGAGAGTGATCAACTCAAGTAACAGGTTAGTCTTGAAGGCTCTTATGTCTCAAAAGAGAACCTTTAGGATTGAACTTAATGTGTTGGAGCACAAGTGCTTGACGACTGCAGCTAGCAGAGATGAATGATTATGGCATTACAGATTTGGTCACTTGTTTTTTAATGACATTAGTAATCTGAAGAGGAAGAACATGGTTTCAAGCCTACTAGAAATCCATATTCCAGAAGAATTGTGTGAAGAATTTGTTCAAGAAAAGCAACATAAGAATAGCTTCAACAAGGATACAAGACGCAAGTCGAAATCCACTCTAGAGATAATCTACTCAGATGTGTGTGGTCCTATCTAGATAGATTCACGTTGAGGTAACAAGTACTTTGTTACATTTATTGATGATTATAGTAGAAAGTTATGGATCTACTTAATCAAGAAGAAAAGTGATGTGATCGATATTTTCACCAAGTTCAAAGCAATGGTCGAAAGACATAGTGGTCACAAGATTAAGGTTCTAAGGACAGATAGAGGTGGAGAGTATATGTCGAAGATTTCGACATACTATGTACAAAAGAAGGAATTGTGCATGAGGTGGTGCCACCATAAACTCCTCAACAAAATGGTACTGCTGGAAGAAAGAACATAACCATTATGAATATGGTGAGAAGTATGTTAAAAGGAAAGCATCTCCCTAATCAGATATGGGGTGAGGCTATGTTGACTGCAACCTACATATAGAACAGATGCCCGACAAAGAGGCTTGACGGTATAACACCACAAGAATATTGGTCTATTGTCAAACCTAGCTTAAGCCACTTGAACATGTTTGGATTCATGAAACAAAGACATGTGCCAGATCAGCTGAGAAGAAAGCTGTATGATAAGTCGAGTCAGATGATCCTAGTGGGATATCATTCAACTGGTGGATACAAAATTGTTTGACCATGTGAACAAGTAAGTCGTGATTAGTAGAGATGTGATCATAGATGAGCTTAAGGAGTGGGATTGGACTAAGAACACCAAGAAGGATTCGGTGAGAATCCTGTGTGATGAACCAACTATTGAAGCTGTTAGAGATGTTCGACAAGCTGTTAGAGAAGTTTAACAAGAAGCTATTGAAGGTCAAGCTAGCACAAGCAGATCTCAAAGAACCAGAAACATGCCTGCAAGAGTACTAGAATGTGTAATCACATCAGATGATGTGGTCGATGATGAAGGTGAGTTACTACACATGCCTTCTATGAAAATACTGAGCTAGTTAATGTAGCTGAAGCATTGAAAGACTCAAGGTGGATGAAAGCTATGGTGGATGAGATAAAATCCATATAAGACAATGATACATGGTCACTAGTCGAATTTCCAAATGGGAAGAAGGAAATTGATGTGAAGTGGGTATATAAAGTTAAGCTGAATCCAAAAGGTGAAGTAATTCAACACAAGGCAAAACTTGTAACAAAAGGGTTTCTTCAGAAAGAAGGAATCAACTATGAAGAAGTCTTTGCACCAGTAGCTAGAATTGAAACAATCAGGTTGGTTGTTGGTCTAGCCAATATGCATAACTGGTTGATATGTCAAATGGACATGAAATGTGCATTCATGAATGACCCTCTAGACGAAGAAGTGTATGTGACATAACCAGTTGGGTTTGTGAAACATGACCAATAAAGGAAAGTATACAGACTGCATAAAACCCTGTATGGACCGAAACAAGTTCCAAGAGCTTGGAATAAGAAAATTGACAACTTTCTAAGAGAGAAAGAGTTTGAGAAGTGTTAGACAGAGCATGGTGTGTATGTCAGGAGAAGTAAGAGTGAATTGCTTATACTATGTCTTTATGTCGACAACCTATTGATAACAACTAGTTGCAAGAAGGAGATCGAAGACTTCAAACATGACTTAAGTAAGGAGTTTGATATGTCAGATTTGGGAAATGTTTCATACTTCTTTGGCATCAAATTTTACAAGAGTAGTAGAGGCTTGATGATTCACCAAAGAAGATATGTAGGAGAAATGCTCAAGAGATTTGAGATGCAAGATTGCAACCCAACTTCGACCCTAACTGAACCTATATTGCAACTGTCAAAAGACTCATATGAAGATGATGTCGATCTAACACAATGTAGAAGACTCATTGGATCACTTCGATACCTCTATTACACAAGGACAAATTTAGTTTATTATGTAGGCATGGTTAATAGATTCATGTAGAAGCCAAAGGTATCTCATCTTGCTGCCACTGAGAGGATACTAAGGTATCTCAAAGGAACACTCGACTATGGTATTTTGTTTCCTTCAGTCGACGAAGGAAAAGAATGCAAACTTATGGGCTACACTGACTCTAATTAGTGTGGTGATGTTGAAGATAGAAGATCGACAACATGATATGTGTTCATGTTAGGTGGTGCGACAGTCGCATAGAGTTCAAGAAAGGAACCAGTGGTAGCTTTATCATCATTTGAGGCAGAATACATAGCAGCTTTGCTATGTGCATGCCAAGTAACATGGATGATGAATCTAGTCGAAGAAATTACAGGGAAAAATCACGTAGCAATGACCATGAAGATCGACAGTATGCCAACTATCAACTTGGCGAAGAATCTGATAGCATATAGAAGAAGTAAATACTTCGAAATGAGGTTCCATTATCTGAGAGAGCAGGTAGCGAATGGAAAGTTGATCCAGGAACATTACAGAATAGAGAATCAGATTGCAGATATAATGACAAAGGCTGTGAAGGTCAAATTATTTAAGAGTTAAGAACAATGATGAATGTAGATAGCTTAGACATAATGAATTAGGTGACGTGTTAAATTTGTAATTCTTTGTGTAGAAATCGAAATAGTATGTTTGTATTCGAGGGATTTTAAAATTAGTATGTGTCGAGCAGAGTCTGCATTTGCGATATTTGACATGAAGTCAAATATAGTCTGTTGGAGTATGCAGTCGAATCATGTAGATGTCGAAGGAGTCGACAGAGTCGAAATAGTTACCTTAGCTTAGTTTTAGTTGATTTAGTTATTTTTATGATTAATTGGAGTGTAAGTAATCTCATTTATAAATAGAGAGGATCTTTATTTCATTTGTATCAAGTGTAAGAAAATATTGTGTAGTTTCTGAAATCACAATTGTGATTAACACATATTGCAACAAAAACTTAGAGTGTAATTCACACAACAATATACATTCTTCTTCTTCTTCTTCTTCTTCCTCCATAATTTATTTTTTCTCACTTTCAATTGCTTTATTTTTTTCTTTAATTCTCTGTGTAGTATAGAATCATCTTGCAATCAATGAGTGGTTGTTTCACCGAGTAAAGGGTGAAGAACAAGAAGTATGATCAATCAGAAAGATTGATTCTTATTTATCAAGATTGATTCGGTTAACTTCAAGATTGGAGTTTTCTCAACACATCTTACACTCATTTAATTCAACTAGTATATAACTTTTAAGCTATTCCACCCACCCTTAATAATATTAATTTTTTTTAAATAACCAATTAATTTAAAATAATAAATATTTATTTTATTAGTAATGAAAAATAGGTTACTAATCAATCACCATATCTAAAGAATCATACATATGCAAGATTAATGGGGTATCAGTTGAAGACTTTAAGAGTTACCAATTTTCACTTTCACATAATAAATTGATTTTATCCTTTTTCTTAAGGGAAAAAAATTGGGAATCACTTAATGTACCTTAAGAATTGCTACCGCACCCTCGTTAAAAATTAAAAATATTTATAGATTCTAGAGATATATTTTCGGACACACTCCAAACACATTCGTTCCTGAGTCAGACTCTAAGGCTATGCAAAAAAATATATTACGATAAATGTATATCCGAGTAACTTACGGAAATGCATCTTTGGACGATGTTTTAATTAAAAATGCGCCAGACCCTTTCTCATTCCTCACTTTTCAAAATATTATCTCAAACTCTCATTCTCTCAAAATCATACCTCTCAAAGTCTGAAACTTTCTCAACTCACATTCTCTCAAAATCATTCAATCCACTTCAAAGCTTCTTTCGTCAACATAAAATCGATCAAAGAGCTTACTCAACATCAAACTAAACTCACATTTAGTAAGTTTATGATTTTTCTAAACTTTTTTATTTTTATTATTATATACATTTGTAGAAATTAAGCATTAGGTCATGTAATAAGTATTTTAAATATGTTATTGAAATGAACAATGTGTTTGATTGGTAGTTAAAATAACCAATGAATTATTTTGGACGTTGGCATGGACTGCGTTTTCTCCATTAACATCATTTTGAGTTGTAGAACCTTACGAAAATGCATCTCCGGAGTTTTCCATTATTTTAATTTCTAGAATCCGGAGATGCATCTCCGAAACTTTTTAGTCAACTTTGTTTGGCTTGATCTCATTGTGTTTCATCTGTGCAATGCTTGTGTGGTTTACTTACAGGATTTATGGATGACAACCTAGAAAAATTGAGGCATGACAGTGTTGTGCAACATGCATCGGTTCAGAGGGAAAAAAATCGATCATCATAGGCATCTGTCGTTTCTAGCCCGATTCATGCGACGACATCAACTTCTGGGGCTCACGCATCTCCGCCTTTGTCTTCTCGTAGGAGATAGGTGTCACCTACTCAGCCATCCGAGGCACCTGAGGCTCCGCAAGCACGTCAGGCACCCGAGGGGTTTGGAGGAGGTCCGTCAAACTTATCGTTGCTTCCTCTATACATGGACCATGCAGTCAGACACGTCTGAGAATGAGAGGTCAAATTTAGTTGTATTCATTATTTGAAATATCATTATTTTATAATATTCTAAGTTTTCGATGATGATTTATTTTCCTGCAGGAACATGATACTTTAAAATTCATCAATCATGGTCAGAAGATTATAGGTCTGCAACAACCTAATGAACAATGGTTTAAGGATGTGTTGCAATTATCTAGGCTGAGACGCTTGTGCAGTATCATACATGTTACTGTTAGCCATTGTATGCTATCAGAATTTGTAGAGAGATGACACTCAGAGACGTCATTATTTCATCTTCAATATGGTAAGATGTCTATTACACTAGACAACGTCTCGTGCTTGATTCATCTTCTGATCAGGGGGAGATTATTATACCATGGCAAGATTATCATAGATGACACACTAGAGATGATGGTAGACTACCTGGGAGCTGACCCAGAGGATTCCATGAAGGAGTTAGAAGCCACCTGAGGGGTTAATGCTAGGTTTCAATTCTTAGAGAGGTTGTATATGTTAGAACAAGATTTGTTCTTGACATTTTCTCTTTTAGTTTTAATGATAACAAAAGTATTAAAAAATCAATAGTTTATTTAATGTGTGTTTTATTTATGCTGGTTCTTGTTCTTATACATAAATAATTAGAATCTATTTTACTTAGACACACTTGGAGTTGCTTCATTGCTAGCTTCTGGTGGCAGAGTCTGAAGAACAATTGCTAGTGTGATTTGACGCAGACTTTGAACTGAAGGCCTCAGCATTTAGAAGAGTTTCTACATTTGGTAATTGTATATCAGCATTTGGTACCATTCAGAGTTGGTGATAAAGCTATGAATTATCCGTACTACTGAAAGCAAGTTGTATTATCTTATCAGTATGTCAGCTCGAGTCTACAAGATTGCAAGGCTCAAGAAAATCTGGTACGTTATATGGATGTCTGCTCCCAATGGCTCTATCAGTACAAATCCTCTTGAAGACTCAAAGGTTAAAGGTGTTACACATTGGATTTAGAATCTACTGTGCATCCATCTTCAACGTCTCTTGTACTATGGAGTAAAGGCAAAGACACTTGTTCAAGACACTTTCTCAAGAGCTAGTTTCTGCAAAGGCTATATATATGGCTAAAGATTCAAGTTTGAATTTTAACAAGGATTCAAGTTTGCAAACCTCAGACCCTGATGTTACTAAGAAGACTAATTTATTTTTTCTTGAAAAAGTAGTTCTTGGTGCTAGAGTCAATAGAACTCAACTGTGGACTACCAGACTCAGGGGGAGCTTTCAAACCACATACCTTGTTGTTGCAGAGAAAATTAAATGCCCAACATTGTCCTTTAAATAATTGTGTTTGTCATCATAAAAAGGGGGAGATTGTTAGAACAAGATTTGTTCTTGACATTTTCTCTTTTAGTTTTGATGATAACAAAAGTATTAAAAGAACAATGGTTTATTTGATGTATGTTTTATTTATGCAGGTTCTTGTTCTTATACATAAATAATCAGAATCTGTTTTACTTAGACACACTTGGAGTTGCTTCATTGCTAGCTTCTGGTGGCAGAGTCTGAAGAACAATTGCTAGTGTGGTTTGACGCAGACTCTGAATTGAAGGTCTCAGCATTCAGACGAGTTTCTACACTCGGTAATTATATATCAGCACCTGGTACCATTAAGAGTTGGTGATAAAACTAGGTATTATCCGTACTACTAAAAGCAAGTTGCATTGTCTTATAAGCCTGTCAGCTCGAGTCTACAAGATTGCAAGGCTTAAGAAAAGCTGGTATGTTCTATGGATGTTTGCCCCCAACGACTCTATCACTACAAAACCTCTTGAAGACTCAAAGGTTAAACATGTTACACACTGGATTCAGAATCTATTGTGCATCTATCTTCAACGTCTTATGTACTATGGAGTAAAGGCAAAGACACTTGTTTAAGACACTTTCTCAACGACTAGTTTCTGCAAATGCTATATATATGGCTGAAGATTCAAGTTTGAATTTTAATAAGGATTCTTCTGTTGAAGGAGTGACAAGATCAAGCAATTATCAACTCTAATATAATATAAAGATTTTCTGTTTTAGGTTGTAATTGTAAAAGCCTTAAAATTTCTTATCATTAAATATCTGAGAAATCTTAAGTGCTTTAGGTCTTTATTATGGCGATTTCCCGTACCTCTGATGCTTGCATCATGTACACCTTGTTCTCTATTCTGCTAAGCCTTCAGAAGTTTAGATTAAGTCTCCTGCTATGTGCTTGAGCAAAAAGTCTTGTCTCATTGGGATTCAAGCAACAAGTCTTGAGCCAAAATGCTTAGGCCACGTAAGTCTCATTGCTTAAGTGCTTGAGCTGTGAAAGTCTTATTCAGCTAGTCTGATTGAGCAAGTGGGGAAGTCTCCGTCTGAGGGGCGAGAGCAAGAAGTCTCGAGTGTAGCTTGAGCTAGGGAAGTCTTAGTCTGGATGGCCAAAAGAGCAGGTGGCTCGGCAAGAGGATGTGAGCAAAGGTTAAGTCTTAGACAAGTGCTCTAAGCAACGGGAAAGTATCAGCCAGATGACAGAAGAGCAGATGGCTAAGTCAGATGGTGTGAGCAAAAGTTAAGTCTTAGACACGTGCTCTAAGCAAAGGGAAAGTGTCATACCCTAAATTTTGACCAAACGTTTTTATTTTTTTTCATTTCATCTGTCTATGTTTTCATACTGTGTCGTCCGCATATAATACCATATATTTTCTTCATGAATATTTTTTGAATTATCAGCCGGATCTAACATGTTAAATTTTCAGGTATTTTTGGTCAAACTAAAAAGTCAACAGTGCAAAAAGTCGGTATCCGAAAAAATTTTAAAATTGAACTTTTAGACATCATTTTTATTTATTTTTCGTGTATTTTAACCCGATGTGCTTATTTTAATTTTTTGACTTTCCGGTCATCATGTTTCTGACCCGACTGAGCCTTTTTAGCAGGTAAAATCAATTTCAAAATTTGACAAAACAGTGTATTTTTCAATACATATTTTTTTCTTGCCGATTGTTTTGGCGTGTTCATTTTATTTTTTGGACACTTCGATACGGACAGTTTTTATCGTTTTTTGCCGGTTTCGGCTCCAATTTTAATTAATTTATTAATTAATCAAGATTTTAATAACTTAATTTTTAATAAATTTTTTTATTATATTTAATTTTTATTATATTAGTATATTATTATAATATATAATATAATTTTTGTTTTATTATTTTTACACTACTAGTCTCTTTTTTACACTACTAGTCTCTCAAATTCACAATTTTCCTCTCATACTACACAAAGTGTCACGCCTCACTTTCTATTTGTTATTTTTCTCTGCTACTTTGATTCACCACATATTCCATATCTTTCTTACTATGCATTTTTAACCACTTTTCATTTTTCAAACATCTACGTATTATAATATTTTTCCACAAAATTATTCCAACTCAATTCCAACATGAACTCCAATATTCAAAGATCATATGTCATGGCATGCATCATTTGCTTGATCAACAAGTCTTGAATTTACTAAAAATAGGCAAGACATCTTCACATAATTTTTACACCAAAACAATGTTCTAACTTTGTTTTCTCACAATCTCTCCCTCACACATATATTTCTCTCTTTCATATTTCTCTATTATTTATTTTTAAATTTTCTTATTTCTAGTTCTAATTAGATTAATAAATATTTAAAAATGTAAAAAATATATTGTTTAATTATTAATTAATTTAGATATTTTTATTTAATATTGATTAACTAAATTATTAGTTAATCTTATTAAATATTAATATTTAAATTAATTGATAATTCTTCTTGTTGCCCGATTTTATTTCGTGACTTGCTTGTTTCCTCGATTAAATCCTGATGTTGTGCCTTGATTATTTCACGATGTTTTTCCGTGATTGTATTTACTCTCGGTGTCACACGATGTTTTCCCGTGTGTTTTCCATTTATCTTACACGATGCTTTTCCGTGTATATTTTCAATTGCCATGATAATTTTCTATGATGCCATGATGCTTTACCGTGAAGTTTCTGTTTATTTTACACGATGCTTTGTCGTGTATATATTTTAACACATGATGTTTTTCCATGTATTCAGTTACCACGATGTTTTGCCGTACATGCTTTTACCACGATGTTCTTCCGTGTATATTTTATCTGTCACGATGTTCTACCGTGTATATTTTATCTGTCACGATGCTTTGCCGTGTATTCATTTATTCCGTGATGTTTTGCCACATATGCATGTTCCCTTAGGATCTCTTAGTTCAAATTTAATTTTAGATTAGGTTTGAAATAAGATAGACATTAGAATATTCAACCAAGCATGATAACATTAGGTTAGATTTCCCCTCTCGCCGCCGTGCGATTTAAACTTTCTTTTCTGTAGTTCGTGCCCCATAGGGGTGGACTACGACCGCTCTGATTTCTCAAAATCCTGTTGAGAATACGTAGGCATAAGACTGTAAAGTCTTAGCGAGCAACCTTTTCTTTTTTCCATCGTCTCTTTACATCCGACGTTTTCCCGGATATTCGTATTTTTAACCTCTCAATTTTTATCTCTTTTTATCCGACGCTTTCTCGAATATTCATAACTGCAACCTTTTTATCTTTTACGTCTCTCCTGCAAATCCGATGTTTTCCCGGATATTCATTTTTCTTCTTTTCAAAAGAACTTTCTCTTGTGATTTAAATTCAAATTCAATAACTGTTATCAAATCTTTCTTCAATTTCTTTGAACAACTAACATTACAGCATGGAAGCTTGCTCACCTGTAAGTTTTTATCTGCTTTCATTTACATGTTTTATATAAATAACTGTATTGCTGGAAGCTTGCTCACCTGTAAATCCTTCTTTCATATCCTTTTAAATACCTGCCATATATCAACTGTATATATACTTGTATATCTATTTAGAGTTTTCCCCGACAAGTAAGTCTAGAATTAGGTAAAGCCAGTTGGTCACTCTTTCAATACAGTCAAACTAGTTCCCCATAGGATTTCCAGATACAGTATTGCCTTCTCTTGGGCTTAAATAATATGGAACAAAGAGAAAGGTAGTATTCCTGGTGAGCCTTTTCTCAGACTGTCACTATTAGAACTTGTCAAAGAAATTCAGTTTCCGCAGAGAGGATTAATTCCCGGTGAAACTTCTCTTGAATTTCTTCATACTCTAGAACTGTTCACATAAGAAAGGATTTATTCCCGGTGATACCTTTCTTGAACTCTTCTAAAGTTTGGACCCACAGGCTTCCTAAAAGCATCCCCAGCCTCCTCTTGGGCTTTGTACAAGGACCCTTCGGCTTCTTAGAAGTTCTCATGCCTTCTCTTAGGCTTAATACAAGGACCCCAAAAACCTCTTAAAGGGATAAGACAAAAACTAGTCATCATTTGTTAGAGCAGTCCTTTCTAGAGTCAAAACATCAGACCAGTTTAGGATTGATTCTCATCCCTTAAAAACATCAGCCTCCTCTTGGACATCATACAAAGACCATCTATCATACAAAGATCAACCTTCTCATACAAGTAGACTTGGACAATCTCATCTCCTTTTCGATCTCAAGAAATCCTCAAGTTTCCTAAAAAACACAGGAAAAACCCTTTCCTCTTTTTTAATATCCGACGCTTTCCCAGATATTCCTTTTCTTTTCATCCGACGCTTTCCCGGATATTCCTTCTATTTTCATCCGATGTTTTTCCCGGATATTCATATCTCAATCTTTAATCTCTTCCCTCTTTCAATCAATTCCCACAAACCCCCCTTTAGCTTCAATCTTAGGCTTTAAATAAGACACCAAACATCTTTTCCTCCCATAGAATAGGAGGAACTACGATTGCTCTGATTTCCCTGTTTTCTTTAACGGGAATACGTAGGCATAAGATTGTGAAATCTTAGCGAGCACACTAAACAAAAATCTTAGGTCCAGTACCTTACCAAAAACATCGAAAAACCCAAAAACAACAAAAATATCTTTTCAACATCTCTCAACCTTCCCAAAGGAGAAACTTTCCCATTTACAACAGATAAACACCAGTAAGTAGAAAGAAGTAAGGAAAATTTCTAACAACCCATGGATAACCATGTATAGGATGGGTAATTGACAACTCTCCATTGTATAACCTAACCCCGAACTCCCTAATCTCTTAGCATTTGTTAAAGAAAACATTTGCGTGCAAGGTTAGTTTGAGATAGCTTCCCTTTCCTTTCTAGCTTCATCGGATGAAATCAGAAAGTAGCACCCAATCCCATCCGCAGAAGGATGTGGGCGGTCACGAAAACCGCTCTACAGAAAAATGGCGACTCTGCTGGGGAGAAAAACTAGGATTAGAATTCCTAAGAGGTCTAGATTGTTAGCAATTTTTCTACATACTATATACTCTACTATACTATATATATTTACTGCTTTTCCTACTTGATATTCGTGTTTATTTTTCTGTCAATGGGAATGCGATTAATGCGCATGTGGAAAGTTTGAGGGAACCCTAAGATAAGTGATGGCATAGACGGGTGGACTTACAGGGAGTGATTCCCGAATAAGCGATCCTGGTAGACCATCAAATCAGGCGAGGGCCCGTGTGGATACTATGTTGAATGACTAACGTCGTGAAAATAGACGCTATCCCAGTGCGGCACCCGTGACCCTGAGGATTTAGTAGACATTAACCATGTGGCCATTTGGTAGTGCGATGACTATCGGGAATAGTTGATACGCGATACTACACTCAAATTAAGATTTCTTCTGGCATACTATAGCTAGCTCGGGTGAACCAGCTTACTGTTTGTTATCTCCGAGAGGGGTCAGTGATTTTTGGGAACCTTAACCCGTTCTACAGGTACAAAAATTGACCAAAATAGTACAACCTTTGGGGATAGGTAGAGCCATTGACTCCATGCTCATGACTTTGAACCCTTGAACTCTATGTTTGTAATTTTCCTTGTGTTTATACGTCCGTGCGTTCTTTAAACTTTTTCAAATCTTTTAAATGTGAGCTGTATCCTGTGTTGCATAAGCATTGCATATCATTTGCATCCCTTGCATAGGTCATACATACGTCCAGGTCATCTTTAATTCATTCCAACTGTCTGTCTTTCAGTCATCTGTAAGTCATCAAACTGATTCCTCATCACCGATATGGAACTGAAACTTCAATCAACTTCAGCCCAGTTACTTCCCCAAAGACAGGACAACTCATCCTTGTGTTTGATTAGTCACTGACCTTGTTTCTGTCTATTTTGCATTTTCCTTGTTTGTATCATATTTATTTGCTTTCAAACTTGTTTATCTTTAAATGTCAGTTTTAATGAAATGAGCATGTATAGTATTTTGATTCAAATAATCTGTTTATTCGCATCTTTTTCAAAAAAACAAAAACTTTCAAAAAAAAAATACACCTCTTTTTCAAATTTTTGACTATGCAAATATTTGTGGGAGGATGACGAAAACGTACTACCCATAATTGCTGTCGGTACGCTTTCGAATAAACTTTGTTGACGATGTAAGGCATTTTTTCAATTCCCAAACACTGGAGATATAAGGAAGATAATCCCTCGTTAACCCCTTTGAGCCTTAAAGTAGGAGTTTCTTTCTTCATAAAAAACCCGCAATTTTAACCAGGGGCAGGGTAGTTCTGTGTTTAATTTGGGTTGTGTATTCAAGTTTAGAAAGTTTACATACAACAAGCAGATGCTGAAAATGTCTTTCAAATTAAAAGCCAATGATGGTCCATCGTAGCCATCAAATTAAGCAGTCACTTCCTTTCGAAATAAAAAAGAAAAAGCCCGCTAATAAAAAAAAACATAGGCAAAAATTAGGGCATCCCGCTGACTATAAATTTCAAAAAAAAAATTAAGTTCAGGCAAAAGTTAGGGATAATACAGAGAAGAGGTCCTTAAATCCCCGATCTTCAAAAATCCACAAGGATAAAAACAACTAAATGTTGGAAAGAAACAGTAACTGCCGTCTCAAGACTTCTGAACCATTGTCATCACTATCATCAGTTCAATTCCGAAACCTTTTGAAACCTGAATGCACAATTTAAGTTTAACTGAGCATAGGACTGGAGAACATCACGAAGTTGGGGTGGGCACAAACAAATTTTGAGCCTTTATCTTTCTTTCATAAACCGTGAACCAGGCCACGTTATAACCCTCAAAAGACCTAATTGAAGTAAGGTTATTTTGAAAGTATACTTCAGCAAGGTTGCGTAAATTGACTCCAAAATCATTTTTTGTAAATCATTTGTTTGGTATCATACCTCTGTTTTACTTTTCATTCAAAATGTTTTAAACCACCGTGTTTTTTATCAGTAATTCATATTACTGTGCTTTTTCTAAACAATGATTTTGTTTTAAAAAATTTTTGCATGAACTTTGCATTAAATTTGCCATGTTTAAATAAACATTTTTGATTGCAAACTAGCTTTCCTCTCAAGGAATTTTCAAAACATTTTAGAAACTTGGTCAGTGATCCTATCAGGGGCAAGTTCTTTCCAGAGCCTGTTAAGAATCAGTTCGAGATTTGTTCAGTGTAAGTCCTTCTCAGAATTGGTTTATTCAGAAAAACTTTCAAGACTCATTACTGGGGCAAGCCTTCCTAGTATACAGCATATAGTCATTATCATTCAAGCTGAAGCAATGATCAGTTCATCTACAACAGTCATCAAGTCTGGGGCAATTTATTTGGAAAAATCCACAAGCAAGCATTCCAGCCTTCCTCCGAGGATTATAAACTTGATACAGTTTATTAGTATGGCGAAGATGTGTTTAACAAACAACATTTTCAGCCCCTAGGCAATGGCAGTGATCTATGTGATGAGGAATCAGTTTTATCTGTCACTCCCCAAAAGAGTATAAACTTGCTGATATTCACTCCCCAAAAGAGTATAAACTTGTTGATTATCACTCCTCAAAGAGTCTAAACTTGTTGTCAGCATTTTCATTTGCATTACATACATCTAATCATACATTATAACATTTTCATATACTATGCATTCAAGAGTGTTTTAATCCTCATTTGCATTCATCAGTGGTCGTGTTATTATCAACATCTTACCTTTCTACAAAGTCCAACTTATCTGGCACCTATACTTTTATGTCTTATCTGATGATCTTCCAGATATAACTTTGTGTCTATCCGATGTTCTTCTGGATATGTCTATCTGTTCTGATGCTTTTCCAGAACTTTTCTCTGTTTCTATCCGATGTTCTTCCAGATTGTCTATCTGTTCTGATGCTTTTCCAGAACTTTTCTCTGTGTCTACCCGACGTTCTTCCGGATATATCTTTTGGTTTTGAAGTTTTTTCCAAAACCAGTTCTGATGTTTTTCCAGAACTCTCTTTGTCTATCTGATGTTCTCCCAAATATAACTTTTCTCTCTCTGATGCTCTCCCAGATATGACTTTCCTCATCTGATGTTTTTCCAGATGTAACTTTTGTACTGATGTGCTTATCTGATGCTTTTCCAGATATGGCCATCATTCTGCCAGTCTTCTGAAAATTTTTCCTGTACATTTAACGCTTTTCTAAATGTTTCAGAGTTAGCCTCAAAGTTATTTTTTAATACATTCAACGCTTTTCTGGATGTCATTAATATATCTTCGGGTTGAGTCAACAAATCAATCCAATGCTTTTCTGGATGTGCCTAATTTATTTTTCAGACTTCATTCAATGCTCTCCTGAATGTCTCTGATTGATTTCCTGATATCTTTAAATATTTGCTCTTTTTCCATATTTCATTCAATGCTCTTTTGAATGTCTTTTACGGTTGCTACTGTTCTTTTCTAGGGTTTTTCAATACATGTCTGAAAATCTCTGATGACTGTAACCTTTTTCCCAGTAAAGTTACCTTCATTTTCTGGATGTTCCCGTGTATTCCACAGTAAAATTAAACTGCTTTCTCAGAAGTCTCTGACATATCCTCAGATTTGGTCTCATTCCACATCTAACGCTTTTCAAGATGTTTCTGATATATTTTCCAGAGTATGACACTGCTTTCGCATCTGATGTTTTTCCGGATCTCTGAATGTCTGTTCCAGGGTTTATCCCTCTTTTTCCAAATACTGCTGAATACTCTTTGTCGCCTCGACAAGTTTCCACTATATCTTACATCCCTATGAAAATTCGGTTGGCCTGTCTCCTGTGGCATCATTCCCCACAGTGTTCAATAGTCTTTCATTCATCACATATCATTTCATCTGCATTTACGGTCAAAAATTTAGGTACTTTGATATTTAATCCTCTTATACCTCGAATGTCTAAAACTCTTTGCTATTCATACCTTCAGGTCTAAGAAGACTAAATATGGGCATCTGCCATACCCTAAATTTTGACCAGACGTTTTTTTTTTCTCATTTCATCTGTCTATGTTTTCATACTGTGTCGTCCGCATATAATACCATATATTTTCTTCATGAATATTTTTTGAATTATCAGCCGGATCTAACGTGTTAAAGTTTCAGGTATTTTTGGTCAAACTAAAAAGTCAACAGTGCAAAAAGTCGGTATCCGGACAATTTTTAAAATCGAAGTTTTAGACATCATTTTTTATTTATTTTTCGTGTACTTTAACCTGGTGTGCTTATTTTAATTTTTTGACTTTCCGGTCATCATGTTTCTGACCCGACTGAGCCTTTTTAGCGGGTAAAATCAATTTGAAAATTTGACAAAACGGTGTATTTTTTCTTGCTGATCGTTTTGGTGTGTTCATTTTATTTTTTCGGACACTTCGATACAGACAGTTTTTATCATTTTTTGTCGGTTTCGACTCCAATTTTAATTAATTTATTAATTAATCAAGATTTTAATAACTTAATTTTTATTAAATTTTTTTATTATATTTAATTTATTTATTATATTAGTATATTATTATAATATATAATATAATATTTGTTTTATTATTTTTACACTACTAGTTTCTCTTTTACACTACTAGTCTCTCAAATTCACAATTTTCCTCCATTACTACACAAAGTGCCACGCCTCACTTTCTCTTTGTTATTTTTCTCTGCTACTTTGATTCACCACATATTCCATCTTTTACTTACTATGCATTTTTAACCACTTTTCATTTTTCAAACATCTACATATTATAACATTTTTCCACAAAATTATTCCAACTCAATTCTAACATGAACTCCAATATTCAAAGATCATATGCCATGGCATGCATCATTTGCTTGATCAACAAGTCTTGAATTTACTATACATAGGCAAGACATCTTCACATAATATTCACACCAAAACAATGTTCTAACTTTGTTTTCTCACAATCTCTCCCTCACACATATATTTCTCTCTTTCATATTTCTCTATTATTTATTTTTAATTTTTCTTATTTCTAGTTTTAATTAGATTAATAAATATTTAAAAATGTAAAAAATTTATTGTTTAATTATTAATTAATTTAGATATTTTTATTTAATATTGATTAATTAAATTATTAGTTAATCTTATTAAATATTAATATTTAAATTAATTGATAATTCTTCTTGTTGCCCGATTTTATTTTGTGATTTGCTTGGTTCCTCGATTAAATCCTGATGTTGTGCCTTGATTATTTCACGATGTTTTTTCGTGATTGTATTTTCTCTCGGTGTCACACGATGTTTTACTGTGTGTTTTCCATTTAACTTACACGATGTTTTTCCTTGTATATTTTCAATTGCCATGATATTTTTCCATGATGCCACGATGCTTTACCGTGAAGTTTCTATTTATTTTACACGATGCTTTGTCGTGTATATATTTTAACACATGATGTTTTTCCATGTATTCAGTTACCACGATGTTTTGCCGTACATGCTTTTACCACGATGTTCTTCCGTGTATATTTTATCTGTCACGATGTTCTACCGTGTATATTTTATTTGTCACGATGCTTTGCCGTGTATTCATTTATTCTGTGATGTTTTGCCACGTATGTATGTTCCCTTAGGATCTCTTAGTTCAAATTTAATTTTAGATTAAGTTTGAAATAAGATAGACATTAGAATATTCAACCAAGCATGATAACATTAGGTTAGATTTCCCCTCTCGCCACCGTGCGATTTAAACTTTCTTTTCTGTAGTTCGTGCCCCATAAGGGTGAACTACGACTGCTCTGATTTCTCAAGATCCTGTTGAGAATACGTAGGCATAAGACTGTAAAGTCTTAGCGAGCAACCTTTTCTTTTTTCCATCGTCTCTTTACATCCGACGTTTTCCCAGATATTCGTATTTTTAACCTCTCAATTTTTATCTCTTTTTATCCGATGCTTTCCCGGATATTCATATCTGCAACCTTTTCATGTTTTACGTCTCTCCTGCAAATCCGATGTTTTCTCGGGTATTCATATTGCTTCTTTTCAAAACAACTTTCTCTTGTGATTTAAATTCAAATTCAATAACTGTTATCAAAACTTTCTTCAATTTCTTAGAACAACTAACATTACAGCATGAAAGCTTGCTCACCTGTAAATTTTTATTAGCTTTCATTTACATGTTTTATATAAATAACTGTATTGCTGGAAGCTTGCTCACCTGTAAGTCCTTCTTTCATATCCTTTTAAATACTTTTCATATATCCACTGTATATATACTTGTATATCTGTTTAGAGTTTTCCCCGACAACTAAGTCTAGAATTAGGTAAAGCCAGTTGGTCACTCTTTCAATACAGTCAAACTAGTTCCCCATAGGATTTTCAGATACAGTCTTGCCTTCTCTTAGGCTTAAACAATATGGAACAAAGAGAAAGGCAGTATTCCCGGTGAACCTTTTCTCAGACTGTCACTATTAGAACTTGTCAAAGAAATTCAGTTTCCCCAAAGAGGATTAATTCCCGGTGAAACTTCTCTTGAATTTCTTCAAACTCTAGAACTATTCACACAAGAAAGGATTAATTCCCGGTGAAACCTTTCTTGAACTCTTCTAAAGTTTGTACAAGGACCCTTCTGCTTCTTAGAAGTTCTCATGCCTTCTCTTGGGCTTAATACAAAGACCCAGAGACCCCTTAAAGGGATAGGACATAAACTAGTCATCATTTGTTAGGGCATTCCTTTCTAGAGTCAAAACATCAGACCAGTTTAGGGTTGATTCTCATCCCTTAAAAACATCAGCCTCCTCTTGGGCATCATACAAAGACCATCCATCATACAAAGATCAACCTTCTCATACCAGTAGACTTGGACAGTCTCATCTCCTTTTGGATCTCAAGAAACCCTCAAGTTTCCTAAAAAACACAGGAAAAACCCTTTCCTCTTTTTTAACATCCGACGCTTTCCCGGATATTCCTTTTCTTTTCATCCGACGCTTTCCCGGATATTCCTTCTATTTTCATCTGATGTTTTTCCCGGATATTCATATCTCAATCTTTAATCTCTTCCCTCTTTAAATCAATTCCCACAAACACCCCTTTAGCTTCAATCTTGGGCTTTAAATAAGACACCAAACATCTTTTACTCCCATAGAATAGAAGGAACTACGACTGCTCTGATTTCCATGTTTTCTTTAACGGGAATACGTAGGCATAAGATTGCAAAATCTTAACGAGCACACTAAACAAAAACCTTAGGTCCAGTACCTTACCAAAAACATCGAAAAACCCAAAAACAACAAAAATATCTTTTCAACATCTCTCAACCTTCCCAAAGGAGAAACTTTCCCATTTACAACAGATAAACACCAGTAAGTAGAAAGCAGTAAGGAAAATTGCTAACAACCCATGGATAACCATGTATAGGATAGGTAATTGACAACTCCCCATTGTATAACCTGGCCCCAAACTCCCCAATCTCTTAGCATTTGTTAAAGAAAACATTTGCGTGGAAGGTTAGTTTGAGATAGTTTCCCTTTCCTTTCTAGTTTCATAGGATAAATAAGAAATCAGAAAGTAGCACCCAATCCCATCCGTAGAAGGATGTGGGCGGTCATGAAAACCGCGCTACAGAAAGTCTCAGCCAGATGACAGAAGAGCAGGTGGCTTAGTCAGATGGTGTGAGCAAAGGTTAAGTTTTAGACATGTGCTTTAAGCAAGGGAAGTCTCAGACAGTTGGTCTGAGCAGTTGTAAAAGTCTTATGCTGAAGCCTAAGCTATTGTAATCATGAAGTGGTTATAATCAAAATCTCTTATGAAGCAAGGGGACTGGATTACTTTCAGTTAGGAGAGGAACTAGTATAAATATTTTGTGTCTTATGCTGTTATTTTATTTACTTCTATTATATCCGCTGCCAAACGAATTAACTCATAATTTGAACATCAGTTCTGATTCTGAAACTCTAATCAAAAGCTAAATTGAAAGAGAACGCGAATCACAATTCAACACCCATTTCTTGCGTACTTTTCACACCTTCAGTATACATAACAACTGCATGATGCAGAACATGTTGTTGGTGATGAAGAGCAGGTTACACAACATAGAGCCCAAGTAGTAATTGCTTGCAAGCCATAAATATTTTGTGTTTCAATAAAATAAAAACGCGTCTCCTTTTTGCAATAAATGTAAAGAAAAAGATTACCTGGGTGAAAGGTCTAATCTTAGTCCAAAATACTAAGCCCAAGTGGTAATCGCTTGCAAGCTCAAGTGTTCGTCTTTCGTTCAAAATGAAGGTGAGAAAAATACAGAAGAACGGGGGGTTGAATTGTGTTATCCATTTTTGCTTTGCTTCTGAACAAAGTTCAGATTCTAAACCATGTTCAGATTCTGATTATAAGTTGCAGTGGAATAATAACAAAAGCAAATAAATAACAACAGAACACACAAAGATTTATCCTGGTTCCTCCCAAACTGAGAGTAGTCCAGTCCCCTTGCAACACAAGATATTTTCCACTATAATTAAATCATGATTACAATTGCTTATGCCCTTGAGCAGAAGACTTTTCTGCTCAGACCCTCAATCCGAGACTTCCTACTTAAATCCCACGAATTCAAGACTTCCTACTTAGACCCTCAGTCCAAGACTTTCTGTATAAACCCCTCAGGTTTAAGACTTCCTGCCTAAATTCCATGAATTCAAGACTTCCTACTTAGATTCCATTAATCCAAGACTTCCTTGCTTAAACCCCTCAGGTTTAAGACTTCTTGCTTAAATCCCACAAATTCAAGACTTATGCTCATACCCTCAAGTGCTAGACTTCCCTGCTCAGATTCCATGATTCCAAGACTTCTGCTTAGACCTTCAGTCCAAGACTTTCCTTCTTAAGCAACAATATGATCAAGACTTCAATGCTCAAGCACATAGCAAGAGACTTACTTGGCTCAAGCTTACAATAAGAGACTTTGATGCTCAAGAACATAGCAAGAGACTTTCTTTCTAAACTACTAAACAAAACCTATTTAGCATAATACACAACAAGGTGTACTTGATACAATCATAGGTACACGGTAATAACCATAACAAAGATCATAGCTCTTAAGATTTCTAAGATATTCAATGTTTAAGAAATCTTAAGGCTTTGTATAATTTACAACATATAACAAAAATTCTGCATACTCGATTGTGTTGCCATTGTTGATCTTGTTATTCTTACATTTTGATAGAAACGTGAAACACTTCTTTCTTCCTGGTTCTCTTACTTTATTTTCCATGTTGTTGATTCCAGATTGAATCTTCAACTACTTATATATTAGTTGCAGAATGATAGTCGTTGGAAGAGATAACTCTTACAAGTGTATTTGTTACTCCATAGTACAAGAGACGTTGAAGATAAATACACCAAAAGATCTTTAACTATTGTGTATCTCTTTTAACCATAGTTTTTTCCTTGTGATCTTGTACTATAGATCCATTAAGAGTGGATATCAGTAAAGCATGTCAACTCTTCTGAGCCATGTGAACACAGACTCTAGCTGAGAAACTGATTTGACATAGTAGCTTGCTCTCTGCAGTACGAATAACTTAGCTTTATTACAGGTTCTGAATGATCACCAAAAGTTGATACATTCAATAAGTGCAGATATAATATATTGCTCTTCTGATCTTGATACCTTCAGCTTCAGAGTCTACGCCAACCTATATTATCATAATTCACTTAGAGAACGATTTTAAGTTTTGAACCACCAGAAGCCAATAATTCAGCTTCTCTCAAATGCGTCCTTTTATCAGATTCTGAATATATTCTTCTTAAGCTTTGGAACCTGCATACTTAAAACACACATTAGATAACACCATTGCTCTTTCAATACTTTTGTTATCATTAAAACCTTAAGGAATACTTGTTATGAACAACTCTTGTTCTAACAATCTCCCCTTTTCTGACGATGACAAACATAAGTATTTAAGAACAATGTTGGGCTATTTTAATTTACCTTGGCAACATCAAAGTCTGAGGTTTTTAAGCTCCCCTTGAGTCTAATTGTCCAAAGGTTGAGGTTTTTAAGCTCCACCTAAGTTCTATATCCAAGAAAACTAAAATATATCTCCCGAGTAAAACAAATAACCAAAATAACAGAAATTTAAAATAATAATAAATGAACAACATTTAAAATCTGAACGGGTTCAGACTCTCATTAAATACTTCTATATCTTTCTTCCCCTTTTATCACCTCAAAAGAATAAAAAAGATTTAAAAAGAGAAGAAAACGAAAAGAAATACTTTCATAAATGCAAAGTAGATCATCATTACTTGATCAGTTCCCAAGGAAGAGAAAACGATTCAAGTAACAGAGATCATTAAAAGCATGTACAATACATCCTTAATAATTATTGGTCTTAACACTTCCAAGATCAAGAAAAGAATTTTTTTCCCATCGTTTAGGTTACCCAGACTCTACTATAAAAGCAACCGAAACATAAGTCTTTTTCATCAAAATCCTTCAGAGAAACATGCAAGTAACATCTGAGTGTACCAACATCTCTACCATAACAGAGATTTCAGAGGATGTTATGAGTCTAGAGATGCAAATTCCACAGAAACCAGCAGGTTCTAAAGCTTCTGAAACTGGTTCTTCATCCACAATACTGAAACCTTCTGAGGCATGTTCATCATCAACTCTAATGAAAACTTCTAAAGCAGGTTCATCAACAATTGCTTTGAAGCCTAATAAGAAGTCAATGAAGAATAAGAAGAAGAGTTCTATAGATAGGATGGCGTTTCAGATTGGTTATCTCCGACTGTGAAGATGAAGATGAGCTAGACTACACTTGGGAAAATCATACGAGCCTCAGGGATTTAGAAGAATTATATTAATGTAATCTTAATGTCTTCATCCTTTTGTATCCCTTCTATGATTAATGAGCGTTTATTTTGACCATTATTAATTTTGCAGTACATTCCTTTTGATTTTCTGACATATGCAAGAACAAAGTAAGAAGGGAAATAAAATAAAACAACAGATAGAAGATAGCTGTTAAATAAAATTTATAGTTGTTCAAGAGAATCTTTATTAGGGGATACTAGACATCACTTCCCAAGAATCAAAAGTTAAAAGATTGATTATACTAATCAATATTTAAACAATAAAGACTCAAGGTAACCGATGAATAAGCTCTATAAAACGTTTAACAGACTACCTCTTTAAATCACTTAATCTTTAGAACATAAAGATGTATAAGCAAAAACAAATCTTGGTTCCAAAGAGAGACTTTAGAGGGACAACACTGCTAAGAGCATCAACTCAAGAAAACGGGAAGAATGAAGCAACTGGAGATTCTTCAAGCAATCAGATTTCTTCAGAGGCACAATCAACAACAACAACCTTTGTTGAGACACGTAGAAGAAAAAGAACTTCTAAGTCACAACGCAGAAATCTCTAGAGGAAGGAGGCTTTTGAGTTTGCAAATTAAGATTGAGAGGATTATTTGAATAGTCTAGATATGTCAGATGAGCCTAGGGAATTTCTTAGAACATATCCAAATGTCTAGAAAGTCTTTGAAAAAAAATGTAATCACTTCCAATCTTTCAATGAGAATGTTGTTAATTTTTAGAGTTTTAATCTTAATTTTTATTCCATGAACAACATAAAAAATGCACATAACAGTTAAGACCACTCAAGAACATAAACAATTTCTATTGAAACAAAAAGATTGTTTAATACAAGGCGATAACAGTTACAAGGCATATAATTGCAGATGACAAACTTTAGAACCTCTCATGAATAACTTCAAGATTATCTCTTCAGATTTTAGAAGAATCATCCTATGATATTATGACAACTCCTTGTTGGATCAAAAGTTCAGAAAGAACTCGTCGACAAGGAATGAAAAATGTCTTTCCCTTGTGAAAGGATGAAAGAGTCCTTTTCAGATGGTCAAACATAACTTGAGGAAGATCAATCTCTATGTCTGAATTAAGAAGAAGTAGAAAATATTTTTCAATAGAATCCATATGGTCTAGATCCTTGTCTTTAGGTAGCAAGTTTGAGTTCAGAATCTGGTTACAATTGCACCAGGATGAAGATTTGAGACTTGAGAAAGGTTTAATGGATCTACAAAAGTATGCCAAGTAGGAAGATAACATTCCCAAACAAGAGTACCTAGAATTTCTCCAATCTCCTCACAGTTGATCACATTAGGAATTGACTTAGAGGTTACAGTTATAGAAACACCAGAAACTTTGGAAAGGATAACATACTCAGAATTTAGCTCAACCATGGATGCATTGAACCAAAATTCTTTGACAAGATTTGGATAAGTAAAACCACAGAGCATCTCAAAGTATCCATTCCAACCTTGTTCAGAAACAGTCTTCCAGAAGTTAAAACCTAGCTTAAAAAGCTCTTCAAAATCCACAAACTTTTCATTGATGACAACTAGTTAATTCAGTGAAGAATTGACTAGAAAATTCATCTCAGGTTTGGTTTGATCAACACACTAAAAAAATATAAAGAAAAGATCTGAACAAGATTCTGACCACAGAGGAATAAGAATCTTGTCAAAGGGACAAAAAAGGTGATGAGAAATGATTTTTCACAAAGACAAGAGATAGAGACCATAGATGTATAAAACAAGAAAACATTATTACCCAAAGGTTCTTATTCAACAAAATTTTGAACACAGTAGATGATTTTCAACTTTATGGAATTTAAGTAAGACAAGGAATTTAAAAGAATTTTTTTACTTAAACCACTTATCAGAAGTAAAGATTCCTTTTTTGAATCTCAGAGTCTGACAATTTTCAGAAGCTATCTATCATCAAAGTCTAGTAGGATTAGACTTTGAGTAAGACGTCTAGTTTTAGTCATTAATCTTTCATATTCCATTAAGAGTTAAGCACTTCCTCTTAAAACCAGAGAATAGTTTTTTAGATAGATGTGTTTGATTCATGAATGTTGAGTTTGTTTCTCTGACTACTGTCTGGCAGCACTATTATCACAAAAGGTGAGAATACTGTTTCCATAAATATGATCATCTTCTTGTTAATGACTTATTTTGTGTAGCCAAGTACAATATAGTTTCTTTTTAAAGATTTATGAAGATTCTTTTGTTATCAGCTAAAAGAATTTCTCTAGAGATCTATCAGAGACTTTGTATTCACTCATACTTAAATAATTCATTGAGTCAAGAAGTTTGCAAAGTGAAGAACAGAACATACCTTTTTTTTAGTTTTGCTTGGTCAGGCTTTGGGCGAGTATTCAGATTTGACCATGGAATCTGAATCTCGTCTTCAAGTAGATTTTGAGTCAATGGGACTTATAGCAATGATTCCACTTTCTTCTCCAAACTCCATAACTTTTGCATTCTTCAGCTTTTGAGTTTGGTGTGTAAGTTTTTCTTTCATCACAGGTTGTAAGCAACCATTGACCAAGTATCATGGAAAATGCCTTGCTCCTTTCTTATATGATGTCTACAGCAAATACAATTTAGGATTTCGGTACCCATATTTCTGTGGGTCCTGAAATGTTAGTCCTGTCAGGCTTTCTTTTATTTCATGCCTTAGTCTGATAGTAATACCTTGATTTATTCCAGAATTTGAGTTCTAGGGTGAGTTTTGGCACTAACAAAACCTGTTCTTAGCAGAGTCTTTGATTTCATTATCTTGGATTCATTTATTATCAAACATTTGACTTTATAATCCTTGATTTTGAAATCTCTGACAAGCATAAATTCAGATATTGTTTGCTATCAGAGATTAGCATAAAATAAGTTTTCAGCACTGTCTGAGTATTACTAGAAACAAAGAAGAATTGAAAGGTTTCTCAAGGAATTGTCCTATAACACAAATTCTATGATAACCTTCAACTTTCTTAGGAGCAATGAAGTCACTTAAGATATGATCTTGATAAGCAGACTCCTTATTACAAAATAAAAATTTTCAAGAGACTTGATTTTCTCTTGAGAGATTTTTAGATCTTCTTTTAGATGATCAATCTCTAACTTCATGATTTCAGCTTATTTATTAAAACAACTTGAGTGATCATGAGCTCAAAAAAATATTGAAGCAAGATAGATTAGAAGTTACCTCTTTCTCTTCAATATTTGATTTATTCTTGGATTCAGATGCTTCTTCAGAAGATGTAATGGCCAACAGAGCCAGATTACCCTTTTCATCTCTTTCTGAATCCTCAACTTTGTCAGCTTCATTTGGATATGCTTTGAAGAACTATGACATTTTCTCTTTGGTTTTTTTTTTCTGTCTGGTAACTTTTCTCCTTGTTCTTAAGATTGGGAAAATCAGTTGAAATATGATTATTTCAGAAGCTTCTGAAGTTACTATTTCCATCAACAGATATCTCATTCATTTTAGCCAATTGATAGAATCTTTTGATAAGGAAGGCCAATTTCTCATCATCAAACATTTAATAGGAACTTTCTTCATTATGCTTGAGGAAAGTAGATTTCTTTGACAACTTATATTCATCTAATCCCATTTCTTTACTTTAAAGATTGCCAATCAAACTTTCAAGACTCATCATACTCAAGTTTTTGACTTCCTGAATAGCTGTGACTTTTGGTCTGAATCTAGCAGGCAGACTTCTCATAATTTTCATGGAAAGATTAGATGAAGTGTAACTTGTTAAACTCTAACTAATTCCTTTCAAATTTAGAACATAAGGATTCAAAGATAGTCTTACCACTATACATATCAATGATGTTGATATACTCAGAATGCGGTAGAGAATCTACCAGAATGTTTCTAACTTGAAAATGATTTTTGTAAAGCTTCTTCTGAGCTGGTGTGAGAGATTTTCTATCTTTGGTCATCTCAACACCATCATATTCTATGGTAAGACCTTTCTCAAGGGTATTCCATAGATCTTTCATCAAAACCCTTTATTAAGACCAAAGATATATGAGTAAGCTTTTGCTTTCCCATCATTTAAATTCAACAGAGTCACCACTGAATATGAGAGTATTAGCAAAGAAAAATCTTTTTCATATGGTACTTGATTCCTTCTTGAAAAAATCTTCAGCAAACATATTTTCTCTTGGGATCTTTATCTACACCACTGTTAAGTGTTATGCACATACCATGCTCTGATGCCAACTGAAGGTGAGAAAAATACACAAGAAGGGGGGTTGAATTGTGTTATCCATTTTTGCTTTGCTTCTGAACAAAGTTCAGATTCTAAACCATGTTCAGATTCTGATTATAAGTTGCAGCGGAATAATAACATAAGCAAATAAATAACAATATAACACACAAAGATTTATCTGAGTTCCTCTAAAATTGAGAGTAGTCCAGTCCCATTGCAGCACAAGAGATTTTCCACTATAATAAAATCATGATTGTAATATCTTATGCCCTCGAGCATAAGACTTTTCTACTCATACCCTCAGCCCGAGACTTCCTGCTTAAACCCCTCAGGTTCAAGACTTCCTTCTTAAATCCCACGGATTCAAGACTTCCTACTTAGACTCTTAGCCCAAGACTTCCTGCTTAAACCCCTCAAGTTCAAGACTTCCTGCTTAAATCCCATGGATTCAAGACTTCATACTTAGATTCCATGAATCCATGACTTCCTTGCTTAAACCCCTCAGGTTCAATACTTCTTGCTTAAATCCCACGGATTTAAGACTTCTGCTCATACCCTCAAGTACAAGACTTCACTGCTCAGACTCCACGAATCCAAGACTTCTGCTTAGACCTTCAGTCTAAGACTTTCCTACTTAATCAACAATATGATCAAGACTTCAATGCTCAAGCACATAGCAAGAGACTTACTTGGCTCAAGCTTACAACAAGAGACTTTGATGCTCAAGCACATAACAAGAGATTTTCTTTCTAAACTACTAAACAAAATCTATTTAGTATAATAGACAACAAGGTGTACTTGATATAATCAGAGGTACAAGGTAATAACCATAACAAATATCAAAGCTCTTAAGATTTATAAGATATTCAATGTTTAAAAAATATTATGGCTCTGTACAATTTACAACATATAATATAAATTCGGCATACTCGATTATGTTGTCATTGTTGTTCTTGTTATTCTTCCATTCTGATAGAAGTGTGAAACACTTCTTTCTTCTTGACTCTCTTTCTTTATTTTACTTGTTTTTATTCCAGATTGAATCTTCAGCTACTTATATAGCAGCTGCAGAATGATAGCCGTTGGAAGAGATAACTTGTACAAGTGTCTTTGTTACTCCATAGTACAAGAGACGTTGAAGATAGATACACCAAACGATCTTTAACCATTGTGTAACTCTTTAAACCATAACGTCTTCCTTGTGATCTTGTACTATAGATTCTTTGAGAGTGGATATCCGTAATGCATGTTAACTCATCTTGAGCCATGTAAACACAGACTCTAGCTGACAAACTAATTTGACTTTGTAGTTTGCTTTCTTCAGTACATATAACTTAGCTTTGTTACTAGTTCCGAATGATCACCAGAAGCTGATACATTCAATAAATGTAGATATAATATATTGCTCTTCTGAAGCTGATACCTTCAGCTTCAGAGTCTACGCCCACTTATATTATCAAACTTCACTTAGAGAATGTTCTTCAGTTCTGAACCACCAAAAGCCAATAACTCACTTATCTCAAATACATCCTTTTATCAGATTCTAAATAGATTCTTCTTAAGCTTTGGAACCTGCATACTTAGAACATACATTAGATAACACCATTGTTCTTTCAATACTCTTGTTATCATCAAAACCATAAGGAATACTTGTCATGAACAAATCTTGTTCTAACACAAAACACTTGTAAATATTCGAACATTTTCGCAATTAAATTGAAAGAAAAAGACTACTTGGGTGAAAGGTTCAGTCATAGTCCTGAGTATTAGGCCCAAGTGGTAATCACTTGTAAGTCATGAATACTCGTCTTTCAAGTCTAAAACATACCCAAACACATCAAACTCTTTTCTCGCCTCCGCGCGATGATCCCTCAAACCCTTTTCCAAATGAAAGATAATTCGTCTCGAGACGATGCAAGACAAAGCTTCGTCCACTTATATGTGTGAGTAAACTAGTGAAGTTTCCCACGAATGTTGATTTGTAAGTACATTATGTCTTGATGCAAACGTTCTCTTCTCCACTTTTTTTGGGTAGCAAACAATATTTTTTCCGTAGATTGAGACTAAATAGCTTTTGCTAAAATCGACCATTAAAGAAACATTTTCTACCCAAAACTAAGTAGCCTTGAGTTCTCCATCGCACTCGGAGATATGTAGGAGCGAGACCTGCAATCTCGTTAGGCACCTTAATAAAAAACCTTTTGAAACCCCTTTTCTTTTCTTTTTACATGTTTTTTGGCTCGAAGAAAACAAATGACATTAGCTAACTTTCAATCTCAAATTTAACTAAAAGGTTCCCTTTGGGTACAACGGACGTGAGGGGTACCTTCCCCTTGCGTAATCGACTTTCGAACCCAAATATGGTTATGATGACCATGTTATTTTCAAAGGTTTTATTGAAATTTTCCCTTTCTTTCATTTGAATAAATAAAGTTTGGTGGCGACTCTGTTCGAACACATTTTCCGCGAGGGTGCAATATACGCTTCACGAAGGATCGTATTT
Organism: Lathyrus tuberosus; assembly: GCA_022829125.1. Taxonomy (NCBI): domain Eukaryota; kingdom Viridiplantae; phylum Streptophyta; class Magnoliopsida; order Fabales; family Fabaceae; genus Lathyrus; species Lathyrus tuberosus. The sequence goes on from JALAZF010000251.1 coordinate 8,877,827, forward strand.
TTTGAGGTACGAAACTCAGCGATACCTTTTTAGAATTTTTAAATGGAGAAAATACATTTCCCCTCAATTTTATTATTTAACCGACGGGTAAAACACACAATTGAATTTATTACACTAAATTGTATCGTGTACATGATGCAGTAGAGTCATGTTCAATAATGGTATTGAGAAGGTCATTATAAATTGTATCATATATCCATTATAACATAACAACATCAAGGCGAAGCCAGAGTTCAGGATCAGTTTCTTTGAGTGAGGGAGCCGCATGTGTCATAAAGGGGAAATGTGGCACTACTACGGAAAACACATACAACAACAGTTGGAAAAGATATATTATCACGTAGGACTAACCGTTGTTATGTAGCGTATGGTTGCATGTGGGGTATTTACAATTACAGTCCAGTGCCCGTGGTAGAAAACTGAAAGCGCGCTACCTATAATCACGGTTGTTTTAAATCCCCGTTATGAAAGTGTCGCTCTCGGGATTTTCATCTAGGTACAAATGCGAAAGTGGCGCGGAAACAGACTCGCCAGCAATGTGTATTTATCCCAAGAGAGGGAAAGGAAACACTGCGTAAACCTGAGGGAAGGAAAAGACATGGTCTCACGACCAAGAGAAACGGGTAAGGGAGTCGGTTACGTGAGGGAAAGGTATTAGCACCCCAACGCGTCCATCGTACTCGATGGGATCCACGCTTGTTGTCTCGATCAAAGGGTGTCGTCATCTGGAGCTTCACTGCTACTGGAAGGGAAAAGAAACGGGAACGGAGGAGAACAAAGAAACGAGGGAGAAAAAAAAAGAAGTGACTCGATAGGACATTGTCGTCCTATGCCTACGTATTCCCTCGTGCAATGGGAAAGTCAGAGTCAACATAGTTCGGACACGAACTAAGGGGGGAGGTTTCTCGCTAAGACATTGCCTTCTTGTGCCTACGTATCCTTAATCTAACCAAAGAGAGGAAATCAGAGCAGTCGTAGTTCGACCTAACGAGGTCTTAGTGTTTTTTATGAGCGACGTTAAGTTCGCATCCGGCAGTTAGGGTCAATGCCTGTTTGCGACGATACGGAAGATAACGTGCTCTTTTCTGAAAATGAGGTTTGAAACTTAACAATCCCGAAGGATAAAAAGGTTTGAGTTTGTTTTTGTATTTTTTAGACAGAAGTGGATTGGTTTTTGTTTGTAGTATGCCTCGTGCTCAAGTCTATGACATAGTAAGTACTTTGCATAGCGAGTCACACGCCTCACACAACAAAGTATACTATGTACTTAAGGCTAGTGGCACACGAAGAACACTTGTACTTATTAAGTGTTTTAAAGTTGTTATGAGATGAGAAGAGAAGACTTAAGGAAAAACAAAACACTAAGGGGAGACTAAATTGTTCCTAATGTTATCATGCAAAAGTGGCCCTATGGTTGAGGTAAAGGGGAAACATCTACCTAAGTTAGCATGCAAAACGAAAGCCTAATGCTAATCCTACTCCAAGCTTAATCAAAGATTAAGTTGGACTAGGTAGCTCTAAGGGAGAAAATCCAAGACTTAAATAAGTCTCGAGATTCAAGGGAAGAGAAGGAGTGAAAGAGACGAAGGAGGAAAAGAGGCGAATAAATAAAAACAGCAGCTACCACAGCTCACCTGCACCAAAATAGCAGTGAAAGGCAGCACACAAGCAAGACAGCTTATAACAGCACACAATTCAGCACAAAAAGGGGTGCAAAAGGCCAAACAGCAGCACATATAACAACATGTATGTGCATAAACAGCAGTAGAAAATCAGGGCAGCATGCATTCAAAAATGATTCACTTATGGAAAAGCAAACATGCATCTAGCATTACATATAGATCATGATTATAAACACACCATACATCATGTTGAATGAATTTGAAAACATCAGAGAAGAAATGCATATCATTTGGCATATGAACAAGTCGTGACAAGTGTGCATCTCAATGAAAGGAAAGTGAACAAGCATGCGCATAACAATTCCAGCAACACAAGCATCAATCAACAATTAACATGCTCAAGGAGTGTATGCTATGTGTTCATCGCATCAAGAACGCAACAATGTAAACATGATTATAAACAATAAAAATCCAAGAGTCGCGTGTCGAAAAATTGTGTGCATACAATGGTGTGAGGTGCAATAGCATCCAAACAATCCTTAGACAAGTATCATATCAATCCATGAAGATTAAAAATGAAACGGGATCGAAACATGCTAAAAAATGCACAAAAAATTCACTCTGCAACAATGTTAATCGGTTAACCAAGTGTGTTAACCGATTAACAACTCCAAAATCAACAGAAACAACAAAATATACTGGTTAACCGATTAACCAACTTGTACTGCAATTGGTTAATCGGTTAACCCTGTTACAGCAGCAAAAATTAATTTGGAAAAAAGCACTTCCAGCAGCAAAATCACTTATGCAAACATCTCCAATGATCATGTAATCAACAATGCACGAAAATTACATCAAGTATCAGTAATCGAACATAAATTAGATCCAATAATCATCAACATCAAGAATCACATTCAAGCAAAATGGATCAAAATTAAGAACAACTAAAGATCTACATTGTGTAAGTTGCAAATAAGCTAAATCAAGTATAGATCTAAGGAAAACCAACCTACAAAGCTGAGATTTGCTTTGGTGAGTGTTGTTAACAGAAATTGATGAATCCAAGCAAGAAATCCAAGATCCTATGAGCTCCTTGCAAGCAAAAGCTGAAAATCCAAGCAATAAGCTAACAATGCTCCAAAATCACTTCTAATAAGCACTTCTGGAATTCCAGATCTAGATCCAAACGAAAATCACCAATGAAAAGCAAGAATGGAGTGATGATGAGAGGCTTAAGCTCAAGAATTAACAAGTTCCTATGAAGAACTTGTTAATATCTATGGAGGAGCTTTGAGTGTGGTTGAAAATGGAGGTTGAGAGTGAAAAAGTGAGAGAGAATTGAGAGAATTCTGAAAGTTGGGAGTGAAAAAATGATCTAGGTTTTTAGAGGTTTGGAATTGATGAGATTAAATAACCCCTAGGTTAGGAGTTAAGTTTGGGTTTGGAGTGAGGTTAAGTGAGTGGAAATTGGAGTGAAAGGTGAATTAGGAAAGGAAATGAGGAATTGGAGTGAAAATAATTTAAATTTTTGAATGGAAAATCAAACTCTCTAGATCCTTCTACTGGTGTGACAATGAAATTGGTGATTAAAATTTGAATCCAAAAAAAGCAGTGCTGAAAAATGAGCAAGTTGGGCTAATTTCGCCTTAGTTAATCGGTTAACCAATGTGTTAATCAGTTAACACAAGGAAAATTTGAATTCTTGCGCCTTTTGGAGGGAAACTTGGAGAATGGCTTGGTTCCACCTGTTCTGAGCCACAATAGACCTCTGAAATTTGCCATTGGATATCACCACTGAACCACTCTTGAAATATGCTGTGAAATGTGTTTCATACTCGGAATAAACTGCTGAAAACAACTGTCTGGTGCTGAATAACTGATCAAAAATTGACTGCCAGAGTTTCTGATCATCAAATCATCTAATGAGCAAAATAAATGCTCAAAAAGATTTTGAAAGCTATCTGCTTGGCTCTGAACACTATTGAAAATCATACTGGACCTGATGACGCCTTGAGCTGCTGGAAAATACCTTGATCCCATGCCCAAAAGAAAAATGCAAATGCAGAAATGACGATGCAAAAAAAGAAAATGAAACATAAGCCAGTTAGAATTAAAACATAGGGGGCAAATTTTGAGGTGTTACAGCTGCCCCTATTCAAACTTCTTGGATATGAGGGTATGATAGCAACGACTTTCAGACAATCAGGATACACGGGGTTTGAATACCAAAATAACCTAGAAAAAGCAACCTGTGGGGGTAATGAGATAAGGCAATTATGAGGACGGCCGAAGGCGAACTCGAAAAGGTAGACCGGCCGAAGGCGGGCTAACAACCAACAATAACACGAGGTCGGCCGAAGGCGAACTAGAAGGCGGACTTTCAAACAAAGGTAGACCGGCCGAAGGCGAGCTAACAAACAGTAATACATGAGTACGGCCGAAGGCGAACTCGAAAAGGTAAACCAGCCGAAGGCGGACTATGCTGGGGAGGAATACAAGACCGGCCGAAGGCGGGCTAATCAACAAAAGAATACGAGAACGGCCGAAGGCGAACACGAAAAGAAAGGCCAAGCCGGAGGTGGACTTTCAAAGAAAGACTATGCCGAAGGTAGACTTTCAAACAAAAGATACTACGAGGACGACCAGAGGCGGACTCGAAAAGAAAGGCCAAGCCGAAGGTGGACTTTCAAAGAAAGACTAAGCCGAAGGTAGACTCTCAAACAAAGGGTACGAGGACGGCCGAAGGCGAACTCGAAAAGAAGGGCCAAACCGATGGTGGACTTTCAAACCCAACAATACGAGACCAAGCCAAAGGTGGACTAGAAAAGAAATACCAAACCGAAGGTGGACTTTCAAAGAAAGACTAAGCCGAAGGTAGACTTTCAAACAAAGGACACGAGGATGACCGAAGGCGAACTCAAAAAGAAAGGCCAAACCGAAGATGGACTTTCAAACCCAACAATATGAGACCAAGCCAAAGGTGGACTCGAAAAGAAAGGCCAAACCGAAGGTGGGCTTTCAAAGAAAGGCTATGCCGAAGGTAGACTCTCAAACAAAGGGTACGAGGACGGTCGAAGGCGAACTCGAAAAGAAGGGCCAAACCGAAGGTGGACTTTCAAACCCAACAATACGAGATCAAGCCAAAGGTAGACTAAAAAAGAAAGGCTAAGCCGAAGGTGGGCTTTCAAAGAAAGACTATGCCGAAGGTAGACTTTCTAACAAAGGAATACTAGGACGACCGAAGGCGAATTGGAAAAGAAAGGCCAAGCCGAATGTTGACTTTCAAAGAAAGACTAAGTAGAATCAACAGATCTACGAAGATGACTCCGCTGGGGAAAAGAGAAATCTAAATAGACAACTCTGTAGGGGAGTATACCAATAAAAGAGGACGAATCCACTGGTCGCAATGTAATGTTAAACAACATCTCCTGAACTACATCTCTTTCTGCTGGGGGGAAGAAACTGGTGACAAATATCAAACCTAGCTTATGCTTCGAATGCATATGTTTGAATCTTTCTATGGCGTAATGCTCCATACAAAATGGAAATGCTACGCGCTTGGGAGGATGCTATGCAAGAATGCTTATGCAATGCAAAAGAAGCGGCTCAGCAAAATAAATGCTGAAGACGAAGGCAACTCCACGGGGATGACAAACTAAATTGTCCTATGAATTAAAAGATCTTGCCGAGGAAGATTTCACTGAACGACTTCCTGATCACAAACTCTGCTGGAGATGAAGAGCTCCGAGAGAAACTTCCACTCTGTTGGAGATGGATAAAGATGAACATTGAAGATGGAACCCAAGAAGTTTCTCTCTGCTGGGGATTATCAATGATTTCTACCGAAGACAGAACCCACAACCTGGATCTAAAAGATGCCAATAACAATTGGACTTAAAACCTGTTGGGGATGTCAACCGCTGTTGAACAAACCACTGCGAAGATCACCACCAAACTCTGCTTGGGGAGACAAGTCAATAATACCGAACCTGCTTGGGGATATTATGAACTTAACCTGCTGCTGGGAGACATCTGTACCTTCGCCCTACTGGTGAATATCAGCCATTATTAGCAAACCTGCTTGGTGATTGACGACATCAACTCTGCTAGGGGATACCATCAAGCTTACTCATCTGTTGGGGATTAGACTATACCGTTACTGATGAGAAAACACTTCCTGACTAGCTGAGGAAAATGGGTACCAAGACTCTGTGGGGAAATAATATCTTTGTCCAGAGAAGGAAGATATTCCATAAGTCTCTTGCTGGGGATGCAACAACATCAACTTCTGACTGCTTGTTGAGAGTAATAAATCAATCACAACTCTAGCTGGGGAAATAATCTTTTGTACTATGGCTGGGGAAAGTAACAACCTGCTGAGGAAGATGAAACTTCAATGCTGAGGAGAATAGCTCTACTGGGGAGAAATCCTGCTGCCCTGCAAACAAAATCAACAGTATATACAAAAATGGCCATCTAGATTACCATCCTAATGACTGTTGTCTGAGCAATTTCCACTGTTTTCTGATATGCTTCGCAAAGCTTAACATTTTCGTATGCAATGTTTATCAAAATATCAGACGTTTTCACAAACAAAAACAGTTAAAGTAACAACACAAATGGAAAGCTTTTTTGAGTGAACTGAAAATTTTATTGAATGAATGGGCCTGTAAATAGGAATTTACATTCGGAGGCAATTCCTGAAAAGAGGTAATTGCACAAAAGAAGTAAAAGAAAATACACATGTCGGCAATGTGGGGAACAGATATCCACCATGATTCAATTCAGCTATGACCTGATATGAGCTTATTTATCCGCAGATGCTTTGACCTTCGAAGAGACTGACCGGACTGATTCTTTTCCTTTGAAATTTCCAAGTATCAAAAGTGTTCACAGATCGAATGCAGATCGTAGCCTCTTGCTCTCAAATCCCTAACTTTTGCCTGGATCGCCCTTTTCGGGTTTTCAATCCACCGGGATACCCATTTTTGCCAAAGCTGCCTTTCCAGGTTTTCAACTTTGCAGGTTTATTCTTTTCTTTTCTTTTTATCCCTAATTTTTTCCCTAACCCTTTCCTTTTTTATGGTTCGTCGGGATGCCCTTTTTTGCCTGGATCTTCTTTTTATGTCCAGCGGGTCTTTTTTTTATGCAAAGTATTTTTTGACTACGTCTGCGTTCACAGGAGACGTAAAATCTTCACCATCCATAGTTGAGAGTAATAAGGCTCCACCAGAAAAAATCTGTCTTACTACATATGTCCCTTTGTAGTTTGGAGTCCATTTGCCCCTGTGATCTGTTTGAGGAGGAAGGATCCTTTTCAACACCAATTCACCAGCCTGAAAACACCGAGGACACACTTTCTGATCAAAGGCCTTCTTCATCCTGCTCTGATACAATCGACCATGTGCAATGGCTTCCAATCTCTTTTCCTCGATAAGGTTCAGCTGATTCAATCTGGAACGCACCCATTCAGCTTCATCAAGCTTCACATCTGCCATAATTCTCAAAGAAGGAATCTCAACCTCTACTGGTAGAACTGCTTCCATACCATATACCAGTGAGAAAGGAGTTGCCCCAGTTGATGTACGTACCGAAGTACGATAACCGTGTAAAGCATAAGGCAACATCTCATGCCAGTCTTTATACGTCACCACCATTTTCTGCACAATCTTCTTGATGTTCTTATTTGCCGCTTCAACAGCCTCATTCATCTTCGGACGATAGTGAGAAGAATTGTGATGTTCAATCTTAAAGCTCTGACATAGCTCCTTCATCATCTTGTTATTCAAATTTGAACCATTATATGTAATGATTCTCTCCGGGACTCCATATCGGCAGATGATGTCCTTCTTGATAAACCGAGCTACCACTTGTCTGGTGACGTTGGCATACGAGGCTGCTTCCACCCACTTCGTGAAATAATCGATGGCAACCAAAATGAAACGATGCCCATTGTAAGCAGTTGGCTCAATCTTTCCAATCATATCAATGCCCCACATGGCAAAAGGCCAAGGTGATGACAACACATTCAGAGGAGTAGGCGGCACATGCACTTTATCTGCATAAATCTGGCATTTGTGACATTTATGGGCTTATTTGAAACAATCAGACTCCATAGTCATCCAGTAATACCCCGCTCTCAACAGCTTTCTAGCCATAGCATGCCCATTGGCATGAGTACCAAACGATCTCTCATGAACTTCTTCCATTAACCGGCTTGCCTCGTGTTCATCAACACAACGTAGCAAGACCATGTCAAAGTTCCTCTTGTACAACACATCGTCTTTATTCAAAAAGAAGTTCCTTGCCAACCTCCTCAGAGTTTTCTTGTCCTTAGAAGACGCACCTTCTGGATACTCTTGACTTTTCAGAAAAACCTTAATATCATGATACCAAGGTTTGCCATCTGATACCCCTTCAACTGTAAACACAAAAGCTGGTCTATCCAGAAGCATGATTTTGATCGAGGGAGTTTCATTCCAACGATTCACCTGATGCATCGAAGACAACGTTGCCAACGCATCTGCCATCTGATTCTCCAACCGGGGTATATGATGGAAATCGACTCTATCAAAGAAAGGTAACAACCTTCTGGCGTAGTTGTTATAAGGCACCAAATTTGCTTGACGATTTTCCCATTCTCCTGTAATCTGATTAATTACCAACGCGGAATCACCATAAACATCGAGGTTCTTGATTCTCAAGTCAATCGCTTCTTCTAACCCCATGATGGATGCTTCATACTCCGCCTCATTGTTGGTGCATATGAACGCTAATCGGGCCGTGAAGGGTATATGAGAACCTTTTGGAGTCATAATGATTGCCCCGATTCCATTACCATACGAGTTAACAGCTCCATCAAAGACCAGCTTCCATTGGGATCCAATTTCAGGTCCTTCATCATGCAAAGGCTCTTCACAGTCTTTCATCTTCAGAAACATGATATGTTCATCAGGAAATTCAAACTTCATCGGTTGATAATCCTCAATTGGTTGTTCAATAATATATTCTGACAAAACACTTCCCTTAATGGCCTTTTGGGAAACATATTGAATATCGTATTCTGTCAAAACCATCTGCCAACGGGCTATTCTTCCAGAAAGCGCTTGCTTTTCAAACACATACTTGATCGGATCCATCTTTGAAATCAAGAGGGTTATGTGGTTTAACATATACAGCCTCAAACGCTTAGTGGCCCAAGCGAGTGCACAACATGTTTTTTCCAGCATTGAGTACCTTGACTCACAATCAGTGAACTTTTTACTCAGGTAGTAGATGGCATGTTCTTTTCTACCTGACTCGTCGTGTTGAACGAGCACACACCCCATTGAATTCTCAAGAACCGTAAGATACATAATCAATGGCCTTCCTGGCAGTGGCGGCATAAGGACCGGAGGTTCCTGCAAATATTCTTTTATTTTTTCAAACGCCTTTTGACAATTTTCATTCCACCTGACCTCTTGATCTTTTCTTAACAACTTGAATACTGGTTCACACGTGGCTATAAGATGAGAGATGAATCTAGCAATGTAGTTCAACCTCCCTAAGAAACCACGAACCTTTTTTTCTGTTCTCGGCTCAGGCATTTCTTGTATGGCTTTTACTTTAGCAGGATTAACCTCGATACCTTTTTCACTGACAATAAACCCCAGTAATTTTCCAGATCTCACCCCGAAGGTGCACTTGTTTGGATTCAACCTCAGTTTAAACTTTATCAACCTTTCAAACAGCTTCTGAAGATTTACCAGATGCTCTTCCTCCGTTTGTGACTTCGCAATCATGTCATCAACATAGACCTCGATCTCCTTGTGAATCATATCATGAAAGTGAGTCACCATTGCCTGCTGATAGGTTGCCCCAGCATTTTTCAATCCAAAGGGCATTGCCTTGTAATAGAATGTTCCCCACGGTGTTATGAACGTCGTCTTCTCCATGTCCTCTGGGGCCATTTTGATTTGGTTATACCCAGAGAAGCCATCCATGAAGGAAAATACAGAGTATTGAGCAGTGTTGTCCACTAACACGTCAATGTGGGGAAGCGGGAAATCATCTTTCGGGATTTCTCTATTCAAATCTCTGTAGTCAACACACATCCTGACCTTTCCATCCTTCTTAGGTACATGCACAATGTTAGCAACCCACGGAGGATAATTTGTCACAGCAAGAAATCCAGCATTTATCTGTTTCTGAACCTCTTCTTTAATCTTGACAGACATCTCCGGTTTCGTCCTTTTCAGCTTCTGCTTAACCGGAGTACATCCTTCTTTGAGCGGCAACCGGTATACCATAATGTCAGTGTCGAGCCCAGGCATGTCTTGGTAAGACCAGACGAAGATATCCACATACTTTCGAAGCATTTCAATCAATCTTCCCTTGACAGTGTCTTCCAAGGCAGTCCCAATCCTTACTTCTTTCTTTGCGTCCTCGGTTCCCAAGTTAACAATCTCGATTTCCTCCTGATGAGGTAGAATGACCTTTTCATCCTGTTTCAATAGTCTGGCCAATTCCTCGGGTAAGTCACAATCTTCATCAGTCTCTTCTTCAGCCTGATAAATGGGATTGTCAAAATCATACCGAGCCATAGCTGAATCATGATTGGTGGTATCTGAACAAGGAAACCTGCATGATTGATGATTTATGTTTATTATGTATGCAACAAACAAAAACACATTGCCATTTTGATGTGATTTAATGCAAAAAGGTAAAAACAGAAAGACAGGGATCAAAATATTTGAATGTGGAAAACGTCCTTTATTAATGATAAAGAAAACACACAAAATATTCAAGCCCTACAAACAAAAATCACTACGTCTTGGGCAGAACGTAAGATCGTCATAACAGGAAAACAAAGGCAATTACACTGGGTCGGTCACTTGAATGGCTTTCTCTGATGACCAGTTGCAAAGACTTTGACCTGGAATGCAGGGGCGGATCCAATTATCTATATCGCAATCGCTATCCCCTTCCTTATCAATAACATTAACTCTGTCAAAGAACACACCAGCGCTGGTAAAACGAACTAGACCATAAAACTTGGGAGGATCCTCAGGACGCCTGGGTGGCTTATATCCCAACCCGTAAGTATTCTGCTTTTTCTGGACCTCAATAACTTGACCCCATTTCTGCCAACTGCCGGCTTCAACCACAGCCCGTGTATTCTTGAAGGAAGACATGGAGACCTCTGGATGATCCACCACTGGAGGCTGCTTTACCACCTCAGATTGGCTGACTTCCTTAAGAGTCTCTTCGGGAATCTTCACCGCTTCAAAACCCTGACACAAAGTTTCATGTATTTTTCCATCTACCTCCACATACTTGAAAGTAGATAGATGACTTATCATGATATCTTCTTCTTCGCAAACCATCACCACATGTTCGTCTACCATGTACTTCAGTTTCTGATGCAGTGTGGACGTCACAACCCCAGTACTATGAATCCATGGACGGGTAAACAACTGTAAGCGGGTTGGATGTCCATGATATAGAAGGTAGCATCAAAAACCTCTGGACCAACCTTAATCGGCAGCACAATTTCCCCGAAGACAGATCTCTTGGAACCATCGAATGCACGCACCACAAAATCACTTGGTGTGCAGACTAACCCATGAGTGTCCAACTTCATCAGTGCTTTCTTCGGTAAAACATTCAAAGATGACCCAGTGTCAACAAGCACATGCGACATTAACGATCCTCGACACTCAACTGAGATGTGCAAAGCACTATTATGATTTCTCCCAGCTGGAGTCAAATCAACATCTGTAAATCCTAAACCATTTCCTGCATTAACATGAGCCACTACCCCCTCCAGCTGATTAACTGAGATCTCCTGGGGTACACATGCAGCATTCAATACCTTCAACAGTGCGTTTCGATGCGCCTCCGAGCACAATAACAGAGACATAATGGATATCTTAGACGGTGTTTGGTGCAGCTGGTCAACGATTTTGTAGTCGCTTTTTCAAATCAGCCTCATAAACTCTTCTACATTCTCTGAGAATAAGTTGTCAACTGGCTTTACTGTGGAATCATTCACTACCGGCGTTTGCACAGAATTATCCATGACATGCTTTCCTTTGTCTGGCCTAGAACCACCAACTTGATTATCAGATGGGATAAAGACTCTACCACTCTGGGTAATGGCTCCTGCTTCCTCATTACTTTCAACCCTGGAGTTCATCACTGACGCTCCTATCAGTTCTTGCTTCTGCCCGTTAACAAACACTTCAACACCATAGTTCCAGGGAATAGCTTTGGTGCTCTCATACGGGACGTGCCCGGGAACAGTGATAACGACCGGCGCTGGTCTTGCCGACGCTGAAATAGTTATTGTCTTGAAAGGGATGGTAACAGTGGCAATATCATTCCTTCCGCCAGTAAATTCTTTCTTCTGATCACACCTATCGAACTGCAATCGACCTTCATTAATCAGATTCTGAATTCCTGATCTCAACAGATCACGACCATTCGTCTGCACCATACATTCTAAACAGCTTTTATCACAATTGGGGGACACCCCACCCTTCAGAAATCTCTCCTTCACTACCAACAAAGGGGTCTTCAGTTTATTCACGTCTAGAACCAAATTCAAAGATTCACCATCTTCTATAACAGCATTAACCCTCGGCCCACCATGGTTTGGCATTGGGTTTTGAATGACATTTGGCACGTCGTTAGAAAAGTTGATGGCCTTCGAATCCACCAAATCCTGGACTTTATGCTTAAAAGCTTTACAGTCCTTAATGTGGTGCCCAGGCGCCCCAGAATGAAATTCACAGTGGGCATTGGGTTTGTAACCCGGAGGTAGATCGCCAGTAATAGGAGCCAAAGTCCTTTTCTGAATTAACTGCAATTGCATCAAATGTTGAAACAATTGGGAATAAGGCAACGGTGGAGTATCAAAGTGCCTATTCTGCTTAGGCCTTGGCTGATATTGGCGAGGAGCCTGATTTTGTTGTTGAGGTGGAAGTGCTGCAAGAATAGTTACTGACGCTACCTGCTGATTATAATTCTGAAGTTGCTTTCCCTTACCGCGGTATGAAGAAACAGAATTCACTTCCTCTTTTTTCTTGTAGTTCACATAAGGTTTCTTCCCTCCACTAGAAGAAGACCCGTCACTGCCTGACACCTTTCCAGTTTTAATTCCACTTTCCAACATTTCCCCAACCAAGATCAGATCAACAAACTTTCCTGACATGCAAGGCAGCAGCTTCTCGTAATAATGACCTGGCAAGGTAGCCATAAACATATTCAACATCTCCTTCTCAAATATGGGAGGCTGTACCCTTGATGCCATTTCTTGCCAGCTCTGGGTGTATTCCTTGAAACTTTCACTATTCTTCTGAGACATACTCTGCAGCTGAGTCCTATTAGGAGCCATATCAGTATTATACTGATAGTGCTTGACAAAAGCCTCTACCAGTGATATCCAATTATGGACATGACATCTCTCCAATTACATATACCATTCCAAAGATGCCCCAGACATGCTATCCTAGAATAAATGCATCAGTAATTTCTCGTCACTAGAGTACGCAGCCATTTTCCTTGCGTATGCCCAGACATGAGTCTTTGGGCAAGTGGTACCATTGTATTTCTCAAAGGTGGGAACCTGAAACTTGTGCGGAATTACGACACCGGGGACCAGCCCTGAATCATCCAAATCCATACCCACAGAGTTCTGATTCACAACCCCTTTCAGTTGTTCCTCAATCAACCTGATCCTCTGATCATCAACAACCGGGGGAACACCATCCCCGCCTTGCACAGAAAATATGTCATCCTGTTGGTCATCATATCGACGGCCATGAACAACACATACGCTATTTCCTCCTCCTACAATAGAAGGAATCACCACCTGCTATCCTCCGCCCGGAGGGATGACAACAGAAGGAATGGAAACGCCTCCGCCCGGAGGACCAAAAGGAATACCATTACCCCTAACACCTCCGCCCGGAGGGATAACATCATTATGAAGGCCACCATGAAGAACACCATCCTCATCAACTCTTGCCACCAAGGGTTGGACAAGGTTCCTCAACTGCTCTTGCCCTTGTGCAACGCCTTGCATTAGTTCCATGAACTGGTTCTCCAAATCAAGATTTTTCACACGGAGTTCTCGTACTTGAACTTCTAGTTTACCAAACTCTTCAACAATGACAGTAGCGGGTCCAACGTCCCTGGGATATAGGAGATCCATTTTAAGGAATGACATCCCTATAACCCCAGCTCTAGCTTTCACCCACTCCATATGAGCCGGGTAGACAGTTGAATCACTTTTGCCTAGGTAGCCTTTTCCTTGGTATCGGATAGTGCTCCAGGCTGCTACAACCTTTTTCAGCACATCAGTATCAACACTAGCATCATAAATCATAAGTTCCTTCAAGTCCATGTCTGCTGGAGGAATCCTTATTGGATATCCTAACTGTCTTCGAGCGAGAGTTAGATTATAATTGATGCATCCTCTTATCCCCATAAGAGGAACATCGGGAAACTCTCCACATCTGTAAATCACATCTCTTCCTATCAAGTCTCTGTCAAACCAATGAATGTCTTTCACTTTTAGTCCTATTATGCGCTCAAACCACTTCATACCTTTGGCTTCCACAAAAGCGCCTTGACGGGGAAGATGGTAGGCAAACCATTTATACAGCAAAGGGGCACAACAATAAATAAGCCCGCCTTTATTTCTATGATTTCTGGAATGCACCGAATAGTAGACATCACCTAGAAGAGTAGGCACCGGGTTCTTTGATTTTAAAATCCAAATAGCATTCACATCCATGAAGTTTGGCACATTAGGAAACAAGATAATGCCATAGATGCATAGGGCCAAAACAACATTATATGTCTTCCAACCCCCAGCACGCGCGTAAGGCTCAGCTGCCTCTACCAAGAACTTCAACGGGAACCCTAGCAACCCTTCTTTTTTGTTAAGACCAGTTTTCACTTCAAATGCGCTTAAATAAAGAGCAGCGACAATTTCTTCTTTTTTAGGGATGTCCAAAGTGGTATGGAACGACACTTCATCATTGATTGGAATATTCAACATATAAGAGAACTCTTCCAACATAGGAGCCAGTTGATAATCCACAAAAGTGAAGCCTCTGAGCAGGGGGGTCATAGAATTGCAATAAGGTGTGAATATCCCAGCGCTCATCCTCAGTAATACGGCGAACCAAAGACCAAATCCACCCATACTCATCTAAGAAAGCTGCTTTGTTCTCTGGAGTAAACTTTTTCATCAAACTGCGTAGCATATCCACTTCTGGCTTTGGAAAACTGTAAGTGATGTTATCTCTCTTGACTGGCTCCATACCCACCAACTGGAATCAAAGATGAAAAAAAAAGAGCCTGGAAATGAAAAACATGAAAGTTAAGACATGAATATGATGATGTCATGGGATGCTGGCATGAGATCAAGGTTGCCAAAAGTGTCTGCTGGATCGGGTGCGATAAGTGTCTATGTTGAACTGTTTCAGTAATAAAAGAACCAACTATCTCCATAAGAAAACCAAAGAACCAGGTAGGTGGAAGGTCAAAGTTACCTGCAAACCTGTAAACTCCCTTCCCATCACATGTGGTTCCTAGAAAGCGGGCTTCTCAGTTTCGGATTCTCGATTTGAGAAGCAATAGTATATTCATCCCTCGGGGTACAATACTATCGCCAAACAAAGAGGTCATCCACTGATTTCCCAAAAAGAAACAAAGTAATCCTATAGCAAGTTCCTAGCATTGGGTCCTCGGATCAAGAAGTGTAATGGATTTGCCATTTCTGGTCTGCCATTATCACATCTCGGGAGGAGTGCCGCAACTGAGTCCTCGGGAATGGTCACCAGAGTCGACAATCCTCCTCAGACCACCTAGCCACCACATACGCATGTAATGACTAAGCAACCTCGGAAAGATCTCATCTGGTTTGTGAGCTCAGGTCAGCACACGTGTCACACGCCACGTGTACCCACCAGAGTCCACACTAAAGTCTAAGTATGTACTCAAGCCTTGGTAATGGGCTTTTCACTCAGAATTCCCATCCCACCAACCAGAAAACACCAGCACCGCAATCCAGTATACACATATGGCAATATGATGAATGCTATAAGTAAAATGCAATAAAGCAGTAAATAAAATGCAATAAAGCAAATACATAAAACATATAAAGCATACAGATTAAACACCCAAAAAACAATAACAAACAAGAGCTAGGATTACCTCGCAAAAGGGATGGACCAGCAAGAGGTCAACATGTCCCCAGCAGAGTCGCCAGCTGTCGCTCCCGGGATTTTCATCCAGGTACAAACGCGAAAGTGGCGCGGAAACAAAGTCGCCAGCAATGTGTATTTATCCCAAGAGAGGGAAAGGAAACTCTGCGTAAACTTGAGGGAAGGAAAAGACATAGTCTCGCAACCAAGAGAAACAGGTAAGGGAGTCGTTTACGCGAGGGGAAGGTATTAACACCCCCACACGTCCATCGTACTCGATGGGATCCATGCTTGTTGTCTCGATCAAAGGGTGTCGTCATCTGGAGCTTCACTGCTACTGGAAGGGAAAAGAAACGGGAACGGAGGAGAACGAAGAAACGAGGGAGAGAAAAAAAGAAGTGACTCGATAGGACATCGTCGTCCTATGCCTACGTATTCCCTCGTGCAATGGGAAAGTCAGAGTCGACGTAGTTCGGACACGAACTAAGGGGGGAGGTTGCTCGCCAAGACATCACCGTCTTGTGCCTACGTATCCTCAATCTAACCAGAGAGAGGAAATCAGAGCAGTCATAGTTCGACCTAACGAGGTCTTAGTGTTTTTTATGAGCGACGTTAAGTTCACGTCCGACAGTTAGGGTCGATGTCTGTTTGTGACGAGACGGAAGATAACGTGCTCTTTTCTGAAAATGAGGTTTGAAACTTAACAATCCCGAAGGATAAAAAGGTTTGAGTTTGTTTTTGTATTTTTTAGACAGAAGTGGATTGGTTTTTGTTTGTAGTATGCCTCGTGCTAAAGTCTATGACATAGTAAGTACTTTGCATAACGAGTCACACGCCTCGCGCAACAAAGTATACTATGTACTTAAGGCTCGTGGCACACGAAGCACACTTGTACTTATTAAGTGTTTTAAAGTTGTTATGAGATGAGAAGAGAAGACTCAAGGAAAAAGAAAACACTAAGGGGAGACTAAATTGTTCCTAATGTTATCATGTAAAAGTGGCCTTATGGTTGAGGTAAAGGGGAAACATCTACCTAAGTTAGCATGCAAAACGAAAGCCTAATGCTAATCCTAATCCAAGCTTAATCAAAGATTAAGTTGGACTAGGTAGCTCTAAGGGAGCAAATCCAAGACTTAAATAAGTCTCGAGATTCAAGGGAAGAGAAGGAGTGAAAGAGACGAAGGAGGAAAAGAGGCGAATAAACAAAAACAGCAGCTACCACAGCGCACCTGCACCAAAACAGTAGTGAAAGGCAGCACACAAGCAAGACAGTTTATAACAACACACAACTCAGCACAAAAGGGGTGCAAAAGGCCAAACAGCAGCACATATAACAGCATGTATGCGCATAAACAGCAGTAGAAAATTAGGGCAACATGCATTCAAAAATGATTCACTTATGGAAAAGCAAACATGCATCTAGCATTACATATTGATCATGATCATAAACACATCATACATCATGTTGAATGAATTTGAAAACATCATGGAAGAAATGCATATCATTTGGCATATAAACAAGTCGTGACAAATGTGCATCTCAATGAAAGGAAAGTGAACAAGCATGCACATAACAATTCCAGCAACACAAGCATCAATCAATAATTAACATGCTCAAGGAGTGTGTGCTATGTGTTCATCGCATCAAGAACGCAACAACGCAAATATGATCATAAACGATAAAAATCCAAGAGTCGCGTGTCGGAAAATTGTGTGCATACAATGGTGTGAGGTGCAACAACATCCAAACAGTCCTTAGACAAGTATCATATCAATCCATGAAGATTAAAAATGAAACGGGATCGAAACATGCTAAAAAATGCACAAAAAATTCACTCTGCAACAGTGTTAATCGGTTAACCAAGTGTGTTAACCGATTAACAGCTCCAAAATCAGCAGAAACAACAAAATATACTGGTTAATCGATTAACCAACTTGTACTGCAATTGTTTAATCGGTTAACCCTGTTACAGCAGCAAAAATTAATTTGGAAAAAAGCACTTCCAACAGCAAAATCACTTATGCAAACATCTCCAATGATCATGTAATCAACAATGCACGAAAATTACATCAAGTATCAGTAATCGAACATCAATTAGATCCAATAATCATCAACATCAAGAATCACATTCAAGCAAAATGGATCAAAATCAAGAACAACCAAAGATCTACATTGTGTAAGTTGCAAATAAGCTAAATCAAGTATAGATCTAAGGAAAACCAACCTACAAAGCTGAGATTTGCTTTGGTGAGTGTTGTTAACAAAAATTGATGAATCCAAGCAAGTAATCCAAGATCCTATGAGCTCCTTGCAAGCAAAAGCTGAAAATCCAAGCAATAAGCTAACAATGCTCCAAAATCACTTCTAATAAGCACTTTTGGAATTCCAGATCTAGATCCAAACGAAAATCACCAATGAAAAGCAAAAATGGAGTGATGATGAGAGGCTTAAGCTCAAGAATTAACAAGTTCCAATGAAGAACTTGTTAATCCCTATGGAGGAGCTTTGAGTGTGGTTGAAAATGGAGGTTGAGAGTGAAAAAGTGAGAGAGAATTGAGAGAATTCTGGAAGTTGGGAGTAAAAAAATGATCTAGGTTTTTAGAGGTTTGGAATTGATGAGATTAAATAACCCCTAGGTTAGGAGTTAAGTTTGGGTTTGGAGTGAGGTTAAGTGAGTGGAAATTGGAGTGAAAGGTGAATTAGGAAAGGAAATGAGGAATTGGAGTGGAAAGAATTTAAATTTTTGAATGGAAAATCAAACTCTCTAGATCCTTCTACTGGTGTGAAAATGAAATTGGTGATTAAAATTTGAATCCAAAAAAAGCAGTGCTGAAAAATGAGCAAGTTGGGCAAATTTCGCCTTGGTTAATCGGTTAACCAATCTGTTAATCGGTTAACACAAGGAAAATTTGAATTCTTGCGCCTTTTGGAGGGAAACTTGGAGAATGGCTTGGTTCCACCTGTTCTGAGCCACAATAGACCTCTGAAACTTGCCACTGGATATCACCACCGAACCACTATTGAAATATGCTGTAAAATGTGTTTCGTACTCGGAATAAACTGCTGAAAACAACTGTCTGGTGCTGAATAACTGAAAAAAAATTGACTGCTGGAGTTTCTGATCATCAAATCATCTAGTGAGCAAAATAAATGCTCAAAAAGATTTTGAAAGCTATCTGCTTGGCTCTGAACACTATTGAAAATCATACTGGACCTGATGACGCCTTGAGCTGCTGGTTCCTTTGATCCCATGCCCAAAAGAAAAATGCAAATGCAAAAATGACGATGCAAAAAAAGAAAATGAAACATAAGCCAGTTAGAATTAAAACATGGGGGGCAAATTTTGAGGTGTTACAGAAAGGTCTGTCAACATTTTTATTTTATTTTTTCCACATGTTTTGCCTGAATACATTTATAAATTTCATCACAATATACAATATTGAATATTTTAACACAACAACATCAAGAACAACAAGATTAACAAGATCAATAAGAACAATAACAAGAAGAAGAAGAAGAAGAAGAACAATGACAATAACAATAACAACAACAAGAACACCAAGAACAACAAAAACAACAACAAGAACGACAAGAACAACAAGAACAATAACAAGAACAACAAGAGGAATAACAACAACTAGAACAACAACAAGAACAATAAGAGCAACAACAAGAACAATAACAACAACAAAAACAACAAGAACGACAAGAACAACAAGAATAATAACAAGAACAACAAGAACAATAACAACAACAAGAACAAAAATAAGAATAACAACAAGAACAACAAAAGCAACAACAAGAACATTAAGAACAACAAGAACAACAACAACAACAACAATAAAAACAACAAGAACAACAACAAAAGCAAGAACAACAACAACAACAACAAAAACAATACGAAAAATAATAAATAAATAAATAAATAAAATCGTTAAACAATAACATTTTACTTGTAGAATCATTAAATAGGAACAAACTGTAACACGTTAATGGAAGCAATGTTTCTGAGTTTTGTTTGTGGAAGAAATGATGTTTTCACATTCGGTTTATTGGATGGATAATGTTTCGTAAATGGAAGAAGTTTGGAGGCAAAAAAATGAAGTTTGTCTAAGTACGTTTAGGGAAAAAGTGAATGAACTAAGAGCGTTATATACATCTTAAAAAAAGGCGCCACCTATAACCACGGTTGATTTAAATACCCGTGGTAAAAGTTCTGTCAGTATTTTAAAAAATACGTAAATAACCAAAAATCCTGGTGCTGTGATTTGAACCCATGACCATACGCCACTTTTCACCACGGGTATTAAATCAACTGTGGTTATAGGTGGTTAAATAAAATTAAAAAAATGCTAACAGGTTATATGCCACTTTTCCGTAGTAGTGCTTTGATTACGGTTGTTATATCCAACCGTGGTTAAATAGTTTTCAATTTTTTATTTATTTATAAACTTAAGTGAGAAGTGTTTTTTGTAATAGGAAAAATGGAAAAAAAATGTAGTTGTTAGGATTCGAAGCTTGTAACATTTACTTTATCACCACGATTGCTTATCTCAACCATGATTAAATAACTTTCAAAAAAATAAAAAATATATCAGGCGCATCCAGTTTGCGATATTACAACGGTGGAAAGCATAACCATAGTAATATTATGTTACCGAATGTGTATTTTGTAGTAGCGTGAGACTATATGACCAAGCACTTGATAGACACAAGCATGAAATTTGAATAATTTGGACCATGTATTATATGTCCTTTTTCAATACTCGGTGTGATTTTGATGAAGTTTGTGATATTGGACACAGTTAAAGACGGATGAATATCAGTGGGTGTGAAAGCAGTGGTAGGATGGGATTGAACCGTGGAATTATTGTTACTGGAGTGAATGCGAGAATTGTTGTTATTTTCGTCGGCCATGGGAGAAGGTAGAGGAAGAAGATGTGATTGAGAATGGGGAGGAGAGTCGATTTAGAGATTAGGGTTAAGGGGGGGACCGATGGCACTTAGGGTTTAGTGGGAGATATCAGTACTGAAGATTGCTGATACCATGATAAATGGATGAATATTGGTCGTATCTTTTCCATTGATATGACTCTCTCTCTCTCTCTCTATATATATATATATATATTGAAGTCAAGCTTCTCCAACCATGTTTTGATGAAGACAACTTAGAAGACAATGCTCATAGCCAAAGAATGGAAAAAGGCTCATGGTCAAAGGTAAAACATCAAGTGTTCTATCACATTCAACTCTATGAAGACTAGCTTTGGAACTTAATGGTTGATCATAACTTTTTGAGGTACAAGTTGCAAATCCATTATGTTATACTATAATGCTAAAAATTCATGTTGATCATTTCACTGATTGCATACATTCATTTTAACATCATGTGGAACATGTTTGGAATTTAATTTTTAAGTATTATTCAAAATCAAGTCAGGTGTAACCGGTTACACCATTTCTAGTAACTGGTTACATGAACGAGTTTTTGGATAATTGGTTTTGCAATGTCAGGTGTAACCGGTTACACAATTTCTGGTAACCCGTTAGACATACGAAAATTTCAATTTTTTATTATACCGCTTCAGGTATAACCGATTACGCTTATGTGTTAACCGATTACCACTGAAGTAGTGACACTTTTTGAAATTTAGGCACTCTAACACTTGTTAACACTGATGTCCTCACATCAGAACATAATGTCAAGATAGGTGTTACAACATCTTCTGTCTGACAGAACAAATAAATCAGACTAAAAATAAATTGCAGAAAGATAAATAACACAATCAATTGGTAACCCAGTTCGGTGCAACATCACCTACATCTGGGGGCATCTAAGCCAGTCAGGAAATTCACTATGATATCATTAATTCAAAGCTAAACTCCTCCGTTTACAACTTCTCGCCTAATCACTACTTTGTGCAACTTCTACCTAGACACCCTCTAGATATGAGATCCCCCTCTCGCTTCCAATCAGTCACAAACCAATGACAATTCAACAACAACTCAAAATAGACGTAGCACACTTCCAGGACAATACTTTAGTTTGCTTAAAAGCTTTAACTAAGAACAATACACTCTTGCTTAAAAGCTCATGAGTGAATAATTAACAAAATACAATCTATCTACCTCAATGTATCAAAAGATACATGGGTGACTTACAAATTCACACACAAGAGACTCTCAAAACCTAACACTCTAAATCTTCCCCTTATTTTTTTACACAAGTGAAAACCGTGGTAACATTAGGTTTAGGTGGTTCTTTAAATACTCCTCAACTGTCCATGGGTTTGGAAATGATATTGCTTGATCCACACACTGAGGGCTGCATCAACTATGCAGAAAAATCTCCTTAAATCTTGGAACAAATCATCAAGTTTCCTAAATTGTCTCATCATCCAATTTTAGAAACTTGTGAAAAGTTGGATATCAAATCAAATCTTCCAGATTAAATCTTCTTGACCTACGAAAATAAGTGAGATATATACAAAAGAAATCTCACAGAATCAAATCAAATTTGTCAAGAATAAAACTACAGTCTGCACTGATGTTCTGGTACAGCATGTCATAACATCTATCAGAACATCTGTCTTCAATATTGACAAACCAACAAGTTAGAACATTTCACACAATATCTTGCTGTGAACCATGTTTTAGCAAAATTGCTGCCAATCCTAAAACCATGGAACAAACACTTTTCACTCAAAATTTGATTCTACAAATTTATTTTTACATCCCTCAAACATGGCATCTTTTCATGATTACATGCATTTTCATAAAGGTATTATGGTAGTATAAATACCCTACATATCAGATTTTGGTTGCTTACCTCTTTTATTGCAATTCAAACTTATAATTCTCTCAAACTTTCAAACAAGTGTCTTATGATGCAAACTTTGTGTGACATTACTTCTGAGCACTTGTATAACATCTTGTGAATTGCTTGCTTGAAAGAGAATATCAATTCTAACAATTGATACATATCATCCAACTTCAAGTTCTTGTATAAAAATTTAGAATAGTGTGAATACCTTGTTATCCAGGATTGTTGGAAGCAAGAAAGTGTAAAAGAAATGACTGTTCTCTTCTTTTACTTTGTAAGATCATAAGGTGATTGCCCTTATTGATTAAGTTTGTAACTTGTGTATAGTGGCTAGGATAGGTTTGTATAAGTTTCTAACACTTATTGAAATCTCTTACTGCGTAAGGGGACTAAAGTACTTTCGAATTCTGAGGTGAATCAAGATATATCGCCGGTATTCTTTACATTTTCCGTGTTTTATTGCTTTCTTTTTTTTAGAAAGCAAGAAATATATTAATAAAGAGCACAGAAAGTACTCTAACTGATACAACCAAAAAGTCCGAAACCAAACTCGCCTAAAACAGAAGAAATTACTAACCAAATTGCACTATGACAAGAAAAATAAGGGATCCTTGTCAAATTCGTATAAGTTGCAATTTGGATGAGCAATTTCCTCGATCAAACGCCATCTCCATAAGGAAACCTTAAACTTCCACACTATATCTAAAATATTCCACTTCGAATTACAAAAAATGATTTCATTCCTGACCAACCAAATGTTCCAACAACCCGCCAACCAAATAAAACACCACTAAAACAAAAAATTAAAAGTAAAATTTCAATAAACGAAAAATCTATCAAAATACATGATTCACCCCTCTTAGACAATATATATCCCTAATAATTCTAAACAAATACTACCTCCGTCCCTAAATATAAGACCCTATTGAGAAAATCACGGGAATTAAGAAAGTTGATTAGAGTATTAAATTTATTGACTATTTTGTATAATTTTACAAGTTTATCCTTAGGAGAGAGAAATAGTTAATGTGTATGTAACTGTATTTATTACAGAGCACAAAAAAAGATGTAATATAATTAGGGGTATGTGTGGAAAAAAATAATTAATGCATTTTGAAAGTTGAAGAAGGTCTTATAAAAAGGGACAAGAAAAAACTCAACAGAGTCTTATAATTAGGGACAGAGGTAGTATTAAATACTTATTTACAGTAAACTTTAATAAACTCTAATTATATCCTTTCTATATTTATAGAATTTTATTATTAAAATAAATAACATAATTGTCCAGATTCAATATAAAACCATAATTGTTTTGGTCCACATTCAATATATATTACGTATAGAGTAAAAATGACTAATGACGAATTCTTTTCCAAATCCAATACACGTATATGTTTTTACTATAATCATAATTTTTCCTTTACTAATATGTTTTGAAACAACTTTTTAAATCAACACAACACACACAGGAAAACCATCCTCAACATTGATTTTTACAAACTCTAACAACAGAACAAACATGGGAGAGATCGACCCAGCGTTTGTTCAAGACCAACAACACAGACCAAAACTCTCCAACACTGAAGCCCAAGGAATTCCCGAAATTGACCTCTCTCCATTATTCCCCCACGAAGTTCCAAATCCATCAGCTATTGAAAGCTTAGTGAAGGAGATTGGAAGTGCATGCAAGGAGTGGGGATTCTTTCAAGTCACAAACCATAGAGTCCCTCTGAGTCTTAGAGAGAAACTTGATGAAGCTTCTAGATTGTTCTTTGCTCAGAGTTTGGAGGAGAAGAAGAAGGTTGCAAGAGACGAGATCAATCCAACTGGTTATTATGATACAGAACACACCAAAAATGTAAGGGATTGGAAAGAAGTGTTTGATTTTTTTTCACACGACCCTACTTTGATTCCTCTTACATCTGATGAACATGATGATCGAGTTACTCAATGGACCAATCCATCTCCTCAATATCCTCCAAACTTCAGGTACTTATTTCATTTTCAATCAATACATCATTTACATCATTCTATGTATTTAAAATTGATGTTAACATGAATAGGGCTATAATTGAAGAGATGGAAAAGCTGGCATATAAGTTGCTTGAGTTAATAGCTTTAAGCTTAGGGCTTGAAGCAAAGAGGTTTGAAAAATTCTTCAAGGATCAAACAAGCTTTATAAGATTCAATCACTATCCTTCGTGCCCTTATCCTCACCTTGCTCTTGGCCTTGGACGTCACAAACATGCTGGTGCGTTAACTATTCTTGCTCAAGGTGAAGTTGGAGGACTGGAAGTGAAGCGTAAATCAGATCAAGAATGGGTTCTTGTGAAACCTACTCCCGGTGCTTACATTATCAACGTTGGTGATATCATTCAGGTACTTTAGTTTTGCCCTAATTCATACTATGCAGTTTTTCTGCATGGTTTTGTTGTCACCTTTATGAATGAAGTTGTATTGTTTGTGCAGGTTTGGAGCAATGATGCATATGAGAGTGTGGAACACAGAGTGACTGTTAACTCTGAGAGAGAAAGGTTTCTATGCCATTCTTTTTCTTCCCAGCACATTACACTGAAGTGAAGCCTTTTGAAGAGTTGATAAATGAGGAAAACCCTAGAAAATATAGAGCTCACAACTTGGGCAAGTTCCTTGTTACCAGAAACGATAGCAATTTTCAAAAGCAAAAAAGTGGGAGAACATCCAAATTCATCACTTTAAGATAGGCTTAAAAAGATAGTACTCAGCTTGTGCACGTTTAATAATTCGGGTTAGGATACCCTTTTGTATTCTTTTTAAATAGTTTTTGCTTATTAAAAAAAAAAAATTCGGTTATACTATGTTGCATCAAATTGATCTAAGACAATGATTCCTAATCCTATGTGTGACTCCAACTTAATTTGCTGTTTAAAAATTAGCAGTGTTTCCCAATAACTTCTATCATGTTCCCTTTTAAAATAAAAATAAATAAAATTTGCCGTGTTCTTCTTTAAACTTGACATTATGTCGACTTTTGATTTTACGTTTAATGTTTATCATGCCTTGAGTAAGTTTGATTGATTTTTTTTAATAAGCAAGTATGTATTATAGTAGAGTACTATGGATACTCTAATCCAATAATAAAGAAAGGTAAATAAATTTTTGATAGAGAAGAGGATTTTTGTACCAATCCTAAAATTTACATAATTGATTGGGACTAAAATCTACACTAAGACAAAACTAAGAGAGGGCTTTGATGTTGAAATTCAGCTCAGTCACACTAGCTATATTGCATTATATAAAAAATTATTATTTCTTTTGTTCTAAACTGACCAGCCAAAAGCCATCTAAATGATACTCAACCGCCTGCACTCAATCAACCCAACCCAATTCTTCATTTACCTGAAGAAATGGTCCATGATATTCACCTTTACATTTATGTCAGAACCAATCCACAAATATACATTCAACCACGCGTTCTGCACCACTACACATCTCAGAAATATATGTTCTAAATCTTCCTCCTGCTGAAAACAAAACATGCATACCATACACTACTAAGAAAACTGATATTAGAGACGGAAGAAATTTGTGTCTACAATGGATGACGTTCCTAATATGTCGCTGCAATCTTGTTGGAAGTTTATCTTGGAAGAGGTGCCAACAAAATGATTTTACTTTACTAGAGACTTTAGTTTCCCACATCAACTTCAATGCATTCTTCAACATTTCATCCTCCTGATTATCCTCTAGGCCTTACATGATTTTCATATAAGAGTCTCTGACAAATTTTTTTTCCGCCTGCACTAATCCAGACCGCAACATCATTCACATTACAACTTGGAATAACTTCTGTCAACACTTGGTTTAAAGCCTCTAGCTCATCTGCAACTATTTCATCTTGTGATCCCTGCTCGATAATGTTTAGATGAACAACGCCAATGCCACACATCTTGAAATCACTCACCCATACTTCCTACATCAATATGCTTATTGATCTAAACCTGGTATAAATGAGGAAACATATGTGCCAAAGGATTTTGACCAAACCATTTTGCAGACCAAAACAAAATGTTCACACCATATCCTAACTTGAAAGACACATGGTTCAAAAAACCATTGGCAATCCCCCTTCCCATTGTTGTTGACCATGTCCCTCCATCATAATGAACGTTTGGATCCCCTACGTATCAAATCATTGGATCAGAAAACATTGTTTGAGATTCCCATACTTATGCTCCAACAACCCCTTCCAAATTGGCTCACCTTCTTTTAGAAATCTCCAAATCCATTTTGACATTAAATCATTGCTAAAAGCCCTTACATTTTTTATGACAGGCCCCCCTCGACTTTACTCTTGGACACTTTAGACCACTTTCCTCCAGCAAATACATTTCCCTGCTGCAGATCCATGCCAAAGAAAACTCTTTTGAATTATTGTTATTTCATTTATCACCTTAACATGAACTTTGAAAAAAGAAAAATGGTGCACTTGCATATTGTTGATAACTGAGTTTATGAGGGTGACCCTGTCTGCAATAGATAAGAATCTCCCCTTCTAACTTGCAAACATCTCATCATTGTTAAAACAGGCTTCCAACTCTCGTATCCTTCTAGGATTTGAAACCAACCACGATCCCTGGGAACTTAAATGGAATTCTATATATTTTACAGCTCAAGAAGTATAGAGCAAGGTGAAGGAAATGATCTCTGACACTAAGACCATAATTTTACTCTTCCACGTGTTGATTCTTAATCCTAAGATCATCTCAAAACCTCTCAGAATTGAATAAATTGCCCACAAATTATGACCATGAAGCATCTCCCACCAAGATTGTATCATCTGCAAACTGAATTAGATTTTCTGAAACTATCTAAATAACTTGAAACCCTTTGAAACAAGCCATATTGACTGCTTATTTCCACCAGACCAGGAAGCCCCTCTACAACTATTGCAAACAAAAAATGTGATAGATGATCACATTGCCTAAGGCATATACCAACCTCAAAGTATTTAGTAGGGCTATCATTTATCAAGACAAACATGAAGCTAAGGAAAAACCCCTACATCTATCCATTCCAACCACTTTGACCTAAAACCAAGCTTCCTCAACATATCTCTAAGATAATCCCATTTGATACAATCATATGCTTGGGCAAAGTCCACCTTAAACATCATGCAGTTTTTATTCTCACTTTTGGCATAATCAAATATTTCATTTGCTACCAAGATTCCATCTAATATTTGTCTACCCGGAACAAAATATGTTTGAGTATTAGAAATCACCTTACCGATAACCTTTCTTAATCTTGAAGCAAGGATCTTGGCCACCATTTTATACATACATCCAATGAGGCAGATGTGCCTATATTCCACCAAATCCTAGGGGTTATCAACTTTTAGAATCAATTCTAAAAATGATGTTGTCATGGCTTTAGGAAGTTTCACAGTCTCATGGAATTCTCAGATGAAATTTGCCACATCTGCCCCAATAATACTCCTACAATTCTTAAGAAAATCCAGGTTAAAACCATCTGGGTCTGGGCTTCTATCCTTAGCACTATACCAAATTGCTTCTCTCTAATTTCTTATTCTAAGAATTTCTCCTCAAGAGCTAGACTATCCACAACATCTAGCTTTGAGGTCTCAACGTTATCCTAACCAGGCCTACACACTTGAGGTTTTACAAATCTTTCTTCAAAGAACATTCTAGAAGCTTCTTTAACCTCTACTACTCCATCAACTCTCTCTTGGTAAATCATTGATATTGTAGTATTAATTCTTGATCTAGTTTTCATCATTATGTGGAAGAATTTTGAGTTTTTGTCACCATCTTGAAGCCATCTCAGTCTGGACTTCTCTGTTTCAATAAGCTCTCCTTTTAGTTTTAAAATTTCCAAATCTCTTCTTAAGCTTTCATCCACACAATCTTTTCTTCTTCAGTAGAATCAGGACTTTCATTTAATAGATTCTCATCTTTAGAGTTGAGATTGGATATATATATATATATATATATATATAATATATATATATATATATATATATATATATATATATATATATATATATATATCATTCTTTTACTCTCAAAATCTACCATCCATATACTTCTCTATTCCACCACCTCTCTCTCTCTCTCTCTCTCTCTCTCTCTCTCTCTCCTCTCTCTCTCTCTCTCATCTCTCTCTCTCTCCTCTCTCTCTCTCTCTCTCTCTCTCTCTCGTCTCTCTCTCTCTCTTCTCTTCTCTCTCTCTCCTTATTCACTAATCTTCTGGTTCTAAGTTCTAATAATTATTACAAGGAATACAAGTATTTATAAGTAAGGGTGTACATGAGTCAGTTTGAATTAAATTTAGTCAAAACCATTATCCAACTCATACAGGATACACCGGTTTGAGTGAGATAAAATAACCATCCACAACATCATTAAGTCGATTTAGGTAAAACCACAAATTTGTGGATTGGATTGGGTTGGATAATGGGTTATCCATTTTTTTTCTTTTTTTTTCCTTCCCTATATAATTATAAATGACGTGTCACATTTTTTTCAATAAATAGTTTAGCCTATTATCGCTATTTTTTTAAATATCAAATGTCTAAATGCACGATAAAATTTATCATTATTTATGGTAATACATAGAATTGCATAAAATACTTGCAACTTACAATAATTAGCATCAAAATATTCAAAATATGCATCCTAAATAAGTTAAAAATCATTACTTACAAAATAAAAGATGTTCAAAAGGTTGTAATTGAAGCAACCAAGATTAAAATCTTTAAAGCCATCACTCATCAAATTACAAAAAAGAGCCAAAAAAAAAAATAGTTAATCGATAACACATGGGTTTTTGTGGGTTAGGTGTGGATTTATCCATAACTCAATTATTTTGAATGATTTTTTATTTTGAAAAAACCGTGTTCCCCCTATAACCTGACCAACTCATTTTTTAGATTCAATTTGGATGAGTTTCACCTAATTTATTGGGTTTATCCAAACCATATACACCTCATTTACAAGAATTAAAAACTGTTGCAAGGACTAAAATATTTACCCAAATTAAAAAATTATTTCAAAGACTAAAAATATATGATAGGACTAAAATTTATTACAAAGACCAAAAATATTTGCAAGGATTATAAATTATTTGCAAGGACTAAAACTATTTACATATATTTAAAATATTTACAATGACAAAAATTATATCTTCTCAAATAAAGAGATTTTTAATGGAGATGTTTTGAAAAAAAAAAGCCAAATCATGGCCTCAATATCATAAATATTTGATTGATATCCAAAATGATTAATATGATCATTTAGTTGAATATACTTTTTATGATATTTTTTTATAACTAAAATATTATTATTAAGGGAATACTCTAATATTTTTATAAATAAATATAATTATTTATAAATAAACTAATCATTTATTTTTATTATAAATAAATATGAATCAAGTCATTAATAAAACATACTTTTCATTCATATTTACTCTAAATTGAAATAATTTAGAGTTAAATATACAACACCCCATGCAATGTAGACGAGTTTCAGTTTATCCTCTGTAATATATATATATATATATATATATGTGTGTGTGTGTGTGTGTGTGTGTGTGTGTATTGTTTTACCCCCTTAAGCGTACAATTTGAACACTGAATCTGCGGGTAAAACAAAAAAAAAAATTATAGGGGTAACTTTGATGCTTAAGGGGGGCAAAAGACATAGAATTTTAAGATTTCAAGGGGGGATTCAATTTTTTTTTTACGGGGTAAAGCAAAACCCGCCTATATTGCAGTGGGGTATTGTATATTTAACCCAACAATTTATTTGCCTTTTTAAAAATTTTTTCTTGGAAAAATACCGTTTTTGATCCTTTAACTTTACCTTGGGGTCCATTTTGGCCCCTCAATTTTAAAAGAGGCCAAGTTGATTCTTTAATTGTTCAAATAGTGCCACATAAGTTGTTTTCGTCTATTTTGCTCAAACGACATTTGTTTATGTATGTGTGGCAACCGAGTTGGCTCTAAAAAGTTATAGTCTTTGTTTCCAACATGAGCTTCATCCCTTTCTTGTTAGGTTTTTTCTCAAATCGAATTAGGATTATTAATTGGTTGATTCCCTACTAAAATTTCTCGTGAAAATCGAAGGAACCATCAACAATGAATTATGGACGCTCTTCAAACTAATCTACTTAGAAGAGCTCTGGAAGTTTTGATTTCAATGTATACACAAGCTCAAATTTCCTATGGACACCCATATGTCATCGTGGAGACATGACCGTTCTTCGTAGGGTATCAACCGTTACGAATTTTGGAAAACAATAGTGGAAATGTCGACATTTTAAGATAAGAAAGAATTTAAATTTTTTGGTCTTCCCAATGTCAACTGATATAAAACATTTGCCTACTTTACATAGGATTCTACGCAAGTTGGTTGTGTATTTTTCTATTGGTTCTTTGAGGATGTTGTAAATTAGAATGACTAATTTATGAAGAAGCAAAAGAGTAGGTTGGAGAAGTTAGCAAAATAAGTTGATGCAGCAAAAATAGAGGTCTAAAATCTTAGGGCTACCAATGAAGAACAAAAGAAACAGTTGAGGGAACTTCATATTCAAATGAAGAATATGGTGAACTGAGATTTTTTTGGAAGATTATGTTTTGTATTGTTTTATATGGTTGGTATTTAGGATGTTGTAAGAACATGTAATTGTTTCCAACAAAAAATTATCACAACTAAAATTATTTTAAACATTTACAATATTTTCTACTAGTAGTTTATTTTAACGTTTATGAATTTTTTAATGTGTTTTCTAATAACTTATTGGTGTCATGTAGTGTGTTATTTATTACATTTTAATTTAATTGAATTTATTTGTTTTAATTAAATATTTATATATTAATGTAAAATTTATAATATATTGCGAGATTAGTAAGACCCATTTTAGAATTTTAGATGAGTTGTATGTATATTTAAAAAATGCAGTTGAGTTGTTTAAGTAATTAAAAAATGTGAAATAATATATTATATTAATTGAGGGCCATTTATACCACCAAATTGGGTGGTATGGATGTGGATGCTCTAAATTAGCTTAAAATTATAATATTAGAGAATTTATTATGACACCCTATATGTTTCTAATGCACCACGTGAATGTCCATAAATGCCCCCTATTTTCGGAGATGCATCTCCGGAAGCACCTCTTGCACACCCAAGGTCATTCTGAGAGGCGCCCTATATGTTGGGTTATTTTTATTTCAGAGATGCATCTCCGAAACATTTTAAGAAATGACTTAATAATTTACCAGTTCAGTAGAAATTTCGTTGATGCATCTCCAGAATTATGGGCGGCATTTTGAAATTTTCTATCACCTTTGCATGTCAGATATTTCCGATGATGCATCTCCGAAAATATCTGATAAAAGAACCAGTTGCATGATCACACATAACCAAACCATTCACTCTCAATCCATTTTTTCACTCCAAATATCCATCCTTTTGGTTCATCACATCATAGGGAGCAAAAGAAGATAGAATTTTAGGTAAAGATTCTTCTTTTCCCTCTACATTGCTCACATTAATTTTCCCTTTTTCCTGAAAAAATTTACGTCGTATCCGGAAATGTATCTCCGGAACGTATATGAACTTGTCCGGAAATGCATTTCCGAAAGTTGTCTGTGTTCATTTTTGAAGTCATTATGCAACACTAACGCTAATGTACTGTTATGGTTTTAATTGTTTTCATTAGATATGGTGCACACTGATGTTTTTTCAAAACAAGTTGTTTATCCCAATGTCCAAGATGTTGTTGTTTCTCCGAATGTCCAAGGTGTTGTTTGAAAGGTGGTAGATGTTGGCAACCAATTTAAAAATCAGCAAGAGTTTGAATCTCATGATCAAATGCTTCAATGAAGTCGTATGAAGGCTTCTAAAATTAGATTTAATGTGGTTATTAGAAGGCCCGATAATGGTTCAGATAGAAGATGCACTTTTGTGACAATGACGTGCGAAAGAAGCTGGAAATATAGAACTCCTCTCCGGAATTTTAAAAGAGACGACATCGGTACAAGAAAATGTGATTGTCCATTTAAGGTTCGTGGTTACATGTTGGCAAACAAAAATTGGAGATTTAATGTGATATGTGATTTTCATAAGCATGATTTGTGTTTAAAATTAGTCGGTCATCCTAGTGTCTGTCGGCTAAAGCCGGCAGAGAAGAAATGTGTTGCTGACATGACTTTGAATCTTGTTCAACCGAAAAATATACTTGCGACATTTAAACGGAAACGACCTGAAAATATATCAAATATCAAGCAAGTGTATAATATTTGGTACCCCCGCCAACAAGGCGCTTAGGAGGGATATAACTGAGATGCAACAACTCTTGAAAATGTTGGATGATAATAATTACATATCCAGGTGCCGCATGTTCGATGATGGAGTTACTGTTAGCGATATTTTTTGGACTCATCCTGATTCCGTAAAGTCGTTCAACACGTTTTCTATGGTGCTCATACTTGATTCAACCTATAAGACCAACAAGTATAGACTTCCATTATT
Organism: Lathyrus tuberosus; assembly: GCA_022829125.1. Taxonomy (NCBI): domain Eukaryota; kingdom Viridiplantae; phylum Streptophyta; class Magnoliopsida; order Fabales; family Fabaceae; genus Lathyrus; species Lathyrus tuberosus. The sequence goes on from JALAZF010000251.1 coordinate 8,911,009, forward strand.
AGAGATGGTTGGCGTTACCTCAAATAAGAAGACATATTATGTTGGTTTTGCATTTCTTGAGTTTGAAAATGAGGACAATTTTACTTGGGCCTTAGAGGTGTGTCGGACACTATTGAAGGTCCAAGGTGTCGCGGTGAGAATTGGATATCAAGCTATTGGATTAACTTGAATCACAAATCATGAAGTTCACCATCGGTCTTTGATTTATCCAAAGGAAGGGAGAAAGATCGAATGTCCCACAATATGCAATGCAAATGCAAAGCTAAGAGTCTAAGGTTCGGGGGTTGGTTATACCTAGGGAAGGTGTTAGCATCCTAAGCATCTGTAGTACTCTACAAAAACCTCTTGTTTTATCGTTATTTTCTAATTGTTATCTGCTTCTAAGGGTAATGGGGTAGGGAGACCTAAAGTTCTATTCCTAAGTGTGCTCGACAAGATATCGTATCTTGTGCCTACATATCCTGTCGGAAGTGGAATCAGAGCACTTGTAGTTTCTCTCTGAGGGGTCTACTAAGGTTTATTTAAAAATGGTTTAGGAGAAAAGATGAGTCGTCATCTTAAGAACCAACACAGTTTTTAAGGAGAATAAACCTTTGATTCATCTTAGGAGAAGGCCTCTAACTCGAATATAAAATCGACGAGTATGCCTTATACCTCTCCTAAGTGGAAAAGGAATCCACATCTTGTTTGTATTGTGGGGTATGAGATTGTATATCTCTTCTTTGAGATGATTCACATCTAATTCTCTTGTAGGGAGAATCAGGTTATCTAAAGTTATTGATTGTAAAAAATCAAGATTATGGGGGACTAACTTAGGAAAATCTATCCTAAAGTTGTCTAAGAAATGCTTATCTTAAAGGGATACTTACAACCACTAAGGGGAGGATGAAATGCACCATGTATGACAAATGATTATCATACATGGGATTTTCCCTTGGATATAATGCAAGCAATATATATTAAGAATATGCATAAAAGTAATAAGCGTTAATGTTAAAGTTATAATAGACGTCAACGATTAATCAAAACAACGCATTGAGTTTTAATCGTGTGTACTAGCAAAGTGAGCTAGCTTTGTGTATAGTGACCAAAAGGTTGGTGGCGATGCTTAAAAGCAATCGACTTACATGGGTAGAAAAGTGACTCGACGTTGGATCGAGAATTTTACTTCATTGGAAAAGGTTTAGAGCAAAGTTAAGACTGACAAATAAGGTGCATACATCAAGTAAATTTAGATTATTCAGAAACAATTACTAAGAGACTGACTTAGGAGAAACTTCTTAAAAATTTTATATTAAAAAGAGAGTTTCTATCTTAGTTAAGAAGAAGGGTTATACTTAAAAGATTTAATTTCGAATTATGAGAAAAAAGTTTTTTAATATTAAAAGAAAAGTTTTATTATTTTTAAAGGGGAACATTTTAGACACTTATTTATTCATAAAATGTTAATTAGAAAAAGTTTTATTCATTTATAAAGAAAACTATATTTACCACTTAAAAGATTTTTATTTCTATTATAAAAAAAGTTTTAGTTTTATCTAAAAGAACTTACTTTCATATTTAAAAGAAAATTATATCATTATATTTTTATTATTAAAAAAAAGGAGGTTTATATTTTAATATAAAAAGTTTAGTGTTTTATTATTAGAGAAGGTTTTGTTAATTTTAAAGGGGTTGTATTATAAAAAAAAGTTTGATTAGTAAAGAAGATTTTAATCTAGAGAAATAAATAAAAAGAAAAAAAGGGGAAAAGAAGAGGAAAGTGGCGCAGCAGGAGGGGGGAGGGTCCATCATGGACCCTCAGATCACAACCAAACAAAGTAAAGGGGCCATGATCTGAGTGACAAAACGTGAGGGTGCACCATGGTCCCCCATGCGTGTGTGCGTATGATCAGGGGATAGTGAAAAAAATAAAAAAACGAGAGAGAAAAGGGGTACCCCCTCCATTCTTCTTCGTTCCCACATCTCACCTCCCTCATATCCAAACCAAATCGCCCTGCAAAACTCTAAGAAACGAGGATGAACCATAATGGCTGAGAACGATAAACCCTTTCCTTCCTCTCTTTTCCCAAATCTCGTCTCCCTCGTATCCAAACCCTCACTAAGAACACTCGCGAAAACGAAGAACAAACAAACCTAAATCGATACCCTAACCCCCAACAAACCCCAAAATTCCTCAATCCATTAATGTTTAGAGATTACAAGTTACAAATGATCGAAACATAGAGAAAATGAAAGAAGAAAACAGCAGTTCCAATCGAGGTTGAAGAAACGATGTCTTGTACCAAATGAGAGCAAGCGTCTGGTTCAGAAAAGCAAGGTACGTGATCGTTCGCTTGAATCCCCAATTCTTCTTAACTTCTGCGTTTGATAGGTGAACTTAGGGTTTCTGAAAATTTTGTGAGATGATTTGTGCCGTGATTGAATTTAGGGTTTAGTATTGTTGGGTTTGTGTGGCTGATTTCTGAGACCGTGTATTGGTTATTGTAAGTTCCTGGATTGGCTGGAATTTTGGTAAAACAACAAGGTGTTCAATGCTGATGTCATGGTGTTGATGTTGCAGCATTGAGTCTTAGTACTGGGCTGTACTAAGTTGTGAAGGTTAACTATGTTTGATGTCATGGGCTTGATGTCATAACATTGCACTTAACACTGGGCTGTGTTAAGGTTGCTAGTTGCTGAAGTGGATGTCTGATGTCACATAGGTGATGTTGTAACATCAGACCTGCAGAACTGAAGCTAATGACAGCATGGGCTTGTTGTTATTAGGGTCGCGTATTAGCTGGAATTGTGGAGAGTGTTGACTCGTTGGATGAGAATATCTTGGGCTAGATATTTTCTGTTACATGGGAGATTTGATTGCAGGTTTGTTGGAGAATTAAAAGGTGGAAGATTTAAAAAGATTTTGGGGATAAAATCTGTTTTAAAAGATTCAGTTTTTAATTAACAAATCTGATCAAATATTGTAACAAATCCAATCCAAATTCAAGGAGCTATATAAAGTGCACAAGACCAAGGAAGAAGGTACAGAAAACATATTGAAGATCAAGAGCTGGAGGCTTAGAGTCTAGGGTTTGTTTAGAGTACTTGTAATCACACTATTCTAGGTTTGAATAGGTGTTGAATTTTCTGTCCTCTCTAGAAGCTGTGAAGCAATAGAGAGTTATTGATTGATCGAAGCTAGGAAGCAAGATCAAGGGATCTCAAAGAGGTTGTTCTTTGAGTGTTTTAGGGGATTGAGTAGTGTTCTCATATCTAAGTGGTTTCTTAGGTAGAAAGTCACTAGTAGAGTATAAGTTTAGGAGATTGTCAACTGGTGTGTTGAGTCTGTAAATTATATCTACAAGTAGTGAATTTCATCCCTGGCTTGGTAGCCCCCAGACGTAGGTAGTTAGACCGAACTGGGTGAACAATTCCTTGTGTTTTCCTGTTGCTTATTCTGTCCATTATTGCAGAGTGTGTTGTTGTGACATCGCACCTTAACATCACACGTCTGGTACCAGAATTTCAGTTATGATGGACCTCTTCTTCTCGATTTTTCTTTTTCACCTTCGTGTATTTTTTGACTTGCGTTTTTTTCGTCTGAAATACTCTGCCCCCCTCCATTGATAATGATGCGTTCCTTTTTATAACCATATGTGCATTGATTTTTAAATCTTGACATTGAATGACATTTGAAGGTTGATTAGGAAAGAATTTGAATTGGTCCTGATTGTGTTCTGAGCCTGATTGATTGTGTCGGTTGTGATTTGAAAACCGGCCATGTATGATTTAATGACCTTCCTTTTTCATTCTATCCTGCTTGATTATGCTTTGGAAATGTTCGATTTTGTCTTGGATACTGTTCTGGACTGGGCCGGAGGTACGCTCCTCAGCCGAGCAGGCCCGGCCCACGCGTTCTAAGGCGGCCCAACGAAGGCCTCAATCTAGTCAATGTCGGGCACGTGCCACTTCAGCGTGTCGGGCACAAACGGCGTTGAGCTTCGGTCAGAGGTGCTAAGCCTCCCCCGGAATTCGCCCCTCCTCGACACGCAGACGCTACTCCCCGCGAGGAGTCATCCCCATCTGCAAGCAAGTCCTCCTCGCGAGGACATGTTTCTCCTCGACACACAAGACTTCTCCCCGCGAGGACACGTTCTCATGTAACTGCCCACTCCCGATGGAATTGGTCTGCCCTAATTCCGGGGATCTAGGAGCAGTTACCCCAGGGCGAAGACCACGTGTTGGCCTTCACTATACCACGTAAGCCCTGGCAGTTGCTTGGATTGAGCCTGGAAATCCAGCCCAGTGCTAGTGACCATTGGCCCCACGCTGGGGGCTCTCTATAAATACCCTCTCACTTGAGAGGGCCAGGTTACGTTCACTTCTACTCTCATTTCTGTACTTGCTATTCTCTGACAGTTATCTTACTTGAGCGTCGGAGTACCTTGCAGGTACACCCCCCCCCCCCCCCCCCCCCCGCCGTCTTTCAACCTCACCGGAGCTGAAGGCCAGACGACATCGTTGGCCACTAGAAACTGTCTGATCCAGGTACGATCAGTGGCGCCGACTGTGGGAACCCTTTGCTTCCCCGTTTTTCCTCCCTTAAACCAAAGCAACTCTCATTCATCACCGTCATGGCCGGCAATCCGTCAGTTACCCAGGCTCTGGACACCGTGCTCGCACAACTCGAGAAAGGGAACCACCGCGAGGACGCCGCCATCCTCAACGGCGGCGAAGGCGACGTAAGAGACGGGCAGACCGCCTCCCCGGACTCCCAAGATGTGGCTTACAACGCCGCCCGCCAAGACGATCAGCAAGCCATTTTTCAACCAGTTGCTCCTCCGTCCAATGCGGACCCGAGCACCGTGGCCTTATTCGCCTTGATCAATCAGACCAATCAGCTGATCGCACACCAGAATACCAGAATTGAAGCGTTGGAGCAAGGACGGGCACAACGATCTTCCCCGTGAAGACATCGTCGTCCACCGTCACCTCGCCGTTCTCCTTCCTCGCGAAGGACTCCTTCCGAAGAATCTCAGACCCCGTCGCCGGTACGCCAAGGTCGTCAACCACGTCTCGAGCGCCCCCAGCCGACGATCTATCAGAAACGCCCTCGTTCCCCGCCTCGGAAGGAACCCAGGACCTCCACCACTTCCAAGAAGTCCAAGCAGATCGAAGAAATACCAAAGAACCGTTCGAGGAACTCCCCTCCACAGCATCATCGATCACCTTTGAGATCCCCGGCTGGTAGCGACGACGAGGACCAAAGGAACCCTATGTCGTGGGAAAGCATGAACGCCCCAATCCCTGCAGGCATGGAGAAACCCTCACCATTGGGGACCTATGATGGCCTGAACGACCCCGACGATCACGTCGAGAGTTTCGAAGCAATGCTCGACTTCCGAAATGTTAGGGGAGCCATCAGGTGCAGGCTGTTCCCCACCACCTTGCGGAAGGGAGCCATGACTTAGTATAAGGGTCTGGCACATGGGTCGATCACATCCTGGAAGCAACTTAGGCAACGCTTCACCAAACACTTCACCGCGTCTCGTCGACACCCGAAGAAGGAGGCTGCCCTAGAAAGCATCTTCCAAGGGAAGAACGAATCTCTCTGAAACTACATCGAGAGATTCAACAAAGAAGCTGTCGAGGTCCATACGACCGACGACATGAAGAAATATTTAATTCTCCATGGACTGCGTGCCGGATCTGACTTTGCCAAATCCATAGGCCTCCGCAGACCCCGACGTCTCGAGGACCTTCTCGCTCGAGCTCAGAAGTACATCAAACTCGAGGAGACGGAGGCAGCTCAGATCGCCCTTGAGACGAGACGCAGAGAAGGCCCCCGCGGCCACAAAGATGAAGACTCTTCTCCCCGACGAGGAGGAGAAAGAAAGAAAGAGAACCGCAACCGTGATCCACGGGGACCACGCGGACCAACTGGCCGATTCACGGAGTACACCCCGCTCAACGCTCCTTGGGCTCGAATCCTCTCTGAATGTCAGAATTCCGAGTTTGTGAAAGGGGGAGTTCGCTTCCCGAAGCCAGCTGCTCCCAAATCGAACGTTGACAAATCAAAGTACTGCAGGTTCCACCGGAGCCACGGACATGTACCGAAGACTGCATCCATCTCAAGGATGCGATCGAAATTCTGATCAAGGAAGGGCACTTGAAGAAATACGCCCAGAAGAACGATACTCCTCGTCCCAGCTCCCCGGAAGCCCAGAACGTCGAGGAGACGATTCCTCCTCCCGACGAGAGTCACCTTCAAGTCGCCCTCAGTGTCACCCGACCCGAAGACTTCTTTGTCCCCCCAATCATTGAAGGACAAGAAGCAATTCGCAACATGTGGGCGACATTTCCCCACGAGGACCCCGTTACTGCCCGTAGCACCTGGGAAAACTTCCCCAGGGCGATGGTCATCTCCGGGGGAGGACCAGAGAAGCTGTCCGTCAGATCGATCAAGCGGAAATTTGACGAGCTGGAATCCGCGACATCGGCGAAGGCGACCACCCTCGAGAAAGTGCGGGGAAACTCCAACCCCATCACCTTCTACCTCGAGGAACTCCCCGGGGGAGCACCAAACGCCACTATTCCCCTCCTGATCAGGGCGCAGATGGCGAACTTTGACGTTCGAAGGATCCTAGTCGACCAGGGGAGTTCGGTCGACATCATGTATGCTCATCTGTTCGGGACCCTTTAGCTCGACGAGAGGCATCTGACCCCGTACGTCGGTTCAGATCTACAGGGGTTCAATGGAACCACCACCAGACCATGGGGTTACGTGGAACTAATGGTTACATTCGGGGCCGAAGACATTGCCCGACAGGTGAAGATCTGTTTCCTGGTGGTCGAATGCCCGTCCCTTTACAACTGCATCCTCGGGAGGACAACCCTGGCTGAACTTACGGCGGTACCATCAACGGTCCACCTCAAAATGAAGTACTACACGACCAGGGGATGAGTAGTGACGATGCACGGGGACATCGACGCGGCCAGAAGGTGCTTCGACGTCGCCATCAAAGGCCTGAGTTCCATCGGCCCCAAATCCAAGACAGTGGCCAAGCCACCCCAGGACGCCGAGCAGATACCTCTCTCGCGCGTCAACGCGGTCGAACTCGACAGCAGGTTCCCGGGCGAGCCCGATGGGGACGGGGGCAGAGGACCTCAACCTCCAGGCGGAGAATAACGGGCGACCTCTCTACCCAACGCGCCCCATCCCAGACGGAGACTTTGAGCTCGTGGTACTCGGGGACGATCCATATCGTAACGTGAAGATTGGCACCGGGATCCCCGACCTGGCAAAGGAGCAGCTGAAAGCATGTCTAAGGGAGAACGCTGACCTCTTCGCGTGGAGCGCGTCCGAGATGCTTGGCCTCGGCCCCAAGGTGGCTTGTCATCATCTCGCAGTAGATCCGACCGCTAGGGCCATAGCACAACGTAGGCGTAAGCAGTCTCCCGAAAAAGCGGAGGCTGCTGAAAAAGCTGTAAAAGACCTCCTAGAGGCAAATTTTATTTCGGAGGCCAAATACACGACCTGGCTGTCCAACGTTGTACTTGTTAAAAAGAATAATGGAAAATGGAGAATGTGCGTTGATTATACCGATCTTAACCGGGCTTGCCCGAAAGACTGTTATCCCTTGCCTAACATCGACCAACTGGTCGACAATTCTGCAGGTTACAAACTACTATCCTTCATGGATGCTTACTCGGGATACAATCAAATTCCCATGGACAAGGTCGACAAACAACACACAGCCTTCATGACCGCGTCGGGCAACTACTACTACAACGTAATGCCCTTCGGTCGGAAGAACGCCGATGCGACCTACCAACGGATGATGAACGAGGTTTTTCGGGCTGAAATCGGCGACATGCTCGAGGTCTACATGGACGACATGATCGTCAAATCCGCAGAAGAAGTCGATCACGCCGCGCACCTCAAGAAGGTGTTCGACACGGCGAGGAAATGCCGCATGAGGTTTAACCCCGACAAATGCACCTTCGGCGTTCGGGCAGGTAAGTTCCTCGGGTTTTACCTCACAGAGCGAGGAATCGAGGCCAACCCCGACAAGTGTAGGGCTTTCTCCGAGCTCCCTACCCTGGACTCAAAGAAGTTGATATAATCATTGAATGGGATGCTCACCGCCCTTTCCCGCTTCGTCGCCAAATCCACACAGTACGCACTCCCATTTTTAAAACTTCTTCGACAAAAAACGGAGTTTGATTGGAGCGAGGAATGCGAGCAAGCACTCGTCCATTTAAAACAACTCCTATCACAACCCCCGGTCCTCTCACGGCCTGAGAACGGGGAGACACTCTTCTTGTATCTTGCGATCACGAGTGAAGCAGTCAGCGCCATCCTCATTCGGGAAACCCCGGACGGGCAGAAGCCAGTTTACTTCACGAGCAAAGCCCTCCAAGGCCCCGAGTTCAGATATCAGCAGATTGAGAAAGTCGCCCTAGGCCTCGTCACCACGGCCAGGAGGCTACGCCACTACTTACTCGCCCACACCGTCGTCGTAAGGACCGAACAACCTATAAGGTAGCTCCTCGGGCGGCCGGACATGGCGGGGAGGATGCTCAGATGGTCACTCGAGCTCGCCGAGTTTGACATCCAATACGAAGGGAGGAAAGCCCTGAAGGCACAGGTACTGGCAGACTTCGTAGCAGAGATGACCGTCCCGGAACCTTCGACCAACGGATCACAGAAATGGACGATCTATGTCGACGGGGCATCCAGCCCAAAGGGAAGCGGGGCGGGCATCATCCTCGAAAACGAGGAAGGCATCTTGATCGAGGTATCCCTCGAACTGTCCTTCCCAACATCGAACAACCAAGCCGAATACGAGGCCTTCCTCGCAGGACTTCGACTAGCGGAGGACCTCGGCGCCAAGGAGGTCAAACTCTTCACCGATTCCCAGCTCGTGGCCTCGCAAGTCCGAGGAGAGTACCAAGCCAAGAACGACAGCCTCATAGAATACTTGGCCTTGGTAAAAGAAAAGATGAAAAAGTTCACCTCCGCGGAAGTAACTCACATCCCCTGCGAGCACAATGCCCGAGCAGATGTCTTGTCCAAATTGGCGAGCACAAAGAAGAAAGGCGGGAACAAATCCGTCATACAAGAAGTGCTTTCCCACCCGAGCATCGACAAACCGGCCATGGTTTCGGACATCAATGCCATCGGGGACAGCAACTGCTGGATGACCCCGGTATACGAATACCTCATGACAGGCAAACTGCCCGAAGATCCCAAAGAAGAAGGAATGGTCAAGAGGCGGGCGTGCTCGTACACTGTAGTCGAGGATAAGCTATACCGGTGAGGGTTCTCTATCCCCCTCCTCAGGTGCGTCGAGGAGACTAAGGTCCCCGACATCCTCCAGGAAATCCACGAGGGAATCAACGCACAGCACCTCGGCGGCCGCTCGTTAACCCGTAAGGCGCTTCGAGCAGGGTACTACTGGCCCACCATGCAACAAGACGCCAAGGAACACGTCAAGAAGTGCGATAGATGCCAGCGACACGGGGACATGTACCTCGCTCCTCCTAGCGAGCTCAAAACGCTATCCTCCCCGTGGCCGTTCGCATGGTGGGGAATGGACATCCTTGGACCCTTCGTCATAGGATCATATCAAAACAAATACCTCATCGTCGGGGTGGATTACTTCACGAAGTGGATCGAGGCGGAAGCATTGGCCAAAATCACGGCCTTTAACATACTGCGTTTTTACAAAAGAAACATCCTCGCCCGATTCGGCGTGCCTCAAGCCATTGTCACCGACGACGGGACACAGTTCACCGACAAGAACTTCCAAGACTTCGTCACCAAACTAGGCACGAAGCAGCACTTCACGTCAGTCGAGCACCCCCAAATGAACGGGCAGGCTGAGGCGGCAAACAGAGTAATCCTCTGAGGATTGAGACGCCGATTATGCGACGCCAAACAACGGTGGGTCGAGGAGCTACACAACGTCCTCTAGGCCTACCGAACGACCCCACACTCCACGACCGGGGAGACCCCTTTTCGTTTGACATACGGAACGGAAGCGGTGATCCCCGTGGAGATCAGGGAACCCTCGAGGAGAACAGAAGCCCCCCTCGACGGGGATGCGAACGACGAAGCCTTGAGGGAAGAGCTCGGCTTCGTCGAAGAAACACGCTCGGGCGCTTCTCTCCGAGAAGCTTCACTTAAACAAAAAATAACACTACGTTATAACGACAAAGTTATCAAACGTGATTTTCAGGTAGGCACCCTCGTCCTACGCAGGAACCAGAAGGACTCGCGAGAAGGCAAACTCGCCGCGAACTGGGAGGGCCCGTACCGCGTCCGCGGGAAAACGGGGACATGAGCCCACTTCCTCGAAAATCTGCACGGGGAAGAACTTGCTCGACCATGGAATACTGAGAAGCTCAAACAGTACTACAGTTAAGCACTGCCCGCGGCTCACTAGCACCGCGATCACGGGGACACGCTAAGGTACGAGCGCGACACCCCTATACAGAACACTATGATCAGAGACCGCGTTGTGTGTGCGCGAGGACCTTTGATTCGACGGGGATACCTCGATCACGGCCCATCGTCGTTGTACCAATCGGGAAGAACACCCAGCTCGCGATGGGAAGTTCATGCCACGAAGCTAAGACCTAGACCGAGCTCTTAGCCTCGTTAAAGGTCGGAATACGCCTCCGGCCGCCCGACCAGCTCTCTACGCGGTCAGGGACTATCAAGGTCGAGCAAACCCCAAAGTCTTATTACTTAGACAAAAATAAAGTATAACAAATGCACCACACACATTCAAAACCATACAAGCAATGACAATAGCGGATAAACGAAAATACTTAGAAGCGGGCAGAAGCCCAGTGTACAAATATTACAAAAATGTCAAAAAGCCCCTGGCACATAGGCCGGGCACAAATCATTACAAAGAAAATGGCGCGCAGGCCAAACGATCAAAAGAGCTACACGGCGATCTCATCCTCGACCCGCCTTCCATCTTCCTCCTCCCCCTCCTCTGGAAGATTGAGCTTGCCGGCGACCACATGAAGGAACGGGTTGATTCTGTCGAGCACCAACGGAACGCCTGGATTCTCAGCGCCGATCTGCTCCACGGCATTCTTAAAGCCTATCTCCAGAGCTTCCAGACTATCTGCCTGAAGCTCCCAAATTTTGCCAATCAAAGCGTCGCGGTCAGTAAGGTTTTTCTCCACGGGAGATTCATTCTCCGCGGGATGGACAATAACCTCCAACTCCCCGACCCTTTCCCGAGAGTGATCAAGCTCCTCTTGAGTCGCCTTCAGGACAGATTTGACCTCATTCAGCTCGCGGAGGGTGTTGGCCTGTTCCTCGCACTCGGCCTGGGCCTTCAGCAGATCTGTTGCAACCTTATCCTTCTCCTTCTCGAGGGCAGTGTAGTCATCTTTCAGCTTCTATAGCTCAGATGCAGAGGGGGCCCCATCATTCAATATCAAGGCAGTCTCGAAGACCCGCATCATGGCCACAAGGTCCTCGACAAGCGACTCTCTCCTGGCCACCCCGTCCATACCCAGAATTGCCTTCACCTCGGCATCAGCAATGACGGGGGGGCTTCCCCCGAAGAAATTCCGCTGGAGGTGGCAAGCGGGCATCTGAAACTTCTCCGGCGAGACAGGGTCCACGAGATCCACGAGGACAGGCCCCTTGGTCCTTGCTTTCTTGGAAGGGGTGCTCTCCGGAGGAGGGGACTGGCAGTACTGTGGCGAGGAGGAGCCACTCGTTGTCCCAGTCGGCGCCGCAGTCTGAATAATCTCTCGGACAAGTTTCATCTTCTCACGAATAAGTTTCACCTTTTCCATAGTTTGTTGAATTAACTCCGGTCCAACCACCGAACTCTCACCAGATTCATGCCAACACAACGGCGTTCGACATCTTCTTCCATCCAACGCTTCAAAAGGTGCCATTCCAATACTCGAATGGAAACTGTTGTTATACGTGAACTCCACCAACGAAAGATAACTATCCCAAGCACCACCTTGCTCAAGAACACAAGCCCACAACAAATCTTCCAATGACTGAATAGTTCTCTTGGTCTGGCCATCCGTCTGAGGATGATAAGCAGAACTCAATATTAACTTGGAACCTAACGCCTTCTGCAAACTTTCCCAAAATCTGGAAGTAAACCTCGGATCTCGATATGAAACAATACACAACGGAACACCATGTAGCTTCACAATCACACGGATATAAATCTCAGCCAACCTCTCCAAAGAAAAACTGATGTCAATCAGAATGAAATACGCCGATTTAGTCAGCCTATCCACAACCACCCAAATGGCATTATGCCCCCTCTGAGTATTCGACAACCCTGTCACGAAATCCATAGAAATGCTGTCCCATTTCCACTCGGGAATATCCAACGGTTGCAATAATCCACTGGCTTCTGATGTTCTACCTTTGACTTCTGACACGTCAAACACACATAAACAAACTGAGCCACATCCCTCTTCAATCCGGACCACCAAAAGATCTTCTTCAAATCTTGGTACATTTTATTAGCTCCCGAATGTATATTCAAACTACTCCGGTGTCCTTCCTCTAAAATCATCTTTTTCAATTCCAAATCATCCGGAATACAAATTCTACCACGGAATCTCAAAACACCCTTATCATCCACTTTAAAGTCACCATTCACACCTTTATCTCCAACTGTCATCAAATCAACAAATTTCACATCCAACTTATGTTTCTCGCTAACGGTCAACATAAACTCATTAGTGACCCTTAACATACCAAGCCTCACGCTGTCAGATGTCAACTCACACACCAAACTCAAATCTATAAATGCTTCCAAAAGTTCCCACTCTCTAACCATCAAAGCGGACATATGCAAAGATTTCCGGCTTAACGCATCGGCTACCACATTAGCTTTACTAGGATGGTAATTCAAGCTAAAATCGTAGTCCTTCAAAAATTCCAACCACCTCCGTTGCCTCATATTCATCTCTTTCTGATCAAACAAGTATTTCAAACTCTTATGATCACTAAAGACTTCGAATCTTGCACCGTAGAGATAATGCCTCCAAATTTTCAACACGAAAACCACCGCCGCTAATTCCAAATCATGAGTAGGGTAATTTTTCTCATGAACCCTCAATTGCCTCGAAGCATAAGCCACCACCTTACCTTCCTGCATCAATACTCCACCTAAACCAATCAAAGACGCATCACAATACACCACAAACGATTCACTAGGATTCGGCAAGATCAAAATCGAAGCTGTAGTCAATCTTCTCTTCAACTCACTAAAACTTTCCTCACACTGAATATCCCAAATGAACGCTTTACCTTTACAAGTCAGTTGGGTCAAAGGAAGTGCTAACTTGGAAAAGCCTTGAATGAATCTTCGATAATATCCAGCTAAACCCAAAAAGCTTCTAATTTCAGTAACAGATCTAGGAGCCTCCCATTGTAGAACTACATCTACTTTGGATGGATCCACAACAATACCATTACCTGAAATCACATGCCCAAGAAAACTCACTTCTGACAACCAGAACTCAAACTTGGACAACTTGGCATAAAGTCTCTTCTCCTTCAAAATTTGCAATACAATACGCAAATGCTTCGCATGCTCCTCCCGAGACTTAGAATAAATCAAGATGTCATCGATAAACACAACAACAAATTGATCCAAATGCTCATGGAAAATGCGATTCATATACTCCATAAACACTCCCGGCGCATTAGAAACCCCGAACGACATCACGGAATATTCGTAATGTCTGTATCGTGTCCTAAAAGCCGTCTTTTGAATATCTTCCTCTTTCACTCTAATCTCATGATAACCTGACCTCAAATCAATTTTACTAAACACACACGCACCTACCAACTGGTCCATCAAATCATCAATTCTCGGAAGAGGATACTTATTCTTAATCGTCACCTTATTCAGCTGGCGATAATCAATACACAATCACATACTTCCATCTTTCTTTTTCACCAATAAAACTGGAGCACCCCAAGGCGATACACTCGGCCTCACAAACCTCTTTGCTAACAATTCATTTAACTGCTTCCTCAACTCAACCAACTCAGATGCCGACATACGATATGGTGCCATAGATACAGGTCTAGTACCAGGAACTAGATCTATGGAAAACTCCACCTCTCTCTGGCGACACATCAGAAATATCCTCCGAAAACACCTCTGGAAAATCACACACGACAGGAACCACATCAATTGCAACTCGACTATCCACGGTCAACGATGCAAACAACCCGAACAACTGAGCTTCATCCGCCAAAAGTTTCTTCAACTCTTTGATAGATAAGAAACTCAATTCCTCGTCTTCTTCAAGAGAAGGAAATCTTACCAACTTATGATAACAATCGATATGAACTCGATTGAACTGCAACCAATTCATCCCCAGAACAATGTCTAAACCCTCCAACGGCAGACACACCAAATCCATATCAAAATCCTTACCATAAATGGTCAAAGGACAACTTAAACAAACCAAAGAGGTAGTTACCGACCCCGTTGTTGGATTATCGATAACCATCTCTCCACCCATCAACGACAACAAAAGATTCAAACGATGCACACACTTAGACGAAATAAACGAATGAGTTGCTCTGGTATCAATAATAGCAACTAAAGGCGTACTATTAATAAAACAAGTACATCTGATCAGACGATCTGCACTAGTAGTCTGAGTTCCTGCCAATGCAAATACTTTCCCTCCAGCTTGAGCTTGCTTTGGTTTCGGACACTTCACACTAACATGACCAGGTTCACCACAGTTGAAATACTTTACCATATTCCTCTTGCAATCAGTAGCGACATGTCCTATACCTCCACAATTGAAACACTTCCTTATATCCTTTCTACATTCAAACTGCCGATGTCCTAAGTCACCACACCTAAAACATCTCAGAGGGTTATACGTACCTCCCCCACTTGGCCTTTTATCAGAATTAGCCCTTTGCTTACCCTTGTCAGCTGGTGACACATAAGGACCACCACGAAACAGTTGCTTTCCTTTCCTTTCGTTCACACTCTTATAATGAGTAGAACGAGCTTTGCTATCCTCCTCATAAATTCTACAACAATCCACCAAATCCGAAAACCTCCTAATTCTTTGATAACCAATTGCCTGCTTGATCTCAGGACGTAACCCGTTCTCAAACTTCACACATTTGGAAAACTCCGCAGTTGCTTCAGCATAATGTGGATAAAACTAAATAAGCTCCACAAACATAACAGTGTAATCAATAACAGACATGTAACCCTGTTTCAACTCCAAGAACTCTATTTCTTTCTTTCCTCTAACATCTTCAGGAAAATACTTCCTCAAAAACTCGCGGCTAAACAAAGCCCAAGTGACCTCTTCACCTGTAGCTTCCCACACATGACGCGCACTAACCCACCAATCATCAACCTCCTCCTGCAACATGTGAGTACCCAATCTCACCTTATATTCCTCAGCACAGTCCATCACCCGAAAGATTCTTTCAATCTCCTTAAGCCAAATCTGAGCACCATCAGGATCATGCCTTCCTTTGAAGATATGCGGTTTGTTCTTCCTGAACTCATCATTCCCACCAGCATTAGGTGCACCCCGCACAGCCAGAGCCATAGCTTGCATCGCAGCAGCAAGAGCAGCGTCATTCCTTCCAGCCATATTCTGTTCATATCCAATAAAAGTAACTATGGTTAAACAATCAGCTCGCCAGAACACACTGATGCACAACAAACAACTTGGTCAAAACGACCGACACGGACTGGCACGGACTGACACAAACTGGCTCTGATACCATTTAATGTAACACCCCCAATCTATACCCCCAATTAATTAAAGCAATAACAGATAATCAGAGTATAATTAAAACATTCCTGGCATAGACGGGAGCGTCACATCAAAATGATGAAATATAATAACCTGCTCACAAAGATATGCAACAATCAGGTAGCAACATAAACAGAGGAACTTGGTTCCTAACACCCACAATCCAAAAGTTTGTCTCATATATATAAACATAAAAGTTTGTCTGTCTTATACAGAGTCATACATGTCAAATCCAAAAAGAGATATATATATATATATATATATATATATATATATATATATATATATATATATATATATAATGTCACATAACGATCTCCCCGACTATCCGGTGCTACATATCTGAGCCGACCGACAAAAGAACGAAGACAGAATCTTCACAAAATACCTCCAGCATCTAATCTGCAATGCCTCATAGAGCATTCAAAACAGCAGAAGGGTGAGAAACACAATTATAATATAGTTGCATACCATTATGTAATAACAGGAAATACGCACACAACAACATTCTCACCACAACATATACCATAATTCAAACATAAAACAACATGATTCTTATCTCATACATCCATCACAAAGGCATATCAATAATGCTTAATACATTTACCACCAACATGTGTATATATCAACTCATCAATTCCATTCACAAATCCCACACATAATCAATCCATTCATGACTTATGCAAATGCACAGAGACCGACACAACGACTCTATGCAATACAATGCGGTACCGTTCCATCCATCATCTCATCATTAATTCACTCAGGAATTATTGGAATCATTGCTTGTTACTTAGTGTAACTCCCCGTCGGGCAAACGATGTTCCCCGTTGCTTTAGGTCCTCTTTGTATAAGGCACACGACGTTTATGGATCGCTTTAGGTCCTCTTTGTATAAGGCACACGATCCGATCGCTTTAGGTCCTCTTTGTATTAGGCACACGATCGTCCATAACGTCGCTTTAGGTCCTCTTTGTATAAGGCACACGACCGTTACAGCAGATCCCCTCGGGAATCGTTTTGTCGCTCACACCCACTAGGGCACAAGACATCACAAGAATGCATATCATGATGCTTGGCATACAATGACTCATGACAATCAAATGCATACACATATACAACCATGTAAACCACTTCAACATCCATAATCATGCATATACAATCAAACATAACACAATGCATTTATTTGCCATAAGGCCGCAAAACATCATCACATCATTTCGTCACATACATTGACATCATATAACAGCACACAAGCTATACGTTATAGATCAAAAGCGTATCGCATGTTAACACATCAATTACACACAATTACGACGGTAAAAGTCGACAAAACGACACATTTCCAATTACCGACATAATTAAATCGGCCACTAATCTCAAAACCATTTCTATAAGAAATAACATTTCAATAGCTTTCCAACGTATCCAACCGTGCCTCAATCCGACTTACGACCCAAAAGTTATGAAGAAAACAAACCGGAAAATCTGCCCTGTTAGCTTTCTTGTTCGCAATGCGAACCCCCAGCGAACCATGGTAGAGAAAAACAGCATAAAGTTCGCAATCCGAACACCCAGCGAACCTTCGCTTTCCCCTTCGCAATGCGAATTACCTGCGAACCGTGGCAGAGAAAAAACAGCAGAAAGTTCGCAATGCGAACACCCAGCGAACCTTCGCTGCCCTATTCGCAGTGCGAACATGCGAACCCAGAAAATCCCAGCAGCGCTGTTGTTCACTCCAACACAATATTTCATCCACCAAAACACATCCAAACCATAACATAACAACCCGAACATATCCCAATCATAGTAACAAGTATTCTACAACACTTATACCGCATTTCAACCGCGAAAACATCAATTTCTATTGTTTTCTTTCATTCAACCTAGAATTGAAAAGCTAGGAAAAACCAACAAACATTCCAACACACACATACATAATCATACACAAGCATAACATAACCGAGTTTCGCACCCTTACCCGATTAATTGCGCTTCTAAGTGTCGATTGAATTGGTTTCTTACACTCCAAGTTTTCCTCTTTTTCTTCTTCTCACTCTCCTTTTCTCTTCTCTTCTTTTCTTTCTATTTTTCTTTCTATGTTTCTATTTTAAATGAAAACAATATCTAACCAAGCCAAAAAGACCAAAATACCCCTACACTCAATTTTCTCGAAAACGTTCCCCAAACGCGATAAAACATAATAACCAAGAATAAAATAATATAAAGACCAAAAATAATTAAATCGACTCGATTAAATAAATCTAACAAAAACCGGGGCGTTACATTTTGTTCTATTAATGGTTCAAAACAAGTTTTGGAGATGCATCTCCGGAACAAGGTAATAGGATGTTTTTCCAGAGATATATCTTCAGAATTAATATGCCAAATAATGAGTGGTCCAAATTGATCTATGATTTCTATAAATTTAGGTGTTCTTATTGCCATACCCTAATTTTTTACACCCCCTAAGATGACACCACATTTGCATCATTGGCATATGATCGGTGGATTCCGTAAGTGCACGAACCTATCAAAGTAATATAAAAGATTGTCGAACCCACAAAGACCAATCGTCAAACCTATCATTACTTAATTGTTACGGTGTTTATCTAAGGCGATTGAATTAAGAATAAGAATAAGGAAGTAAATAACTATAATAAATTTAGATGAATAACAATACTGGAATGTAATTCACATCAATCAACAATACTCTAATTTTCTCTACTAAGGTTTCTTATGGGGAAATATTTTCACTTTGAAAAGAAACAATTTAACAGGAACTGTCGCTTTCGCGTATTCAAAACCGAATTTACTCTCTAATAAATGTCGTCCATTGTCACTTAAGGAAGGTGCTTATCGTGTTTAAGTAGTAAACCTATTTTTAAGAAATTAAACTCTTAACTCAGTCGAAAAGTGATTTGATTGGAAAGTTTAACTTAAAAGGGTTCCAGGATTTTGCTCAGGTAACCGGATCCTAAACGTATAAACGGCGCACTTTCGTAAATAGTTTTTAAATCGCTTTCTAGAAATATTAGACTCCCTAAATAATTAACAAAGTGCTTTTGTGGTATTTTTTAATAAAAAACAAACCAATTTTAGTCTTTAGTGTCGGACGGCTTTCGATCTTACCCGACATTTTCACTGTCCAACTTTCGTAGAGGCAGAATAAAATGAATTTAGAAAAACTGTGTTTAAACCAAAACATCCCACAAAGGTAATCCTAAAGAGACAACATGTAGAGCACCGTCTATTGACGATCCTCACATCCCAACACTAATAAGTTAGCCTGACATGGTTATTGGAAACAAAACATAAAGGGTTTTAAGTGCAAACATAATGACTGGTAAAAGGCGTTTGAAATAAAGTTGCGATAGAGGCAAATAAGATGAAGAGAATAATTGCAAGGTAAATAAAGTAGTAAAGTAAAGGCAAAAGAAAGTAAATATAAAAGCGGAATGAGTTAAAAACCTGCTCCAAACAGAGTTTTGAAACTGGTACAATAAATGCTGAAGTAATCTTGACGGAAATAAAACTTGTACAGGGATGATCCAAACTTGATACACACTCGATTCGTGATGTGATAACTCTTCGGTGTGAAGGGTTATGCTTACAATTGGACAGAGTATGACCTAAGTGTGCACAAAACATGGATGATTGAAAATGTGGAAACTTAGTCCTATTTATAATAATACTAAACCCTGGAATGCACGTAACTCCTTCAATATTCGTGTGAGGAAAAAATGGGAGTCATGGGGGTGACTCCCCAATCGTCTTTGACCATAATACAAAATACAAAGACGGCGACCGCCATGAGGAGACGGCGACCGCCATGTTCCCAAAATGGCAAGACATGGTCTTTTGGCCGTTGAAGGCGTGGAACAAGTCACACACCACATGGCCTTCTCTATGGCCAACGCCATGTGTACTATTCACACTAAAATTTCAATTTTTCATCTGTTTTGCTTCGTTTCTTCGTGAACGGCTCTCATTTGGCTACTTACCTGAAATCAAAGGAAAATACCAGCATAATACTACAAAACATAAAAAAAGACACTAAATAGCATGTGAATCGGGTCAGAATATACGATACATTTTCACTCTATCAAACTCCCCAACACTTAGACCATTGCTTGTCCTCGAGCAATCAACCAACACAGTAAAAAGAAATAAGCACGATTTGAAACAAAGGCACACCGAGACTCTAATCATATGTGGCTGCTAGGCTAATGTTAGATTGATAGGTACTAAATATCAATACCAAGGATACAGTAATGACACAAATCCGTATTTCACGGTCAAAGACCCCCCCCCCTTATACAAACCAATCCGAATCATGCCATTATAACTTAACCTAGGTCTTTTGTTCTCTCTCTCCCAATTTCATTCAAGCGCAATCACATTAAGCCCGTTATCCTTGCACGTACATGGTAAGTAAACCTGTTATTGACTATGATCTCATCGTTGTTTCTTTTTTCTCTTTTTCTTGGCAAATATGCTTAAGTATCAATTGAACTTAAAGATTCTGCACCGTTGGGCTAAGTGATCGGGTGAGAACCACCTAAATTAGAGGGAACATATCTTATCATTCATTTTCCTCTTAACTTTTCATTTTAGATCAGAGATCACACACTTATTTCCATCGGCTTCTTACTTAGTGCATGCTTAGGATGGTGCTGACTGCTTAAATAAACTACTTAAGGTAATTTTAACACTGATCTTAAGGTTTCGACATAATGGATACTCAAATTGATTTTGCATACTTAGGGAGTTTAGGGTGTCAGGACGGTATCGATTTTATCGAAACTTTCCCTAGTCTCGCTAACATAGCCTAAATTAAAAACAACCTATATACTTTCATAGTGTGTGCCATGAATGAAAAAGAAAATTTTTGTTGGGGGTCCAAATTTTGAGAAATTCAGTAAACAACTGAAAACCATGCATAAAGACTCGATAGCACATGCAAAGACTCGATAAAACTTTAAAATAAATAAAATCCTAAAATTATTAAATAAACTAGAAAACGGTAAATCTAACTAGAAAACGGTAAAATAAAAGAGGTAAAGTTCCTCCCCCACACTTAAGCCAAACACTGTCCTCAATGTTTAGATAAAAAGGTGGAAAAAGGAAAGATAGAACATATATGAGGGCTACTACGTGTTAAATCCTCTATGATCCTGCTCTTGTTGTCCATGTCTTCGCTGACCACTTCTACTTCGGCTGCGGGAATTTTGAGATACCTTCATTTTTTGAAACTGCTATTTCCTAAAGCAACTCATCATGTTGCCCGTTTCCCGAGGAAGTACCTGCAAAAGTGTTAGAAAAATACGATGCGGTGTATGTAGGTGAAACCTGACCATGCGAAGAATGAGGAGGAGGTGAGTTACAGACGGGAGAGACACGCTCTCTCCTATCATACTCATCATCGGTGTCACCACCAGCAGCGACATTTGCAGGAATGTCTGTGGGCACCAGCTCATTTCCAAGATTGTCATCTAGAGATTTTTTGCCTAGAAGTAGCTGAGACACGACAAGCGATACATTTCTTTATTTTCTGCAAATTCAACCAATAAAAGGAAAACATTAAATTAAAAGCTTGGGGGTTGCCTCCCACGTAGCGCTTCTTTTTACGTCGTTAGCTTGACAACCCAGGAATGCAAGTACTCATGGTGGTTCTCTCGAGAATGATTCCTCGATCAAACATTTAATATTCTTCGTTTTCCATGGACACTTATCAAGCCATCTCACATATCCCTTACCTTTTCTTTTCTTCCTTATGTAGGGTGGTTCATTCTTTTGAACTTGCGGTGGTGGTTCTGGTTCTATCCTGAGTATTAGTTTCTCGGATTTGAGTTTAGTTCGTTCATCCACCACCTCAAAATCTAACCTTCACTTCTTGATAATGAAGATTTCTCTAGTTTCATGGTCCTCTAATTTTCTCTTTTTATGCATGACCTCAGACAAAGGTGCATTGGTGTGGATATTTTCCAATACCTCCACATACCTTTTGGGTTGGGAGTCTACTTTAGCTTCCACAAACCTTTGCTGGAAAGGAAACGGTGGGGTATAGGGAGGAGGAACAATGATATGTGCTTCCTTCTCTATCTCTTCGACAACCTCCATTTTGGGTGGTGTCGGTGAATTTTTCTCAATCTCTACTCTTTTCTCATCAGAACTCTTCTCTGCCTTATTATCACTCTTGTTAGGATTTTCGATTTGTTTCTCACTGTTCGTTGATACAACACCCACATGTCTCTGAGGCGAGGGTCCTAGGGGTATTTGTGCAAGCATGGAGATGTGAGTCCCCAATGTCTCGTTGTGAGTCGCAAGGGACTCGACCACAAAGTTCAGCTGCCTAAGGTTTTCATTAATGTGGAGACTTTGTTTTCTAAGCTCCTCATTCTGGAGAGTTTGTGTTGCCACAAAGCGCTTCATCATAGATTTTAGTCTATAGTGAGTTTGCGTCTCAAGAAAATTCTCTATTAATATTTTGAGGTTGGATTTATGGGAATCTTACGGCTCCTCAAAATATTGGGAGTGGTAATTGTAGAGAGAATTTGGGAGATACATTGTAATAGAGATAAAAATGCCTTAGTCTATACGGTGTAACAACAAAATTGCAATATTTGAAGTAATTGGTCCCCGGCAACGGTGCCAAAAACTTGATCGGTGGATTCCGCAAGTGCACGGACCTATCGAAGTAATATAAAATATTGTCGAACCCACAGAGACCAATCGTCAAACCTATCTTTACTTAATTATTACGGTGTTTATCTAAGGCGATTGAATTAAGAATAAGAATGATGAAGTAAATAACTTTAATAAATTTAGATGAATAACAATACTCGAATTTAATTCACATCAATCAACAATACTTTAATCGTCTCTACTAAGGTTACTTATAGGGAAATATTTTCACTTTGAAAAAAATCAATTTAACAGGAACTGTCGCTTTCGCGTATTCAGAACCGAACTTACTCTCTAATTAATGTCGTCCATTGTCACTTATGGAAGATGTTTATCGCGTTAAAGTAGAAAACCTATTTTAAAGAAATTAAACTCATAACTCAGTCGAAAAGTGATTTTAATTGGAAATTTTAACTTAAAAGGGTTCCAGGCTTTCGCTCAGGTAACTGGATCCTAAACCTATAAACAGCGCGGTTTCGTAAATAGTTTTAAAATCGCTTTCTAGAAATATTAGACTCCCTAATTAATTAACAAAGTGCTTTCACAATATTTTTTAATAAAAAATAAACCAATTTTAGTCTTTAGTGTTGGACGGCTTTCGATCTTACCTGACATTTTCACTGCCCCACTTTCGTAGAGGCAGATTAAAATGAATTCAGAAAAACTACGTTTAAACCAAAACAGCCCACAAAGGTAATCCTAAGGAGACAACATGTAGAGCACCGTCTATTGACGATCCTCAAATCCCAACACTAATAAGTTAGCCGGACATGGTAATTGAAAACAAAACATAAAGGGTTTTAAGTGCAAACATAATGACTGGTAAAAAGTGTTTTAAAATAAAGTTGCGATAGAGGTAAATAAGATGAAGAGAATAATTGCAAGGTAAATAAAGCAGTAAAGTAAAGGCAAGAGAAAGTAAATATAAAAGCGGAATGAATTAAAAACTTGTTCCAAACGGAGTCTTGAAACTGGTACAATAAATGCTGAAGTAATATTGACGGAAATAAAATTTGTACAGGGATGATTCAAACTTGATACAGACTCGATTTGTGATGCGATAACTCTTCGGTGTGAAGGGTTATGCTTACAATTGGACAGAGTATAGCCTAAGTGTGCACAAAACTTCGACGATTGAAAATGTGGAAACTAAGTTCTATTTTTACTAGTACTAAACCCTGGAATGCACGTAACTCCTTCAATATTCGTGTGAGGAAAAAACGGGAGTCATCGGGGTGATTCTTCAATCGTCTTTGTCCATAATACAAAATACAAAAACAGCGACCGACATGAGGAGACGGCGACCGCCATGTGTCGCAACGCGAAAAACAACCATCAGAAAAAATAGAGTCGCCACCGAACGTAATTTATCCCGACGGGGGAAAGGAAACGATCGAAGAAACTTCAAAAGGGAGAATACATGGTCATCGCAACCAAGTCCTGGGTTAGGGAGTCGAATACGCCAGAGGAATGTATTAGCACCCCCTCGCGTCCGTTGTACTCAACTGGATCCACGCTTGTTGTCTAATCAAAAGGTGTGTCATCTAAAGCTCTACTGCTAAACGAAAACGGAAAGCGAAAAATACAAAAGGAGACTCTATAGGACTTCGTCGTCCTAGGCCTACATATTCCCTCGTGCAATGGGAAAGTTAGAGTCAACATAGTTTGGAGGACTATGGGTGAAAAGGGGGAAGGTTGCTAGCCAAAACTTCGTCCTCTTGTGCCTACGTATCCTCAATCGGACGAGAAAGAGGAAGTTAGAGCGATCGTAGTTTGACGTACCAATTCTTACGTGTTTCTTACGAGCGACGTTAAGTTCGCGTTCAAGTAGTTAGGGTCGATGCCTGTTTGCGGTAGAACGGAAATAAAATGCCCTTTTTGAAAATGGTTGACGGAAAATCCCGAAGGATAAAATGATTTGCATTCGGTTCGTAAGTTTTAGACAGAAGTGGATTGACTTTGTTTGAAATACGCATCGCAGTAAAGTCTATGACATAGGATCGAGCACCTCGTTCTAACGATATATCCAAACGTCTCGCGTACAAAGTACCCTAAGATGAGGTTAGAAATGCATCCGCTCATCTTTTCCCATGTCCGTAAGGCTCGTAGCGCATAATGCACATCATATTTATTAAGTTTTTTTTTATTTTTGTTTTGAGGGAGAGAAGAGAAAGACGCACAGAAGGTCTAAGGGAAACTCGGTCCTACATGTTATCATGCCAAATGGCCCTCTGAGCATACCCTCTGAAGGACTCGCTATTCTCTTGAGACAAGCCTTGCAACTGCATATGTCAAGATTGTATTCATACTACTTCAAAAAAGCCTTAGCTAAGTCCAACCACGATCGAATGTGACCACTCTCTAACTTCATGTACCAACTCAAAGATGTCCCACTTATACTGTCCCAAAAATAGTGGATAATTAGTTTATTGTTGTGAACATACGAAGTCATTCTTCTGCAAAACATCACCAAATGCTGCCTTGGGCAACTATCTCCCTTGTACTTCTCAAACTTCGGCGATTTGAAACCTGGAGGTAACCCTAGGTCGGGTACCAGTAACATGTCTGAAGCATCGAAACCAAAAACATCCTGAACTTCCATGGCTTTGAGTTTCTCATCCAATACACGATATCTTTCAGCAAACTCAATAGCTCTCGGGTCCTTGGTTTTCATCATTGGGACCTCTCTTTGGGAATTTGACACAGAGAATGCAAAACCACGATAGTTTGTAGTATCAAGAGAGGAATGTCCACTTTGGACCACAAATTGTTCGTGTGAATCCTGATTCTCAACAGAGAGCTGCACAAACTGAGCTTGAGCAAGGTTGTTCACTTGTGGAGGATCCTCATCAGGCAGAAAACCATACAATGGGTTGGTTGTCACAGTAAAATCTGGTGGGGGATCAACACTTTGGAGGTTGTTCCTTGACATAGCTACCAACATCTTCCAACTTGACCTTACTTCTTGACACTGCTTACTTCAAACACTTTGTCGTCTTCCAACAATCGCCACTTGTTTAGAATGAGTACCGGGGAATCAACTGGCTGGTCATGGACAAAGGCAGGATAAGAGTTCTGGTAGGTTGGAGAATGATATGCAAAATGATGCAGAGATGCTAATGTTCAGACGAACCCGCAGCCTCAACATGAGAAAGCTACGATAAATTTGATAGAAAGCACAACTATCAAATTCATAATGTACTCTTATTGGGAACCAACCTGGTCAAGATGCATTGCAGACAAAGTGGATATGGTCATGTACCATCTCATAACTATCACCAGTGTGATATCTGCTTTAAGAACAATCAAGGGTGTTCTGTGGTACAATCAGCTCTACAGGAACAGATGGATCTCGGATGGATCCAAGATCACCGAATTCGTGAAGTCAACATGACTTATACAAATTCCAACATCATTCAAAACCACGACGTCCGTGCAACGAATGTCAACTTGGTGGCAATGCACTCAAGGCAAATCCAACATCATAATCTGCCACGGCACGATTATGATTCCTATCCTATCTGCTCAATAAACGATCAGGGATGTTCTTTTGTACAAGAGGCCCTCCAGCGTCAGATGGATCTTGGATGGATTCAGGATTACCGCGATAGAAATCAGTATCAAGTGAATATGATTCAAATCTTTGATATTCGCTTGATGAATACCAGATTGGTGGAGTTACATGCTAAGCAAGTCCAACTCAGTTTTCTGACTTCGAATAATTATCAGAATTGTAAGGGATGTCGTGAGAGCGACCAAGGATACGCTCTCGTTCAAAGAACTTTGCAACACTTGTTAAACCACTGGTGGCTTTCGATCACACACAACAAGTCAATATGATTAATGGGAACCCTACTAGGCATCAAAGTCACGATGTTCGATCAATGGAAACAGATCTAGTGAGGTTACACTGCATACAGAGCGGACGTGGTCAGGTGCCACCACACAACTATGAATGCTGTAGAGTTTGCTCTGAAGATAATCAAGGATGTTGCCTCGTGCGAGTAGCCTTTCAGAGTCAGTTGGACCACAAAGAGATTTGACCGTGTTTAAGTCCTAGGTCAATCAACTTGATGCCCGACTATTTCGCTGATCGAATAAAGGACGTTGTCGTAATCTCTGATCATAAGAGGACCAAGGATGTTTGTACCATCATCCCTTTACTTGACGAATCGAAAGTTCCCAACCAGGAATTGATTGAAATTACTTACAATGGTCAGAAGAATCAGAAGGCTCCTGTAGTTATCTATCTAACGGGACCGTTACCGTATGAATCAACTAAGGCTATCCCTTACAAATACGGTGCAACAAAAATTGAGAATGGAAAGGAAATTCCATTACCCTCCGTCGTGAATATTGCAGACATCAGTTGAGTAACACGGAGCGGTCGAATCTTCAACCGAGGAGTTGGAGAACCTTCCAGAGAAAAGGAACCTCAAACAGAAGTTCTTGATCAACCAGTCAGTCATTCTAGTGATCCCGACCTTTCAAAGAACAACGATAAGATGCTGAAGCTTATCCAGAAGAGTGAATACAACATTGTTGATCAGCTGTTGCAAACTCCTTCAAAAATCTATGTGTTATCACTTTTACTCAATTCCGAAGCTCACAGAGAGGCTTTACAGAAAGTCTTAGAGCAAGCCTTTGTGGAACAAGATGTGTCAATAAGACAATTTGACAGGATCATCTCCAACATCACTTCCTGCAACAACTTGGGATTTAGTGATGAGTAACTGCCGAAAGAGGGCCCAAGACATAACATGGCACTCAATATTACAGTCAACTTCCAGGACGATGCTTTAGCCGGCGTACTGGTAGACACCGGATCAGCTCTAAACGTGATGCCAAAGTCCACTTTAATGTGACTATCATTCAAAGGATCTTCGATGAGAGGCAGTGAGGTCATCGTCAAAGCACTTGACGGATCCTGGAAAACAGTTATCGGCAAAGTCGACCTTCCCATAACTATCGATCCCCACATTTTCCAAGTCACTTTCCAGGTCATGGACATCCGGGCAGCATACAGCTGTTTGTTAGGAAGACCTTGGATACACGAGGCTGGGGCAGTCACTTCGACGCTTCACCAAAAACTGAAGTTTGTCAAGAACAACCAACTCGTCACAGTCTGCGGAGAGCAAGCCTTTATCGTGAGTAACTTATCGTCGTCCACTTGTGTAGAACCAGAGGAGGTTGTTGGAACCCAGTTCCAAGCACTTTCGATGAGCAATGACAACCAATCAGAAAGAGGAACGTCGATTTCCTCGTATAAAGATGCTCTCGAAGGGATAAAAAATAACAATACAAAAGGATGGGGACAACTTGTCATTCATACTGATAACAAAGCGAAGAAGGGTCTTGGTTTTTCTTCAAACTGTACCCAGACAACTACTAACGATGAAAGTCTTCATCCCATTCAGAACTTTTTCCATAGTGGAGGCTTCCTTCACCCAGTGTCTCAAGAAATACATACCATCAACGAGGGAGATTCCTCTGATACAGATGAAGAATGGAAGTCCTATCTTAACGAGGACGGTTATATGTCTCAGGAAGAGGTGCCTATACCATTTTGCTTTCCGGCACAAAGTCCGAGATTTATACCGAGGTCAGATGTCAAAATGATGTATGGAGATTGTGATCCAGAAGGATGTTGTGCTCCACCCAACTCATTAGAGGAAGACACTCTGATGAAAGACAAATTTGACCACGACTATTATGGCCCAATGGATGGCCTGCCTATGTGGCAGCCGTACCCAGGAGACTCGGGGCAAAAGAATCAGCCGAACGATGCATATCAGCTGAGCATCATTGAAAAGAATACCTGCGTCCCCATCATGTCATGGGATCAACACTCAAGGCATTCAAAAAACATCCAGCATGACGATGAATTTGTAAAGCTTGCCAGACTAGAGTTCATCAACTATGCTTTTCCCGAGGTCAACGTCATCGAAAGGGATGACACCTCCAATTCCAAAGAAGTGTGGGACACATTAGGACAACCAAGTGGCAGGTATGACAACTTGGTCACGTACACCGCTCCCGAAAGCTCTCGTATCAGACTCGAAGACATCCAGCCAACTGGATGGGGAGATTTACCTGAGAGTGCAAACACTGTGCAAAATACAACAGAAGAGCTCTCCTACAACAACTCTGCTTGGGAGACAGATTCCAATGATCCTGCTCCTCCAGAAATCAGTGTTATTTCTAAAGACAGACCAAGAAAGAAGGTGCCAGACTTTGTGATTCACCGAGGAGTTCGCCGCCAATGGGTTGCAGTCAACGTTCCGGAAGTCGTTCATAAGTATAAGTAATTGTCGTCTTTATCTTAAACTTTCACCTTGCCCAGGTGAAATGGATGTTTTGATAGGGCTTACTTTCTGTAAATGTACCTCTTCGCTTCGCCCAAAGCGACAGAGTTTTGTTTTATAGGGTTGTAGTTTCAAGAATCGACAAGATCATAAATAAAATAACGTCGTTCTGTAATTACCGCAATTATTTTTGTTTTCTCTTTTTCGCTTTTTCAGAAAATGGTAATCCTAAAAAATAACTCAAATAATAAAGACAAGCATTTTAAAAAAAATACACTGCACGCACTCTTGCATTCTCTCTATCTCTACTAAAAACAAATCATCATGTCATGCAGATTGCTTGTTTTAAACCCCATTGAAGCATACGATCCAATGCCTTCTCCCAACTTTAAATTCCCGGTATTTGAGGCTGAAGAAGAAGATGACGAAGAAATTCCAGAACAGATCTCCCGATTACTCAGACAAGAGGAAAGGTCCATTAAACCTCACAAACAGCCATTGGAAGCGGTCAACTTGGGTTCAGAGGAGGAGAGAAAAGAAGTCAAGATTGGGGCACTGCTCAGTCCAACTGTCAAAGAAAGTTTGACAAAGCTTCTCAAAGAGTTTCCCGATGTATTCGCTTGGTCCTATCAGGATATGCCAGGGTTGGATACCAGCATTGTGGAACATCATCTACCGTTGAGATCAGAATGTCCACCGGTAAAACAAAGGCTGAGACGGACTCATTCGGACATGGCCATCAAAATCAAAGAGGAAGTACAGAAACAGATTGACGCGTGTTTCCTCGCCACATCAGAATATCCTCAATGGCTAGCCAACATAGTACCAGTTCCGAAAAAGGACAGAATGGTCAGAATGTGTGTAGACTACAGGGATCTGAACAAAGCAAGTCCAAAGGATGACTTTCCCTTACCACACATAGACATGCTAGTAGACAGTACAACAAAGTTCAAAGTCTTCTCCTTCATGGATGGATTCTAGGGCTATAATCAGATAAAAATGGCGTCGAAAGACATGGAGAAAACTTCCTTCATCACCCCATGGGGCACTTTTTGTTACAAGGTAATGCCGTTCAGTTTGAAGAACGTCAGGGCAACCTTTCAACGGGCCATGACTACTCTGTTCCACGACATGATACACAAAGAAATCAAAGTGTATGTCGATGATATGATTGCCAAATCTAAGACAGAAGAGGAGCATGTGACCCACCTGTCAAAACTATTCGAGCGGCTGAGAAAATACAAGCTCTGCTTGAATCCCAATAAGTGCACATTCGGTGTCCATTCAGGGAAACTTTTAGGGTTCATCGTCAGCCAGAAAGGAATTGAGGTTGATCCTGACAAGGTCAAGGTCATTCAAGAAATGCCTTCTCCAAAGACTGAGAAACAAGTCCGAGGATTTTTGGGACGTTTAAATTACATCTCCAGATTCATACGTCTCATGACCGCGACACGCGCGCCGATCTTCAAACTGCTCAAGAAGATACAATCATTCCTCACTGATTCCCGGGGAAAATGGACTCTGAATTATGACAGCCCCTATGTGGTCAAGAAAGCCTTCTTAGGCGGCGCCTTGAGACTCGCAACCATGGATGGAGAAGAATTTGCCTACCCCACAAATGTTGACGTTGTCAAGAAATACTTTGCCTAAATAAAAAAAATGTCTCGGTGGATTGAAAACCCGAAAGGGCGGTCCAGGCAAAAATTAGAGACATAATCAAAAATCATACCGATGGATTGGAAATCTCAAAAGTACAATCCATGCAAAAGTTAGGGATAATGGCAAGTAACTACGTCCAGCAAAGGGGCAAATCCTCCAGCAGCAGTCATGCCATCCATCAGGAAAACGCGAGTCAAGGTCATCTTCGACGGAAGCTCAGGATGTCCAGAATTCAAAGATGGTAGAAGGATAGCGGTCGTTATGTTTCAATGCAGCCCTTTTCCCTTAAATTACCATTTTCTAACTTTGTAAATACTCCATGGAATCACGCGTTTGGCTGATTTCCATCCTATCAAAAAAATTTAAGCCCTAGTGCTTTTGTTTATAATTCTCATTTGTTTTAGCTTTACAGAATGACATTTTAATATGATTAACGATTCTTGAAATAAAACAAAAATGAATTTAATTGTCAAACTTTTTCTGCTTTTAAAATAAAGATGGCGATTTCTTTTGACTGTTGAACATCGAAAGAACATCGATCGCTTCTCCAGAAGTAATCGAGCTTCAAAGTGTGGAATCAAAGTACTCCTTCTTAACCAGTACACCTGAATGAAGGATCAACTATGTCAGATGCAAATATTCCATCCGACATTCCCAGCAGAGTTCTTATCTCCTAAGCCCGACCAACGGTTTTCCCCACAGGGACTATCTCTCCTAAGCAAGGCAGAATTGCTATTTTGGACCAAATGGTACTTCTTCGTTCCCCGCAGTGGTTGAGTATCCAATCATGTTCATCCGTTAGTCTGTATGTCGTGTCAGTTTCGTCAGCATATACATACATACATCATGCATTATTGATTCATACATGTTCATATTGCATCACTACCACGCTAGTCAGTCTTACCCCTAGTAATAAAAGTCCTCTTGTCAATTGAGTTGTCAGTTCTTTCCTCGTCAGAAAGTGAATCATCTAAGCAATCTCTCTCCAGTTTATCTCTGGATTAGAGACGGTCTTCGACCACTTTGATAACTTGAACCTCTGAAAAGAAAGAAAACTTTTGACAAACATCATTCTTCGCCATTGAAGATGATATCTTCGCTTTCCCAGATTAAGGAAAATCCCCAGAGAAAGCCTCTTAATCAAAGCTTCGGCAATATGGCAGTTTTTCTCCAGAAAATTTGCTAACGAAAGGATCATCAGCACCTCCAAACTAGATTACATCACATGGCATTTCTTCGAGAAGATCTGGAGGAAAAGTATGATGTAATACGCCTAAGCAGAAAGCAGTCTTTCAAGAGACTCATTTTCCCCAGTAGAGTCAACAAATGGCGTCTCCAATAGAGAAATTTGTACACCTCTGCAGCTCAGACTAATGGGTTCCCCAGCAAGTCTGACATCAAAACTTTTTCCATCAAATGGCATCTCCCCAGGAAAATTCGGCGAGAAGTTTGAGGAAATCCGCTACGAATAGCGTCCCTTGTCAAGAAAGTTTATTGACAAAAGAAACTGAGAGCAGATCCTTGGTAGGAAACCAGAATCGAGGGGAAGTTTATATCAGAAACTGAGACCAGATCCTTAGTAGGAAACCAGGATCGAGGGGAAGTTTATATCAGAAACTGAGACCAGTTCCATGGCTGAAGACCAGGATCGAGGGGAGGTTTAGTCCAAAAGAAAACTTAGACCAGTTCCTTGGTAGGAAGCCAGGATCGAGGGGAAGTTTGTATCAAAGACTGAGACCAGTTCCTTGGTAGGAAACCAGGATCGAGGGGAAGTTTTACCTTTTCTAAGTATCAACGCTTAGCAAAAGAAGATGAATACGTAAACTACCATTCATAACCACTATCAAAATTTCGGGTATTCCGGTATTTAATCCTCTTACACCCCGAACGCCCGAATACCTTCGCCATTCACACCTTCGGGTCCAAGAAGATTAAATAGGGGCATCTGTCATACCCCAAATTTTGACCACTAAGATTTCTCATCATTGTGCAAATCATCATCACAATATGGATGTACCTTTATGCCTCATCAATCTCCTCAAGAATTGTTGAGCATTCCCTGCAGTCAAGCATTAGGGTTTTAAGCCCTCTTAGAGCCTTAGACAAAGGATCAATCAAGAAATGAAATGATCTTCAACTTGTATAACCTCTCAAACTCACATAAATGATCAAGAGGACTCCTACATCAAGAATCAGGCATAAGATTGCAGCATTCCAAGTGGATTAAGCCTCAAGATCGCCAGTGTCACCAAATTAGGGTTTTGGTCGACCAGAGCCTCCAGATGAAAATCTTCATCTGGGCATGAGCCAATGCTTCAAAATATAACTCAAGATACTCCAAGGGACCTCATGGACCCAATCATGAAGTCAATTTAGCCTCAGGGGATGCATTCACCAAAAATCAGGAATTAGGGTTTCTTTACCTAATTCACCCCTAAGTTGACTTTTGGGACAAAACATGAGCCAAGACCTCAAGAAATGATTTGAAGGTCTCTAATAAACCACATTGATCCATTTGCAATAATGGATTGATCCAAGAAGCTTGATCCACAAGTTTCAATTTCCTCAGGACCACAATTAGGGTTTTGGGAAAAAAGTCAACTGAACCTTTGACTTTTGACCTGGACATGCTCCCAAGCCCTGGGACATGATTTAATACACCCTACAAAACCTATGGAACATATCCATCAAGTTTGATTTAGATCAAGGACTTGATTTCACAAAGGATCGCACAGTTTGGAATTCATCTGATAAAAAGTCAACTATGCACAAAAGTCAAAGTTTGACTTTTTGAGATTTTTCACAATTATGGTTCCTCAACCCTAAAACAATGTTAATATGTGATTTGAATCATCATTCATCAAGAAAAATCAAAGAAAGTGAGGTAACTTGTAAAAGGGGGTAACCATAAAAAACTTAGAATTTTTCTAAGTTATGGAACAAAGTGGCTAGGGTACCAACTTTCAAGGATCATGACTTGAGATCTAAGAAACCATTTTGGATGGTCCAAAGCTGGATTTGTAGCTATCATGGCATACTCTAAAAGTGTCAACTACACCTCATTCCAATTCCTCATGGATTTTAAGTTATGGAGTGATCAAAATGGCTGAAAACACAAAAATGACATTTTTCCAACACTTAGTGAAAATTTCACTAAGTCAGAATCTGCCTTATTTTTTCCCAAATGTAGAAGCATTATTCATTGTAATTCAAGTTGGATCAAAAGCAAAGTTGGACATCATGTTGAAATAGGATATATCAGCTTTCCAAAATGTCCAAGAACTCCATCAAATTCCATCTGAGCTAGAAGATATGATGGATGCAATATGCCTTGATGCAAACTGTCTTGTAAGACAGATTTGTGCATTATGGCTCGATTTGATCAAATTGTGCAAATCCAAGCATGGTTATCTATCTGCACACCTCAAGGGGGAACAAACAAGGGACAAACACTGATCTATCAGCCTCCAAAGTCCCAAAATCTACAATAGCCATGCCAAACCTAAAAAGCCTAAAGAAGGCCAAAACTCCAAATTTTGTTTTGGAACATTTAATGGATGCTTAGAGGTGGCATGTATCAGAGCAAAGATGAAAACTTCACTCAAGCCTTATCCTTGAATCAAAGAACCATAGGCGTGTGCTCTAATCTCAAGTCAATGGCTAGAGGAGACTTGAGATTCCGTTTGATCACAATTGGCCACAGACCTGTACCAGTTGCCATACACTATTGCAGCCAAAACAAACTTGTTGCATTATAAATAGACCTCATTTGTGATCAGTTTGAGTACACCAAAGCACTCAAACTGATGCTTTCCTCAAAATCACACTCGCACTTCCAATTTTTCCTTCTAAAGCAAGTCACTATCGGGTTTTGAGGTTGGGAACAATTCCAACCAAACCAATCACACACACACACCTCATAAACATCATATAGAAGTGATCCAAACACTTAAACAACATCTGGAACACCAGATTCTCAAAATCACCAGCCATCTGCACAAGCCTTTGACAGATTTGCAATTGAGGTGCCAAATCAAGTTCAAGCTCAATTCAATCCATTCCAAGCATTCAGACACACTCCATAGCACCTAGGGAAGCTGTCCACATCATTGGAACCAAGCTGTAACACCTCTAACTCAAAACACGATCACCAGCTGCAAGAGGAAAGCCTCAACTTGGTCATCTCATGATTCATGCATTTTTCTTCGCACAATAATTTTGCCATATGTTCATAATCATGTATGGAATGTTTCCCCTCAATTAATTGCTTTGTATGAATCGTGTGTGGAATTTCTGAGCCTTGATGCAGAATTTAGGGTTCTTGAGGCTTTTCTTGGATTTCTTATTCCATGCTTAAAATAAATGAAATTAAAGACCATAGACATGATCGTGAGGTGAAAACTAGTAGATTGATATGTGGATTGTGTGATTTCATCAAGTATTCAGTGAGATTGATGAGAAAATACAAATCTGGACAAAACTCAGAACACGCGCGTGTTCTTGGGTGTTCTTGGCGCACTTTTTCAAAAATTCAAATATTTGAATTTTGTGATTTTATTTAATTGATTCAAAAATTAATTTCTCTCTGAATTTTAATGATTTTGAGTTGATTCTATTTTTAATAATTCACACAAATATTAAAATATTTTATTTTACAAAAATTTCCCAAAAATATTATTTATTTCTTATATTTGATATTTTTGCAAAGAATTAATTTTTATTTGTTTTTAACGTTTAAAATATTTTTTCCATCTTGATTTTCCAAACTTAATTGGTTTTCAATCATTTTGTGGATAAAAACATGATTTTTGAAACATTGATCTAAGATCACCACTCATTTTTCACATGTTTTCAATAATTTTTATTAATTTTTAAACAAAATTAATTCCATTTTAGACAAAATTAGGGTTTTGATTAATTCCACCCTCATCAATCTTTTTCAAAAACTAATGGGCATCTAATAGAGTGCTTTGAAAACCAAAATAGTTTAGGCCTCAGTCATTGTATAAGACCCACGGTGTATTCAAAAATCTCGGCGCGATCGCCAGTTTAAAATAAAACCACTTGGGCCTCTCCTTGAGTTGTAAGCCCATTCATTTTCTTGAAATTACTCATGGCCTCTAATAGAGTGTAAGACCCAATCCTTTTTTTAACCCAAAACCTTTTTGGGCCTCAGACATTGTATAAGTCCCCTCTGCGTTAAATAATCTCGGCGCGATCGCCATTTTCAAACAAGAAAATCATCTGGGCCTACCCTTGTGTTGTAAGTCCCATTTCTTTTCTTTAAATAATCTTTGGGCTTCTCCTTGAGTTGTAAGACCCAACCCTTGTTGTACATAAACCTTTTTGGGCCTCAGTCGTTGTATAAGTCCTGGTACAATATTCAAAACAACGGTGCGATCACTGTTAAACCTTGGGCCTCTCCTTGAGTATAAGCCCCACAATCTTTTCAAAAACAATTTCCCTTTTGATTTAGATTCAAATATATGTATTGTTATCAAAACTTTCTTTAATTTCTTTGAACAACTAATAATACAAGCATGGAAGCTTGCTCACCTGTAAGTTTTTATCGGCTTTCTTTTACACGCTTTTCATATATAAATAACTGTATTGTGGGAAAGCTGCGCATGGTTAGTTTTCTTTCATACCTTTTTTAAATACTTGTCATATATCAACTGTATATATATTTAGAGTTTTTCCTCGGCAACTAGATCTAGAACTAGGTAAATCCCTGTTGGTCACTCTTAAAATACAAACAAAACTAGATCCCCATAGGATCTCCAGATACAGTCTTGCCTTCTCTTGGGCTTAAACAATATGGAACCAAGAGAAAGGCAGTATTCTTCGTGAACCTTTTTCTCAGGCTGTCACTTTAGAAATTGTCAAAGAAATTCTACTCCCCAGAGTTGATCTATTCTCGGTTGAATAGCATCTCTTGAATTTCTTCAAATCACAGAACTTTCACTAAATGATCTATTCTTGGTGAATAGCATTTCTTGAACTTTTCTTGGTTTAGGACCCACAGGCTTCCTAAAAGCATCCCCGCCTCCTCTTGGGCTTTGTACAAGGACCCTCTGGCTTCTTAGAAGTTCTCATGCCTTCTCTTGGGCTTAATACAAGGACCCTGACGACCTCTTAAAGGTATAAGATAGAACTTAGTCATCCTTTGCTAGAGCAGTCTTTCCAGTGTCAGACCTCAGGCCACTCTAGGGTTGATTCTCATCCCTTAATGCCCTTGCCTCCTCTTGGGCATCATACAAAAGATAAAACTCTTCCACACCAGTAGACTTGGAAAGTCTAATCCCCTTGAGTCTCAAAGACATTCTCAAGTTCCTTACAACTATAGGAAAAAAAGTCGGGCATTCTGGATCGATCTCCAGCAGAAAACCCAGTCTCTCTCATGAGAGTTCCGCGATCAGGGTCAACTTTATCTTAAATCAGAACCTCAAGGTATCTGGCATCTTAACTCTTCTATAATCCTCAGTAAGAGTTGATTCCCCACTTGGACCTGCCTGGGGATCTCAATTATCCCCGGCAAAAGATAGCCTCCTCTTAGGCTTTGTATAAGGACCTTTCCTCAGCAGAAAGCTAGCCTCCTCTTAGGCTTTGTATAATGATCCTTACTCAGCGAAGTCAGCCTCTTCTTGGGCTTTGTACAAATGATTCTTCCCAGCGGAGCTAACCTTTTTAGACTCTCTTGTTGAGTCAATCACCTTTTCAGACTCTCGTTGAGTCAATCACTTTTTAGACTCTCTTGTTGAGTCATTCACTTGTTAGACTCTCTTGTTGAGTCAATCCCTTTTCAGACTCTCTTGTTGAGTCAACCTTTTTTAGCCTCAATCTTGGGCTTCGTACAAGACAGATAAAAATACTCTCTCGTTGAGGTCGAACTTTGTCCAAACTTGGTATAAAGATTTCCTCTAGCAGGAGCTAGCCTCTTCTCAAGTTGTGTAGAATAATTTCTCCAGCATGTCCAGCCTCCATCCTGGGGTTGGTACAGGACAGATAAAAACACTCTCTTGTTGAGTCAAACCCCTTTAGCCTCAATCTTGGGCTTTGTACAAGACATAAAATCTCCCTATCTTAAGCTTGGGGACAAATATCTTCTCCAACAGAGTCATTTCCTCCCAGCCTTCCTTTAGGCTTTGGGGAATGATTTTCCCCAAGAAGAGTCAAACTCATTTCAGCCTCCTCTTAGGCTTTGTATAATGATTTTCCCAGTAAGGTCAAGCCTCAAATCTTGGGCTTTGTACAAGACACATACAAACCCTCCCCAGTGGAGTCAAAATCCCTTTTAGCCTCAATCTTGGGCTTTGTACAAGATAGACAAAATATTTTCCCCGAAAAGTCAAACTTCTAGCCTCCTCTTAGGCTTGTATAAAGAAATCCCCTAGCCGAGTCAATTAACCTTTTAGCATCAACCTTGTGCTTTAATCAAGGCACACAAAAATCAACAATCCTTCTTTAGAGATGACAAATTCTCTCTCAGTCAAAACCTTTTAGCTTCAATCTTGGGCTTTGAACAAGACACCAAAACATTTTCTCCCCCCTTAGAATATGAGGAACTACGATTGCTCTGATTTCCCTGTTTCATTTAAACGGGAATACGTAGGCATAAGATTGCGAAATCTTAGCGAGCATACTAATCAAAAACTCTAGGTCCAGTACCTTCACATCAAGAGCTTAGGTCCAGTACCTTACAAAAAACACCCGAACATCAATAAAAACTCACTCACTCGCTCATACTTCCCAAGAAACTTTCCCAACCCATTAACATATAAACACCATCAATTACAAAGCGAAACCTAAAGCTAATATCCTGTGGATAACCACATATAGGATAGGTAATTGACAACTCCCCATTGTATAACCTGACCTCGGACCCCCCAATCTCTTTTAAGCATTTGTTCAGTTAAACAATCGTGTGCAAGGTTAGTTTTAGATAGCTTCCCTTTCCCTTCCAGCTTCAACAGGGATAAATAAGAAATCAGAAAGTAGCACCCCCTCCTCATCACGGTGAGGAAACTTCAGCGATAAGGTGGTCGCGTCACCAACAAAAATCGCTCACTACACAAAGGCGGCATTTGCTAATGCCTCTGGTGCATTTCTGGCTCTTCTGCTTCGCCTCAGCTTAGCCCGGCGAGCTTGGGGCGAGAGCTGACAGTCAAAAAATATCAACATCTTATTTTCTTCATAACTTTCGAAGCGTAACTCCGTTTGAGGCCCGATCGGAAGCGTCGGAAAGCTTATTTAATGCTCTATCTAACAATGACTAAGTATCAATGCTTGAATACCTGCAAAAATGAGATAAAAACAATTAAACTCAATGATATTTACACAAAATAATAGTATACACTAAATATACACTTTTACAAACAGAGTGGGGGTTTATTCAAAGAATTCAATACAAATGAATCGATAAGTGCCGCAAAACTACTATTCAAAACATGACATTTTGGCGCTTATCAAACTCTCCCCAAATTACATAATTGTTAATCCTCAAACAAAGGTCTCCGACCAAAAGAAACAAAAGGTAATAATAAAAAAATCACGAATCAACGGGTTTTGAAAACGGAAAACAAATGTATGGTTCAAAACAAAAACGTACAAGCAAAGTAAATACTTACCACTAAACTACAACGATAACATAAAAACGAAAAAACTCCTAAATACAAAACACATGTCATAAATTCTAAAACAATACAATGTTCACAAATGAATCACACCTAACACACACTTTATCGGTAGATGAAAAACACAAACATGAGAGGCTTAACTCTCACCCAACAATATTGCTAACCACAACTAAATTATGCATTCATCAAAGCAAACTCATATTGAAAAAGCACAAAAGCAAAAATCACAAGGACTTTCAAGGGTGGTAATGTGGCATGGGTAACAAAGAAGAGGTCAATATCTAAAGGTAATTGAAACAAAACAATGCATAATCCTATGAGAGTGATCACTCACAAAGTCTCAAACAAACTCAATCACACTTCATCAATCTTTTTAGCACACTTGTTACACCAACATGCATCACTTATTTGTACATTTTTTATTTTATTTTTTTTTCAAAACTTTTTCCTCTTTTTTTTTTTCTTTTCTTTTCTTTTCACATTTTTTTTCTTTTTCTTTCTCAACCACTTTATTTTTATTAACCTCAAGGAACCATCTTATGAGCAACCAAACAATGCTCTCCCCAACTTAAACACAACCACACATTGTGACAAGGACACTCCCAACTTTCTAAGGCAAGGAAAAATCCAACCACAATACATGGTTAAGGGTTAAGTACCAACAAACGACATTAGAATCCATGATGAACTACTCACTCATGCATAAGTTCATAGCTCAACAACTAAATAAATTCTAACTAAAAAGGCTCAAAGGGGGTACAAATGCTCACACACTCACAAGGTGAATTACTTTTGGTTAGGTGGTTATTCTCAAAATCAAACAAAATGCCTTGATCCTTTTCATGCTTTCATACAAAACAACATAAATGCAAGATTAAACATAATAAAATTGAGTTAAAACAAAGATTATTG
Source organism: Lathyrus tuberosus (assembly GCA_022829125.1). Taxonomy (NCBI): domain Eukaryota; kingdom Viridiplantae; phylum Streptophyta; class Magnoliopsida; order Fabales; family Fabaceae; genus Lathyrus; species Lathyrus tuberosus. Next base: position 8,951,014 of record JALAZF010000251.1, read on the forward strand.
GTATTCCGTGCATATAGTAAACAATGGAAAGCAACCTCACAAAGGGTTTAGTCCTAAAGTGATTCAAGAATGAACAAAAATTGCAAAAGAATGAATGGCATGAAGTTTGTACAAAAGAAAAGTCTCCTAATCATGCTATATTCTAGAAAGCGATAAACGAGTACCTTGCAAAGTACCAACTTTTCAAACAATATCATTACCATACATCCACAAGTTGAAACGATCAAACTTGAAAAATCACCACTTGTGACTTCAAACCAAAAGACTAAGATTTGAGTCCCAACAACGAACAAAACATTAAAACACACTACTAATAAACATACTAAAAGACCGGGTGAAAGTGGATAAACAAATTGAAAAGTGAAGATTTGGAGAATTTCAAAGTTTGTCCAATTTCAATTTGTTTAGTCAATTTCACCAAACAACTAAAAACAATAAAACATGCTTGTTTTACGTCGTAAGCTCGACGCCTTTATTGTGCTCAGCTAGTAACTTCCTCTCGTCACCCGGTGCTTCTCAATAATGCGCAACCGAAAACAAGTGTCCTAACCAAACACTTGAATAAACATCCAAACAAAACAAATATATATATAATACAAGTAAATTGTATAAATGTATCAAAAAAAAATTATGTATATGCTATGAACATTATGTGCAAAACTCAAAAACAAAGAAACTATCGCAATGCGGTTCAATAAGAACACCAATCCCCAGCAACGAAGCCATTTTGTTGGTACGGTAAAGTGGAAAGCAACAAAAGTTTTTGAAAGTATTTATCCGGGAAATTATCGTGTCCACAGGGATAAGTGCTATTGAACTGCCATTCGACAATTTAAATGTTATTGAGCTTGGGTTTAAATGGTTTGAAATTGTAAATGCAGAAATTAAAAGTAAACGTAAAAAATAATTCATTCTTCGGAAAGGATAGAACTCTCGGGATTGAATTTCACATACCCGTTAAATACTTAAACTTACTACCCAGTTGTACTCAACTTACATCACTCATCAACATCATCACGTACCACTCACAGCAAGGTTATTTCTAACACAGAGTTGAGATATCAACTGTATCACTCGCATCGACGATCTCTCAGTACAACACGAACAACACGGAGGCATTAAGAGTTGATACCCACATGAATATTAAACCTAAATATATCTCTAGAGTCTAAGCCCAATAGATGTTCATCCTAAACCCAGATTCGAACCGTACATTTCTGCTACAACTCAAACCCAAATCAAGAAAGAAATCATCAACATTAATTTGTAAAGAAAGCTTGATACAAAACCATGAGTAATAAATATACATATAAACAAAGCATACTTACAAACAAACCCCAACAAATGGTACTTACAAAGGGAAAAAAATGGAGAAGAAGCCAAATTTCTTGCGGTGTCAAACACGGTCAACCAAGCTCTCGACTTCAGATCATCCGATTACAAGTAACAAATGTTATTTCCTAAGCTCTAAACTATGAAGAAATGAAGTTTGGATGAGTTGGGACCAAAAATACCCAACCCATACCTAAAGAATTGTGTTTTTACACCTTATAATGTATTTCTGCCCAGATAGATTCGCCCGGCGAACAAAGGCGGCATTTGCTATTGCCTCTGGTGGATTTCTGGCTCTTCTGGTTCGCCTCAGCTTCGCCCCGGCGAGCTTGGGGCGAGAGCTGACAGTCAAAAATATCAGCATCTTGTTTTCTTCATAACTTTCGAACTGTAACTCCGTTTGAGGCCCGGTTGGAAGCGTCATAAAGCTTATTCAATGCTCTATCTAACAATGACTAAATATCAATGCTTGAATACATGCAAAAATGAGATAAAAACAATTAAACTCAATGATATTTACACAAAATATTGGCATACATGAAATATTACACTTTTACAAACAGAGTGGGGTTTTATTCAAAGAATTCAATACAAATGAATCGATAAGTGCCGCAAAACTACTATTCAAAACACGAGATTTTGGAACTTATCAATAACATTAATCATTACATTTATACATATCTTTGTACAGTCGCTAACCCATCACAAGTACAAGATATGTGTGCTTGCTTGCTTCACAGGTTAGGTTATCCCCCTAAAGCTCAAGCAGATGAATTATGAAGGAATGGGCATCATATTCAACATCACAAGCCCCTTTTTCATCCATAAAGATTAAGAGTTTTAATTCATCAATAATCAAGTACAGGATTGCATCATTTCAAGCTCATCAAGCCTCAAGACCCTCAGTGCACCATAATTAGGGCTTTGACCTAATTTAGTCCCTAAGTTAACTTTTGAAGCAAGACATGATCCCAAACCTCCAAATATGTTTCAAGGACCTCAAATTAATCATATTAATACATTCCATATGATTATATTAATTCAAAGAACTTGATTCATAAGCAATGCAAGAATTCAAATTCATCTAGTCCACAAAGTAGGGTTTTTGATAAAAAAAGTCAATTGTACCTTTGACTTTTGACCAAGACATGATCTCAAACCTTGGGACATAATTCAAGACACTCAAAAACACCTTTGGATTCCATCCATGGTGTTCAATAAGCCAAAGGGTTTGATTTCATAAAGGATCACAAAGATCAAAGTTCATCTGATACAAAAGTCAACTATGGTCAAAATCAAGTTTGACTTTTGAAGTTTTTTGGCCAAAAATAGTCTCTTCTAGTCAAGAATGATTTTAATTTGTGATTTGAATCATGGTTGATCAAGAAAAATCAAGAAATATGAGGTTACTTGTAAAAAGGGCAACATTGGAGAAATTGAAATTTTTCTAAGTTATAAAATCCAATGATTTTTACCCTACTTTGCAAGGGCATAACTTCCAAACCAAGTAACCACTTTCTTTGATCCAAAGATCAAATTGAAGAGATTGTTACATACTACAACTTTGTCCTTGAGGGTGGATTCCCAAAAGTGCATATATTTTAAGATATAAAGCCATGAAGTTGGAGGTTCCATGATTTTGAACCTAAAACACTTAGTGAAATTTTAGGCAGAATCTGTCTTGTGTTTAAGCCAACTTTAGGGCTATTTTTCAATATGATCCACTTTGATTCAAGACAAACCTTGAACATCCAACTTGAAGTATATTATACCAGCTTTCCAAAATGATCAAGAACATCAAAATCCTTTACTTGAGCAAGAAGTTATGGATGTTGCAATAAGGCTTGATCAAGCTGAAATTCGAATACAGATTTGCAACATGTTTGTGCCACACGATTTGGATAAGTATTGCAAGCCTGGAATCTTCACAAGATCAACCTCTAAAATGATCATACAAGCATGTGCTCTACAAAGCACAACTGAATTTTCAAAGTTTCGTCACTTGGCATGTGAAAGAAATCATTCAAAAGGTAGGAAGTGAGGTTTTGTCCTCTAGCATTAAAGTGATATAGTGAATTTGAGCAAAAATCATCCAATCTGTTAGAACCTGATAAGAACATCAAGGGATGTGATGAAACCTTGAGGAACTAAGCTCAAAAGATCAGAACTTGAGCCATGTGAAGAATAGCCCATGTGTGCCTTGGCTTTCAAGTTATAGGTACATGACATCATTTGCTGGATAATAGCCTACATCCTCATCCAATTTCCTCTCAAATATCTGAACTTCATTTCCTATAAATAGAGGCCATTATGCTTCATTCTAAACACACCAAAACATTTCCAATGCTTGTTTTTCTCATAAATCTTCCCTCTTGCAAAATTCAAGGTTCTCAAAGAGTGAAAACTTGAACTCTCAGTTCAAAGTCATTTTCAATCAAACCAAGCATCCAAACACTTCACATACATCATGTGTAAGTGATCCAAACACTCAAACACTAACTAGAACCTCAGAATCATCAAGTCACATGTCATTTGCTTCATATGCACCATAAGCTGCAGATAGCTTCTAGCTAGGAGTTTAAGAGGCTTTCAAACCAATTCCAACATTGTAACATCATCCTTGAGGTTCAAGGAAGTTGTCTGAATCATCAAATCAGTTTTGTAACACCTCCAACAGAGAATTCGATTTTCACTTGCAAGGTAAGTTTCCTCTAAACTGACTCTTTAATTCATGCATCAATTTTGATCATTTGAGTTACAGACATGTTTATCATGATATTGTGATCATTTTCACTCAATTAATTTTTATGTATCATGACTCTACAAGATTTCATGTTAAAATGATCAGTTAGGGTTCATACGATTTTCAAATCAATTTCTTTGGATACACTGAATTTAAATGAAATTGAATAGAACCATTCAATACCTTGTTAAATTTCCATCAAATTTCATTTTTACATCGTGCCATTCGGATGTGTATTCTGAGAGATAGCACTTGGAGAAGATGAAGATGATGAAGCTGATGAAGGTGATGGCCATGGTGCCATATTTCAAAATAAAATGAATTTTTATAATATATTTATTTTGACGAAAACAAATCAACAGATGTATTACCACCCCAGTAGTTAAAGGCGCATGTTTTAGGCTTTGTGTTACCCTTAGGTCCGGGGTTCGAATCCCCCTCGCGGACCTTTTGATTTTATATTTTAAACCATTTTCAAAAGGATTTTTCTTATATTATTTTCAATTCCAATTCTCTATCAGCCACACGCAAGTGGCTTAGATGGTAATGTTTTAAACTCTCCTCCCCGAGGGCGCGAGTTCAAACCTTGGGAGGGCCATCCTTATTTTTTTTATCACCTATTTTCTTCATTTTTCTTCACAAATTCATTCAATTCTTTCAATGATCAAATTTAATATTTTTTAGCCAATTTTTTGTACATTCTTCATTTACCTTCTCTATTTTGGGAATCCATGAAAAAATATTGAAAATAATTATTATTTAATCATTTTTTATTAGGTTGAAAAGTGATACATTTTTAAGTGTTTTATACCTTTAAAAATGACTTTTCTTTTATTATTTCCCTAACCTAATTGATCATGATTATTTATGTGGATAATATGCTTTGTTTAAGTCTTGTTTAAATGTAGATAACATGCTTGTCCTGACTTAAACACCATTCATACCATGTTTAATTGACTTTCCTTTTTAAAATACTTTTGATTAAATGTTTAAATTAGGGTTTTTACTTTGATTAAGGTTTCAAAACATCTTGGTACATAGTTAGGGCTTCCACTTGAGTTTGGATTCACCAAAGCCCTTGAGTCATCCATGTTTGAATACTTGGTTCCTGTACTTATCCTCATGAACTTCCATTAGGGTTTTGATTACCCTTCACTAAATTCACTTGATCATCGATTCATCTTGAATATTTGCTTACTTAAACGTCCTTGTGATTGAATCTTTGCTCACATGTTCAAATATTTCCTTCATAAACTCTTACAATGATGAACATATCTCTTTATCTGATGTACACTCACATGTTAATATATCATGTTTAATCATACCATGTTCATGACATCCTCGATGACTACACTTATTTAAAAGCTTAATCAAACTTGCCTCGTTAAGTTTCTCTTGACATTTACAACACTTGCATAACTGTTGTTTTTCAATACTCATCCCTAGTTTAGACTCAGTTCAAACTTTAGGATTCCCTTCAAACTACAACTTAGTTAAAACATTAGGTTTCCCTTGTTGAAGTTCCAACAATCATAGCCTCCACTTGGGCTTTATACAAGGAAACTTCCCAATCAAATAGCCATGTATTAGGATTTATACAAGGAAGTTAGACTTCAGACTCAACTCTTCAAAGAACTGATAATTCCCTTTTGAAAGTCCTAAAGTCAATCATAGCCCCTTGTGGCTTCAAACCTTCAAATTTCAAGTCAAACCCTAGCCAACCTTTGGCTTTAAACTCAAAACACTTCCCCAAAGATGAGACCTGATTCATCTCTATGGAAGAGATGTCTCTTCTATTTACCACCACATTCAATCAAAACTTTTTTAAACTTTTTTCATTTAAGTGATGTAAGTAGCACACTTGTTGATTAAAAATCCAAGCTGGAGTCCTTCTCTTATTATGGTACAAAACACTTCTTTCATTTAAGTAATGTAAGTGGCATGCTTGTTAATTCTATATCCAAGTCAAGGCCCTTCTCTTAAAATGGAAAGACTCAGTTAAAGGAAGATGTGGCATTACTCTAGATTTTTACATCCAAGTTTAAAGCTTCTTCCCTTATTCTCTTATTTCTCAAAATTTTTATGGTGAATAGGTGAGATATCTCCCTTAGGATGACAATTTGTCTCTTATCTCAAACCCAACAAACCCCATTCCACCCATTAGTAGGTGGAACTACGAACGCTTTGATTTCTCAACTTCCTTTTGAGAATACGTAGGCATAAGATTGCAAGATCTTAGCGAGCACAATAATAAATAAAACCATTAGGTTCTTACACCTTTTAAAATAATTTATCTCAACGAAAAGGTTTTCCACTATCATCAGTCACTCAAAAACCAACCAACAAATTCCCATTACACAGTAAGTAACTCAAAACAACAGTAACACAAATATATGCAAGAGGTTCCTATAAGATACTATAGATACTTAGGGTGCTAGTACTTTCCCTTTGTATAACAAATATCGATTCTTAATCTCTCAAATGCACTTGTTTTACATTGCACACACTCACAAGTTTATTCAGATTTTTCCCCTTCCCTACCTTTGGGATAAATTAAAAGTTCACATGTAAAAGGGCGAGTCTTCGTGCGTCTACACTTATGTTAGATTTCACACAAACTGAAAATTTCTCAAATGTCACAAATAAACATCTATTGGTATGTCACAAATGTCTCCTTCTCCGGCTCTACACTCGGGCGAACGTTCAAGCTCACTGACTTCACCTCCCTTGAAGACATCAAAGACAAAATCCACCATCCCCTACCTTACAGATACAATCAAAAGATTGTGAAGCTCGAGTACCGTTCATTGTCGATTGACAACAGAGGGAATATTGAGTTTGACAAATTTGAGCTCAAGACACAAGTAGATGTTAGGGCTATGTGGAATACGTATTTCCGCTTTGAAACAAAAGTTCCACTCGAGTTTGAAGCGACGCTACAAAGATAGGTCGAAGATATACTGAATATGTGCAAGCGTCCACCGGGATATTGAAGTGTAATATTGTATTTTATATTAAAAATCATCGTTGTAATGCTTATTTATGTTATGAATGTCAATTTCATTTTGGAAAATTACTTTGTGTTGAATCTGCTACAGGTGTGTCTCCGGAAATGTAACTACCGAAATATTTCGGAGATGCGTCCCCAGAATAAAGTAAACAAAAAAAAGGGCGTAACTCATAATAACCTTTATTGAGCATGTGCTAGAGTGCGTCCAGAGATGCATATCTGAAAACGGAGGACATTTATGAAAGTTCACGTGGTGCATTAGAAACATCTAGGGTGCCATAAGAAATTCTCTAATATTAAGTGGAACATATATTATATATACAAACTTTTAATGACAATTTCTATTGCCACCACATGCATATTCAATTTAACAGGATTTTTAGTCATAAGTCTAAATATAAATATCAATAGATTCATTAAAAAACTTATATATATATATATATATATATATCAATATGAGTATCATCGCTTCCTCTCCAAAATTTAACCTAAGTATTTTGGTTCTCTCTCAAAATTTCAATTGCCTCTCAAAATTTTGGTTCCCACTCGAGATTTTTCGGAATATTTCTCTGACGTTCGACTAGATCTGAGATTCCTTAATCCTTGGTTGCGTCTATCCGCCAACAGTTTCTCTTCATAGTTAATGTAGGTTTGCGACCTACTCAAATAATATTTTAGGTTATGGGGTTCCTTGTGCCCTAGATTTTCTCTGAAAGTACTAGTCGACCTAAGTCCTTTCTCAAAGATTAAGCACTTGAGACTTTCATCAGATCTTCCAGCATCCACTACTAACTTGGTGAAGTGGTTTATGTACGTGCACAAGGTTTTTTTTTCGTTGAGTAACTCCACTAAGGGACACCATGGTAGTTAGTTGTTTCATCATAGCAGTGAAGTGGATGATGAAAGTATTGCATAGTTCAGACCAAGAAACTATGCTTCCTTCCTGAAGAGGCTTAAATCAGACTTGAGGGGAATCGGTTAAAGTGAGAATGAAATGTTTGCACTTTACATCTCTGACTGCATCACAGTAGTGTAACCGTCCATCCACATGCTCTGCATGCTCTTCAGGGTCTTTGTTTCTATTTTAACTTTCGAGTTTCAGGGGCTTCTCCAGAGACTTGGCAATTTTTCTATCCAGTATACAAACGGTCAACAGGTTCTTCTTCCTCGGCTGAGTGAGGCCCCATTCTTCCTTCCTTTCTCTTCTCGTCGCCCTATGAATTTATGGGGGAGTATGATTGCCCCTCCCTCATTCAGGACCGAGGGAAGGAGTGTGACACATGTGTCTTTCATGATCTGAGGATTTTTAAACTTCTTGTCGCGGTGGAAAAAATTGTTGAGATTAAGCTATTGATTAACTTAACTCATAAAAGCAAGAGTCCCCACCAAACTTTATTGTTTCCAAAGGAAAAAGGGATACGTGGGTTGGTTGTGCAAGGGGAAGGTATTAACACCCCTCACATCCATTGTACTCAACAGGAACCACTTGTTAATCTGTTTTTATATAAAGCTGGGTTGTTTGTTGATTGATTTTAAGTGAAAAGATATTTTGTCATATGATCTAGTGGAAAAATCAACTTACTACCCACAAATATGAGAAAATGAACATTTGCATCATCTTTGTATGGAGAACTTTTACTTGGACTTTCTCACAAGTACATCTCAACATTCAAAAGGAAAATGTCAATTATTTTTTAGCATCTTGTAACAGTATAGTGGTTTGCATCACTACAAGAATAGACTAATATCTAATCTTTTGAAAAAAGGATCCTAGAGAAAAGTGCACAAAGGCCCAAAAATGAGTTTGATGAGGTTTGTCTGTTTTAGAGGTTTTGAAAGGAGTTTTGAATATTTTTAAGTGTTTTTATCATTTATTGAGAAAATATTTTCTGGATCATTTAACAAAGCCAAGGTTTATTAAGAAAAAAGTGTGAAGATTGAAAACAAAAAGTTTTTGAAATAGGGAGAAGTTTTGAAAATTTAAGAAGTGGGAAGAAGATGAAGAGACTATCCTAAAGCATAAAGTAAATGGTCTCATTGTCAGGTAGCCCAAGAGAAAGCCTTTGTGTGTGCAAGTGTACTAACCATAAGAAGTGGCATGCATTTGACATAGGTGAAAACATACATTCTTTTCCCTTTGGATTGAGCCACAAGATGAGCAAGCAACAAGCACAAATGAATATTAAAGAAAAACCAGATGGACAATTAAGGTCACCAAGCCATAAATAGCATCCAGGTCTTGAATTGAGGATAAAAAAGTCTCAGGTGTAGTATTATGTCTCAGATGAACTCCAAAGTATCAAATACTACTCCAAGCAAAGGGAAAACACTAGATCCTAAGTCAATAGTCCAAAATACTCCTCAAACCAGGGATAGTAACATAGTCCAAAATGAGTATATTAAAGTTTATTAGGGTTTTATCCATTTTACGATGTTTTTAGTCTTTCGAAATGAGAAAGAAATAAATGCATAAAGAAAAGAACAAAAATAAAAGGCAAGAAGTTAAATGGCATAAAGGTAAAGAGCATTAAAGTAAATGTTAGAAGTTAGCACAATTAATATGTCAATGTTAGTATTAGTGATAATTTAATCGAGTCAGGACAATTTAGCGCTATGTTAAGCAATCGTAAGTAGACTTATACAGAAGTCACACCTATCTGAGTCCGATCAATAACAATTTATGTGCTCAAACATGCTAGAGAAATGATACAAAATCATTCTCCTAAAGCAATGCAATACAATAATCAAAACAAAAAAATAAGAGATGGAAAAGACGAGAGAAGAGGCCATCATGTAGGGATCATCTAACAACAAACCAAAGCCTCAAGGTAGAATCACCTAAGGGATAACCTATCTATGATGTAAAGTGTCACAGATGATCAAATGATCATCCATCAACATGTTTGAACCAGAGAAGGTTCAATCAACCAAGGGATCATCAATCAAAGATTTGAGATGTTGAAGACATGATCAACCAAACAATCATCAAGTGCCAAAACACAAATACAAAAAATATGAATAAAAAACAAAATAAAAATGCATAAAAATGATTTAAAATGGAAATTAAATGGAAAATTCAAAAGAAAGATCAAAATGTAAAACAAATGATAGAGAAAATTATGAGAAGTCCAAAATATTAAAAATAAATGGATCTCAAAATTTGATGCAAAAATGTTTGAAAATGATCAAAAATAAAATTGAAAATTGAAATTAAACGAAAAATAGAAGAAAATATGAATTAAATGCAAAATTATTTTTAAAAATTATGAAAAAATATATGAGTTAGAAAATATTTTTATGAAATAATGAAAAAAATTGGAGTAAAAAATATTCAAGGAGCTATTTAAAATAAATCAGAAAAGAAAAATAAAATAAAATAAAACAAATAAAACAAACAATGTTTGAATTAGGGCGTCAACGACTAGTTTCTCATTTGAAAACACACGCGAAACACTTCATCTTCAACCTCTGAATTTGATTTCTGCAACTTTATGAACGTGTGTTTTTAGCATGAATCATCCATAGATTTAGCTTCTAAACACTCATCATTCATGTCTTTCTGCATCAGAGCAATTGATTTTCCCCGAGCAGAGGGAATTTTCTCAAACACATGAAGAACCCTAGTTCTTCAAAGTAAAATTAAATGATGGACACGTAATATAAATTCAAGGGGATAGAGGGCTTTTGATCAGTGAAACAAGATGAAGAGACTGGTAACTTGTTTGTTCAAAAATGATAGGTGTAACTACTGTCATACCCCAAATTTTGACCACTAGGATTTCCCATCATTGTGAAAATCATCATCACAATATGGAGGAACCATCATACTTCATCAGTCTCCCCAAAGATGGGTGAGCATTCACTACAATCAAGAATTAGGGTTTCAAGCCCTCTCAGAGTTCTTAGACAAAGGATCAATCAAGGAATGACATGATCTTCAACTTTTCTAACCTCTCAAACATCCACAATGGATCAAAAGGACTCCCACTTCAAGGATCAAGCACAAGGCTGCTCCCTTCTAGGTGGATCAAGTCTCAAGATCGACAGTGTCACCAAATTAGGGTTTTGGTCGGCCAGGGCCTCCAGATGGAAAATTTTCATCTGGGCACAAGCCAATGATCCAAAAACTAACCTAATATACTCCATGGAACCTCATGGACCCAATCATCAAGTCAATTTTGCCTCAGGGGATGCATTCATCAAAAATCAGGAATTAGGGTTTCTTGACCTAATTCACCCCTAAGTTGACTTTTAGGGCAAATCATGAGCCAAGACCTCAAGAGAGGGTTTGAGGGTCTCTAATGAACTATATTGATCCATTTGCAACAATGGATTAATTCAAGAAGCTTGAGCAACAAGTTTCAATTTCATCTGCACCACAGTTAAGGTTTTAAGGAAAAAGTCAATTGTAACTTTGAATTTTGACCAGGACATGCTCCCAAGTCCTATGACATGCATCAATATACCCTATGACACCCATGGAACATGTCCATCAAGTTTGATTTAGGTCAAGGACATGATTTCCTGAAGAATTGCACAGTTTGGAATTCATCTGATAAAAAGTCAACTGTGCACAAAAGTCAACTTTGATTTTTTGAGATTTTTCACCAAAATGGATTTTTAACCCTAAAATGATGTTAATGTATGATTTGAATCATCATTCATCAAGAAAAATCAAGAAAAGTTGGATAACTTGTAAAAGGGGTAACCATAAAAAACTTAGAAAATTTTCTAAGTTAAAAATAAAGTGGCTAGGGTACTAACTTTGGAGGGTCATAACTCCTAAACCACAAAGCCATTTTCTCCCATCCAAGGCTTGATTTGTAGATCTCATTGCCCTCTACAAAAACTTCAACTAGACCTAATTCCAATTCATTGGGAATTTTGAGTTATGGAGTGATCAAAATCAAGAAAAGTCACTTTGTTCCAACACTTGGTGAAATTTTCACTAAGTCAGATTTTACCCTACTTTTTGCCAAATGTAGGGGGATTTTTCACTTGGATTCAAAAGAGATCAAAACCAAATATGTTCAAATAGTTGTTGTATCATGTAAGGGCTTTCCAAAATGACCAAGAACATTACCAAATTCAATTTGAGTCATGAGATATGACATTGGAAAGTTGCCTTGCTGAAATCTGCCAAGGCAAGGCAGAATTTGCATTTTTGCTCGATTTGCCAAAATTAGCCAAATCCAAATGCTCCTATCCACTTGGACACCTCTGAGGATTGAATCTAAAGGGGACAATCACTGAGCCAAGCCTCCAAAGTCTTTGGAACAAGAAATAGCATGTTGAATCTAGAATGGCCAAAATAGGGACAAGACTCCAATTTTGGATTGGAACATTCAATGGAAGCATCAAGGTGGCATGGACTGAGCCATTTGCAACTGAATTCAGTCAAGACTTATCTAAGACCAAGGGAACCACAGCCCTGTGCCCTAACCCCTAGTCAATGGCTAGAGGAGACTTGGATTTCCATTGGCCAACATTGAACAAACACCTGCTGCAGTTGCCATTCACTGGGGATCCCAAAAAAAACTTGCTCTACTATAAATAGAGCTCAATTGTGACCAGTTTGAGTACACCAAAGCCATCAAACAGATGCTTTCCTCAAAACCTCTTTCTCTTGGCAAAAATGCCTTCTTTAGCAAGGCAACTTTGAGTTTTTGAGCTTGAGAGCTTTTTCATCATAATGAATCACACACACACCTCATATATATCATATGTAAGCTGTGCAAACTATCACAAGTGACCTATAATCACAAAATCACAAAGTCACTTCTCAAAACCTCAAAATAGGGTTTTTTTGCACTTTTCAAGCCATGTCTTGATTCAGTCACTTTCCAAACCAGATAAAACCTCAAACACACTCCAAATATCATCCTTGAACTGTCCCAAATGGTTCCCCTCATCTGGAACACCATTTGAGAGAGTTGCTATTTTGGTCATTTTTAACCCCTTTTGCAAGAAAGGGACTGTTTGTGTTTTTGCAGGTACCAGTCAATTCCAATCATCCTAAAAGCTTCTAAGGGATCATTTGAGTGTGTCTAAAGCATCAAATCATTTCTGGAACAAGAGGTTTGACAGATTGCACAAAAGCTCCAAGATCTCAAAAAAGAGGTAAGCCTCACAACTTGGAATCTTTCAAACATGCAATGCTTTGAAGTCCATTGATCATAAACATCTCATACATGTTGTATATGTTGTGTTTGAGCTAATTCACCATGTAATCCATGCTTGTACCAATTGTAGCATAGAAAATGCATTTATAGGTCATTTTCAAAACCACTATCAGGTTTTGAGGAGGGAGTGTGATATGAAAAAACTACCACCACCATTGGATTCCTTATGAAATTCTGGTCCAGATGCATATAAATTTTGTCTCAAACCATTGAGAATTGAGAAAGTTATGACCTTCACGTTTCTGAGCCAAAACTTGCCAAAACTTGCCTTGGGCCAGGCCTAAAACCAAGTCATGCCTTGTATATTTGTTGTTTTGTTTCAAACAATGGATGTATCACTACCCCAGTGGTAAGGCGCGCGCCTTGTAACCTTGAGGTCTTGGGTTCAAACCCCACCCATGCCATTTTGTGTTTTTTCACATTTTGCCTTTTTTTTCCAATATTTTCATGGTTTATTAATTAATTGGAAAATTAATAACTCTTTCAATTTTAATTATTTTTGATTGGTTCTTTTTGCAAAAAATCACAAAAATGTTGAAATATTTTATTCCACAAAAAAATTGAGTTTATATTATTTATTTAATATAATTATTATTTTTGTGAATAAATTCACTTTTATTTGTTTTTAAACATTTTAAAATGAATATTCATCTTGAAAAATCAAGACCAAATGAGTTTTAATATCTCTTGTGATTTATACCTCATTTTTCAAACCTTAAACAAAAATCACAAGTGGTTTATTCAAACCTATTTGGTATTTTTCATTGATTTTCTTTAAATATTTACTTTTAAAGAATAGAATTAGGGTTTCTTTGATTTTCACTCAAACAAATCATTGTCAAACACTCATGGGCCTCTAATAGAGTGTAAGACCCAATATTTTTTTGATCAAATCATCCTTGGGCCTCAGTGTATTGTATAAGTCCAGATACCGTCAAAAACAAACGACACGATCGTCGCCCTTTTGAAAAATAACCTTTTGGGCCTCTCCTCGAGCTATAAGACCCATTCAAAATTTTTGGGCCTCTAATAGAGTGTAAGACCCAACCCCCTTTTAACCAAAATCATTTGGGCCTCAGATATTGTATAAGCCCCTTCACGTTAAAAGAAAACCTCGGCGCGATCGCCATTTTTAAACGAAAAGTCAACTGGGCCTACCCTCATGTTATAAGCCCCACTCTTTTTATTTAAACCTTTTGGGCCTCTTGAGAGAGTTTAAGACTCATCCCTTTGTACAGAAAACAATTTTTGGGCCTCAGTCACTTGTATAAGTCCCTCTGTACAAATTCAAACAGTGCGCTCACTGATAAAACCATGGGCCTCTCCTTGAGCTGTAAGCCCCAAATCTTTCTTTTGCAAAACACTTTCTCCTTTGATTTTGAATATACTGTTGTTTTCAATCTTTCTTTGTTGAACAACTAACCAAACAGCATGGAAGCTCTACAACCGAGTAAGTGGTTATTGCTTTCATTTACCGCTTTCATATACATATAACTGTATTGTGGGGCTGTTTCGCTGTAAGTCTTCTTTCATAAACTCATATCAACTGTGTAATAATAGTATAGATATTTAGAGTTTCCCCGGCAACTACGTTTAGCATTAAGCCCGTTGATCACTCTTAAATAGTCAAAACTAGATCCCCATAGGATTACCAGACACAGTCTTCCCTCCTCTTGGGGTTAGACAATATGGAGACATGAAAGGCAGCATTCTCGGTGAACCCTTTCATAGACTGTCACTCGTAGAAGTTGTCAAAGAAACTCTACTCCCCAGAGATGATCTTTTCTCCGTGAATGGCATCTCTTGAGTTTCTTCCAAATTCTCAGACTTTCCTGGCTTGATCTATTCTCGGTGAATGGCATGTCTTGAACTTCTCGGGGTTTGGGGACCCATCGGCTTCTTAAAAGCACTTGTCAAGAAACTTTATTCCCCAGAGATGATCTTTTCTCCGTGAATGGCATCTCTTGAGTTTCTTCCAAATTCTTGAACTTTCCTGACTTGATCTATTCCTTGTGAATAGCTTGCCTTGAATTTCTCGAAGTCAAACAACGTTTAGCCCCTCTCTCGGGCTTTGTACGAGACACATAAAGAGACTCCCTCGTTGAGTCAATCACCCTTTCGCCTCTATCTCGGGATTTATACGAGATACAAAAAGGTTCTTATTGAGCCAAATAAATTTTCTCCTCCATCTCGGGCTTCGTACGAGATACAAAAAAACTCTCTTGTTGAGTCAAATAGCCTCCATCTCGGGCTTTATACGAGATACCAAAAGAGTCCCTTGTTGAGTCAAAACTTTTTAGCCTCTCTCTCGGGCTTTGTACGAGACACATATTAGCCTCCTCTTAGGCTTTGTATAAGAAAACCACTGGTTGATCCAATTAACCTTTTAGCATCAAAGTTGTGCCTTGTTCACAGTACACAAGCATCAACAACTCCTTCCCCTTCATCTAATCGCTGTAAGCGGCAAGCCTCTGGATCATCTACATCCATGCCACTGTCCCTCTTTTAGCATGAGAAATTCCTAAGGAAAGATGGCATTACTCTACACTGAGTTAAAGTCTTCTCCTTCAGGTTGAAATCCCCTATAAAGGAAATTATGGCATTACCGGATTCACAAATCCCGGTTAAAGTAATTCTCCTTTATAAACAGTCGTAACAGACAAACCCCTCTTTAGAGATGACAAATTCTCTCTAAAGACAACACCTTTTTGCTTCACATCTTGGGCTTTGAACAAGATACAAATCACCTTTCGCTTCACGTCTTGGGCTTTGAACAAGACACCAAAACAACTATTTCCTCCCATAGAATAGGAGGAACTACGAACGCTCTGATTCCCTGTTTCGGTAAACGGGAATACGTAGGCATAAGATTGAAAGAAAAATCTTAGCGAGCACACTAAACAAAAACCCAAAATCCCATACTTTCATATATATTCGTCCTAACATCCTAACCGATAGCCTAAAGCACCCCTCGTCAACAAAATAACCTAGGACAAACCCCGAATCTTTGTAGCATCTGTAAACCAACAGTTTCGACTGTTTAATCTCAGTATGCAAGCAGGGTTAATTGGAGACATCTATTTCCCTTCCTTCATCAGCTTTAATAGGATAAAAAATGAATCGAACTGTAGTACTAGAGCGATCGTGCTTCGCAACCACATCCAAAAATCACTCACTACAGAAAAATGGCGACTCTGCTGGGGAATGCGCAGGTCTCTTTAGGGATCTTGTTCTTTTTTGTCCCCTAGGTGGAAACCTTGACGTCACTAGGATCTTAGGTCAGAACTCCGTTAATTTGGAATGAAACCACAGATTGGTGACTCCGCCGGGAAACCATTTTCTGTCAGGAACTTAAGATTCTTAGCTTTTAAAAGTTTAGGATGATTAGGACAAATATATATACTGCTTTTCCTAATTGCTATACGTGTTTATTTTTCTGCTAATGGGAATGCGTGTGATGCCGCATGTGGAAAGATCGAGTATACACTTAAGATAAGTGATGGCGACGAGGTCGACCATCAACCTTAGTGGAGGCTGACCAATGCAACCCATTCTCTCACCTAGACAATGGGCCGATTGTGATGTCTGAGAAGCTGAGGAGCCAAACCCTTTTGTAGTGTGGAAACTATCGAGAATAGTTGTTACGCGATACTACCCTCATTTGAGGCTAGTGATCTATTCTCGGTGAATGGCCCTTACTCTAAGATTGCTCTATAACTCGTTGGCGATCCGCTTGTTGTTTTGCTTTCCTGGGAGGAGCTGATGATAATGAGTACAGGTACAAAAATCACCCTAGTATAAACCTTTGGGGATGGGTAGAGCCTTGACTTCATAACAACGACCCTTTGACCCCATGTTTTTTCTATGTTTTTGTATGCTGCATTCATGCATTCATTTAATAAAACATTAAAACATTCAAAAAATTTCTCTTCTAGTCTCTCTGTTTTTCAAATTAAACTGAGATTGTGATTGCAAATATCAGAGAAAAGGATTGCACTAATGGATTTCGGTAGAAGGAGAACTCATAGTTACACCTTCAAGGTTCCAAAACTAGAGGATTTAAGAGGTTTGGCGAGAATGATCACAAACCAAGAGGCTTTCAGAGCCAAACACGGAGGTCTGCTACCACTGTTAAGAGTCCATGTGATTGAGGGAATCATGGATGCGCTCATTCAGTTTTATGATCCAGTTTATCACTGCTTCACATTCCCGGATTACCAGCTCGCACCAACGCTGGAGGAGTATTCTCATCTGACTGATCTACACATCACAGATCGAGCTCCATTTTCTAGACTGGAAGAAATTCCACAGAATCAGACCATCCAAGGTTTGCCAGCCCAGTTCTTGACAAAGAAAGCCCTGTATTTTGCCAGTATAGGAAACGTGACTACTTTTGAAAGCATCTTTGTCTTGCTCACCTACGGGTTATTTTTGTTTCCCAACATTAATAATTTCGTCGATATCAACTCCATTAAGGTTTATCTCATTGGAAACCCTGTGCCGACTTTGCTCGCAGATGTGTATCATTCTGTACAATTGGGAAATTTGTACAGCGGAGGGGAGATCACATGTTGTGTACCTCTGCTTTACAAATGGTTTATCTCTCACTTGCCCAAGTCTGCTGCTTTTTGGGATTGTAAGAGTGCCTTACGTTGGTCGCAGAAGATCATGTCCCTTACCAACTCTGATATAGATTGGTGTAATAGGATCTATGATGGAATCAGGATCATTGACCGTTGTGGAAACTTCCCCAACGTACCCCTTATAGGAATTAAGGGAGGAATCAACTATCATCCGGTGTTGGTTCGCCGTCAATTTGGATACCCGATGAGACACGTCCCACGGGGTGTTCATCTGGAAGGTCTTTTCTTCAAGGAAGGAGAAAATGACAGAGCACTAAAGACGGAAATAGTGCACGCTTGGAAGCATGTTCATAAGAAAGGACGAGAGTCTCTGGGAAAACCAGACTGTGTCTCGGTGGAGCCTTACCTCCATTGGGTACAAACTAGAGCTCTCAAGCTAAAGATGCCTGATCCTCGTTACGAAATTCTTCCGCTGAGGGAATCTGTCATGTACTTCATGACGGAAACTGAAAAGCTTCAGGTTACTCTCAACAAAGTTCAAAAGGAGAGAAGGTCTTGGAAGAACAAGTACCGCACCCTCGACGTAGAGTGCATCAAAATACAGTAACTACTGAAAGATAAGGATGCTCTGATTAAAATTTTGGAGCAACATGCTGTAGAAAATCAGGATGACCAAAGGAATTTGCTCGCTCCTTTCACCTGGCAAAGGAATGACAACCCGACAACGGCCCAAGAGCCCCGGTCAAAGAAAAGGAAGATACCAGAATCAGCACCCGATTTCTCTTCAGAGAGGACTCAGGACCCATTAGTTTAGGTTTCTGTTTCTGCCCCTTGTAATCTACTGTATTTTCGTTTCCGCAATCCTTTGAATTCAATAAAAAGGGGTTTCCCCACCGTTTGATATTTGCAATCTAATTGTCAAAGTTTATTTTGATTAAACCAAAAAACAATTAATATAATCATTGCATTCATCATTCTCACATCGCGTATTCTTCATACCTACGAATCTCACGTTTGTGTCTCGGTTCTAGAGTCAAACTGTCTCATTCGTATAATACTCGGGCCAATCATCAGAAAAAGATGGATGATCTTGAGGAAGAAAACAGAAAGTTGAAGGAAGAGATCGACGCTCTGAGAGAGGATATGAGAAAGCTTCGTAATGACATGCAAGCCATGGTAGAAGCTCAGCTACAAAGAACTGTGATCATAGAGATCACTTCAACGCCCATAGTGGAGAAGTATGATCCTAGGTATCAAATACCGAAAGATCGTCCTTGGGGCATGCCTGTTAACTATATCCCGGAAGGATATGTTCTGCCGATCACTGAAGATCAGGGAATCACAACAGAAGCCGCTGATCCTGAAGGTTACAAACTTCGGGAAAGCGAAGATGCCAAGGGCATACTGAAGACTCCTGAAGGTTACAAACTTCGGGAAACGCCAAGATTCGCTGCCGTAGTCACGGTCCCACCCCCTGTGGTGCACACTGTCCCGGAAGGACAGATTCCACAGATACCTTCTGGTAAGAAGGAAACTATGTTTGACAGAATGGAGGAATTCCAGGAGCAGTTCTTGGAAATGCAGAAGGAACTGCAAGCCATTCGCAGTCAGGATCTATTTGGAAAGGACGCCGCATATCTCTACTTGGTCCCAAATGTGAAAGTCCCGCACAAATTTCAAGTTCCCGACTTTGAAAAGTACAAGGGTAACTCTTGCCCTCAAAGCCATCTGGTGATGTACGCCCGGCGGATGTTAGCTCAGACGGAGAATCAGGACCTACTGATTCACTACTTTCAGGATAGTTTAACCGGTGCCGCACTCAAATGGTACATGGGTTTAAACCGTGCCACGATCAGCACATTCAGAGATCTTGGCACTGCCTTCGTCCAACAATACAAATACAATTTGGACATGGCACCCGACAGAGATCAACTCAGATCGATGTCGCAAAAGGACAAGGAAACCTTTAAGGAGTATGCTCAAAGGTGGCGTGAAATTGCCGCTCAAATTTGTCCACCTCTTGAGGAAAAAGAGATGACAAGGATCTTCTTAAAAACCTTAAGCTCATTTTACTATGACCGAATGGTTGCCAGTGCACCCAGTGATTTCACCGAAATGGTGGGCATGGGCGTACGTCTTAAGGAAGCCGTCCGAGAAGGACGTTTGGTAAAAGACACTGGATCGACGAGCGGTACTAAAAAATATGGTAGTGCTCTCCCTAAGAAAAAAGAGCAAGATATTGGGAATATCCCTCTCGGAAAGCAAAGGCGACGTTATCAACCGGTAGCAGCTGTGACTCCTGCTATCAATCCTGCGTCTATTCCTACGTATCAACCTCAGGTTGCGCAGAGCCAACCTGATCAACAAAGGACACAACAGCCTCTTCAGCAGGCTCGTCCTCCATATAACAACAACCGTACAACACGGCCACCAGGATTTGATCCTATACCCGTGTCGTACGTAGAGCTGTTTCCATTACTACTGGCTAAGGGGCACATTCAGACTAAATCTCCTCTTACAGTACCGGAAAATCCGCCTTTTTGGTTTAAGGTGGATCAAACATGCCCTTATCATCAAGGAGGTCCAGGGCATAACATCGAGACTTGTCTCAATTTCAAGTCCGACATGCAAAAACTTGTTAGGAGCGGGGTCTTATCCTTCAAGGATACAAATCCTAATGTTCTCACAAACCCGCTGCCTCAACACGAGAAGGCTGCAGTCAATTTGATAGAAGGAGAGACTAACGACGTCTATCAAATTCATGATGTACTCTTTTTGAAAACCAATCTTGTCAAGATGCATTGTAGACGGAGTGGATATGGCCACGTGCCACCTCATAATTATCACCAGTGTGATATCTGCTCTAAAGACAATCAAGGATGTTCTGTGGTGCAAGCAGCTCTACAGGAACAGATGGATCTCGGAAGGATCCAAGAGCACCGAGTTCATGGAGTTAACATGGTTTACACGAATTCTAACATCATTCAGAACCACGACATCCGTGCGATGAATGTCAACTTGGTGGCAATGCACTCAAGGCAAAGCCAGTATCATAATCTGCCGCGGCACTATTACAGTTCCTGTCTGATTTGCTCGGTAAACAAACAGGGATGCTCTTTCATATAGGAGGCCCTCCAGCGTCAGATAGATCTTGGATGGATCCAAGACTACCATGATAGGAACCCCTATCAGATCAATATGGTTCAGATCTTCGATATTCGCGTGATGAATACCAACCTGGTAGAGTTACATGCTGAGCAGGTCTGACTCGGATTCTTAATATCACTTGACTATCAAAACTGTAAAGCAGGTTGCGAAAACGATCGAGGTTGTACCCATGTCCAGGAGGCACTTCAGTACTTGTTAAATCACTGGTGGATGCCAATTTATATGGATGAAGATACTCAACAGATTAGTATCAATAACAAAAATGCCACTCGGCGTCAAAGTCAGGATGTCCGATCTGTGGAAGCTAACCTAGTGAGGTTACATTGTATTCAAAGTGGGCGTGGCCAGGTGCCACCACACAACTATGAACGTTGTGGTGTTTGTTCGGAAAGTAACCAAGGGTGTTACCTTGTGAGAGCATCTCTTCAGGGTTAGGTGGATCGTGGAGAGATTCGCCCATATCCGAGTTCTGGACCCATCAATTGGACGCCGAACTACCTTACCGAGCAAGTTGAGGATGTTGTCACGATCTCTGGTTATCACAGGACCAGGGATGTTTTTGCCACTATTCCTCTACTTGACGAATCTAAAGTTCCCAACCGGGAATGGATCGAGATTAATTATGATGGTCAGAAAAATCAGAAGGTTCCCATAGTCATCTATCTGCCGGGACTAACACAGTATGAATCAACTAAGGCTATCCTTACAAATACGGTGCAACGAAAGTTGAAAATGGAAAGGAAATTCCATTACCCTCCGTCGTGAATATTGCAGACATCAGTCGTGTAACACGGAGCGGTAGAATCTTCAACCGAGGAGTTGGAGAACCTAACAAGGAAAAGGAACTTCAGACAGAAGCTCCCGATCCACCAGTCGGTCAATCCAGTAATCCCGACCTTTCGAAAAACAATGATGAGATGCTGAAGCTCATCCAAAGGAGTGAATACAACATTGTCGATCAACTGTTACAAACTCCTTCAAAGATCTGGGTATTATCATTATTACTCAGTTCAGAAGCACACAGGGAGGCTCTACAGAAAGTCTTGGAGCAAGCCTTTGTGGAACAGGATGTAACAATCAGACAGTTTGATAGCATTGTCTCTAACATCACTTCCTGCAATAATTTTGGATTTAGTGATGAGGAATTACCCGAAGAGGGTCGTCGTCATAACATGGCGCTCAACATTACAGTTAACTGCCAGGAAGATGCTTTAGCCAGCGTACTGGTAGACACGGGGTCAGCCCTGAATGTTATGCCGAAGTCCACTTTGATGCAATTATCATTCAAAGGCCCTCCAATGAGAATCAGCGAGGTCGTCGTCAAAGCGTTCGACGGATCCAGAAAAACAGTTATCGGCGAAGTTGATCTTCCCATAACTA
Organism: Lathyrus tuberosus; assembly: GCA_022829125.1. Classification (NCBI taxonomy): domain Eukaryota; kingdom Viridiplantae; phylum Streptophyta; class Magnoliopsida; order Fabales; family Fabaceae; genus Lathyrus; species Lathyrus tuberosus. The sequence goes on from JALAZF010000251.1 coordinate 8,973,412, forward strand.
TTGGTCCTCACACTTTCCAAGTCACTTTCCAGGTCATGGACATCCGGGCAACGTACAGTTGTTTATTAGGAAGACCTTGGATACATCCGATTGGAGCGGTCACTTCGACCCTCCACCAAAAGCTAAAGTTCGTCAAGAACGATCAACTTGTCACAGTCTGCGGGGAACAAGCCTTGCTTGTAAGCAACTTGTCATCGTCTACTGGTATAGAACCCGAGGAGGTTATTGGAACTCAGTTCCAAGCACAGTCGGTAAGCAAGAACAATCAGTTTAAAGGAGGAACCTCGATTTCTTCATACAACGATGCTATCAAAGCGGTCGAGAGTACCGATACAAAAGGATGGGGACAGCTTGTCATTCCTATTGACAACAAAACAAAGAAGGGTCTTGGTTTTTTTGCAACCTGTACCCAGACAGCTGCCAACGATGAAAGTCTTCATCCCCTTCATAACTTCTTCCACAGTGGAGGTTTCCTTCACCCAGTGTCTCAAGCAGTAATTGCTATTAATGAGAAAGATCCCTCTGACACGGATGAAGAATGGAAGTCCTACCTTAACGAGGACGGTTACATGTCTCAAGAAGAGGTACCTACGCCATTTTCCTATCCCGCACAGAGTCCGAGATTTATACCAAGGTTAGACGTCGAAATGATCTATGGAGATTGTGATCCGGATGGATGCCGTGCTCCGCCAAATTCATTAGAGGAGGACACTCAGATGAAAGACAACTTCGACCACATCTACTATGGCCCAATGGATGGTCTGCCAATGTGGCACCCTTACCCAAGAGATCTGGGGCAAGAGAGTCAGCCGAACAGTGAAAATCAGCTGAGCATCATTAAACAGAATACATGTGTCCCAACCATGTCATGGGATCAACACTCAGGTCATTCAGAAACTACTCAACATGAAGATGAATTCATAACGTTTGCAGGACTTGAATTCATCAACTATGCTTTTCCCGAGGTCAACGTCATCGAGAGGGATGACTTCTCCAGTTCGAGAGAAGTGTGGGACACCTTGGGACAACTGAGTGGAAAATTCGACTTCATGGTCAAGTACACCGCTCCCGAAAGCTCTCGTATCAGGCTCGAAAATATCCAGCCTACTGGATGGGGAGATACAGCTAAGAGCACAAATACTATGCAAAATGCAATAGAGGAATTCTCCTACGACAACTCTGCTTGGGAGACAGATTCCAATGATCCTGCTCCACCAGAAATCAGCGTTATTTCTGAAGACAAATCAAGGAAGGTGCCAGACTTTGTGATTCACCGAGGAGTTCGATGCCAATGGGTTGCCGTCGAGGTTCCAAAGATCATTCATCAGTCAAAGTAATTGCCATCTTTAACCTTTCACCATGCCCAGGTGAAACGGATGTTTTGATAGGGCTCGCTTTCTGTAAATTATCCCTCTTCGCTTAGCCCAAAGCGACAAAGTTTTGTTTTATAGGGCTGTAGTTTCAAGGATCGACTTGTTCATTAATAAAATAACGTCGTTCTGTAATTTTCGCATTAATTGTTGTTTTCTCTTTTCGTTTTTCAGAAAATGGTAATCCTAAAAAACAATTCAAATAAAAACAAGCAGTAATAAAATAAAAACACTGCACACACTTGCATTTTCTCTATCTCTTCTAAACACAAATCATTACGTCATGCAGATTGCTTGTTTTAAACCCCGTTGAAACATACGATCCGATGCCTTCTCCCAACTTTGAGTTCTCGGTATTCGAGGCTGAAGAAGAAGTTGACAACGAAATTCCAGAAGAGATCTCTCGACTACTCAGACAAGAGAAAAGGTCCATTGAACCTCACAAAGAACCGTTGGAAACGGTAAACTTGGGTTCAGAAAAAGAGAGAAAAGAAATCAGGATTGGGGCACTGCTCAGTCCAACTGCCAAAGAGAGTTTGATAAAGCTTCTCAGAGAATTTCCTGATGTATTCGCTTGGTCCTATCAGGATATGCCAGGGTTGGATACCAGTATCGTGGAACATCACTTACCGTTGAGATCGGAATGTCCGCCAGTAAAGCAAAGGTTGAGACACGCTCACCCGGACATGGCCATCAAAATCAAAGAGGAAGTACAGAAACAGATTGACGCGGGTTTCCTCGCTACATCTGAATATCCTCAATGGTTAGCCAACATCGTACCCGTTCCCAAAAAGGACGGAAAGGTCAGAATGTGTGTTGATTACAGGGATCTGAATAAGGCTAGTCCAAAGGACGACTTTCCTTTACCACACATTGACATGCTGGTAGACAGTACAGCAGAGTTCAAAGTATTCTCCTTCATGGATGGATTCTCGGGCTATAATCAGATCAAAATGGCGCTGAAAGACATGGAGAAAACTTCGTTCATCACCCCATGGGGTACCTTTTGTTACAAGGTAATGCCGTTCGGTTTAAAGAACGTCGGGGCAACCTATCAAAGGGCCATGACTACTCTGTTTCATGACATGATACACAAAGAAGTCGAGGTATATGTTGATGATATGATTGCAAAATCAAAAATAGAGAGTGAACACGTTGAACATCTGTCAAAGTTGTTCGAACGTCTAAGAAAATTCAAGCTCCGCTTGAATCCCAACAAGTGCACCTTCGGTGTTTGTTCAGGGAAACTACTAGGGTTCATCGTCAGCCAGAAAGGAATTGAGGTTGATCCTGACAAGGTCAAGGCCATTCAAGAAATGCCTTCTCCAAAAACTGAAAAACAAGTTAGAGGATTCCTGGGACGTTTGAACTACATCTCCAGATTCATATTCCTCATGACCGCCACATGTGCGCCGATTTTCAAATTACTCAAAAAGAACCAGGATTGCGTTTGGACAGAAGATTGTCAAACCGCCTTCGACAGTATCAAGGAATATCTGTTGAATCCTCCGATTCTATCACCTCCAGTGGAAGGAAGACCACTGATCATTTACCTCACAGTTCTAGATGACTCAATGGGATGTGTACTTGGCCAACAAGACGAAACCAAAAGGAAAGAGTCTGCCATTTACAATTTGAGCAAGAAATTCACGGACTGCGAAACTCGGTACACGATGCTTGAAAAAACTTGCTGCACTTTGGCTTGGGCAGCCAAACGTCTTCGCCAATACATGATTTGTCATACTACTTGGTTGATCTCCGAAATGGATTCAATCAAGTACGTCTTCGAAAAACCTACTCTCACGGGAAGAATTGCCCGTTGGCAGATGCTGTTATCAGAATATAACATAGAGTACCACGCTCAGAAAGCCGTTAAAGGAAGTATTTTAGCCGATCATTTGGCTCATCAACCAATTGATGATCAGGAATCAATCGGGTTTGACTTCCCAGACGAAGATGTCATGTATCTAAAAATGAAAGATTGCGATGAACCGCTACCCAGTGAAGGGCCAGAACCTGGTTCCCAATGGGGACTTATCTTTGACGGAGCAGTTAATCATTATGGAAACGGAATTGGGGCAATCATTGTTACCCCTCAGGGTACCCACATTCCTTTCACTGCCAGACTTACGTTCAAATGTACGAACAACGAGGCCGAATACGAAGCTTGTATCATGGGTCTCGAAGAAGCAATTGATTTAAGGATAAAAAACTTGGACGTATACGGCGACTCAACTCTGACTATCAATCAGATAAAAGGAGATTGGAACACATACCAATCAGGATTGATTCCTTACAAAGACTACGCAAGAAGGTTGCTACCTTTCTTCAACAGAGTTGAGTTTCATCACATCCCTCGGAGGAGAATCACATGGCTGATGCATTAGCCACTCTCTCTTCCATGATTAGTGTAGGTCAGTGGAATGACTTACCTAAGATCGACATAATGCGCCTTGAAAGGCCCGCTTACATCTTCACGATTGAAGCAGTCATAGACGACAAACCTTGGTATCACGATATCAAATGCTTCCTTCAGAAACAAGAGTACCCACCCGGGGCATCCAGGAAGGATAGGAAAACCCTCAGAAGATTGGATGGAAGCTTCTTCCTGAGCGGTGACACTCTCTATAAGAGAAATTTTGACATGGTCTTGCTCCGATGCGTAGACAGACCAGAAGCAGACATGCTGATGAAAGAAATTCATGAAGGATCCTTTGGCACTCATGCCAATGGACATACAATGGCGAGAAAAATTCTAAGAGCAGGGTACTATTGGTTGACAATGGAATCCGACTGCGACAAGTACACGAGGAGGTGTCACAAGTGTCAGATATACTCCGACAAAATTCATGTACCGCCATCTCATCTCAAAGTTCTCTCTTCCCCATGGCCATTTTCCATATGGGGAATCGACATGATTGGCATAATTGAGCCCAAGGCTTCAAACGGACATCGGTTCATCCTGGTAGCCATTGACTACTTCACCAAATGGGTCGAAGCAGCGTCATTCGCCAATGTAACCCGACAAGTGATGGTCCGATTTATCAAAAACAATATCATCTGCCGTTATGGTGTTCCAAGCGAGATCATTACTGATAATGGATCTAACTTGAACAATAAGATGATGAAGGAGTTGTGCGCAGAGTTCAAGATTGAACATCATAACTCATCTTCCTACCGACCCAAGATGAACGGAGCGGTAGAAGCGGCTAACAAAAACATCAAGAAGATCGTTCAAAAGATGGTTGTAACCTACAAAGATTGGCACGAGATGCTACCCTTTGCTCTTCACGGTTATCGCACATCTGTCCGAACTTTAACAGGGGCAACCCCTTTCTCTCTAGTGTATAGCATGGAAGCAGTGCTCCCCATAGAAGTAGAGATCCCGTCAATCCGAGTATTGATGGAAGCTAAGCTCATCGAAGCTGAATGGTGTCAAAGCCGACACGATGAATTGAATCTGATCGAGGAGAAGCAAATCACGACACTATGCCATGGTCAGTTGTATCAACAGAGAATGAAGAGGGCGTTTGACAAAAAGGTCCGACCTAGTGTCCTCAGAAAAGGAGACCTCGTGCTAAAAAAGATACAATCATTTCTCACTGATTCGCGAGGTAAATGGACTCCGAATTATGATGGCCCCTATGTGGTCACGAAAGCTTTCTCAGGCGGCGCCTTGAGACTTGCAACCATGGACGGAGAGGAATTTTCCTACCCCACGAATGTTGATGTGGTCAAGAAATACTTCGCCTAAACTAAAATAAAAACGTCTCGGTGGATTGAAAACCCGAAAGGGCGGTCCAGGCAAAAGTTAGAGACAGAGAAAAAATCATCCCGGTGGATTGGAAACATCACAGTACAATCCAGGCAAAAGTTAGGGATAATGGCAAGTAACTATGTTCAACAGAGGCAAGTCCCTCAGCAGCAGCAGTTACATCATCCGCCAGAAAACTCCAGTCAAGGTCAACTTCGACAGAAGCTCAGGATGTCCCGAATTCAAAGTTGGTAGAAGGATAGTGGTCGTTATGTTTCAACGTAGCCCTTTTCCCTGTAAATTACCATTTTCTAACTTTGTAAATACTCTTTGGAATCACGCGTTTGGCTGATCTCCATTTTATCAATAAAATTTGAGCCCTTGTGCTTTTGTTTGTAATTCTTATTTGTTTTAGCTTTATAGAATGGCGTTTTAATATGATTAACGATTCTTGAAATAAAACAAAAATGAATTTACTTGTTAAAACTTTTTCTGCTTTTTAAAGACGACAATTTCTTTTGACCGTTGAACATCGGAAGAACATCAGTCGCTTCTCCAGAAGTAACCGAACCTCAAAGTGCAGAATCAAAGTACTCCTTCTACGCCAGTACGCCTGAACGAAGGATCAACTGTATGAGATGCAGTTTTTCCCATCTGATACCCTCGGCCGAGTTCTCATCTCCTAAGCCCGATCAACATAGCTCCCAACAGGGACTCTCTCTCCTAAGCAAGGTGGAATTGCTATCTTGAACCAGCGGTACTTCTTCGCCCCGCGATGGCCGAGTATCCAGTCGTGTTCATTTTTTTAGTTTGTATGTCGCGTCAGTTTTGTCAGCATATACATACATGCATCATGCATTATTGATTTACATTCACAGTCATATTGCATCACTATCACTCTAGTCGGCCTTGTCCCCTAGTGATAAAAGTCCTCTCAATTGAGTTGCCAGCCCTTTCCTCGTCAGGAAGTGTTACGTCTGAACATTCTCTCTCCTCCAGTTTTATTTCTAGATTGAAGTTGGGTCCTCGACCACTTTGATAACTTGAACCTCTGAAAGACCAGAGAGCCCTCAGTTAACATCACTCTTCGCCATTGAAGAAGATATCCTTGTTTTCCCGGATTAAAAAAAATCCCGAGAGAAAGCCTCCTAAATCGGAGATCCGGCAGTACGGCAGTTTTTCTCCGAAAAACCCACTGATGAAAAGGTCATCGACACCTCAAAATTGGATCACATCATATGGCATTTCTCCGAGAAGATCTCCGAGAAAAGTATGATGTAAAGACCCCGAACGAAAGCAGTCTCTCAAGGGACCCGCATTCCCCAAGTAGAGTCAACAAATGGCATCTCCAACAGAGAAGTTTGTACACCTCTACAACTCAGACGACTGGGTTCCCCAGCAAGTCTGACATCGAAACTTTTTCCACTCAAATGACATCTCCCCAGGAAGATTCGGCGAGAATTTTGAGGAAAACCGCTACGAATAGCGTCCCTTGTCAATAAAGTTTATTGACAAAAGAAACTGAGACCAGTTCCTTGGTAGGAAACCAGGATCGAGGGGAAGTTTACAAAAGAAACTAAGACCAGTTCCTTGGTAGGAAACCAGGATCGAGGGGAAGTTTAAATCAGAAACTAAGACCAGTTCCTTGGTAGGAAACCAGGATCGAGGGGAAGTTTATTTTAGAAACTGAGACCAATTCCTTGGCTGAAGACCAGGATCGAGGGGAAGTTTACCTTTTCTAAGCATCATTGCTTAGCTAAAGAAGATGAATGCATAAGCTACCATTCATAACCACCATCAAAATTTCGGGTATTCCGATATTTAATCCTCTTGCACCCCGAATACCTGAATACCTTCGTCATTCACACCATCGGGTCCAAGAAGATTAAATAGGGGCATCTGTCATACCCCAAATTTTGACCGCTAGGATTTCCCATCATTGTGAAAATCATCATCACAATATGGAGGAACCATCATACTTCATCAATTTCCCCAAAGATGGGTGAGCATTCATTACAATCAAGAATTAGGGTTTCAAGCCCTCTCAGAGTTCTTAGACAAAGGATAAATCAAGGAATGACATGATCTTCAACTTGTCTAACCTCTTAAACATCCACAATGGATCAAAAGGACTCCCACTTCAAGGATTAAGCACAAGGCTGCTCCCTTCTAGGTGGATCAAGTCTCAAGATCGACAGTGTCACCAAATTAGGGTTTTGGTCGACCAGGGCCTCCAGATGGAAATTTTTCATCTGGGCACAAGCCAATGATCCAAAACCTAACCTAATATACTCCATGGAACCTCATGGACCCAATCATCAAGTCAATTTTGCCTCAGGGGATGCATTCATCAAAAATAAGGAATTAGGGTTTCTTGACCTAATTCACCCCTAAGTTGACTTTTAGGGCAAATCATGAGCCAAGACCTCAAGAGAGGGTTTGAGGGTCTCTAATGAACTATATTGATCCATTTGCAACAATGGATTAATCCAAGAAGCTTGAGCAATAAGTGTCAATTTCATCTGCACCACAGTTAGGGTTTTAAGAAAAAAGTCAACTATAACTTTGACTTTTGACCAGGACATGCTCCCAAGTCCTATGACATGCATCAATATACCCTATGACACCCATGGAACATGTCCATCAAGTTTGATTTAGGTCAAGGACATGATTTCCTGAAGAATTGCACAGTTTGGAATTCATCTGATAAAAAGTCAACTGTGCACAAAAGTCAACTTTGACTTTTTGAGATTTTTCATCAAAATGGATTTTTAACCCTAAAATGATGTTAATGTATGATTTGAATCATCATTCATCAAGAAAAATCAAGAAAAGTTGGATAACTTGTAAAAGGGGTAACCATAAAAAACTTAGAAAATTTTAAGTTAAAAATAAAGTGGCTAGGGTACTAACTTTGGAGGGTCATAACTCCTAAACCACAAAGCCATTTTCTCCCATCCAAGGCTTAATTTGTAGATCTCATTGCCCTCTACAAAAACTTCAACTAGAACTAATTCCAATTCATTGGGGATTTTGAGTTATGGAGTGATCAAAATCAAGAAAAGTCACTTTGTTCCAACACTTAGTGAAAATTTCACTAAGTCAGATTTTACCCTACTTTTTGCCAAATGTAGGGGGATTTTTCACTTGGATTCAAAAGAGATCAAAACCAAATATGTTCAAACAGTTGTTGTATCATGTAAGGGCTTTCCAAAATGACCAAGAACATTACCAAATTCAATTTGAGTCATGAGATATGACATTGGAAAGTTGCCTTGCTGAAATCTGCCAAGGCAAGGCAGAATTTGCATTTTTGCTCGATTTGCCAAAATCAGCCAAATCCAAATGCTCCTATCCACTTGGACACCTCTGAGGATTGAATCTAAAGGGGACAATCACTGAGCCAAGCCTCCAAAGTCTTTGGAACAAGAAATAGCATGTTGAACCTAAAATGGCCAAAATAGGGACAAGACTCCAATTTTGGATTGGAGCATTCAATGGAAGCATCAAGGTGGCATGGACTGAGCCATTTGCAACTGAATTCAGTCAAGACTTATCCAAGACCAAGGGAACCACAGCCCTGTGCCCTAACCTCTAGTCAATGGCTAGAGGAGACCTGGATTTCCATTGGCCAACATTAAACAAAAACCTACTGCAGTTTCCATTCACTGTGGATCTCAAAACAAACTTGCTCTACTATAAATAGAGCTCAATTGTGACCAGTTTGAGTACACCAAAGCCATCAAACATATGTTTTCCTCAAAACCTCTTTCTCTTGGCAAAAATGCCTTCTTTAGCAAGGCAACTTTGAGTTTTTGAGCTTGAGAGCTTTTTCATCACAATCAATCACACACACACCTCATATATATCATATGTAAGTTGTGCAAACTATCACAAGTGGCCTGTAATCACAAAATCACAAAGTCACTTCTCAAAACCTCAAAATAGGCTTTTTTTGCACTTTTCAAGCCATGTCTTGATTCAGTCACTTTCCAAACCAGATAAAACCTCAAACACACTCCAAATATCATCCTTGAACTGTCCCAAATGGTTCCCCTCATCTGGAACACCATTTGAGAGAGTTGCTATTTTGGTCACTTTTAACCCCTTTTACAAGAAAGGGACTGTTTGTGTTTTTGTAGGTACCAGTCAATTTCAATCATCCTAAAAGCTTCTAAGGGATCATTTAAGTGTGTCTAAAGCATCAAATCATTTCTGGAACAAGAGGTTTGACAGATTGCACAAAAGCTCCAAGATCTCAAAAAAGAGGTAAGCCTCACAACTTGGAATCTTTCAAACATGCAATGCTTTGAAGTCCATTGATCATAAACATCTCATACATGTTGTATATGTTGTGTTTGAGCTAATTCACCATGTAATCCATGCTTGTACCAAGTTGTAGCATAGAAAATGCATTTATAGGTCATTTTCAAAAACACCATCGGGTTTTGAGGAGGGAGTGTGATCTGAAAAAACTACCACCACCATTGGATTCCTTATGAAATTCTGGTCCAGATGCATATAAATTTTGTCTCAAACCATTAAGAATTGAGAAAGTTATGACCTTCACGTTTCTGAGCCAAAACTTGCCTTGGGCCAGACCTAAAACCAAGTCATGCCTTGTATATTTGTTGTTTTGTTTCAAACAATGGATGTATCACTACCCCAGTGGTAAGGCGCGCGATTTGTAACCTTGAGGTCTTGGGTTCAAACCCCACCCATGCGATTTTGTGTTTTTTCACATTTTGCCATTTTTTTCCAATATTTTCATGGTTTATTAATTAATTGGAAAATTAATAACTCTTTCAATTTTAATTATTTTTTATTGGTTCTTTTTACAAAAAATCACAAAAATGTTGAAGTATTTTATTCCACAGAAAAATTGAGTTTATATTATTTATCTAATATAATTAGTATTTTTGTGAATAAACTCACTTTTATTTGTTTTTAAACATTTTAAAATGAATATTCATCTTGAAAAATCAAGACCAAATGAGTTTTAATATCTCTTGTGATTTATACCTCATTTTTCAAACCTTAAACAAAAATCACAAGTAGTTTATTCAAACCTATTTGGTATTTTTCATTGATTTCCTTTAAATATTTACTTTTAAAGAATAAAATTAGGGTTTCTTTGATTTTCACTCAAACAAATCATTATCAAACACTCATGGGCCTATAATAGAGTGTAAGACCCAATCTTTTTTTGATCAAATCATCCTTGGGCCTCAGTGTATTGTATAAGTCCCCGATACCGTAAAAAACAAACGGCGCGATCGTCGCCCTTTTGAAAAATAACCTTTTGGGCCTCTCCTCGGGCTATAAGACCCATTCAAAACTTTTTGGGCCTCTAATAGAGTGTAAGACCCAACCCCCTTTTAACCAAAATCATTTGGGCCTCAGATATTGTATAAGCCCCTTCACGTTAAAAGAAAACCTCGGCGCGATCACCATTTTTAAACGAAAAGTCAACTGGGCCTACCCTCGTGTTATAAGCCCCACTCTTTTTATTTAAACTTTTTGGGCCTCTTGAGAGAGTGTAAGACCCATCCCTTTGTACAGAAAACAATTTTGGGCCTCAGTCACTTGTATAAGTCCCTCTGTACAAATTCAAACAGTGCGCTCACTGATAAAACCCTGGGCCTCTCCTTGAGCTGTAAGCCCCAAATCTTTCTTTTTCAAAGCACTTTCTCCTTTGATTTTGAATATATTGTTATTTTCAATCTTTCTTTATTGAACAACTAACCAAACAACATGGAAGCTCTACAACCGAGTAAGTGGTTATTGCTTAAATTTACTGCTTTCATATACATATAACTGTATTGTGGGGATGTTTCGCTGTAAGTCTTCTTTCATAAACTCATATCAACTGTGTAATAATAGTATAGATATTTAGAGTTTCCCCGGCAACTACGTTTAGCCCGTTGATCACTATTAAATAGTCAAAACTAGATCCCCATAGGATTACCAGACACAGTCTTCCCTCCTCTTAGGGTTAAACAATATGGAGACATGAAAGGCAGCATTCTCGGTGAACCCTTTCTTAGACTGTCACTCGTAGAAGTTGTCAAAGAAACTCTACTCCCCAGAGATGATCTTTTCTCCGTGAATGGCATCTCTTGAGCTTCTTCCAATTCTTAGACTTTCCTGGCTTGATCTATTCTCGGTGAATGGCATGTCTTGAACTTCTCGGGGTTTGGGGACCCATCGGCTTCTTAAAAGCACTTGTCAAGAAACTTTATTCCCCAGAGATGATCTTTTCTCCGTGAATGGCATCTCTTGAGTTTCTTCCAAATTCTCGAACTTTCCTGACTTGATCTATTCCTTGTGAATAGCTTGCCTTGAATTTCTCGGGGTTTGGGGACCCACGGGCTTCTTAAAAGCATCGGTCTCCTCTTGGGCATCGTACAAGGACCCACAGGCTTCCTAAAAGCAACTGTGCCTCCTCTTGGGCTTAGTAAAAGGACTCGTCGGCTTTTTAGAAGTATTCACAGCCTCCTCTTAGGCTTCGTATAATGATCGCTTCCTCCGGGAATGATAGCCTCCTCTTGGGCTTCGTACGAGGACCGATCGGCTTCTTAAAAGTTTCCAGCCTCCTCTTGGGCTTCGTACAAATTGTCCCGACGACCTCCTAGAGGTATAGGAACAGAACTTAATCATCTGCATAAAACAGTCCTTTCATAGAGTCTACTACTATTTCTCAAAGCACAGTACAAAAGATGACACTCTAGACTTGGACAGTCTAATCTCCTTGAGTCTCAAAGACATTCTCAAGTGACCCCGCCAAGAATAGGAAGAAAACCCGTAGACTCGGACAATCTCAATACCCTTCAGATTTGCCACTTCCTTAAAGAACAGGAATAACCCGGATCCTCGAATCAAATCCTTGAGTACAGTGTTGCTCATATAAGAACTGATTTTCTCTTTAACAATCAGTCTACTGGACCTGTCACTTAACTGAACAGTCGCCACAACCTCCTCTTAGGTTTTGTATAATGATCCTTCTCCCGTGAAGTTAGCCTCTCTCTTGGGCTTTATACAATGATTCTCCCCAGCGGAGTCAAACAACGTTTAGCCTCTCTCTCGGGCTTTGTACGAGACACATAAAGAGACTCCCTCGTTGAGTCAATCACCCTTTCGCCTCCATCTCAGGCTTTATACGAGATACAAAAAGGTTATTATTGAGCCAAACAAATTTTCGCCTCCATCTCGGGCTTCGTACGAGATACAAAAAACTCTCTTGTTGAGTCAAATAGCCTCCATCTCGGGCTTCATACGAGATACCAAAAGAGTCCCTCGGTGAGTCAAAACTTTTTAGCCTCTCTCTCGGGCTTTGTACGAGACACATATTAGCCTCCTCTTAGGCTTTGTATAAGAAAACCACTGGTTGATCCAATTAACCTTTTAGCATCAAAGTTGTGCCTCGTTCACAGTACACAAGCTTCAACAACTCCTTCCCCTTCATCTAATCGCTGTAAGCGGCAAGCCTCTGGATCATCTACATCCATGCCATTGTCCCTCTTTTAGCATGAGAAATTCCTAAGGAAAGATGGCATTACTCTACACTGAGTTAAAGTCTTCTCCTTCAGGTTGAAATCCCCTATAAAGGAAATTATGGCATTACCGGATTCACAAATCCCAGTTAAAGTAATTCTCCTTTATAAACAGTCGTAACAGACAAACCCCACTTTAGAGATGACAAATTCTCTCTAAAGACAACACCTTTTAGCTTCACATCTTGGGCTTTGAACAAGATACAAATCACCTTTCGCTTCACGTCTTGGGCTTTGAACAAGACACCAAAACAACTATTTCCTCCCATAGAATAGGAGGAACTACGAACGCTCTGATTTTCCTGTTTCGGTAAACGGGAATACGTAGGCATAAGATTGAAAGAAAAATCTTAGCGAGCACACTAAAAAAAAAAACCCAAAATCCCATACTTTCATATATATTCGTCCTAACATCCTAACCGATAGCCTAAAGCACCCCTCGTCAACAAAATAACCTAGGACAAACCCCAAATATTTGTAGCATCTGTAAACCAACAGGTTAGACTATTTAATCTCAGTATGCAAGCAGGGTTAATAGGAGACATCTATTTCCCTTCCTTCATCAGCTTTAATAGGATAAAAAATGAATCAAACTGTAGTACTAGAGCGATCGTGCTTCGCAACCACATCCAAAAATCACTCGCTACAACTACGTTTTTAGTTGAAGCTCAAAGATCCAAAAATGGTGGAAATGGAGAGTTGGATCAGGTAACTTCAAGGCATGACAATGGTACAATTAGCTTCAAAAGGTGCCGGTGAGTGATTCTGGGTGAAGATTCGAAGCTAAAAGAGCTTGAATCAAAGAAATGGTTTACTGGTTTTTTGAGGTATTAAGTTCAAATGGTTGTAGAGTTTCTTTGGATTTCAAAGCTTGGAAATGAAGGAAAATGCTTCCTCTATTTATTGGAAAAGTGTTTAGCAGCTCACACATGTGGTTCTGATATAAAATCGTGTGAATTAGGGTTGAAATTTTGTGATTTACAATCCGTGTAAGATGAGTGATGAAAAGCATGACTCCATGATGTAACCAAGTCTTTTTGTGTTTGTTCAGATGCACTTTAGGTGTACAAAGAGTTCACACATGTGCAAGTGGTCCCAAGTTGGAATTTGACATGAAACTCATGACCTGAAACTGACCAAGAAGCAGAGCTCAAGGAACCATGTTTGAGCTTAGGCCAAATGAAATATACTCGTGCGTTATGATATTTTCTCTTTTCCAAATGATCTCCTTGTCGTAACCCCAAATTTGACCTCCCTCTTTTGCCTTTTGCATAAACATGTGCATTCGCATCGCTGGCATACATATTCGCTCTTTTCTCTGTGTGTTTCTTGTTGCGGGATTTTCAGGTTTTCCAAGCTCGATTAATCGCATCCTCACGAAGTCATCACATCATCAAATCAAGCTCAAAATAAAGGTTGCCATGTTTAGTCATCAAAATAAGAGGTGGAAAATCGAAACCGGGACTTCAGTATCATTTCCCAAGCAAATTTGGGCAAAATTGGTTGAAGTAACCAGTTACCCTATGGTGAATAACCGGTTACTCTGTACAAAGTTGCAGTTCCTGCTGCATTTTTTGGGACAGCAGCTGTGTACACTCTTTGGTCTTTGGTTCTACAGTGTTCTAGCAGCATGTGGAATATTCTAGACATCTCAAGACATTTCAAGACTATCCAAGACATTCCAAGTACATTTATTCCAATGCTTCACTCTAAATTAAGTGCACCATGTTCCTTAATCTCCAAGTATGTGGACCTTTGGATATTGGAGCTCACATTGGGATTGTTACTGAGTTGGTTCTAACTAACCGAGTTAATCGTTTGACTCGGTGAGTCAAGCCTAACTAACTCCTAGCCTAGTTCCAAACCACCCAAAACTAAGTCCAAACCAAATTCTAAACCTCACACACTCCAAACCAAAAGTCTATATAAACACACCTTCACTCACTTTTTAAGGGATCAACCATTTTCACACAAATTCCTTATATTTCACTCTCAATTCTCTCACATTCTCTCTGATCTTTCTCTGCTACATCTTCATCTTCATTTCAATTCTCTTCCAAAACCTCACTAAAGCTCAATTTCTACAATAAAGGATAATCACTTTTACATCGAAAGCTATTATTTCTTGAGCTCAACCTTCATCATCTTGCTATTATACTTGGATTTCTGGAGTATTATAAGCTTTTGGATTCATCTCAAGTGATTACTTCAAGTTTTTTCGGTGATAATTCTCATTTCGGAGTTTTCGTCGCATTTTGCTCGGTTTCGATAATTCCTCTGGTTTTCTTTGATTATCTTCGCCAAGATCTCTTTGCAACAATCACCAAGCCAAATCTCCGGCTTGTAGGTTGGTAGATCTTACTTTACTTATTGTTTCGATTGTTTTCGCGCGTTTACGATGTAATTTCGATTGTTTTTTGGTTTGATTTACCATGCATTTGCTTGATCTTTGATCTCCATGATTAATGCTTGTAATTTGTGTTTAATTGCTCTTACATGGTGTAATTTTCGTGCACAAGTTCATACCCTAGCATGTGGTGGTTGGTGTAGCGAGCGATTTTTGGACGCGGTTCTTAAGCGCTGGTCGCTCTCTGCGGTTGAGTTTTAACTACAGGTCGATTCATTTTTTATCCTATTGTGAGCTGAATAAGGAAGGGAAATAGATGTCTCCAATTAACCCTGCTTTGCATACTGAGATTAAACAGCGGTCTGTTAGGTTGCGAATGCTATCAATGTGGGGGGGCCTTTGTACTGGTTATTTGTATTTTCGCCAATACGGTTTTCTTTCTTTCTAGGATCTTATAGTGGGGAACAAGGATTAGGATGTTAGGACTGATGCTTTTGATAGATACATGAGAGTATGGGATTTTGGGTTTTTGTTTAGTGTGCTCGCTAAGATTTTTCTTTCAATCTTATGCCTACGTATTCCCGTTTACCGAAACAGGGAAATCAGAGCGTTCGTAGTTCCTCCTAATCTATGGGAGGAAATGGTTGTTTTTGGTGTCTTGTTCAAAGCCCAAGACGTGAAGCTGAAAAGGTTTGACTTTAGAGAGAATTTGTCATCTCTAAAGAGGGGGGTTGTATGTCACAACTGTTTATAAAGGACAATTACTTTAACCGGGATATGTGAATCCGGCAATGCCATAATTTCCTTTAAAGGGGATTTTAACCTAAAGGAGAAGACTTTAACTCAGTGTAGAGCAATGCTATCTTTCCTTAGGAATTTCTCATGCTAAAAGAGGGACAGTGGCATGGATGTAGATGATCCAGAGGCTTGCCGCTTACAGCAATTAGATGAAGGGGAAAGAGTTGTTGATGTTTGTGTACTGTGAACGAGGCACAACTTTGATGCTAAAAGGTTGATTGGATCAACCAGTGGTTTTCTTATACAAAGCCTAAGAGGAGGCTAATATGTGTCTCGCACAAAGCCCGAGAGAGAGGCTAAAAGGTTTTTGACTCGACGATGAAGTCTTTTGGTATCTCCTATAAAGCCCGAGATGGAGGCTAAACTTTGTTTGACTCTGCTGGGGAGGATCATTGTACAAAGCCCAAGAGGAGGCTGTGGTTACTGTTTCAGTTGAGTGACAGGTCCAGTATACTAATTTTAAAGAGAAAATCAGTTCTTATATGAGCAACACTATACTCATGGATTTGATTCATGGATCTGGGTTATTCCTGTTTTTTAAGGAAGCGGGAAATTCGAAGGGTATTGAGACTGTCCGAGTCTACGGGTCCCTTCCTATTCTTGAAGGGTGCTTGAGAATGTCTTTGAGACTCAAGGATATTAGACTGTCCAAGTCTAGAGTTTCATCTTTTGTACTATGCTTTGAGAAACAGTGGTAGACTCTTTGAAAGGACTGCTCTATGAAGCTGACTAAGTTCTGTTCCTATACCTCAAAGATGCCATTCACAGAGAATACATTCATCTCTGGGAATAGAGTTTCTTGACAATTCCTAATGAGGACAGCCGAAGAGAAGACTGTATCTGGTGATCCTATTGGGGATCTAGTTGTCTATTTCTATGAATGAAACGGCGTCACCTAGTTCTAGACGTAGTTGCCGGGGAAACTCAAAATATCTATACTATTATTACACAGTTGATATGAGTTTATGAAAGAAGACTTACAGTGAAACAGCCCCACAATACAGTTATATGTATATGAAAGCAATAACCACTTACTTGGTTGTAGAGCTTCCATGCTGTTTGGTTAGTTGTTCAACAAAGAAAGATTGAAAACAACAGTATATTCAAAATCAAAGGAGAAAGTGCTTTGAAAAAGAAAGGTTTGGGGCTTACAGCTCAAGGAGAGGCCCAGGGTTTTATCAGTGAGCGCACTGTTTGAATTTGTACAGAGGGACTTATACAAGTGACTGTGGCCCAAAAATTGTTTTCTGTACAAAGGGATGGGTCTTACACTCTCTCAAGAGGCCCAAAAAGTTGTAAGAAAAGAAATGGGTCTTACTACTCGAGGGTAGGCCCAGATGATTTTTCCGTTTAAAATGGCGATCGCGCCGAGGTTTTCTTTTTACGCGAAGGGACTTAATACAATAAGTGAGGCCCAAAATTGTTTTGGTTAAAAGGGGATTGGGTCTTACACTCTAATAGAGGCCCAAAAGTTTTCAATGGGTCCTATAGCTCAAGGAGAGGCCCAAGGTTAATTTTCAAAAGGCGACGATCGCGCCGTTTGTTTTTTACGGTATCCGGACTTGTACAATGCACTGAGGCCCAAAAATGATTTGGTCAAAAAAAAGGATTGGATCTTACACTCTATTAGAGGCCCAAAGTGTTTTGAAAATGATTTATGAGGGTTGAATTAATCCAAAAACCCTAATTTGTTTTCAAAAAATGTATTTAATTGAATAAAAATTCAATTAAAATGATCAAAATTGTTTAACATATGAAAAACAAATTGTGATCTTGGATTAATGCTTCAAAAATTAAGTATTGACCTACAAAATAATTAGAAAGCATTAAAAGTTGCAAAAATCAAGGTGGAAAAAATATTTTAAATGTCAAAAACAATTAAAACATTAATTCTTTACAAAAATATCAATTATACAAAATAAATAATATTTTTGGGATTTTTTGGGAAAATAAAATATTTTAACATTTTTGTGAATTATTAAAAAAATAATCAACTCAAAATCATTAAAACTCAGAGAAAAATTAATTTTTGAATCAATTAAATAAAACACAAAATTCAAACATTCAAATTTCTGAAAATGGCGCCAAGAACACTCCAAGAACACGCGCGTGTTCTGAGTTTCCCAGATTTGCGTTTTCCATCCAAGCTCACTGAATACTCAACCATATCATGCAATCCACATACCAATCAACTCGTTTCAACCTCACGATCATGTCTATAACACTTAATTTCATTTAAATTAAACATAAAACATGAAATCACGAAGAAACCTCAAGAACCCTAATTTCTGCATGAAGGCTAGGATTTTTGATACACGATTCAAACAAAGCAATTAATTGAGGGAAAACATTCCATGCATGATTATGAACATATGGCCAAATTATTGTGCAGCAAAAATTGCATGGATCATAGAGTTAGAAGAGTTCATGCTTACCACTTGCAGCTGGTGATCGTGATTTGTGTAGGAGATGTTACAGTTATGTTGTGATGATCTGAACAGATTCCCTAGGTGCTATGGAGTGTGTTTTAATGCTTGGACTTGATGGAAATTGGCTGGATCACTTCATGGCATCTCAACTACACTTTGGTTAAAACCTTGAGCAATTGATTGGTGATTCTGAGAAATCAATGTTCCAGTTGTTGTTTAAGTGTTTGATCAACTCATATGTGATGTATATGAGGTGTGTGAGTGATTGGTTTGAGTGGAATTGCCCACTAGCTCAAAACTCGATAGTTACCTTGCTAAGAAAGGCATTTTTGCCAAGAGAAAGAGATTTTGAGAAAGGCAAGTGTTGTAGGCCATTGGTGTACTTAAACTGACCACAATTGAGCTCTATTTATAGTAGAGCAAGTTTGTTTTGCAAGGAATAGTGAATGGCAACTACAACATGTGTTTGTTCAATGTTGGCCAATGGAAATGCAAGTCTTCTCTAGCCATTTACTAGAGGTTAGGGCACAGAGCTTTGGTTCCCTTGGTCTTGGATAAGTCTTAACTGATTTCATATGAGAATGGCTCAGTCCATGCCACCTTGATGCTTCCATTGAATGCTTCAATCCAAATTTGGAGTCTTGTCCCTATTTTGGCCATTCTAGGTTCAACATGCTATTTCTTGTTCCATGGACTTTGGAGGCTTGGCTCAGTGATTGTCCCCTTTAGATTCAATCCTCAGATGTGTCCAAGTGGATAGGAGCATTTGAATTTGGCTGATTTTGGCAAATCGAGCAAAATTGCAAATTCTGCCTTGCCTTTGACAGATTTCAGCAAGGCAACTTGCCAATGTCATATCTCATGGTGTAAGTTGAATTTGGTAATGTTCTTGACCATTTTGGAAAGCCCTTACATGATACAACAACTGTTTAAACATGTTTGGTTTTGATCTCTTTTGAATCCAAGTGAAAAATCCCCCTACATTTGGCAAAAAGTAAGGCAAAATCTGACTTAGTGAAATTTTCACTAAGTGTTGGAACAAAGTGTTTTCTCTTGATTTTGATCACTCCATAACTCAAAATCCATGAGGAATTTGGACATAGGTCAGTATGAAGCTTTTGTAGAGGGAAATGTGATCTACAAATCAAGCTTTGAATGGGGCACAATGGCCTTGTGGTTTCGAGTTATGGTCCTCCAAAGTTGGTGCATTAGTGGCACTTTTTCATGACTTAGAAAAATTTCTAAGTTTTATGGTTACCCCTTTTACAAGTTATCCAACTTTTCTTGATTTTTCTTGATGAATGATGATTCAAATCATACATTAACATCATTTTAGGGATAAAAATCCATTTTGGTGAAAAATCTCAAAAAAGTCAAAGTTGACTTTTGTGCACAGTTGACTTTTTATCAGATGAATTCCAAACTGTGCAATTCTTCAGGAAATCATGTCCTTGACCTAAATCAAACTTGATGGACATGTTCCATGGGTGTTATAGGGTATATTGGTACATGTCATAGGGCTTGGGAGCATGTCCTGGTCAAAAGTCAAAGTTACAGTTGACTTTTTCCTTAAAACCCTAATTGTGGTGCAGATGAAATTGAGACTTGTTGCTCAAGCTTCTTGGATTAATCCATTGTTCCAAGTGGATCAATATAGTTCATTAGAGACCCTCAAACCCTCTCTTGAGGTCTTGGCTCATGGTTTGTCCCAAAAGTCAACTTAGGGGGTGAATTAGGTCAAGAAACCCTAATTCCCGATTTTTGATGTATGCATCCCCTGAGGTCAAATTGACTTGATGATTGGGTCCATGAGGTTCCATTGAGTATATTAGGTTAGGTTTTGGATCATTGGCTTGTGCCCAGATGAAAAATTTCCATCTGGAGGCCCTGGTCGACCAAAACCCTAATTTGGTGACACTGTCGATCTTGAGACTTAATCCACCTAGAAGGGAGCAACCTTGTGCTTAATCCTTGAAGTGGGAGTCCTTTTGATCCATTATGGATGTTTGAGAGGTTTGACAAGTTGAAGATCATGTCATTCCTTGATTGATCCTTTGTCTAAGCACTCAGAGAGGGCTTGAAACCCTAATTTTGATTGTAGTGGGTGCTCACCCATCTTTGGGGAGACTGATGAAGTATGATGGTTCCTCAATATTGTGATGATGATTTTCACAATGATGGGAAATCTTAGTGGTTAAAATTTGGGGTATGACAGATGCCCCTATTTAATCTTCTTGGACACGAAGGTGTGAATGACGAAGGTATTCGGGCATTCGGGGTGCAAGAGGATTAAATATCGGAATACCCGAAATTTTGATGGTGGTTATGAATGATAGCTTACGCATTCATCTTCTTTTGCTAAGCAATGATGTTTAGAAAAGGTAAACTTCCCCTCGATCCTGGTCTTCAGCCAAGGAGCTGGTCTCAGTTTTCTTTTGAAATAAACCTCCCCTCGATCCTGGTTTCCTACCGAGGAACTGGTCTTAGTTTCCTTTGTAAACTTCCCCTCGATCCTGGTTTCCTACCAAGGAAGTGGTCTCAGTTTCTGATTTAAACTTCCCCTCGATCCTGGTTTCCTACCAAGGAACTGGTCTTAGTTTTTCATGTAAACTTCCCCTCGATCCTGGTTTCCTACCAAGGAACTGGTCTTAGTTTTTGATTTAAACTTCCCCTCGATCCTGGTTTCCTACCAAGGAACTGGTCTTAGTTTCTTTTGTCAATAAACTTAATTGACAAGGGACGCTATGTGTAGCGGTTTTCCTCAAACTTCTCGCCGAATTTTCCTGGGGAGATGCCATTTGGCGGAAAAGGTTGATGTCAGACTTGCTGGGGAACCCATTCGTCTGAGTTGTAGAGGTGCACAAACTTCTCTGTCGGAGACGCCATCTGTCGACTCTACTCGGGGAATGCGAGTCCCTTGAGAGACTGCATTCGTTTGGTTATTACATCATACTTTTCTCAGGATCTTCCCGGAGAAATTCCATATGATGTGATCTAATTTTGAGGTGCCGATGACCTTTTCATCAGTAGGTTTTTAAGAGAAAAACTGCCGTATTGCCGAATCTTCGATTAGGAGGCTTTCTCTGTGGATTTTTCTTAATCCAGGAAAGCAAGGATATCATCTTCAATGGCGAAGAGTGGTGTTAACTGAGGGCTTCTCTAGTTTTTCAAAGGTTCAAGTTATCAAAGTGGTCAAGGACCCAACTTCAATCCAGAAATAAAACTGGAGGAGAGAGAATGATCAGACGCAACGTTTCCTGACGAGGCAAGAACTGACGACTCGATTGAGAAAACTTCTATCACTAGGGGACAAGACCGACTAGAGTGATAGTGGTGCAATATGAAATGTGAATGCAAATCAATAATGCATGATGTGTGTATGTTTATGCCGACAAAACTTACGCGACATACAAACTGACAGGTGAACACGACTGGATACTTGGCCATCGCGGGGCGAAGAAGTACTGCTGGTTCAGAATAGCAATTCCACCTAGCTTAGGAGAGATAGTCCCTGTTGGGAGCTATGTTGGTCGGGCTTAGGAGATAAGAACTCGGCCGAGGCGTGTCAGACGAAACAAGGTCTCTGACACAGTTGATCCCTTCATTCAAGCGTACTGGGTTAGAAGGAGTACTTTGGTTCTGCACTTTGAGGTTGGATTACTTCTGGAGAAGCGACCGATGTTCTTCTGATGTTCAACAGTCAAAAGAAATTGCCGTCTTTATTAAAAAGCAGAAAAAGTTTTAACAAGTAAATTCATTTTTGTTTTATTTCAAGAATCGCTAATCATGTTAAAATGTCGTTCTGTAAAGATAAAACAAATAAGAATTACAAACAAAAGAACAAGGGCTCAAATTTTATTGATAAGATGGAGATCAGCCAAACGCGTGATTCCAAAGAGTATTTACAAAGTTAGAAAATGGTAATTTACAGGGAAAAGGGCTACGTTGAAACATAACGACCGCTATCCTTCTACCAACTTTGAATTTGGGGCATCCCGAGCTTCTGTCGAAGATGACCTTGATTGGAGTTTTCTTCCAATGGATGGTATAACAGCTGCTACTGAGGAACTTGCCTCTGTTGAACATAGTTACTTGCCATTGTCCCTAATTTTTGCCTGGATTGTACTATGATGTTTCCAATCCATCGGGATGATTTTTCTTTTTTATGTCTCTAACTTTTGCCTGGACCGCCCTTTCGGGTTTTCAATCCACCGAGATGTTTTTTTTAGGCGAAGTATTTCTTGACTACATCAACATTCGTGGGGTAGGAAAATTCCTCTCCGTCCATGGTTGCAAGTCTCAAGGTGCCTCCTGAAAAAGCTTTCGTGACCACATAGGGGTCATCATAATTCGGAGCCCATTTACCTCGCAAATTAGTGAGAAATGATTGTATCTTTTTGAGCACAAGGTCTCCTTTTTTGAAAACACGAGGTCGGACCTTTTTGTCAAACGCCCTCTTCATTCTCTGTTGATACAACTGACCATGGCATAGTGCCGTGATTCTCTTTTCTTAGATCAGATTAAGCTCGTCGTGTCGGCTTTGACACCATTCAGCTTCGGTGATCTTAGCTTCCATCAATACTCGGATTGACGGGATCTCTACTTTTATGGGGAGCACTGCTTCTATGCCATACACTAGAGAGAAAGGGGTAGCCCCTGTTGAAGTGCGGACAGATGTGCGATAACCATGAAGAGCAAAGGGTAGCATCTCGTGCCAATCTTTGTAGGTTACAACCATCTTTTGAACGATCTTCTTGATGTTCTTATTGGCCGCTTCTACCGCTCCGTTCATCTTGGGTCGGTAGGGAGATGAGTTATGATGTTCAATCTTGAACTCTGCACACAACTCCTTCATCATCTTATTGTTCAAGTTAGATCCATTATCAGTAATGATCTCGTTTGGAACACCATAACGGCAGATGATATTGGTTTTGATAAATCGGGCCACCACTTGTCGGGCTACATTAGCGTACGACGCTGCTTCGACCCACTTGGTGAAGTAGTCAATGGCTACCAGGATGAACCGATGTCCGTTTGAAGCCTTGGGCTCAATCAAGCCAATCATGTCGATTCCCCATATGGAAAAAGGCCACGGGGAAGAAAGAACTTTGAGATGTGATGGCGGTACATGAATTTTGTCGGAGTATATCTGACACTTGTGACACCTCCTCATGTACTTGTAGCAGTCGGATTCCATTGTCAACCAATAGTACCCTGCTCTTAGAATTTTTCTCGCCATTGTGTGTCCGTTGGCATGAGTGCCAAAGGATCCTTCATGAATTTCTTTCATAAGCATGTCTGCTTCTGGTCTATCTACGCATCGGAGCAAGACCATGTCAAAATTTCTCTTATAGAGAGTGTCACCGCTCAGGAAGAAGTTTCCAGCCAATCTTTTGAGGGTTTTTCTGTCCTTTCTGAGTGCCCCAGGTGGGTACTCTTGTTTCTGAAGGAAGCATTTGATATCATGATACCAAGGTTTGTCGTCTATGACTGCTTCAATTGCGAAGAAGTAAGCGGGCCGCTCAAGGTGCATTATGTCGATCTTAGGTAAGTCATTCCATTGACCTACACTAATCATGGAAGAGATAGTGGCTAATGCATCAGCCATGTGATTCTCATCACGAGGGATATGATGAAACTCAACTCTGTCGAAGAAAGATAGCAACCTTCTTGCATAGTCTTTGTAAGGGATCAATCCTGATTGGTATGTGTTCCAATCTCCTTTGATTTGATTGATAACCAAGGCTGAGTCGCCATATATGTCCAAGTTTTTGATCCTTAAATCAATTGCTTCTTCGAGACCTATGATACAAGCTTCGTATTCGGCCTCGTTGTTCGTACATTTGAACGTAAGTCTGGCGGTGAAAGGAATGTGGGTACCGTGAGGGGTAACAATGATTGCCCCAATTCCGTTTCCGTAATGATTAACTGCTCCGTCAAAGATAAGTCCCCATTGGGAACCTGGTTTTGGCCCTTCACTGGGTAACGGTTCATCGCAATCTTTCATTTTCAAATACATGACATCTTCGTCAGGGAAGTCAAACCCGATTGATTCTTGATCGTCAATCGGTTGATGAGCCAAATGATCGGCTAAAATACTTCCTTTAACGGCTTTCTGAGCGTGGTACTCTATGTCATATTCTGATAACAGCATCTGCCAACGGGCAATCCTTCCCGTAAGAGCAGGTTTTTCAAAAACGTACTTGATTGGATCCATTTCGGAGATTAACCAAGTAGTATGATGAATCATGTACTGGCGAAGACGTTTGGCTGCCCAAGCCAAAGCGCATCAAGTTTTCTCAAGCATCGTGTACCGAGTTTCGCAGTCGGTGAATTTCTTGCTTAGATAGTAGATGGCAGACTCTTTCCTTTTGGTTTCGTCTTGTTGGCCAAGTACACATCCCATTGAGTCCTCTAAAACTGTGAGGTAAATGATCAGTGGTCTTCCTTCCACTGGAGGTGATAGAATCGGAGGATTCAACAGATATTCCTTGATACTATTGAAGGCGGTTTGGCAATCTTCTGACCAAACGCAATCCTGGTTCTTTTTGAGTAATTTGAAAATCGGCGCACATGTGGCGGTCATAAGGAATATGAATCTGGAGATGTAGTTCAAACTTCCCAGGAATCCTCTGACTTGTTTTTCAGTTTTCGGAGAAGGCATTTCTTGAATGGCCTTGACCTTGTTAGGATCAACCTCAATTCCTTTCTGGCTGACGATGAACCCTAGTAGTTTCCCTGAACGGACACCGAAGGTGCACTTGTTGGGATTCAAGCGGAGTTTGAACATTCTTAGACGTTCGAACAATTTTGACAGATGTTCAACGTGCTCACTCTCTGTTTTTGATTTTGCAATCATATCATCGACATACACTTCGATTTCTTTGTGTATCATGTCATGAAAAAGAGTAGTCATGACCCTTTGATAGGTTGCCCCGGCGTTCTTCAAATCGAACGGCATTACCTTGTAACAAAAGGTACCCCATGGGGTAATGAACGGAGTTTTCTCCATGTCTTTCGGCGCCATTTTAATCTGATTATAGCCCGAGAATCCATCCATGAAGGAGAAAACTTTGAACTTTACTGTATTGTCTACCAGCATGCCAATGTGTGGTAAAGGAAAGTCGTCCTTTGGACTAGCCTTGTTTAGATCCCTGTAATCGACACACATTCTGACCTTTCCTTCCTTTTTGGGAACAGGTACAATGTTGGCTAACCATTGAGGATATTCAGATGTAGCGAGGAAACCTGCGTCGATCTGTTTTTGTACCTCCTCTTTGATTTTGATGGCCATGTCCGGGTGAGTCCGTCTCAACCTCTGCTTTACTGGCAGACATTCCGATCTCAATGGTAAGTGATGTTCCACGATGCTGGTATCCAACCCTGGCATATCCTGATAGGACCAAGCGAATACATCGGGAAATTCTCTGAGAAGATTTATCAAACTCTCTCTGGCAGTTGGACTGAGCAGTGCCCCAATTCTGATTTCTTTTCTCTCTTTTTCTGAATCCAAGTTTACCGTTTCCAACAGTTCTTTGTGAGGTTCAATGGACTTTTCCTCTTGTCTGAGTAGTCGAGAGATCTCTTCTGGAATTTTGTCGTCATCTTCTTCTTCAGCCTCGAATACCTAGAACTCAAAGTTGGGAGAAGGCATCGAATTGTATGTTTCAACGGGGTTTAAAATAAGCAATCTGCATGACGTGATGATTCGTGTTTAGAAGAGATAGAGAAAATGCAAGTGTGTGCAGTGTTTTTATTTTACTGCTTGTTTTTATTTGAATTGTTTTTTAGGATTACCATTTTCTGAAAAAGCAAAAAGAGAAAACAGCAATAAATGCGGAAATTATAGAACGACGTTATTTTATTAATGAACAAGTCGATTCTTGAAACTACAGCCCTATAAAACAAAACTCTGTCGCTTTGGGCGAAGCGAAGAGGGAAATTTACAGAAAGCGAGCCCTATCAAAACATCTGTTTCACCTGGGCAGGGTGAAAGGTTAAAGATGGCAATTACTTTGACTGATGAACGATCTTTGGAACCTCGACGGCAACCCATTGGCGGCGAACTCCTCGGTGAATCACAAAGTCTGGCACCTTCCTTGATTTGTCTTCAGAAATGACGCTGATTTCTGGTGGAACAGGATCATTGGAATCTGTCTCCCAGGCAGAATTGTCGTAGGAGAATTCCTCAATTGCATTTTGCATAGCATTTGTGCTCTCAGCTGTATCTCTCCATCCAGTAGGCTGGATATCTTCGAGCCTGATACGAGAGCTTTCGGGAGCGGTGTACTTGACCATATAGTCGTATTTCCCACTCGGTTGTCCCAAGGTGTCCCACACTTCTCCGGAACTGGATGAGTCATTTCTCTCGATGAAGTTAACCTCAGGAAAAGCATAGTTGATGAATTCAAGTCCTACAAACATTGCAAATTCATCGTCATGTTGAGTAGTTTCAGGATGACCTGAGTGTTGATCCCATGACATGGTGGGGACACAGGTATTCTGTTCAAAGACGGTCAGCTGATTTTCATTATTCGGCTGACTCTCTTGCCCCAAGTTTCCTGGGTAAGGTTACCACATTGGCAGACCATCCATTGGGCCATAGTAATTGTAGTCAAAGTTGTCTTTCATCGGAGTGTCTTCCTCTAATGAATTTGGCGGAGCACGGCATCCTTCCGGATCACAATCCCCGTATATCATTTCGACGTCTGACCTTGGTATAAATCTCGGACTCTGCGCGGGATAGCAAAATGGTATAGGCACCTCTTCCTGAGACATATAACCGTCCTCGTTAAGGTATGACTTCCATTCTTCATCTGTGTTAGAGGGATCTTCCTCATTGATAGCATGTACTGCCTGAGACACTGGGTAGAGAAAACCTCCACTGTGGAAGAAGTTTTGAAGGGGATGAAGACTTTCATCGTTGGCAGCCGTTTGGGAACAGGTTGCAGAAAAACCAAGACCCTTCTTTGTTGTATTGCTAGTAGGAATGACAAGCTGTCCCCATCCTGTTGCATCGGTACTCTTGACCGCTTTGATAGCATCATTGTATGAAGAAATCGAGGTTCCTCCTTTGAACTGATTGTTCTTGCTCACCGACAGTGCTTGGAACTGCGTCCCAATAACCTCCTCGGGTTCTACACAATTAGATGATGATAAGTTACTCACGAGCAAGGCCTGTTCTCCACAGACTGTGACAAGCTGATCGTTCTTGACGAACTTTAGCTTTTGGTGGAGGGTCGAAGTAACCGTTCCAGCCTGATGTATCCAAGGTCTTCCTAATAAACAACTGTATGTTGCCCAGATGTCCATGACATGGAAAGTGACTTGGAAAGTGTGAGGACCAATAGTTATGGGAAGATCAACTTCGCCGATAACTGTTTTTCTGGATTCGTCGAACGCTTTGACGACGACCTCGCTGATTCTCATCGGAGGGCCTTTGAATGATAATTGCATCAAAGTGGACTTCGGCATAACATTCAGGGCTGACCCTGTGTCTACCAGTACGCTGGCTAAAGCATCGTCCTGGCAGTTAACTGTAATGTTGAGCGCCATGTTATGACGGCGACCCTCTTCGGGTAATTCCTCATCACTAAATCCCAAATTATTGCAGGAAGTGATGTTAGAGACAATGCTATCAAACTGTCTGATTGTTACATCCTGTTCCACAAAGGCTTGCTCCAAGACTTTCTGTAGAGCCTCCCTATGCGCTTCTGAACTGAGTAACAACGATAATACCGAGATCTTTGAAGGAGTCTGTAACAGTTGATCAACAATGTTGTATTCGCTCCTTTGGATGAGCTTCAGCATCTCATCATTATTTTTCGAAAGGCCGGAATTACTGGATTGACCAACTGGTGGATCGGGAGCTTCTGTCTGAAGTTCCTTTTCTTTGTTAAGTTCCCCAACCCCTCGGTTGAAGATTCTACCACTCCGTGTTATACGACTGATGTCTGCAATATTCACGATGGAGGGTAATGGAATTTCCTTTCCATTTTTAACTATCGTTGCACCGTATTTGTAAGGGATAGCCTTAGTTGATTCATACGGTGTTGGTCCTGGTAGATAGACGACTATAGGAGCCTTCTGGTTTTTCTGACCATCATAAGTAATCTCGATCCATTCCCAGTTGGGAACTTTAGATTTGTCAAGTAGAGGGATAATGGCAAAAACATCCTTGGTCCTGTGATGACCAGAGATTGTGACAACATCCTCAATTTGATCGGCAAGGTAGTTCGGCGTCCAGTTGATGGGTCTAGAACCTGGATATAGACGAATCTCTCTACGATCCACCGGACCCTGAAGAGCTGCTCTCACAAGGTAACACCCTTGGTTATTTTCTGAACAGACGCTACAACGGTTATAATTGTGTGGGGGCACCCGGCCCCGCCCTCTTTGAATACAATGTAACCTCACTAGGTTAGCTTCCACAGATCGGACATCCTAACTCTGACGCCGAGTGGGGTTTCTATTATTGATACTAATCTGCTGAGTATCTTCATCCATATAAATTGGCCTCCACCAGTGATTTAACAAGTGATGAAGTGCCTCCTGGACAAGGGTACAACCTCAATCATTTTCGCAACCTGCTTTACAGCTTTGATAGTCATGTGATGTTAAGAATCCGAGTCGGACCTGTTCAGCATGTAACTCTACCAGGTTGGTATTCATCACGCGAATATCGAAGATCTGAACCATGTTGATCTGATAAGGGTTCCCATCATGGTAGTCTTGGATCCATCCAAGATCCATCTGACGCTGGAGGGCCTCCTGTATGAAAGAGCATCCTTGTTTGTTTACCAAGCAAATTAGACAGGAACTATAATCGTGCCGCGGCAGATTATGATACCGGCTTTGCCTTGAGTGCATCGCCACCAAGTTGACATTCATTGCACGGATATCGTGGTTCTGAATGACGTTAGAATTCATGTAAACCATGTTAACTCCACGAACTCGGTGCTCCTGGATCCATCCGAGATCCATCTGTTCCTGTAGAGCTGCTTGCACCACAGAACATCCTTGATTGTTTTTAGAGCAGATATCACACTGATGATAGTTATGAGGTGGCACATGGCCATATCCACTCTGTCTACAATGTATCTTGACCAGATTGGTTTTCAACAAGAGTACATCGTGAATTTGATAGACATTGTTAGTCTCTCCTTCTATCAAATTGACTGCAGCCTTCTCATGTTGAGGCAGCGGGTTCGTAAGAACATTAGGATTTGTATCTTTGAAAGACAAGACCCTGCTCCTAACAAGTTTTTGCACGTCGGACTTGAAATTGAGGCAAGTCTCTATGTTACGCCCTGAACCTCCTTGATGATAAGGGCAAGTTTGATCCACCTTAAACCAGAAAGGTGGATTTTCTGGTACTGTAAGAGGAGATTTAGTCTGAATGTGCCCCTTAGCCAGTAGTAATGGAAACAGCTCTGCGTACGACACGGGTATAGGATCAAATCCTGGTGGTCGTGTTGTACGGTTGTTGTTATATGGAGGACGAGCCTGATGAAGAGGCTGTTGTGTCCTTTGTTGATCAGGTTGGCTCTGCGCAACCTATGGTTGATACGTAGGAATAGACGCAGGGTTGATAGCAGGAGTCACAACTGCTACCAGTTGATAACGTCGCCTTTGCTTTCTGAGAGAGATATTCCCAATATCTTGCTCTTTTTTCTTAGGGAGAGCACTACCGTATTTTTTAGTACCGCTCGTCGATCCAGTGTCTTTTACCAACGTCCTTCACGGACGGCTTCCTCAAGACGTACGCCCATGCCCACCATTTCGATGAAATCACTGGGTGCACTGGCAACCATTCGGTCATAGTAAAATGAGCCTAAGGTCTTTAAGAAGATCTTTGTCATCTCTTTTTCCTCAAGAGGTGGACAAATTTGAGCGGCAATCTCACGCCACCTTTGAGCGTACTCCTTAAAGGTTTCCTTGTCCTTTTGCGACATCGATCTGAGTTGATCTCTGTCGGGTGCCATGTCCAAATTGTATTTGTATTGTTGGACGAAGGCAGTGCCAAGATCTCAGAATGTGCTAATCGTGGCACGATTTAAACCCATGTACCATTTTAATGCGGGCACCGGTTAAACTATCCTGAAAGTAGTGAATCAGTAGGTCCTGATTCTCCGTCTGAGCTGACATCCGCCGAGCGTACATCACCAGATGGCTTTGAGGGCAAGTGTTACCCTTGTACTTTTCAAAGTCGGGCACTTGAAATTTGTGCGGAACTTTCACGTTTGGGACCAAGCAGAGGTCTGTGGCGTCCTTTCCAAATAAATCCTGACCGCGAATGGCTTGCAGTTCCTTCTGCATTTCCAAGAACTGCTCCTGGAATTCCTCCATTCTGTCAAACATAGTTTCCTTCTTACCAGAAGGTGTCGGTGAAGTCTGCCCTTCCGAGACAGTGTGCACCACAGGGGGTGGTACCGTGACTACGATAGTGAGTCTTGGCGTTTCCCGAAGTTTGTAACCTTCAGGAGTCTTCAGTATGCCTCTGGCATCTTCGCTTTCCCGAAGTTTGTAACCTTCAGGCCCAGCGGCTTCTGTTGTGATTCCCTGATCTTCAGTGATCGGCGGAACATATCCTTCCGGGATACAGTTAACAGGCATGCCCCAAGGACGATCTTTCGGCATCCGATACCTAGGATCATACTTCTCCACAATGGGCGTTGAGGTGATCTCTGAGATCACAGCCTTTTGTAGCTGAGCTTCTGCCATGGCTTGCATGTCGTTACGAAGCTTTCTCATATCCTCTCTCAGAGCGTCGATCTCTTCTTTCAACTCTCTGTTTTCTTCCTCAAGATCATCCATCTTTTTCTGACAATTGGCCCGAGTATTATACGAATGAGACAGTTTGACTCTAGAACCGAGACACAAACGTGAGATTCGCAGGTAAGAAGAATACGCGATGTGAGAATGATGAATGCAATGATTATATTAATTGTTTTTTGGTTTAATCAAAATAAACTTCGACAATTAGATTGCAAATATCAAACAGTTGGGAAACCCCTTTTTATTGAATTCAAAGGATTACAGAAATGGAAATACAGTAGATTACAAGGTACAGAAACAGAAATCTAAACTAATGGGTCCCGAGTCCCCTCTGAAGAGAAATCGGGTGCTGATTCTGGTATCTTCCTTTTCTATGATCGGGGCTCTTGGGCCGTTGTCGGGTTGTCATTCCTTTGCCAGGTGAAAGGAGTGATCAAATTCCTTTGGTCATCTTGATTCTCTACAGTATGTTGCTCCAAAATCTCAATCAGAGCATCCTTCTCTTTTAGTAATTGATGTATTTTGATGCACTCTACGTCGAGGGTGCGGTACTTGTTCTTCCAAGACCTCCTCTCCTTTTGAACTTTGTTGAGAGTAACCTGAAGCTTTTCAGTTTTCGTTATGAAATACATGACAGATTCCCTCGGCGGAAGAATTCTGTAACGAGGATAAGGCATTTTTAGCTTGAGAGCTCTAGTTTTTACCCAATGGAGATAAGGCTCCACCGAGACACAGTCCGGTTTTCCTAGAGACTCTCGTCCTTTCTTATGAACATGTTTCCAAGCGTGCACTATTTCCATCTTTAGTGCTATGTCGTTTTCTCCTTCTTTGAAGAAAAGACCTTCCAGATGAACACCCCGTGGGACGTGTCTCATCGGGTATCCAGATTGACGATGAACGAGAACTGGATGATAGTTGATTCCTCCCTTAGTTCCTATAAGGGTTACGTTGGGGAAGTTTCCACAACGGTCAATGATTATGATTCCATCATAGATCCTATTACACCAATCTATATCAGAGTTGGTAAGCGACATGATCTTCTGCGACCAACGAAAGGCACTCTTGCAATCCCAAAAAGCAGCAGACTTGGGCAAGTGAGAGATAAACCATTTGTAAAGCAGAGGTACACAGCACGTGATCTCCCCTCCGCTGTACAAAAAATCCCAGGTGTACAGAATGATATGCATCTGCGAGCAAAGTCGGCACAGGGTTTCCAATGAGAAAAACCTTAATGGAGTTGATATCTACAAAGTTATTGATGTTGGGAAACAAAAATAACCCGTAGGTGAGCAAGACAAAGATGCTTTCAAAAGCAGTCACGTTTCCTATACTGGCAAAATACAGGGCCTTCTTTGTCAAGAACTGGGCTGGAAAACCTTGGATGCCACCCTTGGTAGTTAGGTTAGTCCTGACCTCAGACTCGTCCAAATGAATTGCTCTCGCAATGGTCTGATTCTTTGGAATTTCTTCCAGTCCAGAAAATGGAGCTCGATCTGTAATGTGCAGATCAATCAAATGAGAATACTCCTCCAGCGTTGGTGCTAACTGGTAATCCGGGAATGTGAAACAGTGATAAACCGGATCGTAAAACTAAATGAGTGCGTCCATGATTCCCTCAATCACATGGACTCTTAACAGTGGTAGCAGACCACCGTGCTTGGCTCTGAAAGCCTCAGGGTTAGTGATCATCTTTGCTAACCTTCTCAAATCCTCTAGTTTTGGAACCTTGAAGGTATACGTATGAGTTCTCCTTCTACCGAAATCCATTAGCACAATCCTTTTCTCTAATATTTGCAATCACAGTCTTAGTTTAATTTGAAAAACAGAGAGACTAGAAGAGAAATTTTTTTTGAATGTTTTAATGTTTTTTAAATGAATGCATGAATGCAGCACACAAAAACATAGAAAAAACATGGGGTCAAAGGGTCGTTGTCATGAAGTCAAGGCTCTACCCATCCCCAAAGGTTTATACTAGGGTGATTTTTGTACCTGTACTCATTATCATCAGCTCCTCCCAGGAAAGCAAAACAACAAGCGGATCGCCAGCGAGTTGTAGAACAATCTTAGAGTAAGTGCCATTCACCGAGAATAGATCACCAGCCTCAAATGAGGGTAGTATCGCGTAACAACTATTCCCGATAGTTTCCGCACTACGAAAGGGTTTGGCTCCTCAGCTTCTCAGACTTAACAATCGGCCCATTGTCTAGGTGAGATAATGGGTTACATTGGTCAGCCTCCACTGAGGTTGATGGTCGACCTCGTCGCCATCACTTATCTTAAGTGTATACTCAATCTTTCCACATGCGGCATCACACGCATTCCCATTAGTAGAAAAATAAACACGTATAGCAATTAGGAAAAGCAGTATATATATTTGTCCTAAACATCCTAGACCTTTAAAGCTATGAATCCTAAGTTCCTGACAGAAAATGGGTTCCCCGGCGGAAGCCCCAATCTGTGGTTTTCACATAAGTGAAGAGAAAAAAGGAAAACAGAGACCATGGCCCCACGGTGGGCGCCATTTTTCTGTAGCGAGCGATTTTTGGACGCGGTTCTTAAGCGCTGGTCGCTCTCTGCGGTTGAGTTTTAACTACAGGTCGATTCATTTTTTATCCTATTGTGAGCTTAATAAGGAAGGGAAATAGATGTCTCCAATTAACCCTGCTTTGCATACTGAGATTAAACAGCGGTCTGTTAGGTTGCGAATGCTATCAATGTGGGGGGGGCCTTTGTACTGGTTATTTGTATTTTCGCCAATACGGTTTTCTTTCTTTCTAGGATCTTATAGCGGGGAACAAGGATTAGGATGTTAGGACTGATGCTTTTGATAGATACATGAGAGTATGGGATTTTGGGTTTTTGTTTAGTGTGCTCGCTAAGATTTTTCTTTCAATCTTATGCCTACGTATTCCCGTTTACCGAAACAGGGAAATCAGAGCGTTCGTAGTTCCTCCTATTCTATGGGAGGAAATGGTTGTTTTTGGTGTCTTGTTCAAAGCCCAAGACGTGAAGCTGAAAAGGTTTGACTTTAGAGAGAATTTGTCATCTCTAAAGAGGGGGTTGTATGTCACAACTGTTTATAAAGGAGAATTACTTTAACCGGGATATGTGAATCCGACAATGCCATAATTTCCTTTAAAGGGGGTTTTAACCTGAAGGAGAAGACTTTAACTCAGTGTAGAGCAATGTTATCTTTCCTTAGGAATTTCTCATGCTAAAAGAGGGACAGTGGCATGGATGTAGATGATCCAGAGGCTTGCCGCTTACAGCAATTAGATGAAGGGGAAAGAGTTGTTGATGTTTGTGTACTGTGAACGAGGCACAACTTTGATGCTAAAAGGTTGATTGGATCAACCAGTGGTTTTCTTATACGAAGCTTAAGAGGAGGCTAATATGTGTCTCGTACAAAGCCTGAGAGAGAGGGTAAAAGGTTTTTGACTCGACGATGAAGTGTTTTGGTATCTCGTATAAAGCCCGAGATGGAGGCAAAAGGGTGATTGACTCAACGAGGGAGTCTCTTATGTGTCTCGTACAAAGCCCGAGAGAGAGGCTAAACTTTGTTTGACTCCGCTGGGGAGGATCATTGTACAAAGCCCAAGAGGAGGATGTGGTTACTGTTTCAGTTGAGTGACAGGTCCAGTATACTGATTTTAAAGAGAAAATCAGTTCTTATATGAGCAACACTGTACTCATGGATTTGATTCAAGGATCCGGGTTATTCCTGTTTTTTAAGGAAGCGGGAAATCCGAAGGGTATTGAGACTGTCCGAGTCTACGGGTTCCTTCCTATTCTTGAAGGGTGCTTGAGAATGTCTTTGAGACTCAAGGATATTAGACTGTCCAAGTCTAGTGTTTCATCTTTTGTACTATGCTTTGAGAAACAGTAGTAGACTCTTTGAAAGGACTGCTCTATGAAGCTGACTAAGTTCTGTTCCTATACCTCTAGGAGGTCGTCGGGACAATTTGTACGAAGCCCAAGAGGAGGCTGGAAACTTTTAAGAAGCCGATCGGTCCTTGTACGATGCCCAAGAGGAGGCTATCATTCCCGGAGGAAGAGATCATTATACGAAGCCTAAGAGGAGGATGTGAATACTTCTAAGAAGCCGTAGGGTCCTTGTACTAAGCCCAAGAGGAGGCGGGGTTGCTTTTAGGAAGCCCGTGGGTCCTTGTACGATGCCCAAGAGGAGGACGATGCTTTTAAGAAGCCGATGGGTCCCCAAACCCCGAGAAATTCAAGGCAAGCTATTCACAAGGAATAGATCAAGTCAGGAAAGTTCGAGAATTTGGAAGAAACTCAAAGATGCCATTCACGGAGAATACATTCATCTCTGGGAATAGAGTTTCTTGACAATTCCTAATGAGGACAGCCGAAGAGAAAACTGTATCTGGTGATCCTATTGGGGATCTAGTTATCTATTTCTATGAACGAAACGGCGTCACCTAGTTCTAGACGTAGTTGCCGGGGAAACTCAAAATATCTATACTATTATTACACAGTTGATATGAGTTTATGAAAGAAGACTTACAGTGAAACAGCCACACAATACAGTTATATGTATATGAAAGCGGTAAATGAAAGCAATAACCACTTACTCGGTTGTAGAGCTTCCATGCTGTTTGGTTAGTTGTTCAACAAAGAAAGATTGAAAACAATAGTATATTCAAAATCAAAGGAGAAAGTGCTTTGAAAAATAAAGGTTTGGGGCTTACAGCTCAAGGAGAGGCCCAGGGTTTTATCAGTGAGCGCACCGTTTGAATTTGTACAGAGGGACTTATACAAGTGACTGTGGCCCAAAAATTGTTTTCTGTACAAAGGGATGGGTCTTACACTCCCTCAAGAGGCCCAAAAAGTTTTAAGAAAGGAAATGGGTCTTACTACTCGAGGGTAGGCCCAGATGATTTTTCCGTTTAAAATGGCGATCGCGCCGAGGTTTTCTTTTAACGCGAAGGGACTTATACAATAAGTGAGGCCCAAAATTGTTTTGGTTAAAAGGGGATTGGGTCTTACACTCTAATAGAGGCCCAAAAGTTTTGAATGGGTCTTATAGCTCAAGGAGAGGCCCAAGGTTATTTTTCAAAAGGCGACGATCGCGCCGTTTGTTTTTGACGGTATCGGGACTTATACAATGCACTGAGGCCCAAAAATGATTTGGTCAAAAAAAAAGGATTGGGTCTTACACTCTATTAGAGGCCCAAAGTGTTTTGAAAATGATTTATGAGGGTTGAATTAATCCAAAAACCCAAATTTGTTTTCAAAAAATGTATTTAATTGAATAAAAATTCAATTAAAATGATCAAAATTGTTTAACATATGAAAAACAAATTGTGATCTTGGATTAATGCTTCAAAAATTAAGTATTGACCTACAAAATAATTAGAAAGCATTAAAAGTTGCAAAAATCAAGGTGGAAAAAATATTTTAAATGTCAAAAACAATTAAAACATTAATTCTTTACAAAAATATCAATTATACAAAATAAATAATATTTTGGGATTTTTTGGGAAAATAAAATATTTTAACATTTTTGTGAATTATTAAAAAAATAATCAACTCAAAATCATTAAAACTCAGAGAGAAATTAATTTTTGAATCAATTAAATAAAATCACAAAATTCAAATATTCAAATTTCTGAAAATGGCGCCAAGAACACACCAAGAACACGCGCGTGTTCTGAGTTTCCCAGATTTGCATTTTCCAGCCAAGCTCATTGAATACTCAACCATATCATGCAATCCACATACCAATCAACTCGTTTCAACCTCACGATCATGTCTATAACACTTTATTTCATTTAAATTAAACATAAAACATGAAATCACGAAGAAACCTCAAGAACCCTAATTTCTGCATGAAGGCTAGGATTTTTGATACACGATTCAAACAAAGCAATTAATTGAGGGAAAACATTCCATGCATGATTATGAACATATGGCCAAATTATTGTGCAGCAAAAATTGCATGGATCATAGAGTTAGAAGAGCTCATGCTTACCACTTGCAGCTGGTGATCGTGATTTGTGTAGGAGATGTTACAGTTGTGTTGTGATGATCTGAACAGCTTCCCTAGGTGCTATGGAGTGTGTTTGAATGCTTGGACTTGATGGAAATTGGTTGGATCACTTCATGGCATCTCAACTGCACTTTGGTTAAAACCTTGAGCAATTGACTAGTGATTCTGAAAAATCAATGTTCCAGTTGTTGTTTAAGTGTTTGATAAGCTCATATGTGATGTATATGAGGTGTGTGAGTGATTGGTTTGAGTGGAATTGCCCTCTAGCTCAAAACCCGATATTTACCTTGCTAAGAAAGGCATTTTTGCCAAGAGAAAGAGATTTTGAGAAAGGCAAGTGTTGTAGGCCTTTGGTGTACTTAAACTGACCACAATTGAGCTCTATTTATAGTAGAGCAAGTTTGTTTTGCAAGGAATAGTGAATGGCAACTGCAGCAGGTGTTTGTTCAATGTTGGCCAATGGAAATGCAAGTCTTCTCTAGCCATTGACTAGAGGTTAGGGCACAGAGCTTTGGTTCCCTTGGTCTTGGATACGTCTTGACTGATTTCAGATGAGAATGGCTCAGTCCATGCCACCTTGATGCTTCCATTGAATGCTTCAATCCAAATTTGGAGTCTTGTCCCTATTTTGGCCATTCTAGGTTCAACATGTTATTTCTTGTTCCATGGACTTTGGAGGCTTGGCTCAGTGATTGTCCCCTTTAGATTCAATCCTCAGATGTGTCCAAGTGGATAGGAGCATTTGAATTTGGCTGATTTTGGCAAATCGAGCAAAATTGCAAATTCTGCCTTGCCTTTGACAGATTTCAGCAAGGCAACTTGCCAATGTCATATCTCATGGTGTAAGTTGAATTTGGTAATGTTATTGACCATTTTGGAAAGCCCTTGCATGATACAACAACTGTTTGAACATGTTTGGTTTTGATCTCTTTTGAATCCAAGTGAAAATTCCCCCTACATTTGGCAAAAAGTAAGGCAAAATCTGACTTAGTGAAATTTTCACTAAGTGTTGGAACAAAGTGTTTTCTCTTGATTTTGATCACTCCATAACTCGAAATCCATGAGGAATTTGGACATAGGTCAGTATGAAGCTTTTGTAGAGGGCAATGTGATCTACAAATCAAGCTTTGAATGGGGCACAATGGCCTTGTGGTTTATGAGTTATGGTCCTCCAAAGTTGGTGCATTAGTGGCACTTTTTCATGACTTAGAAAAATTTCTAAGTTTTATGGTTACCCCTTTTACAAGTTATCCAACTTTTCTTGATTTTTATTGATGAATGATGATTCAAATCATACATTAACATCATTTTAGGGTTAAAAATCCATTTTGGTGAAAAATTTCAAAAAGTCAAAGTTGACTTTTGTGCACAGTTGACTTTTTATCAGATGAATTCCAAACTGTGCAATTCTTCAGGAAATCATGTCCTTGACCTAAATCAAACTTGATGGATATGTTCCATGGGTGTCATAGGGCATATTGGTGCATGTCATAGGGCTTGGGAGCATGTCCTGGTCAAAAGTCAAAGTTACAGTTGACTTTTTCCTTAAAACCCTAATTGTGGTGCAGATGAAATTGAGACTTGTTGCTCAAGCTTCTTGGATTAATCCATTGTTCCAAGTGGATCAATATAGTTCATTAGAGACCCTCAAACCCTCTCTTGAGGTCTTGGCTCATGGTTTGTCCCAAAAGTCAACTTAGGGGTGAATTAGGTCAAGAAACCCTAATTCCTGATTTTTGATGTATGCATCCCCTGAGGTTAAATTGACTTGATGATTGGGTCCATGAGGTTCCATGGAGTATATTAGGTTAGGTTTTGGATCATTGGCTTGTGCCCAGATGAAAAATTTCCATTTGGAGGCCCTGGTCGACCAAAACCCTAATTTGGTGACACTGTCGATCTTGAGACTTAATCCACATAGAAGGGAGCAGCCTTGTGCTTAATCCTTGAAGTGGGAGTCCTTTTGATCCATTGTGGATGTTTGAGAGGTTAGACAAGTTGAAGATCATGTCATTCCTTGATTGATCCTTTGTCTAAGCACTCAGAGAGGGCTTGAAACCCTAATTTTGATTGTAGTGGGTGCTCACCCATCTTTGGGGAGACTGATGAAGTATGATGGTTCCTCCATATTGTGATGATGATTTTCACAATGATGGGAAATCTTAGTGGTCAAAATTTGGGGTATGACAGTTGGCATAAGTGATTAAGTGCTGAAAATCACTTTTAAAAAGTTGTTTTTGCTGTTATTTTTGCCACTGTCACAATGGTAACCGGTTACCATGTGGTGAGTAACCGGTTACTCAGTGTATTTTTCACCAAAAAACGCAGTTTTCAAGCAAGTAACCGGTTACCCTGTGGTGAGTAACCGGTTACCACTATACAGAATGACCATTTTTGAGTTTTTTCAAGCTTGTTTGACATCCTTTCTTCCTCTAACTTCCATGGATGGATATGCCTGATATTTGTGGATGTTTTAAGTGTTGTTTAACTTCTGTTTGAAGCATGCTTGTCAACTTTTGATGCTCGATTTTTCATTTATCAATTATTTGCAACTTTGACAATGTTTGTTCATGAACATCTTGCATTCCATTTGATCACTTGTTAACATGTTTTGCAATGCATACTAATTATCGTTTGGTACTGTTTTTTGCATTTTATTTCTTGTTTTGCATTAAGTTTGTTCTCAAAAGAATAAGCTTAATCTTGTACAATCAATAAGTCACACCTTTTGCTTTAATGATTTTCCATCTCTTTGGAAAATTATTAGCACATCATTTCCCTTTGATTGATTAATCGAAACATTGTTTCGATTAGTTGATCCTTCCTATGCTTTTCTCTTTGGGCTTCCTTGAGAGTGTTCTTTCTCTTTTTCCCCTGCTGAGTCAGAGATTCGCACGACGCACGGTACACGACGCACAACGCACAGGAGCACTGTAAAAATTGGAGTTGTTACACTGTCCGTTTCAATTTCAGCACTATACTTTGAGTGCTAGAGAAGGAATGAGGAGGGAGTTGTCCTAGCCTCATTCTGACTATTTCTTGGGTAAGGGCGTTGGCTCTCTCGCTGAGAATAGTCACCTCTATCCTCAAGTTGTAGTGTTTCTCCTTCCCTAGTCGAGTTGATCCCTGATCACTTTTATCTTTTTCATTCTCTCTTTTGATCAATCACCATTTCTCTTGGTTAAATATCATTGTCTCTTGGGTTAGCACCCATCTCTTGCCTCATTAGCCTTTTCTCGTGGTTAATCATTGCTCTTTGATTCCCCTGAAGAGTCTCAAACCCTTTTCTTCGGTTAAACACAGTCTTCCTGTTAAACACCGAAATCCTTGCGGAGTTCGCAACCTTCTCTTGGTTCTTCTCCCTTTGTTTGGTTAACCACTGCTTGTCAGTTAAAAGACCAATTTGCGTGTCTTCTCAGTTAACCATAGTCTACCTGCTAAAATACTGAGCCTTTCGGGTTAATCACCTTCTCTTGGTTAATCACCCATTTTTTTCAGTTAACCACAGCCTGTCTGTTAAAATACTGAGCCTTTTCAAGTTAATCACCTTCTCTTGGTTAATCACTCGTTTTCTCTTTGGTTAATAATAGTTTCTCTGTTAATACCGAATCCTCAGTAGTTAGCAACCTTTTCTTGGTTCGAATACTTGCACCCTTGGGTTAGTAACATTCTTTTGGTTCAATACCCCTTTTGTTGATCAAGTACTGTTTGTTCAGTCGGTATCACCCGTCCTTTGGGTCACAACCTTCGATTGGTCCCACAACCTTCCTTTGGGTCACGACCTTCGCTTGATCGCACACCCGTCCTTTGGGTTACAGCCTTCATTCGGTTTTACACCCGTTCTTTTGGTTGATTACAGTCTATCTGTTAAAACCTTTTCCCCATTAGAGTTCTTATCTCTTTTCTTTCGGTTAACCACTGCCAGTCAGTTAATATAGCGAACTTCTTTTCTCTTGGTGTTGACACCATCCTTTTGCTTGTTCCCCAGTAGGGTCGCTTATCCTCTGGTCCCTAGCATAATTCTTTGTCCTCTTACTCTCTGGTAGAGTCCCTTCTTTCCTTTTGCTATTTTCTCTCTTGGTTTCGACACCACTCTTGCACGTCATTCTCAGTACACTATTATCTTTCCTTTTACATTTCTTTCTTGGTTTCGAAACTAATTCTTTTGTTATCCCCAGCAAGTATTTCTCTACCTCTTTTGCTCTTGGTTTTGACACCACTTTCCTTTCCTTCTCCTTTTCCGTCCTGGTTCCCCGAACTACGGAAGCTCTGATTCTACTTTCGTTCGAATATCAGATACGTAGGCACGAGATCGCGATGATCTTGGCGAGCACACTTCCACCCTTCCATATTCTTCCCTCCTTCCTTCCTTTTCCCTGGTTCCCCTGAACTACGGAGCTCTGATTTCCTCATTGCACTATGAGGGTACGTAGGCGCGAGGTCCCCAATCCTCCGCGAGCACTTTCTTTCTTTCTTTTCTCTTCTCTCTCCTTTTCTGTTAGCTAGAAGCTTTTAGATAGATAACCCATCCGAGCCTAGAAGCAAGCGAAATGGTTCTTGTCGAGTACGACAGATGCGTAAGTTGCTAGTACTTTCATTCGCATAACCGACCCCTGTTCCCGTTTCTCTTCCCCTTGGGTTTTATCGATAGTTTCCCTATCCTTTGGGGCTAAATAAAGTTCAGTGGCGACTCTGTGTTATCTTTGAGTGTGCGATTCGCACAGGTATAAACCAGCCATCTTCAGCTGGAGACTCTGCTAGGGAGTCCTTGCGCTTGCAAGTTGGGGTCTCGTCCAGTTTTGTTTTCTTTCTTGCTTGTTTGGGTGTTTATCTTTCGTGCTTTACTAGCTTTTTCTTTACGCTTTATTTCGCTTTATGTTTATTTACTGCATTTCTTTACTGGTTTAGATATTCGTATGCTCTATATTATGGATATCTGCTATATTCTTTATTGTTGGTGGGATGGGTGTTCTGAGAGATAAGCCCACTACCCAGGCTTGAGCATACACACAGGTTTTAGAGTGGATAGTCATGTCGCTCGCGTGGTGGTGACCACGTGTAGTGTTCACGAGAGCCACAACCAGACGAGGTTCTTCTAGGAGATATCTGATACTGCATGTTGATGCAGGTCATTGGATATCTCCTTGATGAGTTGTCGACTTTGGTGACCATTCCCAGGGACTCCGTTATGGCACTCCTCCCTAGGAACGATAATGGCAGACCAAAAATGGCAAACCCATTACACTTCTTGATCCGAGGACCCAAAGCTGAGAACTCACTATAGGATGACCCTTCTTAGGGGAATCAGTGGAGGCCTCCTTAAGGAGTAATAATGCCAAACAAGGAATGGTGAACGTATTATTATTTCTCGACCTGAGAGCCTTAGAAGCTGGGGACCATTCTTGGCTATATCATACCTGTGAGGGGGATATTGGGTTTTTCTGCAGGAAACCAAGACTCTTCCAACCTTTGTTCTCTCATCACGGGAGATTTCACACCAATACAGCACTACCTTTGCAGATGTTTAGATTTGATTATTCAGACTATGTTGGCTTGTTGATTCTGATGTTACATATCATTTCATCATGTCAAATTAATTTTTACATGTGCATTAAAAATTATTTTTGCATGATTTACATTCATCCATGCACACATGTGCATGTCCTTCATCCAGGAACCATTGCTTACTTTGATCATTTTCGGCTTGTAGCAAGACGATGACTCGACATCGTTATTTCACCCGCTCAAGCAAATCCAGAATCATGGCTGACATCGAAGCTGAGAACGCTGCTTATAAGGAAACTCTGGCCTAATTTCAAGGTTGGATGGATCAGTTTTAGACGAACATGGATGTCATTATGGAACTCCTTCGTGCCCAAAAGGATGTCGCTGCTGCTGCCACTGTTGTTACAACTACTACTGACGCAACCGTTGTCACTCCTGT
The DNA here is from genome assembly GCA_022829125.1 of Lathyrus tuberosus. NCBI lineage: Eukaryota > Viridiplantae > Streptophyta > Magnoliopsida > Fabales > Fabaceae > Lathyrus > Lathyrus tuberosus. The sequence continues at coordinate 9,016,394 of JALAZF010000251.1, forward strand.
TGTGATTGTTCCTCCTGTTGTTACAGCTACTCCTGATGTTATTCCTTCTTCTGCTATTGTTGAAGTTCCAGTTGAGCCGTGAATCAGCCTGTTGTTCATCCGACAAATTCTCAATCCGGTTTGAAAAAGATGCCCGCTGGTTTTCCTTGGGGCATGCCTCCGAATTACACTCCTCAGGTTGCAAATAATGGTAGTGCCTTTGTACAAGATCGGCCTTACGTTGTGACCATGTCTAATGGGAATGCTGCTACTTATCCATGGGGTATGCCTACTCTGGTTCACCCTCCAGTGGTGAATGATGAACATGAGAATCTTTAGGTTCAGACTCGTCAGACTCCTGGGTTAGCTGACATTGAAGCTCCTGACAAAGAAGAGCATGTATATAGGGGTCCTCCTATTCATGTTCCGGTTTCATCTCAAACTGTTCAGAATGTTCATCCTGGAATGCTCTATCCTGGGGTACCTTCCTCAGCTACCGTGATACCTCCTCCGCATTATCCATTTGGTGTTCATATGGGTCAGAATGCTGGTCAGATGGTTAATCAGGGTTTGGTATATCCTTCTCAGTTTGCTACTCCGCAAGTGAACGCTCCGACCGCCTCTCAGTTGCCAAATCCTTAGATTCTTGTCAGGCCCACTAATCAGAATAGACCTACTGACTACAAGTTGTTGGAAGACCGTATCAAAGCTATTGAAGGGTTTTCTTCTTTTGGCTTGGAGGCCAAGGACTTGTGTTTGGTTCCAAATGTTTGTTGCCGCAGAAATTCAAGATACCTGAGCTTCCAAAGTATAAAGGTCTAAGTTGCCCACGTAGTCACATGACTATGTACTACAGGAAGATGGCATCCTATATTGATAACGATGACTTGCTTGTTCATTGTTTTCAAGATAGTTTGTCTGGTGCTTCATTGGATGGGTACATGGGCTTGGAACGCAGCAAAATCCGTACTTTGAGGGATCTGTCTAAAGCATTCTTGAAACAATACAAATATAATCTTGATTTGGCGCCTACTAGATTGCAGTTGCAGAATCAGTCCCAGCGTTCAGCTGAAACATTCAAGGAGTATGCACAAAGATGGCGTGAGATGGCATCTCGTGTACGACCGACTCTCTCTGACACTGAGTTAGTTGACATCTTTATGGGAACATTGCAAGGATATTACTATGAGAAAATGGTGGGTAGCTCTTCATCGAACTTTGCTGACGTTGTAACAATTGGTGACTGGATTGAGAATGGTTTGAAGACTGGAAAGATTCCTGGAGCTGCTTCCCAGCAGCCGGCCACTAGAAAGTCTTAGAACAGTCAGTCCAAGAAGAAAGAAGGTGAAGCCAACGCTGTGACAGCTCAAGTTTCTCCTCAGTATCAAGCACCCATGGCACATATGCCATATTATCCATATCCGTACATTGATGTTGCACAATATCAACAACCTCCATATCAGTATCATCCGCAACAACCAGTTCAGAATGCTCAGAATCAGCAACATACTCAACAGAACAACAGAAATCAGCATAATCAAAACCGTCAGAACAACAACAATCAAGGAAATCGCAAGCGTCCGAATTTCGACAGAATTCCGGTATCATACACTGAATTGTTTCCTTACTTGGTTCACCAAGGGGCCATTATTCCCACGAAAATCGCACCTGCAATTTCTCTATTTGGCCCGAAGCATAATCCAAATACATCTTGTGCTTATCACGCTAGATACATAGGACATGCAACCGAGTATTGTTTTGTTTTCAAAACCAAAGTTCAGGAACTCATTGATAAGAAGATTCTGAATTTCACTGAGGAAGGACCTAACATTCAGAATAATCCATTGCCAGATCACGGTGGACCTATGGTGAACATGATTGAAGATAACTCAAGGGCTGAATTGATCATGGATGTCGACGAGGTAAAGACCCCGATGACTGTGGTTTTCAAGAAATTGAATGAACATGGGTTGTTGAAAGGGCTACATGGTAAGTGTCAGATTTGCGACAATAATCCCAACCAATGTCGAAGGCTGAAGGGTTGTGTCTAGATTTTGATGAACCATGGTGAAGTTCAATTTGCCAGATCTAAACATGTTGAGGAAATTGCTGCTATCGAGCCGTTCACCATCGTCTATAGGAAGGTTCCTGTTGAATCCCCTAAACATAAGAAGGTGCAACCCATCCTTGTTTGTCCGCCAAAGCCGTTTCCGTATCAGAGTTCTAAAGAGGTACCTTGGAGGTATGGGTCTACTTTGTTTTCTGGTGGTCAAGAGATAAGGTTTGTTGAATCTGAGATTGTAAATGTTACAGCCGTTGGAGGTATGACTCGTAGTGGACATGTATTCACTCCGAAGGTTATTACCAAGCCTGTTCAAGTTCCAACTATTGTTTCTCCCAAGGAGACGACTGCATCTGCAACCCCTGCTGTTCAACAAGGGGCATCTGCTATAGTTCCAGTGCCGACTATTCCGTCTGGAGATATTTCAAAGAGCAAAGAGACACTTGATGATCAAGAGTTCCTTAAGTTGATTAAGAAAAGCGACTTTAAAATTGTGGATCAGTTGGGACAAACACCCTCAAGGATCTCAATCTTGTCCTTACTCATGAGCTCTCCTGTGCACCGATCAGCTTTGTTAAAAGTTTTGAACACTGCTCATGTCATACAAGATATATCCGTCGTCGAGTTCGATGACGTGGTGGCCAATATAATAGCAAGCAGATATTTGGGTTTTAATGAATCAGAATTGCCTCCTGAAGGAACTGCCCACAACAAAGCACTGCACATATATGTAACCTGCATAAACATCCTCTTATCTCGTGTTTTGGTGGACACCGGTTCTTCCCTCAATGTGATGCCCAAGGGCACATTGAGCCAATTATTGGTGGAAGGGAGCGAGATGAGGCCGAGCGCCTTAGTTGTCAGAGCTTTTGACGGTTCATGAAGGCAAGTCATTGGAGAAGTGGATTTACCCATCAAAGTTGGACCGCATTTGTTCACCATTACCTTCCAAGTAATGGATATCAATCCGGCGTACAATTGCCTATTGGATCACCCGTGGATTCACGCCGCAGGGGCAGTTACATCCACTTTACATTAGAAATTAAAATTCATGTTTGATGATCAGCTGGTCATCGTCTGTGGTGAAGAGGATCTGATTGTGAGCGAGTTATCGTCTTTTCGATACGTCGAGACCGAAGAAGGCATAGCTGAGGTGCCATTGCAGTGTCTCGAGTTAGAAGATGTCAGCTCTGCTTCCACTAGTCAAAGTAGATCACCACAAATTAGCTTAGCATCTGCTAAGAGTGCTAAAGAGACCATCGAGAAAGGTGCCTTGCCAGGCTGGGGGCATGTGACTGATGTGGTTGAGAAGCATAATCGTTTTGGATTAGGTTATCGTCCTGGTCGACAATCTAGTTCACTTGGTTCAAAGTAATGCAACTTGATCAAGTTCAGTAGCGCGGGCTTTCAGATGGGTGACATCGTGGCAGGCTTTGATGATGTTGGTCCTAGTAATCAGATTTCAAGCTTTGTACGCAAGTGTCCGCCGGGTTTCAAGCTCAACAACTGGACATCTACTGTGATTCCTGTGGTTTTTCAATATAACATGTAATGCATTTTGCTTTCTCATTCCCTCGTCCTCGCCCGAGACGAGTGGATAGCTTGTAAAGGGCCTCACGCTTTTGCAATATTATGTGATCAATAAATAAAAGTTGTTTGCATTCAAAATCATGCTCTATTTTCTTTCTTTATTTTACTTTTTCACAAACAAATGGAAAAAGTTTCTTTTATTTTCACCTTTCAAAATAGCTCATTCTAAACATATTCATAAACATGCAGAACTAATAAAAGCATTGATAATAACATGGCAAACATCCATTGTAATTCTGGGATTCCAATTAACCAAGCCGAAGAAGATGGTGAGGAAGATTGTGAATTACCGGCTGAACTAGCAAGGCTCCTTAAGCGCAAGCATAAAGAGATTCATCCTCACAAAGAGCTAGTAGAAGTGGTCAATCTTGGTACTGATGAGGTCAGAAGAGAAGTCAAGGTTAGGACGTCCCTCGCTAAGCATGTACACTCTGAGTTGGTCAAGTTATTGAAAGAGTATGTTGATATCTTCGCCTGGTCCTATCAAGATATGCCTGGGTTGGATACCAACATCGTTGAACATCACTTGCCACTCAAGCCCGGATGCCCTTCTGTCAAGCAGAAGCTCAGGAAGACTAGACCCGACATGGCACTCAAAAACAGAGAAGAGGTAAAGAAACAGTTTGATGCTGGGTTCCTCGCCACTTCCGAATATCCTGAATGGATTGCCAATATTGTCCCAGTTCCAAAGAAAGACGGTAAAGTCAGAATGTGTGTGGATTATCGAGATCTCAACAAGGCCAGCCCGAAAGATGATTTTCCTTTGCCTCATATTGATGTCTTGGTAGACAACACAGCGCAGTTCTCTGTTTTTTCATTCATAGACGGGTTTTCAGGATAATATCAGATCAAAATGTCCGCAGCTGATATGGAAAAGACTACTTTCATCACGCCATGGGGTACATATTGTTACAAAGTCATGCCATTCGCTCTGAAGAATGCAGGGGCAACATACCAACGTGCCATGACAACCCTTTTTCATGAAATGATCCATAGAGAGATTGAGGTTTACGTGGATGATATGATTGCGAAGTCCAAAACTGAAGATGATCACCTGGTTCATCTGAAGAAACTGTTTGACAGACTCCGAAAGTTTAGATTGCGATTGAATCCTGCGAAGTGCACCTTCGGAGTTCGATCTGGTAAACTGTTAGGCTTTATTGTGAGCCAAAAAGGCATTGAAGTTGATCCTGATAAGGTTCGGGAAATTCAGATGATGCCGCCTCCCAAAACAGAAAAAGAAGTTCATGGTTTTCTGGGCAGACTCAACTACATCTCAAGATTCATTTCTCACTTGACGGCTACCTGTGAACCAATGTTCAAATTACTAAGAAAAAATTAATCGGTTGAATGGAACAATGATTGTCAAGAAGCATTTGACAAAATAAAACAATACTTGCAAGAACCACCGATCTTAGTACCGTCGGTTCCTGGTAGGCCTTTAATCATGTATCTCACCGTTCTCGATGAATCAATGGGATGTGTATTGGGCCAACATGACGACACTGGCAGAAAAGAACATGCAATATACTATCTGAGCAAGAATTTCACTGATTATGAGACCAGATACTCATTCTTAGAGAAAATTTTTTGTGCTCTGGTCTGGGCTGCTCAACGCCTACGACAATACATGATTTGCCATACTACTTTTTTGATATCCAAAATGGATCCGATAAAGTACATATTTGAAAAGCCTGCTATCTCTGGAAGAATTGCTCGGTGGCATATGTTGTTAACTGAGTATGATATCCAACATGTTACCCAGAATGCAATAAAAGGGAGCGTCTTGCCTGACTACCTTGCTCATCAACTTGTAGAGGGTTATCAATAAATGAAGTTTTACTTTCCCGATGAGGATGTTCTGTTTATCAGAGATTATGAGACTCTAGACCCTGACATAGGACCCGAACTAGGGGCGCGATGGACGCTCATGTTTGATGGTGCCTCCAATTCTAAAGGGCGTGGAATCGGTGCTATCCTCATCTCTCCAATAGGTTTTCACCTTCCCTTCACTGCCAGATTATGCTTTGCATGCACCAACAATATGGCTGAATACGAAGCATGTATCTACGGTATTGAAGCGGCTATTAACATCGGAATCAAGATTCTTAAGGTCTATGGAGATTCTGCCTTGGTCATCGGTCAAGTCAGAGGGAACTTTGTGACTCGGGATTCCAAGTTGGTTCCGTACCAGCAACACATTGCAAAGTTGATTCCTTACTTTGATGAGATTTCTTTTCATCATATCCCCAGAGAGGAAAATCAACTAGCTGATGCACTTACCACTTTAGCATCCATGTTCAAGGTCAAATGAAAGAATAAAGCTCCTCATATCCGCATCGATCATTTGAACGAACCAGCATACTGCTTAGCAATCGAGGATGAGTCTGATGACAAGCCTTTGTTCTACGACATTAAGAGATATCTGGAAAAACAGGAATATCCCGAGGGTATTACTATCATTGACAAGAAATCTCTTAGGCGGCTTTGCGCCAAGTTCTTCTTAAGTGGTGGTGTATTGTACAAGAGGAATTATGATTCCGTGTTGCTCAGATGCGTGGATAAACACGAAGCAAACACGATCATAAGGTCCATACATGAGGGCTGCGAGGGTGTACATGCTAAAGGTCCTGCTATGGCCAAGAAGATCCTTCGGGCTGGATATTACTGGACAATAATGGAGGTAGATTGTTACAACTTTACCAAAAGGTGTCACAAGTGCCAAATCTACGGAGACAAGATTCATGTGCCTCCAACTCCATTGAATGTTTTGGCTTCACCTTGGCCATTCTCCATGTGGGGTATAGATATGATTGGAATGATCGAACTGAAGGCTTCTAACGGTGATCAATTCATTCTAGTTGCTATCGACTACTTCACCAAGTGGGTTGAAGCTGCTTCTTACACAAACGTTACACCACAAGTGGTTGCCAGATTTATCAAGAAAGAGATAATCTGTCACTATGGTATTCCTAGCAACATTATCACGGACAATGCAAGCAACCTAAACAATAAGATGATGAAGGAGTTGTGTCAAGAATTTAAGATCGAGCACCACAACTCTTCACCATATCGGCCCAAGATGAACGACGTCGTTGAAGCAGCAAATAAAAACATCAAGAGGATTGTCCATAAAATGGTCAAGACTTACAAGGATTGGCATGAAATTCTTCCCTTTGCACTGCATGGCTACAGAACTTCAGTCCGCACTTCTACTGGGGCAACTCCGTATTCGCTTGTGTATGGTATGGAGGTTGTTCTACCCATTAAAGTCGAAATTCCTTCGCTCAGAGTCATCATGTAAGCTGGTCTTGATGAAGCTGAATGGGTCCAATCCAGATATGACCGGCTGAATCTCATCAAATAGAAGCGCCTTACAGCTGTTTGCCATGGTCAGTTGTATCAGAGACGCCTTAAGCGAGCTTTTGACAAGAAAGTTCTCCCTCGAACGTTTTGTGAAGGCAAACTCGTGCTCAAGAGATATTCACCTGTTCACTCGGATCCACGAGGCAAGTGGACTCCCAATTATGAAGGGCCTTTTGTTGTCAAGAAGGCCTTCTCAGGCGGAGCCCTGATCCTCACCACCATGGATGGGGAGGAGTTGTCATCGCCTGTGAACTCCGATACAGTCAAAAAATATTATGCCTGGAAAAAAAATGGATAAGAGTCCGCTAGATTGACATCCGCAAGGGCAATCTAGGCAAAAATGGACGTCCCGATGGACCAAAAAAAAGAAATGTCCATGCAAAAGTTAGGGACAATGAAAAAAATAATAATAACCCGCTAAGTTGAAAACCCGAAAGGGCGACTTAGGCAAAAATGGATATCCCGGTGGACGAAAAAAAATGAAAACATGTCCAGGCAAAAATTAGGGATAAAGGCATTTGACTGGGAACACTTGAGCTCTTTTCGTCATAGCTAGACCTCAGACACTAACAGAGCAGTCAAATCATCATCAACTGGTGCAAGGCGTTGGAACCTAGACTTACAGTGGATGGTAACCAATGTTGTAATCAATGCAAAACATGATTTCCCTTTGCCATTTACACTTTTTTTTCAATTTTATTGCAAATTTCCTCATCAAGGATTTTTGCATCCTTGTACACATCTTATGTACAAAATTTTCACATTCAATAAAATGCTTCATTTGTTATCTCAATTGTTTTCATTCTAGTATTTTGTTTGCAAAATAAATAATTATCTGTGATCACGTAATACTATAAAACGTTGAGAACAGTAAAAAGCTAAACAAATCGAAAAAGCATTAAGCATTGCATATTTTACTGGTAATTCCTGCAGGATAATCAGTAATATCCATTGGTAAGCCTAACGGCCGGTCGGCAATGTGATGGTTCTTTGAAGAAGTTGTTGGTTCCTCAGTAGTTCCTCAGCAGAGTCATCATTTCCCCAGCAATCGCCATTACGGTTCTATGGAAGGGTTGATTACCTTCTATTTCCCCAACAGATCCATAATGACTCCACAAGTTATCGTGATGTACCCCGAGAAGGAGCAGGTTTGTTCTTTTCCCTAGCACGGGTCGTGCATCATCCCAGCATGTCGAAACTATCACGCTTCAGTAGCGATATGACTTGGTTCCTCGCCTTCCCCAAGTAGAGAAGTTCCTCAAAGCCTTGTGAATTCCCTGCAAAAGAGTCCGTGGCAGCTTAGAAATCAGAATTTTCTGATTTCATTCCCCAGGCAAAGTAAGTCGTGATTGGGAGGTTGGCCTGATTCTCTTATTCCCGGAAGTATCGTTGGTGATGGTTTCTTCCCTAGCGGAGTCTTCACCATCTTGGGGTTTGTTCGCAGTATAACTAGCACCCTTTGGGGCCCTTCCCCAACAGATTTTGTCCTCATATGAGGGTTCTCTCCCCGACCGTGGATGTCGAGATCATTTTGCTGCAATCTCTGTCTAACTCTCGCACATCACCTTAACCTGTACCTTTGCATTGCATGATATCAAGCATCATGTAGAACGCATACATGGCATATGCATCAAGCATGCTCCATTTCTTTCGGCCTGATTCATCTTCCCATTAGATATTCAGCCAAACTTCGCACTTATCAACCCTCAAAAACATTAAACTCTTCTTTTGTCGCCGTCGGCCAAATTTTTTAGCTACTCTTTATTTAATCCCCTTTTACCTCGAATCATCGAAAAGCTGGCGCAATTCGAACATTCAGATCCAAGAGGATTAAATAGGGGCAGTTGTCGTAACCCGAAATTTGACCTCCCTCTTTTGCCTTTTGCATAAGCAAGTGCATTCGCATCGCTGGCATACGTATTCGCCCTTTTCTCTGTGTTTCTTGTTGCAGGATTTTCAGGTTTTCCAAGCTCGATTAATCGAATCCTCACGAAGTTATGACATCATCAAATCAAGCTCAAAATAAAGGTTGCCATGTTTACTCATCAAAACAAGAGGTGGAAAATCGAAATCGGGACTTCAGTATCATTTCCCAAGCAAATTTGGGCAAAGTTGGCTGAAGTAACCGGTTACCCTATGGTGAGTAACCGGTTACTCTGTACAAAGTTGCAGTTCCTGCTGCATTTTTTGGGATAGCAGCTGTGTACACTCTTTGGTCTTTGGTTCTACAGTGTTCTAGCAGCATGTGGAATATTCTAAACATCTCTAGACATTTCAAGACTATCAAAGACACTCCAAGTACATTTATTCCAATGCTTCACTCTAAATTAAGTGCACCATGTTCCTTAATCTCCAAGTATGTGGACCTTTGGATATTGGAGCTCACATTGGGATTGTTACTGAGTTGGTTATAACTAACCGAGTTAACCGCTTGACTCGGTGAGTCAAACCTAACTAACTCCTAGCCTAGTTCCAAACCACCCAAAGCTAAGTCCAAACCAAATTCCAAACCTCACACACTCCAACCAAAAGTCTATATAAACACATCTTCACTCACTTTTCAAGGGATCAACCATTTTCACACAAATTCCTCATATTTCACTCTCAATTCTCTCACATTCTCTCTGATCTTTCTCTACTACATCTTCATCTTCATTTCAATTCTCTTCCAAAACCTCACCAAAGCTCAATTTCTACATTAAAGGATAATCACTTTTACATCGAAAGTGATTATTTCTTGAGCTCAACCTTCATCATCTTGCTATTATATTTGGATTTTTGGAGTATTATAAGCTTTTGGATTCATCTCAAGTGATTACTTCAAGTTACTTCGGTGATAATTCTCATTTCGGAGTTTTCGTCGCATTTTGCTCGATTTCGATACGTTTCGGCTATAGTTGAAGATTCCTCTAGTTTTCTTTGATTATCTTCGCCAAGATCTCTTTGCAACAATCACCAAGCTAAATCTCCGGCTTGTAGGTTGGTAGATCTTACTTTACTCATTGTTTCGATCGTTTTTGCGCGTTTACAATGTAATTTCGATTGTTTTTTGGTTTGATTTACCATGCATTTGCTTGATATTTGATCTCCATGATTAATGCTTGTAATTTGTGTTTAATTGCTCTTACATGATGTAATTTTTGTGTACAAGTTCATACCCTAGCATGTGGTGGATGGCATAAGTCATTAAGTGCTGAAAATCACTTTTAAAAAGCTGTTTTTGCTGTTATTTTTGCCACTGTCATAGTGGTAACCGGTTACCATGTGGTGAGTAACTGGTTACTCAGTGTATTTTTCACCAAAAAACGCAGTTTTCAAGCAAGTAACCGGTTACCCTATGGTGAGTAACCGGTTACCATTGTACATAATGGCCATTTTTAAGTTTTTCCAAGCTTGTTTGACATCTTTTCTTCTTCTAAATTCCATGGATCGATATGCTTGATATTTGTGGATGTTTTAAGTGTTGTTTAACTTCTATTTGAAGCATGCTTGTCAACTTTCGATGCTCGATATTTTATTTATCGATTATTTGCAACTTTGACAATGTTTGTTCATGAACATCTTGCATTCCATTTGATCACTTGTTAACATGTTTTGCAATGTATACTAATTATCATTTGGTACTATTTTTTGCATTTCATTTCTTGTTTTGCATTAAGTTTGTTCTCAAAAGAATAAGCTTAATCTTGTACAATCAATAAGTCACACCTTTTGCTTTAATGATTTTCCATCTCTTTGGAAAATTGTTAGCACATCATTTCCCTTTGATTGATTAATCAAAACTTTGTTTCGATTAGTTGATCCTTCCTCTGCTTTTCTCTTTGGGCTTCCTTGAGAGTGTTCTTTCTCTTTTCCCCTGCTGAGTCGGAGATTCGCACGACGCAGGGTACACAACACACAACGCACAACACACGGGAGCACTGTACAAATTAGAGCTGTTACGTTGTCCGTTTCAATTTCCGCACTATACTTTAAGTGCTAGAGAAGGAATGAGGAGGGAGTTATCCTATCCTCATTCTGACTATTGCTTGGGTAAGGGCGTTGGCCCTCTCGCTGAGAATAGTCACCTCTATCCTCAAGTTGTAGTGTTTCTCCTTCCCCAGTCGAGTTGATCCCTGATCACTTTTATCTTTTTCATTCTCTCTTTTGATCAATCACCATTTCTCTTGGTTAAAGATCATTGTCTCTTGGGTTATCACCCATCTCTTGCCTCATTAGCCTTTTCCCGTGGTTAATCATTGCTCTTTGATTCCCCTGAAGAGTCATCCTGTTAAACACCGAAATCCTTGTGGAGTTCGCAACCTTCTCTTGGTTCATCTCCCTTTGTTTGGTTAACCACTGCTTGTCAGTTAAAACACCAATTTTCGTGTCTTCTCAGTTAACCACAATCTTCCTGTTAAAATACTGAGACTTTCGGGTTAATCACCTTCTCTTGGTTAATCACCCATTTTTTTTAGTTAACCACAACCTGTCTGTTAAAATACTGAGCCTTTTCGAGTTAATCACCTTCTCTTGGTTAATCACTCATTTTCTCTTCGGTTAATCACAGTTTCTCTGTTAATACCGAATCCTCAACAGGTAGCAACATTTTCTTGGTTCGAATACTCGCACCCTTAGGTTAGTAACCTTCTTTTGGTTCAATACCCCTTTTGTTGATCAAGTACTGTTTGTTCAGTCGGTATCACTAGCCCTTTGGGTCACGACCTTCGCTTGGTACCACATCCGTCCTTTGGGTCACGGCCTTCGCTTGGTCCCACACCCATCCTTTGGGTTACAACCTTCATTCGGTTTTACACCCATTCTTTTGGTTGATCACAGTCTATCTGTTAAAACCTTTTCCCCACTAGAGTTCTTATCTCTTTTCTTTTGGTTAACCACTGCCAGTCAGTTAATATACCGAACTTCTTTTCTCTTGGCGTTGACACCATCCTTTTGCTTGTTCCCCAGTAGGGTCGCTTATCCTCTGGTCCCTAGCACAATTCTTTGTCCTCTTACTCTCTGGTGGAGTCCCTTCTTTCCTTTTACTATTTTCTCTCTTGGTTTCGACACCACTCTTGCACGTCATTCTCAGTACACTATTGTCTTTCCTTTTGCATTTCTTTCTTGGTTTCGACACCAATTCTTTTGGTATCCCTAACGGATCTTTCTCTGCCTCTTTTGCTCTTGGTTTTAACACCACTTTCCTTTCCTTCTCCTTTTCCGTCCTGGTTCCCCGAACTACGGAAGCTCTGATTCTGCATTCGTTCGAATATCAGATACGTAGGCACGAGATCGCAATGATCTTGGCGAGCACACTTCCACCCTTCCATCTTCTTCCCTTCTTCCTTCCTTTTCCCTGGTTCCCATGAACTACGGAGCTCTGATTTCCTCATTGCACTATGAGGGTACGTAGGCGCGAGGGCCCCCATCCTTCACGAGCATTTTCTTTCTTTATTTTCTCTTCTCTCTCCTTTTCTGTTAGCTAGAAGCCTTTAGATAGATAACCCATCCGAGCCTAGAAGCAAGCGAAATGGTTCCCGTCGAGTACGACGGATGCGTAAGGTGCTAGTACCTTCCTTTCGCATAACCGACCCCCATTCTCGTTTCTCTTCCCCTTGGGTTTTATCGATATTTTCCCTATCCTTTGGGACTAAATAAAGTTCGGTGGCGACTCTGTGTTATCTTTGAGTGTGCGATTCACTCAGGTATAAACCAGCCATCTTCACTCCTCATGGCAAAGAATCAAATGCAAAAAGAACCACATCAAAAGGATGCTTGGATTGAAAATGGCATTGCTTCAAAGTTGAGGTCATGGCCTGAAATTCTAGGCTAGGCATTAGGTCGACCAGGTCTTGGGCCTACTTTTGTGCACACATGGGCAGCTGATCAAATCCCAAAATTGATGGACTTAGAGGTTTAGTTGACATTTGACCCTTGAAAAAATGTTGTAGAGGAGTTCAAATGTGACATTTGGCTCAAAGAAGATTCCAAAAGTGTTGAAAAATGAGAAAGTTATGGTGCTTGGACCAAGTGACATGTCATACTTGATTTTAGGCCAACCAAACAAGTGCCAACTTGAGATTTCTTGCCATTTCTTGCATCTATTGGCCCATTGGTGAACAATTGAACACCAAATGAAGAAAACTTTATTGTCCCTTGGGTAATTTTGATGATGGCTTGAAGATTGGATGGTAATGGCATGGAAATAAACACATGAACCATACTTGAATCAATTTTGAAATCAATGCACCAACTTGAACTTCTCTTGATCAAATGAATCTTGAATAAAGCTTGACATGATTATGGCCTAAGATTATAGGTCATGCCTTGAAGTGAAAGCTCTTGTGAACCATTTGTTGACCAAAACTTTGTCCTTGGGGAAAAACCCTAATTTAAAAACCAAGCTTGATCCATTGATTGAAGGCCCCTGCATTGTTCACCAAGAAAGAGAAAACAACACACATTTTTGTATCTTGGACAAGGTCAACAATGTTAGCATACAAGCAAGCAAAGAAAACATAAAGGTGCTTGGTGATCTCTCCCCAAAGGCAAACCTAAAGAGAGGGAGTTAGGAGCACCATGCTTGGGATTGAGATGCAAATCATATGATAGGTGGAATCTTAGGGGTAAAAATTAGGGTATGACACCTCTTATAGATCTTTTCTCAACTCAACAACCTTCGACGATGCTACCACATGAATGATGTTGTTCTTTGGGATAATGTTCAGCAGGCTCTCTTCAATCCGAGTAAGTTTGTTTGCGAGAGCTTGGTTATTTTGTTGCTGAATCATTTGGAACATTTTGTTTAACAATCCGTGAGCTCCTTGTGGGCCGAGACTAGCTTGTAAGATTTTGAATCCAAGAAGCCCCTCGCATTCGGTGATTGTAGAAGGTAGTTGTCATACCCCAAATTTTGACCACTAAGATTTCCCATCATTGTGCAAATGATCATCACAATATAGATGTACCTTTATGCCTCATCAATCTCCTCAAGGATTGTTGAGCATTCACTACAATCAAAGATTAGGGTTTCAAGCCCTCTCAGAGCCTTAGACAAAGGATCAATCAAGAAATTACATAATCTTTAACTTGTCTAACCTCTCAAACACCTATAGGGGATCAAAAGGACTCCCACGTCAAGAATCAGGCACAAAGTTGCAAGATTCCAAGTGGATCAAGCCTCAGGATCGCTAGTGTCACCAAATTAGGGTTTTGGCCGACCAAGGCCTCCAGATGGAAATTTTCCTCTGGGCATGAGCCAATGCTTCAAACAACAACCCAAGATACTCTAAGGGACCTCATTGACACAATCATCAAGTCAATTTAACCTCAGGGGAAGCATTCATAAAAAAAATTAGGAATTAGGGTTTCTTGACCTAATTCACCCCTAAGTTGACTTTTGGAACAAAACATGAGCCAAGACATAAAGACATGATTTGAGGGTCTATAATAAACCACATTGATACATTTGCAATAATGTATTGATCCAAGAAGCTTGATCTATAAGTTTCAATTTCATCTGGACCACAATTAGGGTTTTGAAGAAAAAGTCAACTGTACCTTTGACTTTTTACCAAGACATGCTCCCAAACCTTGGGACATGATTTAAGACACCCTATGACACCTATGGAACACATCCATCAAGTTTGATTTAGGTCAAGGACTTGATTTCACAAAGGATCGCACAATTTGGAATTCATCTGATAAAAAGTCAAGTATGCACAAAAGTCAAGTTTGACTTTTTGAGATTTTTCATAATTATGGTTCTTTAACCCTAAAACAATGTTAATGTGTGATTTTAATCATCATTCATCAAGAAAAATCAAAGAAAGTGAGTTAACTTGTAAAAGGGGTAACCATAAAAAACTTAGAATTTTTCTAAGTTATGGAACAAAGTGGCTAGGGTACCAACTTCCAAGGATCATAACTTGAGATCCAAGCAACCATTTTGGATGGTCCAAAGATGGATTTGTATCTCTCATGGAATAATTTAAAAGTGTCAACTACACCTCATTCCAATTCTTCATGGATTTTTAGTTATGGAGTGATCAAAATGGCTGAAAACATGAAATGTCACTTTTTCCAACACTTAGTGAAATTTTCACTAAGTCAGAATCTATCTTGCTTTTTTTCAAAATGTAGGCGCATTTTTCACTTGGATCCAAAAAGTTTCAAGACAAACTATGATCACACATGTGTTGTGTCACATAAGAGCTTTCCAAAATGTCCAAGAACTCCATCAAATTCCATCTGAGCTAGGAGTTATGGTGGCTGCAATGTGCCTTGATGCAAACTGCTTGGCAAGGCAGATTTGTGCACAAAGGCTCGATTTGAACAATTTGTGCAAATGAAAAACAAGTTTATCCATCAGCACACCTCAAGGGGAGACCAAGGAGGAACAAACACTGATCCATAAGCCTCCCAAGTATTTGGAACTACAAGTAGCATGCCAAGCCTAAAAAGCCTAAAGGGGGCCAAGACTCCAATTTTGTTTCCAAGCATTCAATCGATGCACCAAGGTGGCATGAACTGAGCCTATTCCAACTGAATGAGTCAAGGATAAGCTCTGTACCAAAGACACATAGGCCTGTGCTCTAACCTCTAGTCAATGGCTAGAGGAGACTTGAGATTCCAAAGTGATCCAATTGGCCACAGACCTGTACCAGTTGCCATACCCTATTCCTTGCAAAACAAACTTGCTCTACTATAAATAGAGCTCATTTGTGATCAGTTTGAGTACACCAAAGCACCCAAACTGATGCTTTCCTCAAAATCACCTTTTCACTTCCAAAATTGCCTTCTAAAGCAAGTCACTATCGGGTTTTGAGTTTGAGAACAATTCCAACCAAACCAATCACACACACGCCTCATAAGCATCATATAGAAGTGATCCAAACACTTAAACAACAACTGGAACACCAATATCACAAAATCACCAACCAATTGATCAAGCTTTCAACCAAGTTGCAGTTGAGGTGCCATAACCTGTTCCAGTCCATTTCCAATCACTCCAAGCATTCAAACACATTCCATATGGTGTAGGGAAGCTGTTCAGATCATCACAACTCATCTGTAACACCTCCAACTCAAAAATCAAATTGCTTTTGCTGCCACGACTTTCAAGTAAGCCTAAAATTGGTCATTTCATGATTCATGCATATTTCCTCGCACAAAAATTTTGCCATATGTTCATAATCATGTATGGAGGGTTTCCCCTCAATTAATTGCTTTGTATGAATCGTGTATCAAAATTCCCAGCCTTCATGCAGAATTTAGGGTTCTTGAGGTTTTGTCTTGATTTCTTATTCCATGCTTAAAATAAATGAAATTAAAGACCATAGACATGATCGTGAGGTGAAAACGAGTAGATTGATATGTGGATTGTGTGATTTCACCAAGTATTCAGTGAGATTGAGGGGAAAACGCAAATATGAAGAAACAGAGGGCGCGGGCAAGAACTTGGTGTTCTTGGCGCCCTTTTTTGAATTTTTAAATATTTGAATTTTTGTGATTTTATTTAATTGATTCAAAAATTAATTTCTCTCTGGTTTTTAATGATTTTGAGTTGATTCTTTCTTTATAATTCACAAAAATGTTAAAATATTTTATTTTACAATAATTTCCCAAAAATATTATTTATTTCATATACATGATATTTTTGCAAAGAATAAATTTTTATTTGTTTTTTGACATTTAAAGTATTTTTTCTTTCTTGATTTTCCAAACTTAAATGGTTTCCAATCATTTTGTGGATAAAAACATGATTTTTCAAACATTAATCCAAGATCACAACTTGTTTTTCACACATGTTTGATAATTTTGATCATTTTAATCAAATTTTTATTTAATTAAAATACATTTTGAAATTAATTTAGGGTTTTGATCTTAATCACCATAAACAAATCGTTTTCAAAATCTTGTGGGCCTCTAATAGAATGTAAGACCCAACCCCTTTTTGTAAATAAACATTTTTGGGCCTCACATATTGTATAAGTCCCTCTGTATATTTTCAAAACAACGGCGCGATCGTCACCTTTTCAAAATCATCCGAGCATCTCCCTGAGTTGTAAGCCTCATCTCCTGTACAAAAATAAACTTTGGGCCTCTAATAGAGTGTAAGACCCAATCCCCTTTTAACCAAAACCATTTTTGGGCCTCAGTGTATTGTATAAGTCCCGATACAGTTTCAGAAACTCCGACGAGATCGTCGTTTTCAAACTATTTTTAACTGGGCCTACCCTCGTGTTGTAAGTCCCATTTCTTTTCTTTAAATAACCTTTGGGCTTATCTTTTTGTTATAAGACCTATCCCTTTGTACAGAAAACTTTTTGGGCCTCACACGTTGTATAAGTCCCGATACGATATTCAAAACAACAGTACAATCACTGTTCAAACCTTGGGCCTCTCCTTGAGTATAAGCCCAAACAATTTTTTCACAAACAACTCCCTTTTTATTTAGGTTCAAATATACAGCTGTTATCAAAACTTTCTTTAATTTCTCTGAACAACTAACAATACAGCATGGAAGCTCGCTCACTTGTAAGTTTTAACAGCTTTCATTTACTCGCTTTAATATATATAACTATATTGTGGGAAGCTGCACACGGTTAGTCTTCTTTCATCTCTTTTAAATACATGTCAAATATATATAAAAGTTGTATTGTGGGAAGCTATGTGTAGCGAGCGATTTTGGACGCGGTTCTTAAGCGCTGGTCGCTCTCTGCGGTTTGAGCTTAAACTACAGGTCGATTCATTTTTTATCCTATTGTGAGCTGAATAAGGAAGGGAAATAGATGTCTCCAATTTACCCTGCTTTGCATACTGAGTTTAAATAGCGGTCTGTTAGGTTACGAATGCTATCAATGTGGGGGGCCTTTGTACTGGTTATTTGTATTTTCGCCAATACGATTTTCTTTCTTTTTAGGACTTTCTAGCGGGGAACAAGGATTAGGATGTTAGGACTGATGCTTTTGAATTACTGCTTTTGATTGACGGAGATATGGGATTTGGGTTTTTTGTTGATTGCGCTCGCTAAGATCTTTTCTTTCGATCTTATGCCTACGTATTCCCGTTTACCGAAACAAGGAAATCAGAGCGTTCGTAGTTCCTCCTATTCTATGGGAGGAAATTGGTTTTTGGTGTCTTGTTCAAAGCCCAAGACGTGAAGCGAAAGGTGGTTTGTATCTTGTTCAAAGCCCAAGATGTGAAGCTGAAAGACCTCGACTTTAGAGAGAATTTGTCATCTCTAAAGAGGGGGAAGGAGAATTACTTTAACTGGGATACGCGGATCCGAGCAATGCCATAATTTCCGAAGAAAAGGGTTTTAACCTGAAGGAGAAGACTTTAACTCAGTGTAGAGCAATGCCATCTTTCCTTAGGAATTTCTCATGCTAAAAGAGGGACAGTGGCGTGGATATAGATGATCCAGAGGCTTGCCGCTTACAGCGATTAGATGAAGGGAAAGGAGTTGTTGATGTTTGTGTACTGTGAACGAGGCACATCTTTGATGCTAAAAGGTTGATTGGATCAACCAGTGGTTTTCTTATACAAAGCCTAAGAGGGGGCTAATTTCCGCTAGGAAAATCATTATACAAAGCCTAAGAGGAGGCTATTTTGTGTCTCGTACAAAGCCCGAGAGAGAGGCTAAAAGTTTTTGACCCGACGATGGAGTCTTTTGGTATCTCGTATAAAGCCCGAGATGGAGGCTATTGTTTGTTTGACTCTACGAGGGAGTCTTTGTGTCTCGTACGAAGCCCGAGATAGAGGCTAAAAGTTTGACTCAACAAGAGAGTCTTTGATACTCAACAAGAGAGTGTTTTTGTATCTCGTACGAAGCCCGAGATGGAGGCTAAAGGTTTGTTTCAGTTGAGTGACAGATCCAATATACTGATTTTAAAAGAGAAAATCAGTTCTTATATGAGCAACACTGTACTCAGGGATTTGATTTGAGGATCAGGGATATTTCCTTCTCTTTGAGGAAACGGGAAACCCAAAGGGTATTGAGACTGTCTGAGTCTGCGGGTTTCCTTCCTATTTAACGAAGGGGTCACTTGAGAATGTCTTTGAGACTCAAGGAAGTTAGACTGTCCAAGTCTAGAGTTTTTTTCTTTTGTACTATGCTTTGAGAAACAGTAGTAGACTCTATGGAAGGACTGTTCTATGAGGATGACTAGGTTCTGTTCCTATACCTCTAGGAGGTCGTCGGGACAATTTGTACGAAGCCCAAGAGGAGGCTGGAAACTTTTAAGAAGCCGACGGGTCCTTGTACGAAGCCCAAGAGGAGGCTATCATTCCCGAAGGAAGAGATCATTATACGAAGCCTAAGAGGAGGCTATGAATACTTCTAAGAAGCCGTAGTGTCCTTGAATAATGCCCAAGAGGAGGCCGATGCTTTTAAGAAGCCCATGGGTCTATCACCTCCTTTCCATTAGGAGAGATAACTCTTTTAAAGATAAAAACCACTGGTAAACGTGCGAGGTTTACTATCCAGCGACTTTTAAATTTTAAAGAGGGTTCCTTAGTTAAGGTCCAAGATTATGACCGTAGTGGGTACCCAAACCCCGAGACATTCAAGGCAAGCTATCCACAAGGAATAGATCAAGTCAGGAAAGTTCGAGAATTTGGAAGAAACTCAAAGATGCCATTCACGGAGAATACATTCATCTTGGGGAGTAGAGCTTCTTGACGATTCCTAAGGAGGACAGCCGAAGAGAAGACTGTATCTGGTGCTCCTATTGGGGATCTAGGCGTCTATTTCTACGAATAAATGAAACGGCGTCACCTAGTTCTAGACGTAGTTGCCGGGGAAACTCGAAATATCTATACTATTATTACACAGTAGATATGAGTTTATGAAAGGAGACTTACAGTGAGCAGCCCCACAATACAGTTTATAATATGAAAGCAGTAAATGAAAGCGATAACCACTTACTCGGTTGTAGTGCTTCCATGCTGTTTGGTTAGTTGTTCAATATAGAAAGATTGAAAACAACAGTATATTCAAAATCAAAGGAGAAAGTGCTTTGAAAAAGAAAGATTTGGGGCTTACAGCTCAAGGAGAGGCCCAGGGTTTTATCAGTGAGCGCACTGTCTGACTTTGTACAGCGGGACTTATACAAGTGACTGGGGCCCAAAAAGGTTTTCTGTACAAAGGGATGGGTCTTACACTCTCTCAAGAGGCCCAAAAAAGGTTTAAAGAAAAGAGAGGGGCTTATAACACGAGGGTAGGCCCAAATGATTTTTCATTTAAAAATGGCGATCGCGCCGAGGTTTTCTTTTAACGCAAAGGGACTTATACAATAAGTGAGGCCCAAAATGTTTAGGTTAAAAGGGGGATTGGGTCTTACACTCTAATAGAGGCCCAAAGTGTTTTGAATGGGTCTTATAACTCAAGGAGAGGCCCAGATGATTTTTATTTTTTTAACGGGCGACGATCGCGCCGTTTACTTGTACAGAGGGACTTATACAATGAGTGAGGCCCAAAAAGTTTTTGTACAAGGGGGGATGGGTCTTACACTCTCTCAAGAGGCCCAAAGTGTTTTGAAAATGATTTATGAGGGTTGAATTAATCCAAAACCCTAATTTGTTTTCAAAATGTATTTAATTGAATAAAAATTCAATTAAAATTATCAAAAATTGTTTAACACATGGAAAACAAATTGTGACCTTGGATTAATGTTCCAAAAATTAAGTATTGACCTACAAAATAATTAGAAAGCATTAAAAGTTGCAAAATCAATGTAGAAAAAATATTTAAAATGCCAAAAACAAATAAAATATTAATTCTTTGCAAAAATATCAATTATATGAAATAAATAATATTTTTGGGATTTTTTGGTAAAATAAAATATTTTAACATTTTTGTGAATTATTAAAAAAAGAATCAACTCAAAATCATTAAAACTCGGAGAGAAATTAATTTTTGAATCAATTAAACAAAATCACAAAATTCAAATATTTGAATTTATGAAAAATGGCGCCAAGAACAGCCTGAAGAACACGCGCGTGTTCTTGGTTTCTCAGATTTGCATTTTCTATCCAATCTCCATGAATACGTAATCATATCATGCAATCCACATATCATTATGCTCGTCTCAACCTCACGATCATGTCTATGTACTTTAATTTCATTTAAATTAAACATACAACAAGAAATCACGAAGAGACCTCAAGAACCCTAATTTCTACATGAAGGCAAGGATTTTTGATACACGATTCAAACAATGCAATTAATTGAGGGAAAACATTCCATGCATGATTATGAACATATGGCCAAATTATTGTGCGAGGAAATATGCATAGATTGAGAGATGACCAAGTATGTGCTTACCTCCAAGTCGTGACAGCAAGTTCAAAGTGATTTTTGATTTGGAGGTGTTACAGATGAGTGGTGATGATCTGAACAGCTTCCCTACACCCTATGGATCGTGTTTGGATGGTTGGACTTGATTGAAATTAGCTGGATCATTTTGTGGTACCTCAGTTGCACTTTGGTTAAAACCTTGAGCAACCAGCTGGTGATTTCATGAAATTGATGTTTCAGAAGTAATCTAAGTGTTTGATCAGCTCATATGTGATGTATGTGAGGTGTGTGAGTGATTGGTTTGATTGGAATTGCTCTCAAACTCAAAACCCGATAGTGATTTGCCTTAGAAGGCAAAATTGGAGCGAAAGAAGAGATTTTGAGGAAAGCATCTGTTAGATGGCTTTGGTGTACTCAAACTGACCATAATTGAGCTCTATTTATAGTAGAGCAAGTTTGTTTTGCAAGGAATAGTGCATGGCAGCTAGTAAGTAGGTTTGGCCAATGTTGTCCAATGAAAATCCAAGTCTCCTCTAGCCATTGACTAGAGGTTAGGGCACAGAGCTTTGGTCCCCTTGGTCTTGGATAAGTCTTAACTGATTTCAGATGAGAATGGCTCAGTCCATGCCACCTTGATGGTTCAATTGAATGCCTCATTCCAAATTTGAAGTCTTGTCCCTACTTTGGCAACTCTAGGTTCAACATGTTATTCCTTGTTCCTTGGACCTTGGAGGCTTGGCTCAGTGATTGTCCCCTTTGGATTCAATCCTCTGAGGTGTCCAAGTGGATTTGAGCAATTGAAATTGGCTGATTTTGGCAAATCGAGCCAAAATGCAAATTCTGCCTTGCTTTGACAGATTTCAGCAAGGCAACTTGCCAATGTTGTATCTCATGATGTAGGTTGAATTTGGCAATGTTCTTGGCCATTTTGGAAAGCTCTTACATGATACAACAACTGTTTGAACAAGTTTGGTTTTGATCTCTTTTGATTCCAAGTGAAAAATCCCCCTACATTTGGCAAAAAGTGAAGCAGAATCTAACTTAGTGAAAATTTCACTAAGTGTTGGAAAAAGTGACATTTTCACTTTTCAGCCACTTTGATCACTCCATAACTCAAAATCCTTAATGAATTGGAATGACTTGTAGTTGAAGTTTTTGTAGGTGATAATGAGGGCTACAAATCCATCTTTGGATGAGAAAAAATGGCCTTGTGGTTTAGGAGTTATGGTCCTCCAAAGTTGGTACCTTTGCCACTTTATTTTTAACTTAGAAAAATTTCTAAGTTTTATGGTTACCCCTTTTACAAGTTATCTCACTTTTCTTGATTTTTCTTGATGAATGATGATTCAAATCATACATTAACATCATTTTAGGGTTAAAAATCCATTTTGGTGAAAAATCTCAAAAAGTCAAAGTTGACTTTTGTGCACAGTTGACTTTTTATCAGATGAATTCCAAACTGTGCAATTCTTCAGGAAATCATGTCCTTGACCTAAATCAAACTTGATGGACATGTTCCATGGGTGTCATAGGGTATATTCAATCATGTATTAGGGTTCGGGAGCATGTCCAGGTCAAAATTCAAAGTTACAGTTGACTTTTCCCTTAAAACCCTAATTGTGGTGCAGATGAAATTGAGACTTGTTGCTCAAGCTTCTTGGATCAATCCATTGTTCCAAATGGATCAATATGGTATATTAGAGACCCTCAAATCATCTCTTGAGGTCTTGGCTCATGGTTTGTCCCAAAAGTCAACTTAGGGGTGAATTAGGTCAAGAAACCCTAATTCCTGATTTTTGATGAATGCATCCCCTGAGGCAAAATTGACTTGATGCATGGGTTCATGAGGTTCCATGAAGTATATTAGGTTATGTTTTGGATCATTGCCTTATGCCCAGATGAAAATTTCCATCTGGAGGCCTTGGTCGACCAAAACCCTAATTTGGTGACACTGTCGATCTTGAGACTTGATCCACCTAGAAGGGAGCAGCCTTGTGCTTAATCCTTAAAGTGGGAGTCCTTTTTGATCCATTGTGGATGTTTAAGAGATTAGACAAGTTGAAGATCATGTCATTTCTTGATTGATCCTTTGTCTAAGCACTCAGAGAGGGCTTGAAACCCTAATTTTGATTGTAGTGGATGCTCACCCATCTTTGGGGAGACTAATGAAGCATAAAGGTACATCCATATTGTGATGATGATTTTCACAATGATGGGAAATCTAAGTGGTCAAAATTTGGGGTATTACAGATGCCCCTATTTAATCTTCTTGGACCCGAAGGTGTGAATGACGAAGGTATTCGAGCATTCGGGGTGCAAGAGGATTAAATATCGGAATATCCGAAATTTTGATGGTGGTTATGAATGGTAGCTTACGCATTCATCTTCTTTAGCTAAGCAATGATGCTTAGAAAAGGTAAACTTCCCCTCGATCCTGGTCTTCAGCCAAGGAACTGGTCTTGGTTTCTTTTGAACTTCCCCTCGTTCTTGGTTTCCTACCAAGAACTGGTCTTAGTTTCTTTTGGTCAATAAACTTTACTGACAAGGGACGCTATTCGTAGCGGCTTTCCTTCAAACTTCTCGCCGAATTTTCCTGGGGAGATGCCATTTGAGTGGAAAAAGTTTTGATGTCAGACTTGCTGGGGAACCCATTCGTCTGAGTTGTAGAGGTACACAAACTTCTCTATTTTGGAGACGCCATTTGTCGATTCTACTAGGGAAAGCGAGTCTCTTGAGAGACTGTTTTCGTTTGGGATCTTTCATCATACTTTTCTTGGGATCTTCCCGGAGAAACGCCATATGATGGGGTCCAATTTTGAGGTGCCAATGACCTTCTCATCAGTGGTTTTTTGGAGCAAAACTGGCGTGCTGCCGAATCTCTGATCACGAGGCTTTCTCTGTGGATTTTCCTTAATCCGGGAAAGCAAGGATATCATCTTCAATGGCGAAGAGTGATGCTTATTGAAAGTTTTCTCTTGCTTTTCAGAGGTTCAAGTTATCAAAGTGGTCAAGGACCAACTTCTTTCCAGAGTTAAACTGGAAGCGAGGTTGTTCAGTCACAGTATTTCCTGACGAGGCAAGAACTGACAACTCGATTGAGAGGACTTCTACCACTAGGGGACAAGAACGACTAGAGTGATAGTGATGCAATATGAAATGTGAATGCAAATAAAAAATGCACGATGTATGTATGTATATGCTGACAAAATAGACGCGACATACAGACTAATGGATGAACACAATTGGATACTCGGCCATCGCGGGGCGAAGAAGTACCGTTGATTCAAAATAGCAAATCCACCTTGCTTAGGAGAGATAGTCCCGTTGAGAGCTATGTTGATCGGGCTTAGGAGATGAGAACTCGGCCGAGGATGTCAGACGAAACAAGGTCTCTGACACAGTTGATCCCTTCATTCAGGCGAACTGGTTTAGAAGGAGTACTTTGATCCTGCACTTTGAAGTTCGCTTACTTCGGGAGAAGCGATCGATGTTCTTCTGATGTTCAACAGTCAAAAGAAATGCCATCTTTAATTTAAAAAGCAGAAAAAGTTTTAACAAGTAAATTCATTTTTGTTTATTTCAAGAATCGCTTATTAAGTTTAAACAACGTCGTTCTGTAAAGCTAAAACAAGTTAAGAATTACAAACAAAAGCACAAGGGCTCAAATTTTATTGATAAGATGGAGATCAGCCAAACGCGTGATTCCAAAGAGTATATACAAAGTTAGAAAATGGTAATTTACAGGGAAAAGGGCTACGTTGAAACATAACGACCACTATCCTTCTACTAACTTTGAATTCGGGACATCCTGAGCTTCTGTCGAAGATGACCTTTGACTGGAGATTTCCTCCGATAGATGATGCTGTAACTGCTGCTGAGGGACTTGCCTCTGTTGAACATAGTTACTTGCCATTATCCCTAACTTTTGCCTGGATTGTACTATGAGATTTCCAATCCATCGGGATGATTCTTTTCATGTCTCTAACGTTTGCCTGGACCGCCCTTTCGGGTTTTCAATCCACCGAGACGTTTTTTTTTAGTTTTAGGCGAAGTATTTCTTGACTACATCAACATTCGTGGGGTAGGCAAATTCCTCTCCGTCCATGGTTACAAGTCTCAAGGCGCCGCCTGAGAAAGCTTTCGTGACCACATAGGGGCCATCATAATTTGGGGTCCATTTGCCCCGAGAGTCAGTGAGAAATGATTGTATCTTCTTGAGCACAAGGTCTCCTTTCCTGAAGACACGAGGTCAGACCTTTTTGTCAAACGCCCTCTTCATTCTTTGCTGATACAACTGACCATGGCATAGTGCCGTGATTCTCTTTTCTTCGATTAGGTTCAGTTCGTCGTGTCGACTTTGACACCATTCAGCTTCGGTGAGCTTAGCTTCCATCAATACCCGGATTGATGGGATCTCTACTTCTATGGGGAGAACTACCTCCATGCCATATACTAGAGAGAAAGGGGTTGCCCCTGTTGAAGTACGGACAGATGTGCGATAACCGTGAAGAGCAAAGGGTAGCATCTCGTGCCAATCTTTGTAGGTTACAACCATCTTTTGAACAATCTTCTTGATGTTCTTGTTAGCCGCTTCTACCGCCCCGTTCATCTTGGGTCGGTAGGGAGATGAGTTATGGTGTTCGATCTTGAACTCTGTGCACAACTCTTTCATCATCTTATTGTTCAAGTTAGATCCATTATCAGTAATGATCTCGCTTGGAACACCATAACAGCAGATGATATTGTTTTTGATAAATCAGACCACCACTTGTCGGGTTACATTGGCGAATGACGCTGCTTCGACCCACTTGGTGAAATAATCAATGGCTACCAGGATGAACCGATGTCCGTTTGAAGCCTTGGGCTCAATCATACCAATCATGTCGATTCCCATATGGAAAAAGGCCACGGGGAAGAAAGAACTTTGAGATGTGATGGCGGTACATGAATTTTGTCGGAGTATATCTGACACTTGTGACACCTCCTCATGTACTTGTAGCAGTCGGATTCCATTGTCAACCAATAGTACCCTGCTCTCAGAATTTTTCTGGCCATTGTGTGTCCGTTGGCTTGAGTGCCAAAGGATCCTTCATGAATTTCTTTCATGAGCATGTCTGCTTCTGGTCTGTCGACGCATCGGAGCAAGACCATGTCAAAATTTCTCTTATAAAGAGTGTCACCGCTCAGGAAGAAGTTTCCAGCCAATCTTCTGAGGGTTTTCCTGTCTTTTCTGAGTGCCCTAGATGGGTACTCTTGTTTCTGAAGGAAGCATTTGATATCGTGATACCAAGGTCTGTCGCCTATGACTGCTTCAATCGCGAAGATGTAAGCGGGCCGTTCAAGGCGCATTATGTCGATCTTAGGTATGTCATTCCATCGACCTACACTAATCATGGAAGAGAGAGTGGCTAATGCATCAGTCATGTGATTCTCCTCACGAGGGATATGATGAAACTCGATTCTGTTGAAGAAGGTTAACAACCTTCTTGCGTAGTCTTTGTAAGGAATCAATCCCGATTGGTATGTGTTCCAATCTCCTTTTATCTGGTTAATAACTAGGGCTGAATCGCCGTATACATGCTTCGTATTCGGCCTCGTTGTTCGTACATTTGAACGTAAGTCTAGCAGTGAAAGGAATGTGGGAACCCTGAGGGGTAACAGTGATTGCCCCAATTCCGTTTCCATAATGATTAACTGCTCCGTCAAAGATTAGTCCCAATTGGGAACCTGGTTTTGGCCCTTCACTGGGTAACGATTCATCGCAATCTTTCATTTTTAGATACATGACATCTTCGTCTGGGAAGTTAAACCCGATTGGTTCTTGATAGTCAATCGGTTGATGAGCCAAATGATCGGCTAAAATACTCCCCTTAACGGATTTCTGAGCATGGTACTCTATGTCATATTCTGATAGTAACATCTGTCAACGGGCAACCCTTCCCGTGAGAGCAGGTTTTTCGAAAACGTACTTGATTGGATCCATTTCGGAGACCAACCAAGTAGTATGACGAATCATGTACTGGCGAAGACGTTTGGCTGCCCAAGCCAAAGCGCAACAAGTTTTCTCAAGCATTGTGTACCGAGTCTCGCAGTCGGTGAATTTCTTGCTTAGATAGTAAATGGCAGACTCTTTCCTTTTAGTTTCGTCTTGTTGGCCAAGTACACATCCCATTGAGTCCTCTAGGACTGTGAGGTAAATGATCAGTGGTCTTCCTTCCACTGGAGGTGATAGAATCGACGGATTCAACAGGTATTCCTTAATACTGTCGAAGGCGGTTTGGCAATCTTCTGACCAAACGCAATCCTGGTTCTTCTTCAGTAATTTGAAAATCGGCGCACACGTGGCGGTCATAAGGAATATGAATCTGGAGATGTAGTTCAAACGTCCCAAGAATCCTCTGACTTGTTTTTCAGTTTTCGGAGAAGGCATTTCTTGAATGGCCTTGACCTTGTCAGGATCAACCTCAATTCCTTTCTGGCTGACGATGAACCCTAGTAGTTTCCCCGAACGGACACCAAAGGTGCACTTGTTGGGATTCAAGCGGAGCTTGAATTTTCTTAGACGTTCGAACAATTTTGACAGATGTTCAACGTGCTCATCCTCTGTTCTCGATTTTGCAATCAAATCATCGACACATACCTCGATTTCTTTGTGTATCATGTCATGAAACAGAGTAGTCATGGCCCTTTGATAGGTTGCCCCGGCATTCTTCAAACCGAACGGCATTACCTTGTAACAAAAGGTACCCCATGGGGTAATGAACGAAGTTTTCTCCATGTCTTTCGGCGCCATTTTGATCTGGTTATAGCCCGAGAATCCATCCATGAAGGAGAATACTTTGAACTTTGATGTGCTGTCTACCAGCATGTCAATGTGTGGTAAAGGAAAGTCGTCCTTTGGACTTGCCTTGTTTAGATCTCTGTAATCAACACACATTCTGACCTTCCCGTCGTTTTTGGGAACGGGTACGATGTTGGCTAACCATTGAGGATATTCAGATGTAGCGAGGAAACCTGCGTCGATCTGTTTCTGTACCTCCTCTTTGATTTTTATGGCCATGTCCGGGTGAGTGCGTCTCAACCTTTGCTTTACTGGAGGACATTCCGATCTTAGCTGTAAGTGATGTTCCACGATGCTGGTATCCAACCCTGGCATATCCTGATAGGACCAAGCGAATACATCGGGGAATTCTTTGAGAAGCTTTATCAAACCCTCTCTTTGACAGTTGGACTGAGCAGTGCTCCGATCCTGATTTCTTTTCTCTCTTTTTCTGAACCCAAGTTTACCGTTTCCAACGGCTCTTTGTGAGGTTCAATGGACCTTTCCTCTTGTCTGAGTAGTCGGGAGATCTCATCTGGAATTTCGTCGTCATCTTCTTCTTCAGCCTCGAATACCGGAAACTCAAAGTTGGGAGAAGGCATCGGATCGTATGTTTCAACGGGGTATAAAACAAGCAATCTGCATGACGTGATGATTCGTGTTTAGAAGAGATAGAGAAAATGCAAGTGTGTGCAGTGTTTTGATTTTACTGCTTGTTTTTATTATTGAATGTTTTTTAGGATTACCATTTTCTGAAAAAGCAAAAAGAGAAAACAACAATTAATGCGGAAATTATAGAACGACGTTATTTTATTAATGAACAAGTCGAATCTTGAAACTACAGCCCTATAAAACAAAACTCACTCGCTCTGGGCAAAGCGAAGAGGGAAATTTACAAAAAGCGAGCCCTATCAAAACATCTGTTTCACCTGGGCAGGGTGAAAGGTTAAAGATGGCAATTACTTTGACTGATGAACGACCTTCGGAACCTCGACAGCAACCCACTGGCGGCGAACTCCTCGGTGAATCACAAAGTCTGGCACCTTCCTTGATTTGTCTTCAGAAATGACGCTGATTTCTGGTGGAGTAGGATCGTTGGAATCTGTCTCCCAAGCAGAATTGTCGTAGGAGGATTCCTCTATTGCATTTTGCATAGCATTTGTGCTCTCAGCTGTATCTCCCCATCCAGTTGGCTGGATATCTTCGAGCCTGATACGAGAGCTTTCGGGAGCGGTGTACTTGACCATATAGTCGTATTTTCCACTTGGTTGTCCCAAAGTGTCCCAAACTTCTTTGGAACTGGAGGAGTCATCTCTCTCAATGACGTTGACCTCGGGAAAAGCATAGTTGATGAATTCTAGTCCTGCAAACGTTGCGAATTAATCTTCATGTTGAGTAGTTTCCGAATGACCTGAGTGTTGATCCCATGACATGGCGGGGACACAGGTATTCTGTTCAATGACGCTCAGCTGAGTTTCATTACTCGGCTGCCTTTCTTGCCCCAAGTTTCCTGGATAAGGTTGCCACATTGGCAGACCATCCATCGGGCCATAGTAGTTGTGATCAAAGTTTTCTTTCATCAGAGTGTCTTCCTCTAATGAATTTGGCGGAGCACGGCATCCTTCCGGATCACAATCCCCGTAGATCATTTCGACATCTGATCTTGGTATAAATCTCGGACTTTCTGTAGGAAAGCAAAAAGGCATAGGCACCTCTTCCTGAGACATATAGCCGTCCTTGTTAGGGTAGGACTTCCATTCTTCATCTGTGTCAGAGGGATCTTCCTCATTGATAGCATGAACTGTCTGAGACACTGGGTGAAGAAAACCTCCACTGTGGAAGAAGTTTTGAAAGGGATGAAGACTTTAATCGTTGGCGGCTGTCTGAGTACAGGTTGCAGAAAAACCAAGACCCTTCTTTGTTTTATTGTCAGTGGGAATGACAAGCCGTCCCCATCCTTTTGTATCGGTACTCTCGACCGCTTTGATAGCATCTTTGTATGAAGAAATTGAAGTTCCTTCTTCGGATTGATCGTTCTTGCTCACCGATAGTGCTTGGAACTGAGTTCCGATAACCTCCTCGGGTTCTACACAAGTAGATGATGATAGGTTACTCACAAGCAAGGCTTGTTCCCCACAAACCGTGACAAGTTGATCGTTCTTGACGAACTTTAGCTTTTGGTGGAGGGTTGAAGTAACCGCTCCAGCCTGATGTATCCAAGGTCTTCCTAATAAACAAATGTATGTTGCCTGGATGTCCATGACCTGGAAAGTGATTTGGAAAGTGTGAGGACCAATAGTTATGGGAAGATCAACTTCGCCGATAACTGTTTTTCTGGATCCGTCGAATGCTTTGACGACGACCTCGCTGACTCTCATCGGAGGGCCCTTAAATGATAATTACATCAAAGTGGACTTCGGCATAACATTCAGGGCTGACCCTGTGTCTACCAGTACGTTGGCTAAAGCATCGCCCTGGCAGTTAACTGTAATGTTGAGCGCCATGTTATGACGACGACCCTCTTCAGGTAATTCCTCATCACTAAATCCCAAATTATTGCAGGAAGTGATGTTAGAGACAATACTATCGAACTGTCTGATTGTTACATCCTGTTCCACAAAGGCTTGCTCCAAGACTTTTTGTAGAGCCTCTCTGTGCGCTTCTGAACTGAGTAAAAGTGATAACACCGAGATCTTTGAAGGAGTCTGTAACAGTTGATCAACAATGTTATATTCACTCCTTTGGATGAGCTTTAGCATCTCATCTTTGTCTTTTGAAAAGTCGGGATTACCAGATTGACCGACTGGTGGATCAGGAATTTCCGCCTGAAGTTCCTTTTCTTTGTTGGATTCTCCAACCCCTCGGTTGAAGATTCGACCGCTCCGTGTTACACGACTGATGTCTGCAATATTCACGACGGAGGGTAATGGAATTTCCTTTCTATTCTCGATTATTGTTGCACCGTATTTGTAAGGGATTGCCTTAGCTGATTTATACGGTAGTGGCCCCGGTAGATAGATGACTATGGGGACCTTCTGATTTTTCTAACCATCATAAGTAATCTCGATCCGTTCCTAGTTGGGAACTTTAGATTCGTCAAGTAGAGGGATGATGGCAAAAACATCCCTGGTCCTGTGATGACCAGAGATTGTGACAACATCCTCAACTTGCTCGGTAAGGTAGTTCGGCGACCAAATGATGGGTCCTGAACCGGGATATGGACGAATTTCTCCATGATCGACCTGACCCTGAAGAGCTGCTCTCACAAGGTAACACCCTTGGTTACTTTCCGAACAGACGCTACAACTGTCATAGTTGTGTGGTGGCACCTGGCCATGCCCACTTTGAATACAATGTAACCTCACTAGGTTACCTTCCATTGATCGGACATCCTGACTTTGACGACGAGTAGGATTCCTGTTATTGATACTAATCTGCTGAGTATCTTCGTCCATATAGATTGGCATCCACCAGTGATTTAACAAGTGCTGGAGTGCCTCCTGGACAAGGGTACAACCTCGATCGTTTTCGCAACCCGCTTTACAATTTTGGTAATCATATGATATTAAGAATCCGAGTCGGACCTGCTCGGCATGTAACTCTACCAGGTTGGTATCCATTACGCGGATGTCGAAGATCTGAACCATATTGTTTTGATAGGGATTCCTATCATGGTAGTCTTGGATCCATCCAAGATCCATCTGACGCTGGAGGGCCTCTTGTATGAAAGAGCATCCCTGTTTTTTTACCGAGCAAATCAGACAGGAACTGTAATCGTGCTGCGGCAGATTATGATACTGGCTTTGCCTTGAGTGCATCGCCACCAAGTTGACATTCATCGCACGGATGTCGTGGTTTTGAATGACGTTGGAATTCGTGTAAACCATGTTAACTCCACGAACTCGGTGCTCTTGGATCCATCCAAGATCCATTTGTTCCTGTAGAGCTGCTTGCACTACAGAACACCCCTGGTTGTCTTTAGAGCAGATATCACACTGGTGATAATTATGAGGTGGCACATGGCCATATCCACTCTATCTACAATGCATCTTGACCAGATTGGTCCCCAATAAGAGTACATCGTGAATTTGATAGACATTGTTAGTCTCTTTCTCAATCAGATTGACTGCAACTTTCTCATGTTGAGGCAGCGGGTTCGTAAGAACATTAGGATTCGTATCTTTGAAAGATAAGAGCCCGCTTCTAACAAGCTTTTGCACGTCGGATTTGAAATTGAGGCAAGTCTCAATGTTATGCCCTGAACCTCCTTGATGATAAGGACATGTTTGATCCGCTTTAAACTAAAAAGGCGGATTTTCCGGAACTGAAAGGGGAGACTTAGTCTGGATGTGCCCTTTAGCCAGCAGTAACGGAAACAATTCTGCGTACGTTACGGGTATAGGATCAAATTCTGGTGGCCGTGTTGTACGGTTGTTGTTATATGGAGGACGAGCCTGCTGAAGAGGTTGTTGTGTCCTTTGTTGGTCAGGTTGGCTCTGCGCAACCTGAGGTTGATACATAGGAACAGGCGCGGGGCCGATAGCAGGAGTAACAACTGCTACTGGCTGATAACGTCGCCTTTGCTTTTCGAGAGAGATATTCCCAATATCTTGCTCTTTTTTCTTAGGGAGAGCACTACCGTATTTTTTAGTACCGCTCGTTGATCCAGTGTCTTTTACCAAACGTCCTTCTCGGACGGCTTCCTCAAGACGTACGCCCATGCCGACCATTTCGGTGAAATCACTAGGCGCACTGGCAACCATTCGGTCATAGTAAAATGAGCTCAAGGTCTTTAAGAAGATCTTTGTCATCTCTTTTTCCTCAAGAGGTGGACAAATTTGAGCGGCAATTTCACGCCACCTTTGAGCATACTCCTTAAAGGTTTCCTTTTCCTTTTGCGACATTGATCTGAGTTGATCTCTGTCGGGTGCCATGTCCAAATTGTATTTGTATTGTTGGACGAAGGCAGTACCAAGATCTCTGAATGTAGTGATCGTAGTACGGTTTAAACCCATGTACCATTTGAGTGCGGCACCGGTTAAACTATCCTGGAAGTAGTGAATCAGTAGGTCCTGATTCTCCGTCTGAGCTGACATCCGCCGAGCATACATCACCAGATGGCTCTGAGGGCAAGAGTTACCCTTGTATTTTTCAAAGTCGGGCACTTAGAACTTGTGCGGGACTTTCACATTTGGGACCAAGCAGAGGTCTGCAGCGTCCTTTCCAAATAGATCCTGACCGCGAATGGCTTGCAGCTCTTTCTGCATTTCCAGGAACTGTTCCTGGAATTCCTCCATTCTGTCAAACATAGTTTCCTTCTTACCAGAAGGTGTTGGTGGAATCTGTCCTTCCGGGACAGTGTGCACCACAGGGGGTGGTACCGTGACTACGGTAGTAAGTCTTGGCGCCTCCCGAAGTTTGTAACCTTCAGGAGTCTTCAGTATGCCCCTGGCATCTTCGCTTTCCCGAAGTTTGTAACCTTCAGGACCAGCGGCTTCTGTTGCGATTCCCTGATCTTCAGTGATCGGCGGAACATATCCTTCCGGGATATAGTTAACAGGCATGCCCCAAGGACGATCTTTCGGCATCTGATACCTAGGATCATACTTTTCTATGATGGGCATTGAGGTGATCTCTGAGATCACAGTTCTTTGTAGCTGAGCTTCTGCCATGGCTTGCATGTCATTACGAAGCTTTCTCATATCCTCTCTCAGAGCGTCGATCTCTTCTTTCAACTCTCTGTTTTCTTCCTCAAGATCATCCATCTTTTTCTGACGATTGGCCCGAGTATTATACGAATGAGACAGTTTGACTCTAGAATCGAGACACAAACGTGAGATTCGTAGGGAAGAAGAATACGCGATGTGAGAATGATGAATGCAATGATTATATTAATTGTTGTTTTTTTGGTTTAATCAAAATAAACTTCGACAATTAGATTGCAAATATCAAACAGTGGGGAAACCCATTTTTATTGAAATTCAAAGGATTACAGAAATGGAAATACAGTAGATTACAAAGTGCAGAAACAGAAACCTAAACTAATGGGTCCCGAGTCCTCTCTGGGGAGAAACCGGGTGCTGACTCTGGTACTTTCCTTTTCTTTGACCGGGGCGCTTGGACCGTTGTCGGGTTGTCATTCCTTTGCCAAGTGAAAGGAGTGAGCAAGTTCCTTTGGTCATCTTGATTCTCTACAGCATGCTGCTCCAAAATTTCAATCAGAGCATCTTTCTCTTTTAGTAGTTGCTGTATTTGGATACACTCTACGTCGAGGGTGCGGTACTTGTTCTTCCAAGATTTTCTTTCCTTTTGAACTTTGTTGAGAGTAACCTGAAGCTTTTCAGTTTCCGTCATGAAGTACATGACAGTTTCCCTCGGTGGAAGAATTTCGTAACGAGGATAAGGCATTTTTAGCTTGAGAGCTCTGGTTTGTACCCAATGGAGATAAGGCTCCACCGAGACACAGTCCGGTTTTCCCAGAGACTCTCGTCCTCTCTTATGAACCTGTTTCCAAGCTTGTACTATTTCCATTTTTAGTGCTCTGTCATTTTCTCCTTCTTTGAAGAAAAGACCTTCCAGATGAACACCCAGTGGGATGTGTCTCATCGGGTATCCAAATTGACGAAGAACAAATATCGGATGATAGTTGATTCCTCCTTTAGTTCCTATGAGGGGTACGCTGGGGAAGTTTCCACAACGATCAATGATTCTGATTCCCTAATAAATCCTATTACACCAATCTATATCGGAATTGGTGAGAGACATGATCTTCTGCGACCAACGTAAGACACTCTTGCAATCCCCAAAAAGCAGCAGACTTGGGCAAGTGAGAGATAAACCATTTGTAGAACAAAGGTACACAACATGTGATCTCCCCTCCGCTGTACAAATTTCCCAAGTGTACAGAATGATACGCATCTGCGAGCAAAGTCGGCACAGGGTTTCCAATGAGAAAAACCTTAATAGCGTTGATATCGACGAAGTTATTGATGTTGGGAAACAAAAATAATCCGTAGGTGAGCAAGACAAAGATGCTTTCAAAAGAAGTCCCGTTCCCTATACTAGCGAAGTATAGAGCCTTTTTTGTCAAGAAATGGGCTGGCAAACCTTGGATGCCACCCTTAGTGGTCATGTGAGTCCTGACCTCAGACTCGTCCAAATGAATTACTATTGCAATAGTCTGGTTCTTTGGAATTTCTTCCAGTCCAGAAAATGGAGCTCGATCAGTAATGTGTAGATCAACCAGATGAGAATACTCCTCCAGCGTTGGTGATAGCTGGTAATCCGGGAATGTGAAACAGTGATAAACTGGATCGTAGAATTGAATGAGCGCGTCCATGATCCCCTCAATCACATGGACTCTTAACAGTGGTAGCAGACCTCCGTGCTTGGCTCTGAAAGCCTCTGGGTTAACAATCATCCTTGCTAACCTTCTCAAATCCCCTAGTTTTGGAACCTTGAAGGTATACTGGCGAGTTCTCCTTCTACCGAAATCCATTAGTGTAATCTTTTTCTCTGATATTTGCAATCACAGTCTTAGTTTAATTTGAAAAACAGAGAGACTAGAAGAGAAGTTTTTTTTTTGTGTTTTAATGTTTAATTAAATGGATGCATGAATGCAGCACACAAAAACATAGAAAAAATATGGGGTCAGAGGGTCGTTGTCATGAAGTCAAGGCTCTACCCATTCCCAAAGGTTTATACTAGGGTGATTTTTGTACCTGTACTCATTATCATCAGCTCCTCCCAGGAAGGCAGACAACAAGCGGATCGCCAGCGAGTTGTGTGCAATCTTAGAGTAAGTGCTATTCACCGAGAATAGATCACCAGCCTCAAATGAAGGTAGTATCGCGTAACAGCTATTTTCGATAGCTTCCGCACTACGAAAAAGGTTGGATTTTCTTAAGTGTATACTCAATCTCACCACATGCGGCATCACATGCATTCCCAGTAGCAGAAAAATAAACACGTATAGCAATTAGGAAAAGCAGTATATATATTTGTCCTAATCATCCTAGACTTATAAAGCTATGATTCTTAAGTTCCTGACAGAAATGGGTTCCCCGGCGGAAGCCCCAATCTGTGGTTCCCTGCCTAAGAGATGGACCAGCATAGGTCAATCTTTCTCTTCGGTAGAGTTCCCATTTTCCGTGGAAAACAGGGATGATGCCCTAAGGCAAAAAGATCTTGGCAAAGACTCCCCAGCAGAGTTGCCATTTTACAAGGAAAACAAAAAAAAAGAAAAACAAGGGCCCCACGGTGGGCGCCATTTTTTCTGTGGTGGCCACCGCCATGAAAAAGATTTGTCCAAGGTTTTCACCTTAAACGTTAAGAAAGAATGATTGGCCCCACGGTGGGCGCCACTTTTTCTGTAGCGAGGGATTTTGGATGCGGTTCTTAAGCGTTGGTCGCTCTCTGCGGTTTGAGCTTAAACTACAGGTCGATTCATTTTTTATCCTATTGTGAGCTGAATAAGGAAGGGAAATAGATGTCTCCAATTAACCCTGCTTTGCATACTGAGTTTAAACAGCGGTCTGTTAGGTTACGAATGCTATCAATGTGGGGGGCCTTTGTACTGGTTATTTGTATTTTCGCCAATACGATTTTCTTTCTTTTTAGGACTTTCTAGCGGGGAACAAGGATTAGGATGTTAGGACTGATGCTTTTGAATTACTGCTTTTGATTGACGGAGATATGGGATTTGGGTTTTTTGTTGATTGCGCTCGCTAAGATCTTTTCTTTCGATCTTATGCCTACGTATTCCCGTTTACCGAAACAGGGAAATCAGAGCGTTCGTAGTTCCTCCTATTCTATGGGAGGAAATTAGTTTTTGGTGTCTTGTTCAAAGCCCAAGACGTGAAGCGAAAGGTGGTTTGTATCTTGTTCAAAGCCCAAGATGTGAAGCTGAAAGACCTCGACTTTAGAGAGAATTTGTCATCTCTAAAGAGGGGGAAGGAGAATTACTTTAACTGGGATACGCGGATCCGAGCAATGCCATAATTTCTGAAGAAAAGGGTTTTAACCTGAAGGAGAAGACTTTAACTCAGTGTAGAGCAATGCCATCTTTCCTTAGGAATTTCTCATGCTAAAAGAGGGACAGTGGCGTGGATATAGATGATCCAGAGGCTTGCCGCTTACAGCGATTAGATGAAGGGAAAGGAGTTGTTGATGTTTGTGTACTGTGAACGAGGCACAGCTTTGATGCTAAAAGGTTGATTGGATCAACCAGTGGTTTTCTTATACAAAGCCTAAGAGGGGGCTAATTTCCGCTAGGAAAATCATTATACAAAGCCTAAGAGGAGGCTATTTTGTGTCTCGTACAAAGCCCGAGAGAGAGGCTAAAAGTTTTTGACCCGACGATGGAGTCTTTTGGTATCTCATATAAAGCCCGAGATGGAGGCTATTGTTTGTTTGACTCTACGAGGGAGTCTTTGTGTCTCGTACGAAGCCCGAGATAGAGGCTAAAAGTTTGACTCAACAAGAGAGTCTTTGATACTCAACAAGAGAGTGTTTTTGTATCTCGTACGAAGCCCGAGATTGAGGCTAAAGGTTTGTTTTAGTTGAGTGACAGATCCAATATACTGATTTTAAAAGAGAAAATCAGTTCTTATATGAGCAACACTATACTCAGGGATTTGATTTGAGGATCAGGGATATTTCCTTCTCTTTGAGGAAACGGGAAACCCAAAGGGTATTGAGACTGTCCGAGTCTGCGGGTTTCCTTCCTATTTAACGAAGGGGTCACTTGAGAATGTCTTTGAGACTCAAGGAAGTTAGACTGTCCAAGTCTAGAGTTTTTTTCTTTTGTACTATGCTTTGAGAAACAGTAGTAGACTCTATGGAAGGACTGTTCTATGAGGATGACTAGGTTCTGTTCCTATACCTCTAGGAGGTCGTCGGGACAATTTGTACGAAGCCCAAGAGGAGGCTGGAAACTTTTAAGAAGCCGACGGGTCCTTGTACGAAGCCCAAGAGGAGGCTATCATTCCCGAAGGAAGAGATCATTATACGAAGCCTAAGAGGAGGCTATGAATACTTCTAAGAAGTCGTAGTGTCCTTGAATAATGCCCAAGAGGAGGCCGATGCTTTTAAGAAGCCCGTGGGTCTATCACCTCCTTTCCATTAGGAGAGATAACTCTTTTAAAGATAAAAACCACTGGTAAACGTGCGAGGTTTACTATCCAGCGAATTTTAACTTTTAAAGAGGGTTCCTTAGTTAAGGTCCAAGATTATGACCGTAGTGGGTACCCAAACCCCGAGACATTCAAGGCAACCTATCCACAAGGAATAGATCAAGTCAGGAAAGTTCGAGAATTTGGAAGAAACTCAAAGATGCCATTCACGGAGAATACATTCATCTTGGGGAGTAGAGCTTCTTGACGATTCCTAAGGAGGATAGCCGAAGAGAAGACTGTATCTGGTGCTCCTATTCGGGATCTAGGCGTCTATTTCTACGAATAAATGAAACGGCGTCACCTAGTTCTAGACGTAGTTTCCCGGGAAACTCGAAATATCTATACTATTATTACACAGTAGATATGAGTTTATGAAAGGAGACTTACAGGGAGCAGCCCCACAATACAGTTTATAATATGAAAGCAGTAAATGAAAGCGATAACCACTTACTCGATTGTAGTGCTTCCATGCTGTTTGGTTAGTTGTTGAACAAAGAAAGATTGAAAACAACAGTATATTCAAAATCAAAGTAGAAAGTGCTTTGAAAAAGAAAGATTTGGGGCTTACAGCTCAAGGAGAGGCCCAGGGTTTTATCAGTGAGCGCACTGTCTGACTTTGTACAGCGGGACTTATACAAGTGACTGGGGCCCAAAAAGGTTTTCTGTACAAAGGGATGGGTCTTACACTCTCTCAAGAGGCCCAAAAAAGGTTTAAAGAAAAGAGAGGGGCTTATAACACGAGGGTAGGCCCAAATGATTTTTCGTTTAAAAATGGCGATCGCGCCGAGGTTTTCTTTTAACGCAGAGGGACTTATACAATAAGTGAGGCCCAAAATGTTTTGGTTAAAAGGGGGATTGGGTCTTACACTCTAATAGAGGCCCAAAGTGTTTTGAATGGGTCTTATAGCTCAAGGAGAGGCCCAGATGATTTTTATTTTTTTAACGGGCGATGATCGCGCCGTTTACTTGTACAGAGGGACTTATACAATGAGTGAGGCCCAAAAAGTTTTTGTACAAGGGGGGATGGGTCTTACACTCTCTCAAGAGGCCCAAAGTGTTTTGAAAATGATTTATGAGGGTTGAATTAATCCAAAACCCTAATTTGTTTTCAAAATGTATTTAATAGAATAAAAATTCAATTAAAATGATCAAAAATTGTTAAACACATGGAAAACAAATTGTGACCTTGGATTAATGTTTCAAAAATTAAGTATTAACCTACAAAATAATTAGAAAGCATTAAAAGTTGCAAAATCAATGTAGAAAAAATATTTAAAATGCCAAAAACAATTAAAATATTAATTCTTTGCAAAAATATCAATTATATGAAATAAATAATATTTTTGGGATTTTTTGGTAAAATAAAATATTTTAACATTTTTGTGAATTATTAAAAAAAGAATCAACTCAAAATCATTAAAACTCAGAGAGAAATTAATTTTTGAATCAATTAAACAAAATCACAAAATTCAAATATTTGAATTTATGAAAAATGGCGCCAAGAACAGCCTGAAGAACACGCGCGTGTTCTTGGTTTCTCAGATTTGCATTTTCTATCCAATCTCCATGAATACGTAATCATATCATGCAATCCACATATCATTATGCTCGTCTCAACCTCACGATCATGTCTATGTACTTTAATTTCATTTAAATTAAACATACAACAAGAAATCACGAAGAGACCTCAAGAACCCTAATTTCTGCATGAAGGCTAGGATTTTTTATACACGATTCAAACAATGCAATTAATTGAGGGAAAACATTCCATGCATGATTATGAACATATGGTCAAATTATTGTGCGAGGAAATATGCATAGATTGAGAGATGACCAAGTATGTGCTTACCTCCAAGTCGTGACAGCAAGTTCAAAGTGATTTTTGATTTGGAGGTGTTACAGATGAGTGGTGATGATCTGAACAGCTTCCCTACACCCTATGGATCGTGTTTGGATGGTTGGACTTGATTGAAATTGGCTGGATCATTTTGTGGTACCTCAACTGCACTTTGGTTAAAACCTTGAGCAACCAGCTGGTGATTTCATGAAATTGATGTTTCAGAAGTAATCTAAGTGTTTGATCAGCTCATATGTGATGTATGTGAGGTGTGTGAGTGATTGGTTTGATTGGAATTGCTCTCAAACTCAAAACCCGATAGCGACTTGCCTTAGAAGGCAAAATTGGAGTGAAAGAAGAGATTTTGAGGAAAGCATCTGTTAGATGGCTTTGGTGTACTCAAACTGACCACAATTGAGCTCTATTTATAGTAGAGCAAGTTTGTTTTGCAAGGAATAGTGCATGGCAGCTGGTAAGTAGGTTTGGCCAATGTTGTCCAATGAAAATCCAAGTCTCCTCTAGCCATTGACTAGAGGTTAGGGCACAGAGCTTTGGTCCCCTTGGTCTTGGATAAGTTTTGACAGATTTCAGATGAGAATGGCTCAGTCCATGCCACCTTGATGGTTCCATTGAATGCCTCATTCCAAATTTGAAGTCTTGTCCCTACTTTGGCAACTCTGGGTTCAACATGCTATTCCTTGTTCCTTGGACCTTGGAGGCTTGGCTCAGTGATTTTCCCCTTTGGATTCAATCCTCTGAGGTGTCCAAGTGGATTAGAGCAATTGAAATTGGCTGATTTTGGCAAATCGAGCCAAAATGCAAATTCTGCCTTGCTTTGACAGATTTCAGCAAGGCAACTTGCCAATGTTGTATCTCATGATGTAGGTTGAATTTGGCAATGTTCTTGGCCATTTTGGAAAGCTCTTACATGATACAACAACTGTTTGAACAAGTTTGGTTTTGATCTCTTTTGATTCCAAGTGAAAAATCCCCCTACATTTGGCAAAAAGTGAAGCAGAATCTGACTTAGTGAAAATTTCACTAAGTGTTGGAAAAAGTGACATTTTCACTTTTCAGCCACTTTGATCACTCCATAACTCAAAATCCTTAATGAATTGGAATGACTTGTAGTTGAAGTTTTTGTAGGTGATAATGAGGGCTACAAATCCATCTTTGGGTGAGAAAAAATGGCCTTGTGGTTTAGGAGTTATGGTCCTCCAAAGTTGGTACCTTTGCCACTTTATTTTTAACTTAGAAAAATTTCTAAGTTTTATGGTTACCCCTTTTACAAGTTATCTCACTTTTCTTGATTTTTCTTGATGAATGATGATTCAAATCATACATTAACATCATTTTAGGGTTAAAAATCCATTTTGGTGAAAAATCTCAAAAAGTCAAAGTTGACTTTTGTGCACAGTTGACTTTTTATCAGATGAATTCCAAACTGTGCAATTCTTCAGGAAATCATGTCCTTGACCTAAATCAAACTTGATGGACATGTTCCATGGGTGTCATAGGGTATATTCAATTATGTATTAGGGTTTGGGAGCATGTCCAGGTCAAAAGTCAAAGTTACAGTTGACTTTTCCCTTAAAACCCTAATTGTGGTGCAGATGAAATTGAGACTTGTTGCTCAAGCTTCTTGGATCAATACATTGTTCCAAATGGATCAATATGGTATATTAGAGACCCTCAAATCATCTCTTGAGGTCTTGGCTCATGGTTTGTCCCAAAAGTCAACTTAGGGGTGAATTAGGTCAAGAAACCCTAATTCCTGATTTTTGATGAATGCATCCCCTGAGGCAAAATTGACTTGATGCAT
Source organism: Lathyrus tuberosus (assembly GCA_022829125.1). Classification (NCBI taxonomy): domain Eukaryota; kingdom Viridiplantae; phylum Streptophyta; class Magnoliopsida; order Fabales; family Fabaceae; genus Lathyrus; species Lathyrus tuberosus. Next base: position 9,058,326 of record JALAZF010000251.1, read on the forward strand.
GGGTTCATGAGGTTCCATGAAGTATATTAGGTTATGTTTTGGATCATTGCCTTATGCCCAGATGAAAATTTCTATCTAGAGGCCCTGGTCGACCAAAACCCTAATTTGGTGACACTGTCGATCTTGAGACTTGATCCACCTAGAAGGGAGCAGCCTTATGCTTAATCCTTGAAGTGGGAGTCCTTTTTGATCCATTGTGGATGTTTAAGAGATTAGACAAGTTGAAGATCATGTCATTTCTTGATTGATCCTTTGTCTAAGCACTCAGAGAGGGCTTGAAACCCTAATTTTGATTGTAGTGGATGCTCACCCATCTTTGGGGAGACTAATGAAGCATAAAGGTACATCCATATTGTGATGATGATTTTCACAATGATGGGAAATCTAAGTGGTCAAAATTTGGGGTATTACACTATGCATGGTTAGTCTTCTCTCATATCCTTTTAAATACTTGTCATATATCAACTGTATATATACTAGTATAGTTATTTAGAGTTTTTCCCGGCAACTAGGTCTAGAACTAGGTAAAGCCCTGTTGGTCACTCTTTAAATACAATTAAAACTAGATTCCCATAGGATTTCCAGATACAGTATTCCCTTCTCTTGGGGTTAAACAATATGGAACAAAGAGAAAGGCAGTATTCTCGGTGAACCTTTTCTCAAACTGTCACCCCTAGAAATTGTCAAAGAAATTCTACTCCCCAGAGTTGATCTATTCTCCGTGAATAGCATCTCTTGAGTTTCTTCCAAACCCTTGAACTTTCCTGGAATGATCTCTTCTCTGTGAATTGCATTTCTTGAACTTCTCTTGGTTTGGGGACCCACAGCCTTCCTAAAAGCATCCCCGCCTCCTCTTGGGCTTTGTACAAGGACCCTTCGGCTTCTTAGAAGTTCTCATGCCTTCTCTTGGGCTTAATACAAGGACCCTCACGACCTCTTAAAGGTATAAGACAGAACTTAGTTATCCTTTGCTAGAGCAGTCTTTCCAGTGTCAAACCTCAGGGCACTTTAGGGTTGATTCTCATCCCTTAAGGCCCTTGCCCTCTTTTGGGCATCCTACAAAAGATAAAACTCTTCAACACCAGTAGACTTGGAAAGTCTAAACCCCCTTTGAGTCTCAATGACATTCTCAAGTTCCTTTCAAACATAGGAAAAAACACTGATCACTCTGGATAAATCTCCAGCAGAAACCCGGTCTATCTTATGAGAGTTCCCCACCCTTGGGCCTGCCTATGGATCTAACCCTCAGTAGTAAGATAGCCTCCTCTTAGGATTTGTATAATGATCATTCCTCAACACAGTCAGCCTCCTCTTGGGCTTTGTACAATAATTCTCCCCCTAGCAGAGCTAATCTTTTCAGACTCTCTTGTTGAGTCCATCACTTTTCAAGACTTTCTTGTTGAGTCAATACCCTTTTAGCCTCAATCTCGGGCTTCGTACGAGACAACAAATCACTCTCTTGTTGAGTATAAAAGACTCTCTTGTTGAGTCAATCAAATTTCAGACTCTCTTGTTGGGTCAATCACCTTTGCAAGACTCTCTTGTTGAGTCAACTCTTTTAGCCTCCGTCTTGGGCTTTGTACAAAACATATAAAAGCACTCTCTTGTTGAGACAAACTCATTTCAGCCTCCATCTTGGGCTTTGTACAAGACACATATAAACCTCCCCAACGGAGTCAAAAACCCCTTTTAGCCTCAATCTTGGGCTTTGTAAAAGACAGAAAGAACATTTTACCCAGAAAATTCAAACTGTTAGCCTCCTCCTAGGCTTTATATAATGATATTCCCAAAGAGTCAGTCTCTTTTTTTCTCAATCTTGGGCCTTGTACAAGACATATAAAAACACTCTCTAGTTGAGTTGGTCTTATCTAGCCTCCTCTTAGGCTTCGTATAAAGAAATCCCTAGTTGAGTCAATCAACCTTTTAGCATCAAACTTGTGCTTTGATCAAAGCACACAAACATCAACAGTTCCTCTTTAGAGATGACAAATTCTCTCTCAATCAAACCTTTAGCTTCAATCTTGGGCTTTGAACAAGACACAAATCCCTTTTTAGCTTCAATCTTGGGCTTCGAACAAGACACCAAAACATCTTTTTCCTCTCTTAGAATAGGAGGAACTACGATTGCTCTAATTTCCCTGTTTCGTTAAACGGGAATACGTAGGCATAAGATTGCGAAATCTTAGTGAGCATACAAATCAAAAACTCTAGGTCCAGTACCTTCATACATCAGCCAGAAATTTTTTAGATATAGTATCTTCCCAAAAGCCTCATGAACAGTCAAGACACTCTATTCTTAAGCCAAATAACCTAAGAGAGACCCACTATTTTGAAAGCATCTGTAAACCAACAGTCATCTGTTTAAACTCAGTATGCAAGTAGGGTTATTGGAGACATATATTTCCCTTCCTTAATCAGCTTCACAGGATAAAAAATGAATCAAACTGTAGCACCCCAAAGCGATAGTGATTCGAAACCACAAAAACCGCGCTACAGTAGTGTTGGTTTGACGGGAGGTTCTCCTACGTGAGATTGTGGAGAGGATCCGACGAACGAAAGAAACTGAGGGGATCCTAAGAGTTTCATGAGTTGCAAGAGATTTGGTGGTGAAGGAGCAGAAAAAGTATATGTTGAGATCTTGTCGTCCGTCCTTTGTAGCGGTGGAGGAAGATTTCTTGCTTCTTTAGATGCTGGAGCAGCTTGTTGTTAAGTGGCGGAACGAGTGACTTTCGATGATGTCATTGCCTAATAAATCTTTTGAGAGGAATTCAACTGCAAACTTTGATGAAAACAACTTAGAAATGGAGATTTACGCTTCAATTGAAGGAAATATTGATTTGATTTAATTGGATGTGAAATTGGTGGAACATGGTAATCGAAGAAATCAAATTCAATTCTCCCATATGACGCAAATGTTATATTCAAGAATGAAAGGATGATCAGAAGGGTTAAACTGGCGTGGTGTTGTCGTGGTCCAGGATTTCGATGTGATGGAGAGTGGTTGACCTTAAAGGTTGACACTCAAGCACCTAAGTCAGTAAGAGAGTGAGAAATATAGTGTCAATGGGTAATGAAATTCATACATAGAGAATGGCACGCTATCCCCTTTAAATATGAGAGTTTGTTAGCAACTAGAATGTGAAAGTGAGGATGAGGTGCAGATGAGTGTTAGATGGATCTGAACAGTGGGAATGAGTTTTGCGAGTGAGATGAAATGGGTGGCGCAAGGCTCAAAATCTGTCTATTCTTGTCTTATTTTGCCCCCTCTGCGTGTTGGGCCTTTGTGTTTTTCATAGGGCTTTTATCCGGCCTAGAGTACCTAGAAAATCTACCAAGATACCACTACCTTGAATGGAAGATGTACGGATCGAACACTCTTCCACGATTTTCACTTTATAAAAAAAGTATTATTTCAAAATTTTCATAAAGACTAAATCACTGCATGCCAAGTCAACAACAAACCAAATATATACCTACGAGAAACACAAAACCCCTGACAAGGTTTAAGACCAATTTTCAAAGGATTTATGTCTGGTTCCAATTTTCAAAATCTTGTACTACAAATATTTTTGAATTATCTCCGTGTTAGCTCCTAATTTCGACACCTGACATTGTGATAAAAATCTCTCCCAAGAGAAAGAATAGGTGGAGTTTTTGTGTAGCTTTGACAGAAGTGTGGCTGTGAGGAAAGCTGGTCGAAAGTTAGCTTTTTGCATAAGAAAGAAGGTTTCAAGGACTTAGAAATATTTCAAAGAGTTTAGGAGAATTTTCGACCAAAGTTCAAGAAACGGTCGTTCGACGCGAATGTTTTGAATTCAAAAACAAGAGGGAACGGTTATTCCTATCCAATTTTGATGTGGGACATGTGGCGTTCATCCAAGAGCCCAAAGCATGCACAACGCCAAGTGTTTCGTCCTGCTTGATGACCCGTTAGTGGGAAGTTATTTTCTACCGTTATAAATAACAAGTTTTAAGAATAATTTTGGGTGTGTGTTCCATTTGTATACAAAATTCAGTGTGCTCAAAGTACCAGCGTAGAGAAACGATCGTGTGAAAATGTATGTTGGAGTAAGACCATTTTTTATGATTCAATGCAATTTACCAAGTTCTTTTTGGTAAAAGTATCTTTTAATTTCACGCAAGTTAAATTCCTGCATTTACCAGTCTCTTCGATTTAAACCTTTCTCAAAGTCTTTTACTTTTCGGTTACTTTAAGTTTCTTGAAGAAATCATTTTTCACTTCTTTACTTAGTCGAAACATAGAAGTTTACGTAAGAAATTAATTTAGCACATGTCTTAGGATTTGTGTGGTCGATCCTGCAAGTTACTCAGTTTTACGTGAAATTGATAGACCAGCGGTTGTTTACAATTTTTACCAGTAAATAAATTGGCACACCTGGTGGGACCTGTGCTAAATAACATTTAGAATTCTGTGATTTGAATATCCTTTTTTGTGTCAAGTACTTCGTTGTATGTTATTAAGGAGTGGAAAGGTAGCACCACAAACGAAGAGAAACCAAAAAGAAAATATACGAGGAAAATAGCAAGCACTAACCAGCCAAATAGTTCAAATCCTCAAACTACATTCGGTGTTAATGTAGAACCAACCCCTGGGTCTTCGGCTGGAGGACCCACTGTTCTTGTGTCTGCATTTGAAACTATGCCTTCTATGGCTAGTTCGACACCAACACATTCCATTCCCTATACTGAGCCAGTCTTGACATATATGGGGCCAAGGGGACCCCCAATAACTCCTCCTCCAATCGGAACGTCTACTTATCGACAGTTTCCACCACTAGGTTTTTCAATGCCCTTAAATGGTCGAGAGCAGCCTTATGGGATGCCAACTTCCATGATGATGAATTTAAAAAATGCACCCCCAGTGTATTCTGAACCCGTAATGACATCACCTTTACAAGGGTTGGGGTCTGGAGTAAATATGGGTCGAAACCAATCCTTAGGAGTAGGGTATTTAACCCAAGTGCCAGGCTTGATGAATACCACCGCAGCCTATTTAAGGCAGCAAATGGATGAAAGTAACCACCAAATGGTCCAAATGATGTCTCAAACCATGGGGGATATCTTTCAGCCTCTAATCCAAAATACTACCCAGACCAATCAGCAAATGGCTGCGCAGATGACGCGCCTTGCAGATTTCTTTGGTGTTCCTAACCCTCCTTGACACCCTCAAAGAGAGTATATTGCAGCAAACCAAGGGGTGGTATTCGAAGAGGACCTCACTATTAACCAAAATCAACAAAATCCAGGGAATATTCCTCAGGTAAACGTACCAAATTAGGTAGCAGTTGAACCCCCTAGGTTTCAACAGCTGATCGCGACTTTCTGAGTCTAACGGTTACTAACTGCAAGTGCACAGCCTATCGCGTAGTAATAAAGATATCGATCCCACAGAGACCTGATAATCAACCTAGTGCTATGGTTTGTTACTGTGTTTAGCTAAGGCGAAGATGTTTGGTTTTAAGTTCAAAAAGGGAAACTAAAGGGAATCTAAATTTTTGGAATAAACTAGTTGATATAAGGATATCGGTACGTAACTTAGTATACCATCGTGGATTCAATAAAACTTAAGCGTATAAAAATGAGTCACATTATATTTCTGTAGAAAATATCAGTTTAAAAGCCCTCACCTCACACTCTCGTGGATCTTGCTTCGGACTATATTCCTAAATCATAATGTCTGCTCTCGCTAGCCCATTTGAGTTTAAAAACACTTTTTGAAAACTAATACAGTCTAATTAACTTTAAAGCGCTCTCGCTGTTTTTAAAACCAATGCCCGATTTCAGCTATCCGATTAAAATCTCACACTCTCGTGGATCTTGATCCTAACCTTTACTACCTTTTTACTCTCGTAACAAAAGTCCAATTTTAATTAAGAAATCGCGGCCAGAAAATACGTTGTTTATGGTTTTAGCTTAGAATTATCGAATCCATCCCGGTTAACTTAATTACATACCGATAAATCGGATTTAGCTAGACATATTAATTAAAACAAACATGCATAAAAATAATTACAAAACAGTAAATTAAACATTGCAATGAGAAAAACGATAATGCTATTATTAAGATAATGAATAAAAACCTGATAAATATGAAATAAGTCGGTTCTCGCAATTCCTCCACAAGTCGGTAGGCTTTTGCTCGATGTATCGGAATAGCGAATGATGAAGGCAAGATTGAAAACAAAATTCTAACTATGGTGCAATAGCTCCTCAATGTGAGAAACTATCACTATTTCAAGTGATGGTAAACAAGGAATAGGAAACGGGAAACAAACAAGGAATGCAATGAAAGTAAAAATTCGGAAAATAAATTCTGCAGCAATTCGGGTAAAATTCTCTATATGGCGTGTCTCTTTGCTCTTCAATCCATGTTGTATTTATAGCCAAAGCATTGCCTTAACATTGGAGAAAATATAGGAGCACAACCTTTGGTGGTTGAGAAGTTTAAGGGAGACTGGATCAAGTGAGTTGAAACTGAAGTTGAGAGAATGTAGGAGAAAGTGTTGATCGTGCGTGTGCATTGGTCTGCTTTGTCTACGTCTGCGTTTCTGAACGTAATAACCACTTTGGTGCGCGTGACGGTCGTGGTGACTGTGTGACGAGCGTGGTGTGCTTTTGGATTGCGTGACGGTCGTGGTGAGTGTGTGACGGTCTTCACACACACCACTTTTCATTTTCTGCTCTTTTTCTTGACATTTCTTCCTGTTTTCTACTCTTTTCTTCATGTTTCTCTACTTTGCTCCTTTTTAGCTTGGACAATGAAATTCTTGTGAAAACACTAGAATACTTACGGAATAATCGGCACTTGGACTGAAATAACATAATTATTAGTCGTAAATCAAGGAAAATATATGATACATTTTCGTGTTATCAAACTCCCCTACACTTAAATCTTTGCTTGTCCTCAAGCAATTAGTCAGAAAGAATATCGGACAAGTTTTATCAACCGCACACACATGACATACCTTTTGTTTTGAAAATGTTTTGTAAGGCATTTTTGTTAAGATGACGGATACTCAAGTAAAACAATAAAGATACATTAGTGACACAAGCAACAAGCATAATCATAGACCCCTCCTCTATACAAGTCAGTTCTAATCATTCTATTATAGCTCAACCTAAAGTTTCTCGTATCTATTTCACCCGGTTTCATTCTAACACAATCACATTAAGCCCTTTGCCTTTACACGTACGTAGTGGAGTAGCCGGTTAGTGACTTTGATCCTTTTTAGCACGGGGTCTGGTACACAAGTGTGGTAACCCTTTATATATATCCTAATCGTAGGTTGTGGGGGATTGAACCGTAGTTCGTCCTACCGAGTTCAGAACCAGGTTCCTCTGAACCAACCAACAATGGATTCTTTCTTTCTCTTCGTAATACTTTTGCAACCGTAGGTTTGGTGCATTTTTCAATTTTTCACAACACCGAAGAATACGAAAGCTATTTAATAATTCAGAATCAAACACTTATCTTCATCGGCTCTTCACGTGGTTTGTGTTTAAGACGGTGCTGACTGCTAATATAAACTACTTGGGGTTACTTTAGAACTAGAACTGAGGGTATCGGTATAATGTGTATTGAAACTGATCTCGCATATGCAAGAGGTCTAAGGTGTCAAGACGGTATCAATCTTGTTAAATTTTCTCGATTTCCTAACATAGCCTATGTTTCGGTATGTTAAGTTGTGCAATGATCATAAAAATTTTTGTTATAGCTGAAAAAAGTGGGGAAATTTTGAAATGTACGAAAATTTCATATAAATGCTTCTTTATTGAAAGGAAATGCGGAAAGGGAATACATAAGGGAAAATAAAAGGTACCTCTCCCACACTATATCGGACATTGTCCTCAATGTTTCGATATAAACGCGGAAAGAAACTACAAAAAGAGATAAAACTAAAACAAAAATAAAATCTAAATCTAACGAGGTCCAAGTCCTCTGCCTCGGGTGCGAGCGCGTCCATTCTGGGCTACATGATCTGGGATGCCTACGTGATGGATATAATCATACAGGTCTTGCACCCGTAGCGTCAGGGCACCCATCTCTTCTATCATACCGTCGATCCGTTGTCCTTGGTGGACTTGCCCCTGTTGGATTTGTCGCATTAGGCTCATCATCTCATTGTCCTGCCTCTGTTGCTGTTCCTCTCTTTGGGCAGCCAATTGGTTTTGTAGCCATATGCCCCTTAAGATTTCTTCATTAGTGACGGGGTCTTGTTCTGGAGTGGCGCGACGACGTCTGGTGGATGTTGAGGCATCTTGGGTAGGAGGTGGTGGGTTTTCATGAGGTGGCTGATCCATCTCTTGCTCTATTTCATCGACTGCTTCATTATTTTGGTTTTCTTGAGCAGCCACATTAGGCTCAGGAGCACGGAGATCAAAAAGTCAATTTTCTTGTCTTTGAGGGTCGATGCGGTCTTTGCATGGCATGATGATGCTCCTGATTATTCTGGTATGGACCACTGGATGGTATCGTCCATCCGCCCTTGCTTTAGTAAGGTGGGAGGAGTGACAATACTCGGTATCCAGGGACTCAGGTGGTATGAAAGGTAAATTAGCAAGGTTGTCTCCCAGACCAAGGCCGAGTGCAATAGAAGTTACAATACCTCCGAAGTAGAAAGGTTTAGAACCTCTAGCACAGTTGGCGTGGTTGTTCGACAGAAGGAATGAAGCTGCATTAATTGGTTCAGGATGGAGTACACAACGAAGGAAAAAGATCTCCTTGGAGTTTACCTTGTGGTTGTTGTCCCTCGCGAAGATTGTGTGTCCTAGAACTCTGTGGAAATACCGTATTGCTGGGTTATGAATATAGGTTGCGTTGAGGCTGTCCCAGCTCGAAGCAGCTACACCTGTAAGTCGATTCCAAAGGTCGAAGGCTTCCTGGAACCATGAATCGTTAAGAAAACGGCAATGTACATTATCGCCATGATGGAATCCAAGCATTTGGGCAAGTTGGTTTTTGCCCACCGAATACTCATAGCCAAACATGCGGAATCTAGCTACACCAGAAAGTTAGTTTGTTTCTCCCGGAGGTGTAACATAAGCAAATGAGATTAGAAATTCCAGAGTCAAAGCTTTGTAGGTAGGCTGCCCTTGTGTACAGAGCTGTCATAGACCGGCATTTTGAAGCATCCAGCGTACACCTTCTAGCATACCCAACTCTTCAAGGCTGGCAATGTGGACGTACCGCGTCGGTTGAAAAGAGCGTTGGTAGAAGCTGACGTAACTCGCTCTTTGGCGGTCTCCGGCTTCTCTCTCTCTAAATGCAACAGTGGAAAGGTCAAGAGCTTGTCTTGTGCGTCTGGCCATGGTGCATGCAAAGTGAAAAAGGTTTAATGGAGGAAGTGGGTATGAGTAAGAGTTGTTTTGTGAGAATGAGAGTATTTCGTGAGGTTTAAATAAGAGGGTTTGGAAATATGAAGTGTTGGAGAGAAATTGGGATTAAATGTGAGTGCTTATGGAGAGTAATGTGAGTGGGACGGTTAAGGAGAGTGGATGGATAGTGGGTCGTTTGAAAAGAATTTGAAGAGAAGAGAAGATGAAGAGAAAAGGGTCTCTGTTATAAACAGAGAGCGCGTTAAAACAAGTATGACGCTCGTCACGAACCCATCACGGTCGTAAGCCGTGTGACGGTCGTGACAAGGGCGTTACGCCCGTCATGCTCACAAAATCTGCTATTCTCACAGAAACTAGATAAAATCTGGCATATTATATATATTAGATAAAATCTGCTAAAATCATATGGAAGTATCTAATGGCCGGGTTGTGAATTTTAGTGGACACCATAGGATGCGGGTCATGATGAGGTCGTCCTGAAATACTACTCCAGAAAAGGTCCAGTTCATCTTCCATTACTAAATCTTCCTGTGCCGTAGTAAAAACGTCGGGTCCATTGGGGAAATCCAACAGGTCCGCAATCTCTCTAATGTTGAAGCGGCACGTGTATCCAAACAACCTAAAGGTTATGTTACCCCTATTAAATCATATGCCATAGTTAGGGTTGTAGGACAATGAGCTTAGGAATTCTAGGGTTAGCCTGTGGTAAGTTGGATATTTCTTTCTAGCAAAACCTTCCCATCCTATCTAGCTAAACATAAAGTCTATGCTATCTCCTATACCTAAGGCAGTCATGGTAGGTCCATGGGCAAATTTGGTTAAGGCCATAGGTCTGCGAGAGAAAACCTCATAGCGGTGCCATTAGACAGCGTCCCTGAATAGCACAACCATAGTGTCTTCATTATCCATCTTAACAGTTAGTCGGAAAAGTAAAGCAGATGTAGAAGGAAGAAGGTAGAAAGACTTTAAAATCCTGTAGCATGTAATTATAAGATCAGCAAAGCAGTTTCCATAAAATTTTTAAATTTTTGAGAATTAAAAATGAAAAAGTAATGAAAATAAGATTAAGAAAGTAAAGGGAAACAAAAAGAAATAAAAATAGACTTAAGAAAAATGTAAAGAAATTTAAAAAGAAATGAAGATAAAAGAAAGTTAAAAGGAAAGAAAACAATCTCGTGGGTTGCCTCCCACTAAGCGCTGTTTTTAACGTCATAAGCCTGACGAAAGCTTAGTGATAATTCAGTTATAGGGATGAGCAGGCAGCTCCAAAAGTCTTAGACTATTCAAATAGTCTCTGTTTACAATATTATGATAATGTTTTAAGCGTTGCCCGTTTACTATGAATGGTTCACTATTTCTTCCTTTTATTTCTATCGCTCCACTTTGAAAAACTTTAGAAATTTCAAAGGGTCCGGACCACCTAGATCTAAGTTTTCCTGTAAAACGCTTAAGTCTCGAATTAAATAGGAGCACGACGTCTCCCACACTAAATTCTTTTCTAGATAAGCGCTTATTGTGCCATCTCTTAGTTCTTTCTTTATATATGCAGGCGTTCTCATAAGCATCTAGTCTTAGTTCTTCTAATTCGTGCAAATCTAAGATTCGTTTTTCTCCAGCGGAAGCGTAATTTAAATTGAGGGTTTTAATAGCCTAATAGGCTTTGTGCTCGATTTCTACCGGCAGATGACAAGATTTTCCATAGACTAACTTAAACGGAGTGGTTCCTATGGGGTTTTGTAAGCGGTTCTGTAAGCCCATAAAGCTTCATTAAGTTTAGTTGACCAATCCTTCCTAGAGGTAGCGACAGTCTTTTCTAAAATTTGTTTTATTTCTCTATTCGAAACCTCGACTTGTCCACTGGTTTGTGGATGATATGGTGTTGCTACACGATGTTTGACTCCGTATTTGGATAGCAGTTTATCGAATATTTTAGATATGAAATGGGAGCCACCGTCACTAATGACGACTCTTAGCACACCAAATCTAGGAAATATTATGTTCTTAAAGATCTTTATCACTACTCGTGTGTCATTTGTAGGAGAAGCTACAGCCTCGATCCATTTGGAAACGTAATCGACAGCGACGAGTATGTACTGGTTACCAAAAGAAGACGGAAATGGTCCCATGAAATCTATTCCCCACATGTCAAAGACTTCTACTTCTAGAATTCCCTTTTGAGGCATTTCATCGCGTCTAGAGACATTACCAGTGCGTTGACACCGGTCGCAATTTATAACTGCGATATGGACATCTTTCCATAGAGTAGGCCAAAAGAGGCCAGCTTGCAAAATCTTAGCACAAGTCTTTGAAGTGCTCGCGTGCCCACCATAGGGCGCGGAATGACAATGAGAAATTATGTCTTCCACCTCATCTTCGGGTACGCAACGACGGAAAATGCCATCGGTGCCCCTCTTGAAGAGAAGTGGTTCGTCCCAATAATAGTGTTTAAGGTCATGGAAGAATTTCTTCTTTTGTTGATAGGTTAGATCAGGTGGCAGTACTCCAGCTGCTAGATAGTTGACAAAGTCAGCATACCATGGCAGCGTGGTCTTAGTATAAACAGATTCTACCACTTCATTAGTTTCTATATCAGTATAAGTCAGGGATTGTTCTATTGTATTTCTTTCTAACTGGGCTAAGAGTCTTTCATAAGGGAAATCGTAATTAATAGGTACTTGGTCTGGTTGGATGTTTTCCATTCTCGACAGGTGGTCAGCTACTACATTTTTGGTGCCTTTCTTGTCCTTGATTTCCAAGTCGAATTCTTGTAGGAGTAGAATCCACCTAAGAAGTCTCGGTTTGGCGTCCTTCTTGCTTAATAGGTACTTGATTGCGACGTGATCGGTGTAGATGATTATTTTTGCTCCTACTAGGTAGAAACGAAATTTATCTAATGCGAACACGACAGCTAAGAGTTCCTTTTCTGTGGTAGCGTAGTTCATTTGTGCATGATCCAAGGTTCTACTGGCATAATAGATTGCGTGAAGCTTTTTGTCCTTCCTTTGTCCTAGGACTGCACCTACAGCATAGTCACTAGCGTCGCACATGATTTTGAATGGTTTATTCCAATCTGGGGGTTGCATAATGGGTGCTGATATTAAAGCTTGCTTGACTGTTTGAAATGCGTCCAAGCATTTGTCATCAAATACAAATTCAGCATCTTTCATTAACAGCTCAGTTAGGGGTTTGGTTATCTTAGAGAAATCTTTAATGAAACGTCGGCAAAAACCGGTGTGTCCTAAGAAACTTCTTATTTCTCTAACGGTTTTTGGTGGCTGGAGATTTTCTATTACTTCTATTTTTGCTTTGTCGACTTCGATTCCTCTGTCGGATACTATATGTCCTAGCACCATTCCTTGTCGGACCATGAAATGGCATTTTTCCTAATTCAGCACTAAGTTGACTTTTACACATTGTTTGAGCACCATTTCGAGGTTTGATAGACATCCTTCAAAACTTTCCCCACAGACAGAGAAATCGTCCATAAAGACTTCCATTATACCATCTAAGAAGTCAGAGAAGATGGACATCATGCATCTCTGAAATGTTGTGGGTGCGTTACATAATCCGAAAGGCATTCGCCGGTAGGCAAAAGTTCCATAGGGATATGTGAAAGTATTCTTTTCTTGGTCGTCAAGATGGATAGGAATTTGGAAGAATCCTGAATATCCGTCTAAATAGCAAAAATGGGAGTGTTTAGCCAGACGTTCAAGCATTTGATCTATGAAGGGTAAAGGGAAATGATCTTTACTAGTGGCTTTGTTTAGTTTTCTATAATCGATACACATTCTCCATCCGGTTTGAGTACGTTGTGCTACAGATTCGCCTTTTTCATTATTGATGACTGTAACACCTCCTTTCTTGGGTACCACGTGAACTGGGCTAACCCATTCACTATCTGATATTGGGTATATGATTCCTGCTTCTAATAGCTTTTGCACTTCTCTCTTAACGACATCACTCAGAATGGGATTGATTCTCCTTTGATGTTCTCTAGAGGTTTTACAGTCCTCCTCAAGCAAAATGCAATGCATACAGATAGAGGGACTTATTCCTTTCAAGTCTGAGATGTTATAGCCTAAGGCAGTCGGGTACTTTCTCAGGACATGCAAAAATTTCTCGATTTCTATTTGTCCTAAGTCTGCGTTGACTATAACTGGTCGTTCGAGTTCTGTATCTAGGAATTCATACCTTAGATCTTTGGGTAATGTTTTTAGTTCTACAGCTGGTTTCTTTGGGCAAGGCATAGGGTCAGGAGTGAGTGCGAAACATTCACTTAGATCATTATCTTGGTATTTACCACGCCAATTATCATCTTCAAAAATTGGTGGCATCGGGATTCTCAGCACTTCAGAACGCGTGTTTTGGTGTTTTTCCATTTCTTTAACGCATTCATCAATTATATCTAGGAAGCAGCACGAATCTTCTATAGCAGGTGCTTTGAAAAATTGTGAGAGAATGAATTCAACTTTTTCTTCACCAACCTCGAAAGTCAGTTTTCCTTTTTTCACATCTATGATGGCTCCGGCAGTAGCTAGAAAAGGTCTTCCTAAAATGATAGGGATGTTTGAGTCTTCCTGGATGTCCATGATTATGAAATCTGAAGGAATATAGAATTGTCCTATACGTACTGGAACGTTTTCTAGCATTCCTAGAGGAAATTTCACTGATCTATTAGCTAGTTGTACAGACATTCTTGTTGGTCTCAGTTCTCCCATGTTGAGCCTTTTACAAATGGATAAGGGCATTAAACTGATGTTGGCTCCTAAATCACACAGGGCTTTATCTATGACAAACTTTCCAATCACACATGGTATAGAGAAACTACCAGGATCTTTTAGCTTAGGAGGCATGTTGTTTTGGATTATTGCGCTACACTCTGCAGTAAGCATAACAGTTTCAGTATCCTCGAGCTTTTTCTTATTAATTAATATTTCTTTTAGGAATTTAGCGTATGAGGGCATTTGTGTGATTGCTTCTGTAAAAGGAATTGTGACATTTAATTGTTTCAGAAGTTCAACAAATTTCTTAAATTGGCCTATGCTTTTAGATTTAGCGAATCTTTGGGGATACGGGATAGGTGGTTTATAAGGCGGCGGAGGCACATACGGTTCTTCTTTCTCTTCGACCTATTTGTCATTATCTTCCTTCTCATTTTCCTTTGGTTCGCCTTCCTTTTTAGACTCCTTAATAGGCTTTTGGTACATGGCTGGATTTTCTATTCTTGGGTCAGTGGGTCCTTCTAGTTCTGTTCCACTCCGAAGTGTTATAGCATTTGCATGTCCATTCGGATTAATCTGAGTTTGACCTGGAAGGTTTCCAGCTGGGGTAGCGGTAACTGCTTGTTGTTGAGCCACTTGTGAGATTTGGGTTTCTAACATTTTGTTGTGAGTGGCTAGAGCGTCAACCTTGTTGGCTAATTGTTTGATCTGCTCACCGGTGTGAACATTCTGGTTAAGGAACTCCTTGTTCTGTTGAGCTTGTGCAGCAATGAAGTTCTCCATCATAATTTCAAGGTTTGACTTCCTAGGAACATTGGTAACGTTAGCAGCAGGTTTTTGATATCCTGGTGGCACAGCAGGCGCTTGTCCAGGTGCATACAAAGCGTTATTATTCTTGTACGAAAAGTTTGGATGGTTTTTCCAACCAGGATTATAGGTATTTGCATACGGGTTTCCTTGAGCATAATTCACTTGATCAGCAGAGACTCCTGTTAAAATTTGGCATTCGGGGGTAGCATGTCTAGGTACTCCGCATAATTCGCAGTTTGGAGTTACGGCAACCACAGTGGCTGCGAGTGTTATGGTCAAGTTGTCTATCTTTTGAGCAAGGGAATCTACCTTAGCATGGACATGATCAAGACTACTAACTTCTAACATTTAACCTTTCGTTTGAGCTTTCTCCACTGGCGTTCTTTCACCTCCCCATTGGTAATGGTTTTGAGCCATGCTTTCGATGAGTTGATAGGCTTCGGTATAAGGTTTGTCCATAAGTGTACCACTAGCGGCGGCATCTATTGTCATTCTTGTATTGTACAAGAGACCATTGTAAAACGTATGGATGACTAACCAATCCTCAAGACCGTGATGCAGACACATCCTCATCATATCCTTGTATCTCTCCCATGCATCGTAAAGAGACTCAGTATCTTTTTGTCGAAATCCATTAATTTAGGCTCTCAGCATAGTTGTTTTGCTTGGTGGGAAATATCGGGCTAAGAACACCTTTTTCAACTCATCCCACGTAGTGACGGAATTTGATGGCAAGGATTGCAACCAAGCCCAAGCTCTGTCTCTTAATGAGAAAGGAAAAAGACATAGTCTTATCGCGTCTGCTGTCACACCATTTGCCTTCACTATGTCTGCGTACTGCACAAATTTGGTCAAATGTTCATTAGGATAGTCCGTAGGATTTCCAGAAAATTAATGTTGTTGTACGGATGACAGCAACGAGGGTTTCAACTCGAAATCGCTCCGGTTGATAGCGGGGGCAGCAAAGCTATTGTGTGGTTCTTGCTCAGATGGGGTAGCATAATACTTAAGAGGACGGTTCAGTGGTCCTTCAGCCATGTCTCGTTCTTTGACTGGTTCAGGAGTATGAGCGAGAAGATTGGGAATATTATACTTGCGTTGATACTCAAGTATTCTGCGTCTTAAATGCAAGAAGCGCTCTAATTCGGCGATTGGTGGTTGCAAGTCTTCGCTTTGTGAGCGAGTACTTGGCATACAATTGAGAAAAAGGGAAATAAAATTTGTTGCCTTAGTCTATACTGCGCAACAAAGAATTTCACTATTGACTAAATCAAAGTCTCCGGCAACGGCGCCAAAAACTTGATCGCGACTTTCTGAGTCTAACGGTTACTAACTGCAAGTGCACAGCCTATCGCGTAGTAATAAAGATATCGATCCCACAGAGACCTGATAATAAACCTAGTGGTACGGTTTGTTACTGTGTTTAGCTAAGGCGAAGATGTTTTGGTTTTAAGTTCAAAAAGGGAAACTAAAGGGAATCTAAATTTTTGGAATAAACTAGTTGATATAAGGATATCGTTGTGTAACTTAGTATACCAGCGTGGATTCAATAAAACTTAAGCGTATAAAAATGAGTCACATTATATTTCTGTAGAAAATATAAGTTTAAAAGCCCTCACCTCACACTCTCGTGGATCTTACTTCGGACTATATTCCTAAATCATAATGTCTGCTCTCGCTAGCCCATTTGAGTTTAAAAACACTTTTTGAAAACTAATACAGTCTAATTAACTTTAAAGCGTTCTCGCTGGTTTTAAAACCAATGCCCGATTTCAGCTATCCGATTAAAATCTCACACTCTCGTGGATCTTGATCCTAACCTTTACTACCTTTTTACTCTCGTAACAAAAGTCCAATTTTAATTAAGAAATCGCGGCCAGAAAATACGTTGTTTATGGTTTTAGCTTAGAATTATCGAATCCATCCCGGTTAACTTAATTACATACCGATAAATCGGATTTAGCTAGACATATTAATTAAAACAAACATGCATAAAAATAAATTACAAAACAGTAAATTAAACATTGCAATGAGAAAAACGATAATGCTATTATTAAGATAATGAATAAAAACCCGATAAATATGAAATAAGTCGGTTCTCGCAATTCCTCCACAAGTCGGTAGGCTTTTGCTCGATGTATCGGAATAACGAATGATGAAGGCAAGATTGAAAACAAAATTCTAACTATGGTGAATAGCTCCTCAATGTGAGAAACTATCACTATTTCAAGTGATGGTAAACAAGGAATAGGAAACGGGAAACAAACAAGGAATGCAATGAAAGTAAAAATTCGGAAAATAAATTCTGCAGCAATTCGGGTAAAATTCTCTATATGGTGTGTCTCTTTGCTCTTCAATCCATGCTGTATTTATAGCCAAAGCATTGCCTTAATGTTGGAGAATATATAGGAGCACAACCTTTGGTGGTTGAGAAGTTTAAGGGAGACTGGCTCAAGTGAGTTGAAACTGAAGTTGAGAGAATGTAGGAGAAAGTGTTGATCGTGCGTGTGCATTGGTCTGCTTTGTGCACGTCTGCGTTTCTGAACGTAATAACCACTTTGGTGCGCGTGACAGTCGTGATGACTGTGTGACGAGCGTGGTGCGCTTTTGGATTGCGTGACGGTCGTGGTGAGTGTGTGACGGTCGTCACACACACCACTTTTCATTTTCTGCTCTTTTTCTTGACATTTTTTCCTATTTTCTACTCTTTTCTTCATGTTTCTCTACTTTGCTCCTTTTTAGCTTGGACAATGAAATACCTGTGAAAACACTAGAATACTTGCGGAATAATCGGCACTTGGACTGAAATAACATAATTATTAGTCGTAAATCAAGGCAAATATATGATACATTTTCGTGTTATCAATAGCCAGTGCCTGTAGGAGATCAACCAAGGGTGGTTTTGGTGAATAGAAATTAGGATGCTGATGATGTCGTACAACAAGTTCGACGTAACGACATGGCGGCAGATAACAATCTAGCAGCTATGATCGAAAGGATAATGGTCCAAAATGGGGTAAATGTGGGCCTGCGAAGGCCAAATTACACATCCCCATTGTCATAATACATTCTCCAGTTGGAGTTACCCCCTAGAACAAAAGTCCCTAAGTTTACTAAGTTCTCTGGGGATACCACTGAATCCACAGTCGAACACGTGGCTCGATACGTGATAAAGGCTAGGGAAATCGCAAATAATGAGAACCTTAGGATAAAATACTTTCCAAGTTCTCTGACGAAGAATGCCTTCACGTGGTTCACAACTTTGCCACCTAATTCGATCCACAATTGGACCCAATTAGAACGGTTGTTTCACGTACAGTTCTATATGGGGCAAACTAAGATTAGTTTGAAAGGGTAGGCTAGTATTAAACGTAAATTCACATAGTCAATTGATGACTACCTAAATAGGTTCCGACTGCTCAAAGCTAGATGCTTTACACAAGTACCAGAGCACGAGTTAGTCGAAATGGCCGCTGGAGGCCTAGATTATTCTATTAGAAAGAAGTTGGATATGTATTATCTTAGAGATATGACCCAACTAGCCGATAGGGTTCGACAGTTAGAATGCCTGAAGGAGGAAAAGGCGATGGCAAATAAGAACAAGAGGGTGTCTTACGTTGAAGTTAATAATGATGACGAAAAATATTATGATGAGCCTGTTAGTTTTGACGAAGGCGAGATCGATCTTGCTGAGTTGAAACAAGGTCCACCATACTCTTGTAGGTTGCTGGCACCTTCGAATGGGAAAGATCCTGTCGAAACCGAGAAAAACGACAAGTTCCCCAAAAAAACTTAAACTTTCGACGTTACTAAATGTGACGAAATTTTTGATTTATTAGTTAAGGATTGGAAAATGATAGTGCCACCTGGTGCTAAAACGCCGCCTTTAGAACAAAGGAAAAACAGAGGGTTTTGTAAATATCATAATTTCTTGGGCCATAAGACTTCTCAATGTTTTCTTTTCAAGGATCTTGTTCAGAACGCAATTCAGGAAGGAAGGCTGAAGTTTGGAGAGAAGTCCAAAAGTCAAATGAAGATCGATTCAGACCTCCTGGAAGTAGCTGATGCTCATTATACTGAGCCAACGGAGGTCCATATGATTGAGGTTGCTGAAGGCCTCAACAATGGTGTCAATGTGATCGAGATCGCTGATGATTTTAACAATGAAACAATCATGGCCAGGGTTACTGAAAATCTAGACCAGAAATTCCTAAGGAGCTTGGTTATTGATACTGTCGAAGGATTCACCAACAACACTACTAATGGTGTTGAGATTATTGAAGGCGCTGACAAGGGAGTTGCTGCGGATTCCCAGAAGATGCTGGTAACCAAGGAAATTGTTTATGGTTTCATCCAGATGGATAAGGCTACTGAGAGCCTACAGATGAAATTATGCAAGCTTGACATCACTGAGGATGTCGAAATGGAAGTTAATATGGTGGAAATTTCTGAAGAGGCACTAATGGAAGTCGACGAGGAACGCCAACAGGAAGAATACAATAAGCTGGCCTTCCCAAAAGAGGAAGAAAATTTGGTTGACTTCATACACAAATGTCAACGAAAGGGATCTGAAGTAATGCTTTGCCCTAGGTGCAGCGCTGTGTTCGACAAAAAAGCGGCGCAGAATCTTGAAGGGGTACGAAAGGCTAAGCAAAAGTGGGGGAAGACCAATCATGGCCCCAGGAGGTTCGACCCTTGAAGGCCTGCGTCGAACCAAGAACAGATGAAGGCTAGAGTACCACGAGTAAAGCTTGCTACGTTCAAACCATTTGCTGAACTTTCTAACGGAAAATGGGTAAAACCAAATGAGAACAGGCAGAAAGGTCAGCAGAAGTGGAAAAACTTCGATGTCAACAGGGGCTCTTCGATCACCTATCGCAAGGAGTTTCAATCCTCCAACAAAACTGCCCACATTTTTTAGAACTACAAAGGGAAAAACCCTATGTCAAGGTCACAGTGGAGGAGGGAGCAGCGAAGGAGGAAAGCCCAGAGGGAGGCCGAGTCGAAGGATAAGGCTGAATCAAGCACAAACCTACCTGCTGGAAACAACAGAAGGGGAGGAACTGTCCAGAAGTTGTTCATTGGGCAAAAATTATTCAAAACTGAAGTCGAAATGGCTAAAGAAAAACATGATCAGGCCATAGCAGAAGACGAGATGATGACAGCCAATTTTGACTCAGATTATGATGCTTCATTGGACATCATCGTGAATGTGGTCTCAATATTGCCTAGGGAATTTGACCAAATCACAAAGGTTGAGGAAGGTGATGACTATTCTGAAGCTGAGATGGCAGCACACAAACCAGTGTGCTACTATATAATGAACAATGGTTGTGTTGAAGAGCAGAATGCCTTCTTTGAACGGCCAGATGAGGCTATGAAAAATCATCTGAAGCCTCTATTCATCACTGGGAAAGTCGAGAATGTTCCAGTGAATAAGATCTTGGTTGACTGCGGCGCTACAGTGAATCTGATGCCGCACCATATCTTGAGAAAAATAGGAAAATATGATACGGACGCCAAACCACATAACATGCTTCTATCAAATTATGAAGGGAAAACTGGCACCACTTTGGGTGTTATACAGGTTGACCTAACTGTTGGGACGGTGACAAGACCTACAGTTTTTATGGTGGTCGAAACAAAGGCAAACTATAATCTGCTTTTGGGACGCGAATGGATACATGGAATTGGGGCTGTACCATCTTCCATGCACCAAAGGATCACCATATGGAGGCCAGATGGTATTGTTGAGAACATTGAAGTTGATCAGGGGTATTACAAGGCCCCAATCAATCACCTCGATCGACGCCAGTTCGACAAGCATTTAGCGAATATTTCTCCATGCAATCCAGCTGATTTTGCTTTTACCTCGGACGATGAAGCATATTGCTCATTGCATTTGCATCCTGTCAATGGTTTTAGATGGGATGGAGAGGTGGTAGGTGAGGATGATTTTGCAAATCCTACACCTGTGCCTGGAATAATCCCGACAGGTTAGGGAAGTGCGTTTAGTGATGATGTCAGAACTCAAAGTAATGAGAAAGATTTCGACTTATATAGCCTAGAACAAATTACAAGCGGCCTTAGAGGCTGAAGTTAAAAACATGGCCGATAAGGCCATCATCGATTCAAGTAAAGGAGGTCCTGGCAAGGACTTCGACCCAAAACCACCATATCAGGTTCGGGATGAAGAACAGAGGCTCGATGCTATTTATGATGATGAGCCTTTGGGTTTTGAGAAGGATCCGTTGGCAAACAATGTTCGAATGCTAGCGCAAGATCCTCTTGAAGAAATCGACCTGGGAGAAGGGGCAGTGAAAAGGCCTACTTACATCAGTGCCAACATTACTCCACAACTCAGAGTCGAAGTAATCCAACTATTGAAAGAGTTCAGAGACTGTTTCGCATGGGATTACGACGAGATGCCTGGTCAAAGCAGGGAGTTGGTCGAACTGAAGCTACCAATCAAGTCTGGGAAAAATCCGGTCAAACAAAATCCCAGAAGGTTTGCACCAGCGATCCTTTCGAAGATAAAAGAGGAAGTCGAAAGGCTTCTTTGTTGCAGATTTATTCGAACGGACAGGTATGTCGAATGGCTTGCAAACATAGTACCTGTTATAAAAAAGAATGGGACTTTGAGGGTTTGCATAGACTTCAGAGATCTGAATGTTGCGACCCCAAAGGATGAATACCCAATGCATGTGGCGGAAATGTTAGTCGATTTTGCCACTGGCCACGAATACCTAAGTATGCTCGACGGGTATTCTGGGTATAACCAAATATTTATTGCTGAAGATGATGTCCCTAAAACGGCGTTTCGATGCCCTGGGGCCTTAGGCACCTAAGAATGGGTGGTTATGCCTTTTGGCCTAAAAAATGCTAGGGCAACATAGCAAAGAGCGATTAATACAATCTTCCACGATTTCATAGAACCTTTTATACAAATTTACATTGACGATATTGTTGTGAAGTCTGTTTCAGGGGAGACCCATATTGACCATCTTCGACAGTCGTTCGAAAGGATGCGAAGACATGGTCTTAAAATGAATCCTCTCAAATGCGCTTTTTGTGTGCAGGCGGGAGACTTTTTAGGCTTTGTGGTCCACAAGAAGGGGATCGAAATCAATCAAAATAAGACCAAAGCCATCATGGAAGCGAAAGCGCCATCAACAAAAAAGGAACTACAGTCGTTGTTGGGAAAGATTAACTTCTTGAGAAGGTTTATATCAAATCTCAGCCGGAAGACTCAAGCCTTTTCACCTCTACTCCGATTGAACAAGGAAGGATTCGATTGTGAGCAAGCCCAACAAAAGGCCTTCGACAAAATCAAAGAATATTTAAGTCATCCTTCAATATTGGCACCACCTTGTAGAAATAGGAGTATGAGATTGTACATAGCTGCGTCGGACAAAACCTTAGGGAGCATGTTGGCTCAAGAGGATGAAAATGGCGTCAAAAGAGCTATTTATTACCTTAGTCGGGTTTTGAACGATGCGGAAACTAGGTATAGCATGGTTGAGAAATTATGTTTATGCTTGTATTTCTCTTGTACAAAGTTAAAGCAATATATAAAGCCAGTTGATGTTTATGTTTCGTCTCATTTCGATATTATTAAACATATGTTATCCAAACCTATTTTGCATAGTCGAATTGGTAAATGGGCCTTGGCATTAACTGAATACTCCCTAACGTACAGACCTTTAAAGGCCGTTAAGGGACATGTGATAGCAGACTTTATTGTCGACCACTCTATAAATGAGAATGTGTCGAATTACCTTGAACTTGAACCTTGGAAATTATATTTTGATGGTTCAAGTCATAAACATGGCACATGTGTAGGAGTTTTGATTATTTCTCCTAATAAAATCCCAACAAAATTTAAATATAAAGTTGAAGGCATATGTTCAAATAACGAGGCTGAATATGAAGCCTTAATAGCCGGACTTGAAATTTTGTTGGAATTGGGGGCAACTCGAGTCGAAATAATGGGAGATTCAGAGTTAGTCATCAAACAGATTACAAGGGAATACAAGTGTGTAAAAGAAAATCTCATCATGTACTTTGTTATAGTCAATAGACTACTAAAACAGTTCGAGATGGTGAGCAGACGACATATACCTCGACTGGAGAACCATGTGGCCAATGACTTGGCTCAAATTGCATCTGGGTACAAAATTTCGAAGGAAAAGTTGCAAGACGTAATCGAGGTTAGAGGTATAGTTGTATCGACCAGATTATCCCCATCAGACTTGGAAGCTACAAAGTTAGGATACGCTGATAAGGAAAATTTTGAAATCCTGGCTGTGGATAATTTGATGAACGAAGATTGGAGGAAGCCAATAGTGGAATACTTACAAAATCCAACATCATCCACAGAGAGTAAAACAAGGTATCGTGTGTTGAGCTATGTACTTATGGGTAATGAATTATTTAAAAAGACTCCTGAAGGAGTCTTGCTTAAGTGCCTTAGTGAATCAGAAGCATATTTATCCCTTTCGACTGTCCATGGTGGGGCATGTGGGGCACATCAGGTAGGCCATAAGATAAAATGGCTTTTGTTTCGACAAGGCCTGTACTGGCCTACCATGTTAAAAGACTGTATCTAATTTGCTAAAGACTGTCAAGAGTGTCAAGTGCATGCAGGCATATAACATGTCCCAGCAAGTGAATTACACTTTATAGTCAAGCCATGGCCCTTTAGAGGTTGGGCTTTGGATTTGGTTGGTGAGATTCGGCCAACGTCATCTAAGAGTCAAAAATACATTTTGGTAGGTATTGATTATTTTACAAAATGGATTGAGGCTATACCTTTACCAAATGTCGACCAAGAGGATGTAATCAAATTTATTAAGAAGCACATTATCTATAGATTTGGAATTCCAGAGACTATTACAATGGATCAGGGATCTGTTTTTACTGGTCGAAAGATCCAGGAATTTGCTAAAGAAATGGGTTTCAAATTATTAACCTCTACACCCTATTATGCCCAGGCTAATTGTCAAGTAGAAGCGGCGAATAAGGTAGTGATTGGGTTGATTAAGAAAAATGTGGGAAAGAAGCCGGGAAATTGGCATAAGACATTAGACCAGGTTCTCTGGGCATGTCGAACCTCCCCCAAAGATGCAACTAACACTACTCCTTTTCATCTGACTTTTAGCTATGATGTAGTTTTACCTGTAGAAATCTACTTACAATCAACAAGGATTCAAAGGCATCATGAGATCCCTTTGGAATCTTATTGGAATATGATGTTGGATGAGTTAGTAGATTTGGATGAAGAAAGACTTAATGCCTTGGATTTGTTAAAAAGGCAGAAGAAAAGGGTAGAAAAGTCTTACAATAAGAAGGTTAAAGTTAAGACTTTCTCTCCTGGAGAATTGGTTTGGAAAGTGATTTTGCCTATGGATCGAAAGGTTAGGTCCTTAGGGAAATGGTCCCCTAAGTGGGAAGGTCCTTTTCAGATTATACAAGTATTTTCAAATGGTGCTTATGAGGTTGAAGAGTTAGGCGAAGATAAGAGAGTCTTGAAAGTTAATGGTAAGTATTTGAAAAAATATAAACCTATGCTTCAAGAACTAAAAATTATCTATGAGTAATCGCAGAAATAATAAGTCAAACCCAACATGGTGTAACATTGCCAGAATGGCTCAATTCATTACATAAACGCCTCAAAGGGAAGAGAAACATTGTGCTAGCAATAAATAGATTGAAAATGCAAATTAAAAGGGGAGTTTTTTCTTCATCTCAAGGTACTCCGACTTTTGGAGCTCAAGGTGTCTCTCACATGAAGTTTTATCAAGCTTTAGTGCTGCAACCTCTCCCTCCTACTGTCGAGCCTTGTCAAGAAATTCTAGAGCAAACTTTAGTTCTTTGACTATTTCAGATTCATTAGAGTCTCGCAGTTCAGTGTTGCGTTGTTCAGCCTTGGAGATTTTGGTTTGCAGTTCTTCAATTTGCTTCTTCCATTTAGTAATATCTGCTTTATTGCCCTCGATCTCCTTAGCATGTTGCTCTTTTATCTGCTCCAATTCTCCTACCCTAGCTTCTGATTCAGCAGCCGCCGTCCATGCAGCAGCCTCACTCCCAGACTTAGTTTCCAGTGCATCATTAATTTGAGGCAATTGTTTTAGGTCAGTGGCAATTTGATCAATCATAGTGCCAAGTTTCAAAATGATGGTGGCGATTTCAAGAGAAACAGTTTGGAGATTGACTTGCTTAAGAAGGGTCTTCAATTCAAGTGATTCAGTGGCCTCAGATTCCAAAAGATTGAAGAGGTTACCTTTGAAGATTTTTTCTTTGATCTTTAAAAGGACCTCATTTGGAGGCTTGCTCGAAGGATGACCCCCAGAAGTCGTCGTAGCGCTCACACTGCTATCAAAGGAACTGCCCCGTTTGCTGAGAACAATTTTTAGGTACTCACGAGGGTTGGTGGCCTTGAGGCGTTTAAGATCTTCCTCAGAGTAAGCAAAAAGTGTTTCTGTCGAAAGTTTGGCACTCTCTGCAGTCACAGTAACTTTGGGGGCAGCAGTATGTTCTTTTTGGACTTGCTCCTTGGCAGGATCACTGTTGGCTTTATCTTTGACGCCCTTACCATCACCTTCTTGGTCACCATCATCATCATCATTGTCATTACCTTCATCATCATTATCATTTCCTCCAGCCTCAGTCTGGAACATTGATTGTTCCTCCTCTTCTTCTTCTATTTCCTCCTCTTGGACAGTAACATCTGGATCAGCGTTGGTTAGGTCTTGGTCGCCCGTGAGTTCGACCACTAGGGAGCCACTGTCAGAAGGGTTCTCACCAGAGTGTGACCTTCATCCATAGCCACTGTCTCTTTACTCATTGCTTCAGGATTGTCTTGCTCTTGATTTTCCTGCTCAGAGTCACTCGTTTGAGATTGTTGTACAGAGGAAGTTCGGACTTCTTTTGAAGCAGGCTTATTGGCTGGGGCAGGAAGAGTAGTAGTTGGAGGAGGAGAGTTGGTTGTTGGTCGGGTCGAAGTACTTGTACCCTAAAGTGATAAGTAATTGAGGTTAGGAGTGAAATAAAAAATATGTCAGTGAAAGTAAACAGGTTAAGAGAAATTACAATTACCTTAAGCTCTTCGACTCCAGAACTGGAGTTATCACTTTTGGGTTGAGTGGAGGTTGCCTTTGAGGTGCCTTGAGGTGAAACCTCCAAGATCCTGCGAGCAGTGGATGCCTCAGAGACCTTTGCTACCTTTACTTTAGGTTGGTTCGAAGTCTCAGGAATCTGGAGTTGCTTCTTTCTTTTCTTGGTTAGTTGATCATCAGGGGGAGATTGATCCTCATCATCTGACTCAAGCACAATTTGAGGGGTAGCCCTTCTGGATTTTTTCTTTTGAGGGGTCGGAGGTGGTCTTCGGGAACCCTGAGAAAAATCAAAGAATAAGAAGGCATAATCATATACGGCACAATAAACGTTAAGGAATGAAGGTTACTCTGGTGGATTGCTCAGTTTCTTCTTCGACGGGTCTTTTTGCTGCAGGTCTCTTTATTTTTACAACTGCAGATAAACAAAATAGTAACACGTCAGTAAGAACAGTTAAGAAAGGAAAACATAAAGTTCGACAATCTGTATTCCACACCTTCATAGATTTCGGATTCGATGTGAACATCTTCGATACCGATATGAAGTGGTCCTTTGAAACTATCTAGAGTGTACTTAGTCGGAACCACCCGCTATGCTTTTGGTTTCGACTGCTGACGAAGGATCTTTATAGAATCCCCACAGATGAACCAGTCTGGAAATGGAGGGGCAAGGGCCACTCCAAAATCAACAGATGGCAGTCGAGGAAATTTGGGAGAAAACATATTGAAAGTCATTTCGTAGCGTTTCTCAGGAGGAACGTACGAAGGGATCTTTAAGTTATCCATTTTCTTTAAAAAAAATTCCTTCAAAGTAACAGCGGCTTCGCGTACGGTTCGACTAAGATCAGCTGTACGATAAATAGTTTCAAAGTACTTCTGGAATGATTGGATTTCCTTGACATGGGTAGAATTACCTTTCTTGGTTTTCTCCTACACAGAGAGAAAAGCTTTGTCAATCAGCTGTGTGAAGGAAACAACGCCAAAGAACTTCTCAGTGTAGTACTTTGACCACCACTGGTAAAATTCTGAGGTGCAGAGGTAAAGAGGTTCAAAATCGACTAGAGTGAGGAATGCTTTATGTGCATAACACGCCATTTGTATTGATGACAGCTCTTCAGTGTAGCAGGTGTGATGGAGAAGGATGTGTCCTTTCTTCTCATACAAACATTTAGGGAGGGTTTGAATCAAACCAAACTGACGAGAAACCAGATTAGGTTGGTAGGCAATCAAAGAGACTATACCTCTTCCCAAGTTAAGTTGAAGGGGCAGAAGTTGAGGCATCAAAAAAGCCTCCCAGATTAATTTTGATTCTTCTTCCTGGGCTTTGTCAGATGGGGGGAAGGGTCTGGTGAACTATTCAGGACCATATTTCCTTTGGGCAAAAGGGGCCATGTTCGAAGTAAACTCATGGCGCCGGGCGAACATTTTGACGAAGATGAGGAATGTTTGCCTGAGCAACTGACCTTCTTCAGTAGGGGTTAAATGAACTAAGCGGGTTCATTCGACGCACCTTTCTTTGATCTCCTGGGCTTCTTCTTCGACAAGACCCTTGTTAGGAAGGCTAGCTTCGAAAGAAGCATTCAGCCAAAGTTAAATAAGCCAGAAGGGCCCTGACAGTAACAGTTTCCCTCTTGCAGCTAGTCCTTTGAGTTGAGTGACACCTTCACTCAATGACTCATAGAGGTGTCCTAAAATTATCTCACTCAGACAAACGTCTCGACCATAATGGAGTTGGGTGGCAAGGGTGAGAAATTTTCTGGCCACTTGCAAGGACTTCGAGCAAAAAACACAATGCGACAGCCAAACAGTCAAGAAAGCTATGTGTTCCCGATCAGTAACAGTAGTTGTTTTGGGGTCATAGTAATGCTTGATAAAATTTGTGTAAGTAGGTTTGGCAGATGCAAAACCTATCTGGTCCTCGGAATCTAACTCTGGGTCATAGGGTTTTTCAGTTGGTTTTAGCCCAGTGATAACAGCTACGTCGAATAAAGTTGGGGTCATCATCCCACAAGGGAGATGGAAGGTATAATAGGTGCTGTCCCAGAAGTAAAGAGATGAGACCAACATGGTCGAACAATATGTGGGTCCTGTTTTCGACAGCATGATCAGGTCATAAATCCCTAAGTCTTTCCAAGATTGAGCCTTAACCTTTTCTATTTTTGTCAACCAACTCAAATAGAGATCAGAATCTTTGAATGACGAAGTTGCCCTAAAAATTCTAGATCCGTCGTTCATGTACCGAAAGTCAATGTTGTTAAGAGCTACAGTATCAGGGGCGACAGTTTCTACCTTAGCTTTGTTGGCTTGCCCTATTGGCTTTGTCTTATGGTATGAGGGAAAATAATCATTGATTATCTCAGGGTCAGTATTTGGAGCAGATAAAGTACCAGATAATGCATGCGATTTTCCAGAAACAAGGATAGGAATTAATAACTGAGATTCGTAGATGGCCCTCTTCTCCTTCTCAAGTGATTCTGGGATGCATTGCAAGTTTTTCACTATCTTAGGCCTAACAAGTGTGGCGAAAGGCGGAAGTAGAGATTGGGTCTTGGGCCCTTTGGGTTTCTAGGTTCTCCTGGAGTCTTGAACGTTTGAGGTTAAAGATGCCATGACTGAAGAACAAGGAGTTTGGGGTTTTGTTTTCTGAGGAGTTAGGAAGCTGAGAAGAAAGCAAAGAGTTTTGGAAGCGTGAAAAAGAAAAATAATTTGGAAAAAACTATTTAAAGGCTGTAGAATATCAACAGACCCCAAATCAACATTAAGTGACTAATTCTGTAGTGGGACACATGTCTCATCGGGGATGATGGATGGGACAGTGGCAGTTACTGTTTATACCCCACTATCTCCTAGGTTTTAGGAGGTATGATGATGGCTAGTGATGTAGTGCGCTTTGAGGAGAGATTTTGCAGAGATTATCATGATGACCATGACGTCATGGAGTGGTTCAGAAGAAACTGAATAGTTGAAACGTGGGAGTTCTAATTGCATCAAGATCCATGAAAGTTGGAAATAAGGCGTCGAATGCTGCTATAAAAAAATGACCTTTTCTTCAGTAATGTCGAAAAAGACATTTTTGGGGGGCAATTTGTTAGCTCCTAATTTCGACGCCTGACATTGGAATAAAAATCTCTCCCAAGAGAAAGAATAGGTGGAGTTTTTGTGAAGCTTTGACAAAAGTGTGGCTATGAGGAAAGTTGGTCGAAAGTTAGCTTTTTGCAGAAGAAAGAAGGTTTCAAGGACTTAGAAATATTTCTAAGAGTTTAGGAGAATTTTTGACCAAAGTTCAAAAAGGGTCGTTTGACGCGAATGTTTTGAATTCAAAAACAAGAGGGAACGGTTATTCCTATCCAATTCTGAAGTGGGACATATGGCGTTCATCCAAGAGCCCAAAGCATGCACAACCCCAAGTGTTTCGTCCTGCTTGATGAGTCGTTAGTGGGAAGTTATTTTCTACCATTATAAATAGCAAGTTTTAAGAATAATTTTGGGTGTGTATTCCATTTGTATACAAAATTCAATGTGCTCAAAGTACCAGCGTAGAGAAACAAGCGTGTGAAAATGTATGTTAGAGTAACACCATTTTTTATGATTCAATGCAATTTACCAAGTTCTTTTTGTTAAAAGTATCTTTTAATTTCACGCAAGTTAAATTCCCGCATTTACCAGTCTCTTCGATTTAAACCTTTCTCAAAGTCTTTTACTTTTCGGTTACTTTAAGTTTCTTGAAGAAATCCTTTTTCACCTTTTTACTTAGTCGAAACATAGAAGTTTACGTAAGAAATTAATTTAGCACATGTCTTAGGATTTGTGTGGTCGATCCTGCAAGTTACTCAGTTTTACGTGAAATTGATAGACCATCGGTTGTTTACTATTTTTACCAGTAAACACTCCGTATGAGCTTAGGAAAACTTTTTCAAAAGAACTCAGGACCTTGAGAGGAGCACACTCTCAAGACTCAAGCTTCCACCACTAGATCAACTTTATTTCTCTTCACTAACTTATCCTTATTTATTGTATTTTAAATCATGTAACTACTCCACTGTTTATTATTAATAAGATTTTAGTAAATGACATATGTTTTATCATTAAATTCAAAATAATTAATCATTATTTTAAAAAGTGCGAAATTTTAAAGAGACGTCTCTTGTGAAACGGAGGGAGTACATCTTATGAAGATGTTATGGACAACAATGCTAATGAAAAAAAATACTATCAAAATCAATTAAGATTCTACACTGCAACTATGCAACTATAAATACGTGTTAGAAAGGGAGGAAGAATTATTTGTGTTAAATAAGAAAGGAGAGTTTTACAAAAAAAAAAAAAAGTTAAATATGTTTTTGCTCCCTATAAAATTAACAAATTTTACTTGTAGTCCCTATAAAAAAAAACATGTTTTAGTCCCCACAAAATTATTATGCATGTAGTTTTATTTTCTGTCTTTTTATTATAAATTGTCTTAAAATTTTCACACATGATAAAAATGTAGTTAATTTTTTTGTATAAAAAAAATAAAGCTGATTTTACAAAATAATGTTGTATTAATAATATTAAAAAGATAAACTGTAAGAAGAAAAAGTAATAAACATTTAAGAATATAAAAAATATCACTAATAATTATGATATTGTAAAATACTACCTCCGTTCTTTTTTATAAGAAACAAGTTACCTTTTAAATTCATTGAATCATCAATGTATCTGGTCTATAAATTGACCAAATACATTGATTATTCAATATACGTACAAAATGAGTTGTCTCTTATAAAGAAGAACGGAGGTAGTAACATATATTTTAATCCAAACTTTTTTTCTAAGGCGACTTACAATAAAGAGGGAGTAAAAACAAACTTGTATTGTGTAAGTACATAGTTGTAACCAAAACAAAGTGATAGTTTGACTAATAATAATATGATTTTTCTTTTGTCCAGATTCAACATAAGTATATAGTTTGACTAATATTAATGACTTATGACATTTTTGTGTCCAGATTCAATATAAGTATATAGTTTCACTATAATCATAATTTTTCCTTTAAACTTTTTAATTGAAGACAAAAAAAAAAATCTTCCTCTACATTGATTCTTACAAACTCTAACAACAGAACGAACATGGGAGAGGTAGATCCAGCTTTTGTTCAAGATCAACAACACATACCAAAACTATCCATCATTGAAGTTGAAGGAATCCAGAAATAGTTCTCTCCCCATTATTCCATCACGAAGTTCCAAGCCTATCTTGATACGTGGGTTCTGCGGCTATTTTTTAAATTAGGGTACTATTGTATATAAAAGAAAGATATACTAAAGGAAAAATAAAATGACAATTGTGAATGTTCATGATTAATAATAGAAGTAATTTACACTTGATGCCGGCTCTGATAAAATTAACTGATAGTTGACAGTGGGTAGTTGATCACTGATATTTGATTGCAGATAGCTAATGATTAATAGTTTATAATTGATGACTAACAACCCGATAAATAATTTAAATGTTTAGTACATTAGCAGTTACATTAATTGATAAGTACAAAATAACATAAAAGGATATTTTTAATTAAAAATTAGCGGTTCATTATTTTATTATATAATATTATTAAATTAATTTTTATTTGTTAAAAATAAATTTATTAATAAAAATATGCAAAATATGAAATTTAACGAGATACACAAATTAATAATATTGTAATTTTGAAGTTAATTAGATTTATCCAAAATAATAATAATAAGTTTATTGTTTAATATTCTACAATAAAACTGCAATGATTTCTTGAATTTTTTCCGTCTTGGTTGATCTCATTGATATTTCTATGGCGTTTCACTAATTTGAGAATTATCAACACTATTTCGAAATTCATTATATAATTTATATGTTATTTAAAGACATTAAACATTGCATTATCTTTCATCTTGTAAATTGACGCTATATATATATATATATATATATATATATATATATATATATTTTTTTTTTTTTTTTTTTTTTTTTTTTTTTTTTTTTTGGGGATCAACTTACTCCAAAACTAAGTTTTTTAAACTTACTCCAAATCATAACCTTTGAATTGAATCTAATCCAATGATTAAATTAGCCTTTATATAAGGTAGTACATTGAATGATAAGAATAAGTTTGTAATAAAATACTAAGAATATAAATGAAAGAAAAAGTGACAAGATAAAAGCTACAAGTTCAAAAGTTACTTTAAACAGCTTTTGAAAAAAAAGTTAAAAGATAGTAAAAAAACTAAAAGTTAAAAGACAGTTAACAAACAGAGTTTTTTCATTAATATAAACTAAAAAGCTAAAAGCTAAAAGCACTTTTTTGGGTCTTATCAAACAGACTTTAAAATACAATATATCTTATCATCTAGAGACTGGCGGAAAAAGTGAAGTTGTAAACAGAAGTTTAGAGGCTTACTTGCGATGTTTCATCTGCGGCCAATCCTGAAAGTGGTTCAAATATCTACACCCTACTAAATTTTGACACAACACAGCTTTCCATCATGCCATTCAAATGACTCTGTTTGAAGCATTTTATAGTCGTTCACCACGAGTGTTAACAAACTATATAAAGGGGATATTGACCAACATCTCGGTTAAGGATACACATCATAACAAACTAGAAATTCTTACTACATTAAAGACAAACTTAAACATAAGCAGAAGAAAAATGCAAGAACAAGCAAATCAAAATAGAAAAGCTTGCACATTTTTACTTGGAGACTTGTAATTGGATCAAGCTCACTTGAAGGAATTAAAATACAAAAACAACTATCAGAAAATATGAAAAATAATTAAGGGATACAATCTCTAAGCTTAAGAGGTTTTTTTTTTTTGGTAATTTTTTGGACCTAATTATGTTGTCATCACTACCACTAGGAACCTTGTCCTCAAGGTTACTAAGGTGAAATGGCGTATATGGGTTGAAAATTATGGCCAAATTAGTGTCGATTGTGCCACATGACATTATCTGAGTGAGTGGATGTGGTTGGCACAAATGGAAGGGTTATTAGATGGCGGAGATTCGTTGATGATTTTGGACACGTTTCAAAACTTAGAGAGGGGAAGAGATTTAATGATGGATCAGACGATGTAAGGGGAAGGAAGGGAGGTTTGCATGGTGGTTATGTGTCACTTGGTGGAGGGGTTGATGATGATGGTTTAATTTAGGAAACAATTCATGAGCAAAATTAATTTCCTAATTGATTAGGAACTTGCAATAATTGATTATTACTGTCTAAATGGGAAAGTTTTGATAGACAATCATTTCCATTCATTAAGATACTCTCATAATCGATTATGGACTTGATTCACCTTCATCTAATCAATTAGGCATTTGTTCTAATCAAGTAGGCAGTTCAAGAAACTTGTCGTAATCTATCTGACAGTTCCCAAATCATCTGGCTAGGCTCCAAAAACATTTTAGGTGATTTTATTTGAAAAACATGCTTTTAAAAAATAACTTTAAGTGTTGTGTGTGTGTGTGTGTGTGTTTTATTCATACTACTTAAGAAAAACTCTCTTGTGTTTTTACAAAACACTGATCACTCAACTAGGCACGATCTGGCGAGCTTTCACATTTCATCTCTTTCACACCCTGAAGCTTCAATTCCTTTTGTCGCATATATCAATCATATAAGAACTTCATTTAAATCTTCTTGTGGATGAGGCTTGAGATATCTTCAAGTCAAATGCTATCATCAGAGAATATATATTACTGGTGATCATAATACCCTAATTCTTCAGCTTGATTCAGAGGAATAATGTCATCAAACACTTTGTGCATCTTCGACCGCTTGACTAGATTTAGTACTTTCTTGATGTCTTCAGGCGTTGTCATAAAAAACACCTCAACTTCTTCAAGTGTTGTTATCATCAAAACTATGACATTGTGTGGGTAGTCATATCTTGCTTATATATGAGGTTTGATCACTTCCTGATTATAACTGCAAGCAAATAGTTCCACAACGATCACAAATCCTCCAAATTAGAGTGTATCCAAATGATGAAGGTAAGTGAGTTATAAAATCCATTGACAATTCTTCCTATACTTCTGCTGGAATATCTAATGGTTCTAGTAACCATTGTTTCTTTATTGCAAAATATTTGTTCTGTTGATAAACTGTGCAACACTTAATGAAAGTTTTGACGTCTTTATACATTCTAGACCAATTAAAAGAATAAAAGATGTGAGCGGGAGATGGTTAGAGTCTTGAGTGGTCTGCAGTAGGTGTTGAATGAAATTCTTGAAGAATGGTTTGACGCAGTTCTTCGATGGGTGGTATGTAGATTATGTCTTTATAGTATAAAATGTCATAATGAAGAATGAAAAATGGTTGCATGTGTGGTTCTGAGTTATTTTTATGCATCAGTTCTTGTCCTTCATTTTCTTTATTGTAGTACTCCTTAAGTTGCATCAACAATAGTGGGATTGGTGATGAGATGAAAAATAAGAGAATTTCATCCTCTGTATGTTTGCGATTGAATACATCTACAACCTGATTTACTTTCCCATGTTTGTAAAATATTTCAAAACTCAGACCTAGTAGCTTCGAAGCCCAATTATGTTATTCTAGATTGTTTGTACCAATTAATTTTTCAAACTCTTTTGATATGTGAATATGTGAAAATTATGAATCCTTAAATCCCCATAATTTTTTTCTTTTCTTTTTTATAAGTATAAAACGTGAATTGTGGAATAATGATTTCATTTAATCAAACAGTGCATCACATTAACATAAATAACATAAACTTTCTCATAAATGAGTACTTGATTAAAATATAACATCAAACATAATGATTCGAATAATATAAATCCTGACCCTGATGTCACAATATCAAAGCCTTATTACAAAAAAAATGAACTAGCTGACTTACCAGTTCAGAAAACATAAACATGAAGGAAACAATTGCGTGGTCCTCTACACCATCTCCTTTAAAGTATAGAAACGCAACTACTCTCCAGTCTCAACCTGAAAATGCTCTGCACATAGAGTCACATTGGAGAAACATAGAAACGGATGGGTGAGCATACATTTTACAAAATACATGGTATAATAACAACAAAGGGTAGTATAATAACATAAATACAACATTTAGACGATCTTACGATATTATATAGAATCATACATCTTACGCAACATACATATGAATGCTTATGCAATGCACTTGTTCTCTACTCCAACGCATGTGGTACCATCACTGAAATTAGAGCTTATTTTCATGAGTTATAATAATTTAGAAGGGCATATGAGAGCTACGTCCCGCACTACAACACTTTCTTAGACATTTGTAGACTTTGCAATGTCTAGGAGGACATGCGAGTTAGGTACACACTACAACACCCTTCACTAAACTCTAATTCTAGGAGTACATACGAGCTATGCCTTTACTACGACACTCTCCTAAACGTCAGTGGACAAGCAATGTCTAGGAGTACATGCGAGCTATGTCACACTGCACGCTATCTCTAAATGATACCTACTATGATATAGTATGATGCACGTTGATCTGACAACACACAATTTCCATACCAACCTCCAAACCATATTTGAAACACATTAACCTTGATCACCACATTAGGTTTTCCACATGGTTTATCACGCATTTACTTCTATTGGGCTTAATATCCTTTTTGGTCATGTATGGTAACCCCAGGGTTCACTTTGGTCTCTTAACTTAAAAAAGGTTCATATTGGTCTCTTAACTCTTTAAAACGTATCATGTTAGTATTATTTTGTCTAATTAGCGACGAAAAACTCATAAATTGGTAGCTAATTTTATCGCTAATTAGATAAAAAAGACTAACATAGTACATTTTGAAGAGATAAGAGACAAATATTAACCTTTTTTAAGTTAAGGGACCAAAATGAACACCGCAGTTAATTTACGAGATCAAAAAGGATATTTAACCTAGACAATTATCATGGTAGTCAGCATAGGTCAATATGGTCGTTGATGTTAGTCATAGTGGTGACCAAAGTGGTGGATGGTAATGCTCGTATTAGAGATCATAGATGGATAAAATGGTGATCTGAGGCGATTATCAATGATCAGAATGATGGTTGACGGTGGTTGTAGTGTTGGTTAAAATAATGTTTCTTGTAGTGGTCATGGTTAACAACCTTAATAAAAATAAAAATAAAACTTTTTTTTTTTTGTTCTGAGTTTTAGCAAAAAATTATCTTGATATTAAAAAACAAATCAAACCAACTCCATATTTGCCAAATATATTTTAGTTTTAAAATTGATTTTCAAACCTAGAAACTCACAACCACCTCGAACAGGTTCAATGTGTTTGGTTTTTACAATTTCTAATTAGAATATAAATTTCAAAAATTATTTTTTAAATTAAATAACTAAACAATTTTAATTATTTTGAAATTAAAAACAAATAAACTCTTTGTTTATAAAACTAAATCAAACAAACCATTAATTTATAGTCCTTCCTATCACTATTATAAATAAAAATATTATATAATTGATGTATATAGTCTATAATATATATCAAATACATAAGTTATTTAATGAATATGAAAACTGATTTTTTATTTATTTATAATAATAGTGATCAAATTAAATATAAAATAATTTTTTTAACTTAGAATAATAATAAAAAGCAACATAGAAGGAACTTTTGCTTTACCAAAAGAAAACTAAAATTTAAATTTTGAAAAAATAAAAATCAAATCTGTATTTAGACCAAAGTATTTCAATGTCTCAACCTAAAAATGTTAGATACGTGTCACTATAATTAAAAACAATAATACAATATCCTAAAACAAGTCCAGATTCAATGTATATATTAAACCAATAAGGACAAAAATGCCTATACTTTTCTTCCGATTTTTCCTTTAAAACACTCCACGTCTTTTTCTTATCACATTTTGAAACAACCTTTTAAACAAGAGAACACAAGAAAACCATCTCCAACATTGATTTTTAGTTACAAACTCTTAACAACAGAACAAACATGGGAGATATAGATCCAGCTTTTGTTCAAGAGCAAGAACACAGACCAAAACCCTCCATCATTGAAGCCCAAGGAATTCCCGAAATTGACCTCTCTCCATTATTCCACCACGAAGCTCCAAATCCATCTGCTATTGAAAGCTTGGTGAAGGAGATTGGAAGTGCAAGCAAGGAGTGGGGATTCTTTCAAGTCACAAACCATGGCGTCCCTCCGAGTCTTAGGCAGAAACTTGAGGAAGCTTCTAGACTGTTCTTTGCTCAGAGTTTGGAAGAGAAGAAGAAGGTTGCAAGAGACGCAATCAATCCAACTGGTTATTATGACACAGAACACACCAAAAACGTTAGAGACTGGAAAGAAGTCTTTGATTTCATTTCCCATGACCCTACTTTGGTTCCTGTTACTTCCGATGAACATGATGATCGAGTTACTCAATGGACCAATCCATCCCCTCACTATCCTCCACAATTCAGGTATCTATTTCATATAATTTGTGTATTTGAATTAGATCAAATCTTAAAATTGATGTGAACATGAGCAGGGCTATAATTGAAGAGTATATTCAAGAGGTGGAAAAGTTGGCCTACAAGTTGCTTGAGCTAATAGCTTTGAGCTTAGGAGTTGAAGCAAAGAGGTTTGAAGAATTCTTCAAGGATCAAACTAGCTTTATTAGATTCAACCACTATCCTCCATGCCCTTACCCTCACCTTGCTCTTGGCGTTGGACGACACAAAGATGCTGGTGCCTTGACTATTCTTGCTCAAGATGAGGTTGGAGGACTTGAAGTGAAGCGAAAATCAGATCAAGAGTGGGTTCTTGTGAAACCTACTCCCGATGCTTACATTATCAACGTTGGTGATATCATTCAGGTACTATTGCCCTAATTCATCGGTTTTGTTTCTATGAATCACGGACACAGACATTTGTTTGATGAATGTAGTTTTTATGTTTGTGCAGGTTTGGAGCAATGATGCATATGAGAGTGTGGAACACAGAGTAATGGTTAACTCTCAGAGAGAAAGGTTTTCAATTCCCTTCTTTTTCTTCCCCGCGCATTACACTGAAGTGAAACCTTTGGAGGAGCTGACAAATGAGGAAAACCCTCCAAAGTATAGGCCTTACAACTGGGGCAAGTTTCTTGTGACAAGAAAGAGTAGCAATTTTGCGAAGAAAAAAGTGGAGAACATTCAGATTTATCATTATAAGATAGCTTAAAAGATAGTATAGTAGAAGTATAACTTAGCTAGTGCATATAAATAAATTGAATGATATGTTGAAGGAAATTGCTGTGTATGAGTATTGAACAATAACCTCTATGATGCATGTACCCTTTAAAAAATAAATAAAAAATCTGTTTATTTTCAATAATTAGCATTCTCTATCATCATTTGTTTAATTTAACTTGCTCAATCTTTATCTTGGAGGTAACGCATAATTTCCACCCCATTCCGTTCTTGTCGTTGATGTGACTTGTGAGGCAAATGGCGATCGATATTTATGCATAGTAAAATAAAAAACGATGAGATGAAAAATTAAAGCGATTTGCAGCTGTCAAGATTCTTTTATCGGTGGAATTATTGTTGGGATGCTGAGTCTGATACCAATAAACTATGTACATTATTTGCAAGCATTTGGATTCATTTATCCGCCAAATTTCAATAGTTTTCAAAGAGTTTGTTAAAATTAATGTGTTGTAACCACCACTATTATTAGTAAGTATTATGAGAGAATTCTAATCACCATATTATAATGATTGTCTTTATTTGGATTTATGGTAGAGTTGTAACATTAAGATTGAGAGAACCAAAGAGGTCTCATCTTGATTACCAACTTATTGTATTTTCTATCAGTTTCATCTTCAAGTCTATATAAAGGCATTGTAATGCTAAGTTGAATATATGAAAAGAAAAACAGAAAAAAGACTGGTTTCTGAATTCAGTAAAATTGGAGTGTTTTTAAGTATAACTTCCACCAGTGGAAGTTCAGTGTAAAACGTGACACAAAACTGGTTTCTTACTCCACCACCTCTAGAATACCACCAACAGAGTGGTATCAGAGCTGCAG
The DNA here is from genome assembly GCA_022829125.1 of Lathyrus tuberosus. Classification (NCBI taxonomy): domain Eukaryota; kingdom Viridiplantae; phylum Streptophyta; class Magnoliopsida; order Fabales; family Fabaceae; genus Lathyrus; species Lathyrus tuberosus. The sequence goes on from JALAZF010000251.1 coordinate 9,097,355, forward strand.
ATCCTTGCAGCTACAGCAAAACCAACAAAAATATGGCTCCCACAAGCAACACTTCCACAACTTATAGCAATGTTAAAGTTCCTTTGTTTGAAGGAGAGAATTATAATTTCTGGGCTGTTAAAATGCAGACTCTATTCACCTCGTTGGATGTGTTAGAGATTGTCCAAAAAGGGTATAAAGAACCCGTACCAACAGAGGCTAGAGAATCAAAAGAAAAGGCTGAAGAATCAAGCCAACGACTTGAAGAATTGAAGAAGAAGAAGATCGTAGATGCTAGTGTTCTCGGGATGATTCAAAGAGGAGTCTCTATATTCATTTTTCCAAGGATTATGAGAGCTAAAACATCGAAGGAAGCTTGGAGTATCCTACAACAAGAGTTCGAAGGAGACTCAAAGGTGCGAACGGTGAAGCTTCAATCTCTTAAGAGAGATTATGAAAATGAAAGGATAAAGAAGAACGAGAGCCTGGACGAATACTTCAACAGACTCTCCGAATTGGTGAATCAGATGAAGTCGCATGGTGATACGATAGAAGATCGCAAAATTGTTGACAAAATTCTGATCAGTTTGACAGCAAGATTTGACCCAATGGTGGCTGTGATAGAAGACACCAATGATCTATCAACCATGACAGTTCAAGGGTTGATGGGGTCTTTGAGATCCTACGAGTAAAGGTTGTTACGACACTCTGAAAAAATTAATCGAGAGTGCCTTTCAATCTAAACTCAACATTAAGCGCAACAATGGTGAAAATAAGCCTCCAATACAAAATAGAGGTGAGTCTTCTAGAGGTGGAAGATTTGGAAGAGGCAGAGGAAGAAATGCACGAGGAAGAGGAAGAGGTATGATTGGTAGAAGATGGCATGAAGGAGCATCCAACAAATGGTGCAGAATTTGTAACAACAAAACTCATGACGAGAAGGACTGTTGGAACAAAGGCAAACCGCAATGCCACAATTGCAAGAGATTCGGACACCTTCAAAAGGATTGTCGTCTTGCAAATCAGTAACATGCTTCGTACGCAGAAGGAGAATCTGGTGAAGGAATTTTTTTTTTTGCTTTTCAAAAAGCATTTCATGAAGAAGGTAAAAATGTTTGGTATTTGGACAGCGGCTATAGAAACCATATGACCGGACAGAAGGAACCATTTATAAACATTGATTCTTCATTCTGCTCAAAAGTTAAGTTGGGCAATGGAGAACATGTCGAAGTGAAAGGGAAAGGAAGCATTGGAGTCACCACGAAGCAAGGAAGCAAAGTCATACATGACACACTTTATGTGCCAGAGTTAGAAGAAAATTTGCTTAGCATTGGACAACTTCTGGAGCACGGTTATTCTCTAAAATTTGAGAATAGAGAGTGCAAAATATTTGACTCAAAAAGAAGAAGTGTTGTCGTTGTGAAGATGACTAGTAACAGGAGCTTTCCACTATCTTTCAATTATGAGAAAAATGTAAGCATAATGGCCAGAGAAGAGAATGAATCGTGTTTATGGCACAGGAGACTTGGGCATTTGAATTACGAAAGTCTCAAGTTACTCTATCAAAAGAAAATGGTGTATGGACTGCCAAGAATCGAAGAAAAGACTGGTGTGTGCGAAGGTTGTGTGCTAGGTAAACACCACCGACAACCTTTCCCAAAGGAAGGAGCCTGGAGAGCTAAACGAGCATTAGAACTTATACACAGAGATGTGTGTGGCCCTATGAGCACCTTATCTCATGGCAAAAACAGGTACTTTATCTTGTTTATTGATGGTTTTACCCGCATGACTTGGGTATATTTCATGAGACAAAAATCTGAAGTTTTTGTAATTTTTAAGAAGTTTAAAGCTTTTGTTGAAAAACAAAGTGGTAGGTTTATAAAAATATTGAGAAGTGACAGAGGGAAGGAGTACACCTCAAATGAATTTCAGAAATTTTGTGAAGATAAAGGTGTTGAAAGATAACTCACTGTGGGCTATGCACCTCAGTAAAATGGTGTATCTGAAAGAAAGAACCAAACCATGATGGAGATGGCGAAGTCTATGCTACTTGAGAAAGGTTTGCCTAAAACCTTTTGGCCCGAGGCTGTTAATACTTCTGTGTATTTGCTGAATAGATGTCCAACAAAGGCTGTATGGAATAAGACTCCATTTGAAGCTTGGAGTGGAAGAACACCTTCACTTAACCACCTTAAAGTTTTTGGGTGTGTTTGCTATGCTCAAATTCCTAAACAAAAGAGAACGAAGCTGGAGGAAACGAGTGAAAAATGTATTTTCATTGGCTACAGTTCCATGTCGAAAGGCTATAGATTGTACAATTTGAAAACAGAAAAAGTCATCATCAGTCGGGACGTCGTATTCGATGAGAAAACCTCCATGAATTGGGAAGAAAATAGAGAAAACAAAGAAAAAACAGTCCCTGCAGTGTTGTTACAACAGAATCCAGCAGTTGGAAGTGAGCAACCAGCCCCGCGTTCACCGAGTTTCTCAAATTCACCAAGTCCCTCAAGTGCATCGAGTTCGAGTTCAGCATCTCTTAGTTCAACTCCTGTAAAAATGAAAGATTTAAGTGATGTTTATGCAAGATGCAATTTCTGTGTTGTCAAACCAGAAAATTTCGAAGAAGCAATAAAAGAAAGTGCTTGGAAGAATGCTATGCAGGAAGAAATAGCTGCAATTGAAAAAAAAACACATGGCAGCTTGTAGAAAAACCAAATGACAAAGAGGCCATTGGTGTAAAATGGGTTTACAAGCTGAAGCATAATCCAGATGGGTCAATTCAAATAGCCAAGGCCAGATTGATAGTAAAAGGCTATGCCCAACAGCCTGGAATTGACTATAGTGAAACTTTTGCCCCAGTTGCAAGATTGGATACTGTACGAACAATTATTACAGTAGCAGCTCAGAAAGGGTGGAACTTGTACCAGCTTGACGTGAAATCAGCCTTCCTAAATGGAGAATTAAAATAAGAAGTCTATGTGCAGCAACCTCAAGGCTTTGTGACAAAAGGCCAAGAGGAGAAAGTTTACAAGTTGAAGAAAGCTCTCTATGGGTTGAAACAAGCCCCTAGAGCGTGGTATAGTGAAATTGACGGCTACTTCATTCAACAAGGATTTCAAAGAAGTCAAAGTGAGCTTACCTTGTATGTGAAGCATCAAGGTAAAGATGATATCCTTCTTGTTGCCCTTTATGTTGATGATTTGGTGTATACGGGTAACAACAAGAAAATTATTGAAAATTTTAAAATTGAAATAATGAAAAAATATGAGATGAGTTATCTTGGCTTGCTGCATCATTTTCTTGGTATTGAGGTTTACCAAGATGAATATGGAGTTTTTATTTGTCAAAAGAGATATGCTGAAAATATTTTGAAAAAGTTTGGCATGTATGGCTGCAAACCTGTTGATATTCCTTTAGTGGTGAATGAAAAATTAAAGAAGGAAGATGGCGGAAGATTAGTAGATGCAAGCATGTATAGAAGTTTGGTTGGAAGCTTGTTTTATCTTATAGCTTCAAGGCCCGATTTAATGTTTACTGCTAGTTTACTCTCAAGATTCATGAGTAAACCAAGTCATTTACATCTTGGGGCAACAAAAAGAGTTCTAAGGTATGTCATGAGAACCATGGAGCATGGAATCAGATTTGAGAAGAATTCTAAACTTGAAGCTAAAGGCTATTATGATAGTGATTGGGCCGGAAGTGTTGATGATATGAAGAGCACTTCAGGTTATGTATTCAACCTTGGTTCAGGTGTGATCTCTTGGTGCTCAAAGAAGCAAGATACTGTGGCGCAATCTTCAGCTGAAGCTGAGTATTTAGCAGCTGGTTTGGCTACACAACAATCACTTTGGTTGAGAAGAATACTTGAAGATATCGAAGAAAAGCAAGAAGAAAGTCTGTTGCTCCACTGTGACAATAAATCAACAATAGCCATGGCGAAGAATTCTGTTTTCCACAGTCGAACAAGACACATTAATATAAAGCACCACTTTATTCGAAGTGTGATCGAGGATGGCGATGTGCAGTTAATGTTCTGCAGTTCTCAAGACCAGCTAGCATACATATTTACGAAAGCACTACCAACAGGAAGATTTCAGCAATTTAGAGAAGCAATGGGAGTTAAAGAACAACACATTAAGGGGGATGTTAAAATTAATGTGTTGTAACCACCACTATTATTAGTAAGCATTATGAGAGAATTCTAACACCATATTATAATGATTGTCTTTATTTCACTACGCCAAAAATGATTTTTCGCAGCACAACAAAGACATCGCTTTTTGGCAGAAGTGCTGCTATATGTTTCGCTAAAAAAAAATAAAAAAACGAAAGAAAAAAGTGCTGCTATATGGGGGACATAAGACAACGCTTTTGAAAAGCGCTGCTAAAGGGTTACCATAAGGCAGCGCTTTTGAAAAGCGCTGCTAAAGGCCCAAGGTATACCATACTTTAGGCAGCGCTTTCATAAAGCGTTGCTAAAGGCCAAATTCACTACACACCTTAAAAAGCGATTTTCTCTGAAAGCGCTGCTAAAGCCCAGCCTACAAAAGCGCTTTCTAAAAGCGCTGCTAAAGGTGCTTTAGTAAAAATTAAAACGCAGAAACCAGTAACAAATCATTTCTAAATTTTAACCCTATCATTGTTTTCACTCTCGCTCACTATTCACTCTCGCTCTCACTCTCACTCTCGCTCACTGTTCACTCATCATCCTCCGTCGCTGTTTCGACCGTCACTGTTCCGGCTCGCCGTCGCTGCTCCTCCGGGCGTCACTGTGTGCAAGGTATATTTTTTATTTCATTTCATTTCCATTTCTTTTTTCATTTCCATTTCCATTTCATTTTTTATTTCATTTTTTGTTTAGCATTTGTTCTATGTTGTTGTTGAAACAAATCAAATAGAAACTTGTTGAGTTGTTTTATGTTGCTGTTAACAAAACTTAATAAAAAATGCAATAGTTTCTTTTGTTTGTTCTTGAGTTTGTTCTTGAGTGATTATATAATGTTGATTATATAATGTTGACAATTTGCTATATAGTTTCTTTTGTTTGTTCTTGAGCATCTTTTATTAAAATTTTGAGCATGTTTAGATTCTGAGTATGTTTAGTTTCTTTTGTTTGTTATTGGTTTTAATACAATTTTTATTAAATGTCAACAGGTTTGTTTGCTTCTTGTGTTGCAGCAGGTTTGTTTCTCGTGTGGCAACAGGTTTGTTTGCATTTTGCCTTTTTCTTTCTTTGATTATCAATTTTTCATCTGTTGGTTTTGATTGTTGCTCTTTTAGATTTGATTGTTGTGATTGTTGTTATAGTATAGGAAGTTACAATATAGGAAATTATGTTGACACTTAGAATCTTGTTTTGTTTCATAGAAAAATGAGTGTTGTTAGTTAGAATGTGTTTTATGTTACATATATCCTTTTATTATGTTCTAAGGTTTTCTTAAAGCAACATAACATGATTAAGATGAAGAAACATAAACTATATTAGTATGAAGAAAAAATCTAAATAAGAGACTTACAAGCTTTCCTTGATCAAGACTTTCAGTAACTATTATCTTGAAAAAGTGAACTAGAGAAAATTCACTAGCCTTGTTTGATAACAATGAAATTTATTCCTAGATAGCAATGACAGACAAAAGACAAATGATATTGTTAAACCTATCAAAGACATGCATACATGCATGACATGATGATATTAATTTGTAGTAGTATTTTTCATTTTTTCCAAAAAATACTCTTCATTGTCCTACACTCCTATGTCTACTTTTATTTAATTTTTCCATTTGATCTAAGCTCAAGGCTTCTTGGAAGTTTAAACGGTTAAAGTGTTTATTTGAGATATATTAAATCATTTCTCTATTTATACTAAATTTGCCTTGTTATATGTGGTATACACCATCAGTTACTAACTTACGTTCATTTGCTATATGGGTTACTTGTGAAGAGTGAATTCAGATCATTTTCAAGAATCATACACTTTGTGGTTCAGTCCAGAAGTTGCTGACTTCTATATATACAGGTACGTAGTTGTTCTTTTGTTTTTGTTTTGGTTACTTAGTAAAATCATGGATAAAAAAATGGATGTCGTCTAATCGATTGTTGAAAGAGTATGAGAATGGGGTATCAGAATTCGTTAAGTTTGCTGTTGAACACGCCAAAGACCCCAGTCGAATCACATGTCCTTGCTTGGGTTGCTGTTTTGGGCGTCGGATTGACGCTGGTCAGATGGAGTCGCATTTAAAGAGGCATTGAATTGATCGAAGTTATACAAGTTGGACACTTCATGGTGAGAAAAGTAACGGGAATGTTGAACCGGGGGATAATAAGACCTATGCTTCAAACGACAATGCCACAGATACATAAGATTGTGATTGAGTCAAAGAGATTACAAAAGCACTTGAAAAAGATCTCGGTATGTTGAAAACCATTATTAACCTTTTAGTTGAAAACCATTATTAACCTCATCGTCATAGATGACTCGGTATGTTGAAAACCATTATTAACCTTTTAGTTTTCAAATGTTTTACTTGCATATAAGTTATGTTATGCTTACTTTTATGCAATTTTTATTTACATGACATTGTTAGACTCCTACAAAATCCAAATCAAAAGATAAACGAATTCGTGTGCAAACTGAGTCAGTTGCATCACAAAAAGAGGTACAATGATATATATGCATCGAAAATGTTAATTATGTGATCCGAATTCAAAAGCTTCATGATTACTAAGTTTATGACTTATATGATTTTCAGATTCCTACACAAGAGATGCAACAAGGGAGCAAGAACAAGAAGCCAGTAGTAGTCAAGGCAAAAAAATCATATATTTCTCGATTTCGGTTGTGCCTTGAAACAATTGTAGGCACAATGGATTTGATGGAAGGTGGTATCCGTGAAATACCTATGGAAGCAGATATTTTTGGGTTTTCCTATTCATAAACAATTGCTAAAGAAGACTTTGATAAGATATTTACGCATTCTGAATTAGGCGTCGGTGTTATGAATTCATACATCAGGTAATCCATCGATTTTATTTATTTAATTGATCAATTTATTTACTCATTTCAATGAATATTAGAATGTTAAATATAATAACATATTTATTATAATCCGTTTTTATTTCAGGTTCTTGTATAAAAATTGATGCTCCCGCGTCAGTTGACTGAAAGATACTCCTTCTTATCTCCCAACTGTGTCAATGCAAATTTAATCAATCGAACTACAGATGCGGTCAAAGATCACTTAGTAGGTGAGTTTATGACCAACATTGATACAGAGAAGTTGTATCTTTTACCATATAATACTGGCCATGGGTAAAATTTTCATCCTAACTTCCTTTATTATAATCTTTCGCTTTTTTACGTTGTGTATAACATTTTCATCTATACTTTTGTTTAATTTTACAGTGGACACTGGTTGTTGCTTGCGATTAATCCGATAAAAGAAATAGTCTATTATCTGGATTCGCTAGAGGGTGATCAAACAAAATACCCGGAGATGAAGAAGATGATTGATACGTAAGTGATGCGATTGTTCTAAATATTCGCGTGTGTATTTCTTTATTTATGTGAGATTGTTCTAAATATTCATTTATATTATGATAGATCCATACAAATATTCCGATCACAACGACAAGCTCGGGTACCAAAGAGCAAAGCAAACAACATTACATGGATACGAGCGGAGGTATGATTTGTTATTATAATAGCAATGCTACTTCATAACACAAGTCATCTATGATACTTATTAATACTTTTTTTCTATGTGTAGTGTCCTCGGCAACGTAATGGTATCGATTGTGGTTATTTTGTCTTGAGATTCATGAAAGAAATTATTCTTTTGGAACACATAGAGATTCCAACCATGGTATGAATTTATATATAAGTTATGATTTATTTTAAGATTTATTATCGGATATTTCATCTAATTAATTACTTTTAACTAAATCATGCATATTATGTAAAATGTAGTATTTTGATGAATTCAAGTGTGCCAACTACACGAAAGACAAATTGGAGGAAATAAATGAGGATTGGTGTCAATACATGGTTGAAATGAGAATTTGTTAGTTTTAGAAATTGTGTTAGGTTTATGGAAGGTGTTGTGTATATATATATATATATATATATATATATATATATATATATATATATATATATATATATATATATATATATATATATATAGGTGATGGATATATGGTGTATAAGGTTTCAAATTGGTGTATGGAATTCGTGTTGTATAGTTTGTATTGAGATATATACATGTAATGGTTTATTTTAGTGTTGCATTGTACAAAGGTTTTTACCATTTATGTGTTGAATTTTAATCGTATAAAGGCTTATTGTTGAATTATAATGCTATAAGGCCTATGTGTTGACATATAATGGTATCAAAGGCCATGTGATGAATGATTATGAATTCTGATAAATTATACAGGTTTAATAATTGATTTAAAAAAAAAAAGCTTTTAAAAAGCACTTTTATAAAAGATAGCGCTTTCTAAAAAAAGCGCTGCCTAAAGGGGTGTCATGACGTATATATAAGGCAGCGCTGCTAAAGGAGACCCTACGAAAGCAATTTTCTTTGAAAAAGCACTGCTAAAGGGGGTCCTACGAAAGTGTTTTTCTTTGAAAAAACGCTGCCTATAGGGGGAACTATAGCAGCGCTTTTAAAAGCGCTGCTAAAGGTCCCCCTTTAGGCAGCGCTTTTCTTTGGAAAATCGCTGTTATATGGGGGGTCATACGAAAGCGTTTTTCAAAGCGCTGCTAAAGGGGGTCCTATAGGGGGACCTATGACAGCGCTTTTTAAAGGAAAAAACGTTGTCTTTACCTTTAACAGCGCCACCTTTGGCAGCGCTTTTAAGCGCTGCTAAAGGTCTTTTTTGGCGTAGTGTTTAGATTTATGGTAGAGTTGTAACATTAAGATTGAGAGAACCAAAGAGTCCTCATCTTGATTACCAACTTATTGTATTTTCTATCAGTTTCATCTTCCAGTCTATATAAAGGTATTGTAATGCTAAGTTGAATATATGAAAAGAAAAACAGAAAAAAGACTGGTTTCTGAATTCAGTAAAATTGGAGTATTTTTAAGTATAACTTCCACTAATGGAAGTTCAGTGTAAAACATGACACAAAACTGGTTTCTTACTCCACCACCTCTAGAATACCACCAACAGAGTTGTATGTGGAACACGCAAACAAATTCATTCCTATTTTCCAACAAAAATTAATCTTTTCAATACTTCAGAAATTTTATACATTATTGTAGTTTAACATCTATTGGCATCGTTCAAAAATATCTTATAGCAGAGCTGTCTAATATAGAGTTATGTTATGCTAATCGTCATGATGGGTATTGAAGTTGAATTTGTGCTTTTGAAGTTTTTCTTAGTTCTATATTATTAGGTTTCAAAATTTTATTCTTTGAAGTAACTTTTAAGGATAAAATTTAATTCGTATTAATATTATATCAAAGTTACGTTAAGGAGTGCAACGTATGAGATTCAATATAGGAATTGGACTCAACATAGGAATTGTACTTAGTCCATGCTAGGCGTGATGGTGAGTATTAAAGTTGTTTTCATATTGTTGGAATATGTTTAGAGTCTAATAATGTTTTATGTTTCTGGATTGTTTAATGTATATATGTGTTTAAACTGCCTCATCCTTTTAATTAGCTTTTGGAGATGAGACTCAAACACAATTAACTTGCAATCAAAGTTGGGTTAAGGTGTTATCCAAGTAAAAAGAAGAATGAATTTTGAAGTATTTCACACAACATTTCATCATCATGCTCAAAACATTACCGAGGTTCAATTTTAAACTATTCATTTTTTTATATTATTTTTCTAATGTCATCCATCAAAATAACTATTCCATATATTTGTTTATTTTATATAGTATTATTTTTTGTAATTGCTTAAAAAAAAGATAGCAAATTCTATGCATTTGCAATGGTTTCAAACTATACTATCTAAATTCTTCGGTAATGAATTGCACTTTCTTTTACATCTTTAGTACTTCCCTTGATGTTTATTAAGATTCTTATATGCACAAGCAAATATCTCATCTAAATTCTTCGGTAATGAATTGCACTTTCTTTTACATCTTTAGTACTTCCCTTGATATTTATTAAGATTCTTATATACAATCAAATATCTCACCAATAATATATGCATTGATTATGTATTGTGGTGTTTGAACCATACGTACAATATGTTAGTTTACGATTATGTGTAATCACTTAGGAAAAAAGTATAACAATATCTATAGTAATGTTTACGGGTCCTAATTTTTTTAGAAAATCCTAAATTTTTTATTTATATATTAATACTACTGATCGTACCTGATCAGAAAGTAGATTATTGGTCAGCAAACGTCGTGAGCGCTGCTACTCCAGTGGTGATGAGACGGTGGGGGGGGGGGAGGGGGGTGTACCTGCAAGATACTCCGATGCCAAAGTCAGGACTGGAGCAAACAAGTAAGGAAAGGGAGAGTAAGAATCATAATAGAATCCCTAACCCTCTCGTGAGAGAGGGTATTTATCACTACGCAAAAAATGATCTTTAGCAGCACTACAAAGACAACGCTTTTCCAAGAAAGCGTTGCTATAAGTTTTATTAAAAAACAAAAAAAAACGCGCAAAAAAGCGCTGCTAAAGGTGGACTTCAGACATCGCTTTTAAAAAGCGCTCCTAAAAGTCAAACTAAGGTTACCCTTAAGAAAGCGCTGCTAAAGGTCCTGCAAAAGCCATACCTTAGATAGCGCTTTTGGAAAGCGCTGCTAAAGGCCCAATTCACTACACACCTTAAAAAGCGCTTTTCGCAGAAAGGGCTGCTAAAGCTGCAGCCTACGAAAGAGCTTTCTAAAAGCGCTGCTAAAGGTGCTTTAGGTAGTAAAAATTAAAACGCAGAAAACTAGTAACTAATCATTTCTATTGTTTAACCCTAATCATTTCTACTGTTTTCACTCTCACGATTCTCTCTATTACGCAACCGCTGCTCCCTCCACTGTCACTGTTCGCGTCGTCTCCCCACCATCATTGTTCCTCCGCCATGAATACTTGCTTCTCCCACCACTGTAACAGTTACGGTCGTGTTTGCTTGCTTCTCCTGCCGCCGTCTCTGTTCTGGCCGTTTGAGCAAGGTATTTTTCATTTCCATTTCTTGTTTCCCATTTCATATTGTTTCTTGTGGTTGTTAGCATTTCTTTTGATATCTTGATTTTTTTCTTGTTTCCTGGCCAAAGAATAGTGGTGTTGTTGTGGTTGTTAGCATTTGATTATGTTTCTTGATTTTGTTCTTGTTTTGTGGCCAAATAATAGTGTTGTTATTGTGGTTGTTAGCATTTGATTTTGTTTCTTGATTTTGTTCTTGTTTCGCGGTCAAATAATAGTGTTGTTGTTGTTGAAGTATAACATGATTTTGAAATTGTTGTTATAGTAAGGTTGAAGATGATGAATAGTGATATTTTGTGAACTTATTTTGAGAGTTGGTGTTAATTTTGTATGTTGATATTGAATGTTAGTGATGAATTCTTGGAATTAATTGATGATAATGACATTGTTGACGGATAATTTTTAGTGATTACTTTGTTAATTGTTAAGGTTGAAGATGATGAATATTGATGAAATTAATTGTTAATTGTTAAGGTTGAAGTTGCTATTGAGTTTAAATGTGGAATTGATAATTTTGGTGATTGAATTATTCTCGAATTGATGATTCTTTGTTGAGGTTGAAGATGATTACTTTGTTAATTGTTGCGACCTACTAAATTTGTCTTGTTATGTTTGGTATACACCATCAGTTACTAACTTAGTGAATTTGCTATAGGGGTTACCTGAGAAGAGTGATATTCGGATCGTTTTCAAGAATCTTACACTTTGTGGTTAAGTCCAGAAGTTGCTGACGTCTATACAAGTACTTATAATTTGTTGTTCTTTTGTGTTTGTTTAGCTTACTAAAACCATGGATCGAAAATGGATGTCTTCCAATCGATTGTCAAAAGAATATGAGACTGGGGTATCATATTTCGTTAAGTTTGCGGTTGAACACGCCAAAAACCCCAGTCGAATCACATGTCCTTGCTTAGGTTGTTGTTATGGTCGTCGGATTGACGCAGTTCAGTTGGAATCTCATTTAATGAGACATGGAATTGATCGAAGTTATACATGTTGGATATTACATGGTGAGAGTAACGAGAATATTGAACCGGGGAATAATACGACATATGCTTCAAACGACAATGGCACAGATACACACGATTCTGATCGAGTCGAAGAGATTGCAGAAGCACTTGAAGAAGATCTTCAGGATTGTCCCAAAATGTTTGAGAGGTTGGTAAGCGATGCAGAAAAACCGTTGTATAAAGGTTGCACTAAATTCACAAGATTGTCTACTGTATTAAAGTTGTACAACTTAAAGGCGGGCAATGGATGGTCGGATAAAAGTTTCACAGAGTTATTAACCCTTATGAAAGATATGCTTCCGGAGGATAATGTTCATCCCAATCGAACCTATGAGGCCAAAAAAACGTTGTGCTCTATTGGCATGAGTTATGATAAGATACATGCTTGTCCAAATGTTTTCATTTTGTTTCGAAATGAATATGCATCGTTAAATGAGTGAAGAAACATCTCTTCCAGAGCATGTTTTGTGGAAGGCTGCCCGTGTGGGAAAGGATGGAGTTGTTACTGAAGGTGTTCAACAAGTTTTTGAACAATGTGTAAGTATAACACTATTTGTTTAATTAAATAAAAAGTTCTTTTTTATCTAAAATATTTATGCTTAACTGTAATATTCAATTTCAGGAGACTCTATCCCAGTCATTAACTCTCACGGAAGACTAGGATTGCAGGAGCATACTGAGTCGAGTATTAAATGTTCCTGAGTATTCTGGTCGCATAAGGGGGGTAAGGGATTTGGAGTCACTCCATCTGCTTGTATAAGCGTCCAAAGACCAAAAATCCTAGCAATAAAGAGGTGATGGAAACGTTGGAAGAATTGAGAGCTCAAGTTCGTGAACTGCAAAAGGATAAAGAAAGATATATGTCGGAAAGGAGCGGTTCAAAATTTAAAGATACTAGTGACAAAGATAGTATCAATTTTCAACAAAAAATTCCGGAGGTAATTATGTTTATTAAATTAGCACAATTTTTTATATTGACATATATGCACAATAACAATTTCATATTAATTTTTTTTTGGGTTTAGGGCATTTCACCTTGTCAGCTATATTTATCGGCACCGACATATCGCATGGTTGGCAAGGGAAAAGTGCATAACACTTAGGGACACGTACTTCACCATAGACCGCTCCCTGCTGGATTTTTGAAAGTTTCGATTGATATTGCCTTAGAGGGGGATGTGTTACTACCTATACCTGACGACGTTTCATATGCAACATTGGTGGGGGACGCAATAGGGTCGTATGTTGCATGGCCGTCAAACCTCATTGTCATAGATGACTTGGTATGTTGAAAACCACTATTAACATTTTAGTTTTCAAATGTTTTACTTGCATATAAGTTATGTTATGCTTACTTTTACGTACATTTTATTTACATGGTATTGTTAGACTCCTACAAAATCCAAATCAAAAGATAAAGAGATTGTGCGGCAAACCGAGTCAGTTGCATAAAAAAAATGTACATTGATATATATGCATTGAAAATGTTAATTCTATGATCCGAATTCAAAAGCTTCATGATTTTATACTTTATGACTTAAATGATTTTCATATTCCTACACAAGAGGTGCAACAAGGGAGCAAGAATAAGAAGCCAGAATTAACCAAGCCAAAAAAAGCTTCTATTCCTCGATTTCGGTTGTGCCTTGAAACATTTGTAGGCACATCGGATTTGATGGAAGGTGGTATCCGTGAAATACCTATGGAAGAAGGTATTTTTGGGTTTGCCTATTTAGAAACAATTGCTAAAGAAGACTTGGATCAGATTTTTCAGCATGTTGAGTTAGGCATCGGTGTTATGAATTCATACATCAGGTAATCCATTGATTTTATTTAATTAATTGATCAATTTATTTACTCATTTAAATGAATATTCGAATGTTGATTATTTTTTTATTTCAGGTTCTTGTATGAAAAATTGATGCTCCCGCGTCAATTGACAGATAGATTCTCTTTCTTGTCTCCTAGCCGTGTCAACGCAAATCTAATTGATCGAACTGCAAATGCGGTCAAAGATCACTTAGTAGATGCATTTATGCCCAACAAAGATACAAAGAAGTCGTATCTTTTACAATATAATACTGGCCATGGGTTAGATTTTCATTCTAACTTCCTTTATTATAATCTTTCGCTTTTTTACGTCGTGTATAACATTTCCATCTAAACTTTTGTTTTATTTTACAGTGGTCACTGGTTATTGCTTGCGATTAATCCGATAAAAGAAATATTCTATTATCTGGATTCGCTAGATGGTGATCAAACAAAATACCCGGAGATGAAGAAGATGATTGATATGTAAGTGATGCGATTGTTCTAAATATTTGCGTGTGTATTTATTTATTTATGTGAGATTGTTCTAAATATTCGTTTACATTATGATAGAGCCATACAAATATTCTGATCACAATGACAAGCTCGAGTACCAAAGAGCAAAGCAAACAACATTACATGGATAAGAGTGCAGGTATATTTTCACATTTGTTATTATAATAGTGATGCTACTTGACAACACAAGTTAAACTATATATCTTGATACATATGCATACTTTTTTTCTATGTGTAGTGTCCTCGGCAACGTAATGGTATAGATTATGGTTATTTTGTATTGAGATTCATGGAAGAAATTATTCATTTGGAACAAATAGAGATTCCAATCATGGTATAGATTTATAAGTTATGATTTATTTTAAGACTTATTATCAGAAATTTCATCTAATTAATTACTTTTAACTAAATCATGCATATTATGTTATATTATGTAGTACTTTGATGAATTCAAGTGTGCCACCTACACGAAAGATAAATTGGAAGAAATAAAGGAGGAATGGTGTCAATACATGGCTGAAATGTGAATTATATGAGGTATGTTATTGTTTTCTTTTTTTATGTGTGTTAAGTTTATGGAAGGTATTGTATAGTTTTGGAAATTGTTGAATAGTTTTAGAAGTTGATGTATAGGTGATGGAAATGATGTATAAGGTTTAGAAATGGTGCATCTTTAGGATGTTTGGTGTAATTAGTTTTGGAAGTTGTTATTAGAATTTTGGATGTCTACTTAGATGTATGAGGTTTGTATTGAGGTGTATATATATATATATATATATATATATATATATATATATATATATATATATATATATATATATATATATATATATATATATATATATATATATATATAATGGTTATTTTGGTGTATGAGGTTTTTGTTGAAATATATATAATGGTTATTACGGTTTATGTGTTAAATTATTATGGTATACAAGACTTATTTGTTCAATTTTAATGGCATACAAGGCCTATGTGTTGAATTATAATGGTATACAAGGCCTATGTGTTGAATTATAATGGTATACAAGGCCTATGTGTTGAAATAAAGGCTTGTGTTGAATTATACAGGTTTATTATACAGGGTTGTGTTAAAAAAGAGGACTTATGGAAAAAATACATAATAGACAGCGCTTTAGCAAAAAAACGCTCCAAAAAATTGATTCTTAAAAAAATGCTTTTAAAAAGCGCTTTTAGAAAAGACAGCGCTTTTTCAAAAAAGCGCTGCCTAAAGGGGTCCCTACGTAAACATAAGACAACGCTTTTAAGCGCTGCTAAAGGTCTTTTTTGGCATAGTGTATATTAGGCCCCCAGCGCTGGGCCAACGGTCGTATGCACTGGGTTGGATTGCTAGGCCCAATGCAGATAACTGCCAGGGCTTACGTGGCGTAGGGAACACCAGCACGTGGTCCTCGCCCTGGAGTAACTGTCCCGAGATCTCCGGAGAGTGGGAAGACCGACTCTTTCGGAGGTGGGTAGTTACCTGATGATGTGTCCCCGCGGGAAGAGCACGTGAAGAATGTGGGGAGGAGTGTCGTGACATCGCCTCGTGTCATTAAGTCTCTGCTCGACACCAATGGATCTGAGTGTGCCCGACGAGGGAGGATTGGGCCTTAATGGGTCGTTTAACAGTATTGGGTTGCTCATCCCTGTCTAGAACAGGAGCCCCCCAAGTCGTTGCTTCGAAGAGTCGGAGTAATGACTTTAGGGTTAGCCCATCTGTCGGGGAGATGGTAAGAGAAGTTCGTGCTCGAGTGGTCGGGTTGATGGTGGACGTCGACGTCCATGAGGAGATGGAAAGAAGTGGACGCGTTGAGGTCGTGAACACGTAGGGAGCTAAAGGGGCGTACGCGGGAATCCCTGGTGCCACGTGGCACGAGTCATCAATGCCTAGGGCGGCTAGTAGTAGGAGTACTTAAGTGCCTAGAGACGCCTCGAGTCCCATGTTAGGATTATAAATAGGTAATGAGTCGGTGTCATTTGCACACTTTCGCTCCACTGATTAGTCTCCTTCAAGCTCCTTCTTGTGCTCGACATCACCGTCGCCACCGCCGCCGCTGCCTACCGCCCCCGACAGTCTCACTCCTAACCATCAAGTAAGTTTCCTCGTCCCCTCTGTTGCAGTTTGATTTTACCGTTCATTTTCTGGGAAGGGACGTAGATCTTAGGGTAGTGTTTAGGTATTTCGGCGACTTTCGTGAGTTTTCCGGCAAGAATATGAGTTTTTTCGGCTTCGCTCGCGAATTTGTGATGAATGCCTCAGGGACATGCGATGAATATTCCGGGGACATGCGATGAAGGTCCCGGGGAGCTGACGAATATCTCAGGGACATGCGATGAACGTCCCGGGAAGCTGACGAATATCCCGGAGACATGCGATGAATGTCCTGGGAAGCTGATGAATATCCCGGGAACATGCGATGAATGTCCCGGGGAGCTGACGAATGCTTCGTCAAGAGGCCCCGTGCCCGTTGGATCACGTCAATTGGGTAGTTTCTTCCTTATTATCGGGGAGAGTCACCTAGGCTGCTCGGCGCCCTCCACGCCCTTTCACTTGTCTTGCGGTGGAAGGGTGGATTTGATTTCGGAAGTCGAATTCACCGTGCTCCTCAGCTTTTCAGGTAAAATAGCCGTGAGGATCGCAGACATTATTCAGATAGACACCGAACCCGACCTGCCCGAGCCCGTACAACAACCCGGGGAGGAGCCAATTCGTACGCCCGCAGATTGGGTAGGAGAAGAGCCCTTACGAATTAGGTCGCAGTTGTTGTACCCTAAATTTTTACCCTTAGATGTCATCCAGGTTTTGTGCATCTTAGGAGCATCTCTGCATTGTGTGAGCTAACCCATATCTTGAAGTTTGTTTCTTTGTGTTCAAATTAGGTTTACATATCACCATGAAGCTCCACAAGTTGTTTGAAGCAAGTCAAGTCAACAAAAGACCTCCAGTGCAAGGACTTAGGAATTAGAGTTTTGATCTAAAGAAATCACTAAGAATTTGGCTCTATCAAGTCAATATTTGTGTGGTTCACTTACCACTTAAGGTCCTCTACATCCAAGAGACATCATTCAACAGGAATCCAAGATCTATGGGTCCTCAACAAGAGAAGTTTGAGCCTCAACCTCACTGTGCCTCCAAATTAGGGTTTCTTTGACACTTATCAGTCAATGGCTTTGATTTTCATCAAGATGGACTCCCAAACCCTAACTATTGATTCTTTTGGTTTATCAACATCCTCAAGAGTCTCCTAAAACCTTTAGATAAGAAGGAAGAAGCAAGGTTACAAGATTTGACCTCAGTGCATTCATAGTCAAAATTAGGGTTTGACTGAAACCCTAATCTTTTGGAATTTTGGATCAAATGAAGTGTTAATGGTTTTAATCATCATATAATGTCTCATGAAGTATTCAAAGTATCCATATCAAGTTTCATGAGGTTTCTTGCAAGAGAAGTAGGGTTTTGACCAAGAAAGGTGTCATTTGTGAGATTTTTCCCCTAATAGCACATTTTGAAATGACCATAACTCCTAAACCACACATCCAATTGGAGTGACTCAAAGCTCATTGGAAATCTCTTTTCAAGATCTTCAATTTGTTCCATATGACTTTTTGTCCAAAAATGCTTGGTTTTTGAGTTATGAGGCTTGCAAGATATTTTGACCAAACACTTAGAATTTTTTCAGCACTTTTCACCACTCTTTTTCTCAACTTTAACCTCATTTTTCACCCATTTCCATTTGGATTCAAGACTTGGGTTCTAAATGAAAGTTGTAGAGCATGATGAGAGCTTTCCAACCATATGTGGAACATCTCAATAGGATAAGCCATTCTCAAATTATGGACTTCCAAAGATAGGCACTTCAAGTTGTCAAATTTCTATAACTTAGAATTTTTCTGAGTTCTTTTTGGCAGCTTTGGGCACATGATTTGCAAGGCATTTTTCTACCAATTCAAGGCATCATTTCAACTACTTTCCAACACCAACATTGTAGTATGATGTATGAACTTTCATTAGAACCAAAGGGCATGAAATTTGGATCACACAATTGAGAGATATCATGCATGGAATATGGCTACTCGAGCGAATTTTTGCACCAAGAACACATCAAGTTTGGAATTTGAATTTTTTTCCTCTCTCCAAGTACACATTCTGCAGACTTAACACATCCTTTCCAACTTCAATTTTCCCCTAAAGCACGCTGCCACATGTCTTGCTTTTGTACCCTCATTGTTAATATTTGCAAGCAACCAAACCATTCCCTCGTGTACATCCTCAATCCACTAGATACAAACCAAAATACCCTACACTTTCTGACCTAGTGGCATCAAAAAGAACTTCACGTGGCTCCATGGTATTATGATCAGAACAACCACACTTTTGAAATCCTCCCACGTTTTTTTTCTCCAAGACAAACTCTTGGTACATTGGATATTCACACCCATGGACCAGCTGAGCTCCCTATAAAAAGCACCATTCTCCTCTTCATTTCTAACAACCAACAAACACAAAAACCACTCTGAAACTTGTTTCTTTGGAGCACGTGAGCAAGCTGGGAAGGAGAAGAAGCTCTTGCAACTTGCTTGGAAATTATGTAAGTTTCTCAACTTCCATTTAGTATGCTTATCATGCTTATTCATATATTAGGCTGAACATGTTTAGTTAATATTTACTATGTTGATTTAAGATCATGTTGTATTTGTATGTCATGAATGATATTGTAAACCTCATGTTAAGTTTGTTTTGAGAAAACTCTAACTTATCCATGGCTGCCCTAATGGTTTAAGCATTTTTATTTCGTGTAAATTTGTGTTGAGAAGCATGTTGGCTGGTTTGGTTATGAGTTTGTATGATTGAAGATTTAGTATTTTACATGTTCATATGTTGCTTCTGTTTTACTTTGAAATGTTGTGAACACCAATCCTTAATCCATGATAGAAGTTGTGTTGGTCTTGACTTTGAACACCAAGATTTGATCCTTTTGAAATGTTTGATATATGTTAATATTTTGTTAAGATGGGTTGCTCTTATGCATCATTGAGTTTGGTTGATATGTGTTGGATCTATTGAAGATGATATTCGTGTATGCATGTTTGTAACCTATCCCTTGAAACACCAAATATACTCCCTCACAATGCATGTAATTTGTGTAGTTTTTATGATAGTACTGCTAGGGTTTGTATCAATGGTCATAACTGAAAGTTTAGAGATGGAGTGATACTCATCATATGCTTGTTTGCCTTGAATGAATGTCAACTGGTGTAAAGTTATTTCCAATTTGATGGAGTCTTAGTTTTGTTTGAATGTTCCTTTTGGTGTGATTTATTCATGGTTCATGTCGTCATAGTGGATCACTAATGAACTCTTACTAGCATGTTGAGATAATGATTGGTTTATGTGCTGTGATTGTCTAAGGGTGCTCATGTTATCATAAGATGCTAGAATATTTTGAATGAAGGTTTGTTCTTATAATATCATGCCTTGTCTGCTTTTATACCTCTGCCATGTCCATTTTGTTTTTAGATTATTGAGATGATAGTTTGAAGATAATGGCTGTTGTTTTGAATCAGTTTGAGTTCCAACTTTTGTTGTTATTCATGTCATCGTGTTTGAGTTCAGGAGGTTGTGGTTGGGTATATTTCGAGTTGGTTATTAAGTTTTGAACTGATATGTTAGTTGGTTTTTTAAAAAAACAGAAACTGTTTCTTTGTGTTCTTAAAATTGTTTCTCAATCTCAGACCTTGGTTTGCTCTTGCGCCTGTTTATTTTAGAGCCAATATCTTGTTTAACTGAGGTTTCCATCATGTTCTACATTTGAAATGCTCCAGTTTAGGCTTTTATTTCATGTCATTTGATGGAGTGTGGAAGGTTTTACGTTTGGTTAAAGTTTAGTGTTTGGTTTGTATGATTTAGTGAACACGATGATATTGTACGTTGCATGTTTTCACTTTCCATGCCTGCGTCATGATTGGCTGAACTTGTTGCTTGTCTTGTAGTGCATTAAATAACCATGACCTATTAATATGTTGCTACTACACGTTCTGTATGTGTGCGTGTTTTCATTTTATTATTTTCCATGACTTGTTTTAGCTTTTGTATTTATTGAAAGCGTTTATTTACCGGATGTATGTGTCGTCCCAATGGTTTAACCTTGCCTTGCCACTACCCTTTCACCACAATAACCTGGGTTCGATCCCGCGGATCAACCCTTTTGGCCATTTTCTCTTTTTTCGCCTGATACTTCTTCCTTTCCTCTCCTGGGCCTTGCGCCTTTTGTTATCCACACCCCTTATTTTCTTGGCCCATTTCATTTCCTCTTGTTTTTTTTAACTAAGCCAATTTCACCTTCTGCACCCCCCTGCGTGTTTATTTAATTCAAAAGTTTTCAATCTATTTCCAACCTTTGTTAATCTAAGCTTTTATTTTATTTATTTTATTTAAAATATTTTCTTATTTCAAAAACTCCAAAATAGTTATTTAATTTTTATAATTTATCTCTTAACTATTTATTTGTTTATCATTAATTAATATGTGAAGTAATTGCAAATTGTTAGTCACTATGTCATATTTTATTTGATAATTGTTAATTAACCTGTGTTAGCCTTTAAATTTAAATTATTAGTTTGCATTTTAATTTAGTTATTAATTGTTGACTTTTAATTTTAATTACCAATATGTGTGCTAATTGTTAATTTAATTGTGTCGTCAATTGGTTAACAATTTTGGTTTAATTGTTAATATCATTTATGAGCACCTTTATTGATCTTGAGTGTTGTTTCACTAATGGTTTGTTTAAATCTTGAATTAATCTATCCATGTTGATTTGTCATATACTTGACTTTAATATGAATGTTATCCCTCTTTAAATACCATTCTCTTTATCTTTGTGAGTGTTTTATATGTTTGTCTTCCTTAAGATTGAAACATATTGATATGTCCTTATAATCATGGTCATCTTATCCATATTTTATCATGAAACATATTGCCATCCTTATGCTTATGTTGCTTTCATTATATTATCTTATATCATGTTTATCTCATGTCATGTCTTTATCTATTGTTATATTATCAACTGTTTTCCCCCTTACTCCAAAGGAAGGTGATTAGTGTTGACTCTTAAAGTCATAGCCCCCACCTTAACCTAAGTAACCTCTTAGGAGAAACTTTATTTCTTGGCCTCATCAGAGCCATAGAAATCATAACTAGCCTTAGAAGAGAGTTCTTACATTCTTAGTGATATTCATCCTAATGAATTTATCACTTCCCCTACTGACTAAACCTCAACATAGGTCCATTTCAACTAGATCTAGAGAGTTCTTAAACTCTACAATGAGGTCACACTCATTTCCCCTCTGAATATTGACCATATTCAATCATTCAGTAGAAGTAGAACTACACATACTCTGATTCTATTCCCGAGGATACGTAGGCGCAAAGTGCGATGCTTTGTCGAGTATACTTAGATACTAACCCCTATGGTTTCAAACCTTTAGCATAGAACCTTTAGCAAACATAAGATAACATTAACAAGAGGTTCCTGTAGAGTACTACAGATACATAGGGTGCTAATACCTTCCCTTTGTATAACCAACCCCCTAACCTTAGATCTTCCCCCTTTAGGTTTTTCTAACGATCTTTAACCTTTCCTTTGGATAAATCAAAGTCGGTTGTAAAAGAAATATGATGCAAGTTAATTAATAGTTTGTTATCCAATTTTCACCGCAACAGAAATGGCGACTTCACTGGGGACAGTTAGACCTATTGCTGGTCCTTTCCTAAGAGGGTTAAGCCTATCTTGTATTCATGTTATTCATGTTTGCTTGTATACTTGTATATCTGTTCTTGTTTTGATTATCCTGTTTGATTTGGGTTGACATCTATGAGTGAGATAAATCCTATACCTGGATTTCGAGTGCACTTATGATAGGACGATGGTATATTCAAGGGGGCTTTGAAGGAGTCGATTCCTGAAAAAGTTAACTTGAGACACCATCACTCAGCTTAGGCCTTCTTGAGAGTTTAGTCATGTTGAACGATCCTTTTCGTGAAAACGTGCTACTCTCAATGTATGTGCCATTGAGGTTGAGAACCGTAGTTACCAAACCCCACTAAGCCTTTTAGGATGTAGTGCGGAGACCATGATGGAGTCCATTTCTGAATTGGTTGTCACGCGATACTACACTCAGACGAGATCCTCTTGACACCAAGTCATCTGGGAAATCCTTAAAATCCGAAAGATGGATTGTAGACTCTGGGAACTCTTTAGAACCTTGTTCGGCAGGTGAAAACCAGTAGTACATACCTATTGGGATGGGTAGACCATGGCCCCATTCATGAGACCTAAACCTAGGATTTGTATGTTTTGTTGTGTGTACATGTGTGTTTGCCATATGTTTGTGCTCGTGTGCTTTGTGCATCTCTACATTCAAGCATTCTTAGCCCTTTGGTTTCGAGGAACTCAAATGTTTGTTTCCTTTTCAAAAGATCAACAGAGCTTGGATTCTAAAACAAAAACTTTTTCAGTTTTTCCAAAGAAATTTTCGCAACTTGCCTTTGAGTTCCTTAAAACCATTTGGCTTGCATTTGCATCATGTCATAGCATGTGCATTTCCTCTTTGTCTTCGTCTCATATCACCATTTTCCCTCCAGAATCGTCTTTGAGTCGTCACCCGAGCCAAACTCGACAAAGGATGTCTGAACAATACTGCGAGATGGATAGAGTCAACAATGAATTGAGTGAGCTCCGAGGAGGAGTGAGGCAGATTATGGAAGCAATTCAAGTTATAAGTGCAAGGATGGATACACAAGCGACGGTGGTTTCCGAGATTATCACTACAACTGTAGAACCTCCCGCTACTATTGTGAACCCCACTTTAGGCATGCCTTTTAACTTCATGCGTTCTCCGGCCGTCACTTCTACTCAGCAAGCTGTTCCCTTGGTTAATGAGGCTTTTCAAGCTATTCCTACCTTCACTCCAGCAGCAGTGCAAACACAGAGGCACCCAGTTTTTCAGAATCCACATCCGATTCATGATTATGTCAATATGTCCGAAAGTGTAGAAACAATGCGGAGGAAATTGGAAGCAATGGAGAGGAGCAATGTATCTAATACTAATGTCAAGGACATGTGCTTAGTCTCAGGATTGGTAATTCCACCCAAGTTCAAACTACCCAATTTCGACCTGTACTCAGGTGCGACCTGACCTAAGTCACATTTGGTCATGTATTACCGATGAATGGCTGCATATATGGATGATGACAAGTTGATGATCCACTGCTTCCAAGATAGTTTAAAAGGGGCTGCTGCAAAGTGGTATTTGACTTTGGACCAATCTAAGATCCAATGTTTTCAAGATGTATCTGATGCTTTTGTAAAGCATTACAAATATAACATGGACCTGGCGCCAAATCGTAGACAATTATTGAGCATGTCTCAGCGCGATACCGAGTCTTTTAGAGAGTATGCATAAAGATGGAGAGAGTTGGCTTCACAGGTGGAGCCACCTTTATCTGAAAAAGAGTTAACTGATTGGTTCGTCGACATGGTGAGACCTGAATTCTACGAAAAGATGATCAGTAGCGTGTCTGCTAATTTCTCCGATATTGTGGCTGTGGGGATTAAAGTAGAGCTTGGTCTGAAGAGTGGGAAAATGACCAAGAGAGCTGGTAGTCCAAGCGACAATGCCAAGATATCCTTCAAAAGGGAAGGAGATACCGATGTGGTGATGACGAACAAAAGGAAGAAAAGTCAGTTCTGGAAACAACATCAGCAACAATAGTGCTATTCTGTTCAGCAACCTTATGTGGCCGCCATTACGCCAACATTCAACAGTTAAGCTTCTGTTTATCAACCGGTTCCTCAACCACTAGTGTATCAACGAGTGCCCAACGCTTCTGCTTATCGCCAACAGACTCAAGTTTCTCTTCAGGATAATCCAGGAAAAAGAAAGGGTGGAAGGCCTCCGATTCCTCCCATTCCTATGACGTATACAGCATTGTATCCTGTTTTGATGCAACAAGGATTAATAACTACAAGGTCATCAGGCCCACCTCCTGATCCGCTTCCACCTTCTTATAATCCCAATGCTCGTTGTGCATTCCATGAAGGTGCACCAGGCCATAATTTAGAAGGTTGCTTTGCTTTGAAGCATATTGTGAAGGACTTAGTGGAGAGAAACATTTTGCCTTTCGACGACTCCCAGCCTATCATCAAGAACAATCCTTACCCGCTCACAAGATAAGTAAAGGATGTATCACGACAAAGATGGATTAGATGGACTGTGATTGAGCTCCTCTTTGATTTTCTGTATTTGATTCCCTAAAGCTGCCAATCTTTTGGTTGTTTCAGCAATTTTATTGTATTTTCTTTGTACTTTGAATTTGTATTTGCTTACAAGCTGTTGTTTTTCAAATTGGCAAGATTAATGAAATATTTATGCATCTTTTGGTTACATCCATTCGTTTCACTCATTTACTTTTATTTTCATAAAAGAAAAATATTTATCTTTTTCACCCTTTTTTTCAACTTTTGTTAAAGCAAAGATTAGGGAAGATGATGAAAACCTCGTGTTCATAATTGTTGTGGTATGCCTTCAAATTAACCTCGCTGAGGATGTAAGGCATTATTTCAATACATCCCTTGTTAACCCCTTTCGAGCCTAGAAGTTTCCTTTCTTTGCGCAAAAAACCCTTCAATTTCAACCTTGGGGCAGAGTAGTTCTCAGTTTAACTCGGTTATGCATTCAAACACGAACGTTTCACATAAGGCGCTAGTCAGCTTTCAAATCAAGTGACTTCCTATTTTTGGATATTTGAACGTATATCTTGAGTTAACTGAGCGTAGGATTTGAGCCTTTATCTTTTGTTTCATAAACCATGAACCATACCACATTACAACCCCTAAAAAACCTAATTGAGGTAAGGTTGTTTTGAAAAACATACTACAGCAAGGTTGAGTAACCTGACTCCTAATAATCTTTGTTACTCGCGTGTGTTGGTCACTTCCTTAATGACTAGACCCACCTTTGTTTTGATTATTTTCACTGTGCGTTTTTTATCAAAGCTTTGTTTTCAAATTTTGCATTTAACCTTTGCATTAAATTTTGCCAATTTTAATGAACAACACTTGTTTGCAATACCATTCGATATCAAGGAATCCCAACAAACGCGGTCAGTCAAGGAATTGAACTTGATAAAGGAAATTTGACTCAGTCAGGGGCAACCAAGTGTGAGGTGTGCCAATCTATTATCCCAAGAGTTGAAGAATCAGAGGCAGAATTCTGCAAATTCAGAATATTGGGGCAAATATTCTTGAGATCATCTTATGACTAGTTTTGTCTTCAGTAACCCATCAGCAGGGGTAAATCCATTCCCCAGTAATTTCTACTACAGTTTGAGTATCTCGAGTATAACTGAACAGGAACAGCTACGTCAAGATTCAAGTTGGAGGATATTGAAGTATCCGGTATTTCATTTCTTCCGTAAAATTCTTTTGATTATTCAAGTTGGAGGATATTGAAGCATCTGGTATTTCAATCCTTCCGTAAAATTCTTTTGATTATTCAAGTTGGAAGATATTGAAGCATCTGGTATTTCAATCCTTCCATAAAATTCTTTTGATTATTCAAGTTGGAAGATATTGAAGCATCTGGTATTTCAATCCTTCCGTAAAATTCTTTTGATTATTCAAGTTGGAAGATATTGAAGTATCTGGTATTTCAATCCTTCTGTAAAATCCTTTTGGTTATTTACCCCTAATCTGGGGCAGTTATGCCGAGATCTCTCCAAGAGTTTGAAGATATTGAAACACCCTGTAGGCCAATTCTTCTATAAAATCCTCTTGTTATCATCTTAGCCTGGGGCAGATAAGATTCGAAGATAATCATTATACAAGTCAGAATGCAGGATTACTCTGTTCTTGTGGTATCTTTTGCTAGATTCCCAATAAGCTGTTACTTCAGCTAGTATTGACAAATTCTCCATGGAATCTCCTTCGACGAAGAGATCAAGCTCATGATGGCAGTCGTCATGATGTTATATCTCAACTGGAATGCTCTTTTCACCATTGAAGTTGTTGATTCTTCTCCATCCCCAGTATTGGTCCAACCTGTTGAGTTTGGGCTGGGTATCCTTGTCGAGATATTTATTTCATCTCCAGTTTCGCTTCTTGTCTGTTTTGTCAGCATAAGCATGGCATAAGCACTCATATGCATAGCATTTTTGCATTGCTGCTTCCTTTTCTGGTGTTTACCTGTCTTTGTTCACTTTGGCGGTTATCTCCCCAAGTGACTGGGTTTGTCTATTCACTCCAATAGAAGTCAGCCCTAGGCATAAAGTGCCCATCATTTCTGAATTCCCCACAGAGTTTGATTCTCGTGGATGATGGTTGGTTCAGTTATCTTTTCCACATGTGGATTAGATAAATCCCCATTTGAGTTCATTCCTCAATTGGAGTCTTGTTTGACCGTTTCTTTCTAACTTGTTCCTAGATTGAACTTTGGTCCCCGGCAGGTGCGGTTTTTAAACCTATCTTCGAACGTGCATTTATTTTGCACCGTTTCTCGCAAGCAGCATCTTTCACAGGTCCACATTCAGGACAAGATTATTTCTCCAACATTATTGTGATATCATCATATCTTTGAAGTAGCAATCTCTTGAAGAAGCTTGGCAGTCTCTTACCAGCAGCTTATCTATCTCTGGTACTATTCAACCTCTTCGCAACCGTAATTGGGTATTCCCCAGGAAGCTTTATCTTCAGTTACGCAACCACGGTACTAACCTACAACATTCTATACTTTATTGGAGCCCATTTTTTTGGTTCTATCTCCAATAAGGTTACTTATAAAGCGCCAACCGGTCATACTTGAACCTGTTGTTCCATCACTTTAGAGGTTACTTCTGAAGAGCCAACTGGTTATACTTGAACCTGTTGTTCCATCACTTTAGAGGTGTTCTCTAGAATGTCATCTGGTCGTGTTATACTTGATGATCAATCATTCTAGATACTTTATTGGAGCCCATTTTTTGTTTCTACCTCCAATAAGGTTACTTCTGAAGAGCCAACCGGTCATACTTGAACCGGTTATTCCATCACTTTAGAGGTGTTCTCTAGAATGTCATCTGGTCGTGTTAGACTTGATGATCAATCATTCTAGATACTTTATTGGAGCCCATTTTTTGGTTCTACCTCCAATAAGGTTACTTCTAAAGAGCCAACTGGTCATACTTGAACCTGTTGTTCTATCACTTTAGAGGTTACATCTAAAGAGCCAACTGGTCATACTTGAACCGGTTGTTTCATCACTTTAGAGGTGCTTTCTAGGATGTCATTTAGTCACGTTAGACTAGATGATCAATCATTCTAGATAATTTATTGGAGCCCATTTTTTGGTTCTACCTCCAATAAGGTTACTTCTAAAGAGCCAACTGGTCATACTTGAACCTGTTGTTCTATCACTTTAGAGGTTACTTCTAAAGAGCCAACTGGTCATACTTGAACCGGTTGTTCCATCACTTTAGAGGTGTTTTCTAGGATGTCATTTAGTCACGTTAGACTTGATGATCAATCATTCTAGATACTTTATTGGAGCCCATTTTTTTGGTTCTACCTCCAATAAGGTTCCTTTCTGGCTCCTACCAGTTTTTCTTCATGAAGCAGATTATGTGTTATCTCAACCAACTCTTATTTGAGTACCAGAGTCTATTCTTGACTCGTTAACCATGTTCCCATTTAAACCCCAGCTCTTTATGCAGGAATCCCCAAAGAAGTCAGTTGTTAGACGACAAAATTCTTAGTCACTAGAATTGTTATTGGTCTTTGAATACAATAACTTCGTCATTCTCATCTGATTCTTGGAAGAGGAAAAGTTTTAAGAAAACACAAAGATAAACTAAGTATTACTCTGGAATTAAGATGCTTTATGGAATCAAATTTGTGCAAGAAGAGTTAGTAGTACTGTGTTTTTGGCATGGATCTGCCATCTCCAGTGAAAAGAAGATTGCCTCGGTTATCCTTGACGTTTGGGTTTCAGGGTGTTAGCTTGTGATATTCTTTCTTCTTTCCTGTGTTGTGCGTCGTTCGCGTCGTTTCTAGCATATAGCTAGGCATGTGCATCATACCCCAACATCTTTGCATCTTTGCGCTCTGCTTTGCTTGTGGTCTTTTGTTGTGCCTGTCTTTATTTCCCCAGTGAAGTAAAGACATTCTCGGTTTGCTTTATGTCGTGATTGTTCGGTCTTAACCTTTGCACGCCAGATTTGAATCTTTAAACCTTTTGTTGTTCCCCAAGAAGTTTAACTTTAAAAGATTTTGGAAAACTGTTCTCGTTTGAATCGTGTCGAACTTGAACTTGGACTTTGTTTGAATCGTGTCAAGCATTGTCTTATGTATTCTCGTTTGAATCGTGTCGAACTTGAACTTGGACTTTGTTTGAATCGTGTCAAGCATTGTCTTGTGTGTTCTCGTTTGAATCGTGTCAAACTTGAACTAGGACCTTGTTTGAATCGTGTCAAGCATTGTCTTAACTGTTCTCGTTTGAATCGTGTCAAACTTGAACTTGGACTTTGTTTGAATCGTGTCAAGCACTGTCTTATCTGTTCCCGTTTGAATCGTGCCAAACTTGGACTTGGACTTTGTTTGAATCGCGTCAAGCATCGTCTTGTGTGTTCTTATTTGAATCGTGTCAAACTTGAACTTGGACCTTGCTTGAATCGTGTCAAGCATTGTCTTCTTAAAAGCTTGTTCTTGTTTGAATTGTGTCAAACCTGAACAGAGTCTTTGTTCGAATTGTGTCGAACACTGACTCTTGTTTTAAAACCGTTCTTGTTCGAATCGTGTTGAACTTGAACTGGGACTTTGTTTGAATCGTGTCAAGCACTGTCTTTTGTTTTAAAATTATTCTTGTTCGAATCGTGTCGAACATTGAACCCTTATCTTGTTTTTTTGAAAATTGGTTTAAGCTAAGCTTCAAGGAATAAATTTCTTCAAACCTTTAAGACTCCTATCTGGTGCGCAGGGTTTATCTCTGTCTTCCTGGCTTTTTCTCGAAGATCCCGTTTTGAACTCTTCGGTTTGAGGTCCCCAGGAAGTCTCTGTTGTTTGTTTGTCTCCTTTGAACTGATCCCTAGTGATCAAGTTTTTCTTTCTGGTTTCGTGCCCAGGAAGAGTGTGGGTTTGTTTTGTCCCCAGTGTAGTCTATCTCCCTGAATCTTTCCCTAGTGGAAATTGTCTTTTGGTCTTTCCCAGTGTTTCTTTGGAGTCTCCCCAGTGAGTCTCTTTTGTTGGTTAGCTTGTATCCCCAGTGAGTGGTTTTTCTTGTGGATACTAGCTTTCGTCTTTCCCCGGCGAAGTTTTTCTTGTGTGTTTGCTTCCTGTTGTCCTTGGTGTCTGGTCTGTCTGCATCTTTCGCATCCCTGGCATCATATCATCATTTTAGAAGTTCATGGCATGTCAGCATTTGCATGTCTGTTACTTGTCCTTAGCATTTGCATTCCATCTAAGGGCAAAATTTTTGGTTTGCTATATTTAAATACCTTTCACCTTGATGCCCCTGGAATCTCCATTCCTCGTGCCATCTAGTGAAGCCATTTAAATAGGGGCAACTGTTGTACCCTAAATTTTTACCCTTAGATGTCATCCAGCTTTTGTGCATCTTAGGAGCATCTCTGCATTGTGTGAGCTAACCCATATCTTGAAGTTTGTTTCTTTGTGTTCAAATTAGGTTTACATATCACCATGAAGCTCCACAAGTTGTTTGAAGCAAGTCAAGTCAACAAAAGACCTCCAGTGCAAGGACTTTGGAATTAGAGTTTTGATCTGAAGAAATCACTAAGAATTTGGCTCTATCAAGTCAAGATTTGTGTGGTTCACTTACCACTTAAGGTCCTCTACATCCAAGAGACATCATTCAATAGGAATCCAAGATCTATGGATCCTCAACAAGAGAAGTTTGAGCCTCAACCTCACTGTGCCTCCAAATTAGGGTTTCTTTGACACTTATCAGTCAATGGCTTTGATTTTCATCAAGATGAACTCCCAAACCCTAAATATTGATTCTTTTGGTTTATCAACATCCTCAAAACTCTCCTAAAACCTTTAGATGAAAAGGAAGAAGCAAGGTTACAAGATTTGACCTCAGTGCTTCACAGTCAAAATTAGGGTTTGACTGAAACCCTAATCTTTTGGAATTTTGGATCAAATAAAGTGTTAATGGTTTTAATCATCATATAATGTCTCATGAAGTATTCAAAGTATCCATATCAAGTTTCATGAGGTTTCTTGCAAGAGAAGTAGGGTTTTGACCAAGAAAGGTGTCATTTGTGAGATTTTTCCCCTAATAGCACATTTTGAAATGACCATAACTCCTAAACCATACATCCAATTGGAGTGACTCTAAGCTCATTGGAAATCTCTTTTCAAGATCTTCAATTTGTTCCAAATGACTTTTTGTCCAAAAATGCTTGGTTTTTGAGTTATGAGGCTTGCAAGATATTTTGACCAAACACTTAGAATTTTTTCAGCACTTTTCACCCCTCTTTTTCTCAACTTTAACCTCATTTTTCACCCATTTCCATTTGGATTCAAGACTTGGGTCCCAAATGAAAGTTGTAGAGCATGATGAGAGCTTTCCAACCATATGTGGAACATCTCAATAGGATAAGCCATTCTCAAGTTATGGACTTCCAAAGATAGGCACTTCAAGTTGTCAAATTTCTATAACTTAGAATTTTTCTGAGTTCTTTTTGGCAGCTTTGGGCACACGATTTGCAAGGCATTTTTCTACCAATTCAAGGCATCATTTCAACTACTTTTCAACACCAACATTGTAGTATGATGTATGAACTTTCATTAGAACCAAAGGGCATGAAATTTGGATGACACAATTGAGAGATATCATGCATGGAATATGGCTACTCGAGCTGATTTTTGCACCAAGAACACATCAAGTTTGGAATTTGAATTTCTTTCCTCTCTCCAAGTACACATTCTGCAAACTTAACACATCCTTTCCAACTTCACTTTTCCCCTAAAGCACGCTGCCACATGTCTTGCTTTTGTACTCTCATTGTTAACATTTGCAAGCAACCAAACCATTCCCTCGTGTACATCCTCAATCCACTAGATACAAGCCAAAATACCCTACACTTTCTGACCTAGTGGCATCAAAAAGAACTTCACGTGGCTCCATGGTATTATGATCAGAACAGCCACACTTTTGAAATCCTCCCACGTTTTTTTTCTCCAAGACAAACTCTTGGTACATTGGATATTCACACCCATGGACCAGCTGAGCTCCCTATAAAAAGCACCCTTCTCCTCTTCATTTCTAACTAACAACAAACACAAAAACCACTCTGAAACTTGTTTCTTTAGAGCACGTGAGCTAGCTGGGAAGGAGAAGAAGCTCTTGCAACTTGCTTGGAAATTAGGTAAGTTTCTCAACTTCCATTTAGTATGTTTATCATGCTTATTCATATATTAGGCTGAACATGTTTAGTTAATATTTACTATGCTGATTTAAGATCATGTTGTATTTGTATGGCATGGATGATATTGTAAACCTCATGTTAAGTTTGTTTTGAGAAAACTCTAACTTATCCATGGCGGCCCTAATGGTTTAAGCATTTTTATCACGTGTAAATTTGTGTTGAGAAGCATGTTGGCTGGTTTGGTTATGAGTTTGTATGGTTGAAGATTTAGTATTTTACATGTTCATATGTTGCTTCTGTTTTACTTTGAAATGTTGTGAACACCAATCCTTAATCCATGATAGAAGTTGTGTTGGTCTTGACTTTGAACACCAAGATTTGATCCTTTTGAAATGTTTGATATATGTTAATATTTTGTTAAGATGGGTTGCTCTTATGCATCATTGAGTATGGTTGATATGTGTTGGATCTGTTGAAGATGATATTCGTGTATGCATGTGTTAACCCTCAATTTCGACGCCAGACAAAATCAAAGTTATATTAATGTTAAAAATTATTCTTAATATAAAGAAGGCTTCGACCTAACTTTTGGGAGGCCTGAGTCGAATGAATGTGGAGAAACCTTAAAAAATGGCTAAGTATAGAAAGTGTTCTTCGACCGTGAGAATGTAGCGCTGCAGCGGTTATGTTAAGAATGGAGGGAATTTCCAATATTCGAAATTTAAATAAGAGCAGTTGTGGACGTGGGAACAGTTGAGATTAAGGGGAAGGCGCCAAAACCCACACGTTCGAAGCAGTAACCACCACTGAGTAGTTATTTCCTAGCACTATAAATAGGAGTTGGTTCTATGTAAATGGGGTGTTCATATTTTTGTACAAGTTACTCAAAGAAAATCAAAGTACCCCGCGTGTAGAGAAACGAGTTTGTGAGAATGTACGTAATGTAACACCATTGTCTTCATTAATCTAATTTATCTTCAGCATGTTTACTTTCCATGCCTTTACAGTTTCTTGAAATTTATCTTCCATGCCAAATTTATGTTCAAAGTCATTTAAGTTTTCTGCGTTTTACTTTCGACCGCATTTTATGTTCAAGCATTTAATCTTCAAACCTTTACTTTTCAAAGCCTTTCATTTTCAAGAACGTGAAGTTCCCCTTTAAATCAACTGCATTTATTTTCGAAGTCTTTTACTTTCCAGCACCTTACCTTCGACAGCACTTTTACTTTCCCAGCCTTTACTTTCCAAGAACGTGGAGTTCGTTGCATTTTACTTTCAAAGCTTTTACCTATTCGACGCCTTTAATTTTCGCACCCTTTACTTGCATTACTTTAAATTTCAAGTTCTCACTTTACTTTATTGCCTGTAGTCGAACGTGGAGTTCAGTTAGATTTTATTTTCAGCATTGTCGAACGTGGAGTTCAGTTTACATTTTCTTTAAGTTACACTTGTCTCTCAAACTTAGCACATGTCCTAGGATTTGTGTGATCGATCCTGCAAGTTAAATCAATTTGCGTTTAGATTGATAGATCAGAGGTTGTTTACCAAAATTCACAGTAAACAAATTGGCACACCCGGTGGGACCCAGTGCTAAGTCAAACCTTTTTGTCAGCCTTATCTCTCTTGGTGAAGAAGTGTTTTCGTTGCATGTTATTGAGAAGTGGGAAGTTAGCCACAGCAAACGAAGGGATACCAAAGAGAAGATATACTAAGAAGATGGCAACTAATGCCAATCAACAAGTTGATCCTCAAGGGAGTATTTCAAACACTCAGTCCAGTAGCAGTATTGGGACTCAAAGCACTCCATCACCAGTATCTTCGACAGGAGGACCGGCGTCACTTCCGTTAGTGGTGTCTGAACAAGGATCAACATATACAAAATCATATACTCAACCTGTGTTGGAATATATAGGACCACAAAGTTCTAATTCGCCAACATCCCCAGGAGGAAATACAATGTACAGGCACGTTCCTCCACCAGGTTTCCCACATCCAGGGTCAAGGAGTCAACCTTATGGTATGCCTACATCAATGATGCAAAACCTGCAGAATGCTCCACCTGTATTTTCAGAAATTGTTGTGTCTTCGCCACTACAAGGGTCAGGATCAGGGGGACGAAACAATCAGAGTATAGGCGTTGGTTACTCTGTTCAAACCCCTAGCCTTACAAATACATCCATAAATTGTTTGAGACAACAGATGGATGAAAGTAACATGCAAATGGTACATACGTTGTCTTAGACAATGGGAGAAGTTTTTCAACCTTTGATTCAAAATACAACTCAAACTAACCAACAAATGGCTGCACAAGTGGCACGCATGGCTGATTTCATGGGAGTGCCAGCAGTAGATCGGAGAGCGACGGTGGTCGAAGATATCCCAAGGCGTCATCAACGTTAGATACCTGATGCTAACTTGGAGGATCAAGAGATGGTCGACCATTTCAGAGTCGAACCACCAAGAAACCAGATGCCATACCAGATGGAGGTAGAACCAGTAGTGATGGTGAACAGGAACCAAAACGCAGACCAACTACTTAGGCAGGTTCGACACCAGAATCAAGCAGAAGAAAATAATCTTGCAGCCATGGTCGAAAGGATAATGACTAGGAATGGGATGAATTTTGGCTTCACCAGGCCAAATTATACGTCACCTGTAGTGGACTACATTCTCCAAGCAGAACTTCCCCCTAGGATGAAGGTTCCAAAGTTCAGCAAATTTTCAGGAGATACTACGAAGTCTACTGTCAAACATGTGGCTAGATATTTGATCGAAGCGGGCGAGATTGCTGCTGACGAAAGCCTTAGGATCAAATACTTCCCAAGTTCCCTTACTAAGAATGCCTTCACATGGTTTACTACGTTGCCTCCAAATTCCATATACAATTGGACCCAATTAGAACGTTTGTTTCATGAACAATTCTACATGGGGCAAACTAAAATTAGTTTGAAAGAATTGTCTAGCATCAAGCACAAGGTCACTGAGCCAATTGATGATTACCTGAATAGGTTTCGACTTCTTAAAGCCAGGTGCTTTACACAAGTGCCAGAACATGAGTTGGTCGAAATAGCTGCTGGGGGTCTTGATTATTCCATTAGGAAGAAATTAGATACCCAATATCTTAGAGATATGGCCCAGCTTGCTAATAGGGTTCGACAGCTAGAGAGGCTGAAAGAAGAAAAAGCCAAATTCAGTAGGGGTAAAAAAGTAGCGTTCGTCGAACGCAAGGAAGAAGTGGAGAGTCTGTATGGTGAGCCATCTTGTTTTGACGAAAATGAGGTTGACGTTGCTGAGTTAAAGCAAGGTCTACCTTACTCTTGCAAATTATTGGCTCCTTCAGAAGGAAAAAATCCTGTCGAATCTAACGACAAATTCCCTAAGAAAACATATACGTTTGATGTCACTAAGTGTGACGAAATTTTTGATTTGTTAGTTAAAGATGGGCAAATGATTGTGCCTGCTGGCGCTAAAACGCCACCTTTAGAACAAAGAAAGAAAAGAGGTTTTTGTAAGTACCATAATTTTTTTGGGTCATAAAACTTCTCAATGTTTTCTTTTCAGGGATCTGGTGTAAAACGCTATCCAGGAAGGAAGGCTGAAGTTTGGGGAAAAAGGCAAAGCCCAGATGAAGATTGACTCTGACCCGTTGCAAGTTGCAGAGGCCAACTATACAGAGCCTCATGAGGTTCAGATGGTGGAAGCCATAGGGGGATTCGACGAGTCAGTCAACATGGTAGAAGTTACTGAAGACTTCGTCATCAGTGTTGTGAAGATTGAAGGTTCTAGTAAGGCTACAAGTGGCCTAAACTTTGATGGCACCAGTTTGATGTTGGTGACCAAAGAAACTGCTGATAAGTTTGTGAAAATGGATAATGTTGTTAAGGGTTTTGATGTAACCGTGAGTGGGTGGAAGATAAATTTCAATGAAGGCATTAATATGGTCGAGTTGGCTGAGGAGTCTGATTCTAGTTCAGATAGTATCAACACCAATGAGGCTATGGGTAGAAATGCCCCCAAAGTTCAAGTTGTTAAGGAATTGGAAGATGACATGCTCTTGGTTGGAGAGATGCTGGACATGGATGGTTGTCTGGTGGAAAATTGGATCTGTATGGCTGCTGAAACTTTTTTCAAGACATCTCCTGATGTCGAGAGAGTTAATGCTGCGGAGATGGTAGAGGCTGAGAAAGCTGTTTGGGAAAAAGCTTCCCAAAGAGCTGCAAAAGCAGCAGTAGGTGGTGGCTACTTGGCAAAGACCGCTGAAAGTCTGGAAGCCAGCTTCTCCAAGATGCGCCTGAAGGACAGAATGGATGTCAACATGGTCGAAATTACTGATCGAAAGAATGAACCATTGAGTAAGGTAGATGAGCAAGATAAACTCAACAAAATGGCTTATCCTAAGCTAGAAGAGACAATTGTGGACTTCTTACATCGTTGCCAGAAAAAAGACTCAGGAGTAATGCTATGTCCCAGGTGCAGCGCCATTTTCGATGAAAAGGCTGCCCACAAGCTTGAAGGTGTCAAGAAAGCTGGTGAAAGCTGGGGGCAGAAGGTGGTGAAGGGGCACCGAGGTTTTGACCATAGGCGACTTTCGACAGGGCTAAAAAACCAAACACCAGGAATTAGGCCAGGCACGTTCAAGCCAACAGCGAACGCACCAACAGGTAGTTGGATCAAACCCGTCGAAGGGAGAGGACAGAAGAAAAAGTGGGAGAAGTTCGATGTGGAAAGAGGTGCGTCATTTGAGTACAGGAAGGAGAACCACACCACAAACAAATCAGCATACATTTCGCAGAATTACAAGGGTAACAACCCAATGTCTAGATCACAATGGCGAAGAGAGCAGCGCAGGCGAAAAGCTGTTAGGGAGGCCCAGGTGCAAGGGGAGTCAAGCACCGATGTGGCTGGGGCAATAGAGAAACTGCCCATACGACGAAAGTTGTTTACTATTTAGCCAGAAAAGAAGGTCGAAGAGGATGATGAGATGACTGATAACTTCGACAATGAGTCAGCCGCTTCCCTAGACATTTTGGTAAATGTGGTGTCAGTAATGCCAAGAGAATTTGGTCAAGTCTCAGAGATCGAAGATTTAGACCAAACTGCTGAGTTGGAAATGATGGCACACAAGCCTGTGTGCTATTATATCATGAACAATGGGTGCGTCGAAGAACATAATGCTTTCTTTGAGCGTCCCACGGAGGCAATGAAGGGTCACTTGAAGCCTCTTTATATTACTGGAAAAGTGGAGAACGTTCCTGTCAACAAGATTTTGGTAGACTGTGGTGCGATGGTTAATTTGATGCCAAGATTTCTGTTGAGCAAGATTGGAAAATTTGAAACTGATACTAAACCCCACAACATGGTTCTGTCGAACTATGAAGGCAAAGTTGGTTCTACTCTGGGAGTGATTCAGGTAGATCTAACAGTGGGAACTATCACCAGACCAACAGTGTTCATGGTCATCGAAACAAAGGCTAACTATAATCTACTCTTAGGAAGGGAGTGGATTCATGGGATAGGAGCAGTACCCTCATCTATGCACCAGAGAATCACAATCTGGAGACCAGATGGGATAGTGGAAAACATTGAAGCTGATCAAGGGTACTTCAAGGTGCCTGTTAATCATGTGGACAGTAGGAAATTTGAGAAACATCTGGCGAACATTGCTCCATGTCCTCCAGCTGATTTTGAGTTTACACCTGACGAGGAAACGTTTTATTCGTTGTACTTACACCCTGTCGAAGGTTTCAGATGGGACAGGGAGGTACCAGGAGGAAGATTGCCATGCCTAGGCACACCTCCAATAGAGCCCACAGGGTGGGGAGATGAATTCAGTGATCATGACTGAGTTCGATGCTATGAAAAGAATTTCGGCCTATGTGGCCGAAACAAAACTACAAGCGGCTTTGGAAGCCTCCAATGATTATATGGCTGGTGAACCCATTTCTGAAGTGTATCCAGAAGGTCCTGGCAAGGATTTCGACCCAAAACCACCAGACAAGGTTGAAACTGGAGGGCAAAGCCAGAGGCTCGACGCTATCTATAAAGACGAGCCTTTGGGATTTGAAAAGGATCCGTTGGCAAACAATATAAAAATGCTAGCACAAGATCCTTTGGAAGAAGTGGATCTCAGTGAGGGGGCAACCAAAAGGCCTACTTACATCAGTGCCAATCTTGATCCCCAGTTGAAAGTCGAAGTAGTCCAGCTGTTGAAAGAATTCAAAGACTGCTTCGCTTGGGATTATGATGAAATGCCTGGTCTGAGCAGGGAGTTAGTCGAACACAAGTTGCCTATGACGCCTGGGAAAAAACCAGTCAAGCAGAATCCAAGACGGTTTGCACCAGAGATACTGTCAAAGATCAAAGAGGAAGTCGAAAGACTGCTTCGTTGCAAATTCATTCGCACTGCAAGGTATGTCGAATGGTTGGCTAATATAGTACCTGTTATTAAAAAGAATGGGTCTTTGAGAGTGTGCATTGATTTTAGGGATTTAAACTCTGCAACTCCCAAAGATGAATATTCAATGCCAGTAGCAGAAATGTTAATAGATGCTGGATGGATATTCTGGCTATAACCAAATATTCATTGCTGAGGAAGATGTTCATAAAACTGCTTTCAGATGCCCTGGAGCCTTAGGCACCTATGAGTGGGTAGTGATGCCTTTTGGTCTTAAGAATGCTGGTGCTACTTATCAAAGGGCAATGAATTCAATTTTCCACGATTTTATAGACACATTCATGCAAATTTATATTGATGATATTGTTATAAAATCTATTTCTGGGAATAGTCACATTGACCATCTTTGACAATCCTTTGAAAGGATGAGAAAATATGGTCTTAAAATGAATCCTCTTAAATGTGCTTTTTGTGTGCAGGCAGGGGATTTCTTAGGCTTTGTGGTCCACAAGAAAGGGATTGAAATAAATCAGAATAAAACCAAAGCCATAATGGAGGCGAAAGCGCCATCAACCAAAAAGGAGTTGCAGTCGTTGTTGGGCAAAATCAACTTCTTAAGAAGGTTTATATCTAACCTGAGTGGCAAAACACAAGCTTTTTCGCCATTGCTTCATTTTAACAAAGATGGTTTCGAGTGGGGGCAATTGCAGCAGGAAGCCTTCGACAAGATCAAGGAGTACCTAAGCCACCCTCCAATTCTTTCACCACCTTGTAGAAACAAAAGTATGAGATTGTACATAGCTGCAGCAGATAAAACTCTAGGGAGCATGTTAGCTCAAGAGGATGAAAATGGAGTCGAAAGAGCCATTTATTACCTTAGTCGAGTTTTAAATGATGCAGAAACTAGGTATAGCATGATTGAAAAGTTATGTTTATGCTTGTATTTCTCTTGTACTAAATTAAAGCAATATATAAAACCTGTTGATGTGTATGTTTCGTCTCACTTTGATGTTGTAAAACATATGTTATCTAAACCCATTTTGCACAGTCGAATTGGCAAATGGGCATTAGAATTGACAGAATTTTCCTTGACATATCAACCTTTAAAAGCTGTGAAAGGGCAAATAGTTGCAGACTTCATAGTTGACCATTCCATAAATGAAAATGGTTTGAATTACGTCGAATTAAGATCTTGGAAATTATACTTTAACGGATCAAGTCATAAAAATGGAACGGAAGTAGGAATATACATTATTTCTCCTGATAAAATTCCAACAAAATTTAAGTACAAGGTCGAAGGTCCTTGTTCTAACAATGAGGCTGAATATGAAGCACTAATTGCTGGCCTTGAAATTTTGTTAGAATTGGGGGCAACTAGAGTCGAAATAATGGGAGATTCAGAATTGGTTATAAAACAAATCACAAAGGAGTATAAATGTGTTAAAGAAAATCTCATTATATACTTTGTGATAGCCAATAGATTATTAAAGAAGTTTGAGGTAGTGGCCATTCAGCACATACCTAGAATAGAGAATCAAGTTGCTAACGACTTGGCCCAAATTGCTTCTGGATACAAGGTGTCGAAGGAGAACCTTCAAGAAGTAATTGAGGCAAGGGGTAAGGTGGTGGCTGTTGGATTATGTCCATCAGACTTAGAAACAACTAAGCTTGGGTGTATAGATGGCGAAAATTTTGAAATTTTTGCCATAGATAATTTAACAGATGAAGATTGGAGAAAGCCCATAGTTGAGTATTTGCGAAACCCAACGGCTTCGACAGAACGGAAAGTCAGGCATCAAGCTTTGAGCTATGTGCTGATGGGGAATGAATTGTTTAAAAAGACCCCTGAGGGAGTCTTATTGAAATGCCTTAGTGAGGCAGAAGCGTATTTGGCACTTTCGACAGTACATAGTGGGGCATGTGGAGCACACCAAGTTGGCCAGAAGATGAAATGGTTGTTGTTTCGACAAGGCATGTATTGGCCCACTATGCTGAAGGATTGCATAGAATTTGCTAAAGGGTGCCAAGAATGTCAAATTCATGCTGGCATACAGCACATCCCTGCAAGTGAATTGCATTCTATAGTGAAACCATGGCCTTTCAGAGGATGGGCTTTGGATATAGTGGGAGAAATTCGACCAGCATCTTCAAAGAACCAGAGATATATTTTGGTGGGAATTGATTATTTCACCAAGTGGATTGAGGCAATACCACTGGTGAATATAGGTCAGGAAGATGTTATTGAGTTCATCCAAAGTCACATTATTTATAGATTTGGTATTCCTGAAACAATTACTACAGATCAGGGATCCGTGTTCACTGGTCGAAAGATGTAGGAATTTGCCAAAGAGATAGGTTTTAAGTTATTAACTTCTACACCGTATTATGCTCAGGCCAATGGGCAAGTCGAAGCGGCCAATAAGATAGTGATTGAACTAATCAAGAAACATGTGGGAAAAAGGCCTAGAAATTGGCACAAGACGTTAGACCAAATTCTTTGAGCGTGTCGAACATCCCCCAAAGAGGCTACCAACACTACCCCATTTCGACTCACTTTTGGTCATGATGCAGTATTACCTGTTGAGATTTATCTACAGTCTGTAAGAGTTCAAAGACATCATGAGATTCCCTCTGAAAAATATTGGGAAATGATGATGAATGAATTAGTGGATTTGGATGAAGAAAGGCTTAGAGCCTTGGAGTTGCTGAGAAGACAAAAGAAGAGGGTCGAAGAATCCTACAACAAGAAGGTTAAATCCAAATCTTTTGCATGTGGGGAATTGGTTTGGAAGGTGATTTTGCCCATGGATCGAAAAGATAGAACATTGGGCAAGTGGTCCCCTAAGTGGGAAGGACCATTCCAAGTCATACAAGTATTCTCTAATGGAGCTTATGAAGTGGAAGAATTAGACAGAGATAAAAGAATCTTGAAAGTAAATGGCAAGTATTTGAAAAAATATAAGCCTATGCTGCAGGAGATTCATATAAAAACATAAGCTTTATTTGATAAAAGAAAGCCAAAATGGGCCGAGTCAGGCTAATATGGCATACAAAGCAAAGAGAAAATAGTACAACATTTTTTTTTTCAAGGTAAGGTTATTCATAATCTCTCCAATCTATGGATTTGAGGAATTCCATATAATCTGCATCTGGCTCATCATCAGATTCTTGGGGGCTGGAATGCCTTTTCTTGGAGATCTTCATTTTGGTTTCCTTCTTCTTGGCTAAAGAGGCTGCTCCAATAGAGGCATTGGGTTGTTGGGGCGCCTCTACTTTCTTTGTTTCCTCAGTTGCCTTGGCCTTTCCAGCCA
The DNA here is from genome assembly GCA_022829125.1 of Lathyrus tuberosus. NCBI lineage: Eukaryota > Viridiplantae > Streptophyta > Magnoliopsida > Fabales > Fabaceae > Lathyrus > Lathyrus tuberosus. The sequence goes on from JALAZF010000251.1 coordinate 9,138,976, forward strand.
TCTTCTTGGTTGGAGGTTTCTCGGAAGTATTCATGGTTGCTTCTACGCAAAACATGGTCAGATGAAAGAGATTTATAGAGGCTAAGGGCTGATTGGATTGGCCAGCCAAATGGTGGAAATAGGTGAGTGATTCTTGGAAACAGGCCTGAGGGCTATGCTATAAGTGTCACTTTAAAGCTAGAAGCTTATGCCTTGGAATTTAAAGCTGGAAGGGTGACTTTCCAAGAAAAAGATAGAACGCTTTAATTGCGAATTTGACTGGTAAAAAATAATGATAGAGAACATCATCATGCAATATAGGTCGAAAGCAGTTAAAGGTAGAATAATAATGATAAATTAAATCAGTGCCAACAGGCATAAAATTGTCATTACATAAAAAGCCTGAAAAGACCAAGAAACAAGTGATGATTAGACAAATGAAATAAAGGTGTCGAAGGTATCAGAAGGGAAGCCTCGACGCCAACTGAGAAAAAGACTCTATGTGATGTTTGAGACGAGCGTTGTACAAAGATTCGTCAAGTTTTGCGTCTGCGAGCTCTTTCTCGTATCTTTGGGCTGCCTCAATATGATCAATAGCATGCTTCGTCTCTTCAGCTATCTCTGTGTCGTCGAGTTGGCGCAGATCACGGTTGTGGTTTTCAGCATTTGCAATTTTGGCTTGTAGCTCTGTGATCTGTTGCTTCCATGCTTCAATGTCCTTCGTGTTGGAGGCTATCTCGTCCTGCTTTTTCTTTTGATTAGCCTCCATACGTTGGATCTCTTCGTACGCCTCTTGTGCACTACACCAGGCTGCACTCTCACTGCCAGATGTTCTCTCGATGGTATCCTTGATCGAGGGAAGCAGTTTTATTTCTGCAGTTATTTGGTTTACCACGGCAGTTAGCTCTATCAGAAAACCAGAGACATCTGGATTGAGGGTAGTGAGCTCAATCTTTGCAAGGGTGTCCTTCAGGTAAGCAGTTGCAGTTGGATCTGAGGCCAAAATTTTGTAAATATCCCCTTTGAAAATTTTTTTCTTGATGGCTTGGAGGATTGATTGGGCGAAGTCATCTGGTGCTGAGGTCGAAGAAACAGAGGAAGAACCGTGCCTTTGCTCAAGAATTAATTTGGCAAACTCACGTGGGTTCGACCACTTGAGCGCTATCAGTGAGTCCCCAGATAGTGGAGCGACCAAAGGCGAAGGAGTGTGGTGGGGGCGAGGATCAGCTTGTTCTTCTTCCTCTTCTGATGATTCCACTTCCTCTTCACCTTCTTCTCCTCCCATTTCCTCATCAGATTCATCCGCAGCTGGTTGCACATTCTCTTGCTGATCAGCCGGTGGGGTTTGATCAAGAGTGGCATTGTGTGTTTGGATCTCAGGTTCACGCCTTTCGTCTTCAACCATCTGGCCCTTATCCATGGAGGTACCCTGATTGATAAGTGGTGGGCTTGAAGCGTCATCCTCATCAGAGTTAGCTCCCTCTGCTTGTGTATGCTGAGTTAGGGTTGGAACTGGTGCTGCATTAGCTGCTGTAACACGTGGAATAGGTTGATTAATCTCACTCAAACCAGAGCCAATATCAGAAAAGGGGTGATAAGTTGGCTCACCTTGGCTTTTGAGAAGCGTGGTAGTGAGGCTTTCTGAAGTTGGGTGAGAAACGGATTCGTCAAGTGTGGTGGCGGAAAAGTTGCTTGGAGTTGGTCGAGGGTCCAGATTGTTGATGATGGATACCTGAAGAAGACAAGTGGAGATAATGAGAATGAAATATTAGGCGGAGGATGTCAAGCATAATAGAAAAGGTAATGGTGGGCATACCTGAGTTTGTTCAACAGCAGGACTTGATTCTTCAACCCCATGGTCACCAAGAGGGGTTCTCAAGGCTACCTGGGAGGGTTCCTTCTAGACACCACTTGTGGTGGATGCCTTTTCGAGTATTTTGGCCACCTTCGAAGGAGGTGGGCCAGCAGGTCCAGAGGCCTTTGCGGGTTTTTTTTCTTTTCCTCGTGAGAACCTCTTTAGGAGATTCATCTGAGGCCTCTGAAACTGTAACCACAGCTGGGGTATCCTTTTTACCTTTCTTGGAAGGTGTTGGAGGCCTTCGACCAGTCTGAAGAGGCGGTGAAAATAAGGAAGAAATTCATAGAGTATAAGTAAAACAAAAGGTGCAAAGTATACCTGTGTACTCCCTTGGTCTTTGCCACTTTGCAAGGTGGCAGCTCTAGTCGAAGCAGCTTTCCTAGGCACAGCTGAAAGATAGCACACAATTGTTACAAATTAATGATTACATGACTAGTCATAAGGCCATGGAGTAAGGATCTCAAACCTTCATATATTTCAGATTCGACATGAACGTCCTGAATTCCTATATGAAGGTGCCCTTTAAAACTGTCTAACATATGCTTAGTCGAAACCACTCGTTGGGCTTTTGGCTGAGACTGCTGTCGAAGAAGCTTTAAATGCTCCCCACAGACAAACCAATCTGGATATGGAGGGGCAAGCGCCACTCCAAAATCAGCAGTAGGCAGTCGGGGGAACTTTGGGGGAAAAAGTTTAAAAGCTACCTCATAACGTTTCTCACGAGGGACGTTGGGAGGAATTTTTAGTTGATCCAGCTTTTCTAGAAATTTTCTCTTTAGAGTACCAGCAGCCTCATGAATGGTTCGACTAAGATCATCCGGTCGATAGATAGTTTCAAAGTATTTTTGAAAAGCCTGTATTTCTTCGATGTGAGTGAACTTACTTTTTTTCGTCTTGTCCTGCACATGGAGGAAAGCTTGGTCAAGTAACGAAGAAAATGTAGTCGCATCAAGGAAGTGCTCATTATAATGCTTCAACCACCATTGGTGGAAGGATGAAGTGCATAAAAAGGAAGGTTCGAAAAACACAGGGGAGTGGATGCTTCTTTTTTCGTTCCTGCTGTTGAGTGCTTCAGAGATGTTCTCCTCATCGAGGTAGGCGGTGTGAAAAATCACCTGACCCTTTTTCTCATATAAGCACTGAGGGAAACTTTGGGCCAGCCCAAATTGTCGAGAAACCAAGTTGGGTTGGTAGGCAATCAACGCTGATAAACCTCTCCATAGGTTCAGCCTGTGGACAATAAATCTAGGAATAAAAAAGGCTTCCTAGATGGCAACAGACTCTGGATCAAGGGGTTGGAGAGGATTTGGAAATGGCCTTTGAAACCACTCAGGGCCATGGCTCCGTCGAACAAAGGGTGCCATGCTAGGAGTAAACTCATAGCGTTTGGCGAACATCATTATATAACTAGTGAAAGCCCTTTGAAGGTTTTCACCATCATCATTAGGAGTGAGCTTAGCCAGACGTATCCCTTCGACGCTCCTCTCCCTGATCTCAGCGGAAGCTTCATCAACTATGCCTTTTCTGGGGAGGCTGGCCTCAAACGTAGCATTGAGCCACAGTTGAAGTAGCCAAAGAGGACCGCTCAAATGCATAGGACCTTGGGCGTCCATATTCTTCAGTCGAGAAGCCCCTTCACTGATAGATTCGTAAAGGTTCGCTAGAATGAGTTCACTCAGACAGGTCCCTCTGTTGTGGTGGAGTTGGTTCGCCAGGGGCAGGTATTTCTTAGCCACCCGCAAGGACTTGGTACAAAAAACATACTTCGACAGTCAGACTGTGAGGAAAGCGATGTGTTCTTCATCAGACACCTCATCATCTTCTTGTTTGAAGTGGTGCTTGATAAAGAGGGTGTAGGTCAATTTTGAGCCTGCAATGTTGATGGTATCATCAGCATCAACCTCAGGATTGTAGACGAAGCCATCTGGTCGAAGCCCCGTGATGGCAGCTACGTCAAAGAGGGTTGGAGTGACCATTCCACATGGCAGGTGGAATGTATAATGGGTGCTGTCCCAAAAGTACAAAGATGCTGCCAACATGTTCAAGCAATAGGGTATGTTGGTCTTCGACAGCATCAGAAGGTCATAGATCCCTATCTCCTTCCAATGGTCAGCTTTAACTTTCTCCATCTTTGCCATCCATTGGTTGAATTCCTTTAAAGGGTTGACGGCTCTTATCAACCTAGTGCCATCAGTGAGATAGCCAACATTGAGTTTGGGTAAAGGGATCTCTTCGGGGGAAGCTCCAGCAGAAGAATCAATTTTAGGGGAACTCTTTTGCCCTAATGGTTTGGATTTCCGGTACGACGGGAAAAACTCACTCAGCTTCTCGTTGGAAATATCTACCTCAGCCAAAGGACCAGATAATGCATAAGTTTTATCAGACATAACAAGGGGAATCATTACCTGAGATTGGTAGATGGCTCTTGCTTCTGTAGAGGTAGGTTCCGGCAAACAACGACGGTTATCTACCAGTTGAGGGCCTGGGATGTTAGCGAACGGTGGGATGGTTTGCTTGAACGGAGTGACTTTGCCCTTTTGGGTCTTCTTTGCTGGAGGATTAATATGGGAGGATGCCATTGTGGAAGAAGATGGAAAGATGGTGTCTTTATTGGGTTGCGCAAAAAAGAAGAGTTGCTTGAGAGTACTAAAGGAGTGGAAAGATCGCAAAATGGCAGAAATGGGTACATATAAATGTTTGAGAACCTTCAGGGACTTGGATCCACCGTTGAAGCTGAGGGGTTAGTGGGACACGTGGCTCCCGCCTGAAGGCGTGATGGAAAGGAGCAGTTATGTGTAGACTGTTAACGTCTATTTTCAAGAAAGGCGTATGATGAATACGGCTGAAAAGATGTTTTAAGGATTTGTCATGATGGCGTGACGTCAGAGGCGTGGTTTAACGGAACTGAACAGTTTAGCCATTAGGGAATTAGTGGGATGTTAAGTTAAGGCCATGCAAATAGGCGTCGAAATAAGCATTATGTCAAGAAATGGCCTTCCTACCAAGTTTGGCGAAAGGACATTCCTTGGGGGCAATTTGTTAACCCTCAATTTCGACGCCAGAAAAAATCAAAGTTATATTAATGTTAAAAATTATTCTTAATATAAAGAAGGCTTCGACCTAACTTTTGGGAGGCCTGAGTCGAATGAATGTGGAGAAACCTTAAAAAATGGCTAAGTATGGAAAGTGTTCTTCGACCGTGAGAATGTAGCGCTGCAGCGGTTATGTTAAGAATGGAGGGAATTTCCAATATTCGAAATTTAAATAAGAGCAGTTGTGGACGTGGGAACAGTTGAGATTAAGGGGAAGGCGCCAAAACCCACACGTTCGAAGCAGTAACCACCATTGAGTAGTTATTTCCTAGCACTATAAATAGGAGTTGGTTCTATGTAAATGGGGTGTTCATATTTTTGTACAAGTTACTCTAAGAAACTCAAAGTACCCGCGTGTAGAGAAACGAGTTCGTGAGAATGTACGTAATGTAACACCATTGTCTTCATTAATCTAATTTATCTTCAGCATGTTTACTTTCCATGCCTTTACAGTTTCTTGAAATTTATCTTCCATGCCAAATTTATGTTCAAAGTCATTTAAGTTTTCTGCGTTTTACTTTCGACCGCATTTTATGTTCAAGCATTTAATCTTCAAACCTTTACTTTTCAAAGCCTTTCATTTTCAAGAACGTGAAGTTCCCCTTTAAATCAACTGCATTTATTTTCGAAGTCTTTTACTTTCCAGCACCTTACCTTCGACATCACTTTTACTTTCCCAGCCTTTACTTTCCAAGAACGTGGAGTTCGTTGCATTTTACTTTCAAAGCTTTTACCTATTCGACACCTTTAATTTTCGCACCCTTTACTTGCATTACTTTAAATTTCAAGTTCTCACTTTACTTTATTGCCTGTAGTCGAACGTGGAGTTCAGTTAGATTTTATTTTCAGCATTGTCGAACGTGGAGTTCAGTTTACATTTTCTTTAAGTTACACTTGTCTCTCAAACTTAGCACATGTCCTAGGATTTGTGTGATCGATCCTGCAAGTTAAATCAATTTGCGTTTAGATTGATAGATCAGAGGTTGTTTACCAAAATTCACAGTAAACAGCATGTTTGTAACCTATCCCTTGAAACACCAAATATACTCCCTCACAATGCATGTAATTTGTGTAGTTTTTATGATAGCACTGCTAGGGTTTGTATCAATGGTCATAACTGAAAGTTTAGAGATGGAGTGATACTCATCATATGCTTGTTTGCCTTGAATGAATGTCAACTGGTGTAAAAAGTTTTCCAATTTGATGGAGTCTTAGTTTTGTTTGAATGTTCCTTTTGGTGTGATTTATTCATGGTTCATGTCGTCATAGTGGATCACTAATGAACTCTTACTAGCATGTTGAGATAATGATTGGTTTATGTGTTGTGATTGTCTAAGGGTGCTCATGTTATCATAAGATGCTAGAATATTTTGAATGAAGGTTTGTTCTTATAATATCATGCTTTGTCTGCTTTTATACCTCTGCCATGTCCATTTTGTTTTTAGATTATTGAGATGATAGTTTGAAGATAATGGCTGTTGTTTTGAATCAGTTTGAGTTCCAACTTTTGTTGTTATTCATGTCATCGTGTTTGAGTTCAGGAGGTTGTGGTTGGGTATATTTCGGGTTGGTTATTAAGTTTTGAACTGATATGTTAGTTGGTTTTTTAAAAAAACAGAAACTGTTTCTTTGTGTTCTTAAAATTGTTTCTCAATCTCAGACCTTGGTTTGCTCTTGCGCCTGTTTATTTTAGAGCCAGTATCTTGTCTTGTAGTGCATTAAATAACCATGACCTATTGATAATTTGCTACTACACGTTCTGTATGTGTGTGTGTTTTCATTTTATTATTTTCCATGACTTGTTTTAGCTTTTGTATTTATTGAAAGCGTTTATTTACCGGATGTATGTGTCGTCCCAACGGTTTAACCTTGCCTTGCCATTACCCTTTCACCACAATGACCTGGGTTCGATCCTGCGGATCAACCTTTTTGGCCATTTTCTCTTTTTTCGCCTAATACTTCTTCCTTTCCTCTCCTGGGCCTTGCGCCTTTTGTTATCCACACCCCTTATTTTCTTGGCCCATTTCATTTCCTCTTGTTTTTTTTAACTAAGCCAATTTCACCTTCTGCACCCCCTGCGTGTTTATTTAATTCAAAAGTTTTCACACTATTTCCAACCTTTGTTAATCTAAGCTTTTATTTTATTTAAAATATTTTCTTATTTCAAAAAGTCCAAAATAGTTATTTAATTTTTATAATTTATTTCTTAACTATTTATTTGTTTATCATTAATTAATATGTGAAGTAATTGCAAATTTTTAGTCACTATGTCATATTTTATTTGATAATTGTTAATTAACCTGTGTTAGCCTTTAAATTTAAATTATTAGTTTGCATTTTAATTTAGTTATTAATTGTTGACTTTTAATTTTAATTACCAATATGTGTGCTAATTGTTAATTTTAATTGTGTCGTCAATTGGTTAACAATTTTGGTTTAATTGTTAATATCATTTATGAGCATCTTTATTGATCTTGAGTGTTGTTTCACTAATGGTTTGTTTAAATCTTGAATTAATCTATCCATGTTGATTTGTCATATACTTGACTTTAATATGAATGTTATCCCTCTTTAAATATCATTCTCTTTATCTTTGTGAGTATTCTATATGTTTGTCTTCCTTAAGATTGCAACATATTGATATGTCCTTATAATCATGGTCATCTTATCCATATTTTATCATGAAACATATTGCCATCCTTATGCTTATGTTGCTTTCATTATATTATCTTATATCATGTTTTATCTCATATCATGTCTTTATCTATTGTTATATTATCAATTGTTTTCCCCCTTACTCCAAAGGAAGGTGATTAGTGTTGACTCTTAAAGTCATAGCCCCCACCTTAACCTAAGTAACCTCTTAGGAGAAACTTTATTTCTTGGCCTCATCAGAGCCATAGAAATCATAACTAGCCTTAGGAGAGAGTTCTTACACTCTTAGTGATATTCATCCTAATGAATTTATCACTTCCCCTACTGACTAAACCTCAACATAGGTCCATTTCAACTAGATCTAGAGAGTTCTTAAACTCTACAATGAGGTCACACTCATTTCCCCTCTGAATATTGACCATAGTCAATCATTCAGTAGAAATAAAACTACGCATACTCTGATTCTATTCCCGAGGATACGTAGGCGCAAAGTGCGATGCTTTGTCGAGTATACTTAGATACTAACCCCTAGGGTTTCAAACCTTTAGCATAGAACCTTTAGCAAACATAAGATAACATTAACAAGAGGTTCCTGTAGAGTACTACAGATACATAGGGTGCTAATACCTTCCCTTTGTATAACTAACCCCCAAACCTTAGATCTTCCCCCTTTAGGTGTTTCTAACGATCTTGAACCTTTCCTTTGGATAAATTAAAGTCGGTTGTAAAAGAAATATGATGCAAGTTAATTAATAGCTTGTTATCCGATTTTCACCGCAACAGTAATTTTCCCTCGACGACACAGATGCCTTTGCGATTTTCGAAGACGTCGCCGTAGGTGAACAAGTGAATTGGACGGTCTTCAAACCCAGAGAGCATCACCGCATATGCTCGAGCTATCGGTGTAACACCCTTTTCTACCCTACAAATATTGCAGCAGATTAAATCAAATATCAGAGTAAAATCAGAACCACCTCAAAGGTTGCACATTTCTCAATAAATTCAATTAAACAAAATTGCTCCGTAAACAACGGGTTTTCCTCTGAATAATTCAAAAACCATCAAACAGCAGCGGAACCACCATAACCACAATAATCCAACATAAAAAGGTTTTCAAAATAAAACCATAGTCATCAAATAACAACAAAATAATGACTCAACAATGGTTCAACTCAACGGCCCAACCCGATGTTACACTATAAGAGCAAGACCCTCTACATCGACCAAAAGCAAAATAAACTCCAAAAGTCCTCGAAGGCATCCACAGCTAATCCTGATCACCTACACGTTACCCACGTGGAAGCAATATTCAAACGGGCAGGGTGAGTAATCACAATTCATTATAATCAATATAAAAATAGGATATGCATAAAATGGCGTCATCATCATATACAACATCATCAGGGTCATCAAAGGAAAACATCAAAAATCACGATATGATAAATCACATCAATGCCAAATGTAGCGAGCGATTTTGGATGTGGTTGCGAAGCACTACCGCTCTTTGGTATCTACAGCTAGATTCATTTTTTATCCTATTAAAGCTGATGAAGGAAGGGAAATAGATGTCTCCAATTAACCCAGCTTGCAAACTGAGTTTGAACAGATGACTGTTGGTTTACAGATGCTACAAAGATTGTGGGTCTCTTTTAGGTTTATTTTGTTAAAAATAGTGTCTGGTCGATTGGTGGGAGGTTAAGACTGATGCTTTTCGATTGATATGTGGAGGTATGGGATTTTGGGTTTTGGATTAGTGTGCTCGCTAAGATTTTTCTTTCAATCTTATGCCTACGTATTCTCGTTTTTCCGAATAGGGAAATCAGAGCGATCGTAGTTCCTCCTATGCTATGGGAGGAAACGGTGTTTTGGTGTCTTGTTCAAAGCCCAAGACGTGAAGCGAAAGGTAGTTTGTATCTTGTTCAAAGCCCAAGATGTGAAGCTGAAGAGGTTTGACTTTAGAGAGAATTTGTCATCTCTAAAGAGGGGGTTTGTATATCACAACTGTTTATAAAGGAGAATTACTTTAACCGGGATTTGTGAATCCGGCAATGCCATAATTTCCTTTATAGGGGATTTCCATGCTGAAGGAGAAGACTTTAACTCAGTGTAGAGCAATGCTATCTTTCCTTAGGAATTTCTCATGCTAAAAGAGGGATAGTGGCATGGATGTAGATGATCCAGAGGCTTGCCGCTTACAGCGATTAGATGAAGGGAAAAGAGTTGTTGATGTTTGTGTACTGTGAACGAGGCACAACTTTGATGCTAAAAGGTTGATTGGATCAACCAGTGGTTTTCTTATACAAAGCCTAAGAGGAGGCTAATGGTTTTCTTATACAAAGCCTAAGAGAAGGCCAATGGTTTTCTTATACAAAGCCTAAGAGGAGGCTAATGGTTTTCTTATACAAATCCTAAGAGGAGGCTAGTGGCCCAACAAGAGGGTGTTTTTGATCTGTCTCGTACAAAGCCCGAGATAGAGGCTAAGAGGGAAGTGACTCGACAAGAGAGTCCTCTATGGTATCTCGTACGAAGCCCGAGATGGAGGCCAAGGGTTTTATACTCAACAAGAGAGTGATTTGTGTCTTGTACAAAGCCCAAGACGGAGGCTAAAAGGTGTTTGACTCCACTGGGGAGAATCATTGTATAAAGCCCAAGAGAGAGGCTATGGTGCTGTTTCAGTTGAGTGACAGGTCCAGTATATTGGTTCAAAGAGAAAATTAGTTCTTATATGAGTAATGTTTGAACTCAGGGATTTTGATTCGAGGATCAGGGATATTTCCTTTTCTTTGAGGAAATGGGAAATCCAAAGGGTATTGAGACTGTCCGAGTCTACGGGGTTCCTTCCAATTCTTGAAGGGTGCTTGAGAATGTCTTTGAGACTCAAGGAAATTAGACTGTCCAAGTCTAGAGTTTCATCTTTTGTACTATGCTTTGAGAAACAGTAGCAGACTCTTGGAAAGACTGTTCTATTAAGACGACTGATTTCTGTTCCTATACCTTTAGGAGATCGTCGGGACAATTTGTACGAAGCCCAAGAGGAGGCTGGAAACTTTTAAGAAGCCGAGGGACAATTTGTACTAAGCCCAAGAGGAGGCTATCATTCCCAGAGGAAGAAATCATTTATACGAAGCCTAAGAGGAGGCTGTGAATACTTCTAAGAAGCTGATGGATCCTTGTACAACGCCCAAGAGGAGGCGGGGATGCTTTTAGGAAGCCTGTGGGTCCCCAAACCCCGAGAAGTTCAAGACAGGCTATTCACAAAGAATAGATCAAGCCAGGAAAGTTCAAGAATTTGGAAGAAACTCAAGAGATGCAATTCACGGAGAAGAGATCATCTCTGGGGAATAGAGTTTCTTGACAATTCCTAAGGGTGCTTTTAAGAAGCCGGTGGGTCCCCAAACCCCGAGAAGTTCAAGACAGACTATTCACAAAGAATAGATCAAGCCAGGAAAGTTCGAGAATTTGGAAGAAACTCAAGAGATGCAATTCACGGAGAAGAGATCATCTCTGGGGAATAGAGTTTCTTGACAATTCCTAAAGGTGCTTTTAAGAAGCCTGTGGGTCCCCAAACCCCGAGAAGTTCAAGACAGGCTATTCACAAAGAATAGATCAAGCTAGGAAAGTTTGAGAATTTGGAAGAAACTCAAGAGATGCAATTCACGGAGAAGAGATCATCTCTGGGGAGTAGAGTTTCTTTGACAACTTCTACGAGTGACAGTCTGAGAAAGGGTTCAAAAAGAATCTGCCTTTCACATCTCCATATTGTTTAACCCCAAGAGGAGGGAAGACTGTTTCTGGTAATCCTATGGGGATCTAGTTTTGACTATTTAAGAGTGATCAACGGGCTTAATGCTAGACGTAGTTGCCGGGGAAACTCTAAATATCTATACTATTATTACACAGTTGATATGAGTTTATGAAAGAAGACTTACAGTGAAACAGCCCCACAATACAGTTATATGTATATGTAAGCAGTAAATGAAAGCATATAAACACTTACTCGGTTGTAGAGCTTCCATGTTGTTTGGTTAGTTGTTCAACAAAGAAAGATTGAAAACAACAGTATATTTCAAAATCAAAGGAGAAAGTGCTTTGAAAAAGAAAGATTTGGGGCTTACAGCTCAAGGAGAAGCCCAGGGTTTTACTAGTGATTGCACTGTTGTTTTGTACAGAGGGACTTATACAAGTGACTGAGGCCCAAAAATGTTTTACTGTACAAAGGGATTTGGGTCTTATACTCTCTCAAGAGGCCAAAAGGTTTAAAGAAAAAGAGTGAGGCTTATAACACGAGGGTAGGCCCAGATGATTTTCGTTTAAAATGGCGATCGCGCCGAGATTTTCTTTTAACGCGAAAGGGCTTATACAATATCTGAGGCCCAAAGTTGTTTTGGTTAAAAGGGGATTGGGTCTTACACTCTATTAGAGGCCCAAAAGTTTTGAATGGGTCTTATAGCTCGAGGAGAGGCCCAAATGATTTTTTAAAAGGCGACGATCGCGCCGTTCACTTGTACAGAGGGACTTATACAATAAGTGAGGCCCAAAATGGTTTGTACAAGGGGGTTTGGGTATTACCCTCTATTAAGAGGCCCAAAGAGTTTTAAAAAAAAGAAATGGGTCTTACTACTCGAGGGTAGGCCCAAGGTTTGTTTTTCAACGGATGATGATCGCGTCGAACTTTTTGAAATACAACGGGACTTATACCATAATTGGGGCCCAAAATAGGTTGTATTTACAAAGGGTTGGGTCTTACACTCTATTAGAGGCCCAAAGAGTTTTGAAAATGATTTATGAGGGTTGAATTAATCAAAAACCCTAATTTGTTTTCAAGATGTGTTTTAATTGAATAAAATATTCAATTAAAATGATTAAAATTGTTTAACATGTGGAAAACAAATTGTGATCTTGGATTAATGCTTCATAAATCAAGTTTTTCCCTACAAAATGATTAGAAGTCATAAAAATCTGAAAAATCAAGAAGGAAAAATAATATTTTAAATGTCAAAAACAATTAAAACATTAATTCTTTGCAAAAATATCAATTATATGAAATAAATAATATTTTTGGGATTGTTTCATAAAATAAAATATTTTAACATTTTTGTGAATTATTAAAAAAGGAATCAACTCAAAATCATTAAAACTCAGAGAGAAATTAATTTTTGAATCAATTAAATAAAATCACAAAATTCAAATATTTGAATTTGAGAGAAATGGCGCCAAGAACAGCTGAAGAACACGCGCGTTTTTCAGCTTTGCCCAGATTTGTATTTTCTATCCAATTTCACTGAATACTTGATTATATCACGCAATCCACATATCAATCTGCTCGTTTTCACCTCACGGTCATGTTTATGACAATTAATTTCATTTAAATTAAGCATAAAACAAGAAATCACGATAAATCCTCAAGAGCCCTAAATTTTGCATGAAGGCTGGGATTTTTGACACACGATTCAAACAAAGCAATTACTTGAGGGGAAACATTCCATGCATGATTATGAACATTTGGCAAAAGTATTGTGCGAGGAAATACGCATAGATTGAGAGATGACCAAGTTTAGGCTTACCTCTAGGTCGTGATAGCAAGAGAAAATTGATTTCTGAGTTGGAGGTGTTACAGATGAATTGTGATGATCTGAACAGCTTCCCTACACCTTATGGAGTGTGTTTGAATGCTTGGACTCGATGGAAATTGGTTGGATCACTTCATGGCATCTCAACTGCAACTTGGTTAAAACCTTGAGCAATTGACTGGTGATTCTGAGAAATCAGTGTTCCAGATGTTGTTTAAGTGTTTGATCAGCTCACATATGATGTATATGAGGTGTGTGTGTGACTGGTTTGAGTGGAATTGCTCTCTAATGAAAAACCCGATAGTGACTTGCTAAGAAAGGCATTTTTTAGTGTGAGAAGTGGATTTTGAGAAAGGCAAGTGTTGTAGACCTTTGGTGTACTTAAACTGATCACAATTGAGCTCTATTTATAGTAAAGCAAGTTTGTTTTGCAAGGAATAGTGAATGGCAACTGCTGAGTAGGGTTGGCCAATGTTGGCAAATGAAAATCCAACTCTCCTCTAGCCATTGACTAGAGGTTAGGGCATAGGCTGCTGGTCCCCTTGGTCTTGGATAAGTCTTGACTGAATTCAGTTACTAATGGCTCAGTCCATGCCACCTTGGTGCTTCCATTGAATGCTCCAATCCGAAATTGGAGTCTTGTCCCTATTTTGGGAAATTCTAGGTTTAGCATGTTATTTCTTGTTCCAAGGACTTTGGAGGCTTGGCTCAGTGATTGTCCCCTTTAGATTGAATCCTCAGACGTGTCCAAAGTGATGACAAGGCTTGGAATTGGATGATTTTGGCAAATCGAGCAAAAGTGGAAAATTCTGCCTTGCCTTGGCAGATTTCAACAAGGCAACTTGCCAATGTCATATCTCATGGCCCAAATTGAATTTGGTGATGTTCTTGGCCATTTTGGAAAGCCCTTATATGATACAACAACTGTCTAATCATTTTTGGTTTTGATACCTTTTGGATCCAAGTGAAAAATCCCCCTACATTTGGAAAAAAGTAAGGCAAATTCTGACTTTGTGAAATTTTCACTAAGTGTTGGAACAAAGTGACTTTTCTTGATTTTGATCACTCCATAACTCAAAATCCATGAGAAATTTGGACATAGGTCAGTATGAAGCTTTTCTAGAGGGCAATGAGATCTACAAATCAAGCTTTGGATGGAAAAAAATGGCTTTGTGGTTTAAAAGTTTTGATCCTCCAAAGTTGGTACCTTTGTCACTTTATTTCATAACTTAGAAAATTTTCTAAGTTTTTATGGTTACCCCTTTTACAAGTTATCCCACTTTCTTTGATTTTTCTTGATGAATGATGATTCAAATCATACATTAACATCATTTTAGAGTTAAAAATCCATTTTTGTGAAAAATCTCAAAAAGCCAAAGTTGACTTTTGTGCACAGTTGACTTTTTATCCGATGAATTACAAACTGTGCAATCCTTTAAGAAATCATGTCCTTGACCTAAATAAAACTTGATGGACATGCTCCATGGGTGTTATAGGGTATATTGAATCATGTCTTAGGGTTTGGGAACATGTCCTGGTCAAAAGTCAAAGTTACAGTTGACTTTTCTCGCAAAACCCTGACTGTGGTTCAGATGAAATTGAAACTTGTTGCTCAAGCTTCTTGGATCAATCCATTGTTCCAAATGGATCAATATGGTATATTAGAGACCCTCAAATCATGTCTTGAGGTCTTGGTTCATGATTTGTCCCAAAAGTCAACTTAGGGGTGAATTAGGTCAAGAAACCCTAATTCCTGATTTTTGATGTATGCATCCCTCGAGTTCAAATTGACTTGATGATTGGGTCCATGAGGTTCCATGGAGTATATTAGGATATGCTTTGAAGCATTGGCTCATGCCCAGAGGAAAATTTCCAACTGGAGGCCCTAGTCGACCAAAACCCTAATTTGGTGACACTGGCGATCTTGAAGCTTGATCCACCTAGAAGGGAGCAGCCTTGTGCTTAATCCTTGATGTGGGAGTCCTCTTGATCCATTGTGGATGTTTGAGAGGCTAGACAAGTTGAATATCATGTCATTTATTGATTGATCCTTTGTCTAAAAACTCTGAGAGGGCTTGAAACCCTAATTTTCATATTAGTGAATGCTTACCCATCTTTGGGGAGACTGATGAGGTATAATGATACACCCATATTGTGATGATGATTTGCACAATGATGGTAAATCTTAGTGGTCAAAATTTGGGGTATGACAGATGCCCCTATTTAATCTTCTTGGACACGAAGGTGTGAATGACGAAGGTATTCGGGCATTCGGGGTGCAAGAGGATTGAATATCGGAATACCCGAAATTTTGATGGTGGGTATGAATGGCATTCATCTTCTTTTGCTAAGCAATGATGCTTATAAAAGGTAAACTTCCCCTCGATCCTGGTCTTCAGCCAAGGAACTGGTCTTAGTTTTCTTTTGAGATGAACTTCCCCTCGATCCTGGTTTCCTACCAAGGAACTGGTCTTAGTTTCTGATTTAAACTTCCCCTCGTTCCTGGTTTCCTACCAAGGAACTGGTCTTAGTTTCTGATTTAAACTTCCCCTCGTTCCTGGTTTCCTACCAAGGAACTGGTCTAAGTTTCTTTTGTCAATAAACTTTATTGACAAGGGACGCTATGTGTAGCGGTTTTCCTCAAACTTCTCGCCGAATCTTCCTGGGGAGATGCCATTTGATGGAAAAAGTTGACATCAGACTTGCTGGGGAATCCAGTCGTCTGAGTTGTAAAGGTGCACAAACTTCTCTATTGGAGACGCCATTTGTTTCTACTGGGGAAGACGAGTCTCCTGAAAGACTACCTTCGTTTGGGATCTTACATCATACTTTTCTCGAGATCTTCCCGGAGAAATGCCATATGATGGGATCCAATTTGAGGTGCCGATGACCTTTTCATCAGTGGTTCTTTCAGAGAAACTGCTGTACCACCGAATCTCTGATTAGGAGGCTTTCTCTCGGGATTTTCCTTAATCCGAGAAAGCAAGGATATCATCTTCAATGGCGAAGAGTGATGTTGACTGAAGGTTCTCTGGTTTTTCAGAGGTTCAAGTTATCAAAGTGGTCGAGGGCCAATTCTGATCCAGAACTAAACTGGAAGAGAGATATTGTTCAGACGCAGCATTTCCTGACTAGGAAAAAACGGAATACTAGATTGAGAAAATTGTTATCACTAGGGGACAAGACCGACCAGAGTGATAGCGATATGAAATGTGAATGCAAATCAATAATGTATGCTGTATGTATGTATATGCTGACAAAACTGACGCGACATACAAACTAATGGATGAACACAACTGGATACTCGGCCATCGCGGGGCAAAGAAATACCATTGGTCCAAAAGTATCAATTCTACCTTGCTTAGGAGAAGTAGTCCTCGCGGGGAACTATGTTGGTCGGGCTTAGGAGATGAGAACTCGGCCGAGGCGTGTCAGACGAAACAAGGTCTCTGACACAGTTAATCCCTTCATTCAGGCGTACTGGGTTAGAAGGAGTACTTTGATTCTGCACTTTGAAGTTCGCTTACTTCTGGAGAAGCGGTTGATGTTCTTTTGATGTTCAACATTCAAAAGAAATTGCCATCTTTATTTTAAAGCAGAAAAAGTTTTACAAGTAAATTCATTTTTGTTTTATTTCAAGAATCGTTAATCATATTAAAATGTCGTTCTGTAAAGGTAAAACAAATGAGAATTACAAACAAAAGCACAATGGCTCAAATTTTATTGATAAGATGGAGATCAGCCAAACGCGTGATTCCAAAGAGTATTTACAAAGTTAGAAAATGGTAATTTACAGGGAAAAGGGCTACGTTGAAACATAACGACCGTTATCCTTCTACCAACTTTGAATTCGGGACATCCTGAGCTTCTGTCGAAGATGACCTTGACTGGAGTTTTCCTCTGATGGATGGTGTAACTGCTGCAGAGGGACTTGCCTCTTTGTCGAACATAGTTACTTGCCATTATCCCTAACTTTTGCATGGATTGTACTGTGATGTTTCCAATCCACCGGGATGATTTTTTTTATTTTTGTCTCTAAATTTTGCCTGGACCGCCCTTTTGGGTTTTCAATCCACCGAGATGTTTTTTTTAGGCGAAGTATTTCTTGACTACATCAACATTTGTGGGGTAGGCAAATTCTTCTCCGTCCATGGTTGCAAGTCTCAAGGAGCCGCTTGAGAAAGCTTTCGTGACCACATAGGGGCCGTCATAATTTGGAGTCCATTTGCCCCGAGAATCAGTGAGAAATGATTGTATCTTCTTGATCACAAGGTCTCCTTTCCTGAAGACGCGAGGTCGGACCTTTTTGTCAAACGCCCTCTTCATTCTCTGTTGATACAACTGACCATGGCATAGTGCCGTGATTCATTTTTCTTCGATCATATTCAATTCGTCGTGTCGACTTTGACACCATTCAGCTTCTGTAAGCTTAGCTTCAATCAATACCCGGATTGAGGGGATCTCTACTTCTACGGGGAGCACTGCCTCCATGCCATATACTAGAGAGAAAGGGGTTGCCCCTGTTGAAGTACGGACAGATGTGCGATAACCGTGAAGAGCAAAGGGTAGCATCTCGTGCCAATATTTGTAGGTTACAACCATCTTTTGAACAATCTTCTTGATGTTCTTGTTAGCCTCTTCTACCGCTCCGTTCATCTTTGGTCGGTAGGGAGATGAGTTATGGTGTTCGATCTTGAACTCTCTGCACAACTCTTTCATCATCTTATTGTTCAAGTTAGATCCATTATCAGTAATGATCTGGCTCGAAACACCATAACGGCAGATGATATTGTTTTTTATAAATCGGACCACCACTTGTCGGGTTACATTAGCGTATGACGCTGCTTCGACCCACTTGGTGAAATAGTCAATGGCTACCAGGATTAACCGATGTCCATTTGAAGCTTTAGGTTCTATCATGCCGATCATATCGATTCCCCATATGGAAAAAGGCCATGGGGAAGAAAGAACCTTGAGATGTGTTGGCGGTACATGAATTTTGTCAGAGTATATCTGACACTTGTGACACCTCCTCATGTACTTGTAGCAGTCGGATTCCATTGTCAACCAATAGTACCCTGCTCTTAGAATTTTTCTCGCCATTGTGTGTCCATTGGCATGAGTGCCAAAGGACCCTTCGTGAATTTCTTTTATCAGCATGTCTGCCTCTGGTCTGTCTACGCATCAGAGCAAGATCATGTCAAAATTTCTCTTATAGAGAGTATCACCACTCAGGAAGAAGCTTCTTGCTAGTCTTCTGAGGGTTTTTCTGTCCTTCCTTAGTGCCCCAGGTGGGTACTCTTGTTTTTGAAGGAAGCATTTGATATCGTGATACCAAGGTTTGTCATCTATGACTGCTTCAATCGTGAAGATGTAAGCGGGCCGTTCTAGGCGCATTACGTCGATCTTAGGTATGTCATTCCATTGATCTACACTAATCATGGAAGAGAGAGTGGCTAATGCATCAGCCATGTGATTCTCATCACGAGGGATGTGATGAAACTCGATTCTGTTGAAGAAAGGTAACAACCTTCTTGCATAGTCTTTGTAAGGAATCAATCCTGATTGGTATATGTTCCAATCTCCTTTTATCTGATTGATAACCAGGGATGAGTCGCCATATACGTCCAAGTTTTTGATCCTCAAATCAATCGCTTCCTCGAGACCCATAATACAAGCTTCGTATTCGGCCTCGTTGTTTGTACATTTGAACGTAAGTCGAGCGATGAAAGGAATGTGGGTACCCTGAGGGGTAACAATTATTGCCCCAATTCCGTTTCCATAATGATTAACTGCTCCGTCAAAGATTAGTCCCCACTGGGAACTTGGTTCTGGCCCTTCACTGGGTAGCGGTTCATCGCAGTCTTTCATTTTTAAATACATGACATCTTCGTCTAGGAAGTCGAACCCGATTGATTCTTGATCGTCAATCGGTTGATGAGCCAAATGATCGGCTAAAATACTTCCCTTAACGGATTTTTGAGCATGGTACTCTATGTCATACTCTGATAGCAACATCTGCCAACGGGCAATCCTTCCCGTGAGAGCAGGCTTTTCAAATACATACTTAATTGGATCCATTTCGGAGATCAACCAAGTAGTGTGACGAATCATGTACTGACGAAGACGTTTGGCTGCCCAAGCCAAAGTACAACAAGTTTTCTCAAGCATAGTGTATCGAGTTTCACAGTCGGTGAACTTCTTGCTTAGATAGTAAATGGCAGACTCTTTCCGTTTGGTTTCGTCTTGTTGGCCAAGTACACTCCCCATTGAGTCTTCCAAGACTGTGAGGTAGATGATCAGTGGTCTTCCTTTCACTGGAGGTGATAGAATCGAAGGATTCAACGTGTATTTCTTAATGCTGTCGAAGGCGATTTGGCAATCTTCTGTCCAAACGCAGTCCTGGTTCATTTTGAGTAATTTGAAAATCGGCGCACATGTCGCGGTCATGAGGAATATGAATCTGGAGATGTAGTTCAAACGTCCCAGGAATCCTCTGACTTGTTTTTCAGTTTTCGGAGAAGGCATTTCTTGAATGGCCTTGACCTTGTCAGGATCAATCTCAATTCCTTTCTGGCTGACGATGAACCCTAAGAGTTTCCCTGAACTGACACCGAAGGTGTATTTATTGGGATTCAAGCGGAGTTTGTATTTTCTCAGACGTTCGAAAAGTTTTGACAGGTGGGTCACATGCTCCTCCTCTGTCTTAGATTTTGCAATCATATCATCGACATATACCTCGACTTCCTTATGTATCATGTCATGAAACAGAGTAGTCATGGCCCTTTGATAGGTTTCCCCACGTTCTTCAAACTGAACGGCATTACCTTGTAACAAAAGGTACCCCATGGGGTAATGAACGAAGTTTTCTCCATGTCTTTCGGCGCCATTTTGATCTGGTTATAGCCCGAGAATCCATCCATGAAGGAGAAAACTTTGAACTTTGCTGTACTGTCAACCAGCATGTCAATGTGTGGTAAAGGAAAGTCGTCCTTTGGACTAGCCTTATTCAGATCTCTGTAATCAACACACATTCTGACTTTTCCGTCCTTTTTCGGAACAGGTACGATATTGGCTAACCATTGAGGATATTCTGACGTAGCGAGAAAACCCGCGTCAATCTGTTTCTGTACCTCCTCTTTGATTTTGATGGCCATGTCCGGGTGAGTGCGTCTCAGTTTCTGCTTTACTGGCGGACATTCCGATCTTAACGATAAGTGATGTTCCACGACGCTGGTATCCAACCCTGGCATGCCTTGATAGGACCAAGCGAATACATCAGGGAATTCTTTAAGAAGCTTTGTCAAACTCTCTTTGGCAGTTGGACTGAGCAGTGCCCTAACCCTGATTTCTTTCCTCTCTTTTTCTGAACCCAAGTTTAACGTTTCCAACGGCTCTTTGTGAGGTTCAATGGATCTTTCCTCTTGTCTGAGTAATCGGGAGATCTCTTCTGGAATTTCGTTGTCAACTTCTTCTTCAGCCCCAAATACCGGGAACTCAAAGTTGGGAGAAGGCATCGGATCATATGTTTCAACGGGGTTTAAAACAAGCAATCTGCATGACGTTATGATTTGTGTTTAGAAGAGATAGAGAGAATGCAAAAGTGTGTGCAGTGTATTTTTTTTACTGCTTGTTTTTATTAGTGAATTGTTTTTTAGGATTACCATTTTCTGAGAAAAGCAAAAAGAGAAAACAACAATAAAATGTGGAAATTACAGAACGGCATTATTTTATTAATGAACAAGTCGATTCTTAAAACTACAGCCCTATAAAACAAAACTCTGTCGCTTTGGACGACGCAAAGAGGGAAATTTACAGAAAGTAAGCCCTATTAAAATATCCATTTCACCTGGGCAGGGTGAAAGGTTAAAGATGGCAATTACTTTGACTTATGAACAATCTTCGGAGCATCAACTGCGACCCATTGGCGGCGAACTCCTCGGTGAATCACAAAGTCTGGTACCTTCCTTGATTTGTCTTCAGAAATGACGCTGATTTCTGGTGGAGCAGGATCATTGGAATCTGTCTCCCAGGCAGAGTTGTCGTAGGAGAATTCCTCTGTTGCATTTTGCATAGCATTTGTGCTCTTAGCTGTATCTCCCCATCCAGTTGGCTGGATGTCTTCAAGCCTGATGCGAGAGCTTCTTTGGAACTGGAGGAGTCATCCCTCTCGATGACGTTGACCTCGGGAAAAGCATAGTTGATGAATTCAAGTCCTGCAAACGTTGCAAATTCATCATCATGTTGAGTAGTTTCTGAATGACCTGAGTGTTGATCCCATGACATGGTGGGGACACAGGTATTCTGTTCAATGATGCTCAGCTGTGTTTCATTACTCGGCTGACTTTCTGGCCCCAAGTTTCCTGGGTAAGGCTGCCACATTGGCAGGCCATCCATCGGGCCATAGTAATTGTGGTCAAAGTTGTCTTTCATCAGAGTGTCCTCCTCTAATGAATTTGGCGGAGCATGACATCCTTCCGGATCACAACCTCCGTATATCATTTCGACATCTGACCGTAGTATAAATCTCGGACTCTGTGCGGGATAGCAAAATGGCGTAGGCACCTCTTCCTGAGACATATAACCGTCCTTGTTAAGATAGGACTTCCATTCTTCATCTGTGTCGGAGGAATCCTCCTCATTGATAGCATGGATTGCCTGAGGCACTGGGTGAAGGAACCCTCCACTGTGGAAGAAGTTCTGAATGGGATGAAGACTTTCATCGTTAGCAGCTGTTCGGGTACAGGTTGTAGAAAAACCAAGACCCTTCTTTGTTGTATTGCTAGTAGGAATGACAAGCTGTCCCCATCCTGTTGTATCGGTACTCTCGACTGCTTTAATAGCATATTTGTATGAGGAAATCGAAGTTCCTCCTCCGGATTGATTGTCCTTGTGTAGAGAAAGCGCTTGGAACTGGGTTCCGATTATCCCTTCTGGTTCCACATAAGTGGATGATGATAAATTGCTGACGAGCAAGGCCTGTTCCCCACAGACTGTGATGAGTTGGCCGTTATGGATGAACTTTAGCTTTTGGTGGAGGGTCGAAGTGACCGCTCCAGCCTGATGTATCCAAGGTCTTCCTAATAAACAACTGTACATTTCTCGAATGTCCTTGACCTGGAAGGTGACTTGGAAAGTGTGAGGACCAATAGTTACGGGAAGGTCAACTTCACCGATAACCGTTTTTCTGGATCCGTCGAACGCATTGACGACGACCTCACTGGTTCTCATCGGAGGGCCTTTGAACGATAATTGCATCAAAGTGGACTTCGGCATAACATTCAGGGCTGACCCTGTGTCTACCAGTACGCTGGCTAAAGCATCGTCCTGGTAGTTGACTGTGATATTGAGCGCCATGTTATGACAGCGACCCTCTTCAGGTAATTCCTCATCACTAAATCCCAAGTTATTGCAAGAAGTGATGTTAGAGACAATACTATCGAACTGTCTGATGGTTACATCCTGTTCCACAAAGGCTTGCTCCAAGACTTTCTGTAGAGCCTCTCTGTGCGCTTCTAAACTGAGTAACAGTGATAATACCGAGATCTTTGAAGGAGTCTGTAATAGCTGATCAACAATGTTGTATTCACTCCTTTGGATGAGCTTTAGTATCTCATCATCGTTTTTCGAAAGGTCGGGATTACTGGATTGACCGACTGGTGGATCGGGAGCTTCTGTCTGAAGTTCCTTTTCTTTGTTAGACTCTTCAACTCCTCTATTGAAGATTTTACCACTTCGTGTTACACGACTGATGCCTGCAATATTCACGACAGAGGGTAATGGAATTTCCTTTCCATTTTCAATTATCGTTGCACCGTATTTGTAAGGGATTGCCTTAGCTGATTCATACAGTAGTGGTCCCGGCAGATAGATGACTATGGGAACCTTCTGGTTTTTCTGACCATCGTACGCAATTTTGATCCGTTCTAGGTTGGGAATTCTTGATTCGTCAAGCAGAGGGATAATGGCAAAAAAATTACTGGTCCTCTGATGATCAGAGATGACGACAACGTCCTCAATTTGACTGACAAGGTAGTTCGACGACCAATTGATGGGTCCGGAACCTGGATATGGGCGAATCTCTCCAAGATCTACCTGCCCCTGGAGAGCTGCTCGCACAAGGTAGCACCCTTGGTTACTTTCCGAACAGACTCCACAACGTTCATAATTGTGTGGTGGCACCTGGCCATGCCCACTTTGAATACAATGTAACCTCACTAGGTTAGCTTCCACGAGTCGGACATCCTGACTTTGACGCCGAGTGGGGTTTCTGTTATTGATACTAATTTGCTGAGTATCTTCATCCATGTAGATTGGTATCCACCAATGATTTAACAAGTGCTGGAGTGCTTCTTAGACATGGGCACATCCCTGATCATTTTCGCAACCCGCTTTACAGCTGTGATAATTATGTGATATCAGGAATCCGAGTCGGACCTGCTCAGCATGCAACTCTACCAAGTTGGTATTCATCAAGCGAATGTCGAAGATTTGAACCATATTGATATGATAAGGATTCCTATCATGGTAGTCTTGGATCCATCCGAGATCCATCTGACACTGGAGGGCCTCCTGTATGAAAGAGCATCCCTGTTTATTTACCGAGCAAGTCAGACAAGAACTATAATCGTGCCGCAACAGATTATGATACTGGCTTTGCCTTAAATGCATTGCCACCAGGTTGACATTCATCGCACGGATGTCGTGGTTCTGAATGACGCTGGAATTCATGTAAACCATGTTAAATCCACGAACTCGGTGCTCTTGGACCCATCCGAGATCCATCTGTTCCTGTAGAACTGCTTGCACCACAGAACATCCTTGATTGTTTTTAGAGCAGACATCACACTGGTGATAATTATGAGGTGGCACATGGCCGTACCCACTCTGTCTACAATGCATCTTGACCAGATTGGTCCTCAACAAGAGTACATCGTGAATTTGATAGATATTGTTAAATTCTTTCTCAATTAGGTTGACTGCAGCTTTCTCATGTTGAGGCAGCGGGTTTGTGAGAACATTGGGATTCGTATCTTTGAAAGATAAGAGCCCGCTCCTAACAAGCTTTTGCACGTCAGATTTGAAATTGAGACAGTTTTCTCTGTTATACCCTGATCCTCCTTGATGATAAGGGTATATCTGATCCACCTTAAACCAAAAAGGTGGATTTTCCGGTACTGTAAGTGGAGACTTAGTCTGGATGTGCCCCTTAGCCAGTAGTAACAGAAATAGTTCTGCGTACAACATGGGTATAGGATCAAACCCTGGTGACCGCATTGTATGGTTGGTATTGTATGGAGGACGAGCCTGCTGAAGAGGCTGTTGTGTCCTTTGCTGATTAGGTTGGCTTTACGTAACCTGAGGTTGATACGTAGGAATAGGCGTAGGGCTGATAGCAGGAGTTACAGCGGCTACCAGTTGATAACGTCGCCTTTGCTTTTCGAGAGAGATATTCCCAATATCTTGCTCTTTTTTTCTTAGGGAGAGCACTACCGTATCGTTTTGTACTACTTGATGATCCAGCGTCTTTTATTAGACGTCCTTCTCGGACGGCTTCCTCAAGACGAACTCCCATACCGACCATCTCAGTGAAGTCACTGGGCGCACTGGCAACCATTCTGTCATAGTAAAATGAGCTTAAGGTCTTTAAGAAGATCTTTGTCATCTCTTTTTCCTCAAGAGGTGGACAAATCTGAGCGGCAATTTCGCGCCATCTCTGAGCGTACTCCTTAAAGGTTTCCTTGTCCTTTTGTGACATTGATCTGAGTTGATCTCTGTCCGGTGCCATGTATAAATTGTATTTGTATTGTTGGACGAAGGCAGTACCAAGATCTCTGAATGTACTAATCGTAGTACGGTTTAAACCCATGTACCATTTGAGTGCGGCACCGGTTAAACTATCCTGAAAATAGTGAATCAGTAGGTCCTGATTCTCCGTCTGAGCTGACATTCGCCGAGCGTACATCACCAGATGGCTCTGAGGGCAAGAGTTACCCTTGTATTTTTCAAAGTCGGGCACTTGAAATTTGTGCGGAACTTTCACATTGGGGACCAGACAAAGGTCTGCGGCGTCCTTTCCAAATAGATCCTGGCCGCGGATGGCTTGCAGTTCTTTCTGCATTTCCAGGAACTGTTCCTGGAATTCATCCATTCTATCGAACATAGTTTCCTTCTTACCAGAAGGTATCGGCAGAATCTGTCCTTCCGGGACAGTGTGCACCACAGGGGGTGGTACCGTGACTACGGCAGTGAATCTTGGCGTTTCCCGAAGTTTGTAACCTTCAGGAATCTTCAGTATGCCCCTGGCATCTTCACTTTCCCAAAGTTTGTAACCTTCAGGCCCAACGGCTTCTGTTATGATTCCCTGATCTTCAGTGATCGGCGGAACATATCCTTCCGGGATATAGTTAACAGGCATGCCCCAGGGACGATCTTTTGGCATCTGATACCTAGGATCAAACTTCTCCACTATGGGCGCTGAGGTGATCTCTGAGATCACAGTCCTTTGTAGTTGAGCTTCTGCCATGGCTTGCATGTCGTTACGAAGCTTTCTCATATCCTCTCTCAGAGCGTCGATCTCTTCTTTCAACTCTCTGTTCTCTTCCTTGAGATCATCCATCTTTTTCTAACGATTAGCCCAAGTATTGTACGAATGAGACAGTTTGACTCTAGAACCGAGACACAAACGTGAGATTCGTAGGTAAGAAGAATACGCGATGTGAGAATGATGAATGCAATGATTATATTAATTGTTTTTTTGGTTTAATCAAAATAAACTTCGACAATTAGATTGCAAATATCAAACAGTGTGGAAACCCCTTTTTATTGAATTCAAAGGATTACAGAAATGGAAATACAGTAGATTACAAGGTGCAGAAACAGAAACCTAAGCTAGTGGGTCCCGAGTCCTCTCTGAAGAGAAATCGGGTGCTGACTCTGGTACTTTCCTTTTCTTTGACCGGGGCTCTTGGGCCATTGTCGGGTTGTCATTCCTTTTCCAGGTGAAAGGAGTGAGCAAATTCCTTTGGTCATCTTGATTCTCTACAGCATGTTGCTCCAAAATTTCAATCAAAGCATCTTTCTCTCTCAGTAATTGCTGTATTTTGATGCACTCCACGTTGAGGGTGCGGTACTTGTTCTTCCAAGACCTCCTCTCCCGTTGAACTTTGTTGAGAGTAACCTGAAGCTTTTCAGTCTCAGTCATGAAGTACATGACAGACTCCCTCGGTGGAAGAACTCCATGACGAGGATAAGGCATCTTTAGCTTGAGAGCTCTAGTTTGCACCCAGTGGAGATAAGGCTCCACCGAGACACAGTCGGGTTTTCCTAGAGACTCCTGTCCTTTCTTATGAATATGTTTCCAAGCATGCACTATTTCTGTCTTTAGTGCTCTGCCACTTTCTCCTTCCTTGAAGAAAAGACCTTCCAGATGAACCCTTTGTGGGACGTGCCTCATCGGGTATCCAAATTGACGAAGAACAAGAATTGGATGGTAATTGATTCCTCCCTTAGTTCCTATAAGGGGTACGTTGGGGAAGTTTCCACAATGGTCAAAGATCCTGATTCCGTCATAAATCCTATTACACCAATCTATGTCAGAGTTGGTGAGGGACATGATTTTCTGCGACCAACGTAAGGCACTCTTGTGATCCCAAAAAGCAGCAGACTTAGGCAAGTGCGAGATAAACCATTTATAAAGCAGAGGTACGCAGCATGTGATCGCCCCTCCGCTGTACAAATTTCCCAAGTGTACAGAATGATACGCATCTGCGAGCCAAGTTGGCACAGGGTTTCCAATGAGAAAAACCTTAATGGAGTTGATATCGACGAAGTTATTAATGTTGGACAACAGAAATAACCCGTAGGTGAGTAAAACAAAGATGCTTTCAAAAGTAGTCACGTTACCGATACTGGTGAAGTACAGGGCTTTCTTTGTCAAGAACTGGGCTGGCAAACCTTGTATGCCACCCTTAGTGGTCATGTGAGTCCTGACCTCAGACTCGTCCAAATGAATTGCTCTTGCAATGGCCTGATTCTTTGGAATTTCTTCCAGTCCAGAAAATGGAGCTTGAGCTGTAATGTGGAGATCAATCAGATGAGAATATTCCTCCAGCGTTGGTGCTAGCTGGTAATCCGGGAATGTGAAACAATGATAGACCGGATCGTAGAACTGAATAAGCGCATCCATGATTCCCTCAATCACATGTACTCTTAGCCGAGATAGCAAACCTCCGTACTTGGCGCTGAAAGCCTCTTGGTTTGTGACCATCCTCGCCAAACCTCTTAAATCCTCTAGTTTTGGAATCCTGAAGGTGTACTTATGAGTTCTCCTTCTATCAAAATCCATTAGCGTAATCCTTTTCTCTGATATTTGCAATCACAGTCTTAGTTTATTTTGAAAAAAACAGAGAGACTAGAAGAGAAATTTTTTGAATGTTTTAATTTTTTTTAAATGAATGCATGAATGCAGCACACAAAAACATAAAAAAACATGGGGGTCAAAGGGTCGTTGTCATGGAGTCAAGGCTCTACCCATCCCCAAAGGTTTATACTAGGGTGATTTTTGTACCTGTACTCAAAATCATCAACTCCTCCCAGGATAACAAACAGCAAGCGGATCGCCAGCGAGCTGTATGAAATCTTAGAGTAAATGCTATTCACCGAGAATAGATCATCAGCCTCAAATGAGGGTAGTATCGCATGACAACTATTTCCAATAGTTTCTGCACTACAAAAGGGTTGGCTCATCAGCTTCTCAAACGTCACAATCGGCCCATTGCCTATGAGAAGGAATGGGTTGCATTGGGAAGCCTCGACTGAGGTTGATTGTCAACCTCGTCGCCATCACTTATCTTAAGTGTATACTCAATCTTTCCACATGCGGCATCACACGCATTCCCATTAGCAGAAAAATAAACACAGATATCAATTAAGAAAAGCAGTATATATATTTGTCCTAATGTCCTAGACCTTCTTTTTTAAAAGCTACGAATCTTATGTTCCTGACAGAAAATGGCTCCCCGACAGAGACGCCATTCTGTGGTTCCTTCCCCACTTAAAGGGTTTTTTGACCTAATATCCTAGTGAAGTCAACAAAGAGTCCTATCCCAGAAAGAAATACCGGCCCCACAGTGGGCGCCACCTTTTTTTAAGGTTTCCACCTAATAGATGGGAAGAGAACAAGATCTCCTCGTCCCCAGTGAAGTCGCCATCTTTCTGTAGCGAGCGGTTTTGGATGTGGTTGCGAAGCACTACCACTCTTTGGTATCTACAGCTCGATTCACTTTTTATCCTATTAAAGCTGATGAAGGAAGGGAAATAGATGTCTCCAATTAACCCTGCTTGCAAACTGAGTTTGAACAGATGACCGTTGGTTTACAGATGCTACAAAGATTGTGGGTCTCTTTTAGGTTTATTTTGTTAAAAATAGTGTCCGGTCGATTGGTGGGAGGTTATGACTGATGCTTTTCGATTGATATGTGGAGGTATAGGATTTTGGGTTTTGGATTAGTGTGCTCGCTAAGATTTAACTTTCAATCTTATGCCTACGTATTCCCGTTTTTTCCGAAACAGGGAAATCAGAGCGATCGTAGTTCCTCCTATGCTATGGGAGGAAACGGTGTTTTGGTGTCTTGTTCAATGCCCAAGACGTGAAGCGAAAGGTAGTTTGTATCTTGTTCAAAGCCCAAGATGTGAAGCTGGAGAGGTTTGACTTTAGAGAGAATTTGTCATCTCTAAAGAGGGGTTTGTATATCACAACTGTTTATAAAGGAGAATTACTTTAACCGGGATTTGTGAATCCGGCAATGCCATAATTTCCTTTATAGGGGATTTCCAACCTGAAGGAGAAGACTTTAACTCAGTGTAGAGCAATGTTATATTTCCTTAGGAATTTCTCATGCTAAAAGAGGGACAGTGGCATGGATGTAGATGATCACGAGGCTTGTAACAGTCCGTTTTTAATATTTCCTTTTTCCGTGCTTTTTGGTGTTAATTGGTCGAGTCTTTATTTTTAATTGAGCAATATTTATGTTAATTGCTAATTGGTGTGATTATATGTTATTTTTGCACATTGTGTATTTTTACCGTTTTTGAGAGTTTGCGGGGAAAATTGGAATAGAGGGTATTTGACATATTTCATAATTAATAGTATTAGTTAATAATAGTTAGTTTAGATATTTATTAGAAATGTTTAGAATTTTTAAGTTAAGAAAATATAAAAGAAAATAGTTAGTATAAGTTTAGAAAAGAAGAAAAAGAAAAGTTAGTAAGAGTTTCCCAAAAGAGAAGAAAAAGAGAGAAATAGAGAAGTGAAGAGAAAGTGAAGACAAAGGGGAAAAATCACCAAGCAAGCTTTAGGAATCAGATTGTTATCGGGTAAGGGTGTGAAACTCGGTTATTATATTGATTGTGTATGATTATATATGTTTGTTTTTGAATTGTTTGAATGTGTAGAGAATTATGTGGTTAGGTTGCTATTTTTGACATAATCGGTAGAATCGAGAGTTTTCACGGATGAAATTCGAAACAAATTGTGTAGTTTAGTCGTGTGAGGTGAGGCCGACATTATAGGAACTCGTTTCGTCGAAATCGGTTGATGATTGAAGTTTTCACGTTTTTGGCTTTTGAAAGTGTGAGGTTTTCGTGAAAAATAAAAGACGAGTAATCGGGTTTTTCTTGATTGCAATATGTCCGTATGCATTTATGTGATATTACCGCGTGTTTTGTTTGAGGGAATTCTGAGAATCGGTCGGGTTTTGAGGGGTTTCGCGCGGCTGGCAGCAGCTGTCCCAAAATTCTGGTTTTTGTGCGCGTCGTACGGACGCGTGCTGTAGGTGAAAATTCTGTTTTCGTGTAATTTTCGGAAATTCATATCTTTTGATCCGTAAGTCGGTTTTAACCCCCGTTCGAAGCGTTGGAAAGCTAACGAGATGTTCTTTCTAGGAAAAATAGTTTTGAGGTCTGAACCTCGTCCAATCAGTACAGTATTTTTGAACCGTTTCGTAGTGTCGGGCGTCCGGTTTATGTTTTTTTTTCGTTATTTTGAAATATCGATAACATGTTTGTTGTTTATCGGATTTAAGAGTTCTTTATACCGAATCGAAGGTCTTGAGGAGTACTTTTGATGACGATGGAAAATATTATTTTTTTGACCGACTTTTAGCCGACTTTTCCGAGAAACCGTAAAATGGAATTTTTGAGTTATTTTCTATATTGTGCGATAGGATATGATATGTAACATATGACTTGTGTGAGGGATGTTTGATGGGTATATGATGTTGTGGTGAAGGTTTGTGGCCGTTTTGCAATTATGTGTATTGTATTATATGTACTTGAAATGCATGATTTAATGTATGAGCCTTGATTGCCATGGGTCATTATATGACATGCATCAGGTTGTAGACATTGTAGATCCCTTCGTGGGTGTAAACAATGCATGTAGACATTGTAGATCCCTTCGTGGGTGTAAACAATGCATGTTGAATTGTAGATCCCTTATGGGTGTAAGCAATTGTTGTATTGATCGTGTGCCTATTATAAATGACTAAAAACGATCCATAACGTCGTATGCTTGTTGATAAGTGGTAGCGACGGGGAACATCGTATGCCCGACGGGGAGTTACCCTAAGTAACGAGCGATGATTCCAAGAGTTCCTAGGGGACTAATGGTACCGCATGGATGGAGTCGTTGTGTCGGTCTCTGTGCATTTGCATAATTCATTACATGAATGTTTATGTGTTGAATTTTGAGAAGGATTTGTTATGCATTGTGTTAATGTATATGCTTATGTGATTGATGTGTGAAATGGGTTTAATATGTCTTGTGTTGTTTACAAGTATCGTATTTGTGTGGTGAGAATAATTGTGCATATTTTGCTAAGTGTTTTATAATGATATGCAATTATATTATAATCCTGTTTCTCACCCTTCTGCTGTGGTTTAATGCTGTAATGGCATTGCAGATTAGACGCTGGAGGTCTTTTGCGAAGATTAGTGTCTTCGTCTTTTTGTCGTTCCGTCGGCTCTGATATGTAACACGGGTAGTCGGGGTTCGAGTGTAGATGTTTCTTTTGGCTTGTATATAGTGGCTTTGTATGAACATGTATATGACATACTTATCTTTTGTGATGACATCAGTTATGGATGTTCCGCTTTAATTCTGTAACTGAACGATGATATTTTGGAACTGAGTTCCTATGTTTATATGACTATCAGGTTGTTATATATCTATATGAGCAGGTTGTTTTAGTTCACGTTGGTGTGGAATCCCTGGCTATATCATGATAAATTATTCTTTGCTCTGATGTTTTATTTATAAGATTAGTTTATTCCGGGTTTTGTACGGGGTATAGAAGGGGTGTTACATTAAGTGGTATCAGAGCCAATGTTTGGTTTGTCCGACCATGTTGTCGTGTCTGTTGTGTCTTGTTGGTCTGTTGCACTCTGTGGAGTGGTTGTTTAACCATAATTTGCTATCATTGGGAATGTTCAGATTATGGCTGGAAGAGGTGCTGCTGCTATGACTGCGGCCATGCAAGCTATGGCGCAAGCGATGCAGAATTTACCCAATGCTGCGGCGGACGAGGAATCGCGTAGTATGGATAAGTTTCAGAAGAATAATCCACCGAGCTTCGAAGGTACTCATGATCCTGAGGGAGCACAGATTTGGCTGAAGAAGATTGAGAAGATCTTCCATTTCATTAGGTGTTCCGAGGATCAGAAGGTGCAGTTTGGTACTCATGTGTTGGAAAAGGAAGCTGAAGACTGGTGGGCGAATGCTTCTCAGAGGTTTGAGGAGGATGAGATAGTGGTTACATGGGCTGTGTTCAAAGATGCTTTTCTTGAAAAGTATTTTCCGGAAGATGAGAGAGGTAAGAAGGAAATTGAATTTCTTGAACTGAAGCAGGATAATTCCTCTGTTGCGGATTATGCTGCTAAGTTTGAGGAACTTGTGAAGTTCTGTCCTAATTATAATACGGCTGGTTCTGAGAGGTCAAAGTGTTTGAAGTTTGTGAATGGCTTGAGGCCAGAAATCAAGCAGGGTATCGGTTATCAGGAGATCAGGCAGTTTCCAGTGTTGGTGAACAAAAGTAGGATTTTTGATGAAGATAGTAAGGCACGTGCTACGCATTACAAGAATCTGGGTGATAAGAAAGG
This sequence comes from Lathyrus tuberosus, assembly GCA_022829125.1. Classification (NCBI taxonomy): domain Eukaryota; kingdom Viridiplantae; phylum Streptophyta; class Magnoliopsida; order Fabales; family Fabaceae; genus Lathyrus; species Lathyrus tuberosus. The sequence continues at coordinate 9,171,288 of JALAZF010000251.1, forward strand.
AAAAGGGCAGTTCAGAGGTAGGCCTTATGTGACTCCTGCTGATAAGGGGAAACAGAAGGCTACTTTTGATAGGAAGCCGAGTGGAGGAGGAATGAATTCTTCTGTGAAATGTTATAATTGTGGTGGTATGGGTCATCGTGTGTCGGAGTGTAGGAGGAATATGAACAGGTGTTCTAATTGTGGTTTGACGGGTCATGTGGCTGCTGATTGTAGGAGGAATGCGATCAAGTGTTATAATTGTGGGGAGAATGGTCACTATAGTACAAAGTGCACGAAACCGAAGCAAGCTCAACCTGGAGGGAAAGTATTTGCATTGGCGGGAGCTCAGCCTACTAATGCAGATCGTTTGATCAGAGGTACTTGTTTTATTAATAGTAATCTTTTAATTGCTATTATTGATACTGGAGTGACTCATTCGTTTATTTCGATTGATTGTGCGAAACGTTTGAATTTGGTGTTGTCTAAGATGGGTGGAGAGATGGTTATCGATACTCCAGCTTCGGGGTCGGTAACTACTTCTTTCGTTTGTTTAAGTTGTCCTTTGACAATTTTTGGTAGAGATTTTGTGATGGACATGGTATGTTTGCCATTGAAGGGTTTGGATGTGATTCTGGGAATGAACTGGTTAGAGTTCAATCGTGTTCATCTTGATTGTTATCTTAAGCGGGTGAGATTTCCTTCTCTTGAAGAAGAAAAGGAATCTGGTTTCTTATCTACCAAAGAGTTGAAGAAACTTTTGGCGGAGGAAGCTCAGTTGTTTGGATTGTTTGCATCGTTGTCTGTGGAGAGTCAAGTTTCAATTGGAAGTTTTCCTGTTGTGTGTGATTTTCAGGAGGTGTTTCCGGATGATTTTTCAGATGTGCCGCCAGAAAGAGAGGTGGAGTTTTCTATAGACCTAGTTCCTGGTACTAGACCTGTATCTATGGCACCATATCGGATGTCAGCATCTGAGTTGGTGGAGTTGAAAAGACAATTGAATGAGTTGTTGGAAAAGAGGTTTGTAAGGCCTAGTGTATCACCTTGGGGTGCTCCTGTTTTGTTGGTAAAAAAGAAAGATGGAAGTATGCGTTTGTGTATCGATAATCGGCAGTTGAATAAAGTGACGATTAAGAACAAGTATCCACTTCCAAGGATCGATGACTTGATGGATCAACTAGTGGGTGCAAGTGTGTTTAGTAAGATTGATTTGAGGTCAGGATACCATTAGATTCGGGTTAAAGAGGAGGATATTCAGAAGACGGCCTTTAGGACACGATACGGACATTACGAGTTTTCTGTGATGCCGTTCGGGGTTTCTAATGCGCCGGGTGTGTTTATGGAGTATATGAATCGTATATTCCATGAGCATTTAGATCATTTTGTTGTTGTTTTTATTGATGAAATTTTGGTTTATTCTAAGTCACAGGAGGAACATGCGGAACATTTGCGTATTGTGTTGCAGATTCTGAAGGAGAAGAAACTTTATGCCAAACTGTCCAAGTGTGAGTTCTGGTTGTCAGAAGTGAGTTTTCTTGGGCATGTGATTTCAGGTAATGGTATTGCTGTGGATTCATCCAAAGTAGAGGCAGTTCTACAATGGGAGGCTCCTAGAGCTGTTACTGAAATTCGAAGTTTTCTGGGTTTAGCTGGATATTACCGGAGTTTTATCGAAGGTTTTTCCAAGTTGGCACTTCCGTTGACTCAACTGACTTGTAAGGGTAAGGCATTTATTTGGGATATTCAATGTGAAGAAAGTTTCAATGAGCTGAAGAAGAGATTGACTACAGCTCCGATTTTGATCTTACCGAATCCTAATGAATCGTTCATTGTGTATTGTGATGCATCTCTAATTGGTTTAGGTGGTGTTTTGATGCAAGATGGTAAGGTGGTTGCTTATGCTTCGAGGCAGTTACGAGTTCATGAGAAGAATTACCCTACTCACGATTTGGAATTAGCTGCGATGGTTTTTGTATTAAAGATTTGGAGGCATTATCTCTACGGTGCTAGATTCGAAGTCTTTAGTGATCATAAAAGTTTAAAATACTTGTTTGATCAGAAAGAGTTGAATATGAGGCAACGGAGATGGTTGGAACTTCTGAAGGACTATGACTTTAGCTTGAATTACCATCCTGGTAAGGCTAATGTGGTAGCTGATGCTTTGAGTCGGAAATCTTTGCGTATATCTGCTTTGATGGTGAAAGAGTGGGAACTTCTGGAACAATTTCGAGACTTGAGTTTGGTTTGTGAGCTTTCACATGAGAGTGTGAAGCTTGGTATGTTAAAGATCACTAATGATTTTCTGTTGTCTGTTATAGAGAAACAGAAGTTGGACTTGAAACTTGTTGATTTGTTGCTTGTTGGAAATCAAGAAGTGAACGGTGACTTTAAAGTGGATGATCAGGGTATTTTGAGATTCCGTGGTAGAATTTGTATACCGGATGATGCAGAGTTGAAAAAGATGATTCTTGAGGAAGGACACCGGAGTAGTATGAGTATACATCCTGGTGCTAATAAGATGTACCAAGATTTGAAGAAAATATTTTGGTGGTCTGGTTTGAAACGAGATGTGGCTCAGTTTGTTTATGCGTGTTTGACTTGTCAGAAGTCGAAAGTGGAACATCAGAGGCCTGCAGGATTAATGCAACCGTTGGATATTCCGGAGTGGAAATGGGATAGTATATCGATGGATTTTGTGACGGGTTTGCCTAATTCTCCGAGTGGGCATAATGCTATTTGGGTGATCGTTGATAGGCTGACTAAATCAGCGCATTTCATTCCGATTGATATAAGTTATTCTATGGAGCGTTTGGCTGAGCTTTATATCCGTGGGATTGTGAAGTTGCATGGCGTCCCGTTGAGTATTGTTTCTGATCGTGATCCGAGGTTTACTTCCAGATTTTGGGAAAGTTTGCAAAAGGCATTAGGTTCTAAGCTGAGATTGAGTTCTGCTTATCATCCGCAGACTGATGGTCAGACGGAGAGAATAATTCAGTCATTGGAAGATTTACTGAGATCTTGTGTTCTTGAGCAAGGTAGAGTTTGGGACAGTTTTCTTTCATTGATCGAGTTTACGTATAATAACAGTTTCCATTCTAGTATCGGAATGGCACCTTTTGAGGCACTTTATGGAAGAAGATGTCGAACACCTTTGTGTTGGCATGAATCTGGTGAAAGTGCAGTAGTTGGACCCGAGTTAGTTCAACAAACGACGGAAAAGGTGAAACTTATTCGGGAGAAGATGAAAGCTTCTCAGAGTAGGCAAAAGAGTTATCATGATAAAAGGAAAAGAGATCTTGAGTTTCAAGCGGGTAACCATGTGTTTTTGAGGGTTTCGCCGGTGACTGGTGTTGGACGTGCTTTGAAGTCGAGGAAGCTTACTTCACGTTTTATTGGTCCATATCAGATATCCGAAAGAGTTGGTGCAGTGGCTTACAGGATAGCATTGCCACCGAATCTTTCGAATCTACATGATGTTTTCCATGTTTCACAGCTACAGAAGTATGTTCCAGATCCGTCTCATGTGATTCCGATGGATGAGGTTGAGGTAAGAGATAATCTTACGGTTGAGGTTTTACCGGTAAGGATTTTAGATCGCGAGTTGAAAAGGTTAAGAGGCAAGGAGATTGCACTTGTGAAAGTGGCGTGGGGAGGCGCTGCTGAGGGCAATTTGACTTGGGAATTGGAAAGTCGGATGCGGGAGTCGTATCCGGAGTTGTTTGGATCAGGTAATATTTTCGAGGACGAAAATTTCTCAAGTGGGGGAGAGTTGTAACAGTCCGTTTTTAATATTTCCTTTTTCCGTGCTTTTTGGTGTTAATTGGTCGAGTCTTTATTTTTAATTGAGCAATATTTATGTTAATTGCTAATTGGTGTGATTATATGTTATTTTTGCACATTGTGTATTTTTACCGTTTTTGAGAGTTTGCGGGGAAAATTGGAATAGAGGGTATTTGACATATTTCATAATTAATAGTATTAGTTAATAATAGTTAGTTTAGATATTTATTAGAAATGTTTAGAATTTTTAAGTTAAGAAAATATAAAAGAAAATAGTTAGTATAAGTTTAGAAAAGAAGAAAAAGAAAAGTTAGTAAGAGTTTCCCAAAAGAGAAGAAAAAGAGAGAAATAGAGAAGTGAAGAGAAAGTGAAGACAAAGGGGAAAAATCACCAAGCAAGCTTTAGGAATCAGATTGTTATCGGGTAAGGGTGTGAAACTCGGTTATTATATTGATTGTGTATGATTATATATGTTTGTTTTTGAATTGTTTGAATGTGTAGAGAATTATGTGGTTAGGTTGCTATTTTTGACATAATCGGTAGAATCGAGAGTTTTCACGGATGAAATTCGAAACAAACTGTGTAGTTTAGTCGTGTGAGGTGAGGCCGACATTATAGGAACTCGTTTCGTCGAAATCGGTTGATGATTGAAGTTTTCACGTTTTTGGCTTTTGAAAGTGTGAGGTTTTCGTGAAAAATAAAAGACGAGTAATCGGGTTTTTCTTGATTGCAATATGTCTGTATGCATTTATGTGATATTACGGCGTGTTTTGTTTGAGGGAATTCTGAGAATCGGTCGGGTTTTGAGGGGTTTCGCGCGGCTGGCAGCAGCTGCCCCAAAATTCTGGTTTTTGTGCGCGTCGTACGGACGCGTGCTGTAGGTGAAAATTCTGTTTTCGTGTAATTTTCGGAAATTCATATCTTTTGATCCGTAAGTCGGTTTTAACCCCCGTTCGAAGCGTTGGAAAGCTAACGAGATGTTCTTTCTAGGAAAAATAGTTTTGAGGTCTGAACCTCGTCCAATCGGTACAATATTTTTGAACCGTTTCGTAGTGTCGGGCGTCCGGTTTATGTTTTTTTTCGTTATTTTGAAATATCGATAACATGTTCGTTATTTATCGGATTTAAGAGTTCTTTATACCGATTCGAAGGTCTTGAGGAGTACTTTTGATGACGATGGAAAATATTATTTTTTTGACCGACTTTTAGCCGACTTTTCCGAGAAACCATAAAATGGAATTTTTGAGTTATTTTCTATATTGTGCGATAGGATATGATATGTAACGTATGACTTGTGTGAGGGATGTTTGATGGGTATATGATGTTGTGGTGAAGGTTTGTGGCCGTTTTGCAATTATGTGTATTGTATTATATGTACTTGAAATGCATGATTTAATGTATGAGCCTTGATTGCCATGGGTCATTATATGACATGCATCAGGTTGTAGACATTGTAGATCCCTTCGTGGGTGTAAACAATGCATGTAGACATTGTAGATCCCTTTGTGGGTGTAAACAATGCATGTAGACATTGTAGATCCCTTCGTGGGTGTAAACAATGCATGTTGAATTGTAGATCCCTTATGGGTGTAAGCAATTGTTGTATTGATCGTGTGCCTATTATAAAGGACTAAAAACGATCCATAACGTCGTATGCTTGTTGATAAGTGGTAGCGACGGGGAACATCGTATGCCCGACGGGGAGTTACCCTAAGTAACGAGCGATGATTCCAAGAGTTCCTAGGGGACTAATGGTACCGCATGGATGGAGTCGTTGTGTCGGTCTCTGTGCATTTGCATAATTCATTACATGAATGTTTATGTGTTGAATTTTGAGAAGGATTTGTTATGCATTGTGTTAATGTATATGCTTATGTGATTGATGTGTGAAATGGGTTTAATATGTCTTGTGTTGTTTACAAGTATCGTATTTGTGTGGTGAGAATAATTGTGCATATTTTGCTAAGTGTTTTATAATGATATGCAATTATATTATAATCTTGTTTCTCACCCTTCTGCTGTGGTTTAATGCTGTAATGGAATTGCAGATTAGACGCTGGAGGTCTTTTGCGAAGATTAGTGTCTTCGTCTTTTTGTCGTTCCGTCGGCTCTGATATGTAACACGGGTAGTCGGGGTTCGAGTGTAGATGTTTCTTTTGGCTTGTATATAGTGGCTTTGTATGAACATGTATATGACATACTTATCTTTTGTGATGACATCAGTTATGGATGTTCCGCTTTAATTCTGTAACTGAACGATGATATTTTGGAACTGAGTTCCTATGTTTATATGACTATCAGGTTGTTATATATCTATATGAGCAGGTTGTTTTAGTTCACGTTGGTGTGGCATCTCTGGCTATATCATGATAAACTATTCTTTGCTCTGATGTTTTATTTATAAGATTAGTTTATTCCGGGTTTTGTACGGGGTATAGAAGGGGTGTTACAAGGCTTGCCGCTTACAGCGATTAGATGAAGGGAAAAGAGTTGTTGATGTTTGTGTACTGTGAACGAGGCACAGCTTTGATGCTAAAAGGTTGATTGGATCAACCAGTGGTTTTCTTATACAAAGCCTAAGAGGAGGCTAATGGTTTTCTTATACAAAGCCTAAGAGGAGGCTAATGGTTTTCTTATACAAAGCCTAAGAGGAGGCTAGTGGCCCAACAAGAGGGTGTTTTTGATATGTCTCGTACAAATCCCGAGATAGAGGCTAAGAGGGAAGTGACTCGACAAGAGAGTCCTCTATGGTATCTTGTACAAAGCCCGAGATGGAGGCCAAGGGTTTTATACTCAACAAGAGAGTGATTTGTGTCTTGTACAAAGCCCAAGACGGAGGCTAAAAGGTGTTTAACTCCACTGGGGAGAATCATTGTATAAAGCCCAAGAGAGAGGCTATGGTGCTGTTTTAGTTGAGTGACAGGTCCAGTATATTGGTTCAAAGAGAAAATCAGTTCTTATATGAGTAATGTTTGCACGCAGGGATTTTGATTCGAGGATTAGGGACATTTCCTTTTCTTTGAGGAAATGGAAAATCCAAAGGGTATTGAGACTGTCCGAGTCTACGGGGTTCCTTCCTATTCTTGAAGGGTGCTTGAGAATGTCTTTGAGACTCAAGGAAATTAGACCGTCCAAGTCTAAAGTTTCATCTTTTGTACTATGCTTTGAGAAACAGTAATAGACTCTTGGAAAGACTGTTCTATTAAGATGACTGATTTCTGTTCCTATACCTTTAGAAGATCGTCGGGACAATTTGTACGAAGCCCAAGAGGAGGCTGGAAACTTTTAAGAAGCCGAGGGACAATGTGTACTAAGCCCAAGAGGAGGCTATCACTCCCGGAGGAAGAAATCATTTATACGAAGCCTAAGAGGAGGCTGTGAATACTTCTAAGAAGCCGATGGGTCCTTGTACAACGCCCAAGAGGAGGCGGGGATGCTTTTAGGAAGCCTGTGGGTCCCCAAACCCCGAGAAGTTCAAGACAGGATATTCACAAAGAATAGATCAAGCCAGGAAAGTTCGAGAATTTGGAAGAAACTCAAGAGATACAATTCACGGAGAAGAGATCATCTCTGGGAATAGAGTTTCTTGACAATTCCTAAGGGTGCTTTTAAGAAGCCTGTGGGTCCCCAAACCCCGAGAAGTTCAAAACAGGCTATTCACAAAGAATAGATCAAGCCATGAAAGTTCGAGAATTTGAAAGAAAATCAAGATATGCAATTCACGAAGAAGAGATCATCTCTGGAGAGTAGAGTTTCTTTGACAACTTCTACGAGTGACAGTCTGAGAAAGGGTTCAAAAAGAATCTGCCTTTCACATCTCCATATTGTTTAACCCCAAGAGGAGGGAAGACTGTGTCTGGTAATCCTATGGGGATCTAGTTTTGACTATTTAAGAGTGATCAACGGGCTTAATGCTAGACGTAGTTGCCGGGGAAACTCTAAATATCTATACTAGTATTACATAGTTGATATGAGTTTATGAAATAAGACTTACAGCGAAATAGCCCCACAATACAGTTATATGTATATGTAAGCGGTAAATGAAAGCATATAAACACTTACTCGGTTGTAGAGCTTCCATGTTGTTTGGTTAGTTTTTAAACAAAGAAAGATTGAAAACAACAGTATATTTCAAAATCAAAGGAGAAAGTGCTTTGAAAAAGAAAGATTTGGGGCTTACAGCTCAAGGAGAGGCCCAGGGTTTTACCAGTGGTTGCATTGTTGTTTTGTACAGAAGGACTTATACAAGTGACTGAGGCCCAAAAATGTTTTACTGTACAAAGGGATTTGGGTCTTATATTCTCTCAAGAGGCCCAAAAGGTTTAAAATAAAGAGTGGGGCTTATAACACGAGGGTAGGCCCAGATGATTTTCGTTTAAAATGGCGATCGCGCTGAGATTTTATTTTAACGCGAAGGGGCTTATACAATATCTGAGGCCCAAAGTTGTTTTGGTTAAAAGGGGATTAGGTCTTACACTCTATTAGAGGCCTAAAAGTTTTGAATGGGTCTTATAGCTCGAGGAGAGGCCCAATTGATTTTTTAAAAGGCGACGATTGCGCCGTTCACTTGTACAGAGGGACTTATACAATAAGTGAGGCCCAAAATGGTTTGTACAAGGGGGTTTGGGTCTTACACTCTATTAAGAGGCCCAAAGAGTTTTAAAGAAAAGAAATGGGTCTTACTACTCGAGGGTAGGCCCAAGGTTTGTTTTTCAATGGATGATGATCGCGTCGAACTTTTTGAAATACAACGAGACTTATACCATAAGTGGGGCCCAAAATAGGTTGTATTTACAAAGGGTTGGGTCTTACACTCTATTAGAGGCCCAAAGAGTTTTGAAAATGATTTATGAGGGTTGAATTAATCAAAAACCCTAATTTGTTTTCAAGATGTGTTTTAATTGAATAAAATATTCAATTAAAATTATCAAAATTGTTTAACATGTGGAAAACAAATTGTGATCTTGGATTAATGCTTCATAAATCAAGTTTTGCCCTACAAAATGATTAGAAGTCATAAAATTCTGAAAAATCAAGAAGGAAACAAAAATATTTTAAATGTCAAAAACAATTAAAACATTAATTCTTTGAAAAAATATCAATTATATGAAATAAATAATATTTTTGGGATTTTTTCATAAAATAAAATATTTTAACATTTTTGTGAATTATTAAAAAAAGAATCAACTCAAAATCATTAAAACTCAGAGAGAAATTAATTTTTGAATCAATTAAATAAAATCACAAAATTCAAATATTTGAATTTGAGAGAAATGGCACCAAGAACAGCTGAAGAACACGCGCGTTTTTCAGCTTTGCCCAGATTTGCATTTTCTATCCAATCCCACTGAATACTTGATTATATCATGCAATCCACATATCAATCTGCTCGTTTTCACCTCACGATCATGTCTATGACAATTAATTTCATTTAAATTAAGCATAAAACAAGAAATCACAATAAATCCTCAAGAACCCTAAATTTTGCATGAAGGCTGGGATTTTTGATACACGATTCAAATAAAGCAATTACTTGAGGGGAAACATTCCATGCATGATTATGAACATTTGGCAAAAGTATTGTGCGAGGAAATATGAATAGATTGAGAGATGAAAAAGTTTAGGCTTATCTCTAGGTCGTGACAGCAAAAGCAAATTGATTTCTGAGTTGGAGGTGTTACAGATGAATTGTGATGATCTGAACAGCTTCCCTACACCTTATAGAGTGTGTTTGAATGCGTGGACTCGATGGAAATTGGCTGGATAACTTCATGGCATCTCAACTACAACTTGGTTAAAACCTTGAGCAATTGACCGGTGATTCTGAGAAATCAGTGTTCCAGATGTTGTTTAAGTGTTTGATCAGCTCACATATGATGTATATGAGGTGTGTGTGTGATTGGTTTGAGTGGAATTGCTCTCTAATGAAAAACCCGATAGTGACTTGCTAAGAAAGACACTTTTGAGAGTGAGAAGTAGATTTTGAGAAAGGCAAGTGTTTTAGGCCTTTGGTGTACTTAAAATGATCACAATAGACCTCTATTTATAGTAGAGCAAGTTTGTTTTACAAGGAATAGTGAATGGCAACTGCTGAGTAGGGTTGGCCAATGTTGGCAAATGAAAATCTAAGTCTCCTCTAGCCATTGACTAGAGGTTAGGGCACAGGCTGCTGGTCCCCTTGGTCTTGGATAAGTCTTGACTGGATTCAGTTGCTAATGGCTCAGTCCATGCCACCTTGGTGCTTCCATTGAATGCTCCAATCCAAAATTGGAGTCATGTCCCTATTTTGGGCAATTCTAGGTTTAGCATGTTATTTCTTGTTCCAAGGACTTTGGAGGCTTGGCTCAGTGATTGTCCCCTTTAGATTCAATCCTCAGATGTGTCCAAAGTGATTATAAGGCTTGGAATTGGCTGATTTTGGCAAATCGAGCAAAAGTACAAAATTTCTGCCTTGCCTTGGCAGATTTCAACAAGGCAACTTGCCAATGTCATATCTCATGGCCCAAATTGAATTTGGTGATGTTCTTGGCCATTTTGGAAAGCCCTTATATGATACAACAACTGTCTAATCATATTTGGTTTTGATACCTTTTGGATCCAAGTGAAAAATCCCCCTACAATTGGAAAAATGTAAGGCAAATTCTGACTTAGTGAAATTTTCACTAAGTGTTGGAACAAAGTGTCTTTTCTTGATTTTGTTCACTCCATAACTCAAAATCCATGAGGAATTTGGACATAGGTCAGTATGAAGCTTTTGTAGAGAGTAATGAGATCTACAAATCAAGCTTTGGATGGAAAAAAATGGTTTTGTGGTTTAGGAGTTATGATCCTCCAAAGTTGGTACCTTTGTCACTTTATTTCATAACTTAGAAAATTTTCTAAGTTTTTATGGTTACCCCTTTTACAAGTTATCCCACTTTCTTTGATTTTTCTTGATGAATGATGATTCAAATCATACATTAACATCATTTTAGGGTTAAAAATCCATTTTTGTGAAGAATCTCAAAAAGTCAAAGTTGACTTTTGTGCACAGTTGACTTTTTATCCGATGAATTCCAAACTGTGCAATCCTTTAAGAAATCATGTCCTTGACCTAAATCAAACTTGATGGACATGTTCCATGGGTGTTATATGGTATATTGAATCATGTATTAGGGTTTGGGAGCATGTCCTGGTCAAAAGTCAAAGTTACAGTTGACTTTTCTCGCAAAACCCTAACTGTGGTTTAGATGAAATTGAAACTTGTTGCTCAAGCTTCTTGGATCAATCCATTGTTCCAAATGGATCAATATGGTATATTAGAGACCCTCAAATCATGTCTTGAGGTCTTGGTTCATGATTTGTCCCAAAAGTCAACTTAGGGGTGAATTAGGTCAAGAAACCCTAATTCCTGATTTTTGATGTATGCATCCCTCGAGTTCAAATTGACTTGATGATTGGGTCCATGAGGTTCCATGGAGTATATTAGGATATGCTTTGAAGCATTGGCTCATGCCCAGAGGAAAATTTCCAACTGGAGGCCCTGGTCGACCAAAACCCTAATTTGGTGACACTGGCGATCTTGAAGCTTGATCCACCTAGAAGGGAGCAACCTTGTGCTTAATCCTTGATATGGGAGTCCTCTTGATCCATTGTGGATGTTTGAGAGGCTAGACAAGTTGAAGATCATGTCATTTCTTGATTGATCCTTTGTCTAAAAACTCTGAAAGGGCTTGAAACCCTAATTTTGATAGTAGTGAATGCTCACCCATCTTTGGGGAGACTGATGAGGTATAATGATACACCCATATTGTGATGATGATTTGCACAATGATGGGAAATTTTAGCGGTCAAAATTTGGGGTATAACACCAAATAAATGCAATGCACAACAAGACTCATGCATGTGGTACCAATCGTCACAATCGATGGACACTAGGCCATCACCCTCCAAAGATCCCCGTCATTAGGATCGATTCTACACAAGAACTGGAGCACGTCAAAACCAATTCACATCCACACAATGGGATGGAAGCCACAATAGACTGAAGTCTAACATCACTGTATTGCTATGAATTCATGGTACACAACGTCATAATCATCATCATCAACACAAGTCATTACGTGCATCATCATTCATCACAATCTCATCATATCGTCATTCATTCATCAAAACATCATGCATCATCATCTTTTAATCATCAATACAACTCATGGAAATTCACATCAAAATAGTCATGCATGATCACCTCACAATCAATATAACTCATGGTCATTCACATGGTCATTTAATCATCGAACATCACATATACGCAGCTCATAACGTCAATATACATCATGGTAATTCATATCATCAGTTAACCTTCAAAATCATGTATAAACGGTTCATAATCATCAATAAACTCATAGTAATTCAGATCATCAATTATTCATCAAAACATCACGACATCATCATCTCATAATCATCAATAACATCATGGTAAATCATCAGAATAGTCACATCTCAAACGTCAACACAGCACAAGAAACATAAAACAAAGTTCGCGACCAGCAGCCGTTCGCTACAAAGTTCACTAGGATGTTCGCTTTGCGAGCTTCCAGCTAATCCTAGAATCACATACAAAAACCAGAGAATTCCCCCTTCTGTCTCACCTCGCCACCCTCATTCGCCTAGCGAGCTACTCACTGGAAAGTTCGCTTTGCAAACTCAAAGGTCATTCTCAATTTCATCTTAGTATCATAGAAAAAAGTATCGTGCATTCGCTACGCTATTCGCCCAGCGAATCTGGGGCGAAGGTTCGCCTTGCGAAGGATTCGTTCGTTGTGCAAACGTGCGATTTCCTGCAATCTCAGCTACGCATCAGTAGCACTTCAGACCACCAAATTCTTACGGGTTCAACCTCAATTCACCCCAAAACATCCCCAAAACCTTCCTAAGGCATCATGGAAATCGAAGGCATAAAACCTACGACTATTAGGTCGAATAAATTCACTATCCTAACTCAAAATCACCTAAACCATCACAAACTCTCAAGATTCTCATAAACCCCTTCCCCATACAAGATCCCACATATCATCAACAGAAGGTTTAGCCTCGAAGGCCTACTTTTATTCGATTCAATTCAACCCTTAATAATTGAAATTCTGGCCTATATATCAGATGTCCTATCGAGATGTCGAGACACTGATATACAACAACAATGAACAAGTTCAAAATAAAAGTGTGCAAAAAATGTAAAGAACACCAGAAATTGTTAACCCAGTTCGGATCTAACTATCCTACATCTGGGGGCTACTAAGCCAGGGATGAAATCAATATTCGATAGTATCAATTCACTGATAACCACACCCAGTTCAATCAGCTCACTTAATCACTACCCTTCCTATGACTTCTACCTAAGACTCCCCTAGGTTTGAGGCCCTCCTCAAATCCCTCTTCAATCACAACCCGTGACTGGTTCCTTACAAGACAAGTAACAATGGTCAAAACACAAATTCTCAATACTTCACAACTTATGAGAATTAACACACAGCTACTCAATGCTTAAAAGCTTATGAGCAACCTTACACAACTTACACTACAGTCCTTATACTGTTATCATAAGATAACAGTTAGGCTCACAAAACACAAGCACACAACCCCAAAAATACATGTAAGTTCGACACCTAAAACTAGGTTTACATCAGTCTATTTATAGCTTGAAATCTGGACTGAACTGGGCTTCAAAATGCAGCAATTAGACTGCTCACAATTCTGCAAAATTAACTCCAATAAAATAGGTCTTCAATCCAAAGTTTCCTATTATGTCTCCATAATTAGAAACAGCAGCAAATCCGAAAACCAACAAATAACCCTAATCCAAAAATGCTTTGGATGCCACATAGGATAACCAAATATTCACAGAATATTCAGTTACAAATCATAGTAACAGAATCTGCATTAAAACTGACTTCACAACGCGATGTCCTATGAGCTGCCATGGAACATCTTTATACGACATGTTGAACAAAAAGTAATGAAACATATTATTAGACATCTTCATTCAACATCTGCTGCTACATGAGTTTTAGCAAAATAGTGCCAACCATAAAACCAAGGAAATAACAATCTCCCCCTTTGGCTTATTTTTGGCTAAAACTCCACACACACTTAAACACCATCAGTATCAGCAGCGGAAAGAACACTTAAACACCATCAGTATTAGCAACAAAAAAACCACAAACAAATCCAGCATAGCAGCACTCCCCTTCAGTTGCATAAAAACACAGTACCACAAGAACACTCATCATAGTAAACTGGCAAACACTCATCATAGTAAACTGGCAAAACTCCCCCTTAACAGCAGCAACACACCATCCACCTGCCACACACCATCCACCTGCAGCACACACACTCACTAATGCTGCTCCCCCTCACACTTACTACTCCCCATTTTTAGCCACAAATATGACAAAGAGAGGTCATAGACAAATAGCAGTATATTGTTCAAAACCAAAACAGAATTAAGTTATCCTAAAAGAGAAAAAAAAAACAAACAAAAGCAGAAGGTAAACTTGCAGATAGCCTATAGCTATTCAGCACTATCCTCTTCAGCAACCTCATCACTTTCACCTTCATTCACCCACTGCACTACCATTAATCCACAAAATACCCCTAAATCATCAACCTACTCATCAACCCACAAACCCTCACAAATCAGCTTTAAACACATCGAATTCCTATATCGAAAATAATGAAAGGCAATACTCCCCATACCTTAGATTGTCGATTCAGAGCTTTCTTTATTGAGTCTTTAGAAACCTTCTCGAATCCTCACCTTCTCCTTTTTCCTCAGAGCTCTCGTCTTCTTTCCTTCTTTTCACGGTCTAACAAAATGAATCCCATTCTCAAACTCTCCTTTTTGTTAAACCTACTCTTGGGCTTCTAAAATGGGATTTTTCCTAATTTACCCTCACTAATCCTCCTCAAAAGTCCACCTTACCCTTAATTCATCTAATATTATTTAAATTAATAATAATACTAATATATTCCATATTATATACTATTGTTTAAATAAATAACCAAAACTCCACAAAATTCCACACATAGCCCAAACCACCAAAATTCACCAAAAATCACGAATATTATATTTAAATAAACATTCTTACAAATTTGGGGTGTTACAACCAGGGGTTAAGGTTCCCCATATATGAGTTTGCATTCAGGGAAGCCGACATCAGTCTCCCTTTCAACGACTTCCAACGGGGGGTGTTCGACTGGTTGCATCTGGCGCCCTCCCAACTCCACCCTAACGCAGTGACCTTCATGCGGGCGTTCGAGCTCGTGTGTGACTACCTTGGCATCGGGGCCACTCTCCCCATGTTCTTCCGTATTTTCCATCTACAACGGTCAATTGACAAGGGTCGACACAGTTGGGTCTCCTTGAAGCATCCGAGGAAGCTGTTCAAGGCGTATTTAGATTCTGTTCGGTGTTTCAAGGATAGGTTTTACTATGTCATGCCCACCACACACGAAGCTGTGGGGTCACTCTACACCATCATGACCAACGATATGGGGGAGGAAAGATTTGCGTCTAAGTTCCTCCTGGAGTGGGAGGAAGTGCATTTCGAGAGTAGCACGGAGGCCTACATTGTGAAGCCCAGTGAGTTGGGTATCGAGGACAAAGAGGCATTCACGAAGCTGGTCGAGTACGTCGTCGACTTTAATCGGGCCCAATGTATAACTAGGGATGGGAGTTTCATCCTCGACGCACGAGGACATGTCGTGACTAAGCCCCGTTTGATCAACACTAAGGCCCTTTTTGAATGCAAGTCTAAAGAGAAAGCCAAGAGGTTTCTGGGTAGTAGCCCACTGCTTCGCTCGGGCACTCACCCTATTTCATTTTCTTATGCTGACTTAATTCTTTTTTTCTGTCGCAGGCCAAATGTCGAACGCAACTGAGCGCATCATAAAGCTGACCGCCACCCGGGGTGCAAAAAGAAGCAAAGGCCGGGTCCAAGAAGTCATACAGATGACGGTGCCGGTCGAGGGAGGAAGTGGCTCTTGTTCTCCCTGATGCAGCCAGTCTCTCCCTCTGGAGAGGACCCCTTCTAATAGGTCGCGCGCCGATGGACCTGTCCTCGTGGACCTCGAGGGTCCTGTCCCAACTGAGAAATTCATGCTGCCTGGCTATCACCTCCAGCGGGATTTCTTCGGAGGGAGTCCCCCTGCTATTGGCGAGGCTGAGGTGAAGGCGATCCTGGGAATTGAAAGAGCGGCCAGGAGGAACGTGTTTGCCGAAGATATGGCGGCCATGGTGCGAATTTTTAAAACTGCCCTGGTCTTGAACGATGAGACAAGCCCCGCTTCTGAACTGCAAAAGCTGCAGGACGAATACCCTCAATATGGAGAAGGATAAAGCTGAGAGTGACCTGCAGGAGGCCAGGACGAGGTGCAAGAACCACATGCGCGTCCTCCACGAGCTGAATGAGACGAGTGCGGAGTTAAAGAGAACTCAAGAGGAACGAGACCGTCTTCGAAACAAGGTTGCCGAGCTGGAGGCTGCTGCTAATCCAGCAGAAGATGAGACAGAGGACGAGAGGCGCCTCATCAACCGTGATGCTCTGATCGCCAAGGTTCTGGAACTCGAGCAAGATTGTTTGGAGGGCCTCGAGGTGGGTTTTAAGAGTGATGTGGCGCAGATCAAGATTGAAAATCCGGAGGTCCAGCTTGCCCTCGATCGAGTCAGCCCATTCCACTGCGTGGTCGACGGCAAGGTGGTCATACCAGGGGAAGACGAAGATGGTGACGGGAAGACGAAGGCCTGGATCGAGGAGGAGATTGTTGTTTAGTTTCTTTTGTTTGGTCGGCCTGCGTGCCGTTTTCTTTTAACCTTGTTTAGTTCGGCCTGCGTGTCGTGATTTTGTATCAATTTCTGCCCGGCCTGCGTGCCAGTGGCTTATGACATTTGTATGTACTTTGAACAATGGGCTTCTGCCCGACTTAATGTTTCATCTTTTCTTTATCTGTGTGTGTGATATTTGTATGTTTGATGATATATCTGTTTCATTTTTATCTAAGTAATTGGGGGTTTCGCTCGACTTTATTGATCCTCGACAGTGCAGAGAACTGGTTGAGTGGTCGGAGCTGTATTCTGACCTTTGATGAGGCTAAGAGCTTGATCGAGGTCTTAGCTTCATGGTGTGGGCTTCCCATCGCGAGCTGGGTGCCCTGCCACACTGGTACGGCAACAGTGGAGCTCGGTTGAGGCGTCCCCGTCGGATCAAGGGTCCTCGCGCACACACAACGCAGGCCCTTGTCTTCTTGTTTCGAGGAGGAGAGTCGCGCTTGTACCTTAGTGTGCCCCCGTAATCGCGAAGCGGATGGGTCGCGGGCAGTGTTTAACTGTAATACTGTTTAAGCTTTTCAGCATTCCATGGTCGAGCAAGTTCCTCCCCATGCATATTTTCGAGGTAGTAGGCCCCGATCCCCGTTTTAGCGCAGATGCGGTAGGGGCCCTCCCGGTTCCCAGCGAACTTTTCTTCTCGCTAATCTTTCTGGTTCCTTCGTAGAACGAGGGTGCCTACCTGAAAATCACGTTTAAAAACTTTGTTGTTATAGCGTAAAGTTATTTTCTGCTTGAGTGAGGCCTCGCAGAGGGACGCGCCTGACCTTATCTCTTCAACGAAGTCGAGCTCCTCTCTGATGGCCTCATCATTCATCTCCTCGTCGAGGGGAGACTCCTTTCTTCTCGAGGGTTCCCTTATTTCCACAGAGATCACCGCCTCAGTTCCGTTGATTAATCGGAAGTGGGTCTCCCCAGTATTGGAGTGCGGGGTTGTTCTATATGCCTAGAGGACGCTGCGTAAATTCTCGACCCATCTTTTCTTGGCGTCGCCCAGTCTCCGTTTCAGACCTCGCAGGATCACCCTGTTCACGGCTTCATCCTAACCATTTGTTTGTGGGTGCTCGACTGAGGTGAAGTGTTGCTTCGTGCCCAGCTTCGTGACGAAGTCCTGAAAGTTCTTATCAATGAATTGTGTCCCGTTTTCGGTGACAATTTCATGGGGCATGCCGAATCGGGAAAGTATGTTCCTCTTGTAGAAACGTAGTATGTTGTGGGTGTGATTTTGGCCAGGGCTTCACCCTTGATCCACTTCGTGAAATAATCAACACCGACGATCAGGTACTTGTTTTGGTACGACCCTACGACGAAGGGTCCGAGGATATCCATCCCCCACCAGGCAAACGGTCACGGGGACAAGAGCGTTTTGAGCTCGCTGGGCGGGGCCAGGTGTATATCCCCGTGTCTTTGACATCTGTCGCACTTCTTGACATTCTCCTAGGCGTCATGCTGCATGGTGGCCCAGTAGTACCCTGCTCGTAACGCTTTACGAGCTAGTGATCGTCCGCTGAGGTGTTGCGCGTTGATCCCCTCATGGATCTCCTGAAGTATGCTGGGGACCTTGGACTCCTCGACGCACCTGAGAAGAGGGATTGAGAAGCTGCGCCGATATAATTTTTCTTCGACGATTGTATAGGAGCAGGCACGTCTCCTAATAATTCGGCGTCTTTGGGGTCGTCGGGTAGTTTGCCCGTGCTGAGGTACTCGTACACCGGGGTCATCCAACTATGTCAGTCTCCAATGGCGTTCACGTCAGCCGCGGGAATGGTTTTCTCGATGCTCAGACGCGAGAGCACCTCCTGAATGACGGACTTGTTCCTGCCTTTCTTCTTTGCACTTGCGAGCTTCGATAAAACGTCTACTCGAGTGTTGTGTTTGCGCAGGACGTGATTCACTTCCACTGAGGAGAACTTTTTCATTGTTTCCTTCACCAGAGTCAAGTATTCGATGAGGCCGTCATTCTTTTCTTGGTGTTCTCCCCGTACCAGGGAAGCCACGAGCTGGGAGTCGGTGAATATTTTGACCTCTTTGGCACCGAGGTCCTCAGCTAAGCGCAACCCGGCGAGGAAAGCCTCGTACTCGGACAGATTGTTCGATGTCGGGAAAGACAACGTGAGGGAGACTTTGATCAGGATACCTTCCCTCATTTTTGAGGATGATGTCTGCTCCGCTGTCTGTCGAGCTGGATGCCCCGTCGACGTAGATCGTCCACTTTTTGGATCCGTTGGTCGAAGGCTCTGGAAGGGTCATTCTTCTACGAAGTCGGCCAACACCTGAGCTTTCAGGGCCTTCCTCCCCTCATATTAGATGTCGAACTCAGCGAGTTTGAGCGACCATCTGATCATCCTCCCCGCCATGTCTGGCCGGCCGAGGAGTTTTCGTACACGTTGCTCGGTCCTCACCAAGATTGTGTGAGCCAAGAAGTAGTGTCGCAGTCTCCTGGCCGTGGTGACGAGAGCCAGAGCGACCTTTTTGATCTGCTGGTACCTAAGTTCTGGGCCTTGGACGGCTTTGCTGGTGAAGTAAATCGGCTTCTGCTCGTCGGGGGTTTCCTGGATTAGGACTGCGCTGACTGCTTCGCTCCTGATGGCAAGGTATAGGAATAACGTCTCCCCGCCCTCTGGTTGCGAGAGAACTGGGGGTTGCGAAAGGACTTGTTTGAGGTGGAGGAGCGCTTGTTCGCATTCCTCGGTCCATTCTAACGTGGCTTTCTGGAGTAAAATCTTGAAAAATGGGAGTGCGTATTGTGCGGACTTTGCCACGAAGCGGGAAAGTGAGGCCAGCATCCCGTTCAGCGATTGTATCGACTTCTTCAAGTTCGAGGTCGGGATCTCAAAGAATGCTCTGCACTTGTTGGGGTTTTCCTTGATTCCTCGCTCCGTGAGGTAGAAACTAAGAAACTTGCTCGCTCGGACGCCGAAGGTGCATTTGTCGGGGTTGAACCTCATCCTGCATTTCCTCGATGTGTCAAAGACCTTTTTGAGATGGGCAGCTTGGTCGACTTCTTCTGCAGATTTGACGATCATGTCGTCCATGTAGACCTCAAGCATGTCGCCGATCTCTCCCCAGAAGACTTTGTTCATCATTTGCTGGTAGGTCGCACCGGCATTCTTCAGGCCGAAGGGCATCACGTTGCAGTAGTAATTGTCCGACTCGGTCATGAAGGCGGTGTACTGCTTGTTGGCCTTGGCCATGGGGATTTAATTGTACCCCGAGTAGGCGTCCATCAAGGACAAAAGTTTGAAATCTGCAGAATTGTCGACCAGCTGGTCGATGTTAGGCAATGGATAAGAATCTTTCGGGCACGCCCGATTAAGATCGGTATAGTCAACGCACATACTCCATT
Organism: Lathyrus tuberosus; assembly: GCA_022829125.1. Lineage (NCBI taxonomy): Eukaryota > Viridiplantae > Streptophyta > Magnoliopsida > Fabales > Fabaceae > Lathyrus > Lathyrus tuberosus. The sequence continues at coordinate 9,191,252 of JALAZF010000251.1, forward strand.
TTCCATTATTTTTCTTGACAAGTACAACATTGGACAACCAGGTTGTGTACCTGGCCTCCGAAATAAAATTTGCCTCTAAGAGGTCTTTTACAGCTTTTTCAGCAGCCTCCGCTTTCTCGGGAAACTGCCTACGCCTACGTTGAACTATAGCCCTAGCGGCTGGATCTACAGTGAGCTGGTGCCAGGCCACCTCTGGGTCATGGCAAGGCATCTATGATGCACTCCACGTGAACAAATCAGCGTTCTCTTGGAGGCATGCCTTCAACTGCTTCTTCGCCAGGTCAGGGAGCCCGGTACCAATCTTCACGCTCCTATCTGAGGGCGACGAACTCGAAGTCTCCGTCTGGGATGGAGCACGTTGGGTGGAGAGGCTGCCTATTGCCTTCAGCTGGGAGGTCGTTGTCCGCTGCTCCCTCTTCTTCTTGCTTACCAAGGAAACGACTGTCGAGGTCCACCGTGCTGACGCGAGGGAGTGGCTTCTGCACTGCGTCTGAGGTTGACTTCTCTTCGGCTTTGAGCTTGACGTTGATCGAACTCAGACCCTTGGTTGCAGCTTTGAAGCACCTCCTTGCAACTTCGATATCCCCATGGATGGTGATGACCCGACCTCAGATGGTGTATTACTTCATCTTCAGATGCACTGTAGATGGTACCGTCATGAACTCAACCAGAGTTGTCCTCCCCAGGATGCACTGGTACAGGGAAGGATAATCCATTACCAGGAAACGGGTCTTGACTTGTCGGGCAGTGTCATCACTCCCGAAGGTGGCCATCAGCTCGACATAACCCCATGGCCTGGTGGTCGTGCCGTTGAAACCTTGGAGATCCAAACCCACGTAGCGGGTCAGATGCCTTTCATCGAGTTGGAGGGTCTCGAAGAGGTGGGCGTACATGATGTCCACCGAACTCCCTTGGTCGACCAGGAGTCTGGGGACGTCAAAGTTCGCCATCTACGCTCGGATCAGGAGAGGGATGGTGGAGTTGGGTGCACCTCCTGGCAGTTCTTCGAGGTAGAAGATGATGGGGTTCGACTTCCCTTACACCTTCTCAAAGGTGGTAGTTTGTGCCTAGCTCGCAGATTCCAGCTCGTCGAACTTCCGCTTGATTGACCCGAGAGAGACCTTGTTGAAGGCCCCACCAGATATAACCATTGTCATGGGGAAAATTTCCCACGGGCTGCGAGTGGTCACAGGGTCCTTGGGGGGAAGACTTTCCCACTGGCTAGAGGTGATCGCGGGGATCTCGATCTCGTCGGGGACGTAGAAGCCCTTCGGTCTGGTGATGCTCAGGGCGACTTGTAGTCCGCCCTCTTTGATGGAAGGGGCCGTCTCCTCGACCCTTTGTATTTCCCGGGCATCCTGCCTAAGGGGTTATTCCTCCTCGTATACTGCTTGAGGTGCCCCTCTTTAATCATAATTTCTATCGCATCCTTGAGGTGGATGCAGTCCTCGGTAACATGCCCATGGTTCCTATGGAACCTGCAGTATTTGGACTTGTCAACGCTGCCTTTGGGGGGTGTCGGCTTTGGAAAGTGGATACCTCCTTTCTGGAATTCCGAGTTGGCGCACTCGGCCAGAATTCGCTCGCGTGGAGCAGTGAGCGGGGTGTACTCTGTGAACCGGCCAGCTGGTCCTCTCGATTCACGAGAGTCCATGAGATGGTCTTCTCGTCTTCTCTCTCCCCCACGCCGGGGGCAGTAGAGTCTTCATGCCTGGAGCTCCGGGGGCCCTCTTGGTGCCGCGAGTCATGGGCAATGTGGGCAGCCTCCAACTCTTCAAACTGGATGTATGATTGGGCTTTGTGGAGGAGCTCTTCCAAGTTACGGGGTCTATGGATGCCCACAGCTTTGGCAAACTTGATCCCATGACGCAGTCCCCGCTCGATCAGGAACTTCTTCATGTCGTCGGTAGCAGGTACCTCGACGGCTTCCTAGTTGAATCTCTCGATGTAACCTCTGAGAGATTCGTCTCTCCCTTGGATGATGGCTTCCAGGGAGGCCACCATCTTCGGGTGGCATCGGGACGTAGTGAAATTCCTGGAGAACTGTCTCTTTAGTTCTTTCTAAGTAGTGATGGGCTCCGGCTTGAGGCTTTTGTACCACGCCATGGCCACTTTCCGGAGGGTGGTTGGGAAGAGCCTGCATTTGATAGCTCCCCAGACATTTCGGTAGTCGAGCATTGCCTCGAAACTCTCGACGTGATCGTCGGGGTCGGCGGTGCCGTCGTACGATGCCAAGGATAGAGGCTTTTCCACCCCTACAGGTATAGGGGTCTCCATAATCTCCTTGGAAAGCGGTGTCCGCTGGTCGTCCTCGTCACTCCTAATTGGTGACCGTGACAGGGAGTGGTTGCCCCGACCATGCCTGCTACGTCAAGGGGAGCTTCTCGGTTGTCTTCGGTTTGTCATCATGCTCGTCAACCTTGCTCCTCTTTTGCTCAGCGAAACGTTGTTCCTTCCAAGGAGGGGATCGATTGCGCTTCTGGGCGATCACAGGTTAGGGTCGTTCAAGATGCGGGCGACGCCCGGAGGGATAGGGGAACGGGCTCAAGGAGTCATCCGGCCGGCTCCTTCGCGGGGAAGGAGAACGACTGGGAGATGGAAGGCGACGATGTCTCCGTGGGGGAGAGCGTCACTCTCGCCCCCTTTCGAGCGCTTATATCCGCGCGTTCTGTTGGGAGATCAACAGGTTGGTCTGATTAACCAGTGCAAACAGGGCCACCATGTTTAGGTCAACATTTGGTGGTGCAGGGACAGGCTGGTAGACAACTAGGGTGTCGTCGTGTTGGGCGGTGTTGTATGTCGCGTCGTCAGAGGAAAGGGAGGCAGTACGCCCATCCCTTTCGTCGCCTTCTTCGACGTTAACGACCACATTGGGACCGTGGTCGTCTCCGTTGTTGAAATGTGTGAAGGAGGTGTCCGGAGTCTTGGCCTCAGGTCGAGGGCTGGCCATGATTGTCAGAAAATGGAAGTTGCTTTGGTTTTACGAAGAGAAAAATGGGGAAGCAAAGGTTCCCATAGACGGCGCCACTGATCGTACCTGATCAGAAAGTAGATTAGTTTCCAGTAAACGTTGTGAGCTTCGCTACTCCGGTGGTGATGAGACGATGGGGGAGTGGTATACCTGCAAGGTACTCCGATACCAAAGTCAAGACTGGAGCAAGCAAGTACAGAAAGAAAGGGAGAGTAAGAATCAGAATAGAATCCCTGGCCCTCTCGTGAGAGAGGGTATTTATATTGATCCCCCAGCGCTGGGCCAACGGTCGTCTGCACTGGGTTAGATTGCTAGGCCCAATGCAAATAACTACCAGGGCTTACGTGGCATAGGGAAGACCAACACGTGGTTTTCACCCTAGAGTAACTGTCCCGAGATCTCCGGAGATTGGGTAGACCGACTTTTTCGAAGGTGGGTAGTTGTCTGATGACGTGTCCCCGCGGGAGGAGCACGTGGAGAACGTGGGGAGGAGAGTCGTGACCTCTCCTCGTCTCATAAAGTCTCTGCTCGACACCAATGGATCTGAGTGTGCGCGACGAGGGAGGATTGAGCCTTAATGAGCCGTTTAACAGGATTAGGTTGGGCCTGCCCGATTGATGGGCAGGCGCCGACCAAGTCCAGAACAACTACAAACGTATTTTTGTTTTTGTTTTTATAAGTTATACATGATTTATTTTTTTTACTATAAATTAATATAATGCCTATTTTATAATAATATAGTTTATATTTGTATATTAATATGATTCCAAATATTTAATTTTTATAAATTAATATGATTTCATAACAGAAAATTAATATTTTTAATATAACAAATAATTAATTTTTGGTGAACACTCCGGTGTCCTAATATTTAGTTGGATACCGATATTTGAAAAAATCACATTTAATGCAATGTTATTTTATATATATATATATATATATATATATATATATATATATATATATATATATATATATATATATATATATATTTTAAAAAATAAAATAAATTTTTTATTTAATTTCCACTATAGTTACCGGTATCCAACTATTTATCATGGATACCTAAAAATTTGCTTTAATTTTTTTAATGCAAATCTATCCTATATAATGTTTCTCTACAATAATATTTAATTCATATATAATTCTCAGAATTATATCAATTTATGAAGAAAAAAATTAATACTTTTCTCAAGAATTTTTTAAGTTTGATATTACTTTAATTCATAAACAAATATGGATTTTTTAAATTTAGTTATATATAATTTTGTTATTAATATGATAAAAGTATAACATGATGTAAAGTTTACGAGATTCAATTTTTTTTTTTACAAAATTCTAATATATATATATATATATATATATATATATAAAACAAAAACTATTGTTTATAAAGTATACGGGGTTTATATTTTTTTAAATTAATATGATCCCTATTTTTAGTTATAGTTTATATCGAAAAATATATATTAATATGATTCTAAATATTAATTTTTTATAAATTAAATTTGATCTCTGTAATACCCCGTAAATTATTTTACTTTGGATAATATCCGTATGATCAACTAGGTTCCGGTTTACTCTGAGAATTTATTGGATAAAATAATTAGATTAAACTGATGAGCTCAGAGCAAATCAAATTAATATTATCTGACCCTGAGGTTTTAATTATTGGAGCTTTAGAGACTAATTGGACATTTAAGTTAGTTGTACTAACTAAATGATTTTCTCTATGTATCATTTCATTTTCTTTTCCTTTTCATTTGGTGGAAAAAGATAGAAAGAAAGAAAGAAGTAAGAAAGAAGAAGAAGGAAAGGAAAGAAAAGAAGAAGAAAACCTAAGAGAAGAAGAACCTTGGAATCATCATCTACTCTTCATCAATTCATCTCATCTTCTCCATCATCATCTTCTATTCAATGTGGGTTCTAGATAGATGCTTTAGTGTAGAGTTTCTTGAGTTTAGAGTTAGGTTAGATTTTGTGAGAAAATGAGTAAACTTGCTAAAGTTATGAATCTAACGGTTAAAAATCGAGATAAATGTTGTAGTATAATCGTAATATGAATATGAACATTGTTGATACTTGTTTTGGTTGTTTGACAATGTTTTGGTTTGGAAAAGTTGGATTTTAGGGGTTTGGAACCATGTAAACCGCAGCAGAAAATTCTGCTTCTGGTGCGATTCGCCAGGCGAATCAGGAATCGCCAGGCAAATGGGTCTCGCCACTGGTTCGTCGGCCCCGAAGTATTGGAGAAGGGTGATTCACCAGGCGAAATACTAAGTCGCCAGGCGAAAATCATGAGACAGAATATGTGTTGCCTACTGGAACTTGCGGATTTTCAAGAATGGGGTCTCGCCACTGGTTTTCCGGGCGAAGTACTGGCGAAGGGTGATTCGCTAGGCGAAATCCTTGCTCGCCAGGCGAATCTGGCTGTTTCTCAATAATTTTATTTTCTTCAAAAATCCATAACTTTTGTTTCGTATATCCGATTTAAATGTTCTTGGTACCGATAGAGAGATATGAAAATACTCTATCCAATGGAAGTGAAAAATACTAGTTTTGATGCCCGATTAAATAAATCATAGGGAACCGGAAATGGTGTGACTTGGTGATATGTTGAATTGTGTGATTCTATTATATAGTTGACTCGTGTTTACCTATTCTCTTGTTGTTAAGCATGTTTGAGAGCATATGCATGTTAAAATACGAAATAGGTAGAGTGAGGAATATTACCATAACCTATATTGGAACCTAGTAATGGCTAGGAAAATGATCAATAACATAACGACGACGCTCGTGCATGAGAGGCCGAGGCGGTGCGTCTATTACCGAACGATATAGAAGGAATAAGGCACTAGTATGGAACACGTGTAGCTATTACGTTTATTTGAGAAATGCAAAAGAGGCCTAAAGGCCAATGTGGCCTAGAATTGTTGTATACAATTATGTTTGTATGTGAAATCACGAAATCGCAACCATTCCCCATTATGTGTCGTTTCATGAGTAACGAGCTCCTCTGGAATGAATGCACGATTACTTGGTAGGTTTGATTCCCAATGTTATAGTATGAATGGAACCTATATGGTAAAGAGACTTGTGACGGTGTACGGGCCGTGTGAAGTGACGAATTAAGGTGATAACATGTCCCTTAACTCCGAATCCATCTCATATGCCAAGTAATCTACGAGGATCCATGACTCGTTCCGACTTCTAGATGTAGAAGAGGGTGGGAAGAAGTGATGCCTTGATAGGGTTGACGATAGTGATAACTTTTGAGTTAACGGACTCAATAACGTGTTTCCATATAGTGTGTGTGAGTACTCAAAGTCGCTTCCCTTCCCCTTGACTTGAGTTAGGATTGGCTAGAACCTTGTAAAGCTAAGAGAATCCATAAAATAGGGAACTCACTAAGATTTAATGTATCTCACCCCATGTTGTTGATTATATTACAGGTACTACAGGTTCCGCGAAGGGTAAGGATAAAGTTGTTTGACTTTCCTTACTATCTTAGCTTTTTGGGATGGCAAGAATTCCGTTGTGAAGATTATTTTGAGATCATTATTTGATCTAGTTCTTAGTGTGTTTGAACATCTTATATATATATATATATATATATATATATATATATATATATATATATATATATATATATATATATATAGTGCCATAGTTTTTTGTTATGTAGTATTTTGGGGCATGTATATGAATAATGTGTTAACTAGAGACTTATGGTATTTCAGTACCAAAACGTGAATTGATGTATAATATGGATGCTTTGATGTATTATATTATATATGGGCATTACAGTTGGTATCAGAGCAGGTCGTATCCTCGACCTAGCCGTGAAATAGTATAAGTATTTCTTTCCGTTTCATATGTGTTGTGTCGCCATTGGTCTTAAGTGTTATATTTATGGTATTGAGCCTGATCAACTTAATCCTATCTGTATGACATTTAGGAACATGGCCGACGGGCGCAGAAACAATCGTGGTAGACCTAGAACTACTCCGGCAGGGACTAATCCGCCAGGCAGCAAGGAAAATGTTCCATGGCCTCAGTTTCTGCAACAGATGCAACAACAACAGAATCAGTTTATGCAACAAATGGTACAACAAATGGTTGGGGGTCTGCATCCTCCAGTGGTTGTTCCAGAAGCTACAGGTGGAAGCTTTAGGGATTTCATCCGTATGAATCCTCTGGAATTTCAGGGAGGGTTAGATCCTGTAAAGGCTCACGAGTGGATAGGTGGCATGGAAAGGATTTTCTTGATAGTCCAGTGCAGTGAGGAAAATAAGGTGGTTTTTGCTTCTCACTTATTGAAGGGTCCTGCCATGAGGTGGTGGGAGAGTGCCTCAGCCTTGATGACTATTCAAGAGGTACCCAAGGTCTGGGAGCAGTTCAAGATTAATTTTATGGAGAAGTATTTCCCAAGTTCCTTAAGGACTCAGAAGGAATTCGAGTTTCAATAGTTAAGACAGGGTACCTTGACCGTAGCTGCTTATGCGGAGAGGTTTGAGGTTATGGCTGCTTATTCTAGGCAGGATATGTATGCTCCAGACGAGAGGTGGAAGATCGATCAGTTTCTTTTTGGTTTAAGGGCTGAAATTTCACATAGCGTGTCTCAGAGGGAGTTTACTAGCTATGCCGAATTATTAAGGCAGTGCTATGTGGCAGAACATAGCTTGAAGAAGGTGCAAGCGGAAGGAGAGTTGAGTAGGTTAAATTAAGGTGATCGTGGAAGATCGAATCAACAATTTAGACCGAGACAACAAGCTTTTAAAGGGAAACAAGTTCAGAGTTCTAGGACTAGTGTGCCTCCAGTATGTTGTATTTGTGGAAAGAATCATCATGGTAGATGTCATCGGTGTCACAAAGTGGGTCACATGGCGAGAGATTGTCCTCAGTACAGGAAACAAACTCAAGAAAGGATTACCGGCCGAGTGTATACCTTGGATGCGAGGAAGGAAAAGGGTGATAACTCTTTGATTGCTGGTACGTGTTTCGTTAATGGGAATCCTTGCTTTGTATTATTTGATTGTGGAGCCACACACTCTTTTGTATCAATGCAATGTGTGAAGTGACTTAGGTTGCAAGCTGTTCCGTTGTCTCCACTCATGGTGGTTACTACTGCCATGGATGAGATAGTTGAAACACCTTTAATGTGTGAAAATTGTGTTTTGTCTGTGGGTGGAAGGGTTTTTCAGATTGACCTTATTTTTTTTCCGCTTAAGAAAGTGGATGTTGTTTTGGGAATGGATTGGCTTTCTGCAAATTTGGAATTTATCGGTTGTGAGGAAAAGCTAATCATTATTCCATCCGTTGAGGCTACTCCAAAGGATGTGTTAACTACTATTTTAGAAGGTACGGTTGGAATGATAAATTTCTTGTTTGAGGAGGAAAAATCTGTTCTTTTGATTCTCAATAAGGAGGAGAGTAGCAACCTTCAGGTTTTGAGTATTCTGGTAGTCTGTGAGTTTCCCGAAGTTTCCCCGAGGATATCACTTCTCTTCCTCTGGAGAGGGAAGTGGAATTCTCTATTGACCTGATACCGGGAACTGCTCCAATATCTGTTTCTCCGTATCGGATGGCACCACTTGAGTTAAGAGAATTAAAGGATCAATTGGAAGAGTTGATGGCTAAGCATTTTGTTCGACCAAGTGTTTCACCCTGGGGAGTTCCAGTGTTGTTGGTAAAGAAGAAGGATGGTGGAATGCGGTTGTGTATTGATTACCGTCAGTTGAATAAGGTCACCATCAAGAACAAATACCCATTGCCAAGGATAGGCAACCTGTTAGATCAATTGAAAGGAGCCTGTGTGTTCTCGAAGATTGATTTACGGTCAGGTTATCATCAGATTCGTGTGAAGATTTCAGATGTACCAAGGACCACATTTAGAACCCGTTATGGTCATTATGAATTCCTAGTAATGCCTTTCGGTGTGACGAATGCTCCTGCAGTTTTTATGGATTATATGAATCGTATATTTCAACCTTACTTGGACCAATTTGTAGTGATCTTCATCGATGACATTCTTATTTATTCTCGTGATTCTCAAGAGCACGGAGAACACCTAAGAATCATTTTATCCATCTTACAAGAGAGACAACTTTTTGCTAAGCTAAGCAAGTGTGAGTTTTGGATGTTGGAGGTTAATTTTCTTGGTCATGTCATATCTCAGGGAGGTGTGGCGGTAGATCCATCAAAAGTTGAAGCCGTGATTAATTGGGAGAGACCAAAGAATGTTTCTGAAGTTAGAAGTTTCTTGGGATTGGCAGGTTATTACAGAAGGTTTATCAAAGGCTTTTCTCAATTGGCTTTACCAATGACGAAACTTACTCGAAAGGATTGTCCGTATGAGTGGGATTCGGCTTGTGAACGAAGTTTTATAAGTTTGAGGGAAAGATTGACGACCGCTCCTGTCTTGATTATTCCTGATCCTAGTAAGTCGTATGAGGTATTTTGTGACACATCGAAGATGGGATTAGGAGGTGTGTTAATGCAAGATGGTCATGTGGTGGCTTATGCTTCTTGATAGTTGAAAGTTCATGAAGAGAATCATCCGACACATGACTTGGAATTGGTGGCAGTTGTTTTTACACTGAAAGTGTGACATCATTATTTGTATGGGGTACATTTTGAGATGTTCAGCGACCACAAGAGCTTAAAGTATCTTTTTGACCAGAAAGAGTTGAACATGCGTCAAAGGAGATGGATGGAGTATTTGAAGGATTATGATTTGGAACTAAAGTACCATCCAGGTAAAGCGAGTAAAGTGGCAGATGCATTAAGCAGGAAAGTGTTGCATAATGCCGAGTTGATGATGTTAGAGTATACCTTATTGGAAAAGTTTCGAGATCTCAATCTCCAATTTGTTTGGACTCTTAACTGTGTGATTATGGGAAATTTGGATGTCAATTCTACCCTTAAAAGGGAAATCCAACAAGGACAGATGTTGGATGAGAGGTTGCAAGAAGTGTTAGTTCAACCGGGTTTCGTGCGGGCTACCGACGGAATCATTTTGTTTAACCAAAGGATTTGTGTTCTGGATGATGCGATGTTGAAAAGAAGGATTTTGGAAGAAGCGCAGGGTGCTTTTACTATACATCCTGGTTCTTCGAAGATGTATCAAGATTTAAAAAGGGACTATTGGTGGTCCGGTATGAAAAGGGATATTGCAGTGTACATATCGGAATGTGTGGTATGCCAACAAGTGAAGATTGAACATCGAAGACCGGGTGGCTTACTACAACCGTTAGAAATTCCAGTATGGAAGTGGGATAGTATTTCTATGGACTTTGCAGTCAGATTACCCTGTCCCCAAGGTGGTTATGATTCGATTTGGGTAATTGTGGATCGGTTGACGAAATCTGCGCATTTCTTAGCCGTAAAGACTACCTACAAGGCGAGTCATCTCGCAAGGTTGTTCATTTCGGAAATTGTGAGGTTGCATGGTATTCCC